>WOFM01000549.1:2853419-4241997 GCA_011428145.1 Ericerus pela | reverse complement strand
TGAATCTGTCACGGGTTAATTCAACGTAGCCTGAACCAGTTTTTGGTTTTTCTTTGAAAATAGATTTTTGAATTTACATTCACACTTTTAAAAAAATGTTAAAATTTTCATGAGTATCTTAAAATGCAGAAATGCATGTTCTGCCAACTAGGAGGCAGCAAGTCATCAACCAGTAATTGAATTTCCAAACTGTAAAATAAATTTTCAGAATTAATGTTGCGAAAGCAGTAGGTTCAACAAAATTTAAACATTGAGGGCTTTTCGTACCACATATACTGAAGGTGAAAAAGACATTTTTTCGTTTGTATGGAAGTACGATAATTTGTAATAATAATTCAATAATTTCCGTAAAAATCCACGGAAAAAGAAGCATGTTCTTGTCCTGTTGAAAAATTTAAATTTCAGGGGTTTCAGTTTAATTCAATCAATAAATAAAATAAATAAATAAATAAATAAATAAATAAGCGTTGTACGAGAAAATAAAGGAAATGGGGGAGTCATAAAATTTAAAAAATTTGTTTGAATGTCTAAGCATAATTGTTTTGAAAAGAAAAATTCAAGAATAAAGATAAAGTGTACCAGTAAAACTCCTAACATGAGAGAAGTATTCAAACCAATGATGATCAAAAAGCTGAAAAGAGAGGCAAAAGTATTTTTTGAGTACATGGACCCATCTGCAACAAAAATAAGATTTAAAAAAATGTTAAAAAATTAATAAAATGCCGATAGATTCTAAATTAATAAATTTGGGATAGAGCTTTTAGCAAATGAAAACGTAGGTAGTTTAATAGTAATACTATGTAAGTTTTACTTGAAACATTTCTAAATTATTATTATACCGTAATACCATAAATGGCTTGGAATGGAGGACCTGTTGTTATGAGTCACAATTTGATACATGTCATGAATAACCATAAACTGAAAAAATAATTGAACATATTAATGCGACAGAAGAAAAATAATTGTAGTAAAAAATGAAAAATATAGAAAAAATTGTTATACAACTGAAAATCTTATTTTCAAATTTTTAATTATTATTTTTTTTTCAATTTAATTGCTTGAAAATAAGTAACCGATGAGTTACGTTATTTTTCATGATATTTAAATATCCACATGTCTCTTACAGAACACAAAATAAATAACTTTTCCCGTCACTCGTACAAAAGATGATAATAAAAAACGACTAGGGATAACTTTTAAGTACTGTATAACAATTCAGAATAAACATAGATAAAAAAAAACTATACTTACAATGCGAAATATGGAACCGATCGTTACATAAAGAGGGCAGAAATAAAAAACTTTTTGTCCATAATATAATTTACATATTCGCGCTAGCAGCTGAAAACAGATATTCAATAGTCACAGTCACAAAACACACTACTGTTCAGTCACTTTCAAAGATACTCATTTTAAAATTTGTGAACATGTCATACACTAATTTTTAAAGTCCAGCGTTCTGATTTTATCAAAAAGACATTTGAGGGCGAAACAATTATTTTTGAATTTCTGTTAATAACAAATTGCGAAGCAAGTTATGCTACTCGGATTGAAAATATGGATGTACAAAAAGAATGACACGGAATGTAACGTAAGCATTTTATATTTAACCAACAAACCTGTTTGATCATCCTCGCTTTAATTTACAAGGAAGAAAATGCAAAATTTCAACCTTAAAATTGATTAAATAAAATCCATTGGGGAAAAAAAATTGAAAGACTTTTTATAAAGATTTTACATTTTTTCAACAATTTGTTTTTCTCGAGTAGCAATTGTAGCCAATTAATAATGAAAGACGGAAAATTTGTGCAAAAGATAACCCTGGTGGCAATTTGCTGGCGTTTTGAAAAAAATACGCTGGCCAACACACTCGCCAGAAAATAGAAATGAAAATTATTCGGACTTGTACGCCTTTAGCCATTTGTTGAGGACTTTGACTATATAGCTTAATGGACTGCTAGAACTGATAGGAAATACATAGGGTTAAATAAAACACCGCTGAAGGCACTGTTAACAGGCGTTCTTTTTACGAAAAACGACCTTTCGTGATTTTCAAAATTTTATTAGTTCTAGAAACAACGAAAAATCAGAAACAGCATACCTATTACATATGAAATCGATACCTATTTCATTTATCTTGTGGTAAACAAGTCAGAAATATGAAAAACTTGTACTTGTGGCAGCACTATATCTTTAATTCAGATTCCAAATTTGGTATTCTCTACAATTGGAAATCCTACTGACTGTTAAATTTGCTGAAATTTTTCAACAAAATTGTAAGAAATCGTTTGTCAAGGCTGAAAAATCATTACGGAAAATCATCTACTTTGTTCTGATAATTTAAAACATCGAACATATCGCTATTTCATAGTTCACTTTGCTGAAAATCGATATACAAAAATAGGAGAAAATAAAGTAGAAAACAATATAATCATTAATTATTGGTATCGATTTGAGTCATTGAAATACGCCCAAAAGAATTTACTTATTCTTTCTGCGATTTGTTTACTTACATCAGCAATTTTTGAGATTGGAGTTGGTTAGTCATCACTTTAAAAAACGCCTATAATAAGCTGCTACAGGGTGACGACGAACACATTTTACTGTACTCATTATATGGTGAAGAAATTTTGAAAGCAATTTAAGGTTACTGTTGTTGCAAACAGACTTGTGGCATTTTATGGTATAATATCTTGTTAAATACTTTCGAATTATTTGTTCATGGTTATTTGGAGGAATTGCAAGGTCAGTTATACATTAGATTTTACGAAATTAGAGTTTCAGATATTTTTTGAACGATTACAAAATTTAAAATTTAAAAATTAAAACCCCTCAAAATCAAATTTAAATGAACTTTTTCACTAATTGCAACACTCATATTTCCGGATCGGTAAATTAATTAAACAAAATGACTTGGAAAAATTATCAGAAATATATTTCAAAGCGAAGAAATTTGTGATATTTCCACAGACACCATCAATTTCTAATCACTTCAAACCTTTATAGGACAAATAATGTACCTACTTGAATCTTTTATAATAACTACTTATTTCAGGCATTTTAAAAATGAAAAATGGTAAAGTAAAAGCCAAATTTTCATAAATGTTATCCAATTGTTTATTTTCATTAATGTTCATATCATCTGAAATTTATTCTAAATTTGAAAAACATTTTCTCTGATCAAATAAAATAAAATATATTTTCACTCAAAAAACGTATTTTAGCTCATTTAGGACTCGCTCAAGTTCTTTGGTAGTTCAAAAAGTTTTTTTCGGATAACAAATCAACGAACGATGAAACTATTTTCCTAACAGCCGAATTTCTCAGTTTAAGAAAACCTTACTTCAAACTTTTCAAGAAAAAAGGAACTCTATCCAAAACTTACATTTTCACATTCTGAAGAGTTTGTCGATTAATTTAAATCATTATTCAAACGTTTCACTCATTAATTTCTGACATTAAATTGGTATAGCGTTCTAATATTTCACTAGTATCTGCTTATATTGTTAGGAGTCATGAAAATATAACTCAATACAAATTCAGTTTTCACACAAAGTACTTTTTTCAAAAAGTAACGCCTGCATTGTTTGGCTTCAAGATTTTATCAGTTCTAGCAGTCCATTAAGCTATATAGTCAAAGGTTAAGGAGACATTTGCAGGTAACTTTATGGCTCCTCGTTAGTTGTGCACATGCTCCTGAACTTGTCTTCTTTCCATTAGATTGGCTAGTTTATTTTTGAATATTTCGATCTGTTCTTCTTACCTGTTATCACTGATCCTATATTATATATTGTTATCGATGTGTGTTTATAGAATTCATCAACGAATTTATGACGTTAAATTGACACAAGTTTGTCCATGAATTCTAGGTTGTTAATTTGGCATTTCTTTTACATGAGGGTAACTGTGAGAAAGTGGCGATCACTAATATGAAAGATTTCACATTAATCGAATAAGAACAACAACCAGTGATGATATTAAACGAACACCATTGAAGAAACACTAAATTTGTAGTTAACACAATAAGTAAATGATTCAGTTTTTAAGATCTCATTTTATTCTATGTTCACGTAGCAACATTTGGAGATCAACTAACTGACAGTTAAAATACGAATATACAGTCAGCTATAGTGGATGACGTCACAAGCAGCGACCATGTTACGGCTAAATATATCGACTATGAGCGAGGTCATGAGTAGCGTATTCTCACACGCCTCCTCAAATCATATATGAACAAAAATATATCGTGAATATGTGATTTGGACAAAACAAAGTCCAGTAAAATAACAAATAATATATCGTGGTGAAGCTTAATAATTATAAACGTATTAAAATATTAAAGTATTCGTGTAATCTTGTATGATAATTATCACAGTCAGTATAAAAATATAAAATATATAAAATGGTAAAAATATGACTGTCAGAACACATATAAATGGTAAACATATAAATCAGAAACAATTATATTAAATTTAGGTCATTACAAAAATTGACAAATGCAGGCTTTGGCAGACCTTTAGTAAACAAGTCACCCAACTGTTGGGACGTTGGAATATACATATAAATAAATGATTTGTCAACGTGTGAACATATGAATCTATACTTAGTGTCTATGTGTTTAGATCATTTGGAATTCCATCTACCTGACTTTATGAGTCCCAGGCAGCTCTAATTGTCCTCGTATATCACGGATCTTTTTGAGTGGTCAAACCAAAAGTCATTAATTAAATTTTGCATCCACAGTCCTTCGGATGTTGCTTCGCACAAGGCAATAAGCTCACTCTCAGTACTGGAGAGAGCAACAGTGGGTTGCTTCCTACTAGACCAGGAAACCACAGATCCAAATACTTTTACACAATAACCAGAAATTGATTTGCGAGTAGCGACACAATTTGTCCAATCAGCGTCAGAGTAGATTTCTATTATATATTTATTATTATTATCCCTATTATAAGTCAAATTTAAGTGTGAAGTAGTTATTAAGTATTTTAAAACTCGTATTAAATATTTATAATGTTTGTGTGTTGCTGCGCTTTGAAATTGACTGAAGTAGGATATCGCAAAGCAGATATCTGAATGAGAACCCAACATAAGATACATAAGACAACCCAACAACTGCTGATATTGATTATTCAAATTACGATCCATTCCATTTAAATCACGATGCAATTGTAGTTTGGGTTTGATCGGAGAATGTGTGGGGATACAATCCAAAACACCAAAACGTTTGGCAACAGACTCAATTAAAGATTTTTGATTTATTTCCAAGAGTCCATTCTCGCGATCATAATTTGTGTTTAAACCTAAATATTTATTAATCATTCTCAGGTCTTTGCACCTAAATTTTTTACTAATTTTATTTTTATTGTCTATTATTAAATCATTATTATTGGAGCTGATGATAATATCGTCAACGTAAGTTAATAAATAAACTATAGAATTTCCTTGTTTATGAATATATAAACAGTCATCAGCTATGCCTGGTTTAAAATCCAATGAAACCAAAAATTCATGGAACATAGTATTCCACACTTTAGGCGATTGTTTTAAGCCATATATGGATCAGTTTAGTAATAAAACATTTCTATTTTTATCTAAATTACGTTCAATGCCTTCTGGAATTTCTAAGAAAACTTTGTCTTTAATTTTACCATTTAAGAAGGCACTACAAATATCAATTTGATGAATAAAATATTTAAATTTATTACTCAAGGCAAGTAACGCACGAACTGTTGACAGTTTGGCAACTGGAGCATAGACTTCGATGAAATTAAAACCTTTTTGTTGCTGAAATCCCCGATCCACTAATCTGGCCTTGTACAAAACATTACCAGCAGAATCAGTCTTTTTAGTAAACAGCCATCTACACGTGATTGTAGGATCATCCATTGGACGTTTGACCACATTCCAAGTTTCATTGGAAGTCAAAGCATCAACTTCATCTTGAATCGCTTTCTTCCAGCAATCAGACTCAGAGGACCTCAACACCTCCTCAAAGGTCAATGGACAATCACTTTCAACAGCATTAGCTATGAAAAAGCACGAATCTATAACATCACCAAAGTCTAGTATATTATTAATTTCTCCATCCACTTCAATACTATCAATATTCGTTTCGTCAACTTCCTTTAATATAGGGTCAGAGTCATCATATTTTGATTTACCTATAGACTCTTCATTGAACTCAACATCTCTGGAGAGATGGATTTTACATTTAGTCACGTCCAGTAACTTATAACCTGCTGGCAAATATCCCACAAACTTCAATTTATTACTCTTTTTCTCAAATTTATCCGAACTGTGAGTGAAATCCAACATATAAGCGTCGCAGCCAAAAACCCTCAATTTTTTATAATCATACTTCTCACGGTGCCATCTTTCATAAGGAATGTAACTTTTATTGGTTGGACACCAATTTAAAATGTAAGCAGCACACAATAAAGCCTCACTCCAGTAAATTTTATCCAGGCTGCTTTCATATATGAGAGTTCTGGCCCTCTCTCCAAGAGTACGATTCATTCGTTCAGCTTTACCATTTTGCTGAGGACATCCACCAACAGTGGGTTCTATGGAAATTCCTTTCTCAACACAATATGCTTTAAACTGTGAATTTATTTATTCGGTACCACGATCGCACCATAATCTCTTTACATTTGTATTAAATTTATTAGAAACCAATTTGTGATATACCTCAGTTTTGTTGTTCAGCAGATATACAAAACAAAAATTCGAATAATCATCAACGAACGTTAAAAAATATTTCTTGTCATTATACGACACTGGATTTATTATACCACAGACATCAGTATGGACTAATTCCAACGGACTTTTTGTTTTTTGTTCATGTCTGTCGAAAGGTTTTTTATGTTGTTTCCCCATAATACAGGGTTCACAAAATATTTCCTGATTATCAGACATATTAGGAATACGACCTTTATTAGATAACAGCTTGACATCATTATTATTCAAATGTGCAAGTCGCTTATGCCATAACTCCAAAGGATTTTTATTTTTATTTCGTGTCAAATTACATGATTCAGTTACGTTATTATAAAAAGTTATTGTATATAAATTTGTTAAATTACTTTTCCCGGTTATAATTACGTTATTAGTTTTGTTACTTATTACATTAACAGACTCTTCCTCAAATACAGACCTACATCCAGCTCTTGCCATACATTTGACTGAGAGAAGATTGGTCGGAAGGTCCTTAGCAAATCTAACATTCTTTAATGTGATATTAATTCCATTTTCAGTTTTTAATTTTACTGTACCAACAGCTGAAACAACAAGTTCAACGCCCTTTTTGGCAACCATCATCGACTAAGGTTTTGTCAACATAATATATTCAGAAAATAATGAAATATCATTCACAATATATGAAGTACATCCTGAATCTAACACAAAAACAATTTGTGGTGGTACAGAAACTTTCGAAATAAGACCCTGATCAGGTACCAAGAAAGTCAAATCGATCTCAGAACATTTATTATTATTATTATTGTTAAAAACATTATATGACTGTGAATTACTGTTTCCATTATTACTATTATTACTGTTCATGTTATAATTCCCTCTGTTTATAGATCGATTATTATTTTTAGTATAACAATTTCTAGCTATGTGTCCCTGTTTATTACAGAAATGACATCGAATGTTATTATTATAATTTTGATTCGAATTCTGATTACTAGACGAAACTGAGTAATTATTATTACTAGAATTGTTGCCTTTATTATTATTTGACTGACTACGATTACGCTGATCATTAACATTACTATTCCTAAAACCACCATGATTTCTAAAATTACGGTAATTTGATCTACCCCTAAATTTATTGTGATATCCTCCGCGTGAATTATAATTCGAACCGAAAAAAGCATTCTCTTCACCAGGAACACTTCCTGATGAAGGTTTTGGATTTGATGCATCAGGAGCAGAAGGCAAGCTTCTTGACATCTTTTCGAGGTCCAGTTCACGTTGGAAATTAATAACCTTTCTAATCGCAACTTCCCACGATAGATTGTCAGCATCCTGCATCATTAATTTCAGAGGACGGAAATCACTTGGCAACGATCTCATCATAGTTAAAATACATTGTTTTACGGACGTTGTCTCACCCATTTCAGCCAAACGTAGAGTAACAGACTGAAATTCCATCAAATAATCCTTCAACTTATCACCAGGCTTAAATTGCATCGAGTACATCTTGGATCTCAGCTCAATCATCGTCATGTCGTTGTCCTTTCCAGCAAGCTGCACAATTGCCTGAAACATCGTTTTTGCCGTATCGTAAGTCTGGATCGCCTCGATGAAGTTGTCAGCAACATTATTAGCAATGTAAAACATCGCCTTCGAATTCAGCTTTTCCCATTCTTCAGTACGATTCCTACCCGACAGAACAGAATTATGTACAACACTATATAAACCTTCTTTTCAAAGCAGCAGGTCCATCCGGTATCGCCAAGTACGCCCATTATCTCCGTTGAATGGTTCCAGCATCAATTTCATCTCACATTCCATTTTCGTTAACAGTCGCACAGCAAACAGCAGAAATCAGCGACGAAAAATATCACAGGCAGACAGCCAAAAAGTTACACGAAAATGAACAGGAATGAACTAGACATACAGCTTGAGAATACTGTTTACATCAGGATCAAACAAAGAGAATTTAAAATTGAACGACGGTTACTTGACAAGTTTCTGCAGCACAATTTTGCTCAGACATCACAATGGCAGCCTCTTCAAGTACGATGACTGGGTCCATAACCTGTGAGAAAGTGGCGATCACTAATATGAAAGATTTCACATTAATCGAATAAGAACAACAACCAGCGATGATATTAAACGAACACCATTGGAGAAACACTAAATTTGTAGTCAACACAATAAGTAAAAGATTCAGTTTTTAAGATCTCATTTTATTCTATGTTCACGTAACAACATTTGGAGATCAACTAACTGACAGTTAAAATACGAATATACAATCAGCTATAACGGATGATGTCACAAGCAGCGACCACGTTACGGCTAAATATATCGACTATGAGCGAGGTCATGAGGAGCATATTCTCACAGTAACAATGTTTGGTAACACAGAACAGCAGATCTTACCCTTGCTTGTCAAGTAGTTGTAGGAAATCAGGGCAAGGATAGAGTGTTTTGTTCAGCCTGATATCAGGTAAGAAATCACTTTAATCAGCCATTAGGTAGTTTGGTGTGAACAGTTATATTTGAGCATTCTTCAGTATTTTCTTAACACTGCTGTGTGGTTTGAGGTAACCTGATATTAACCTGGTGCGGACCCAGTGTTTGGTCTTAACCTGCTCTGATACAAAAACTTAGCAAATAGAACAAACCTATTATGTTTTTTCTAATTCTCTCTCCAGGATATTTTTTTTCTTTCACATTTTTTTTCTTTTCCTTTCTTTTATATCTATGCATATTATACCAGAGAAATCTGTACAATTATACAAGCAAGTACAGAGGCTGCTATTAGCAATAATTCACAGACCCTACAAACATGAACCATAAAGGTGTTAGAATTATCTTAATCTGTACAGAATGATTAAAATAATTTAGAGTTAGATTGAAACTGAAATATATGTGTAGCCAGATATATCTGTAACTATAGGATAGCGTTACATAAATGGCTTTTATATATGAGATAAATATGAATATTTGTATTTTGTCTGTCTGTATGTATGTATGACCATCACTTCAGAACTACTCAAGTGATTGGATTGAAATTTTGAGGGCTTACTTTTGTCGTCCCAAAGAAGGTTTTAAGCCAAGTCTGAGGTCTGTATGTTCCTTGGGGGCAAAGTTGTCTAATTTGACCCCCTTCATCACCATAAAAGTTTTTGAGAATTTTTTCACAAAAAATATTGTACTTGACATAAATATACCCTCAGAATTTCTTGGATCTATATTGCCCCCTTCTTGAGATATGGGGCTGCAAAAAGTTACAAAGTTCAAAATCAAGACCTACCTACCTATTATATCGAGTGACTACTGTATTGTGAGAAAAATGAGATCTATATTTTATGGATAAAAAATTGTTATTTAACTTCTTAGAGGGACAAAGGGAGAGAGTAAGATGAAGAGAAGGAGGGCGAGAGGAGAGGGAGCAGGAGCAAGAGCAAGAGATAGATCAGCCAAAATAGTATATCATAAATTATTTTTTATCTTGCATCAATTGTTGCGGCATGTAATCGTAGTGCGTGCTTGCCATGTGGGATGTGTTAATGGGTGTGATTTCTAGACAAGATATAATTTTTTTTGTATTGTGGGTGGTTAGGTGAGATGCGGTAAACGAATGGAATAGAAAAAAAGGGGTTTAGGGGGCAAAACTCCTTGCTGAATAAAAATTTGAGAATTATGAAATCAGACATTAAATCCTCTATGATGACGAAGAAATTTACCCAAAAACATTTGTTAAAAATATCTCAACCAGTGAAATTGTATATTCATGGGCACAAGTGACAGTGAGAGATGTAATCTAATAAGGAGGTATATTCTATATTTATTTCCTCAAGAAACCTGATAACAATTTTTGTTTTTCATTAAAAGTGCAAAGGCCAAACCTCTCGCAGTTTTGAATCAAAACATTAATTATTTTGAATGCGCTTGGTTTTCATTTCATTTCATGATTACTTTTTCATGTTTGTAGAATCAATTCCCATATGCTAAAATTCTCTGCAATATTTTAACGTATATACCTGTTCTGCTACTCAGGATGACTATTACTTGTAGCAGTCTTTTGTTTCCCAACATGACATTGATACATATGAGCTTGTATTCATGAGATTAATTGATTATAATGTTTGTTTCTTACTTTTTCAATTTTAAAATATTATAGTCAAGGACGCCATGCGTGTCATGGCTTATGTACTTCTTCTAATGAATAGTGCGTATTGGTCTTTGGTTGGTTCATATTATTCTCGATGAAAATTGGAAACGTGGTACAAAAATTTCATTTAGTCAGAATAATAATAAAATTTTTGTTAGATATGATTAAAAAGTTAGCTTCACTTGAAAATTTGAGTTGAAATAATTGAATTTTTGAAAAAAAAAATGAAACCGACTGCATTTAGGAACATAAAACATAATAGAACTAAAATATTGAAAACAAGTTTTCTAGGTTTTGTAATAGTAATTTTTTATAAAATTGATTTACAACGAACGCAGTCGCTGGCACAAACAGCTTTTCATATTAATATGAAGATCAATACTGGATTGAAATCAATAGGCGAGTGGAGAGTTTTCAACACATTAGGTATATAAGTAATTTAAACATTCTTAACAATTGGTACCCCAATGTTTTAAATAGATGTAGTTATGCTGTGTATTAGAATATTGTCAAATCTATGTTAAATTTACCACAAAGTGCATCAGAGAAATATGTAATAAAATGAAATCTAATTGCTTCATTTAAAAATTTTGCATTTTATATATATACATACATATATATGTATGTATTTATGTATGTAACTTGAAAGATATTTGTGCCAGCGACTGCGTTAGTTGTAAATCAATTTTATAAAAAATTACTATTACAAAATGTAGAAAACTTGTTTTCAACATTTTAGTTCTATTAATGCTTTATGTTCCTAAATGCAGTCGGTTTCATTTTTTTTTCAAAAATTTAATTATTTCTCGATTTTTCTGCTGCAAATATTTTTCAGTGCGAATCTTTAATATCTGACCATGTTTCTCTCGTTGCTTCAATCCTCCACAATTCTTTTTTACCTTCATAGTTTCTGATAATGATGAAATACCTAATACAAAAAATTCAAGTGAAAGGTGCTTGGTCATGTTGCAGTATTAATGTAACAGCAAATTTCATTTCCAGCCTATTATTTTTTCTTAATTAATACCTGTTTTGTTATTGGTCAATAGGGAACTTTGAATTTTTTTTTAATTTTGGAATTGGTCAATGAGTAAATTTCAATCTTTTAATTAAATATTAAGAAAACTAATTAGATCTTTAAAATTGATTTTAACTATAAAATGTTAATAAAGAGAATGTGAAAAAAGAGGTATATACATTTTTTTCAGTTATTTTCATACCTATCTGATATTCTCTAAATTAATGATTCTTGTTGAAAGCAAAAGTTAGACCTGGCCTCAGTTTTGCTTGTATTTTTGTGTATTTATTCAGCACTTTTGCATCAATTTGGTAAGTATACCTCCTCCTACAGTCCATCATAATATAGACCTTGGACACAGAGAAATAAAAAGCTGAGGGATACCTATGATGGGATATGAAATATAATTATATATAAGTGATCAATTAAGAACCATATGTGAGCCAATCACAGTTCATTTTTCAATACATCATCCTGATTGGTCAGTTTGAGGGAATTCTGGAAACATGGTGTTGTCATTTTTACTTATAATTATTATTTTGAAGCAGATATATCAACAGACTTTAAATGAGCCAATCACAGTTCATTTTTCAGTACACCTTCCTGATTGGTCAGTTTGAAGGAATTCCGGAAATAGGGTATTTTTATTTTTCCTTATAAATATTATTTTGAAGCAGATATATCAACAGACTTTAAATGAGCCAATCTTACATAATACATCTACTAGTACTAATATATTACTGGGAGAAGTGGTGACATTTGAAATATTTATATAACTATAAGAACTTTTGGGAAACCCAATCGGCAAGCGTTATTTCCTTATATGTTGAATCTTGGATTGTGATTGGTTATGTTGCTTTTTGTGTTGAAAAAATCCCCAAATTTTGAATGAAAATTGTGGGTCTGGTATGGGGAATTTTTCAATGTGTTACTCACCTTGAAAATACGAATTTTTTGAGACCTATTTCATATTTGTACGATAAATATTGAATGCTGTAGCACGGCACAAAATTTCGTTAGATTGCCAGGAACAGAGTCAAACACAATACCTCCGTCTGACGCAGTCGGTAAAAAGTCAGGAAACACAGATTTCTTAAATATATAATTCATTTTTATAGGTACGGAAGTGGAACTACAGCTGTTACCCTCACCTTAATCGCTTTTTTCATTTTCTTCTGTCGCTTTTCGTTTCTTTTTGTACCATTTAAATATAAGGAATTTTGATAAAAATGAACAACTTTGCCTTCAGAGGGGCTGTGGAGACTTCAACGAAGGCTTCAAATATGCCTCGGAATAACGCAAAATGCTGAAAATTTAAAATGGATTTGCCAAGCAGTTGTGAAAGTTATGGGCGAACAAGTAATACTTACATCGAGTTTTTATATTAATATGTAGAAGGTAAAAGATAAAATATAGTTAAATAGATAAATAGATTGATAGGTAAACAGGCAAATGTTTTTTATTTTTTGGAAAGCATACCTTACATAATATATGTATATGTATCTACATGTGAAACGAATGAGCTCATATATTTGGAAGATTTTTTTTTTAAATCTATGTACTCGAATCGGGTCAAGATATTCGGCACATTTTCAGATAAGATAGATAATTGTTTTTTCATTTCACATCATTTCTGTCCGTACAGTAAATAGATAAAATACTGAACAGCTTTTTCAGATCTCTGTAGTGCTGCACTACTCGTATAATCCAATCACTACTTTTTGAGGAAAATTAGTCCTACTACCACGTATGTGTTAGAGATTATTCGTCTCCGTTAAAATATTGAATAAGTCATCGATAAAACTTAATCACAGCACAGTGATAAATTTTATTAAGATTACGCAAGTTATTGCAGTACGTAGTAGGTACGTATTTTGTTCTCACTTCTGCTTAAATTCATCCTCATCCCGATCATTATAATTTATATTTCATCAATACGTCGCCCTCATGAATTACCCAAATGATTGTTTAGTCAACGTTGTTCAATAAATCATTCCGTCGATGACTTCATTTAATATCTCTCCGAAGATAAAAGTCGCCGCGTTAAATTCTTATGTTGGTTATCCAAATCCAAGGACGTTAAACAAACGGATAACTTTCAAAAAATGTTGTCGTTAATTTTCTGTTCAGATTTCGACACTAAAATCGATAATATGAATAGTTGTTTGGGAGGAGTTTAGTAGCTTGTAAGATAATATTTGCGGTTAACGTTCTGCGTTTCGGCCGTTTCGTAGCGAGTACCTTGTATTAAGAACTCACCGAAGGTATTTCGTTCGCGGAGTGATATATACGTGTGTACGATCGATTGCTAGTTATCGCTTCTCGGCCTTTTGGCTAAGATCAAAGTGTAGTATCTGTTCTTATCAGCTTAACATCTGATACGATTCTCATTGAGGATCCAGAATGTTAAACTTATTTTTGTAAATGGGCGGAGAGCTTGGGGCTTGCTTCACCTCCGCCACGGGTCGACCCGGTATTGCAGTACCTCCGGGACCGGCCCACATTATTTCACTTCACACTGTGTTTGGGTATAGAAGAAGGTTGTGACTGTTCCATGTTTCGTACGTTACGTGAGACGTGGAAATTTGTGGCGTCGTGGGACAACTCATAACGTCAATTGTGAATATAAAGTGAGACCGTGACGCTCATCTCAACATGCAGAATCAAAAATTTAAACTGAATTTTTTTTAAGGAGAACTGAGTAAGCGTCTAAGCTTCAACCTTTAAAGTCTGTCCGCACTTCGGAGCCATTATCATAAATTTTGATGCTAAATGCAGACATGTGCGCGCATACCCCGTTAACTGTTCACGGAAAAGCATATTTTAAATGTGATCATTTCATTTTTTCGTCGCATCAAATTTTATCGATTTAAATTCAACACATTTCAATGAGAAATTACATTTAATTATTCAACAAATTTGATTCACATAATTGAAATAATCTATAGATCAAAAAAATGATTTTGTGTTGTTTTGCCACTGTCCATTGAAATAAGATGTTGATCTTTGATTATATGTTAGTACATCTATTACTTAGTTAAAGATGTAAATTCAAAGAAAAAATCAAAATACGACAGACAAACGAGTATATAAATTAATACCGGTCGCTGTACCCACTCCATTAAACCTAGACGTCGCATTTAAAATGCATGCAAATTATGAGTTTTTACCTAAATTTTTGGTCATAATTCTCTTATTTAATGAGGTAGCTAGTTTTTCGTCATAAGTGAAATTTTAGATAAGGTTTCATAAAATAAAATGAGCCCCAAAATAAAAAGTTTAAGCCCTTAGAAGCTCAGATGACATCTTGCGTCACATTGGCTTAATTTAATGTTATCGGTAAATTGAACCCTGAAGAGAACTAATTATAACTACTCATTTTCATGAATTTACTGTTTTTGAGTCTTATCATCGGTTGTCTTAAGGATTAAGTTTACTGATAACATTAGGCCAATTTGATGCATGATTTCATTTTCTTTTTCAATTTTCTCGGCTTCTAAGGGCTCAAACTTCTTGTTATTGAGCTCATTTCATCCCTTGAAACTTTCTCTAAAATTTCATTTATTTCAAAAAAGTAGCTATCTCATTAAATAAGAGAATTATGGCCAAAAATTAGAGTAAAAACTCATATTTCTTACCTATTTCAAATGGGACGCACAGGCTTGATGGAGTTGGGGGTAGGTGACCTCTTCGAACGCCGTGTTACGGGTAGCGTATTGTGCCTCTGGTATTAATTCATATGCTTGCTGGAACAATGGGGTATCGGTCTACCGATCTTAGAGGTTCTTTTATCATTAATACAGCTAATGAGATTTCAAATGTACTCCATATTTTTTTTGGGATGTCTGTTATCACGTCATTGAAGCCACACGACGCATGAGGAAAGCGGATGGACAGCAAAATTTGTTTGGCACAATGACATCATAAATTGTGAGATTAAAATATAAATGAGAAGTGATTGTATGTGTGGATACAACAAACCAGAATTTGTAACTGCCTCCATGACTCAATGGCTACCTGACAAACAATTCGTAAAAAAATTCGGGAACTCCACTGCTAATTTTAGCGGTACTTTAGTATTTTCACAGCTGAAAACCAATGCTAAATTAGCCGTCACTCCTAATCTGGCACACTTTGTACAGCTAATACAGAGCTGTGCAATGTCTTACTGCTAAATTAGTCGTAAAAAGTGTGTCAAATTCGGAGTAACGGCTAATTTAGCATTGCTTTTTAGCTGTGAGAATACTAAAGTACCGCTAAAATTAGCCGTGGAAATTCCTAATTTTTTTTACCTGTTAGCTGTGAATTGTTTGCCGGGTAAGTAGGGAAAGGCTACTCGAGTTGTTGGATCGAATCTGCAGCCAAACAACTATTTTTCTAATTGTTTTAAAGTCAACTTTGATATTTTCGTCTACTGGAATACTCGGTCGGGTCTTTTTTCCTTTTTTTCAAATTTTTTGTCTTAGGTACTTACGATAATAAAGTAAAAATAGAATAAAAAGCCAAAGCCAGTCCACGACGTCGTTGTGCCAAATGGATTTTGCTGTCCATCCGCTTTCCTGACGCATGCGCAGTAGTGAATATCTTAATTGAAAACATCCTATTTTTTGACATTTTTTGATCAGGTGTTGGAGATCTCTTTAGCACGGATGCTTAGCTTAGCCGTTAGCTTAGCTTCTAGTTGAACCCATTAACCAATAAATTCCCTCTTAGCTAGCCATTGCTTTTAGCCAAATTACAATTTTTACTTACCATGAGTTTTACTTTTAGTTGTTAAATTTGGCTAATTTAAAAGGCTAAAGTAAGTAAGAAAATAAGAGAAACTGTACGATTGAAACAAAAATTAAATTGCAATAATTATTTGTTTGGCTCTTTAAATTAGGTTTTTCATTTTTTCACTGGTTTTTGGCATGTTTAAATTAATGAAATTCGCTATAGTTACAAATATCGATTACTATCGATATTTTATCTACAATTTTTTAAAGCTTTTGAAATTTAGGTGTTTTCTTTAATTATGGATGAAAATAGGCGAACTAGGTTTTCTAGCGAAGTATTGCTGCGCTAGAGTATTTTTTCTATTATTTTCCTTTGTCTATTCGGATTTGTAACTATGGTATTTTTCAAATGTTACCGATGGTTACTCTATAATGCTTTTCATCATTTCCTTCCCTTACGAAAGTTCTTCGAAATTTTTATAATTGAAATTTCACAATATTGGCACAGAACAAAACCCATGGCAACAAACAGCCTTAACGAAGGTCTAAGAACTAACTTGAACAGAATTTGATCTGAACTGAAACTTTGAGGACAGCGTTTTTTTGCCTTGTGTATTGAATTGTTAGGTACCTCAATAAAGTAATGTAAACCGTCCAATTCTTTCAAAGTTCCAAATGTAATAACGTAGGCCACCTGAGTTAGAATAAATGAATTATTAATTTATTATATTTATGGTTTCCAATGACTCGAACGAATCACATTATTCTGATTATTTCGACTCCAAAATGCATGTTTCTTTACCAAATAATAACATTCCATTTTAAGTGTATTTTCCGCAGCTATTGCATTCAATACAATGGCGAAAAGCGCCGATCCCGAGTCGTAGCTGACGAATATATAGGTCACTCAAGTTCTGTACACAATTAGTTTATATATATATATATATATTCTTTTTTCCCCACTTTTGCTCATTTTGGCGCTTTTTGGAAGTCTGTGGAGCATCCGCTGTTTGACCTATGGTAATGAAACTTGGGGTAGTGTTAGAAGCACACATTCGTGTTAAAATTTTTAAAATTTATTTGCTGGTTTCGGAGGAAGGGGTTCTCAAAGTGTTACAAACCCACTCAGTTGTTTCAGTTAAAATGTGAGAATGCAATACTGACAAATCTGACGTTAGTTTTGTCAGAATCTTAAAAAACTGGAAGCGAGCAAACGGACCTTTAATCTATGAAATTTGGTAAGATGTGGCTTCTCGATTATCAGTTATATTTATTCGTTCATTGAATTCAATTACTTGAGAAAAAAAATCCTCCTTATTGTTAATGGGCCCGAATATGGGCGAATAAATTTGAATTCGATACTGTAAGGACGGGGACAACTACTTCAAAAGTGGTGCTATTTTTTTTGTAGCAGCGTTTAGATGGGCATACGTCCTCTGTTATATTTAATACTCTATGGTTAACACAAAGCTGATTAGGCAGTAAAGCATCTCGAATTCAATTTAAAAATAAGTGATTATTTCAGGGATTGAGAAACAGAGACCAAATTTTTTGGAAATAGAAACCATATTGTTTTGCGCTGAAAACCAAAATAAATGAAAAAACCAAAATTTTCAAATGGAAACGGAATTGGAAACTCAATTGGAAACTCAATTGGAAACTGAATTGGAAACAATTGACCAATTAGTTTCAAAACTGATAACAGAAACCAAATGATGAATCATTTCCATTTCCAATCTAATTAACTTTTTATCTGTAAGAAAAAATGCGAAAAAATGACGATATTTTATGGGAAATATCGAAAAAATGTTGATATATCAATATCTGAACAAGATTTGGAAAATTTTAAATAAATGAAAAAATTTTTTTAATGGAAATGGAACTTGAAACAGAAACTGAATGAAAAACAATTTTTTAAACCAAGAAACATAATAGAAATGGAAACCCAAAATAACTAACATCGTGGTAAATTTCAGAAACTCAATTAACAGAAAAAAAATGAAAAAAGATAGTGTTTCTAAATTCCTGGGTTTTTCTTTTTTTCAATTCCAACTATCGGTAGTTTTTCAATTTTTCCTTATCCCCGTATTTATATTAATATTCAAGTTTCAGCATTTTCTCATCAGCTTTTGATTGAGATCTTCATTAACAGCTATACCATGTTAAATACACTACTTCTCATCCGATATCCAAGGTTAAGCAGCATCAGTCCCAGTAAGAACTTGTACGTATTGGTGACTGTTTGGGAATGCTGGATGCCATTAGCAGTCTTTTCATTAGATTTACTCTTATTCTTTTTTTTTTTTTTATTCCGAATAATTTCACTTCATTACCTCTAATTTTGACGAAATATTAAACGGAGTAATGGAAATTATCACTAATAGTAATAATCACAAAATTTGGCTATCTTAACGGAAAGGAGAAGGAATAAAACACAACTAATGCAACAGCAGCTCTGTTGAAAAAAGGAGGTTTTCAAAAGTAGAAAATTAGTGGCTAAAACATTAGTAATAGATAATAATTGATAATTATATTAAATTTAGTAATTGTTGACATAAAATTATACATTAAATTCATTAACTAAAGTTATTTATGTAGAATATTTTAAACGTGTCGACGAACTCTGGTAAGTAAATGGTTTCTAAAGTCAATAGGAAAATTTTATCCCACTAACCATATTTTAAGGGTCCGACTATAATTTTTCTCAATTTTTCTCCCAACTAAACATAGGCCCAAACAGACGAGACTAGTTCGGGTACAAAAAGAATGAAATTCTATCAATGTGTAGGTAAAAATTCGTCGTGTACTCGCGATTCTGGCTTCAAGGAATCTGATAATTACCTACCGACAAGCTGAATTAAAATACGCAAAGAATGTAAGTTGCTTCAACCGGATTTATTTTACTACCGAATTACTCACCAACGTTCAATAAATGTAAATAAAAGTTCATTTCAAGACAAAGGTGCGGCTGTTCCTTCCACAATTTCAATAGCTTGAAAATTTTTGCCCATACCTAGAAATAAATTACAAAAATCCAGGGCTGTAGCTAAGGAGAAACGGGAAGAAGCTCCCCCAAAATTTTTTGCAATTGGTTTTTTCTTTTGTCTGTTTTTAAACTTTGCACAGTAGTTGACAACAATTCTGAAGCTAGTAAAATAATTGTCAATTCTGGCAGTATAATTATACTAGTTGAAAAATCATGCCAGCCGATGACTACATTTCCTTTTTTTTTAGAGGCGGTGATCTCAAATATTTCAGTTTCAATGTTCGTTTTTCTACACCTTTTCATAAAAAAAAGCGACTTTTACTACGTTCCTGCAGAAATCTTCCCTGTAAAATCGATCAATTCGCTCAGAGTTTATTAACACTCCCTTTGCTTTTTTCTTCCATCGAATATTCAACGATGATAGTACATAAATTTTTACAACCATTCTGTCGTAAACTTGGAAGATAAAATAATTTAAAATAAAGAAAATGCTAACGGCACCCAGCGTTCCCAAGCGGTCACCCATCCAAGTACTTACTGGGCCCGATGCTGCTTAACTTCGGTGATCGGACGAGAACCGGTGTGTTCAGCATGGTATGGCCGTTAACGAAAATTAGCACAGAGAAGGTAATTTATAAATACTAGAACTTCAGTATTGGTGTAACTATTTGCAGAAGTATGCGAAAATTGTTCGACAAACAAATAAAATTTATGATAAATTTAAATTTACAAATGCACGACTTATTTATTTGGTTCAGCAGTAATTTCCAAGGAGTAGAAGTGCACTAACCAAAGAGAATTCATCTACGAATTCTCTTTGGTTTGTCGCAGCAACGCGCGATGGGTCAACTATAGTTACCTATAACATTGTATTTAGATATTTTTTCGAAACTTTTCCAAACTATAATCATCCAATTTAGTTAGCAGGCCTGACAAATCGGCAAAATTTGTTATTTACTTTTCGTAGCGAACGTGCTTGAATGACGGTGGCGCTTTTTAAGAGTCTGTGGAGCATTCACTGTTTGACCTATGGTAATGAAATTTGGGGTAGTGTTAGAAGCACACATTCGTGTTAAAATTTTTAAAATTTATTTGCTAGTTTCGAGGAAGGGGTTCTCTAAGTGTTATAAAACCACCATGTTGTCGTCAAGATAACTTCCATAAATTGGAAAATTTTGACTTGAAAATTTTGAAGCAGTTGAAGATAATTAGGGACTGGTTTAGTATTGAATTTTAGCTAAATCGGTCTCCTGGTTTTCAGATAGCAGCTATTACAAAATTTGACACTTTTGGAAACTACTCACTCGCGGTGGATGCGCTTCAGAGAGATATTTAAATTCCATCTATTCAAAAAAAAATTTGGTTCCTCTACTCGGATTTGAACTGTCGCTCGATAGTTTTTAGACATTCAGAAATTAAAATATTTTCAGTTCTGATTCCAAATTTTGATAGTTACAAGGTTCGGATGTTTTTCCTTGAAAACTGAATGGTACATCTTTCGTTACTTTTTTTTTGAGGTGCTGTGTTTAAATTTTCAGTTCATTTCTGGATGGAACCATTCGTTGGGCCTCCTAACAAAACTGATTTTTGTTAAAAAAAAGTGAGTGATACTTCATCAGTTACGTTCTATGAGGTCACTTATTTCAAATTTACAGTTAATATTTGGATTACACGATCTGGACACCAAAAACTATGAGGTTGCAACTAAGTATACCTTTAATTTCATGACTATCTAATGAAAACAGCAACCAGTACTGAGAAAAAAATGAAATGTGCGAGTATGTACAAATTTCAGCTGATAAAGCCAAAAGTTTCTTATTTTGAGTTTCTTTGAGAACCTAAATATAGTTTACTACTATTACATATTAAAAAAGAAAATATGCTAACGACACCCAGCGTTCCCAAGCGGTCACCCATCCAAGTACTTACTGGGCCCGATGCTGCTTAACTTCGGTGATCGGAACAAGAACCGGTGTGTTCAGCATGGTATGGCTATTAACGAAAGTTTTTAGTAGAGGAGGTGATTTATAAATTATGGAACTTCAGTATTGGTGTAACTATGTGCATAAGTGTGCGAAAAATTGTCCGACAAACAAATAAAATTTATGATAAATTTAAATTTACGAATGCACGACTCATTTATTTGGTTCTGCAATAATTTTCAAGGCGTAGAAATGCATTCAAATTCGTCCCGTTACATTGGGTTATAATAATAACATTATACTTCTGGGAAAAATGCAAAATAGAAATTATCACCTATAAAATTGTATTTAGATATTTTGTAGAAACTTTTCCTAAATTCTTCCAATTTAGTTGGCAGGTATGACGAATCGGCCTAATTTGGTATAAGTTGTTATTTACTTGTCATAGCGAACGTGCTTGAATGACGGTGATGTTTGTCGTCTTGTGTCATTCATAAAAAATTCAACGTAAGAATAAAGAAATAGAAAATCGAAAAGGAGATCATCATTTGAAAATCAGGAAGTGCGATATTGGTGCGTAATCCATGAACCAGTATTGTGTTTATTGTTCATTCTTTGTGCTCTGCATATAGCTTTCTAATATCTGAATATGCCAATAATGAAAATGCAGGTATACTACATAGCCTATGTAGGTAATAGGTACGTGTATTACGGTGTGGGGTTCTGACTTCCCAGCACACCATCAAAGATTTATTTTACCGGCTGTTAATAATGCACTGTTCAGCTGTAACGAAAATGAAAGTTCTTCCTCGCACGCTTACATGCCAAACGAAATTTCTTGTAATCCTAAATTTTTTATTTAAAGAAATTGATGTAATTACCTAAAATACCACCCCGAAATATCTCAGGAACTCCACC
The DNA here is from genome assembly GCA_011428145.1 of Ericerus pela. NCBI lineage: Eukaryota > Metazoa > Arthropoda > Insecta > Hemiptera > Coccidae > Ericerus > Ericerus pela. The sequence continues at coordinate 4,219,586 of WOFM01000549.1, read as the reverse complement.
TTCCGTACGTTACTAATGTAACCTAAAATGCAGCCTAAAACTTGTTAAAAAATTGGTATTCCTAAACCTAGAATTACCATTACGATGACATTTGTGCGCAGGTATATATGTATTTAGTTCTGGATATCCAATTATCCAGCAGAGCCCTCTTATCTCACTAATGTTAACGAAACATGCCATGATTCTAAAGCCGTACAATGGACATCGATTTACTTCATATGCGCAGTAGGTCTTTTTTCTTCTGTTAAGGTGTAAAGGTAAAATTTTTGAACGAAGTATGACCATTTCGTTTCTAATGCCTTACCTTTGCATTAATTATGACATTACGATTGAAGAATGAATTTGTCAGTGAGGACTGCAAAACGTTTTTATTTTTGTTAATCATAATGCTTCGTCCATCTTAGAGAAAATCAAAATTTCGAGTACGGATTTGCTGAATTAAAGGTAGATTTCAAAAACGTTGATTCCATTTCCATACTCGAGAAGCTTCTTTTTAATTGCTTCTTAGCATTTTTCCTCGCAAGATGTTATGGGGACCTCTCTGTTGTGGTCGAATCGAAGGAATTAAATTTATAATTATAATACGAACGGATAACGTAGTTTTGCGACTAATTATGAAAATTATTAATAATTAATTCAAATCGGTCAAGTCATTGACGTATTCTTTTTGTCCTGGATGTGGAATGGAATGCAAAACGGACATTGTCCTTTTCGAAACGTCGAAACGAAAATCGAAAATCGCTCCTTTCACCGCGTACGACGTTCGCAGTTTGCCAACACTTAAAAAACGTTCGCAGCAATTCTCAGTCTGCTCCCTTCCAGGCTTATTTTTTCCGTTTTTCTTTCTCTCTTCCTTTCGTGCGTTGGGCGGTAGGGACAGTGTTGCTCCCTCCGTTGAGTTGTGGGCCGTACCATACAGTTAATGTTGCGGTTTATATACGAAAATGTTGTTGTTGTTCACGTTGACGTTGACGTTGGAAAACGTTGCGACGAGTGGGGACTGTTGTAAACTCGTGCGCTTGGCACTCGTCGATGGAGTATGCGACAGCGTTGTACTGTATCTCCGACGTTGCAGCGTTAAGCATACTTACCTGGCGTAAGGGTCAACCGTGATCATTAAGGCGGTTCCCTCAGATGGAGGCCATTTCATTGCACTTTGATTTGGTTGAATTCTGCGAGTGTCCCTAATGTGGACACCTCGGACGCGCAATTTTTGCTAGTCGGGGCTGCGTTCGCGCTGCCCCGGGGCCCGGGTTTTCTAACATTACTCGCAGTTTAGCTGATCAACCCATTGGCAACAATGTTTCGCCGATTTCTTTCATTTCATGCCTATTTCATTAGGTTCTAAAAGATTTTATTTTCGTTGGTCGCAGGTCATGAATTTGGTATGTCTTTGTCTACTTTAGCGGAACCTACGGTTGTCCCTCGTACTATCTGCCTGTCTGCGTTTCACTCGTATTTCTGGCATCAAGCGATTCAAATGACACGAAGTCCCTTCTACTTTCATTCAAATAATCCTCGAGTTGAATTCATGTAGTGGATCATTGTTCGTTTCAGATTCGCTGTCAGCGTCGATCTTACATCACTTTTTTTTTCATGATGCTTCTTATCTTCATTAATATTTAGTAGTAATGGGAAAAATTGTTCATTGGTGGAAAAGTTTGCTCCCTGCTCTGAAACTGCTCCGATCGCGTATTTCACAAACGTGTATACGAATAGCTAGTAAGTAAAACAATGCTCAGATTGGTTCTTTTCCATCAGTTTTTAATCCACTCGTGCTAACGGTCTCCTCCACTGTTGTCTTAACAGTTAGTCAGTTTAACGTTATTTTACCCACTAGTTGGAGTCTGTCAAATTTTTGAAATATTTATTGTTATTCACTTACACGTAGTAATATCATTCGAATAAAAATTGAATCATTGTCAAAATATTCTTCGATATATTCTTTCAGTTACCTACTAAATTTGTTGAAACTTGAATGTTTGAGCTGTTCGTTTTTTTATATGCCTCGTTTCCCAATCCAAGAGTTGCGCAACATAGTTTTTCAAACTGCATCAGAATTAGTTTCCGCACATTTTCATCATCTATTTTTGCTCTAATTAGAAATGAAAAATGATATTTTGGAACAAATTTATTTTCAAGCACTTCATAATCGTACAAATCTGGAATAAAGCTTTTTACTTGGCATTAATTTTAAAATAGATAAATGTGGAATGCAGAGTCACACTATAAGAAATTAAATAAGTATGATTAATTGGCTCATATCATTTATTTCAATCGCATTATTCAGTCAGTTCAGTTGGGTAGCAGAATTGAGATGGCATTTTTGATCAGTTGTCTTGTAAACTTTTTAATAAGAGCGTAGGGCGTCGAAAAACTGTATTTTTTCAAGCCAATCAGAGCGTTGATTTGCTTATACTGTAGCCATTCGTGTACATATTTGTGAAATACGCACTCCGATCATATTTAAAATGAAAATCATAGAACCAAGAATGAGTGTAACCCTAACCATGTTGGATTCAGCGGTATCTGTCATCAATGTTCACGCAATGAAGAAGTAGTATCCCTTATTCCCTTCGATACAATCTGTGGGTGTGTGTATGTGTAAGTACACGACACCACACAAACATCAATACAGGACGGTTGCGTGTATACGGAGTTGTATGTGTGCGGGCTGAGCCCAGTAAACAAGATTAGCTGAACAGACAAAATGTACAGCCGTGAGCACCAAAAGATAGTTTGTGGGTTTTACCCCACTGGCCCACTAGGTGGTCTACGAGTGTGTAATACACACTCGTTCGTCAACAACTACCCCTCGCCACACCACTCTCCTACTAGTAAGTTTCCGAGGAAACTTACGGTGACCTGTGACGCCAGTCAAGTGTGGCGCGGAGTTCACTACTATGCTCACGGATGTCGTTCACATAGTAGGACCGCCAGGTCTCTTCGGTTTGGGCCTACCGAAGTTGGCTGGAAGAATGGGACGTGAAGGGCGTGTACGGGATGCTTGAGGATGGGGAGTAGGATGCACTCGAGTTTGTGATCTCATGAGCAGAGTCTGGGGTTGAGACGTGGCAATGCTCATGAGGGGCAGTGGGTAGGTTATCAATGGCGCCATTAAGGGTGGCATAACCAGGGCCTGAGGGTATACCGGTGCTAAAAGTTGTAGATGCGGGGAATTGGAATTCCAGGGGGTGGCATCACAACTTGGGGAAGTGGCATCGGTGTTGTCGCTAGGGCGAGCAACAGGGCATTATGTGCTGCGAGCACAGTGGCGGTAAATTGCTCCCACGGCTGCAGTGTTTGATTCTGCGACACAGGAGGAACCACTGGTTGCAGTACAGGGGTCTGTACCACCGATGGGGCAGGCTCCTGTGTGGAAGCCTGAGGTGGAGTGGGAGTTTGGGTCTGGGTTTTGCCGCATCTTTCGTCCCGTTTAAGTTCCATATAGGAGAGACTGCAAGCGCAAGCTTCACACCTCGGCCACCTGCCTTACAGTTTAAACGGAGACGCTTTGCTGGTTTGCCATCAGCTGGGGGACTCTTAGCATGAAGGTGGATGGCTGAGGCTCAGGGATATTTTCCAGCGAAGGTGTTGCCATTAAGTCGATTACGGGTGAGTTATCAACAGCAGCACTGTCTGTTGGTTCGACCTCTTCATGTACTGGTGAGAGAGTACACATTGAGAGACCGACGTGGGGTTGGGGGGAGATGGACAGTCGGGGACAGAGTAGAGTCAACATCCATTGTCGTCTCTTCCTGGGCAGTTGGTTCAACCGAAGGCCAAAGTAGAGGCAACTTGCCTTTTGGGACTGACGATGCCTTTTGCGTAGCTACTGGTGCCTCTGCGACTTTGGAAGTCGACGGTTGGGGGGACTGCTTTGTTGCTGCAGATGGATGTTTAAAACCGCTGGTACGCAATGCAACAGTTGCTTTTGCTCGGCGCTTCTTTAGGGGAAGCGGTTCAATCTGCTTGACCATCTTGAGTGGCGGGAATTCCCCAGAGGGGAGGCCCGCCGAGGAAGATGATTGAAGACTGGGTAAGGGTCCCTTAGATTGAACGCGCTGTACAACTTCGGCAAATGTGAGGGTGTCAATCTGCGCATTGCTAAGTTGTACAGCAGTCCGAGCGTGAGGCAGTGTCTCCAACAAGTACGCAGTCTTCCTTTGGAGTGGTATGAAAACCCGAGAATGAGAGCTACGGACAAGGCCATGCTGGATGATCTCAGAGCCCCGAGCCGCCACTCTAGGAGCAGGCCGGTACTGTTGGAGGGGCGCACCTTGACCCCTGGCAGCAGACTACCTTCTGCCTCAGCGTTGATCACCATTGCGGTACTCGTGAAGGAGTACGGCTTGTACCCTCTTGTGCAAGTCCAACATAGGTAGGCGTCACGATGACACCGATACTTGATCGGACGTAGAGGATACAGGCGATGTCTGCTTCACCGATGGAGAGGTAGCAGTAGCCGTGGAGGAGGGAGATGGGACATCAGCTGGTGACATTGTGGGAGAGAAGGAGGGAGAGGGGGAGCAATGGTCGTCTACACGGGGAGATGACGGGGCATTGCCATTACCACCCTCTGTTGGTGGGGGTGTAGCCCTTAAAAGGGCTGTTTCTTCATCTTCTGTGATATCGGGAATGCTGGGAGAAAGATGCTCTTGGGACATTTCACCAGTCTATTACGCTCCGTGAAATATAATTAAAAGCGCCTGATGGGCAGCATTTGATGAAGAGTATATAACAGCTGGACACGTCTAGAGAAGAGTGAGTTTCTAAAACACAAATTTTACTCGTTTTCTTGACTGTAACCGCCGTTTATTTTTGTCTCGTAAACACGAACGAAGGTGGGATTGCGTCGGCTGAGGTTGCAAATTAATATTACGAGTTCGTTTTGTAGGCGGGGCCAGTTTGTCTTCCAAGGAAGAAGACACGTCGTATTTATGAGACTGAGTGGCGCCACGAAACAATTTTTGTAATACGTCGTCGTCTACAACGCTTGACTTGTCGTCAGTTGCGTGAGCCGACACGGACGAGTGTGGGAGGGGAAGGGAAATTGCAATCTGTTCGTCATCGAGCGTAGCATCAGCTTTTCGACTTGTAGACTGGGCTATGGGGTGCGATTGTGTATTTTTCTTCGATAACGCTTTGGGATGCGATTCTTTATTTTGATCGTGTGTATTTACAATCGGGGAAGAATCGAGTGTCGTCTGTGTGTGTAGATGACGTCGAAGGTTGGGGTGAGGCATTCAAGGGTGAGTTGTTGTTTTTAGGTAAAACAACCTCAGATGACAAGTCAACTGTCGGTCCCTAAGGATCATCGACGGAAGTTGAGTCATCTGGGCCGGCTTCTATGTCTGTGTAGACATAGGGAAAGGTGGTTTTTGCAGTGTCAGTCCAAATTATCGGGGTTTTGTCGCGTTTTTTATTGCAGTGGATAAGCGCAAAGAGTTTACTCTGAATGTGAGCGCAATGTTTAATTGTACGCCGGTAGAAATTCACCATTCCGAGAAAGCGCCTAAGGTCATGAACAGTTTTGGCAAGTGGGAAATCGAGTGAGTGGGTTTAATACCTGTGCTGTTGACTCGATGGCAAAGGACGGTTAGCTCTTCACATTCATGTTCTGACTTGTTACCATTGACAGTGAGGCCAGCGTTGTAAATACGCTGAATGACCTCGGTAACACGTTCTTCGAGCTCATCAGGGTCGGAGGTGGTAATGAGGATGTCATCAATGTACGTGTAAGCTCCTAGTCGATGTCTCGCAACAATCCATTGATGTACCGTTGGAAAGTTGGGCGGCATTTCGAAGTCCGAAGGGCATATAGGGAAATTTGTAGAGACCAAAGGGGGTTATAACGGCTGTCTTGGGGATGTGTTCTTTGGTCATCGGGACTTGGTTAAACACCCGCACGAGATCTAATTTTGTGAATAATTTGGCACCAGCTAGTCTGGCGTGGAAATCCACAATATTCGAGACAGGGTACTTGTCAGGGATAGTTCGTGCGTTGAGTGCTCTGTAGTCATCAAGCATGCGCCATGTTTGGTTGGGCTTCATGTGCATATGCAAGGGGGATGACCAGGCACTTTTGGAGGGTTGGCAGTCACCATGTTTGAGCATGGTTTGGAAGGAGAAGCGGGCTGCCTTTAACTTTTTGGGATGTAGACGACGGGCACAGCAAAACACTGGTCGACCTACAGTTTCGATATCGTGGGTGACTTCGGTTGGGGAAATCCTCGGGCGTAAGCCTTCTTTACTGGTTACGCCGGGAAATTTGTCGAGGATTTTTTGGAATTGACTATTGGAGTGGGCGATGGTTAGGAAAATTTCTGGGGGATAGTCGATAGGGCGAGGTTTACCTACTACGGCAAGTCCAGTGGTCTTATCAAGGAGGTGCCCTTCGCTGACATCAGGAAGCAGTTGGTAATGGCTGAGGAAGTCTGCTCCAATGATGGGATCAGCGATATCGGCAACGATAAAGGCCCACTTAAATTCGCGTCGAGGGCCGAAATCTACCTGCACCAGCTTAACTCCGTAAGTACTAATTGGAGTTTGGTTCGCAGGGTAGATTTGGAGCTTAGTGTTGCATTTCCAGTCTTCAGCGGTTGGAGGTATAGCCGATATCTCTGCGCCAATGTCAACCAGGAAGTGATGCTCGCTAAGCAGATCTTCTACATATAGACGGACTGAGGTGAAAACTAGTGGGAGTGCTGTCTTGACTGACTTGTTTACTCGTTTCCCAAACAAGTAGGGGATTTGGAATCGCGTCGGTCACAATTTTGTGGTTTTTCCCACCAAGAACATGGGGGGTCAGAGCAGTTGCGCGATTTCCTCCCAAACTGTTGGTGATACCAACAGTGGCCATCGTGTGAACGGGAGGGAGAGTGGGTATTTACTGGTCTCTTACCATCGATGACTCGTAGCATCGTTCGTGGTTTCGAACGACCGGAGCTAGAGTCTCGAGAGCGCTATCTATCTCTGGACCAAGCGTCGCGTGAATGCAAATGCCTATGTTCGGGGAACAGGGCAGGGTCTTTTGGGGGGTTGACAGAACTCACCTGTTTTCCAGCCAAGAGCTGTTGAAGCAGCTGGGTAATGGTAGCTAATTCCGAGGAATTAGCCGTTGATGCTGTCAACGGGGATGCCGCGGGAGTTGCAATAGCGGAGATGGTGCTAGTGGCAGGGGTTGTTGACGGAAAGGTTTGCTCGAGAGCTATTGCCTCGTCAGCTTCAAGAGCTGCCTGTCAAGAGGTTGCAGGCTTGGTCATGGCCAATGTCTGGTGGATATTGACTGGGATGGATTGGAAGAGAAGATTGCGGAGGACATTGTCATTGACTCTTCCTTCGTTTAGGGTAACAAGGCGGCGATGGTACGCCGAAGACCTCTCGGAAGGTTGATGATGGGTATTCTCCAGCAGAGTCCTAATTTGAGTGTGGGAGGAAGGTGAAAATTCCTGCTGGATTTGGTTGCGGAGGTTTGACCAAGTGTGCAGTGAGTCGTTGGAACTGTATAGTAATTCCAACACAGCATTGGCTACCTGGGTTGGCAAGTGGCCAGAGATCGCCAGGTAGAGCTGAGACTCGCTGGTATTGCCGCTAGCGCAAGCAAGATTCTCAATCTGCTGCAGCCAGAGACACACATTCTCGGTGTTGAAGGGTGGAAGGCCTGTGAGTAACCGGGGTGGATGGGCTTGTAAAGGAGGCGAGGTGGTACAGCCAATCGCGGCAAAATTTACTTCTTGCCGGTGCAATTGACCATTGAGGATGGGTGACAACCTCAGCGTGGAGCTGTCAACCGGCTGATGCTGGTTGACCAGAAGCTCCTTGCCCGGGAGGTAACTGTCGAGGAATGGGCCAAAGTTTACAAGCGTGGAGCATTGCGGGATTGCCAAGTTGGTCAGTACATTCAACAAACGCATACCAGTATGTGGCGTTGAGTGGACAGCAGTCGAGAGGTTGGGCTGGTTCTCCATCCTCCCCGAAGGATTGCTGACTGTGGCCTTCACAGGCATCAGGGGGAGAACCAGGTCATTGAGGGACAACGGGGTTAGTTTGGAGGCCATGGTGGGAATTGAAGAAAGAGGCTAAGTTTTCACTTTCCTCGTTGGCAGCTGATTGCCAACTCTTTAGTTCTCCATGGGATGGCTGGTCGGTACTTGCGTACTGATGTCGAGCCTGGGAAGAGGGGAGGGGAAAATGAAAAAATAGGGAAATTGAAAGGGAAGGAGAAGGAGAACCTTCTCGTCGGCTGTCGAGAGCCAATTGATTTTTATGGATGTTGGTCGGTACTCAAGTACTGACTAGCAACAGGGGAAAGGGTAGGAGAAGGAGAACCTTCTCCGTTGGCTGACAAGAGCCGACTAAATTACTTCTTCGGTTGTTGGCGGGTATACCAACGTTTGAAGAAGGGGCATGGTTTTTGGAAATCAGCTGATGAGCACTGATTGGTTGTTCCTTCCAAGCAAGTTGGAAGTGGTGGGGAAGGAGGTGATGGTTCTTTCCCCTGTTGACGGTGAAACATCAACAACAAAAACAAATGCTTACATCTGAGGTCACCACTTGTGGGTGTGTGTATGTGTAAGTACACGACATCACACAATCATCAATACAGGTCGGTTGCGTGTATACGGAGTTGTATGTGTGTGGGCCAAGCCCAGTAAACAAGTTTAGCTGAACAGATGAAATGTACAGCCATGAGCACCAAAAGATAGTTCGTGGGTTTTACCCCACTGGCCCACTAGGTGGTCGACGAGTGTGTAATACACACTCGTTCGTCAACGACCACCCATTGCCACACCAAAGTTATCAAGAGAAATTGGGTAAGAATGGAGACATCGAGGTGTGTAATATGTTTGACAAACGATTCCATGAAAATTTGACTTAATTCTTACGTTTTGTTTTCAAAGTATTGCTGAAATTCCATCATTTTAAATTCCATGCGATGAAAGTTATTGAGAGAAATTGTGAGAGAATTGTCAACAGCAAAAAGCTGAAATTTTTATGAGATATTGTAGTATGTTGGCTGAAAATTCTGTGAAAATTTCAGCTCTCTACAATTAACGTAGTTCTCTCATAATTCCTCTCAATATATTTCATTATATGGAATACCGATGCAAATAATATGACCTAAATCTTATAGTTGCAGAATTTTAGCGATATTTTGAGAACTAAAGGTACCTATGATTTTACCCATTTCGATATCTATGAAAAGTTGCAACTCAATCTTACCTTCGGTTGCCGAGGTATCGCTAAAATTCTGTTCAGATTGAGTGATTAAAATGATAAGGACTTGATCAAATAGAGGAGTGGGCGGACTTTCAGTAATATTTCAAAAATGAAATGTATGATTGAGCTGAAATTTTTACAGAATTTTAAATCAGCGTACAACAACTCATGAAAATTTCAGCTCTCCACATCCAACATTTCTCTCGTGTTTCCTTTCGTTATCTTATGTCAATGGCAAATGATATAAACTGAACTCAATTTAGCTATTGATAACAAAAACCAGCGTCAGAAAAAGTGAGAAAAATTTGTTTTAATTATTAATTATTAATTATTAATTATTATTATTATTATAACTGATATAATATTTTTTTCATCATTTTTTTATATTAACTTAACTAATTTATACTTTAATAATATAATATTCAACTTCAAATTCTTTATTAAATTATTTAAATTAAACTTTATACTATCATTTATTAATTTAATAATTTTATCAACTTCAAGAATAACTTTAATAATAAGATTAAAAATAAACATAAAAAATAAAAATAAATCAATAAAAATAATAATTTATACTATAATTTTTTATTAATTATTAATTATTAATTATTAATTAATAATAAATAATAATTATTATTATTATGATTCTTCTCTTAATACTGATTATTGACATTGAATTATTTATTATGGATTCCAAAATTTTTCATGTACCTATTCAATGGGGCGACAACTGTTCGTGAAAGTTTAGATGATGGGTGTAAATGAAGTTTGCAAGATTGCAACATAGTCATCCAGATATATTCATTTTAAAATTACTTACTCCTCTTATTATACTATTTTCGTTTTAATTTTTTCTCTCCTTTGCATATTTATATTTTTTCCATGTTCGAATCAAAGTTGAACTAAGATTTTTAATTTTTCATCTCAAAATCAAAAATAATGTCAAATTTAATAAAATTTATTTCTTGCTAGATAGTAATATTTATAGGCGTGCGCACTTGGGTGCCCGGTACCCATGACGACTTTCTTTCTTTCTTTTTTTTTTTTTTTTTTTCGCGAGAAGTAATAATATTAAAAAATTTTAAATACTTGAGCGTCATTTCAGTTCATACTGTGCCGTCAAAAAATAATTATATGTGTATGCTGGGTATGACATCCAGACAAAAAAAAAAAAAAAAAACAATAATTACGCCAAGGAAAAAATTAAAGGCCCTAAAAATAGTCAACTTAAAGGAGCAGAATGCTGGAATAAGAAAAAGCAACTTAAATTTATATTAGATAATGGGTATGAAACTGTATGATGCATGATACGTATGAGTTTATTCGATTTCACAAGAAAATTCAGCTATTAAACTTTTTTTATTGAAAGCAGACTGTTCGATTTGGAAAAATTGGGCATGTCAACTTCGAAGTTTTTCGTTTTCACTGCTCAGCATTGACGCTAAATCTTTCAAGTAGAACTGATAATTGACTTTCAAACATTACAGATCGTAAACCTGAATTAAAACTCGTGATGAACTATCGAACATGACTAAAGTTCTCAGCTGTATCAGTTTCACTTAATAGGACCGACATCGACCTGAAAACGGAAAAACGATTAAGTACAATTGAAAACGAACTTTACAAAGAAGGCATGTTTGACATTGAAAGATTCTCTCGGAACACAGCTTTTGAAACGAAATGTGGAACAATCATCTAAGAATAGGAATTCGCACAGGACAAAATTTTGAAAAAATTCGGAAGAGTCCGTCAAGTTGGAGAGGTGTAATGCTGTGACAAAGCAAAAGTAACTTTAAATTTTATTAAAATGAAAATTAATTTCAGTTCCATTATTTATAAATTACCTCCTCTAATTAAAACTTTTGTTAACTGCCATACCATGCTGAACACACCGGTTCTCGTCCGATCACCGAAGTTAAGCAGCATCGGGCCCAGTAAGTACTTGGATGGGTGACCGCTTGGGAACGCTGGGTGTCGTTAGCATATTTTCTTTTTTAATATGTAATAGTAGTAAACTATATTTAGGTTCTCAAAGAAACTCAAAATAAGAAACTTTTGGCTTTATCAGCTGAAATTTGTACATACTCGCACATTTCATTTTTTTCTCAGTACTGGTTGCTGTTTTCATTAGATAATCATGAAATTAAAGGTATACTTAGTTGCAACCTCATAGTTTTTGGTGTCCAGATCGTGTAATCCAAATATTAACTGTAAATTTGAAATAAGTGACCTCATAGAACGTAACTGATGAAGTATCACTCACTTTTTTTTAACAAAAATCAGTTTTGTTAGGAGGCCCAACGAATGGTTCCATCCAGAAATGAACTGAAAATTTAAACACAGCACCTCAAAAAAAAAGTAACGAAAGATGTACCATTCAGTTTTCAAGGAAAAACATCCGAACCTTGTAACTATCAAAATTTGGAATCAGAACTGAAAATATTTTAATTTCTGAATGTCTAAAAACTATCGAGCGACAGTTCAAATCCGAGTAGAGGAACCAAATTTTTTTTTGAATAGATGGAATTTAAATATCTCTCTGAAGCGCATCCACCGCGAGTGAGTAGTTTCCAAAAGTGTCAAATTTTGTAATAGCTGCTATCTGAAAACCAGGAGACCGATTTAGCTAAAATTCAATACTAAACCAGTCCCTAATTATCTTCAACTGCTTCAAAATTTTCAAGTCAAAATTTTCCAATTTATGGAAGTTATCTTGACGACAACATGGTGGTTTTATAACACTTAGAGAACCCCTTCCTCGAAACTAGCAAATAAATTTTAAAAATTTTAACACGAATGTGTGCTTCTAACACTACCCCAAATTTCATTACCATAGGTCAAACAGTGAATGCTCCACAGACTCTTAAAAAGCGCCACCGTCATTCAAGCACGTTCGCTACGAAAAGTAAATAACAAATTTTGCCGATTTGTCAGGCCTGCTAACTAAATTGGATGATTATAGTTTGGAAAAGTTTCGAAAAAATATCTAAATACAATGTTATAGGTAACTATAGTTGACCCATCGCGCGTTGCTGCGACAAACCAAAGAGAATTCGTAGATGAATTCTCTTTGGTTAGTGCACTTCTACTCCTTGGAAATTACTGCTGAACCAAATAAATAAGTCGTGCATTTGTAAATTTAAATTTATCATAAATTTTATTTGTTTGTCGAACAATTTTCGCATACTTCTGCAAATAGTTACACCAATACTGAAGTTCTAGTATTTATAAATTACCTTCTCTGTGCTAATTTTCGTTAACGGCCATACCATGCTGAACACACCGGTTCTCGTCCGATCACCGAAGTTAAGCAGCATCGGGCCCAGTAAGTACTTGGATGGGTGACCGCTTGGGAACGCTGGGTGCCGTTAGCATTTTCTTTATTTTAAATTATTTTATCTTCCAAGTTTACGACAGAATGGTTGTAAAAATTTATGTACTATCATCGTTGAATATTCGATGGAAGAAAAAAGCAAAGGGAGTGTTAATAAACTCTGAGCGAATTGATCGATTTTACAGGGAAGATTTCTGCAGGAACGTAGTAAAAGTCGCTTTTTTTTATGAAAAGGTGTAGAAAAACGAACATTGAAACTGAAATATTTGAGATCACCGCCTCTAAAAAAAAAAGGAAATGTAGTCATCGGCTGGCATGATTTTTCAACTAGTATAATTATACTGCCAGAATTGACAATTATTTTACTAGCTTCAGAATTGTTGTCAACTACTGTGCAAAGTTTAAAAACAGACAAAAGAAAAAACCAATTGCAAAAAATTTTGGGGGAGCTTCTTCCCGTTTCCCCTTAGCTACAGCCCTGGATTTTTGTAATTTATTTCTAGGTATGGGCAAAAATTTTCAAGCTATTGAAATTGTGGAAGGAACAGCCGCACCTTTGTCTTGAAATGAACTTTTATTTACATTTATTGAACGTTGGTGAGTAATTCGGTAGTAAAATAAATCCGGTTGAAGCAACTTACATTCTTTGCGTATTTTAATTCAGCTTGTCGGTAGGTAATTATCAGATTCCTTGAAGCCAGAATCGCGAGTACACGACGAATTTTTACCTACACATTGATAGAATTTCATTCTTTTTGTACCCGAACTAGTCTCGTCTGTTTGGGCCTATGTTTAGTTGGGAGAAAAATTGAGAAAAATTATAGTCGGACCCTTAAAATATGGTTAGTGGGATAAAATTTTCCTATTGACTTTAGAAACCATTTACTTACCAGAGTTCGTCGACACGTTTAAAATATTCTACATAAATAACTTTAGTTAATGAATTTAATGTATAATTTTATGTCAACAATTACTAAATTTAATATAATTATCAATTATTATCTATTACTAATGTTTTAGCCACTAATTTTCTACTTTTGAAAACCTCCTTTTTTCAACAGAGCTGCTGTTGCATTAGTTGTGTTTTATTCCTTCTCCTTTCCGTTAAGATAGCCAAATTTTGTGATTATTACTATTAGTGATAATTTCCATTACTCCGTTTAATATTTCGTCAAAATTAGAGGTAATGAAGTGAAATTATTCGGAATAAAAAAAAAAAAAGAATAAGAGTAAATCTAATGAAAAGACTGCTAATGGCATCCAGCATTCCCAAACAGTCACCAATACGTACAAGTTCTTACTGGGACTGATGCTGCTTAACCTTGGATATCGGATGAGAAGTAGTGTATTTAACATGGTATAGCTGTTAATGAAGATCTCAATCAAAAGCTGATGAGAAAATGCTGAAACTTGAATATTAATATAAATACGGGGATAAGGAAAAATTGAAAAACTACCGATAGTTGGAATTGAAAAAAAGAAAAACCCAGGAATTTAGAAACACTATCTTTTTTCATTTTTTTTCTGTTAATTGAGTTTCTGAAATTTACCACGATGTTAGTTATTTTGGGTTTCCATTTCTATTATGTTTCTTGGTTTAAAAAATTGTTTTTCATTCAGTTTCTGTTTCAAGTTCCATTTCCATTAAAAAAATTTTTTCATTTATTTAAAATTTTCCAAATCTTGTTCAGATATTGATATATCAACATTTTTTCGATATTTCCCATAAAATATCGTTATTTTTTCGCATTTTTTCTTACAGATAAAAAGTTAATTAGATTGGAAATGGAAATGATTCATCATTTGGTTTCTGTTATCAGTTTTGAAACTAATTGGTCAATTGTTTCCAATTCAGTTTCCAATTGAGTTTCCAATTGAGTTTCCAATTCCGTTTCCATTTGAAAATTTTGGTTTTTTCATTTATTTTGGTTTTCAGCGCAAAACAATATGGTTTCTATTTCCAAAAAATTTGGTCTCTGTTTCTCAATCCCTGAAATAATCACTTATTTTTAAATTGAATTCGAGATGCTTTACTGCCTAATCAGCTTTGTGTTAACCATAGAGTATTAAATATAACAGAGGACGTATGCCCATCTAAACGCTGCTACAAAAAAAATAGCACCACTTTTGAAGTAGTTGTCCCCGTCCTTACAGTATCGAATTCAAATTTATTCGCCCATATTCGGGCCCATTAACAATAAGGAGGATTTTTTTTCTCAAGTAATTGAATTCAATGAACGAATAAATATAACTGATAATCGAGAAGCCACATCTTACCAAATTTCATAGATTAAAGGTCCGTTTGCTCGCTTCCAGTTTTTTAAGATTCTGACAAAACTAACGTCAGATTTGTCAGTATTGCATTCTCACATTTTAACTGAAACAACTGAGTGGGTTTGTAACACTTTGAGAACCCCTTCCTCCGAAACCAGCAAATAAATTTTAAAAATTTTAACACGAATGTGTGCTTCTAACACTACCCCAAGTTTCATTACCATAGGTCAAACAGCGGATGCTCCACAGACTTCCAAAAAGCGCCAAAATGAGCAAAAGTGGGGAAAAAAGAATATATATATATATATATAAACTAATTGTGTACAGAACTTGAGTGACCTATATATTCGTCAGCTACGACTCGGGATCGGCGCTTTTCGCCATTGTATTGAATGCAATAGCTGCGGAAAATACACTTAAAATGGAATGTTATTATTTGGTAAAGAAACATGCATTTTGGAGTCGAAATAATCAGAATAATGTGATTCGTTCGAGTCATTGGAAACCATAAATATAATAAATTAATAATTCATTTATTCTAACTCAGGTGGCCTACGTTATTACATTTGGAACTTTGAAAGAATTGGACGGTTTACATTACTTTATTGAGGTACCTAACAATTCAATACACAAGGCAAAAAAACGCTGTCCTCAAAGTTTCAGTTCAGATCAAATTCTGTTCAAGTTAGTTCTTAGACCTTCGTTAAGGCTGTTTGTTGCCATGGGTTTTGTTCTGTGCCAATATTGTGAAATTTCAATTATAAAAATTTCGAAGAACTTTCGTAAGGGAAGGAAATGATGAAAAGCATTATAGAGTAACCATCGGTAACATTTGAAAAATACCATAGTTACAAATCCGAATAGACAAAGGAAAATAATAGAAAAAATACTCTAGCGCAGCAATACTTCGCTAGAAAACCTAGTTCGCCTATTTTCATCCATAATTAAAGAAAACACCTAAATTTCAAAAGCTTTAAAAAATTGTAGATAAAATATCGATAGTAATCGATAGTTTTTTAAGATTCTGACAAAACTAACGTCAGATTAGTCAGTATTGCTGCATTTTCACATTTTAACTAAAACAACTGAATTGTGTTTGGCCATTTTTCTGAAAATTCAGAATTCCCAATTACCTATGTAGTTCACATTTCTATTTTCTCTATATGGTGGTGTATTCGGAGAAAAAAACCAGGGGGCTTTGACCAATAGCAATCCAGAAGGTGCCTGCGTTGGCCATTGAAAACACAGCTCCTATTTGGCGGTTCATTTAATAACAAATTTGATGATATAAATTATGTATCGATATAAACTTCATTCACCCGAACTTCATTATCTCATGGGTATAAAATATGTAGGTACTTCATTAAATGTGCCAGTCCGCTCAGACCCTGGAGTGCGCTTTTTTTTTTTTTTTTTTTTTAAACATTCAGTTTTCAGTTACTCTGGACTTGTTGAAAGTTCTACAAACAGATGATTTCTATCCAATTCACCATGTTTCACATTTTTTTATTTGCACCAATTCAAAAAACAACGAAAAATATCAATTTCTTCATCAGTTGGTGATTTGATGATAGATATTTTTTTTAAGTTCTTTCAGTATATATTTTTTTACAATTTTTTTTTAAAAGTCAAAAACCTCTTTTCATGCTACAAAAAACTTAAGTCTGATTCACCCTTGGCTAGTTTTCATGCTACTAGCCAGTACTTGGTGGTACTATTTTGTTGACAGTTAAAATTACTTGCAATTTTAAACTTTTACAGTCAGCTTCAACTTATCGGATTTTTATGTGATTCTAATGAGATTCTTGGAAGACTATCCGCCAAGCTAAAGTTAACTTTAATGATTAAAACAATAAACTGACTAACTGTTAAACAGAATAATACCCCAAATAGCTCGCTAGTATTGACAAAACTAGCCAAGTGTGGATCAGGCTTTACAAATAAGAATTTCCACTTCTCTCAGTTCTAAGAAATCCGAAAAAATATATTTTCAGTTTCCTGAAAGCGTGCGAACAGACCTTAAAATGAGACGAAAAGTTGTGTCGTTCTTTAGGAACGAGGGGATACTTCTTTTCGAAAGAGGTGCCGTTTTTGGTCTGGCATGGGTGTTCTCTGTTATATTCAATACTGTGGTTTGAACATTCGTACCTATACTATATAATTCGTTGTGCAATTTTTTCGAACAATTTCTCTTGCATCATGACTTGACATTGATGACGCGATGTGCTTCTGTGGTTAAGAATAATGACTGTGTCGTAAAATAAAAATTATGTTTTATATCTTGTAATCTTGCGAATCGCCGAGTAGGTACCATACCTGTATATTGGTATTCGATGAAAATGTTCATCATTCGATAGTGGTGCAAAAATTTTGGTCAAAATGACAAAAGTCATGGGATGATTGTACGAAAATGGCAGTACCATTCAAGTAATGGTTCAATTTCGGGCTTCAAAGAATTTGGGTTCTCGGTTTTGAGAGAACTACGAAAGAGATGGGGTTATAATTTTCATGAAAGGTATTCCTCGTATGGGACCAGGTCTGGTAGGAGTTCGGTGGTGCCTATTGGTTCCGTGGTTACCGAGAAAATTAGTAAACAATCAATTCCTGCAGAATTGGTTTTTAACAGTAAAACATTGATAAATCGATTTTTTTATTGAAGATATCGATAACCGTTGATAGTTTTTCGGTATACGTATCTTTATGTTTGTCAGATATTGTTTTGCAATTTTATCCATTATTTGTTTTTTTTTATTTTTTTGTTTTTTTTATTTTTTAATTCTTTAATTCTTTAATTATGGATGAAAATTGGCAAAGTGGGTTTTCTAGCGAAGTAGGTATAGAATTTTTTCAAATATTAATGACCTCTTTTTTCTTCATCATTTTTCAGATTCTCTGTAGGTACTGCTTACTTTTTTGTTTATTGGCGGTTGATCAACTCCAGCGCCTGGACTTGAACGACAGTCGTTGAAATTTTCTCCAGCAGTCATGATCGGCCCCGATTCGAAAACAGCGTCACAAAATAATGCTGATCTTAATTTATCGGGTGAGATTCAGTTTGTGTGCGATAATTTCGTCAATTTAACGTCCTGTAGATTATTTTTACTTGATTTTTTAATGTTGAGAAAGAAAAGGCTACAGCTGCTGAGGGTAATTACGAGGGGGATGTCGAATATCACTTGAGATTATACATTTTCATATATTTTTCATTTCATCATAGATTGCCATGTTGGGTAAAAATAAATTAAAATGCGTTAAAGAGAAGATAATAATTACTCGTTTAATATTTCTCCTAAACAATATACTGGAATTATTGAAGTTGGTGTTTCATTTCCCATCTCTCCCTCGAAGGTTTACGTTATTATGTCAATTTCGCCTAATTCTTCTGTTGGATTACGTTTTAATGTAACTCTGACTTCAATAATTCTTGTAAATCTTGCATGAGAAATTTCCGAACTGTTTTTTTTTTACTTTTTAGCGCATTTTCATTTTCTTTTTTAACCGCGTTTGCTGCTCTATAATTCTCCTTATCCAACAGAAAAAACCGTACCTTCGAGCTAGGATAAAGTGTATAGTTATGGTCATTTAGATTCACCTTCAAAAATAATTCCTACCCCCAGGCCCGGTGACGGAAATATCGCGACCGGGTACTGCTCCCAATTTATTTAGTGGTGTAGGCCTTTGGTACTTTTTTCTTTTTGTAACCTCTGGTCAGCATTGCAATACACGTTGACCCCTCTAATTCGGAAATCTAGTACAGCTGTTTACACTGAAGCCGTAGTATACACGTGGATTAGAATATGCATGCGTCAGCTCCTCTTGTGTTTGTTAACAAAAGAAAACAAGTAAATGGTCCTGATCATTTAGTACAAATTTTTGTTAAGTTTATGACTCAAAAGTTTGTAAGTATCTCAAATAAATGACTCTGGTGAGTATCTATGATCATATTGTAAGATAGCCAACTACCACGGTTGAAAACCAGGAACAAAAACCAACCAGTAAAAAAAGCAAAAGAAAACTGCCGCTGGTCCGATGCGCAAGAACGATACTTATAAGCTGTGGTCCATCCGGTACTAGTGAAGACAAAATATCATATTTTATTCAGTACATCTCTAGTAAATAGTAATATCATTTTTGCATTCCACCATACCTACATATGTAGGTATATTAATTTAAAAATTGAAGCTTACCATTTCGTTTTAAACACTCCTCATCCATATGGTACCTATACAATTAGTCAAATTACACGAACTTAATCAACAGTAATAAGAAAAAGTGATTTAGGGTAGGTGCACTGCATCTACGCCCTCACAAAAATGAATAATTAAAGTCAAGGGATCATATTATATAACTAACAGTAGTAAATTACGAATCACGGATGAGAAGTGAATTGATGAAACTTGAAAGTGTATGATAATAACAAATACCAGTTTTTGTGTACACACATTGACAGTGTTCATTGGAATGCGTGGCTGTTGATGAAAGTAAGATGGCTGACAACGTAGAAGCCAATTTGTGTCTAGTGGTAGGGCACTAGGCAATCCTGTCAACGTGTGAGAGAGTGACGTCACACTTAAATTGTGAGTAACTGTCATAATACTGAGGGGAAGTGTGGTAAGTCTGCTAGTTCATCATTGATGGTGTTTAACTTTGTTTCTGGCCATTCTGTTATATTTTTTGAGAGCTATTGGGAGCTGGTTCACTAATTTAATACTAGTAGTGAGACGTTTGCCCCTCTTGAGCCTATGTCTGCTGGGTTTTTGTCTGTTAGTATGTACCTGTATTCTATGTTGGGTATAAATTTTATTTCATTGACTCAGTTATGTGTTGTGAATGTTGATGTAGAATCTTCCTCTGTGTTAGCCATCTCAGTACAAATTTGCTGTCTGACCGTAAGTATGAAGTTTTGTAAGGTTATGGTTATAATGTTGTAAGTTTTGTTTCGTGTCTACCTCTAATAAACTCTAATTTTGGTATTTAGTATGTAGTTTGGACGGTGTTACATGCTTTGCCTGTTAGAAATCTGATTAAGTTTATATTGTTGATGATAAGACACCATAAATATTACAAACATTTATATATTAATACTGTAAGGTTATATCCTATTTCTCTTTTTTGCATCACAAAGGATGGACAGATTTTTGTGAAAAAGGTTGCAATCAAAGGAGCTTCAAGCAAAGAATGAATCAGGGCTAATGATATTTTCCAAAATTTGATTGGGGACTCAACATTTTGAAAACAAAGAGTAAAGGTGGGCCCAGACTAATGGAATTAGAGCAGATGGACAAAATTGTTAAGATGATGAAAAATTTGAAAAGTAACAGGAGTAGATTGTAGACTAAATGCGTTAATCCTTTTCAGTACAATTCTATGCGAATAATTTGCATGGGCTCAGATAGTTTGTTGTATTAATAAAACATTTTAAGTATAATTATATTAAAAATACATAATTAATAATTACTCAAGTAATGCATTAAAAATTGTAAGAGAATTTGTGGGACTTGTATAAGCGAAGGTACTAAAAGGAGTGATTTTTCTATGTCCTGGAAAGTTGGAGCAAGTCCTAAATTCATAGAAGAGAGGAAGCAATCACTTTATCAAGTTCCATTTTTGTTAATAATCAAACGAAAGAGTTAGCTGACAAACAAAAATATGGAAAGATAAGAGGAAAAACATCAGATAAATTCTTCATTCTTCTAAAGAAGAATGGTACGAGTTTAACTATGTTGAAAATTCTAAGGATATTTCAAACATAAGGAAAATCTATCGTGAAAATTTTTCCCCAATCCCCTACACCCAATCAACACAAACAACAATGAGTCTCATTCTTGTCTGCATATAAATTTGAAAACTATTGGACCAAAATTGCAACCTGTACCTTGTTTGATAGAAATGTGTTATACATAATTACACTAGAGTGCTATCAACAAGTTGATTGTTGATGTCACACTGTCTGTCTCAAAATGTTCCGTCTTTTCTATACCTCCAAATTTTCTACTTTGAAAATCAATTTTCCTCAGCTTATTCTGATCGTATTTTTAGGCGGTTGAAGCCATAATTTTAAATTTTTTTTTCTAAGTGATATACTAATTTTTGAAAATACATTCCGATACCCTATTCAGCAAAACTGATGAAAATTATTTTCAATAAATTTTTAAAATATTCCATTTTTGATGGAAACAAATTATCGAATGAAAATTAACTAATTTAATTTTTTCATAATTATTGAACAATTAATAAAAAATGAACTTTTTATTTAAAAACACTGAGACAATTTTATTATATTTTGAACTTTGAAAATTGAGCTCAGATAAATGAGAGTTAAGAAATGAGTTTCTGTCACAGTCTCTGGGACAGAACTAAAAAAATGTGGTTAAAATCAAAAAATTAAGTAACCAACTTCAACAAAAGAAAATATGAAAAACAAAATGGACAGCGCACATAAAAAGTTTTCTGAATTCCTCCTAATTGCTGAAATAGAAAGGAATGTAGAAAAAGAAAAAGAAAAAACAGAAGATAAGAATTGATTGTAATTAAAATAATTCATACGTTTTTCTCTAGACTGAAATAATAATGTGAAAATAAAATGTATGATTTTTGGGATATTCTATATTTAGTAGGTTTGAAACTTTTAGTTTTGGGAGAACTCACAACTTGTCAATGTCAGTAAAAATAAAGTAAAATAATAATAATAATAATAATAATAATAATAATAATAATTATAAAATAAAATAAAATAAAATTCTTGAGGGGTACAGGTACTGACTTCATATGCTACTAAGACATTTTTTGATTTTGTTTCAAATCAAGAAACTTGATAAATTACAAAATTGGAAAATTGGGAAGTCCAGGACAAATTAGTTTTGCTCTGATGGCAGAAACTAGAAGTGGTGAACGGTTGATCATGAGACTTATTATGAAAGTTTTATCATCTTAATACAGATTCACACTTGGCTAGTTTTATAGATACTATATAGTGAGCTATTTAGGGTAATATTTTGTTAACAGTTGAAGTCAGTTTACTGTTTTTAGCCATTAAAGTTAACTTTAGCTTAGCGGATAGTCTTCCAAGAATCTCATTAGAATCTCACATGGCAATCCGCCAAGTTGAAGTTGATTTTAAAAGGTAAAACATCATTTGAAAAAGGGCGTTAAATCACTGTCTCATCTTCAATTAACCAAATAAAGTTAACGACACTAACGAACACCTCTAAAGTAGTTGTTAATTCTAACGAATTAACTCATCAATTTATTGCTCTAGCACTTCAACGATTTTTTATTATGCAATAACAAAATTACACAGATATCTACATTGCATATAACCTAGATATCTAACTTGCCTGTTTTCAGCCGCCTTCGCTTCCTCTTATCACACCGCACCAAAGTAAACAAAAGCTGTTGGCACTTTACACACACAAGTGTACCCATTTATATCACACTTACACATACTCGACCTAATGATTGAATACAAAATACCTTATTGAAAATTACAAGAAATTCATTTTTTTGCCTTGTAACAATAATTTTTATTATCCTGATTTCAATCTTAAAGAGTGATGGAACATCCACACTAAATAAGTTACCAGAACAGAACACGCATTAATAAAAATACAGCACTTATTTGAAAATAGCATTTTCTGCATAAGAAATGCATTGTACACAATTTTTGATGCAACATTTCAACATTCCTTTAGGGTAAATGCTGAACATAGTGAAAGTGGCAAGTGTGGTATCTAGCTCATAATAGTGTAGATATGTATGCAAAATTATTGCATTAACGAGAGTTTGTTAATGCGTTAAAAGTTAATAATAAGTTTCCATGTATGTTTGATACTGTTTTAAAGCACAAAATTGGCATTTTTGAAATGAAATATTTATTGTGAGAAGTGAAATTTTTGATGACTAAAACATGATTTCTTTTTTATTATTGTTACTAGTATATGATAATATTAACAGTTGTATAAAAAATAACTCCGAAAGGAAGATATGAATGCTTCTTTCCTTATGGGAAATAGCAAGTAAAAATATTTAAACAATCACCATGAACACCTTTTTTGGAAGTGATAGCACTTTATAAGCACTAAAGCTCGGACATCCCAACATTGTTCCTTCGATTGAGGTGGCAATAATTTATTTATAACTTCAGTTGTACATTAGCAAAATTGGGGATTATGAGCAATAAAATGACTATGGCATGTCTTGGATAATTATGTGGACAAACAAACTAGATAAAATAATTAATAGTCAGTTTCCATCGATTTATACTTTTTAGTATTGATATACGAACAATATGTCATGAAAAAGATTTGAAAAAAAAGAAGGGACGAGATCAGGCCGAAGAAATGAGGCAGTAAATTGGCAACAGGACGAATGGCTTATATGTTCTTTAAAAAAAATGAAAAAAAGAAAAAAGAATAAAAGTAAAAAAAGCGGACGCAAGTTTGTGTGTTGGTAAAGCGTGAGTTAAATGTACCTCGTGGTAAATGCCAAAACTTTGCCATCTTGAACGTTTGTACTCGCGCTTTCCTAGCCGTAGTTGTATACGGCTGGCAGAAAAACAACAACGAAAACAATAATAACAACATCAACACCAGCAACAACAACGATGACGACGAAGACGACGAAGACGACGACGGCGGCAGCGTGTGTTGGAACGGCGGCGTAACGAAACGCGGCTGCGGCGGAACGTGTGAGTTGTGGCGAGGAGAGAGAATACGTTCGTATTAGAAACTCGTAGATGGTAAAGTTGGTCGGCTCGGTTTATAGCAACGTCAGCCACCCTGAATTCATACTTACTTGGCGCGAGGGTTAACCGTGATCATTAAGGCGGTTCCTTCAGGAGGAGGTTGGCTCATTGCACTGCGAGTCAGCTGAACCCTGTGAGTGTCCCAAATGTGGGCATCTCGGGCGCGTAATTTTTGTTAGTCGGGACTGCGTCCGCGCCGTCCCGGTGCATACGATTGGTAATTTGGTGGAGTGTCAGTGAGGTGTCGAGCATCGAGCACCGAATTCGCTTCCATCTACGTTCTTGTTGTCGGCTGTGGACTGGTGCCAAGCTGTTTATCACAACGTCCTTGGAGAGAATTTTCAAATTGCTTTCTATAAATTCCTTTTCCCTCAAATCATAATTAGTGAAATTCGGTGTTTCACCGTAGTTACCAGCCTGAGCCTCCCCTATTTTAGCCCTTCCTTATGGCTTGGTAAGTATGGTTGGCTCTGGCGGAGTATTTGAAGCCGAATATAAGAACGGTCATTTCTAATTCTTACATTTTTATTACAGACTGCGTACGGAGGAGGTTATAATTATGCGAGGTATATGTCTTAATGTCTCTCCGCAACTAACGCAATTTCGGTCGCTCAGAACCGGTATCTTACCTTATAGATTTTAATGAAAGTAGCCTCAAAATGTTGCTGACCATCTTGAGAATGGGCTGTTAACATTGGAAGGGTGTGATTGAAGAAAATGAGAATCTATAGATTGAAAAAATTATGGTCATAAATTCGGGCACATCCACCAATAAGAGCTACTCATTCGGATTAACGTAGTCGTGTTTTTTTCCTTTATCAGTACAGTTGTACACAATCACCTATCACGTGTACGTATAACCTTTATTAGATCAAAGTACGTAGGTAATTCATATGTCACTGACTTGAGCAGGAGACAGTTTCGTTCTAGCATACGATGGTTGGCTGCGTGCACTTGCGTCGTTTTCCGTTTCAGCCATTTAATAATCACTTTGGCTCAGCGTCGCTATCCTTTCGTCACTTCCGCGTTCCAACTTTCGTTGTTTGATTGATTGTGTCTGCAATCATCAATTTCATAAATTTTGGATTTTGTATTCTAAATTACCGAATATTATTCTGTCGCACTTTCTAGGTGTTGTATAGTTCTCAGAAAGTACTTAGTAGCCATCGTTCAACATCGATTTTCTAAGTTTATTCCCGACGTTACGTTTGGATGGGTATCTTGTATCGTACATTATTCGTCGTAATTCGTACACTCGAAAAATTAGGGCTTTCATAAAATTAGAAGACGAGTGTTGTTGTTGTTGTTGTTGTTATTATTCAAATAATTTATGTCTGGATGTAAATTATATTGACGAATGAATGTACCTATTCGTTAGTCATATTTGGACGCGAATTCCACCTCGGTGTCGATCTCTTTTGCGAATTTCTCCAAGAAAGTTATATAGCGCGTACATTTCTTTTCGAATAATTGAGACCACAGATAGTCTGGAGCCTTTTTCAGCAGCGCCACTCAATTAACTTTATGCTCGATTAACATATTCCAATTTCATTTCGCATCCATTACAGTAAATTACAAGATCGCAATGAATTAAACTTCCGCCTTTCATGCTTCGGTTACTTTCATTTCGAATGAACAGCAGTGACGCAGCCTATCGCCAATTTTTCCACCCGGGGTAATTATTTTAAAAAACAAAATTATTTTTTCGAACTAACGGCATTGTTAAGCGATATAATCATTTTTGAAGCTGTATCCGAATGGGCATCGGCAATACCGAGTTGCCTTCAATCAACTTGGCTTTTTTCTTCTTTTTTCTCCCCTCCTGTTCGATGTTACCTTGTGAACGACATTCGATTATGGAAATTATCATCAGTTTCAAAGTTTAAAAAGTTTATCTTTTCGAAAAAAAAAAAAAAAATTAAATTTTGATAGATTTTCATCCAAAATCTGTTATTGCGAATTACACACGATGACCAGTATGTCATAGAAAAGGCAGGTAGCCGCTCAAGGTCTACATTAAAATTTTTCAACGATTTCTCTGTAGTAAATGTGGAAAATAATGATCTAATATTCATCGCAGTATGTGCTCAGCATAGCACAGTATTTAATACATTATGTCAATTTCAATATTGGTTGTTGTGTGAAATAGGTATTAAAAATTCTTATCTGGTGCAACTTTTAAAAAATTTTAACGCAGCAAAATCCTCTCTAGAATAGATCTTCCAAGTTATTAACATTTTTAAAATTTTAGCTCAGCAACCTTCGTAAAGTTCTAATAACTCGTGAAAACCTCTTTAATTTTTTGTGATGTTTCTTTTAACGCGGCGAAATGAGAAAACAGTCCCGACTCGCAGTTGAACCTCCATTGTGAAGTTGACTTTTTGGGTACCTTTGGTATCAGTTTCAAAAAAAAAAAAAAAAATGTGAATGAGTGTATTACGTATTTTCCTTCTCCCCTGTAATACATCGTTACTTCTTTTGTTTCAATTTGCGATTTTTTTTCTCATTTTTTCACAGGTTTTTCAAAAATTATTAAGTCCATATTTTGCAGTGGAATTTTATTAAAATATTGCGCATTGTGATTTGATTTGGATTTTATTTGAATATATAAAAAGAGGAGGAGTAGGTATACGAGAAGAACTGTATAATCTGGAATTCTGAATGTTGCACCTTCGGCAAGAATAAATTTTAATTTTAATTTATCATATCATCATCATCATCATCATCATCATCATCATCGATTAACACAAAATTCTTAAAAAAAAAAAAAATTATTTCCCATTCTTGGAATGGTTTTCGAATTAGCAACCGATTATCAAAATTTTAATCATTTTATAATATTCAATTTTCGAAATGGTTTACGCAGTTGATTTTTTCCAGTGGATTTTATCTGTTAAAACTATCGCGTTTAAGTGTTCCATTTTTGTAGCCAATGATACGACAATATAATAAATTATAATTTCGTTTGTGAGATTGTGAATCGTGTTGTTGGATGTAAACACGATGTGCAATCCTTCCCCGTTGCTTTTCCAATATTCTCGGATTCTGCTAAGTATAACATCGATGACGTATCATCGCAATCGAAAAGTGCAATTTTTTCACTTCATTGTCTCGGACTTGATCCGTTCATTGATCGGTCTGCAGTCCCTGCGTTAAACTTACCTATGGCTGCTTTTGTGAAATTCTCACGTTATCATAAAAATATTTTCAGGCGAGCGCAGACAATAGCCCTAAATATTACTTGACATCGGCGTCATGAATATTTCATATCGAGCATCTTGTGGATCAGCCTACGACCGCCGATTCGATTTTTGACTTGATTTTCGTTACTTGATAATTAGGTACTGTTATTCGAAGATAATGTTTTTTAACCGCCCATACATCCGAATTATTATTTCGACTCGTCTGTTTTCTCGGTGAAAACGATATTCGATGACACTACTGTATAGCTGTTAAGACGTCCTACCTACATCTATAAGTACTTCGGATTCAGATGTCTGCACGATTCACGAATGCTTAAGCGTGGAACTGAATAATTTCAATGTTTTCTAATTTCTGGTCGACAGCATTGTGCTGTGACGTAGCCTTATACGTATCCAGCAGCAATATTACGTGCGATATACAATTATATATATCAGTTGGTGTATACCTACTGTTAACTGAAAAGTTCCCAAGACTGTAACGTTGAAGTATAATATAAACGTTATATACCTACATATGTACGTATATGTATATAAAATGCTGCGTAGGACTCGTATAGGTGTAATGCGGTATACTCACCTAAAGGTAAGTATATATATTAAGTACAGAGATTTCCAAAATTTTATTTATAGCATTACTTTTTCCTCTGTCAACTCGCAATACTCTGTTATGCTTTTTGGGGCGAAACTTGGTAATGATTCTACTTATCTCTACTTTTAAATCATGAAAAAGTTAAAAATAAATAAAAATAGATGTTTTGTTCGCAATTTTTCAACGGCACATTTTCTTAACTAATGAAAATTATCACATTTCAAAGTATAAATTAATATTATCACATCCTCTAATGCGTTTCGATATATATATATATATATATATATATATTTTTATGCACGTTATATTGGCTGCTAGTTATATGTAGGTATAATTAATTATTCTAATATATGTTATTCGAATGTTATAATTTTTTTCAATCGCTGTGCATAACAGCATGTAGAGTAGGTACATATATTTAATATATATAACATATAATTTTTGAATTGAATTTTTCAAAAAACGTAGGATTTATTCGAGTAAAATTGGTATTAACACGGGTATAATTATTACATAATTTATATGTAATTTCTGTGTTTATTATGTATTACCAATCTCGAATAAAATTTGGGTGAACAAATTCTTTGGGTATTATCGCAGGTATAAATTTAGTTTTTCAATACACGTTGAAAATAAATTATACGTAGGGTTGACAAATTTGAGGATTTCGAAATAACCTACTCTTTTTGAAGAGCAAAAATAAAAAAATGTTCATTTTGATTTACTACGATGATTTATTATATCAGTCAGTCGCATAATTTGTTAAACAATAGAGCATTAAGATTTTACAATTTGTTTATTTCAAAATTAAGAAAAACGTAGGTAATCTGCAAATATTTTCATTTTACCATTCAATTACATTCGACTTACAGATGAATTGGTATTTTTACCGCGTTTTTCCGAACCAGTTACCTTTCTCAGAGTAATGTCTTTTTGACGTGTAAAGAAGAAAAATTCACCATATGTAAATTTTAAGTTCTTCTTAACGCATAATTCACCCTTAACCATTTGGCATTGACGATCTGTTGCATGTATCGTAGAGATCTCGATTATTGGGAAAAAAATTAATCGATTAAATTTATTTTTATTCGATCGTAATCGAAGATCGGAAAAAAAGATCAGTCATACCATCGATCGATTAATGATGATCACTGATATTCGCTTCTTATTTTGTCCCAAATTTCCAGCGAGGAGGAAAGAATGAAAAGTAAAATAAAATGAAATAAAATAAAATAAAACTGGTAGATGTCGAAACATGCAAAAAATTATTGTCGATAGTACTATTGCTCATTTCTGCATGTCCATAATCAAAGAAAATTGATGGAAATTAAAAAAATATTGGTTAAAAAAAAAAAAAAAGATCGATCAGACCATTGATTGAAACGTGATCGATCTTTTTGGCCCGAATCGATCAAATTTTTTTTATAATCAGTTTTTAATTGAAATTTGTGTGTCAGCCTAAATGCGTGGTTCATGTCACGGAACACTCATTCGCCAAAGTAATCGATGCATATGGAATAGCCAAGATATGGGACATAAAATTTCTCAAATTAGGCATTTCCTGATCACTTTGTTTCAAGATTATTATTTCATGCCGCAATTTCAACAGGTAAACATATGTAGTCCGTAATATATATTTCAGTTTTCAGCAAAATTCAAAATTATAGAAACTTTCCAGCATTTTCACTGTAGGTCTTACCGTGTTTTTTATTTCTTTTTTTCTTTTTTCAGTAGTGTAGTGATTAATGACGATGAATGATTTTTTTTTCCCATTGATAATTCTACGTGGACAAAGACAAAAATATGACTGTTCAGTTTGGCAATCCTAATTCATCACCTTTGTGACATAATTTAATTTTGTCGTAGAAACACATCCGTAATATTTGAAACGTTAACCTTTTTTGATTCTGGTATTTATTTATTTATTTATTTATTTATTTGTTTGTTTTTTTATGTATTTATTCATATATTTATTTATTTATTTATTTATTTATTCACTTATTTATTTATTTTTATTTTTTTCCAACCATAAATTTGTCTTTTTGTCTAGATATACTTTGTTCTCGCTTGCATCAGTTCGTAATTGTTAACCATTCCATCTTTTTTCATACTTTCTACAAGAGAATTGTTTAAATGAAGATGTGGACGTCGTTGCTACTCGTACAAAGCTGTTTTAAAAACGAAAAATTCTCCGAAGACCAATTGGGAAATTGAACTAAACCGTAAATGAATTATTTCAAAATATTTTCAATCGTTTAAACTTTCTTAATGCAGTTGTTGAAAAATCTCTTGAAATTTATCTGCATAATAAACGAGAAAACACACTGTAATTTTCTACATCGCATGATTATTTATAAACACCAAAATTTATTTCAAAATCAAATCTGTAGTTGGTACGATGATTTTTTTCAAACATTCCGAGATGAAAAAATTATAAACGAAAAAAAACCAATAGGACAAAGAGACTTCATCAAATTTTGTGAAACCCTAATGGGAATTAGTTCGAGTCGAAAGCTTATATAATTATATATTATGTTATCGCACACACGGAGTAATTTCAGAAATTCTGAAGTGATTTTGTTGATGGACCTTCAAAGAAATTAAGAATTGAACGATATAACAAAAATGTTGAAAAATAACTTGTTACTTTAGGATATTCAAAATATGTACAGTTATATCAAAATTCCTGATTGCCAGATGAGGAAACGAGTGAATTTTTCGCTAGGATATGATGAGTGTAATTTGAAAATATGAAATGGATTGAAGATTTTAATAATTTCTGATTTCCTATCACCTGATACGATATCTGAATGAGACAAATATCTCACACTGCCACTTGACTGGCTTTCGAGAAAAATTTTATTTCAGAATTCGTGAGAAACGCGAATTTTTAGTTTTAAATTTTCAAAATCCTAAAAATATTGATTGTGGATCATTCTCTCCCATTTCACTTGAAAACCTCTTACCGGTACACATCACATAATGAAGTTTTTACAGATAATGGCTAGAATTAGTCTTGAAAATATTTCTACTTCAGAATATTTAAGTAAAAACAAAATTATTCTCGAGTGTAAGCAGTGAAATTTATGAACATGAAGCAGATGAGGAATCCAGAATATTTGACTGAATTTTCCTATTTTTCAACTCGAATCAGTTTGATAAGGTCTCTTTGTTGTATTAGAGTTTTTTTCATCTACAATTTTTTCATCTCCGAATGTTTTTGATTTCATATCATGAGAAAGATCATCAAGGTATTCGCAGTTTTGATTTTGAAAATAGGAAAAAAACAATTTTCCTCTTCTTTATATCGATGAATTTTTGTGTTCAAATATGTAATTCTGAGGTAAAAAATTTCAACAGGTTTCCTTGTGTATTTTCCGGATAAATTTTAAGAAACATTTGAACAGCTGTAATAAAAAAATGTAAAAATTCGAAAATATTTCACAATTCGTGATTTACAGGTTAGTTGAATTTCCTATTTGGTTTTTAGAAAATCTTCTATTTTTAAATTGGTTTTGTACGAGCAGCAAGTAGTAGTTGCAACACTTTCATTTGAGAACTTTTTACTTTTTTTTGTGGGAAGTATGAAAAGTGATGAAAGGGCCAAGTTAAATGTTTTTATTTTATTATTTTATTGTGATCATTCTTTTAATGTGCGCGAGTTGATAGATTCATTTATATTTTCGCTGAACAATTAATCCTATATATAATAACATTTCTGTCCAAAAATCATCGTAATTATGTATAAAAATGCCACGAATATTATATTAGAATTATTTGTTTTGTTTATTTATTGTAATGCTGGAGTAATTACTCACCTTCTGAAAACATAACTCCAACGTATTCAGTTTTCTTGCTATATTTTTTTCGATGATTTTTTCGTGTACAATAGTTTTTTTTCTCTAGTTAATCCTTTTTATAGTCTTCGAACGATCGATCGGTTATTGTTTTCTTGCTTCTGATAAATGAAAGATGAATGAAAGCGAAGAAAATGGAGATAACATTCTATTTAGATTTATTCATCTTCCTATATACATGTATGGAGGGTACAGCAAAACAATTCTTACATAATTTTTAACTTGAAACCATCTTTCTCAGTACAGCTGAAAATTTTTTCAAAAACTATTTATCATTATTATTTATTACTTATATTATTAATTGTTTATTATTATTTTTATTATTGTTTTTATTTTTATTTATTTATTTATTTTTATTATTTTTATTTTTTTTAAATTAAATTTTTTATTTTTATTTTAATTTTTAAATCATCGTTTCCAAAATCAGGCGATTTCTGATCTCTGATGTATTCTTCGTTCCTACAACAATGTATAGTAAAAAGTTCCCAACATCGACGCGACTGTACATATCAATTTTTGAAAAATTACTGTGCTCAAAATAACTGCTTTTCAGCAGGTTGTTTTTCCCCTTTTTATTAGTTGGGAGGGGTTGGATTTAAATTTTTTATTTTCGGCAAAAAGATCTACGGAACTACTACTTGAAATAAAGAAAAAAAATATTTTCGTCGGAAGAAAATGCCTTTCGAATGTTGAAGTTCTTTCGGATTGCGATACGTTTGTGTTCAAGTCCAGATTTAGGATGGCGGAAGTTAGTATCCGAACCCCTTTTCGTATCACCACACAAACACACAAATACACATCAACAAAAAACTAATAATCATTGGGTACGAAAGATGGAGAATTTCCGAAATTTGAATGCTGTCGATAGGTACTCAGTATAGGTAGGTACCGTATAATATTCGTCAATAAGTATATTTTTTTGTTTTTTTGGGGGAGGAGAGGGATCAGGGCCGGATTTAGGAGGGCGGCACATTTTTGCCTTTTTTTTTAAACTGCATATTTAATTAAACTTATAAATTTTTAATGTAGTAAAAACTCCTGATAAAAATCCTTAAAAAATTTTCTGGGGATGGGATGGGTTGCTAAAATTTGAAAAATGAGGGGGCGCAAAAATTTTATTGTACCAGGGCACTTGAGCTGTAAATCCGACCCTGAGAGTGATTGAGGGGCTTACTAAGCTTAACTTGTACCCCCGGTTCTCCACAAAACTGGATCCGCGCCTAGTTACTGAAAATCCAGTTTTTAAAAATAAGAGCCGATATGAAACAGTGTTTAGTGCCAGCTTTTTCATTTTGTATAATAACGTTTCGTGTCATAGCGATAAGTATGTAGATGTAGGTACCTAATTTCTTTTTCGTATCAAGTAAACGAAAATAATTTATTAATTAAATCCAGTTTAAACGTCCAAATTAATATTGTAATTGACTGTAAGTTGTATCGTAGCGAAAACCTTTAATCCATTTTAAATTTTCTGATCTGATGATTAGTTCAGAACGGTTATATTATTATTATTATTATTATTATTATTATTATTATTAATTATTTATTATTTATTATTTCTTATTATTATTATTATTATTAATATTATTATTATTATTTGTAACTATACAGAAATTGTTGATTTATTCGTTGCTGTTGAATTAATACATTTTTTGCTTTAATAATTCGGTTTTAATTTTAGAAAAATTCACCAGGTAGACATACGCAGTACCTGACGTGTTAATTTATTATTAAAACGATATTCAACCCATCATCGATAATTTTGATAAAAGGTATTCGTTTTGTGCCGATGAAGTTATGTCGCTGTCGGCTGTCGTAACGTTGGACTCGCCTTTTACGGTGTGCTACGTATGTAATGCACGGCTGGCGGTTAGATACGCGCGTTGTTGTTGTTGTTGGTGGTGTTGACGCGTGTTCGACACTCGCCGATGAGTTTGGTTACGCAGCGTGTTTATAGTCGTCGGCGACCGCCATTAGGCATACTTACCTGGTGTAGCGGTTAACCGTGATCATTAAGGCGGTTCCGCCAGGTTGAGGCTTCTCCATTGCACTTCGGATTAGCTGAGGCCTGCGAGTATCCCAAATGTGGATCACTCGGACGCGTAATTTTTGCTAGTCGGGATTGCGTTCGCGCACTCCCGGTCTATATTATTCTCATAGTTCACACCTTATACTATATTTCGACAATTCTGATATGTGTCGGGTTTGAAGAGCGCTATCCGTCTCTTTGCCTTCTCGCCGATTGCTGCCTCTGCTCAGACTCAGTCTTCAAACGGCTAAGCGCAATCAAGTGCACGTGCGCCAATTAGCGATTGTTTTATTCTATAATCACTAATCGAGAATGAGCCAATGAGCAAAAATTTTCGTTCTTCATATATTTATCAATTCGACTCGGATATTTCGATATTTCTTGAGTTAAACCTTCCAAAATCCCCTTTTTAAGAATAGGTCAACCAAATCATTTTATTTTACATGTATTTTACATCTATGCGCTTGTAAGGGGGGCGGCTTTCATGTATTGCGATTTTGCAAATCGATGTCACTTTTTTCTACATTCTATCATCACTTTAACCAGCATTTACTCGATTTGTCGTACTTTTTCAGTACTTTGAAATTTCGATTTTCAACCCGTCGCTTGGCTAGACTTGTTCTCGTATTTCGGAACTTTCTTCCATTGAATGAACGTTATTTCACCACGTTATGCGAGTAATTGAGTATGTTGTCGGAAGTTGATAATACTTAAATTTGAAATAAAAATGTTCGATTCGGTTTAGCGAAAGTACAAGTTACAAGTTTACGACGACAGAGTTTTCAGTGTATTTCGGAAAAAAAAAGAAAGGAAAACAAGTGATGAAGAGAGAGCCAGATTGAAGAAAATTTCGTTTTTCTCTTTTTGACCAGTGATCATATTTTGTACGTTTGTCTGTAAGTTGTATAAATAATTAGGCATAAGTATGCCAAGCCTCTCCACGATTCAGCCAAAAATGGCAGTTGTTCTCGAAATGTTTTCAATGTGGTTGAAGTGAAATTCATGGGTTTCACGTATTTTTAACGTACTTGACTAGAGAGAAGAAAGGTTATACATTATTTGATACTACCTGTTCGAATAAGAAAAGTTCGAATACGATTGATGTTGTTTATCAAACGTTACAGTACAAACTCTGAACGGAGTATAGCGTTCATCTAATGTTATATTGGAATAATATGTTCACGAGGAAGTAAAAGTTGTTTATTGTGTAAGTACAACGGACGAACTGTGTTAAGAGTATATAAAACATGGCAAAACATGGCGTAGTAGATTCTTGAAGTTCTCGATGTCTTGTATCGATATGTATGTGAAGATATATCGATAGTTACATCGATAGTTATATCGATAACTATCATAGGTTCTACACCTGTATTATATGTCTTATAGTTCTCACTCTAACATTTATGTTCTTTCATATTTACTTCTCGTAATACTCATACTATGATACCATTCTCACACTTCCTCTTATTACCTTAAGTAAATGAGAATAAGTCGTTTTATTTGAATAAATGTCATTTAATAAACAAACAAAAAACAGTAACAAAAATACTGAGCAATAAACAGTCTCTGAAATTAAAAGGTCAGTTTTAGTAAACAACAAACAAAAAAACTTAATATCTTTTGAAAAAACTTAATAACTAATTTGTAAACTTAAATGACTGATCTTTTGGTTTGACTCATTATACTGAACAAATAACACTTAATTCAATAATTCACATGACTTTGACAAGTATCACATTTTTATCAAAATAAATTTCTTAATATACGACTTTCAATTTTCAATCACAAACAAACTAACTAATAAACTTAAATTCTAAATATCAAAATTAAAAGAGTATCAAAATTATAAGTGTCTTCTTTGAACTTTTATTCGGGTACTTTAGTTTATTCTGCTTTACGGGATAATGCTGTGATATATAAAATACACACATATGTCTTTAGTTAATTTGTCTTATTAGTTAATTTGTCTTGATCTATTTCATCAAAATTTAAGATTTCTTTTCTAAATTTTTGGAATAAAGGTTTTGGTAAAGCCTTTGGGAATAGATCTCTTATTTGTTCTTTTGTTGGTACCCATACTATGTCTATGTCCTTGTCTTGAAAATCTTTTCTAACATAATGATATTTTAGTTTTACCAAGTGTCTTAATGCTCTGGATGCATCTGATTTCGTGGCTTTTATTGCTGCCTGGTTGTCCTCAAATATAATTGGCTTAATTTCTTTCTTTAAGGTTAGTCTATAAAGATGTTTTATATGCACAAATTCTTTAGTTGATATACTTAGAGCAATGTATTCTACTTCCATAGATGATGTTGCTACAATTTTCTGTTTATTTGATTTCCATGCTATTGCGTCTCCAAAAAGGAATATTATATATCCAGTTGTGGATATTCCATCAGGGTCATTTATTCCTAGTGATGCATCGCAAAAACTAATTCATTATTTTCTCCTTTATATACTAATTTATGGTCTTTAGTACGTGACAGATATTTGAAAACTTTTTCTACTTTTGCCCATTCTATTATTAATCCGAAATCATGTGATTTTCGTGTTAATACATTTACTACAAACATAATATCGGGTCTAGTACTTAAGGCTAAATATAATAATGCACCTATAGCTTCTCTATATGGTATCTTTTCATTTAGGTCTAAGTGTGTTTCTATTTTGACTTCTGAATCTGATTTCTTTATTTCTTAATTGGTTAACATTGGTGTATCACTTCCTTCTACATGTTCTAACTTAAATTTATTTAATAGGGATTCTATAAATTTTGTTTGGGATAACATCATCGTTTTTGTCTTAAAATTTCTCTCTTATGTCTATTCCTAAATATTTTCTTGGTTCACCTAGGACTTTCATTTTGAAAGTCTTACTTAGTTCAAT
The DNA here is from genome assembly GCA_011428145.1 of Ericerus pela. Lineage (NCBI taxonomy): Eukaryota > Metazoa > Arthropoda > Insecta > Hemiptera > Coccidae > Ericerus > Ericerus pela. The sequence continues at coordinate 4,183,449 of WOFM01000549.1, read as the reverse complement.
TTGTGTTTCATGAATCATTTCTTCATTATTGCCTGAAATTAATATATCGTCTGCATACTGAACTAATGTAACCATCTTTCTCCCTTGACACCAATAAAATATGCACGCTTCACCTTCATACAAGTTGAAGTTCATACTTTTCATCGTCTTTTTAAATTTCAAATACCATCTTTTTAGACTTACTTTTAATCCATACAATGTTTTTCTTAACTCACATACATTTTCTCTTCTAAATTTTTCATTTACATCTACTCCCTCTGGTATCTTTAAGTAGATTTTCCTATCTGGTTTACTGTTTAGGAACGCTACTATAACATCTAATTGTATGACTTTCCATCCCATTTTATTTACTATCCTTAAAAACATTCTTATTTGAGCTAAACCTATTGTTGGTGCGTATAATTCAGAAAGGTCATACACACGATGATCTTGGAAACCTTTAGCTACTACTCTTGCTTTATATCTGTACACATCTCCTGGTTATAGTTTTTTAACAATGATCCATCTTGAATCCATTATCTTTTTTCTTTCAGGTGTGACATTATTTCTAAATCTATTGCTTCCATCCATTTTTCTTTTTCATTACTTTTTAATACATCTATATACATTTTTGGGACTTCATTTATCTCACACATCATTGCAAAATATCAATTCTCTCTGTCTGTGGCTAATACTGTCTTTTCACTCAATTCTAACTCAACTTCTCCCTCTGAATTGTTATTTTCAGATGATGATTCACTTGATGAAGATTCAAAGTATACTTTATTTTTATTCTTTTTAACTTGTTTGAATTTTCTCACTGGTTTATTTTTACATTTTTCTGATTTTAAAATTACTTCCGAATCATTTTCTCTCAAAAAGTTTTTGGCTATACCATTTGATAAGTTTACTTATGTGTCATCTTCTATATTGTTCCAATTAATTAATTCTATTCTTGGAAGACCTTCTTTTTCAAATTAGTTTCTCAGATATCTGTCTTTAAATGTAATTGACTCTAAGAATGTTACATTACTAGATTTAATTGATTTTCCCCTTTCTGGTTTTAAAAGTAGCCAAGATTGAGAATTGGATCCTACCAATATGTAACTTTCCCCATCTTCACTAAATCTTGTTGTTTTTGTTTTGGCATGAGGTAATTTTCTAATTGCTATACTTACAGCAAAATCTATGTATATATTCAATCTTAGGTTTTCTAATATTTAACATTTGGTAGGGTGTTTTCATTTTTAGTCTTTTATGTTTCCTACTTCTGACTTGTTTGCCATGTTGAATGTCATTATTGTGTATCTCAAAAAATCATCTGTACTTTTATTTATGACTCCTATTGGTTTAATTGGACCCATTAAATTACTATGCATTTGAAAGAGTGGTTTGTCAGCAATTTCTCTTATTGTTTCATGAGGTGATCTTTTTACTTTCACTAAGTGACATATTTCACATTCTTGTATTTCAGTGTCAAAGTCTATATGTTTTAAGCAATCATATGTGACTGATGCTTTTTTAGATAGTCCATTGATGTATGACCTAATCTAACATGATATAGATACCCTAACCTTTTCTTTATCAAATTTTCACAAGGTAATTTAGATTATTTAGATTATCGATTGTAATATCTGCACCTAGATCTAAATATTCCAAAAGTTCTTGATTTGATCTTAAATTGTTCGTATTTAACTTTGAATTGTCATAGTTATGATCAGTGACTTGAATTTCAGATTCACTTTCTGACCAAACATCTTTGACTTTAAAATATCTATCATCATGAGAGATTTTACTATCATTATTTACATTTCTTTCAATTTCTGACTCAGTAAACGACTCTATTTCTTTTTCAGTTAAGTATAATCTTGAATAAGCGACAATGTCAAAATTAAACCACCAATATTTACCAGTTTTGTTTCCAAACATAACTATTTTATCTGATTTTTCGCTTCGTATTTCAGCAATTTTATCTATAAATACTGCATAATAGCCTAATTTTGTTAATCTATGGATTGATAATAAGTTTTCACCTAACTTTTTTGAATATCCAATTTTATTTATTTTTAAAGTTTTCCGTTCAATGTCCTTTACAAATAAATTTCCTTTATGGGTAAATCTAATGCCTGCAGATTTGTCTTTATTGGCACATGTAATTTCAACTAAGTTGTCTAACCTTTTAATAAAGTGATCTGTTGCCCCAGTGTCTGCTATAAACATTACTTTAGTTTTCCTATTTGTTTTCAGACATTTTGAGAAACATTTACGTTTAAATTTAATTATATTTCTTACTCTTCATACCTTTTAATTTGACTGACGATTTACTTTTATGCGATCTTCTATCAGAGTCACTCGATGTGTTCGATGAACTAGAGTTAGACAAACTACTGCTAGATGACATACTCGAACTTGTGCTTTTGTCTCTGCGTCTTTTTGTTGTGTGTGCTCTCTTTTTGTGGTATTTGTGACTCTTCTTATTCCTGTTTGATTTCTGTTCATGCCAGTGTTTTTTTTTTATTATGTCTCTCATTTTCCATTGGTTTCTGTGCTTCTGAAACAGTATTTGTGGTCGATTCATTCTGCTCTGTTGATTTAATAAAATATATTGTGGTGAATTTTGGCTTAACTTTAATTTTTAATTTTTCAAAACATCGCCAATATGGGCTACCTTTAGCTAAACTTGATGTCCTCTTTTCTCTAGGTAACTGATTATGATAAGGCTTTTTCAAGCAATAACGAGCTACGTGTCCATACTCACTACAATTAAAGCATTGGTATGTGGGGTATCCTGAAGAATTAGATGTCTGTATTTTTAAACTTATTTGTTCTATTATTTCTATATCTATTTGACTGTATAAAGTTAATTCCTTTATGTTTCGAGATTCCTTTTCTTTCTTTAACTAACTCATCTTCTTCCATAATTATTCTCGCAATGTCGTTTTCATTGGACTGAATTGGTCCAGCTTGGTCTTTCAATCTTATATTCGAAATCTCTGGGATATTATTGCTGCTATCTTTTCTCGCCACTTCCCATCTAGCAAATAACAAGTCTTGAGCTTCTTCTCATTGTTCTCCAGGTGTCTCTCTTGGATCGTTGTCGTAGGTTGGTAAATTCTTCATCTTATCATATATGTCGGTGCATCTTTTATCTGGTACTTGGTTATTTAACAGTTGTTCTTCAATTATTAAATTTAATTTCTTTATTAAACTTAATTCGAGTCGATGCACTAGATGTGTCCATGATGCCGGATCAATAGTGAAGTATTGATCAAACCCAATTTTTATGGCCTTAATTGCTCTGGTCCTTAAAATCAGATCATCTGCTCTTGAGTCTAAAAATTTTGATGGTCTTTTTGCATGGTTTTCTCCACTGGCATGTATGGTGTCTGATCAACTGGTGCCATTGTGACGATCATTTGTGTTTCTCTCATTTCTTTGATGACATGCTGTATAACAATAAAAACACCTTTAATTATTTGATTACTCCTTCAAGGAACATCTATTTATTTTAATTGCGCTTATATAGTGACTGATACAAATTTGTAAACTCTAGACCATGTTTACCAACACTGACTTAAATAGTTCCTTGATTCTGCACTTATTTGGGATCAATCTACATTTATTCTAGGGTCTAGATTAGTAATTTAATTGTAGATTAATGTTGGACGCTTTTAACCTGGCCAGGATTTTTTGTCTTAGTACCCAAGTGCACTTTATATTTATAAATTTCAACGATATATCACCTATTAATATTCACAGTATAGTAGGTTCATGTCACAACAACCAGATCTTATTCTTTTATAATTATATAAAATTTTAATTAGTTTACTAGCTTTCATTTTTTGTGGGAATTTTTTTAGCTAAATTCACTTCACTTTTTTATCTATTTACATCTTACCATTAGAGTATGAAAATTTTTAGTAATATTAAATTTGGTTTCTCTCAGTAATTTGGTTTATCTAACATTTTAATTATAATTACATTAAATATCATTACTGTCTTATTTAGTTAATGTCTTTTATATGTTAAATGTATGAAAACATGTTCCCCTTACGTTCTTATTTCACTAATAAACATTTACTTTAACTTTCTTTATATGGACTAATAATTATTAAATTGTATTTACAGGTATTCTCAGCAGTTGATTAGGTGAGATTATCTTATGATAGAATGACGCCATATTTATCCAAATCACATGAACAGAACAAAAAAGTAAATTAACTAACATGCATTCACTATTTTAACACAAAATTTGAACTAACTACAATTAATGGCTTATTTGGCTTTAATTACATTTTATTAACGAGTAGATGACTTATATGATTTCTTGAATTAAAAACTCTAACAATTTACATGTTAAACTTTGCTGCTGTTACCATATTGGAATAATATGTACGTGAGGAACTAAAAGTTGTTTATTGTGTAAGTACAACGGATGAACAGTGTCGAGAGTAATATAAAACTTGACAAAACATGGCGTGGTAAATTCTTGAAGTTCTCGATGTCTTGTATCGATATGTATATGAAGATATATCGATAGGTTTGACACCTGTATTATATGTCTTATAGTTCTCACTCGTAACATTATGTTCTTTCATATTTACTTCTTGTAATACTCATACTGTGATACTATTCTCACATATTATGATTTATGGTCTAGTAAGTTTTTGAAGGTTCTCAACAGTTGATGTATGGATATCGATAGTTATATCGATAAGTATTGATAGGTTTTGCACCTGTATTATATGTCAGAAGTTCTACTCCTTTACAACTGAGTTCTCTAATATTTACTATTTTGACAGGTACGTATTTTTTTTTATTGGTTCCTGTGTAGTTTCACTTCTTAAGACACCAATTTTGATGAACAATATTTTCAAATCATGGCGGCTGATCCTATGGTGGTCGGTGGTCCCATATTATTGTTTTCTTGTAAACGATGAGATAGTTTCTGAGTATTTTTGGTTTTGTTTTGAAGAAAATATAAATAAAACGGATAAATTTTCAATTAGTTAATGAATGTTCTATTAATAAGTTGAACCGACTTGCTGGAAGAAAGAATAAAAATGCGCTATGAAAAGAAAAACGAACCTTTTTATATTTCTCTTTCCAGATTCACTAGAATTTTGAAGTTGGTGCACATCTGACGCACCTTCATTGTAAAAGTTCATTAAATCATGAAAAAAGCTTGAGTTCTGCTGGGGCATACTTCTGAAGGATTGATGTGTAAACATAGAATAGTGTGGTTGTGGGCTTGCGCAACAACCACTTGACTACACGTCATATATCACACACAAACCAGAGTTACAATTGTAAGAGTTACAATTATGCAAATATGACAATTGTAATTCATGTTTAGCCCCTATGTAGACATTGAGTGCAAAGATGTTTACACATCCCAAAAGGAAAACCAGCTGGAATACTATAGCAGTTGTGTAAAATTATTGTGCTGTATCAAATTTCTGTTCATTTCATATTTCATTAAAATTCTTTGCAAGGGAAGTAAGACACCTGTTCATCTAGTAAAATGGATCCTTTACAAAATGAAAAAGTCACTTTCCATATTTCAGTGCCAAGTGATAATCCTGATTCATGAAAAAGTTTTTTTAACACATTAATGCTACATTGTACCTTGGTTGAACCTTGAGAGTTGAAAAATGATGAAAGCAATGATATATATAGTAAGATTCAAAAGGAGGGGGTCAACATGTCGTCCACATTTTCACAACCCTCCCTCTCAACTCTCATTTCTCGCAACAATACAATTTCCACCTAGAAACATACCCATATTTTCAAATCGAGCTTTTTTTTATGGTGCTAAAGGGGGAGTCTAGACCCCACCAAGACTTCCTCCTAATATACACCAGAGATAGAAACGTAGAATTCAATTCTACATCTACATACCTCCTCTACATGTGAAAATACAATGTAGAACATCCAAAAATCTCGTAAAATATGTCTGAAATTTGCGATAATAATAATCTGATAAGATGACTGAATAAGATGCAACACTGATTCCCAGTTGGGGAATAATCCATTAAATCAAACTTCTAGTCTTCTGCTAACTTTTGTACCTTATCAATATACTCTTGTGACAGTTCATTTTTGTTTCTTGCATTTTTTTAATTCGATCTTCAAATATTCTCCAACATGTTAGCAGAGCATGGAATTAAAAAGTGCTTTTTATTCGAATAATGTGTACCAGTTTTAAGTAATTTTAATTTGTTAATTAACAGTTCAGTGAAGGACGATGTCCCATTTATTTGTTGATTAATTTTTCATGAAAAAGTATTGGCAAATGGCCATTAAAGTACAAATCATATAGGATTCAAAGTGAAGTGAAAAAATGAAATTTTCAATGAGCTTTGCTCAAATTTATTAAATTACATAAAATCAGATGCGGACAGGTACTAATTAAAGGTCACTGACGCTGAGCTTGAAAATAAATGCTGGAAGAAGAGAATCTCATTTGTTTCGAATCTATGGTATGGGAATCATTCCAATTACTTCAAAAAAAAAGTTGAATAACTTTCACCAAAGGTCTATGATGTTGAGTTATAAGGATTCTATTAGCAGCTTGAATAGACAGGATAGAAATTTAATAAACATTTTAGCAAATAGAAATCAACAAAGTGAATTACCGGCTGATTATGTCAACTTAACTAAAAAAATTATGTTAGACGGTGCTGCAGTTGCACACGTAATTTCGGATTTGTCCAAATTATGGAATCCAGTTATGTTGAAGAAACCGTTGGAGTTTGAGTGTGCCATACAAGATATTTTATTAGTTGCCACTCACATAGGGAATATGTACATAAAAGTAGAAAACTTCGATAAAAACAACAAGTAATATGCCTTAAAAATGTCCATTATGTTCCTTCGTTGAACATCGACTTATTGTCGGGCATTAAAATAACTGAGAATAGAGCGTTAGGGATCAATCAAAATTTTTCTGCGTCAAATATATATGTACGTGGTACAAATGAGGTGCTATTCACTGCTCCTAAAATAAAAGGAGTCTACATGGTTAACTATGAATTGGCTAATGACAAAATAATCCCCAAATCATATGACCACTCAGATTATCTTGAAAAATGATGTCCTTATTACAATAATTCTAATAAACTGGCTTGCATGCCAAACATAAAAACACAGGACGAGTGGAGTGATTTTGATATTGAGGAGGAAGTTATTGAGGAAAATGAGGAGGTTGAAATAGAGAACGAAGTTGGTGTTAGTGATGAAAATAAAGATGACCCCAATAATAAAAATAATGCAAACGAACAAAATTCCATAAAACAACAAAATTCAGAGAATATATTAAAAAAAGCAAATAATAATAACAATAATGAAACAAACATAGAAGAAAAAAGGGATGAAGAATCGAAAGAAAATGAGAGAGATGATATAGGATATCAAATAATAAATAGTAATTATAACGAAAAAACAATAATTAATAAACAACAGGATTCAGATGAGAGAGTGATGCAATCGACAATAAATAAAAAATTGATATGGCATAAGCGTCTTGGCCACTTATCAGGAAAAAATCTTAGAATTCTTTATAAGATCTTAAGAGGAATTCCTACTGGAATTAACTTTCGTGATGACGAGTTCCGGCTGTGTGAGACTTGTGTGAAAGCCAATTCTAGGCATCTTGGTCATAATGGAACTCGCACACGACCACATAGGAAGCTTGAGATAGTCTCATTGGATACTATGGGTCTGTTTTCACCAGGTATTTTTGTTGAAAAATATGTGTTGATCTTTGTAGATCATATGACAAAATACCTATACGTTTGTCATCCCCATTGAGAAAAAATCGATGGTCTTCTATGAATTTAAAAAATTATATCTAAAATTAAAATCAAAGTTTCTGGACTGTCCAATTGCAACTTTGAGTTGGGACAATGCCCATGAATACTTTGACACACAGATGAAATCATTTTGTGGTGAAAACGGTGTGACATAAAACCGTGTGATACCATATTTCTCTCGGTTTCAGTCTGCTTCAACTCCCAAAATTAAAAATTACGTTCGGAGAATTATCAGGTACTTAAAGTCCACTCGGGACTATGCCTTGGTATTTCATTTGGACAAAACACAAATAAAAGCTTTCGTTGAGGCATCATATGCCCCTGATGTCGAAGACGTACCTATAGATATAAATAATTTGGAGAGAGGGCACTCCATTTCCAGTTATATGATTTTCATTTGCAGTGACTTACTGAACTGGGCCGTTCATCAGCAAAGGACAGTTGCAGACTCGTCAACTGCAGCTGAACTTATTGCATTACATGATGCACTTAACAATATCACTGTAGTCTGGAGATTAGTGGAGAGCATTTTTTCTGTAACCGAACCCGTGCCGGTGTTTGAGGATAATATCTCAGCATCAAGGATTGCATAAGGGGGCAGCCAGAACCAATCCAGGTCTCTCGTGATTAAGTGTTATGCCTTGTTGGAGGATTTTCAACAAAAAAATCATTACATTCAATGATATTCATACATCCGATCAATTGGCGAATGTTCTTACAAAAGCCCTTGATCGGAAAACACATAAAATTTTAATTTCTGAGATACTCCGCGTAAGTCAGCTTTTTGAATAATTTATTTTATTTTAACCCTTCAAAATTTCTGATGGTTTGGTATTGAACTGCGGATGGATGCCGGTCTTCTAGCATCTGTTGTAAACCGTGCTGTTCAAAATAACGTTACACACAATTATTTTTAAGTTTCATTAGGTTCCCCTTAGCTGCTCTTCCTCTCTTATTGGTATCTAGTATCCCTTTATATTTCCATTGATTCCAACAATAGTCTATGTCCTTATACTATATCCTCTTCCCACACCAATATTAATAATATATATATATTTTTAATTTTTAAGATGAATATATTTAGATTCTCTCCGACCATATCACGGTAAGAATACCGATATTGATGGATAACCAAAATTATATTATATATTATATTTTTTTAAATAAATAAATACCTATACCATAATAAATTTAAATTACCTATGTGTACACAATACTAACCTACCTCACAATTGATACTTTATTTTTTATATTTATACAGGGTGTCTGGTTTTTGTTTGGCAAGCTGGCAGGTACGTATAGTACTCGAAAAAAGAAACAAAAGTCCTGTATGAAAAGTTGCCTACTCAAAAATTGAAGGGGCTACGGTGTTTTAAAGATTACAAAAAAGCACAATTTTCAAGCTGATGTACAAGATACTGTAATTGATGGAATCAATAATGTAATTAGTGGGGCTGGTAGTACTGGCTTTGACAAAACAAAAATCTCCTTACCATATATTTCCTATTCTAAAAATTGAGGGTGCTAGAAAATGCTAAACTTTGGGAAAATTGAAATTTTCACAAAATCACAAAAAAGGCCTATTTTAACCCTACCATTAGAAGAGTAAATAACAATTTTGGAGGGATTCCAACTAAGTGAATTTTTTGTAGGTATCTAGAGGAACAAAAAAGTATATCACCATCTTCTCTCAATTCTGAGTATTTAAAAAGTTATCCTGCGTTGAGTAAAGTTCAAATTCAGAGTTTATTGTGTTTTTAAGCTATGTTCATCTGATGACATAAAAATTCAACTATAAATTTTTTGAAACAATGTAGTCTACTCGTACTCAATGAGATAAGAAAAAAAAGCTCTATGAACATACCACTTATTTTCAAAATTGAAACAGATACATCGCTCCAAAATTTGGAGTCCCAAACTTGAAAAAAAATTAAAAAAAATTTTAAACTTCAAAAATTTTGCAAACATGTTGAAACATTGCTGTATAATAGGAAATTACGCCAGACATGCAATTTTTGACAGTAATGAATGATAAGTTGCATACTTGCAAATTGAAGGGGAAAAACTCCTGGCAATTACATACGTCATATTGTTTGTAATTTATGAATTTCCATAGAAAGAAAAATGTGGGATATGCCTACCTAAAAGACATTAATTTATTTTACGATTTATACCATTTGATTTCCCACAAAAATGACTGACCCTACTACTGGAACCAAATACGCGATAAGTGCATATGTCCAGATGCATTACCATGAAAATGATTTTTTCAACTACATCGACATGGTCCATGATCCACTGGGAAAATTCCATTCTCTGTCTGTAGTCTCGAGCTTCTAAACTTTGGACTGGAGTCGCATGGAATGCTCGCAATCCAGCAGATCATATCGCAGAATGAATTTTCCATCTGATAATTCCGTTTCTCTTGCAATGGCTCGTATACTTGTTGATGGTTTCTCCTCAACCATTTCCAGAACTGTGTCGTCGTCTCGTGCTCTTTTTACTGCAACACCAGACTCATGCCTTCGTGGCATTACAGATCCAGTTTCCAATAATCGTAAGTGCACATCTGCAATTGTCGATGGTTTTGGTCGGTTGCCATATAGCTCAAAATACTCGTCTACAGCAGTCGAAGTATTGCTATGGCATTTTCTATAGAGGTAATGCATCTGGACATATGCACTTATCGAGTACTTGGTTCCAATAGTAGGGTCAGTCATTTTTGTGGGAAATCAAATGATATAAATTGTAAAATAAATTAATGTTTTTTAGGTAGGCATATCCCACATTTTTCTTTCTATGGAAATTCATAAATTACAAACAATATGACGTATGTAATTGCCAGGAGTTTTTCCCCTTCAATTTGCAAGTATGCAACTTTTCATTCATTACTGTCAAAAATTGCATGTCTGGTGTAATTCAATTTTGAAAATAAGTGGTATGTTCATAGAGCTTTTTTTTCTTATCTCATTAAGTACTAGTAGACTACGTTGTTTCAAAAAATTTATAGTTGAATTTTTATGTCATTAGATGAACATAGCTTAAAAACACAATAAACTCTGAATTTGAACTTTACTCAACGCAGGATAACTTTTTAAATACTTAGAATTGAGAGAAGATGGTGATATACTTTTTTGTTCCTCTAGATACCTACAAAAAATTCACTTAGTTGGAATCCCTCCAAAATTGTTATTTACTCTTCTAATGGTAGGGTTAAAATAGGCCTTTTTTGTGATTTTGTGAAAATTTCAATTTTCCCAAAGTTTAGCATTTTCTAGCACCCTCAATTTTTAGAATAGGAAATATATGGTAAGGAGATTTTTGTTTTGTCAAAGCCAGTACTACCATCCCCACTAGTTACATTATTGATTCCATCAATTACAGTATCTTGTACATCAGCTTGAAAATTGTGCTTTTTTGTAATCTTTAAAACACCGTAGCCCCTTCAATTTTTGAGTAGGCAACTTTTCATATAGGACTTTTGTTTTTCTTTTTTCGAGTACTATACGTACCTGCCGGCTTGCCAAACAAAAACCAGACACCCGTATGTGGACTGTTTATATTAACGATCTTTATATATGTAATTGTGACTTACTAATAACGTCTTGTTATATAACACTAAATGTTTCATTCTTTATTTTTTTGTTGTGATTCACCTATATGTTTACCATCTTTAATTTTTTTATATAAAATAAACACATTCGGTGGTGTGGAATTGTGGGGGGTGTTGGGATATGATTCCCACACAACCTCACAATATAACTTTATGTACTCACAACGTTACCTAAACTGTAAGAGAATATTTAATACAATTTTGTGCGTTGCCACATGGCAACACTGGTTCCCGGTTGGGGAATAATCCGTTAAATCAAACTTCTAGTCTTCTGCTAACTTTTGTACCTTATCAATATACTCTTGTGACAGTTCATTTTTGTTTCTTGCATTTTTTAATTCCATCTTCAAATATTCTCCAACAAAAAGTTCAAAAGTATACAAAGATACAATATGAATAAATAAATGTCTCAAGACTCTCCATTTACCAATACCATCAATCAAGCATCCATAATACATAATATTTTGATGATGATGAATTAGATCTTGACTATTCTAACTTACCAGTGGGATTTTACTCCTATTTCAGTCGTATTTGCTGTTTGTTTTACTCAATGTTCACAATGCAAAATACTTTTTATTTACAATAATTAATTGATATTTTAGTAGGTTTGGCAAGGGGGTCTGTTTACAAGGCATAATTATTGAAAATCAGGAAATATTTTTTACTTTTATTTTTCTCTATTTCTTTAATTCCATCCCTATCAAAATCAATTTTTTCATATTCTACACATTTTCTACATATTCTTCATATTCTACTGTAGAATATATTTTCAACATATGTTCTACATCTAAATGTAGAATAGTGAATTTTATGCGTAGCTTACTACCTCTTAAATCCACTCCCCAATGAAAGCATTTTCTTCCATTTGATACTCTACTCCAAAATAAAACTGCCTAGATTGTCTTTTGAAGAATGATCGTTTTTAAGATTTTTATCGAGCTGGGACCACCATTTGATTTTTACTTATTATTCTTTAATTGATCTTTTAATTTTTTATCGTATGCGTTACATTACGTTGAGGATTTACTTCTACTTCTTTAATCTTTTTCTTATCCTCTTTTTACTTGTGGATGGAGTTTAAGGTCTTGAATTAGGCTTTGTTCTTATTGGGCTAAATACGCATTCACAAGGTTGTATCTTAATATTGACTAGATCGCACTCTTTATTTTTTTTTGGTTTTTTTAGTTTTATTAAAAAGGTATGGTGATCAGCCAACCTGGTTAAAATACATGACATATTACATAATAAATATTTGGCCAAATGAAATACATAGAAATGAAAATAAATCATACATAGGAAATATTTTATTATGAAAAAAAGGAATGGGTTTGGCTTACGCCTTTTAGAACTTCATGAGTTCAAATAATTGCTCGATGTGCGATTTCAGACTGTAGCTGGAGGTTGAGGATTTCTACAACGTGTTCACATTCACTGGTTAATTGGGTCTATTGTTTGTCACTAGTTTGGGGTGGGGAATCTATGAAAATTGAGGCACAATTAGTACGAGGGAAAATGACCTGTCATATGGAAGGTGGGTTCAAGAGACCCAATAATAACAGAAAAGGCTTGCCTTCACTGCCTGACCACAGTCGCCAGTTCCTTATTTTTCTGGTTACGGATAAAAAGGAACAAAAACCAAACAAGGATGTCAAGGGGAAAGGGGAAAAGAAAAAGGATGAGTGATATCAAGCTCACCTTTAATTAGAGAACTCCGGATCTAACCGGGAACAAGGCGCCAACCAATCAAATGGATTGAATATGCCTATCAAAAAAAAAATAACTCCTCAGAATCTATTCACTTGAGCTGTCAATCAGATTTTGGTTTTTAAATCAATAAAAAAATAAGAGATTTGGATTTGTTTTGTTACTTTTGATCGAAAGATTTATTGGTTGTTTATAATAGGTTTGGTTCTAACTTGCACTATTGCTTCTTTGTGTCACATGTGGTGTTGATTTTCAAAGTTTTTCAAGGTCAAAATTCGTGAAGATTTCACTTTTATTTGATTTTATTTTTATTATAAAAATGTCGGATAAGGTTTTAATTTAGACGCAGGCAAAGCCTCTGAACACTAAGACGAAACTTAGTGTCCTGTCACGGTTCCCAATTAAATATGTGACGCCCCAAAGGTAGTCATCATATTGTTAAAGAAAAATAAAAAAGATCGAAATTATTTGAAGTGCCTATTGTGAAATAAACAGCCCAAGATCATCGATCTTTACAGTCCATGGTGCCTCGAATTTAGAAAGGGAAAGACTTGAAAACTTAGTTCTCCACAAACCACTGTGAACATGAGGTCACGTTATTTCCATCCTACACAACTCTTCTTAAGATTCTAAAAAGCCCCAACAATCCAAATAAATGATCTCTAAACAGAATGACTTAGTATAACACATGATTAGGCTAGTATAAGTTGGTTTCGATCTTACTGTTAAGATGTTGAATGTCCGTCATCCAATGTTAATGAGCCACACCATGTGGAGATAATATTTTGGGGACACTTTCCTGTTTCATCAGCCGATATTCGTATTGTTATTTTTATAGGATGTCTACTTTCAATAAAAAGACGAAGTAACATTGAAACATAACTTTGAACTGTTAGAACTTTTATTTCAATTTTATTTCTTTTTACAATTTCATGTTAGACGTGCAGGAAAAAACGTCTTCTATCGATAACCATTCATGAACAGACTGACTACCTCTGTTTTTACAATGTTAATTCTCGTCACTCTTTACTGTTAGAATTAACCGGGGAAGTCTACTTTTTCATATTATATATTTCATCAAGATCCGTAAGTATAATAACCTGTAGTTATTCATTTTATTTCTTCCGTTATAATCATCTATCAAGAGAACATGGTACTTATAAAGTAATGGAGTATGTTTCTGTTTATCGGATCTTGATGGGTTTTATTATGTGAGTTTATTTATTAATTTTTTTTACAAAAGTATACCTCACAATTTGCTAAATATAATAGACTTCCTACTGTTTCACAGAATGTAGTTAAATTCATTGGTTATATATCTATACTTTCTATACGAGTTTGTTTATATGGGCCATCATTAGTTCTCATAGGTGTATGAGATGGAGTTTGATACAGCATATTCAATTTTGTTAACAGTTTTATTGTAAAATTAGTCTGATACTAGAATAGTTCTTTCTTTGTTTTATTTCTAAATATATCTATGCCGAAAAATCTTTGAGGTTCTCCTAAATTTTTGACTTCAAATGTTTTACTTAGTCTATCAGCTGTACTTATTATTTTGGCTTCACAATTTCCTGTGATTATTATATCATCTACATATGATATTAAATAAATTTCTTTTGATCCATTTTTCAATTGGAATATACACAGTTTAAAAATATATGGTTTAAAATCCATTTTGATCATGACATTAGTAAAGTTTAGGTCAAATGTTAAGTCCATATAATGCTCTTTTTAATAAACAATAGTGTTCTAGTTTAAATTTTTATGTAATTTCCATCCCATTGGGTGAATGTTAAGTCCATATAATGCTCTTTTTAATAAACGATAGTGTTCTAGTTTAAATTTTTATGTAATTTCCATCCCATTGGGTGGGTTTATATAAATTGGATTTTCCAATTCTGCGTTTAAAAATGTTGCTACAACATCTAATTGAATCATTTTCAAACCATTTTTATTTGCAAGGCAAAATGTCACATGGACCTCTTCTATGCCAGAGACAGGAGCATAGAGTTGTTCTTTTAAATAAAAAGTCGCATCAGCGAATCTTTGTATTACAAGTCTTGCCTTGTAGATTGTTTTTCCACCTTCTTTCTTTATTACAAATACCCATCTTAAATTTAAAATTTTAGTCCCCTTTGAAATGGTATTTCTTTTTACATATTCCACAGATTTTATGTTCAGTTAATACTTTAATTTCTTTGTTTATAGAATCTTGCCAAATTAATCTTTGAGGTGAATTCATTGCTTGTGGAAAAGTGGTTGGAGTTCTGGGATCTTGTAATAGACCAGAGATTGTTGGATCCATAGTTTGTGAAGCATAGGCATATGTAGTGATGAATTCATATTCATTACTTTCTCTAATGTGAGTTGTTAAGCATTTGAAGAATGAATATTAAAGTTCATTTGTAATATTTTGATTTGAAATAGATAATGGATTACTTATTTGTAGGTTTTGTTGGTTTGGAGAGTCGAACCTAAGACCTACATATTGGCCAGTTAAAAGCAGTGAACTTAACCATTTCACCGCCGATTATAACTGGCAAATGTATTTTGTATTACACAAGTTATGGCAGTTCCCAAACACTCCTTGGATTGCAAAATGGTACATTTGTGAGGGGTCTGTAAAAATCTCCAAAAACTTTTGATTCGATAAAATGGACGTGTTTTTATTATCCATCTTTTACCTGTCATATCATCTAGAAGTATTGCTCCTTGATTTTTAAGTGGAAAGAGAAACATTAAATTTCCTCTTTCCGCAAATTTAGGTTTGTTGTTTGGTTCATAAGCATATGAAAGACAACCAAATCTTTTTACGTATCTTAATGAATCTATCCTATTCATTAAAATTAATATCTGAGTATTATCATGTTACTATGTTTTAGGAGTTCTGTTGTATAAATATACCGTGTAATGTGAAACATAACTCCACATGCGTGTAGGAAATCCTGAATCAAATAATAATGAATTTTCTGAAGTAAATCTCTATTTACTCTTTCTACTTGCCATTTTGTTCAGGAGAATATGGCGAGACAAAGTCATGTCTATCTTTAATTTATTTATTATATCTGTAGGTTTCCCACCAGCCCAGGGATACAAACTGTTTACTGGCAGAAATACCTACCTCGATTATCACCAAAAGTCAACACCGTATTCACTCGGCCACGGTGCCAGGTGATGGTGATGAGAGCATACTCCGCCGATATGTGGTCGCCACAATACCTTTAAAATGTTATGTTTTATATTCAGTGCTATTATCAGTACAAATACATCTTACTTCATATTCTGGATGACTTACTTTCACTTCTCTTAAAAATGTATTAAATTCATCTTGGACTTTATTTTTGTCTAGTATTGCATATGCATATAAATAAGATGAAAAATCATCTAAAAGGTTACAAAGTATTTTTCATTATAAGAAAAAGCTGTTGGTGTAATAGGTCCAACTAAATCCGAATGTATGAGTTGAAAAGAATATTTAAATTTTTCTCTTTCTATAATTGAGAGTATTCGTGTAGCTTTAGCTTTCTTACATATCTCACAGTCTAGTATGACATTATCAGATTTTATGTTTTTAAGTGAATTTTCTTTGAGGTTTTAATTAGACTATCTTTTGATATATGAGACAGTCTTTTATGCCAGAGAACTCCTAATGATTTTGGTAATGTTGATATATCCGTTAGTGCTATTGATTCAAAGTCTGATAATGCTATTTGTTAATTGCTATCTAAGAATAATTTCATTGATAAAGTATCATGTATGTCATTATATGACATCTCTCCATAAGGTTGAACAAAAGGACCTATTTCTCTTTTACTATAATTATGCTCATCATAGTCATTATTTAAAATGGTTATAGCATTATTTAGTTTAAGGATGTATCATTACATTCGATTATTGTACTCCCTCCCAAACTTAGTTCTGATGTATCTACTGATAAAGCAATATTTTGTTCATGTTTTAAATTTGAATTTAATTTTATATTAAACCACCAAAAACTATTTTTGAGAGGACCTCTCAATAATTCTGTATTTCCATTATCAAAGAAAATTGCATATTTTTGAGTAAATAGGACTTGAAGTCCTATATTTACTAGTCTATATACTGAAATTAAGTTATCTGCAAGACTTGGTGTAAAATGAACTTATGTAACATAGAAGTTTCCTCTATTATATAGTTGGAACGAGATTGATCCTTTAAATTTAATTACTAAATCACATGATGAATCTTCATTTGCAACTTTTACTCTTATAGGTTTGTCAGAGAATATGCAGTTAGTTATTAATTCCTGTTGCTTACATAAATGTAATGAAGCACCTGAATCAATTATAAATTAGATATTATATTTACTGAGATCTAGTACAAGTTTATGAACGTTGTTACTGTGACTGGTAACTTTGGAACCATATGGGAATGTTGTCTGGTGATTTGTCGTGTTCATCATTTTGTTAGAATGTTTGTGATGGTTTGAAGTTATCTCTTCTATCTCTGAAATCTGATGTGCATAGTTAATATTATTAGTCTGTGATTCAGTTTTAACCTTTTGAGCTTTTTGTAATGAATGTCGAAGCTTCGACTTTTTATAATCATTTTGGTTATTAGGTCGTTCATTCTGTTGTTCATAATAACAATTTTTATAATTTGAATTTCTATAATTTTTATTTGAACGCTTACCACTATATGGAGAGTCATAAGCTTCATGACTAGAAGTCATTTGATTATATTTTCTACACCGCCATTGTTTTGAGTGACATTGAGTCCAATTATGTCCTTTGTTACCACAATGTGTACATGGCCTATTTCTGTCCTAATTTGATGGTGTTGTAAATCCTCTTTCCACCGGTGCTATAAGATTTCTTGTGAAAGATTTAGATAAACGTTTGAGATCAGCTGTGTAATTGTTTTTATGAAATTTATTAGTTGAATACTGTGCCTTATGCTTTGGCATTCTAGAAGTTTTATCTCTACTGTTTTGAGTTTTATATTTAGTATTGAACGCTTTTGTATTATTAGTTTAGTATCCTCCTTCTTGATTTTCCATGGACCAAAAATACACAAACAACGCTTCTAAATTCATTGATCGATTTACTTGATATAACAATGTTATAGAAGGGCAATGTGTAGCCACAGTTTGTATAAAAATATATTTCAAATCATTTGGCTTACCTTCTATACCATGTTTGATTGCAGAGCGCTTGAGTGTTTAAAATCTAGCTATGAATTGATAGGGTTTCTCATTGTTTGGATCAAATTTAATATTTGATAACTTTGTTTGGGCTTTTAACACAACCTGAATAAGATTAGGATTATATTTTTCTTTAAGGAATTACCAAATTTCTTTGGGAGTATCCATAAATGCATAAGCTTGGCGATCATCTATATTTAGATGTTGTAATTATAATATAATGTACGCATGCTAATTCATTATCCTTATAATTCTGTGGTTTATTATAGGAAGGAGGAGAAATCGAAGCATCCATTAAATGTTCCCATTCATTTAAGAAAATTTCACAAGTACCTAATTAAAGCTTTCCACGTGTCAAAGTTTATGTTTTTATCAAGAATAATTGGAGGTGCACTTCTAGAAATATTATTATAAAAATTCTTACCAAGTTTGTCTTGTGTTAGAGAGAATAGTACAAATATTGGGTCAGTAAATGGGAATGTTGGCCTTTCAGTCAGAGGAGGAGACTTGCAGCTGGAATAATAGGAATATTTTGTGGTATTGGAATTTGTTGTTTCGATGATTTGGCTAGTGCTTTTTGAATAGCTTCCTTCACCTCTTCTTCTGTGTACCTTTTTGTTGTGGTGATTTTCTTCTTTGCAATTTGGAATGTGTCATCGAAAGTTTTCTTTCCTGATGGGCCAGCCAAGCATATATTTTAAATCTTTGATACATTGTCCTTCTGATTGTAGCTTACCAGGTTTTGTGGATGGATTTAATGTATTAAGAATCACTGCATATTTATATTTATATGGCGTTGAAGTTTTAATACTTTCGAGTGGGTTATTAATCAGTCCATTTTGAATCAAAAAGTTTTATGATATATTTTGATTTTAATTAAAGTGCTTCAGTACCTGATAAATCTAGTAGAGATATATCAATGGACAGATTAAATTGTTTTTTAGGTGGTGAAACAAGCTCAATTTTAGTTTTTAGAGAATTTTCTACTGTCTCTTTAACAAGACTTTCGATGTGATTTTTAAGGTTAACAATTATTTCATCATTTGATTGAGGTTTATCGATATTTTGATTTTTTACATTACCCATTTGATGATCTACAATTTCTTCTTCAACTTCCATTATTGTACTACTTGATCCACTTGATACATTATCTATTTTGTTTAATACCTCATGTTGTTGATCTTCTCGTAGATATTTTTGTAGTAACTCTTCATCATCAATGTCTATGTTATTGAGAGTATCAAGGTTTCAAGAGGAAGATGTGGCAAAGGTGCCTGGATATTTTCATCTGTGATGAGTTCTTCTTCAAATTTTGATGTGAGGTGGTAAATCCGAGGAACAAAAATGAGTAAGAGGGAAGTTTTCACAACAGAATTTATTAGCAGACTAAAAATATAATTTCAAGTAAGAAACATAATGGCGAAGCAACAGCATTATCGGTAACAGAAAGTAGGGGAAGCAATTTGTGATGAGAGTGTATGTGTGACATATATATGTAAGACTTTCCTCTCTTCATTCCTTGCTGCAGCCTATCGCACTTTCTCCCTCTCTGTCATTCAGTCTCTGTTACCACCTACTTATCGCTTTATTGATAAGCGTCTACTCGTGGAACGATTCTCTGTACATTGGTTGTAACTTGTTTTAGTATATTTTTCGTAGCCTCCGCTACACAGCTTTATTTCCGACTACTTGTCGATTTATTTTGTTCTCGCTTCGCCTCTGTTCGAATCCGCAAAACGACTTTATGTTCGAATTCTTTGTTTCATTAAAGGCATTCGTTCTTCCGTTTCGCCTCTTTATTTCGAGACTCCTTTAAGCCTTATAAATTCGAACATCTCCGTTTCGTTCGAGCTGTGTGCCCTTCTTTTTGAGCCTTCGCTCCTGTTCTACGCTCCCACGCCCCACGCATCCAATTTCCAACATGACCACCCTGGTCAAGTTCACTCTCCGTGCCAAGCCCGTGCCAGCCTCATCCAGCAAGACTACGGTCTGGACTGCTCTCGAGGACGAGGACGACAAAGATGTCTACGCCTTCCCCGAAGAGTTAAAATCGATCTTGCATCATGACGCCCTCTTCGCCTTGACTGAAGCTATCAACGCCAAACGCGAGACCAAGACCCACTGGGTTCGTCATCCCCTCCGCATCGCTCTCCCAAAGGCCGTCGCTGATCTCTACTTCGACGCCAACCACAATGCAAATTTTATGGGAGTTCCACTTGATCTCTTCGACGAAAAGTTCGTCACTCCCCAACCGCTGTCAACCTCTGTGCAAGCCAACTCCTCACCAGCTGTTACCGCAGACGCCACTCAGAAGGCTCTAGCTTCCCTCGCCAAAGACATTGTACTCCCTCGATTCTCAGATAAAAATGCCAATGCCGAAGCCTGGCTGAATACCTTCGAGCGTGAGTGTGCTCGTCTCGCCATACCCGCGACTAGATATTGGGAGGCGCTCCGCTTGCTCCTCGAGGAAGATGCCAGAAAGTGGGTACGATACCACAATCCTTACCACCGACTCGACTGCTTGGGCCGTTTGGAGGGAATCGTTCCTCCTCAATTTCAGTCAAACTGGTCTTGCCGCGGCTCGCTCAGCCTTTGGATTCTGCTACTTCTCCGGAGACCTCAGCGCCTACTGCCAGTCCAAACTCCTTATGCTCTCCAGCTTCGATCCAAACATGACGGAACTCACTAAGATGGCCCACCTCGCCCTCGGTCTACCTACCTACATGCAGGACCGCATCGACATCGCCAAGTATGGTTCAGTGAGCAATCTCGTTAAGAAAATAAATTCGTTTACTGCGGAAAAATCTCGACCTCCGAACTCAAATTTGTCTTCACACCCCTCCCACTCGCAACAACCCTCTTCCTCGAAACCTTCGAACGCCTTCGCGTCTATTCAGCGCTCCCCTTGCGCCTTTTGCAAAAAATGGTACGGTAAAGAATGGTTCAACCATTCAGAATCTAATTGTAATAATAAAAAACGCGAAGCTGAGGCACGAGGTCCCGCCCAACTGGCCAAGGCCATCAACTCTTTCTCGGTAGAGGCCCTTCAGTCCAAAATTTCTGACATGCAAAAAAACGAGTGAGGCCCCCGCTCATAGCCCTGAATGTCAAGTACGGGCAAAATTTAATTGGTAAGGGTCTTTTCGATCTTGGATCGAATGTGTCGGCTATTAGCCAACAAACTACAAAAAATATAAAAGACTTCAGTTTTCTACCGATTAACTTGGCATACACTACTACGAGTGGAACGGGCACTATTACAGGTTTAACAATTGTTGAGATAACAATTATGAACGTTACTCGGCGTATTTTATTCTATATCATCGATAGCGATGTATACGATTTTATCATTGGCCTCGACTCAATACCACTTCTTGGCCTGTCTCTCAACAGTAATCTTATCTTATCGCAACATAACGTGAAACCCACGAGTACCGAGACTTCAATTGCACATAAAGTAAATTCTATTAACCTTAACAATACCCTCTGGGGCGACTATAATTCGTATAGCCTTTTCAAGGAAAAAGTCGCCCATCTAACTATCAGTAAAGCGAACTCTATTCGCTCTTCGATCGAAAAAAATTCACGTGCATTCGCCTCTCACAAGTTTGATGTTGGCAACGTAACTAAACACGAATGCACAATTAAATTAACGTGCGATACCTATATCGCTAAAAAACTGTACCGCTGCACCTACCAGGACCAAGCTGAAATAGAAAAGCAGTTAGAAGAGCTCTTCAAGCACAATCTTATCAGACCCTCCTCTTCCCCTTTTGCCAGCCCAGTCACTATGCAATTCAAAAAGGAAGGTCTGTCCAGACAGAAAGAAAAGACGCGTCTCTGCACCGATTACCGAGATCTCAATAAAATTATCGTTCCCGAACAATACCCCTTTCCTCTTATCGACGATATTATTGTCCGCACTCATGGTTGCTCCTGGCTCTCAGCCGTAGATATTAACTTAGCGTTTATGTCCATCCCCATCAGGGACTCGGACCGCCATACAACAGCCTTTATTACGCAACAGGGCCATTACGAATGGAATAACATGCCATTCGGCCTTAAGATTTCGCCCGCTGTATTTCAGCGAATTCTTGCTAACGCTCTCAAGAGCAATAACCTTGACGGATTTGCCGTCAATTATTTGGACGACATCCTAATTTATTCTAAATCCTTTGAAGAACACCTCGTTCACATCCAGCGCGTCATTGACACCATTTTTGCCGAAGGCTTTCGCCTCAACTTCACAAAGTGCAGCTTCGCAAAATCCAAAATCCAATACCTCGGCCATATCCTAGGGCCAAATTCCATCCAGCCTGTACAGGATAACCTCTCCGCGATTAACTCCTTCCCCACCCCCGATTCAAAAAAGAAAATCCGTCAGTTCCTTGGAAAAGTGAACTTTTATCGCAAGTTCATCCCAAACTCCGTCGTTCTCTTGGAACCGTTCCACAACCTACTCCGCAAGAACGTTCCCTTCTCCTGGTCCCCAGAATGCCAGGCTAGCCTCAATGTAGTAAAATGCCTCCTCACTTCTTCCCCTGTGCTTGCCATTTTCGATAGGGACAGACCTATATCCATCTTTACTGATGCCAGCACTCTTGGAATAGGCGCTGTACTTAAACAGACGCAGAAAGACGGTTCTTTGAGACCCGTCACCTACTTCTCGAGAAAACTCTCAAGCGCACAGATGAAGAGGAAGGCCATCTACATCGAAAGTATGGCAATCCGGGAAGCTGTCCGCTTTTGGCGTTACTGGCTTATTGGTAGACGTTTCACTGTCTATACTGACCACAAGCCACTCCAACATCTTAACCTCAAAGCTCGAACTGACAAGGAGCTAGGCGATCTCGCCAATGACCTTCTCCAATTTGACTTTGACATACTCTACCACCCCGGCTCTTCAAACACCGAAGCCGACTGTCTGTCTCGAAACCCAGTCCTCTCCCCGGTTCCTGACGACAGAACCCCCGAACCACTCATACCGTGCACTCCACAATTCCATTTCCTCTCTTCCAGCGAGCTGCACACACTTCAAAATAACGTAACTGCGTCTCCTGACGACATCACACACAATAACGTAATCTATCGTAAAGTAAACGGACAACCACAAATTTTACTCGACCAGACAGCTGGCGAGAAATTAATGAAATTAGTCCACGCAACGTATTGCCACCCAGGCGAGAAGCGCACACTCGCAATAATTCGTAAATCGTTCACTTTCCCCCGTATGTTCTTCTTAGCACGCCAGGTATGTCGGAAATGCGAGATCTGCGTCACTTGTAAGTCACGAACTGTATGCCGAAGTGCCAGGTTGGGTATCCTAGGTCCTGCTACAAAACCCTGTGAGATAATGTCTCTCGACACCATCGGTGGTTTCGGGGGACAAAATTCCTCTTCCCGCTACCTACATCTCCTGGTCAACCATTTCTCCAGGTACGCCTTCATTTTATGCACAAAAGGGCAGTCCGCCAGCGAGATGATTTCCCTTGTTGACTCAGTACAGAAGCGTACCCCGCTCAGAATGCTCCTTACCGATCAATACGGGGGGTTGTCCTGCGACAAATTTCGCTCTTACTGTGCCTTTTCCAACATCCAGCACGTTTTCACAGCAGTGGACAGCCCCGCGTTGAATGGCTTAAACAAGCGCTTAAACCAGACGCTCGTAAACGCAATCTGCTGCGTGAAACACGATCCTTCAACACCCCCGCGGAAAAGTTGAACTACTATTGCACAACTGTGTGTGAAACAGTATAACGACACGCTGCATTCTGTAACCAAATACCCTCCATCTTACCTCTTCCATGGCACAACCAGCTGCCCAATTCTGAATCCTATCCTCAGTCCTCCCAACCTACACTTGGCTAGGGAATCAGCCCTCCGAAACACAATGTTATATCATGACTATAATAAGCGTAAATATGATCTATCCAAGTCCGATATCAACCTCGACATTGGGGACACCGTCTTCGTGGAGAACGGAAGCAAGCTCAACCGTTCCAAGCTTGATCCCCTTCGAATCGGACCCTTCCCCATCATCCAACGGCTCTCAAATAACGTATTCGTCCCTCAAGTTGGACATGATCCGTTACGCGATTGTATTTACCACGCATCTAAACTAGTAAAATCTTCGTAATTTAACTTTCAGCTTTGTAAATAACGTTTCCTCTCACCTTCCTCGCAAGTGCTCCGTCCCATCTCGTAATGATAGGGGGAGGGACTTGTAAGACTTTCCTCTCTTCATTCCTCGCTGCAGCCTATCGCACTTTCTCCCTCTCTGTCATTCAGTCTCTGTTACCACCTCCTTATCGCTTTATTGATAAGCGTCTACTCGTGGAACGATTCTCTATACATTGGTTGTAACTTGTTTTAGTATATTTTTCGTAGCCTCCGCTACACAGCTTTATTCCGACTACTTGTCGATTTATTTTGTTCTCACTTCGCCTCTGTTCGAATCCGCGAAACGACTTTATGTTCGAATTCTTTGTTTCATTAAAGGCATTCGTTCTTCCGTTTCGCCTCTTTATTTCGAGACTCCTTTAAGCCTTATATATATATATATATAGATTGACGTGATGATGATGATGAAGAATGAGATGAGGTGGGATTTTTTATCAACACCCCCCTGAAATTTTACCGATCGAGTTCTTCATCGTACGATCGCTGAAATTTAATACATTAATTCACATAAAAAAATAAATATTATAATAACATTGTGTTCCAAATAAAATATGGTAACTTTTAGTTTCAAAAATAATTTTTGGTTGCTGTGCTTCGAAAATAATTAAACGAATATAATAAACAATTAAATATTTCGTGTATATAAATTACTAATATATGATTCATTGTGGTGTGTGCTTCGAATAAATTCTCGAACATTTACAAGTGTATAGTATGAAAGGAGAAAGAAAGAAAAAAAAATTCAATTGAAAAGAAATAAAATTAACAAAAGGTTTTTAAGATATACGATTGTGCATAAAAAAGTTACGTTTTACAATCTTATCAAATACGTTGGCATGCAATAGTATGAAACGATAATATATGATGTCCGTTAACTTTATCTTTTACGTTTCTCTTTGTGTTTGAGGTGGCGTTTAACATGTTTATTTTTGGATAAAGCGGGCTATTAGGTTTATCTTTATTGAGGTTGTGTAATGAGTTTTTTATCTCTCGTATATTGTTAAGATTTTCTTTTCATACAATCTGTGTGAATTTTTTGTGTATTTTCCTCACGCTTGTATAATGTTGCATGCTATTTCTATTATTAGCGTTTATAGGGTTTATACTTGCTCGATTTTAATTCTGTTTTCATTGTTGGGTTTGCAGCAAAATCGAGTATCTATTTTTGACAAGTATTTTCGAGTGTATTTTTCTTTTGAGTATTATTTGTGAACAATATAGGGGTATTTTTCTTGTACAATGTGTTTCGTGTTTGGACTTACATATTTTGACTTGGTACGACTTGACTTTTTTTGGACGGGTGTTTTCTTTAATAAATGTATATAATATTATGTGTACAAATTCGTATTTTTGAGAATTTTGACTATTGAATTTTTGAATTTTGTTCTGTCTAAAGATTTCGTAAGTAAATCCGCAAGCTGATTTTTGGAATTGACTGATCTAAAGTGAATTATTTTTTCTTCCATTGCCTCCAAAATTGAGTAGCATTTTATCATTAGGGCTTTCAATTTCTTTTGGCTTCCACCAGAGCAAATTTTTTGAGTTGATATATTATCCTCCATTATGTCCACAGTTATTTTTTCTCCAAAAATTTCAAAATTCATATGTTGTATGACTTTTATTATATCTAGGGTGTCAAAGACTGCTATGATTTCTGCAGCAGTGCTAGATGAAGCATGGATTGTCTGTTTTGAACAATTCCATTCTATCAAATCTCCATTTGCAAAAATCATAAAACCAGTAATTGATTTTCCTTTTTGTAAATTATTTGGGTCAATATTATTATCATCTATTTGAGGGGCATACGAGGCATCAACATACGCCTGTATTCCATCTCCCTCCGATCTATATGTTATATTATAATTTTTTGTGGAGCTAATGTACCTGAATATTCTCCTAACGTAATTTTTAAGTGTATCATTTGAATTATTTTGGAAGTCTGAGAAAAAGTTTACTGGAAATAGTATGTCGGGTCTGGTTAATCTGGCTAAGTACAATAATCTCCCAATCATTGATCTATATTCCGTGTCGTCCTTCTCAATTTTTAGGGCAGTTTCCATTGGAGTATTTGTCTTTTTTATTTCCAAAATTCCAAACTTTTTTATCATTTTTTCTATGTGTTTATTTTGGGATAATATAATCGTCTTGTTTTCAATATTTCTCTCAATTTCCAATCCCATAAAAAATTTTGGATTATTAATAATTGTAATAGTAAAAGATTTTTCTAGTTGTTCGTTAATTTTTGTAATTGCCATTTGTGATATTGAGGCTATCAAAATATCATCTACATAGCTTAAAAAATATGTGTTTTCATTATCTCTATTCATTTGATATAAGCATCTATCTGCCTTAGTTCTTAAGAAACCCATTTCTTTTATTTTGAGTCATACCAAGATTTACTTGACGTTTTGAGTCCGTATATTGATTTCTTTAATTCAAGGACTTGGTTTGAATTGATATTTATCCCCTCAGGTTTTTTAACATAAATAGGTTTTATAATGGGGGAGTTCAAATACGCTGTTTTGACGTCATATTGTACAAGAATTAATTTTTGTTTATTAACTACAGAGAGCAACCATCTAATAGTACTTATTGATGCAACAGGACCATGTGTTTCAGTAATATTGTATTCAGTTCGGTGTTTGAAGCCCCTCGCTACTAATCTGGCTTTGGGTTTGGAGTTGCCAAACTTATCATATTTTATTGTGAATATCCATCTTGTGTCTATTAATTTTTGACGATCGTAGTCCACAATCTCCCAAACATTCATATCATTTAAGGAATTGAATTCGTCATTAATTGCATTTACCCACTCTGTTCTAAAAGGATTATTATTAAATCTTCTATATATGATTTATTATAATTAATATTGATATTCATGATTATTGGGTTTATTAATCCCAGATCTTGTTCGTAATTTGCTGGCTGAATTAATAATTTTCTGTTTGATGTTTTCAATGATTTAATATTTTGAGACTCATCTACCCTTACGTCACATGCAATATACGATTTAGTTTCAAATGGATCCCTTAAACAATATCCCGTATTTGTGTATCCCATCATTATACTTTTTTCTGCTCTGGAAGAAAATTTTGGGTCAATTTTATTTTTTGATTTAGATTTAGCCTTAGTTGCATTTTGTTTTTGAACTTTAAAAGGGATGTGGCGGTATGTTAATGAGCCAAATACTTTTAAATTTTTTAAGTTGGGTTTTGTGCCATAAAATAGTTCATATGGGGTTTTAAAATCTCTATTGGCTTTTGTAGGGGAACGATTTATTAAATAGGCCGATGTAACTATTGCATATGACCAGTACTTAATGTCGAGATTGGCATCAATGAGCATAGCTCTTACTATTCTTATGAGTGTCTGGTTTTACCTTTTGGCTATGCCATTCAACTCTGGGGAATAAGGAACTACGTAATCCATTGTGATACCATTTTCCTGACAATAATTTACTATTTTTGCATCTGTGTATTCTTTTGCATTGTCGCATCTAATAGTTCCTATGGGAGAATTTGGGAATTTATTTTTCATTGACATTATTATATTTTTAAATTCAGTTGCTACTTGATTTTTTGTTGATATGGGCATAACAAAAGTATATTTTGAGTAATGATCGATGAAGGTTAAAATATATTTCTGATTTGCGATCGATGGTGTAAATGGACCCATTATATCTGAAGATGTTATTTCTAATTTTCTTGATGGTTTTGTTCTTAATCCATTATGCCCTAGTCTTGTATTATTTGCAATGCAGCAGATTTGGCAATTTTTAAAATCATCGTCTCAAAAGTTTAAATTTTCCAAAATACCAACAGATAAATTTTTCAACTTTTTTATATAACGTGCATTTAAGTGACCTAACCTTCTGTGTATGATTATTTTTTTATTTAATATATTATTATTATTATTATGAGTATTTTAGGTGTTCAGGCGGCACGGGGATTCGAACCCGTACTGGCTGAACACCTAACTCCCTCGTTCACCGTCACAAAAGGCAGCACCGTACTCACTCGGCCACGGTGCCGGGTGAGGGTGTTTGAGGAAGTACGTATTTATATGTGCCAACGTAGTGTGGCGGCTGCCACACCACTCCCCCCAGTATAGCGGAGCGTAAATACGGCTTCCCATATGGAGGTGCCTAGGTAGGGACGTACACCGGAATGTGGTGATGCCCTTCCCTCCATCACCACTCCGTGGCATACGCCCACCAGCGCCGTCACACAGAGAAATGGCGGTGTGACGCACCACAGTTACAGTTGGTTCAACTAGTGTCCGAGAGATGGCGTGAATAACCATCCCTCGGATCACATCGAGGTCACCACTTTAGGTGTTCAGGTGGCACGGGGATTCGAACCTGTACTGGCTGAACACCTAAAACCTCCCTCGTTCACCGTTACAAAAGGCAGCACCGTACTCACTCGGCCACGGTGCTGGGTGACGGTGTTCGAGAAGTACATATTTATATGTGCCGACGTAGTGTGGTGGCCGCCACAAGTATCATTAGCTCTGTTTGATAGGACTACACCAACTTCCACAAACCTACACTGGGAGGGCAATTCCACAAATGTAGGAATGTTATATGACTTTATGCCAAGTTTTATTTGAATATTTGTGGAATATCCCTACCAGTGTAGGTTGGTGTAAGTTAGTGTAATCCTATCAAACAGAACTATTAATACCGTCAGTATCTTCATTATTATTTGAATTTTCATTATTTGGTATATTTTCTGAATTGTTATTTTCACCCCCTCAGGTGAATCTGTATTATCATTTAATATGCTGTCTTCGTCATTTTCTTGTATTTCAAGTTCAATTGAAAAATCCTCCCATTTGTCCTCATTTTCTTGGGTTACAAGGCATATTTTCGTAGAGCTATTTAATTCTAAATTAAAATCTTCATCGTTTTTTTTTATTTCATTATTATAATTATCCGTATTATAATGAATATAAAATATTCCATTTTCCTTCGGGGCAGTTATTAGAATTTCCCCACTTTCTATAAAATATATATTAGCACAATCTTTTTGTTGGTCAATATTTACTGTACCCGTATTTGTAATTTTTATTGCACTAATTATATCAATATTTAAATCAGGTATGTAATGTACATCATTTAATTCTATTAATGATGGTATTTTGTTAGAATTTTCAATTTTTATGGTCATTTGACCAGTGTGTGTGGCATACAAGAAAGCATTTTTACCAGCACATTAAAGTTTTACAGGGGTGATAAATTTTTTAATATTTCTTAATTTATTTATATCAGATGTTAGGTGCACTTCCGCCGCTCCATCTAAAATCGCTTTGTTTTTTAGATATGTATAATTTTCATTTGTTTCATTATTTTTAATTAATTTATTTAATAGCCATTTATTTGAATTATTTGAATATTTTTTGATCATGCAGGACATTTTTACCTGTTGTTCAGGATTCTCTTTTTTATTTGTTGTATTATATTATTTTGGATTGGTTTAGGTGGATAATTATTTTGATTTTTATTAGTATTTTCATTATTATTATTTTGTTGGGTATTATTATTATTACAATTTTGGGCTATGTGACCATTTTAACCACATTTATAACATTTTGGGTTATTTGGGTTATAATTTCTATTATTACCTCTATAATTATTGCCTCGGTAATTTCCATTGTTTTGATAATTATTTCCCTTATAATTACCGTTTCCATTATTATTCGAATTATTATTATTATTATTTTGTTGTGTATTTGGTTCATTGCCATTTCCATTATTATTTGTACTATAATTTCGATTGTTGCCTCTATAGTTATTATAATTATTACCCCTATAATTGTTCCATCCTCGATAATTACCATTACGACCTCTATAATTATTATTATTTCCATTGCCATTATTCCTATAGTTATTATTATTATTATTAGGATTATTATTATTTTGTTTCTTTAATGTCTGATCTCTAAATTTTTGGTCAGCATCTTCTCTCAAAATTCGCTTAAAATTATCGATATTTTTTTCATTATGGGGTAGATTCTCAAACTGCATTTTCACCAGGGCCTGTTCATAGCATAGTGCAAGTTGTAAGTTCTCTAATTCTTCCTCTTCACTCACTTCTTTTCCGCTATCTCTTACATCTGTAACAAGTTTATTCCATTTTTTAAGGAATCCTCTCATATTTCCCCCGGGTTGGAATCTGAATTCCATCCACTTAGATTTAGCCATGTTAGCTGTAACTGATGTTTTGATACCATATATATTATCTAATTTTTTTAACATCATTATGGCTATGTTACAGTCTCGTATTTGCTTCGTAATGTCATTAGAAACCCTTTCAAGTACAAATGCTTTGGCATTGTCTTGCATTTTACAGTAGTTTATCATTTCCTTACTGGGGCTAAAATTTAAATCATCTATGTGAGATATATAAGATTGTAAAAATTCATGCTCTCCAAAGATGTCATAATAACCAGCACCCCTAATGGCTGAAATAATCATTCGCCTCCATTCCAAGTAATACTTTCCATTGAAAACCTTTCCTAATGGAGCTTGAATGGGTTTAATTTCATTTACATTCGACATATTTTCCTCAATTTTTTTGAAACCTAATAAATTATCTTCTATATTCGTAATAGATATATATTTTTTACTTTCTAACATTTCTTTTTCAATATTTCTTATAAGATTTTGTTCTTTTAATTCAATTTTTTCTTATTCTTTTTCAATATTATTAATTTTTTCTTTTTCTTTTTTATCCAGTTTCTTTATTTTTTAATTTTATTATTTATTATTTCAAAAATCTATTTATAAATTTTTTCTCTGATTCCAATGAACTATATATTCTAGATGAAAAGTAATTTGGTGTTGAATTAGATATTTTAATATATTTAAATGAGCTAATTTCCTCTATTTTTCCAGAAATATCTATTGTGAAAGACTTCAATATTACTTCTCCTCTAAAATACGTGTAACAAGGAAGATTATATGTTTCTAATTTCAAATCTACTACTTTCTCCCCTTCAAACTTCTTCAAAAATTCTTCTAATTCTACTTTCTCAATCCTGTACTCTTCTATTTTATTTTCTAATATATTTATTAAAGATGACATATATTTTATAAGGGGGAAGAAAAAAAAAATTATTTATCACCACCTCAAATGCATAATAAAAAATTTAAGAGATGCAAAAAATAATTCAACTAAACATATATTACCTTGACATGAATGAATTTTTTTGTCGATCCGTTGTGTGAATTTGTAGTTTATTGAATCCGAATTTCACCGTCGTAATCTCCGCCGAATTTTAATGTAGGTTGGCCCAAAAATTTGTGGTCTTCTTTGTTGGTGATCTCTTGTAGAGTCCTTGAAGACGGGAGCAGAAGATTTCTTCAGGTGGTTCGCTGTATCGTTGGCGGTCCTTTCTGAATTGTAGTTAATTGACTTTCAGGGTCAGCCGTTATTGGATCAGGAACAATTTTGGTTACATTTTATTTTTTCGACCTCGAAAAAAAAATTTTAATTTAAAAATTCGAGTTTAATTTTCTCGATTGCACGACACTTTTCATGTATTATTCGTGTAAAAACGATATAAATTTATGCACAACAATGAATCAATTTCAAAAATAAGTCTGCTTTTTTTATTATTTAATTTTATTCTTCTCTTACTGTTTAACCACAGTGATGGCTACCATGATGTGAAGTGGTAAATCCGAGGAATGAAAATGAGTAAGAGAGAAGTTTTCACGACAGAATTTATTAGCAGACTAAAAATATAATTTCAAGTAAGAAACATAATGGCGAAGCAACAGCATTATCGGTAACAGAAAGTAGGGGAAGCAATTTGTGATGAGAGTGTACGTGTGACTTATATATATAGATTGACGTGATGATGATGATGAAGAATGAGATGAGGTGGGATTTCGTATCAACAAATTTCTGATCGTCTTTATTTATCTGATCTGACATGCTTATCAATACCAAGAAAACATTTATATTAATTATAATGTTTTCATTGATATCATTTAATTTGTTTTGTGAAATACGCTATCATTTAGTAAATTTAAATAAGTCTTAATTCTTACTTTTCGAAATCTATTATTTCTTCATAATATTTTGATGGAAAAGATATTGTACATTTGATCGTTATAACCATTGAACAAAGCTTGTAGAATGACCTGTTATCATAAAAAAATATATGTTTTATTCATGAATATGTTTAAAAAATTATAATGCATTAAAGCTATTATCAGGGGAAATTATTTTCCTATAACCATCAGCCATCTCCCACCATCAGTGGGTGTTTATAAGCTTAAACTTCGAATAATAGTTAAGTGTTTACCTTATTTTAGGTTGTTTGAGCTTGAGCAATTTCATCCAACGTATACACAGATTGTTAATTCTTCAGTATGAACAGGATGATATATCGCGTAATTATTTTTGATCTGTGTTAACAAAAAATAGATCCATTAGAAATTTTGGAAAAGCTTTTCCAAGAGAAAAAAAATTAAAGCTATGATTCATCTACCTAGAGAAATATATAAATAAATGAAATTTTACTTCTTAATATGTTCTAAATTTTAAATATAATTATATACTATATTTTATTTCGTAATATTAAGAAAAATAACATTTAGTGCCAAAACTAGAGATACGTGATCTGCCACTTTCTATAGATGATACTGAAGTATAAAAATTGAAAATAAAACAAAAACTGATTGTGGCTTTAAATTAGATAAAAAACAGGAACGACATAAGAAAAGGAAAATTTCATTTTGGTCAAAATTGAACAAAAACTTCAAATTCTAATTATATGTCATGGGTAACCAAAACCTGAAATTCAATTAATCTGTCAAAAAACAAGATTAAAGTCTTCATACAACATTATTATTCTGAAATAAACACATTATTGAAACATAACAAAAATATAATAAAAATCTTGATTTCTTGATTGGAGAGGGATCAGGGCCGGATTTAGGAGGGCGGCACATTTTTACCTTTTTTTTTTAATCTGCATATTTAATTAAACTTATAAATTTTTAATGTAGTAAAAACTCCTGATAAAAATCCATAAAAAATTTTCTGGGGATGGGATGGGTTGCTAAAATTTGAAAAATGAGGGTGCGCAAAAATTTTATTGTACCAGGGCACTTGAGCTGTAAATCCGACCCTGAGAGGGATTGAGGGGCTTACTAAGCTTAACTTGTACCCCCGATTCTCCACAAAACTGGATCCGCGCCTAGTTACTGAAAATCCAGTTTTTAAAAATAAGAGCCGATATGAAACAGTGTTAAGTGCCACCTTTTCATTTTGTATAATAACGTTTCGTGTTATAGCGATAAGTATGTAGATGTAGGTACCTTATTTCTTTTTCGTATCAAGTAAACAAAAATAATTTATTAATTAAATCCAGTTTAAACGTACAAATTAATATTGTAATTAACTGTAAGTTGTATCGTAGCGAAAACCTTTAATCCATTTTAAATTTTCTGATCAGATGTTTAGTTCAGAATGGTTATATTATTATTATTATTATTATTATTAATATTATGTATTATTATTATTTATTATTATTATTATTATTATTATTTATTATTTATTATTTATTATTTATTATTTATTATTATTATTATTATTATTATTATTATTATTATTATTATTATTATTATTATTATTATTATTATTATTATTATTAATATTATTATTATTACTTGTAACTATACAGAAATTGTTGATTTATTCGTTGCTGTTGAATTAATACATTTTTTGCTTTAATAATTCGGTTTTAATTTTAGAAAAATTCACCAGGTAGACATACGCAGTACCTACGTGTTAATTTATTATTAAAACGATTTTCAACCCATCATCGATAATTTTGATAAAAGGTATTCGTTTTGTGCCGATGAAGTTATGTCGCTGTCGGCTGTCGTAACGTTGGACTCGCCTTTTACGGTGTGCTACGTATGTAATGCACGGCTGGCGGTTAGATACGCGCTGTTGTTGTTGTTGTTGTTGTAGTAGTTGGTGGTGTTGATGCGTGTTCGACACTCGCCGATGAGTTTGGTTACGCGGCGTGTTTATAGTCGTTTGCGACCGCCTTTAGGCATACTTACCTGGCGTAGCGGTTAACCGTGATCATTAAGGCGGTTCCGCCAGGTTGAGGCTTCTCCATTGCACTTCGGATTAGCTGAGGCCTGCGAGTATCCCTAATGTGGATCACTCGGACGCGCAATTTTTGCTAGTCGGGATTGCGTTCGCGCACTCCCGGACTATTTTAATAATTTTATCATTCACTTTGTTATTTATATTTCGATAATCCTGATATGTGTCGGGTTTGAAGAGCGCTATCCGTCTCTTTGCCTTCTCGCTGATTGCTGCCTCTGCTCAGACTCAGTCTTCAAACGGCTAAGCGCAATCAAGTGCACGTGCGCCAATTAGCGATTGTTTTATTCTATAATCACTAATCGAGAATGAGCCAATGAGCAAAAATTTTCGTTCTTCATATATTTATCAATTCGACTCGGATATTTCGATATTTCTTGAGTTAAACCTTCCATTTCCCCTTTTTAAGAATAGGTCAACCAAATCATTTTATTTTTACATATGCGCTTGTAAGGGGGGCGGCTTTCATGTATTGCGATTTTGCAAATCGATGTCACTTTTTTCTACATTCTATCATCACTTTAACCAGCATTTACTCGATTTGTCGTACTTTTTCAGTACTTTGAAATTTCGATTTTCAACCCGTCGCTTGGCTAGACTTGTTCTCGTATTTCGGAACTTTCTTCCATTGAATGAACGTTATTTCACCACGTTATGCGAGTAATTGAGTATGTTGTCGGAAGTTGATAATACTTAAATTTGAAATAAAAATGTTCGATTCGGTTTAGCGAAAGTACAAGTTACAAGTTTACGACGACAGAGTTTTCAGTGTATTTCGGAAAAAAAAAGAAAGGAAAACAAGTGATGAAGAGAGAGCCAGATTGAAGAAAATTTCGTTTTTCTCTTTTTGACCAGTGATCATATTTTGTACGTTTGTCTGTAAGTTGTATAAATAATTAGGCATAAGTATGCCAAGCCTCTCCACGATTCAGCCAAAAATGGCAGTTGTTCTCGAAATGTTTTCAATGTGGTTGAAGTGAAATTCATGGGTTTCACGTATTTTTAACGTACTTGACTAGAGAGAAGAAAGGTTATACATTATTTGATACTACCTGTTCGAATAAGAAAAGTTCGAATACGATTGATGTTGTTTATCAAACGTTACAGTACAAACTCTGAACGGAGTATAGCGTTCATCTAATGTTATATTGGAATAATATGTTCACGAGGAAGTAAAAGTTGTTTATTGTGTAAGTACAACGGACGAACTGTGTTAAGAGTATATAAAACATGGCAAAACATGGCGTAGTAGATTCTTGAAGTTCTCGATGTCTTGTATCGATATGTATGTGAAGATATATCGATAGTTACATCGATAGTTATATCGATAACTATCATAGGTTCTACACCTGTATTATATGTCTTATAGTTCTCACTCTAACATTTATGTTCTTTCATATTTACTTCTCGTAATACTCATACTATGATACCATTCTCACACTTCCTCTTATTACCTTAAGTAAATGAGAATAAGTCGTTTTATTTGAATAAATGTCATTTAATAAACAAACAAAAAACAGTAACAAAAATACTGAGCAATAAACAGTCTCTGAAATTAAAAGGTCAGTTTTAGTAAACAACAAACAAAAAAACTTAATATCTTTTGAAAAAACTTAATAACTAATTTGTAAACTTAAATGACTGATCTTTTGGTTTGACTCATTATACTGAACAAATAACACTTAATTCAATAATTCACATGACTTTGACAAGTATCACATTTTTATCAAAATAAATTTCTTAATATACGACTTTCAATTTTCAATCACAAACAAACTAACTAATAAACTTAAATTCTAAATATCAAAATTAAAAGAGTATCAAAATTATAAGTGTCTTCTTTGAACTTTTATTCGGGTACTTTAGTTTATT
This sequence comes from Ericerus pela, assembly GCA_011428145.1. Taxonomy (NCBI): domain Eukaryota; kingdom Metazoa; phylum Arthropoda; class Insecta; order Hemiptera; family Coccidae; genus Ericerus; species Ericerus pela. The sequence goes on along the minus strand of WOFM01000549.1, from coordinate 4,146,963 downwards.
CTGCTTTACGGGATAATGCTGTGATATATAAAATACACACATATGTCTTTAGTTAATTTGTCTTATTAGTTAATTTGTCTTGATCTATTTCATCAAAATTTAAGATTTCTTTTCTAAATTTTTGGAATAAAGGTTTTGGTAAAGCCTTTGGGAATAGATCTCTTATTTGTTCTTTTGTTGGTACCCATACTATGTCTATGTCCTTGTCTTGAAAATCTTTTCTAACATAATGATATTTTAGTTTTACCAAGTGTCTTAATGCTCTGGATGCATCTGATTTCGTGGCTTTTATTGCTGCCTGGTTGTCCTCAAATATAATTGGCTTAATTTCTTTCTTTAAGGTTAGTCTATAAAGATGTTTTATATGCACAAATTCTTTAGTTGATATACTTAGAGCAATGTATTCTACTTCCATAGATGATGTTGCTACAATTTTCTGTTTATTTGATTTCCATGCTATTGCGTCTCCAAAAAGGAATATTATATATCCAGTTGTGGATATTCCATCAGGGTCATTTATTCCTAGTGATGCATCGCAAAAACTAATTCATTATTTTCTCCTTTATATACTAATTTATGGTCTTTAGTACGTGACAGATATTTGAAAACTTTTTCTACTTTTGCCCATTCTATTATTAATCCGAAATCATGTGATTTTCGTGTTAATACATTTACTACAAACATAATATCGGGTCTAGTACTTAAGGCTAAATATAATAATGCACCTATAGCTTCTCTATATGGTATCTTTTCATTTAGGTCTAAGTGTGTTTCTATTTTGACTTCTGAATCTGATTTCTTTATTTCTTAATTGGTTAACATTGGTGTATCACTTCCTTCTACATGTTCTAACTTAAATTTATTTAATAGGGATTCTATAAATTTTGTTTGGGATAACATCATCGTTTTTGTCTTAAAATTTCTCTCTTATGTCTATTCCTAAATATTTTCTTGGTTCACCTAGGACTTTCATTTTGAAAGTCTTACTTAGTTCAATTTGTGTTTCATGAATCATTTCTTCATTATTGCCTGAAATTAATATATCGTCTGCATACTGAACTAATGTAACCATCTTTCTCCCTTGACACCAATAAAATATGCACGCTTCACCTTCATACAAGTTGAAGTTCATACTTTTCATCGTCTTTTTAAATTTCAAATACCATCTTTTTAGACTTACTTTTAATCCATACAATGTTTTTCTTAACTCACATACATTTTCTCTTCTAAATTTTTCATTTACATCTACTCCCTCTGGTATCTTTAAGTAGATTTTCCTATCTGGTTTACTGTTTAGGAACGCTACTATAACATCTAATTGTATGACTTTCCATCCCATTTTATTTACTATCCTTAAAAACATTCTTATTTGAGCTAAACCTATTGTTGGTGCGTATAATTCAGAAAGGTCATACACACGATGATCTTGGAAACCTTTAGCTACTACTCTTGCTTTATATCTGTACACATCTCCTGGTTATAGTTTTTTAACAATGATCCATCTTGAATCCATTATCTTTTTTCTTTCAGGTGTGACATTATTTCTAAATCTATTGCTTCCATCCATTTTTCTTTTTCATTACTTTTTAATACATCTATATACATTTTTGGGACTTCATTTATCTCACACATCATTGCAAAATATCAATTCTCTCTGTCTGTGGCTAATACTGTCTTTTCACTCAATTCTAACTCAACTTCTCCCTCTGAATTGTTATTTTCAGATGATGATTCACTTGATGAAGATTCAAAGTATACTTTATTTTTATTCTTTTTAACTTGTTTGAATTTTCTCACTGGTTTATTTTTACATTTTTCTGATTTTAAAATTACTTCCGAATCATTTTCTCTCAAAAAGTTTTTGGCTATACCATTTGATAAGTTTACTTATGTGTCATCTTCTATATTGTTCCAATTAATTAATTCTATTCTTGGAAGACCTTCTTTTTCAAATTAGTTTCTCAGATATCTGTCTTTAAATGTAATTGACTCTAAGAATGTTACATTACTAGATTTAATTGATTTTCCCCTTTCTGGTTTTAAAAGTAGCCAAGATTGAGAATTGGATCCTACCAATATGTAACTTTCCCCATCTTCACTAAATCTTGTTGTTTTTGTTTTGGCATGAGGTAATTTTCTAATTGCTATACTTACAGCAAAATCTATGTATATATTCAATCTTAGGTTTTCTAATATTTAACATTTGGTAGGGTGTTTTCATTTTTAGTCTTTTATGTTTCCTACTTCTGACTTGTTTGCCATGTTGAATGTCATTATTGTGTATCTCAAAAAATCATCTGTACTTTTATTTATGACTCCTATTGGTTTAATTGGACCCATTAAATTACTATGCATTTGAAAGAGTGGTTTGTCAGCAATTTCTCTTATTGTTTCATGAGGTGATCTTTTTACTTTCACTAAGTGACATATTTCACATTCTTGTATTTCAGTGTCAAAGTCTATATGTTTTAAGCAATCATATGTGACTGATGCTTTTTTAGATAGTCCATTGATGTATGACCTAATCTAACATGATATAGATACCCTAACCTTTTCTTTATCAAATTTTCACAAGGTAATTTAGATTATTTAGATTATCGATTGTAATATCTGCACCTAGATCTAAATATTCCAAAAGTTCTTGATTTGATCTTAAATTGTTCGTATTTAACTTTGAATTGTCATAGTTATGATCAGTGACTTGAATTTCAGATTCACTTTCTGACCAAACATCTTTGACTTTAAAATATCTATCATCATGAGAGATTTTACTATCATTATTTACATTTCTTTCAATTTCTGACTCAGTAAACGACTCTATTTCTTTTTCAGTTAAGTATAATCTTGAATAAGCGACAATGTCAAAATTAAACCACCAATATTTACCAGTTTTGTTTCCAAACATAACTATTTTATCTGATTTTTCGCTTCGTATTTCAGCAATTTTATCTATAAATACTGCATAATAGCCTAATTTTGTTAATCTATGGATTGATAATAAGTTTTCACCTAACTTTTTTGAATATCCAATTTTATTTATTTTTAAAGTTTTCCGTTCAATGTCCTTTACAAATAAATTTCCTTTATGGGTAAATCTAATGCCTGCAGATTTGTCTTTATTGGCACATGTAATTTCAACTAAGTTGTCTAACCTTTTAATAAAGTGATCTGTTGCCCCAGTGTCTGCTATAAACATTACTTTAGTTTTCCTATTTGTTTTCAGACATTTTGAGAAACATTTACGTTTAAATTTAATTATATTTCTTACTCTTCATACCTTTTAATTTGACTGACGATTTACTTTTATGCGATCTTCTATCAGAGTCACTCGATGTGTTCGATGAACTAGAGTTAGACAAACTACTGCTAGGTGACATACTCGAACTTGTGCTTTTGTCTCTGCGTCTTTTTGTTGTGTGTGCTCTCTTTTTGTGGTATTTGTGACTCTTCTTATTCCTGTTTGATTAAATTCATGCAAGTGTTTTTTTTATTATGTCTCTCATTTTCCATTGGTTTCTGTGCTTCTGAAACAGTATTTGTGGTCGATTCGTTCTGCTCTGTTGATTTAATAAAATATATTGTGGTGAATTTTGGCTTAACTTTAATTTTTAATTTTTCAAAACATCGCCAATATGGGCTACCTTTAGCTAAACTTGATGTCCTCTTTTCTCTAGGTAACTGATTATGATAAGGCTTTTTCAAGCAATAACGAGCTACGTGTCCATACTCACTACAATTAAAGCATTGGTATGTGGGGCATCCTGAAAAATTAGATGTCTGTTGTAGGTAGATGCTACCTACATGGTGTTCGTGGAACCTAAAAGGGAGACAGTGGTATAAGTGCGGGGCGACCGAATTATTTCTCGGTACCGGTAGCCAGCAGGTTTAAAATGCCTAACCGTACACTAAGCGTACTTCTTAACTGGGGCAATTGTCCAAAGATATGGCGGTACCTTAAACGGACCGTAGCACGTATATTGTCAGTGAGTATGTAATTAATACATACTCACTTATTTCAGTTTACCATTTTACAGGAAATGTAGGAACGCATTGTCTGTATGCACTAATACAGACAATGTAATTTGTTTTACGTGCAATGCACAATTAGTATGGGTTGCAGACTTTGGTCTGCGACCCATCTGTCGATGCAGGGCCAAGCCCTGAGGGAGGAAAAGAGGGAAGTGTCCCCACAGCCACTCCCCCCCAGTATTTTTGTAAGAAAAGACTAAGTCCTGTCATACTTAAAAGTTGGGGGGACGTTGGACTGAAGATTGCCCCTGTGGGATTACATCCTCTGTAAGACCTAAATCTGGCAAAGAGGATATTACAGAGGGCTTGGCCTAAGGCATGGCCAGTAAAAGTCCCCGTATTGTGAATTGAAGATCCTCCGCTGATTGTAATTTGCACAAGATCGTGCTCCTCTCTTTTTATTTTTGTGCCTTATCGCCTGGGTAGAATTTCTGGAATTCACATTAGGGATGGAATTCCTTTGTTGGACAAAAGGTTTGAGTTGGGTGTCTGGTCTATAGACCGTGATTTTGGAGCGAGAAGGCTGAATGCTCCTAGATGGGTCCACGTCCATGGAGGTAATCTTAGATCATGAAACATCCGAGGTCTGGCCGATAGGAAGGTGGCGAGGAAGAGGTTGGGTCATTTCAGCTATGACTGAACTGACCTCTGGCCTCGGGGTAGAATTCAAAGCGAGATTGCTCGCCAATGAGGAAAGTTGGGAAAGCATGATGTAATGCTCCCGATTGTTCTGTTCCTGCTCTTCTGCGAGGAGGGCTTCCTCATAGTCGAGTAAAGGTTCAGAAGAGTTAATGGAAGACATTTTAGTGAAATGTAAGTATCAATTAAGACAATGGAAAATGAGAAATTTTCAAAAGCGATTTTTGGCTCAGAAAATAGGTGTTCGAATTGAACAATTTATAAGAATTTAGAATGCAATGATGCTCGGAGCGTAATCGATAAACGAATGATTTGTGTATCACTCTTGGATGTTTCATTTGGTACAAATTTGTGGTCGAGTTTATCATAATTCATCTCAGCATAAAAGATTTAGTATTTTCCCACCATTAAGAAATTCCCACGTAGAAGTTTCTACGAGCAAAATTCGTTGATTTAAATTACCACGTGCTTTTATGTGGGTCAACGTATTCGTGTGAATGAATTTTATTCTTTTATATAGGTCAATGCAATAAGGAACGGTGGTGCGATATCCTTATCACAACGTACGTTGTGGTATGTTCTGCGATAAGGATGTATGTCATTGCAGTTGCACTGTTTCTCATTGTTTGTCAGCTGATTTCTGTTTTTATAAAAATGCACGTGAATTTATTTTGAATTTTACGATAGATGTTTTATTTTCGAGCTGATTTATTTTCGCATTTTTCTTCTTTGCATCTAGGTTCAAATCCTGGAGGCGGAAGATTTATTTTTTGATTTTTATGACCATTTTTGATGTTTTATTTTTATTTGACCTTCTGCTATATTTTGTTGCAGGAGTTAATGGTGAATAAATTTTTATTTTGCTTTTTTATAACCATTTATTTTTCTTTGGTTTGGGAATTTGGTGGTTTTTGTATGAGTGAATTTTGTATTTGTGATCTATGTTTTGATTCAGCTACTTTGGTGTTGAACTATCCTTTTTGATCTACAACTCGGAATTTGATTTCGTTTTTTATAACTACCTTTGGGCCTTCCTCTTTCATTAGGTTTTATAGGCGTTTCAGGTTTGTAGTAGTATTTTTGTACATTGTCATCGAATTTGACTGATTTTTTGGTTTTGTCTTTTTCAGCTGTTTTTTCCAAATTTGGTTTGAGTACATCGCTATGTATTTCTTGTACTATTTCTGGCTGTGTATGTAGCTTTTGGGTGTCGGTATTTTGTTCGACAATTTCTTGTGAATTCTTGATTATGTTTATGTCAGTATCTATTTTATTTTCCTTGCAATTTTTTATGACATTGACTTTATCATCTGCTATTAGGAATGCAGGTTTGATACGATCTATTGAGACTTTTTTCTCTTTATTGGCTATGAGTAGAGTAAACATTTTTCTAATCTATCAACTACTTTATAGGGTCCGGTGTAGGGTTTCTGCAAAGCCTTTTTCATCCCTTCTTCTCATAAAAACAAGTGTGTAGTTGTCGCTAAGTGTCTCGAGACATAGGTTTTAGGTTTGCCATGAGTTGCAGCTTGTTTTAAAAATTGACTTGCGTCATCTTTTATATTTTGTACTAATGTTTCGTTGTTAATTTCTATGTTTTCATAGAAAAAGTCCCGTGGTAAGCGCAATTCCTCACCGAGTGCTAATTAGGCAGCTGAGTGTCCAGTATCTGTTTGCAAGGCTGATCGGCGGCCTAATAAGATGGTTGGTAGCTTATCAATCCATCTTTTTGTGTCGTGTGCCATAATTGAGACTTTTAGAGCCCTATGCCACCTTTCCACTTTCCCATTAGATTGTGGGTGGTAAGTGGTGATGGACCAGTGTTTAGCACCCAAGGTCTTTATTAGCTCGTTGAATATTTGGTTTTCGAATTCTCGACCTTGGTCTGTAGTTATGCTTTGGGGCACGCCATATGTAGCAATCCACGTTGAATATATTTTTGTAGCCACTGTTGGGAATTGCTTCGGGCCAGCGAGTAGCTTGGTCTATAATGGTTAACAGATACTTGTAGCCACGAGAAGGTGGTAATGGACCAACTAAGTCTACGTGAATGTGTTTGAATTTGTCAGTATGTTTAAATTTCCCAAGTTTTGATTTCGTGTGTCTGCCAATTTTTTATTTTTGGCAATTTAGACAAACACGGGCCTAGTTGTTGGAATCTTTTTTTATATTGGGCCATACAAATCTCGAGGTCATTAGTTTGGTCATACTCCTAGGTCCAGTGTGTGATAAATTATGAACACTGTCGAACGCAAATTTCCTATATTTTTGTGAGATATAGGGTCATTCTTGACCTTGGAACACATCACATGTTAACATGATTTTTGTGCCAGGGAGTATTTTTTGTCTCAGTTGTAGACTTGATTTGTCTGAAAATATTAATTTTAATAATTCTTCATCCCCTAGCTGTTCAATGGCAATTTCAGCGTAGGGTAACTGAGATGGCATTGAGACGGATTCTATTTGGCTTAAAGCAATGTAATTTGTTTTACGTGCAATGCACAATTAGAATGGGTCGCGGACTTTGGTCTGTGACCCGTCTGTCAACGCAGGGCCGAGGCCTGAGGGAGGAAAAGAGGGAAACGTGCCCACATCTGTATTTTTAAACTTATTTGTTCTATTATTTCTATATCTATTTGACTGTATAAAGTTAATTCCTTTATGTTTCGAGATTCCTTTTCTTTCTTTAACTAACTCATCTTCTTCCATAATTATTCTCGCAATGTCGTTTTCATTGGACTGAATTGGTCCAGCTTGGTCTTTCAATCTTATATTCGAAATCTCTGGGATATTATTGCTGCTATCTTTTCTCGCCACTTCCCATCTAGCAAATAACAAGTCTTGAGCTTCTTCTCATTGTTCTCCAGGTGTCTCTCTTGGATCGTTGTCGTAGGTTGGTAAATTCTTCATCTTATCATATATGTCGGTGCATCTTTTATCTGGTACTTGGTTATTTAACAGTTGTTCTTCAATTATTAAATTTAATTTCTTTATTAAACTTAATTCGAGTCGATGCACTAGATGTGTCCATGATGCCGGATCAATAGTGAAGTATTGATCAAACCCAATTTTTATGGCCTTAATTGCTCTGGTCCTTAAAATCAGATCATCTGCTCTTGAGTCTAAAAATTTTGATGGTCTTTTTGCATGGTTTTCTCCACTGGCATGTATGGTGTCTGATCAACTGGTGCCATTGTGACGATCATTTGTGTTTCTCTCATTTCTTTGATGACATGCTGTATAACAATAAAAACACCTTTATTAATTTGATTACTCCTTCAAGGAACATCTATTTATTTTAATTGCGCTTATATAGTGACTGATACAAATTTGTAAACTCTAGACCATGTTTACCAACACTGACTTAAATAGTTCCTTGATTCTGCACTTATTTGGGATCAATCTACATTTATTCTAGGGTCTAGATTAGTAATTTAATTGTAGATTAATGTTGGACGCTTTTAACCTGGCCAGGATTTTTTGTCTTAGTACCCAAGTGCACTTTATATTTATAAATTTCAACGATATATCACCTATTAATATTCACAGTATAGTAGGTTCATGTCACAACAACCAGATCTTATTCTTTTATAATTATATAAAATTTTAATTAGTTTACTAGCTTTCATTTTTTGTGGGAATTTTTTTAGCTAAATTCACATCACGTTTTTGTCTATTTACATCTTACCATTAGAGTATGAAAATTTTTAGTAATATTAAATTTGGTTTCTCTCAGTAATTTGGTTTATCTAACATTTTAATTATAATTACATTAAATATCATTACTGTCTTATTTAGTTAATGTCTTTTATATGTTAAATGTATGAAAACATGTTCCCCTTACGTTCTTATTTCACTAATAAACATTTACTTTAACTTTCTTTATATGGACTAATAATTATTAAATTGTATTTACAGGTATTCTCAGCAGTTGATTAGGTGAGATTATCTTATGATAGAATGACGCCATATTTATCCAAATCACATGAACAGAACAAAAAAGTAAATTAACTAACATGCATTCACTATTTTAACACAAAATTTGAACTAACTACAATTAATGGCTTATTTGGCTTTAATTACATTTTATTAACGAGTAGATGACTTATATGATTTCTTGAATTAAAAACTCTAACAATTTACATGTTAAACTTTGCTGCTGTTACCATATTGGAATAATATGTACGTGAGGAACTAAAAGTTGTTTATTGTGTAAGTACAACGGATGAACAGTGTCGAGAGTAATATAAAACTTGACAAAACATGGCGTGGTAAATTCTTGAAGTTCTCGATGTCTTGTATCGATATGTATATGAAGATATATCGATAGGTTTGACACCTGTATTATATGTCTTATAGTTCTCACTCGTAACATTATGTTCTTTCATATTTACTTCTTGTAATACTCATACTGTGATACTATTCTCACATATTATGATTTATGGTCTAGTAAGTTTTTGAAGGTTCTCAACAGTTGATGTATGGATATCGATAGTTATATCGATAAGTATTGATAGGTTTTGCACCTGTGTTATATGTCAGAATTCTACTCCTTTACAACTGAGTTCTCTAATATTTACTATTTTGACAGGTACGTATTTTTTTTTATTGGTTCCTGTGTAGTTTCACTTCTTAGACACCGATTTTGATGAACAATATTTTCAAATCATGGCGGCTGATCCTATGGTGGTCGGTTGTCCCATATTATTGTTTTCTTGTAAACGATGATATAGTTTCTGACTATTTTTGGTTTTGTTTTGAAGAAAATATAAATAAAACGGATAAATTTTCAATTAGTTAATGAATGTTCTATTAATAAGTTGAACTGACTTGCTGGAAGAAAGAATAAAAATGCGCTATGAAAAGAAAAACGAACCTTTTTATATTTCTCTTTCCAGATTCACTAGAAATTTGAAGTTGGTGCACATCTGACGCACCTTCATTGTAAAAGTTCATTAAATCATGAAAAAAGCTTGAGTTCTGCTGGGGCATACTTCTGAAGGATTGATGTGTAAACATAGAATAGTGTGGTTGTGGGCTTGCGCAACAACCACATAACTACACGTCATATATCACACACAAACCAGAGTTACAATTATGCAAATATGACAATCGTAATTCATGTTTAGCCCCTATGTAGAAATTGAGTGCAAAGATGTTTACACATCCCAAAAGGAAAACCAGCTGGAATAGTATAGCAGTTGTGTAAAATTATTGTGCTGTATCAAATTTCTGTTCATTTCATATTTCATTAAAATTCTTTGCAAGGGAAGTAAGACACCTGTTCATCTAGTAAAATGGATCCTTTAGAAAATGAAAAAGTCACTTTCCATATTTCAGTGCCAAGTGATAATCCTGATTCATGAAAAAGTTTTTTTAACACATTAATGCTAGATCTTGACTATTCTAACTTACTGGTGGGATTTTACTCCTATTTCAGTCGTATTTGCTGTTTGTTTTACTCGTTGTTCACAATGCAAAATACTTTTTATTTACAATAATTAATTGATATATTAGTAGGTTTAGCAAGGGGGTTTGTTTACAAGGCATAATTATTGAAAATCTGGAAATATTTTTTACTTTTATTTTTCTCTATTTCCTTAATTCCGTCCCTATCAAAATCAATTTTTTCATATTCTACACATTTTCTACATATTCTTCATATTCTACTGTAGAATATATTTTCAACTTATGTTCTACATCTAAATGTAGAATAGTGAATTTTACGCATAGCTTACTACCTCTGAAATCCACTCCCCAATGAAAGCATTTTCTTCCATTTGATACTCTATTCCAAAATAAAACTGGCCAATTGGTAAAAGGTTTCACAAATTTGACTGATACAGTTTGTGCAAATAGTGTACAAAAATAGTTTCAATGTTTTGAAAATTCGGCCAATCCGAATAAAGATAGATGGAAAATTAACATTTTTACAAAATAAACATCTGTGAAACTGTCGCATATAGCAAATCATATCATCAAAACATTCATTAATTCGTTTTACTAATATTAGAGCCCTACATATATGAGTACGACAATATGCCATTTTGTATCCAACAGCTCCTAGGTGAATTCTTTGGTATTTATTTTAAATTCGAGAAATTTTATGGTTTTAGATTTTTTTGTTAATTTTATAAATAGTTTTCATTGTTTTATTTGAAATCTTCATTCGCCCAACCGACTGAAGGGCCAAAAAACAAGTCTCTGATTGTACACAATTTGTTGGGATAAGATTCCCTCTCTCCCTCACAAACAGATAATCTGAACTTAGACTTAAACTGTATATGACATAATCATAACATTTTCACTCTCATATGTGGCGACACTAGTTGCCAACATAGTCTTTTCCGCCACTGCTCGATGGAGGTTGTTCTCCATTTGTCAGTCGTTATTGCCATGATGTTGTGAATAAATTGTTTTTAAAATGAAAGTTCGTTTTCACTCTTTTTGCATCAAAAGATCTTAACTGACCTCAATATGGTAGGCAGAGCAGATGATCGCAAAGTGATAAACGTAATTAAAATGTGCTAGTTGTGTAATTTGATTAAAAGTTTTGTTTTATTTCACGCAAAGTGAAATGGCTTAGTGCCGTGTAATTCCTTCACGCAAAGTGATAGGAAAAGTGAAAAATAAGAAAAAGTGAAATTTTTTTTTCCTGTAAAAATAAAAGTGAAAAATCGAAGAATCAAAAGTTTAATTAAATAAAATAAAAGTTAACGAAAATGACGTTGAATTCCTGGGCGCCAGCAGAGTCAAAGTCGAGAATTTAGAGAGAGAAAGTCAAGTTCGAGAGGATCCTGTAATTCAGTAAGCCGGAGCATCGAGTAAAAATATGGTTGGAAGTTTTCATCGCTGAGTTCCTGAGAAGTACGAAGTAAGAGACATCAAAAATTAATTCATTTTGTGCGGAGTCATCAAATTAGAAGTCCAGCGTGTGAAGAAAAGACACAACACAAGGCAGAAAAAAACGTAGTCAAGAGTAAAAAAATACAAAAGATAAGTCAAAAATTTAGATTATTTAATTATTATTTCATGTGTTTGTGCCCAAAATTGACTCAAAATTTGTAAATTTATACATTTTAACTCATACTTTGGCATATTTTCCTATAAATTCTTGATGGAAAATTAGGAAAAGTCAAAACTTGAAAGGTAGTTTGAGTTATCCTTTCAGACTTTATCTTATTTGTTCCAAATTGCACGAACAAGAAATCTTTTGTTGAATTCATTAATAGAAAAACTGATTACAAAAATATTAACCTTGGTGACAGATATTTTCATGTTCACATACAATGAAGTTGCTTTCAGTGGTTTAAGGTTAACAGAAACAGATAATTTTTTCCTTTGAATATTAATCTCTTTCATAACATTGATAAATAATATTTGACCCAACATTTAATTTATGTTTAAACGTGATTGACAGAATTCATTTTCATTCTGGAATATCATCTCAAATACTAATTGATCGACTTTGAATAATTTGGGCGATAGAATTCGAAGTACAGTAAACGATCACTCAATTGAAACAACGGCGAAGAGATCATTTCATCGTCAGCAGAAAGTAATATTGTAAGAAATAATTTTAGAATATTGATTGATAATTGAATATTATAAATTAACATATTAACTTGCATTCCCTATTGTGTGGTTGAGACCGTGATACCCTCTAATTTTAAGTTCTCGTGTTTCTAAGGTAGGGTCTATATTCCCCAAAACCATCAGCAAAAAATTAATTAAACACTATGTCACATTTTGACACCAAAAAAGTTTTTGATAGGAGGAACTATAATGCCTGGAGAACCACGATGGTTTCGACATTATATGCAAAGGGACTATATCCCATCATGAATGACATTGAAACCAAAGTGCTGTTTTTGGGATTAAAATTAAATAACTTTTTGAACCCTAACCCTGGAAATGCCAGTCCGGCAAATCGAATGGCTTACTTTTGAAATCAAGAGAAGGGAAAAGCTCTAATATATCAAGGATTAAATAACGAACTTATTGAACGTGTAAAAGATTTACGGACCATAAATCAAATTTTGAAAGTTTTAGATGAAAGATATAAAAGCTGTACTCAGGTGACATACATTAATGCAAAACAAGCCTTCCAAAACTTGAAATTTAACAGTGAGGGAAACATACGAAGTTATTTAGCCCTTTTTTCACAATTGGCACAAAAAATAAGAGATTGTGGGAAACCTTTGGATAAACAGGAGGAGATAGAACAGTTACTAATATCCTTAAATATGGATTATGACATGGCAAGATTGGAGTTTAAAACATTAAGTCAGGACCAAAAAACAATAGAAACACTCCATGCTATGTTAATTGAAAGGTCAGATAGGTTATACGAGAAAAAGTCGAAAATTAATAATAATAAATTTCGTAATTTCAACCATAACAATAAAAATCAAAGATTTCAATACGGAGGAAATTACAACAGATTTAATAATAATAACAGAAACCAATACCACAATCAAAGTATAGATCAGGGGAAAATGACATATAATAACAATCAACAATCTGAAATGTCTCTAACTAATAATAATAAATATGAAAATAAAAAATATAACAATAATCAAAATCAAAACACTTTGCCAAATTTGAATGCTTTAGTATGCTTTAAGTGTCACGGCAAAGGACACATTGCAAAAGTATGTCCATCAAATAAAGAGGGTTTAAAACCCCAAGATAAATTAGATGGTCCTGCACAAAATACACAATATGGAGGGAATAATAATAATAATAATAACAATAAAAATAAAAAATAAAATAACGTTCAATGGTCTATGATGCTGAGATATAAAAACCTTGAATCGGAAGTAAGCAAATATGATAATAAACTAATAAACTTAATTACATCAAAGGACATAGAACAGGAATCATATTCAAACTATGTACCTTTACCAAAAATAATAATGTTAGATGGTGGAGCAGTCGCTCACATAATCTCAGATTTGTCTAAATTATCCAACCCTATAATGTTGGAGAAACCAATTGAACTGGATTGTGCAATCCAGGACACATTGCTAATTGCAACACATATAGGTACCATATTTATAAGAGTAGAAAACTCAGAGAAGACAGACCGTAATAAGACTTAAGAATGTACACTATGTACCATCTTTAAATACCGACCTTATGTCAGGGATAAAAATCACTGAAAATCAAAGTGCTTGGCATTGACCAAAATTTCTCTGCAGCGCACATATATGTCCGAGGTAAGGACGAAGTTATATTTTCAGCCCCAAAAATAAGAGGAGTATACATGGTAAAATATGAAATTGTACCAGAAACAACGGTCAATATTATTATAGAACCACAAGATGAACTAGATAAAATATGCCCCTATAATAATAGCTTAAATAAATTGGCATGCATGCCCAATATAAATTCCCAAGATGAGTGGATGGAATACGAAATAGAAGAGGAAGTGATAGAGGAAACTCAAGAGGGGAACGAAGAGAATGAAGAGAATAATAATATAAATAAAACACAAAATAACACAACAAATAATAATATAGAAAATCAAAATCACGAAAAAATAAAAAAATCCTAATGATACAAACGAAAATAATAATTCACAACAACGTGAAATATATGAGGAAAGAAATGAAATGAATGAGGATATAGGAGCCAATATAAATAATAATAATATAAAAGACGAAAATAATATAAGTGACAAACAGGGACTTAATAAAAGAACAGATAATACAAAGATAGATAAAAAACTAATATGGCATAGAAGATTAGGACATCTGTCAGGGAAAAACTTAAAGTTCTTGGCAAAGGTCTCAAGAGGTATTCCTCCTAGAATTACTTTTCGTGATGACAAGTTCAGCCTTTGTGAGGTATGTGTAAAAACTAACTCTAGAAGATTAGGGCACAACGGAACTCGCACACGACCAGAGAGGAAAAGAGTTTGTTTTGTCAGACATAATGGGCCCCTTTTCACCAGGTGTATATGGTGAAAAATACGTTTTAATATTTGTGGACCATGCCACAAAATATACTTTTGTTTCCACTATCAAAAAAAAGTCCATGGTTTCCGAAGAATTCAAAAAGTTATATTTAAAACTAAAATCAAAATTCCTGGATAATCCTAAAGCTACCCTACAATGTGATAACGCTAGGGAATATTTAGATTCAAATATGAAATCCTTCTGTGAGAACAACGGTGTAAACCTTGAGCCAGTTGTCCCGTATTCACCGGAGTTGAATGCAATTGCCGAAAGGCAAAATCAGACAATTATGGGTAGGACAAGGGCTATGCTGTTTGACTCGAACCTAGATTTCAAATTTTGGTCATTGGCTGTAGTGACGGCTGTTTATATCATAAACAGGAGCCCAACTAGGGCAAATTCTGATAACAAAACCCCATTTGAGATGTTATATGGCACAAAGCCGGACGTATCAAATGTCTTTGGATCTCTCGCTCACAGGCACGTCCCCATAGAAGTCTGTCAGCAACAGGCCACAAAAACAAAAGAAAACGTGCCAATATAGAACACCCCAAATTAACTCAAAGATCCCACAGAGGAATTTTTGTAAAATATACCAATAGTGGGTATTGTATTAGGGACCCATTAATGGAGAAATTGCACGTCACTTGCGATGTCAGGTTTGACGATACAAAAAATATAATAGAAATAAAAACACAAATAATAATAATAACACAAATAAACATATAATACAACACGATAATAATATTATAGATACTCCCGTATTACTAAATGTATTTAAATCAAAATACAAAAATTATATCGAGGACCATATTCCTCACAAATGGGAGGAGGTCGAAAACAGTCCTTTTAGAGAGCAATGGCTTCAAGCAATAAATGACGAGCGGAATTCATTGTCTGATATGGGCGTGTGGGAAGTTGTCCCGAAAGAAAGGAATGTGAGGTTAGTAAATACAAAGTGGTGTTTCATTACAAAACCCAACAACGTAGGTGTTCATAAACTGAAAGCTAGCTGGTTGCACAGGGTTTTAAAGATCTCACTCACTATTTCTTGACCAAAACATATGCCCCGGTAATCCAATACTGGTTAATCAGATGGATATTGTCAGTTACCAAAAAGTACGGTTTAAATCTTATACAATTCGATATCAAAACAGCTTTTCTAAATTCACAAATAACATACCCAATATTTATATCTTCCACCAAAGGCTGCCAAATAGGCGACAATAAATGCCTGAAATTATTAAAATCTATATATGGACTTAAGACTTCATCGAAGAACTGGTACGATCTATTGAACTCTACAGTAGCTCAAGCTGGTTTCATCCAGTCAAAAATCAATCTTGTATATTAGACAAGACAGCACAGGTGCGATGGCGTTCTTAATAGTCTATGTGGACGATATGTTGTTGGCAAGCAACCACGATGAGTGGACACAAGACTTAATAAACACATTTAATGAACATTTCACACTAAAAATAGAACATAATCCTACTTTCTTCGTTGGGTTTGAGATAGACCGTGACATACCACGAAAACAAATAATTCTCACACAGCACAGATACATAGATAAGATTCTCCGGAAGTTCGGAATGACCGAAAGCAAACCCACTTCAACACCCATGGAGACTGGGTTGAAACTGAACAAACCTACCAACGGAACTGACAATACCAAATTTATGGCTATGATTGGGAACCTGCTATATGTAGCAAGACTGACCCGCCTGGACATTGCATTTGTCGTCAATTACCTATCTCGTTTTCAGACTTCCTCTAACAATGAAATTAAGAATTATGTTTGTCATATCATTAGATACCTTAAAACAACACGTGACTTTTCTTTAGTCTTTTACTCTGATCAAACTCAAATAAAGGCATTTGTCGATGCGTCGTATGCACCCGACGTAGACAATTCACCCGTTGATATAAACAATTTGGAGAAAAGGTGCTCCACCACAGGGTTCATGATATTTGTTAACGGAGACTTGCTAAATTGGGCCGTTCATCGGCAACATACGGTTGCAACTTTGTCAACTGCATCCAAATTAATTGCATTGAATGATGCACTCGACGATATATACGTGGTCTGGAGACTGATGGAAAGCGTTTTCTCTGTAACCAACCTAGTGCAAGTATATGAGGACAATATATCTGCATCCCGCATTGCATCTGGGGGAGGCCAGAAATGATTCAGGTCTCTCGCGATCAAATGCTACACTCTGTTGGAAGCCTTCCAACAAAAACTAATAGTTTTCAACGATATTAGGTCTACCGATCAAGTTGCTGACATATTAACGAAAGCACTTGATCGGAAAGCTTATCAAAGTATTGTTACGAGAATCCTCCGAGCAAGTCAACTTTTCAGCCAATAGTCTTTATAGACATAAGCCTGCAAAATTTTTGATATTTGGTTTTGGACTACGGATGGGCATCGGTCTTTTAGCGCCTATTGTAAACCGAGTGGTCCATAATTTCGTTTTCACAATTTCACGTCACACATAACTTCAATAGGTTCCCCGTCGCTGCTCTGTCCCTCTTACTGACATCAGCATTCCCTATATACATTCCACTGATTCCAATAATAGTTCATATATCCAAACCCACACGAATTAATTATAATTATATGTAGATATTAATACTTTCCTTTCATAGCTGACGATGAGGAGAAATTGATCTCTTCGACCGATTGATATATATTAATAATTAATTTTACATATCATATTTCTAAGACGTGACAATAAAACAAGGTTAAATGCATACCTTATGTTAATTGTAACACAATATATAAAATAAATTATTCACTTTTCATATACCTGCACATTTTGATTCTACAACATCAAAAATACTAGTCAACGACAAATTTTATATTTCTATCATTTTTTTTCAGCAATTTTGCAATTTTTATATTCTATGTGTGTTTAATATTTTTGACTGCTTTTGCTTATTTTATTTTTTTATATTCTGTGATATTGTACCATAATGTATATGTTCGTTCGTCCGTTTTGAATCTCAGGGGGTGTTGGGATACGATTCCCTCACTCCCTCACAAACACATAGTCTGAACTTAGACTTAAACTGCATATGACATAATCATAACATTTTCACTTTTCGTATATAGCGACACTGGTCGCCAACTTAATCTTTTTCTGCCACTGCTGGATGGAGGTTGTTCTCCATTCATCAGTCGTTATCGCCATGATGTGAATAAATTGTTTTTAAAATGAAAGTTCGTTTTTACTCTTTTTGCATCAAAAGATCTTAACTCACCTCAATACAATTTTATGGAATCAAACTATGCAGTCGAAGTTATCAAATTCGATTGTAGGTGAACCATTGCTTGTAGAAAGCTAAAATTTTGGTGAAACATTAATATATATTTGATAAAGAGTCTATGAAAATTTTGCTGAATTTGTACCGTTGATTCTTGAGATAATGCTGAAATTCTTGAAGAGTTATGTCAGTTATGTGAACTAAACTGTGGCTACAACAATGGTGTATTGCAATACTTGTATTTGTAAGGCTCTACTATTATTAGTTTATGTGTGTATAAGGAAGTGAGCACTATCAACAACTTACCCAATAATAATTAATAAAATAAATGGAGAAACACATTTCACCATATGACATTATTGATCGAGCTGAATGAAATGAACTGAAGAGGCTTCTATCATCAGAGTAGTCATCGATGTGATTGGTGATGTAATCTTGGAATAAATACTCAATTAGCACCACCTACCTGAGACCCTGTTGGTTTTCAAGGCACAAAAACACAAAAACACAAAAAGATGAATAAAACAAAAAATTGTCGCTAACTTGTTTTATGGTGTGTGTCCATCTTGGACTTCAGATTCGAACAACTAACAGAATTATCTCAGTTTACATTTGGTGACAAAAGTGCTGCATTTAGTGTAAACAGTGCAGCAAAATTAAAAGGACAGAAAATTTCATACAATATGATTAGACAAGCAGTTTTACAATGTAAGAGTATACAAAATTAACACGCGGCATGTTATCATATATGTGTACGTAACACTCCCTCCCATACCAGGGAGTCTGGTAATTTCCCTAAATATATTATCATTATGTATTAATTTATTTTTCTCAATTCTGAAATTATGTAGGTGTTAATAAAATGAACAACAAAAAAATTTATTAGTGAAAATCAAAAGAATCAAATGATTGTTCTAATTAAAAGAAAATTATTGAAAGAAAGAAAATACAAAATTCAAAAATCGGTGATTTTTACCAATATTATTATTATTATAAAAATCAAACAAGAATAAAAAAGTTCTGATTATAAAAAAAATACTCATCTTTGAGTGTAGAATCAGATTACATTGACTACTGTATAGTTGTATTCGAATAATAAAAACTAAAGGAAAAAGTTAAACAAACAAAATAAAAATTGTACTTTGGTTATCCAATGAGTCGAAAGAATTCAACTTAATTTTATTGAAAATAATTTTAATTAGAGTACTAGTAGCTCATCAGACTGAAAGGTTAGGAAAATTGTCTTAGATTGAGGAGATTAAAAAAAAAGTCTTTATCAAGATCAAATGGTGTCATTTATGCTGGACGAGCCCCAAAGGGTACCATTTTGTGGTACCCAACATTTGTTCTGCAATAGTATCAAAAGATACTCGAAATTACTTGAACTCTTCTGCATCAACATGTAATTCAATAGATATATAATATATTCTGTAGTGGATCTAGCTTGAGGTTTATTTATTCCTAGTGATGTATCAAAGTAACCTGTCATATCAGATGACTTTCCTTTGTAAAGGATTCCATATTCTTTAGTACCATTTAAATATTTTAATATGCGTAATACTGCAAGCTAGTCTTGTGTATTTGCTTCTTTCTGTCTTTGAGGTAAAACATTGACTGAATAAAGAATATTTGGTCTTGTTGCATTTTGTGACGCCCCGAAGGTAGTTATCATATTGTTAAAGGAAAATAAAAAAGATCTAAATTGTTTGAAATGCCTATTGTTAAGTAAACAGCCCAAGATCATCGATCTTTAGAGTCCAAGGTGCCTCGAATTTAGAAAGGGAAGGACATGAAAACCTAGTTCCCCACAAACCACTGTGAACATGAGATCACATTATTTCCATCCTGCACAACTCCTAAGATTATAAAAAGCCCTAACAATCCAAATGGGTGATCTTTAGACAAAATGACTTAATGTAACATATGGTTAGGCTAGTATATGTTGGTATCGATTTTACTGTTTTGGTGTTGAATATCCGTTGTCCGATGTTAATGAGCCGCACCACGTGGAGATGATACCTTCAGAACACCTTTCTGTTTTATTCGGCGATATTTGTATTACTGTAATTATAGAATGTCTATTCTTAATAAAAAGACGAACCACTATTGAAACATGATTTCGAACCGTTAGAAATTTTATTTCAATTTTATTTCTTTTTACAATTTCATATTAGACGTGCTCGAAAAACGTCTTTTATCGATAACCATTCATGAACAGACTGACTTCCCCACTTTCTACAATGTTAATTCTTGTCACTCTTTACTGTTAGAATTAACCGGGGAAGTCTCTACTTTTTCATATTATATATTTCATCAAGATCCGTAAGTATAATAACCTGTAATTATTCATTTTATTTCTTCCGTTATAATCATCTATCAAGAGAACATGGTACTTATAAAGGGATGGAGTATGTTTCTGTTTATCGGATCTTGATGGGTTTTATTATGTGAGTTTATTTATTTATTTTTTTTATGAAAATATACCTCACATAATTGCCCCCTTACAAGTTTTCAAAATACATGGCCCAAATATATTTTGGAAACTTGGAGCAAATTAATAAGTTAGTAATATTAGATTAAATAAATCGGTGGTCCCAGTTTTAAATGCAAAATAAAACGAACTTTATTATATCTAGAAAAAAAAAGAAAAACAATATTGTGGTACGATCTCCTCAGATCTTAATTAATCGAACGATTCTAAACTATTATATAAAAATGAGTTTGTATCTAAGTATTAATAATCTCTTATATGCATACAGTAAAAGAGAGAAAGAGGAAAAGAAATCCAAAAGTCTTTCAAAAAGGAACATAATCTCTCAAAAAGGAACAAAATTTTTTTTTTGTTAATAATAAAAAAAATCATAGTGGAACTCTAAGTTTAAGAGGGAGATTAGAGATTTATCACTAATTGAATAAGAGATCGAAAACGAATAGTCATAATTCATGATATGTATAGATCTAAAAATAAAAAAAAAACTTTTATATATATAAAGTGAAAAACAATAAGACAAACAAAAAAAAAGTTAGTATTATCTATTATTACCTTTATCTAACGTAGGTCATCCTGGTACCTAGGTTTATGACCTAGTCATTTTTGGTACGGGCACTCCATCGTCCTCCCTTCATTGGTGAAATAAATTACCCCCGCGTTGAAAGGACCTTTTCGCAATTTAGCATAACGACGCAGGAAGAAGTGCCCTAAGCATACCAGATCTAAGTGCTTAGTTTTACGTAAGTTGGCAAGGTAGAACTCCTCTGGGAAGACGGTATCGTTCCAACCCGATAAGGCAAATGTGACGGCAAGTGATGTGTTGATGGGTCCTGCCTCGTCCCAGCTTGGGTAGAGCTTCATGAGGTTTGTCTGGTACGGAATCATGTCGGGTGTTAATAGATCTTGATTTATGAACAATACAGGCATACGCAGGTCGACGATCACACCTTTGAACTTCCCTTTGAAGATCGTCATATTGAACCTGAATGAACAGGAGATCTTGTTCGGGAGTTCTGAAATTATTTGCTCCAAGGGC
The DNA here is from genome assembly GCA_011428145.1 of Ericerus pela. Taxonomy (NCBI): domain Eukaryota; kingdom Metazoa; phylum Arthropoda; class Insecta; order Hemiptera; family Coccidae; genus Ericerus; species Ericerus pela. The sequence continues at coordinate 4,125,536 of WOFM01000549.1, read as the reverse complement.
ATTATCACCTGCGTGCTCCCTTTTATCACCCCTTGAAAGCAAACTTTGCCTGGCGCCGGTTGTAATTGGCTTAGGGGGACCACCAAGAGTGGGGGTATTTTGTATTCACCACTCTGGGGTGTTTCTTGATGGCGGTTTGGTGATGGAGGACGGATTGGGGAAATTGGTCTTTGGACCTGTTGTTGATATGCTGCTTGTCCTTCAGGCCGTGGTGGCTCTTGCAATAATTTATGGACGTCGGCTAGTGTCGCTGTTTGTCTCTCAAGTCGATATTGCTGGCCTGTCATTGTCTGTTCTTCACGTTGTGTTCTTGGATCTCTCGGCAACAATTTTCCCTTGGGTTGAGGGGACTGACCCTGTTCCAGTAATTTGTTCTCAATATTCCGAATATCTTGAACTTTAATCTGTAAATTTAATTCGGGAGAGGATTTATATTTTTTTATACTGGATATTCTTTCCATAGGATCATTCACCAGGCCACTCCTCTTTCTCAGACTGGATTCTGAGAGGAACACCACATCGTCATCCGCATCGTTTTTATTATAATATAGCGTTTGTGGCTTAATTTGAAAGAAAAAGAGAGAGAAAGGGCCAAGGATAAGGTGTGATTTAGGTGAGAGAATTAGAAATATAACATTATTTTCAAAATTATAGTTAATTAATTAGTTACCTCTGGTTTTGGATCCATTAATTTCGACATTGATAACCCGATTGAAAGATTACTAAAGTGACTGATCATAGTCATCACGTCGTCAATTATTTTGTTAATTTGTAGACCTTCACTGTTTAGGACTGATCGAAGAGCGTTAACTTGTTGTAAGGACGTTTCAAGGGACTGGTTCTCTAGCAGGTGTAACTTCTTTCTCTCTTCCAAGATCGTAATTGTTTGTTTATTTGTTTCAATTGACGATGATATTGTTGTGGCAACTTTTGTCAGCATCGTATCGGCGTGGTTAATAGCGACTGCCAACGCATTTTTAGCGTCGTTGCTGTGATCGCCGAATGTTTTGGGTTGGTTTACGGGATTCATCTAAATTAATTAGTTTATTATTATTAGAGTAAGGGTTTATCGAAGGAATTTTATTTATTATGTCTAATTAGATTTCATCTTTACCCTGTAATACGTCGCTGGTACGATGATCGAAATAATTAGAACTAGAAATATTATCTTTGTTTTTGAGACGTCGGATCTTATCTGGGGAAATTTATTTATTTATTAGTATTTCAGTTATTAAAAGTGATTAATTAGGATTGTCTTTTTTGTTTCCTTACTTTTTTCTCGTAGGTTGATCCTATTCTTAATTGCTTACATTTTGTTTTGAGAATGGAATTTACTTGATATCTCCTAGTGAATCACAATATTTAATATCTACACTGCCCCCTTAATATAGTTTTAAATTTTACTATAAATTTGGTTTACTTGATTTCTTGGAGAATTTTGAACTTTTTAATCTTATGCCATTTGTAGGACATCTGATGTTTGTTGTTTGTGTGGTTGAACTGTGTGGTGATCTCTATGTGGATAACACAATAGCATTAAAAATTATTTAACTTCACTTGTTTTATCGTATTTACGTTTCTTTTTACTTACTTTTTGTTTCAATTTTAGTTTGTTGATCAATTTTCACTATTTACAAACTGGCATTATAAATAATTCTTTCTTTTCATACGCGAAATCCTTCAATTACAGTAACTGCGTTTATTTTTGTCGAATATTGTTCGTGAATAGTTTTGGAATTACCTCGTTTTTCTAATTTTCCAATAGTATCTCTTCTTGTTGTTATGTGATTTTTTCTTGATTGTTGATTTGTACTCTTTGTTTGCGAGGTTGACTTTGAATCGAGTTTTTAATCGATTTATTTTACTTGTTGAGTTTTATTAATTCAGTTCAAAAATGTTTTGATGTATTTATTAGTGATGAATTTAGTGATTTGGTTTTTGAGATTTTTCAAACTGAATTGATCTTAGTTTTATTTTTTAAGATCTCTATAATGTTCTTATCTTGGTTTGCTTTCTTGCGGATTTCTATCAATATATTTGTATTTTCCAGTGCTTTATCTAACGCTTTCTGATGATCTTTTGAACTCCTAACATTAGTGTTGAGGGGGGAAACCAGTTGTAGCGTGTTCAACATCATTCAGTTTTTTTTCAATATCCTTGATGAATTGGTACCAGTGAGAATGTTGGGTGGGACACAATATTCTTTGACAATCCCCAATAATTCTCATCCTGGTCTCAACCGGGTTTGAGGAGGGTGTATATGGAGAAGTGAATCGGCATTCTATTTTCATTTCTTCCCATGTTTTTATCCAATCCGCAGATGTAAATTGTGATCCATTGTCTGTCAGTAATATTTCTGCCTCACCGAATTCTTCCATAAATCTTTTAATTCGATCTATACAAACATTCGTAGAAGATTTTCTAATCAGATATAATTTAGTGTATTTAGTAAATAGATCCATAATAACCTTTATATGCTTAAGGCCTAATGGCGCACTTGGCAACGGTCTATATAAGTCTATCAATAATGTTTTCATTGGCTTATCCACTATTACTGATTTGAATTTGCCGTGTAATGTTTTATTTGCGTGTTTTGCTCTTTTATAGATCTCACAACTAGCTACATACTTTTCGTAGTCGGCTTTTAAACCTGGCCAGTCGTAATGTCTGGGAAGAATTTCTATCATCTTCCGAGCTCCTGGATGTATGTATTGGTTATGGAAAAGCTCTATTATTGGTTGACGAAGAACTGATGGTACTAACAGTCTACATGATCCATCCTGGCTGATGTAGTACGCAGAGTCTTTGAACATTTTGATTCGAAGTGATTGTTTCTGTACAAGAGAACATATCTCTTGATCCTTCTTTTGTAATTCTGGAAGTTCATTTAGCATTCGGTTAATTGAGATTCTCATATCCGCAGAAGCCATCATCAAGACCGCCACAGAAGTATTATCACGCAGATCTATTATCTCAGGAAGTGTTCTGAGTCTGCTCAACGCTTCTGCTGCTATATTTGCTTTTCCAGGGATATGGGCTATCGAGTCAATGTCGAAGCTAAACAGGTAAGCTCTCCATCTAGCTACTCTTTTGTTTACTGTCTCATTTAATCGGAGTATGTAGCTAAGTGCTTCGTGGTCACATTTGACGTAGATTTTACAGACTACTAGTAAATATTTGTTTTTCTTTATCGTATATATAATAGCAAGTAACTCTTTCTCGAATGTGAAATAATTCTTTTCACTCTTTTTCAACAGTCTGCTAACAACTGATACTACACAAGGTTCTCCGGTTTCTGGATGAAATTGAACTATCAAACCAGCTACCGCTATATCAGATGCGTCAGTGAAGATCGAGAATGGGAGTGTGAAATCAGGGTGATTTTGTAATACATTCTTCGCCATTTCTAGTTTTATTTTATCAAAACTTTGTTGTTGCTTGTCTTCCCATTTAAACAATTTATTTTGTTTTAATAGATCATCTAAAGAAGCGGCTATCTCGGCGCAGCAAACTATATGTGTATGGTAATAATTCATGATACCTAGGAAGGATTGTACTTCCTTTTTGTTCGAAGGTGTTTTGATCTTATAAATTGATTCAGCCCTTTTTGGATCTGGTCTTATTCCCTGGTTATCGATTAGGAACCCCAGGAATTTCGCGTGGTCTGCAAAGAATGAGCATTTCATTAAATTAATTATCAGTCCATTATCTAACAATCTTTTAATGACTGTATTTATGTGTTTTGACTGGTCTTTCGGATTTTTTGAAAACACTAGCAGATCATCTACGTAGACGGCGCAGCAATTTTCAAGTCCAGCTAATACTATACGCAGCATGGCTATAAACGCAGGCATGGAATCTTTCAATCCAAATGCTAAACGGTTTGAGACATGAGGTTCTCCATCGAAGAGGAATCCAATGTATTTCCTGGATTTTGATGTTAATGGTATTTGTAAGAATCCGTTGGCTAGATCTATCTTTGTGAAGACACATGCCCCCTCAAACTCTGTTTTGATCTTGTCAATGGGTGGTACACAGTCTCCTCGAGTTCCCATGTGTTTATTAATCTCTCTCTCGAGTCAAAGCATACCCTTAGGTCTCCATTATCCTTCATTGCTACCGTTAGTGGAGATAAATATTCGCAACCTTCTCGAGATACTACACCATTGCTGACCCAATAATTTATAATCTCACAAACCCTTTCTACTCTTGCTTTCGGAATTATTCGTTCCGGAATACAGAAGGGTTTTGCCGTTTCTTTGATTATCTGTTCATGTTCGTATACTTTACAGCAACCTATTTGGTCTTCGAACGCTGGATACAATTCTAAGAGAATTTTGGTTAGTTCATTTCTGAATTTGTCAGCTACTTCAACGCTCGCTGTTTTTTCTAGAATCTTGAGCCTCAAGTCTTCTTTTAACAGATTTTGTACCGGTAAGATCGATAAGACTGGTATTGCTGGTTTCATTTTTGGTTCTCGCAAATCTGGTGGTGAACCTTTGGTATAACCTTTGATTATAAATTTTATCTCTGGGTTATTGGGATCTCTACAGTGAAGTTCTCTGGAAACACTGTGAGGATCTATGTGTGCTTCTTCGAGTAGTTCTCGTCCCATAAGTAATGTAGCAGTAAGATCGTGACATACCCTAAAAATACCGGTATAGGTCGCTTCTCTACCATCTTCAGTTCTGAAGGTTATCGGGAGATTCCTGATATTTTTATCTTAGGGTGACCAGCTGCAAAGCTCACATTTTGGTATGGAACGTTTAGTCATTTTAGTTTTAAGTCTTCATTGTCTCTGATTAATGTCTTCAGGAATGTCAGGGTTATGAACGAATAAGGTGAACCTTGATCAATGAAGATGTCATACTGGTTTCTTTTCTCGCATATTAATACGGGGTCAAGGTAGGCGTGTATGAAGGATCGTTTTTTGATATATGAGTTTATATCTGCATTCTCGCTATCAGAGTCCACGTCGTCTATTATGCACAGAATCACTGGACCTAATGCAATTTCAAACTCTTCTCCTTCTTTTATTTTCCTGCCCCCTAAATCAAAATCCAAAGTTAAATATTCAAATATTCTTCTCTTTCTTCGGCTCCCATAAAGTGAACACTTATCTTCTCTCTTGTAGGGCTCTCTATTATGGAGGTTACCAAGTGCGATAGTATTCGATCTATATCTATAGCTTCTTCTCTCGTATAAAAATGATCCTGAGCTACTATTTTCTTATCTTCTTTAGGATCTCTATCTTTTGGCATCAGTTTATTTTTCTCGTACTTTTGAATGAACATTTTCTCGATATTTAGTACGAATATGTCTGAGAAATCCCTCACTAAATTCCAAATTTGGATATTTATTCCTTTTAGTCTATTAAGGTATAATGTGTTTGCCATTCTAGCAGGATCAGGTGGAATTGTACAGAAAATCAGTCTTAAGATTTTATTTTTATGTAGTAACTCATCTGCTAATTTTCTTATCTCTGTTGTGAACTCAATGATATCGAAATTTGGTCCTACCACGATTGATTCACCAAATCCTATTACTATTTTATCATCCTCAAACGAGTTCTTTTTGACCAATACTATTAATTGTTTGAGGGTGTTGAGTCTTTCCATCGGTCTTAATTTCTCGGCTTCTAACTTATATGCGTTTGAGAGTGGTGTTTTCTTCAGCCAACTAATTATAGTAAGATCTCCAATGACCTTATAGTCTTTCCACTTTGGTATTATGTACTCTCCTTTTATTATTTGTCTTGGCTGGAAATTTGTGTTTTTATTTTCTGGTCTCTTTTCTTGTGACTGACTACCAATGTGACTGACCAGTCATTGGTGTCACCACTTGTTTCCCAACGGCTCACTTCCTTGTCTCGTACATTCGTATAATTCCTCTTGAGTCATCTTGCTCTCAGACATGGTTGATGAAGACTGAATTGCCTGTTGGGTTGGATCTATGAAAAGGGTACTCGGTTTCTGATAGTATGGTGTTTGTTGGGATGGCATAAGTCTCCTTCTTACTGATTCCATTAAGGGTGTTGTAGTGGGATCATCGAACTGGTTTTCTATATCTTCTAATTTAGCTACCAAAATTTTGAAATTGTTGAAATGTTTTTGTTTTAATTGTGTCATATATTTTTCGGGGATCTTTTTACTTAGAGTATGGAATATCCTTTGACTTGTTTCATCGCAATCTAATAATCTCGAATACGCTTGAAGAATATAGGTGGAGATGTGTTCATACTTGTTCGGGTCATATTGGCTCTTCTGAATTGCTCTAATCTCAGCCTGTTTCCTCGAGTCATTCCAATATAGTTGTAGAAAATGATTCTTGCAACGAGTATATGGCCAACCTTTTGAATAGATTTCAGAATTTGGGAAACTCGTTTGATCAGAGCATTCTCCGTAAATGCTACCCTTCTTATAATCATCCATTATATTCTTTGTGCAACGTTCAAAGGCATGGATAAACCCTATAGGTGAATGATGATCACTTTTTCCTATATATTTTGCTAGTTTAGTTGGATCGAAGATTGTATCACCAGGTTTCTCTTGGAAAATCACTCTCTGTTGTCCCATCATTGGTGGGGGTATCGAAAGATCGATGTTTGAAACTACAGTTTGTTGTTCATCAGCAAAGAAGGATGGTCTAGAGTTATCATTTAATTTTTCTAAAATAATTTGCGATTCTGAGATCGATCTTCTTCTTTGAGTTGATCTAGTTGAAGTTCTACTATTCTCCGTATTTCTTGGGTTAAGTAAAACCGACAAACTATTTTCTATGAGGGTGGCTAGATTTTTTACAAGGTTTTGATTTTCTAGTGTTGTGATTTCCAAATTCATCATCCTCTGTGTTATTTCGTCTTCATTCGATTTTTGGGGATTTGATTTTTCTTGCGTTGGTATCATGGTTGAATTGGAAATTTAGGGTTGTTTTACATTCTTAAGGATTGACTGTCGACACGTTAGATTTTTAGGTTTCTGATAATCGCTTTCTACTTCTGAGTCTTGAGATTGAACTTGTTTTATTGTTTTATTTGAGAAGCGAAGTTTTGTTTTCCTTTTCTTTCAACCCTCACTACTAGCGGACGCGTCTGTACCTGGATGTTCAGAATCGGAAGAAGTTTTAATTTTGATTTGTTTTTGGAGTTTCGACATCTGGTATGACATGGATCTAATTTTCTGTTCTAGTTCTATCTGTCTTTTAATACTCAAGTCTGCTAATCCTTTATAATATTCAGTTGGATCTACTCCTGAGGGAACTTCATCTCGTATCTCTTGATGATTTTGTTTTTCATCACTATCTGATGGAGATTTGTCATCGAGATCTGACATTTCTAATCTTTTTACCTTTTTATTTCTTTGAGTTAATAGTGATTTTGCTCTCTCTATATTTTCTTCTTCTTCCAGTTGTTTAGCCAACTCTTCATCCATCCTTTCCTGCTCTCTTTTCAGTTTTAGTTCCTCACCATTCGGATCTGGATAATTTTTAAGAATCATTTTAATTATTGTAAAGTTTATTGAAATAAAAGAAGTTATATTTTTACCGATTTTTGGTTTTTACCTTCTGCACGAGAGGGACCTCCTCTATCCGACATCTCGGCTTTCCTTTTTATGATGGTGCTCTATAAATTTAGATTTTATTAATACTTGGTTATTTCGGATTACTTCTTACTAGAATCTCTATTTGTTCTAACTTACTGTTTATTTTCTTTTGAGTTTTCAAACCTTTTTGTTTCTGTGACTAATGTCTTTATAATTCGTAATTCTCTCAATAGGAATGGACTTGGAATTCTCTATAACCATGAAATTTACAATGTTATGCCACTGAAAATATTTCACAATTTATTGTTCTTAAATAGGAGATCATCTTCATCTGGATTGTCTTTTGAAGAATGATCGTTTTTAAGATTTTTATCGAGCTGGGACCACCATTTGATTTTTACTTATTATTCTTTAATTGATCTTTTAATTTTTTATCGTATGCGTTACATTACGTTGAGGATTTACTTCTACTTCTTTAATCTTTTTCTTATCCTCTTTTTACTTGTGGATGGAGTTTAAGGTCTTGAATTAGGCTTTGTTCTTATTGGGCTAAATACGCATCCACAAGGTTGTATCTTAATATTGACTAGATCGCACTCTTTATTTTTTTTTGGTTTTTTTAGTTTTATTAAAAAGGTATGGTGATCAGCCAACCTGGTTAAAATACATGACATATTACATAATAAATATTTGGCCAAATGAAATACATAGAAATGAAAATAAATCATACATAGGAAATATTTTATTATGAAAAAAAGGAATGGGTTTGGCTTACGCCTTTTAGAACTTCATGAGTTCAAATAATTGCTCGATGTGCGATTTCAGACTGTAGCTGGAGGTTGAGGATTTCTACAACGTGTTCACATTCACTGGTTAATTGGGTCTATTGTTTGTCACTAGTTTGGGGTGGGGGAATCTATGAAAATCGAGGCACAATTAGTACGAGGGAAAATGACCTGTCATATGGAAGGTGGGTTCAAGAGACCCAATAATAACAGAAAAGGCTTGCCTTCACTGCCTGACCACAGTCGCCAGTTCCTTATTTTTCTGGTTACGGATAAAAAGGAACAAAAACCAAACAAGGATGTCAAGGGGAAAGGGGAAAAGAAAAAGGATGAGTGATATCAAGCTCACCTTTAATTAGAGAACTCCGGATCTAACCGGGAACAAGGCACCAACCAATCAAATGGATTGAATATGCCTATCAAAAAAAAAATAACTCCTCAGAATCTATTCACTTGAGCTGTCAATCAGATTTTGGTTTTTAAATCAATAGAAAAATAAGAGATTTGGATTTGTTTTGTTATTTTTGATCGAAAGATTTATAGGTTGTTTATAATAGGTTTGGTTCTAACTTGCACTATTGCTTCTTTGTGTCACATGTGGTGTTGATTTTCCAAGTTTTTCAAGGTCAAAATTCGTGAAGATTTCACTTTTATTTGATTTTATTTTTATTATAAAAATGTCGGATAAGGTTTTAATTTAGACGCAGGCAAAGCCTCTGAACACTAAGACGAAACTTAGTGTCCTGTCACGGTTCCCAATTAAATATGTGACGCCCCAAAGGTAGTCATCATATTGTTAAAGAAAAATAAAAAAGATCGAAATTATTTGAAGTGCCTATTGTGAAATAAACAGCCCAAGATCATCGATCTTTACAGTCCATGGTGCCTCGAATTTAGAAAGGGAAAGACATGAAAACTTAGTTCTCCACAAACCACTGTGAACATGAGGTCACGTTATTTCCATCCTACACAACTCTTCTTAAGATTCTAAAAAGCCCCAACAATCCAAATAAATGATCTCTAAACAGAATGACTTAGTATAACACATGATTAGGCTAGTATAAGTTGGTTTCGATCTTACTGTTAAGATGTTGAATGTCCGTCATCCAATGTTAATGAGCCACACCATGTGGAGATAATATTTTGGGGACACTTTCCTGTTTCATCAGCCGATATTCGTATTACTATTTTTATAGGATGTCTACTTTCAATAAAAAGACGAAGTAACATTGAAACATAACTTCGAACTGTTAGAACTTTTATTTCAATTTTATTTCTTTTTACAATTTCATGTTAGATGTGCACGAAAAAACGTCTTCTATCGATAATCATTCATGAACAGACTGACTACCTCTGTTTTTACAATGTTAATTCTCGTCACTCTTTACTGTTAGAATTAACCGGGGAAGTCTACTTTTTCATATTATATATTTCATCAAGATCCGTAAGTATAATAACCTGTAGTTATTCATTTTATTTCTTCCATTATAATCATCTATCAAGAGAACATGGTACTTATAAAGGAATGGAGTATGTTTCTGTTTATCGGATCTTGATGGGTTTTATTATGTGAGTTTATTTATTAATTTTTTTTACAAAAGTATACCTCACAATTTGCTAAATATAATAGACTTCCTACTGTTTCACAGAATGTAGTTAAATTCATTGGTTATATATCTATACTTTCTATACGAGTTTGGAGATGGAGTTTGATACAGCATATTCAATTTTGTTAACAGTTTTATTGTAAAATTAGTCTGATACTAGAATAGTTCTTTCTTTGTTTTATTTCTAAATATATCTGTGGGTGTGTGCGTAGAGAATACACGACACCACACAAACACCAATCAGGTCGGTTGCGTAATACGTACTAGTATGTGTGCGGGCCGAGCCCAGTAAACAATTAAGCTGCGTAGACGAAATACACAGCCGTGAGCGCAAAAAGGTTGTTTGCGGGTTTTACCCCGCTGGCCCGCTAGGTGGTCGACGAGTGTGTAATACACACTCGTTCGTCATCGACCACCCGTCGCCACACCACTCTCCTCCTAGTAAGTTTCCGAGGAAACTTACGGTGACCTGTGACGCCAGTCAAGTGTGGCGCGGCGTTCACTACTACGCTCACGGATACCGTTCACAAAGTAGGATCACCAGGTCTCTTCGGTTTGGACTTACCGAAGTTGGCTGGGAGTGTGGGTCGGGAAGGGCGTGTTCGGGGCGCTCGAGGCTGGGGAATTGGGTGCACTCGAGGTTGGTGCCTTATGAGCGGAGTCTGAGGACGAGACGTGGGGATGCTCATAAGGGGTGGCGGGTAGGTAACTGGTGCCGCCATTAAAGGCGACATTACCATGGCCGGAGGATAAACCGGTGCCGCAAGTTGTAGATGCGGGGGAATGGGAATTCCAGGCGGTGGCATCACAACTTGTGGGAGTGGCATCGGGGTTGTCGCTAGGGCAAGCGACAGGGCATTGTGTGCTGCAAGCACAGCGGCAGTGAATTGCTCCCACGGCTGCAGGGATTGATTCTGCGGTACAGGAGGAACCACCGGTTGCAGTACAGGGGACTGTACCACAGACGGGGCGGACTCCTGTACGGGAGCCGGTAATGGAGCGGGAGTTTGGGACTTGGTCTTGCCGCGTCTTTCGTCCCGTTTGAGTTCCATATAAGACAGACCGCGAGCGCGAGCTTCACGCCGGGTGCGGCCTCCTGCCTTACGGTTCAAACGGGGACGCTTCACCGGTTTGTCATCAGCCGGGGGACTCTTGCTACGAGAGGTGGACGGCTTTGACTCGGGGACTTTTACCGGTGAAGGTGTTGCCATTGGGTCGATAACGAGGTTGTTATCGACGGCAGCACTTTCTGTCGGTTCGACCTCTTCACGTACTGGTGAAAGTACGCGTCGAGGGACCGACGTAGGGGTTGGTGGGAGATGGACGGTTGGGGTCGGAGATGGGTCGACGTCCATCGAGGTCTCTTCCGGGGCAGTCGGTACGACCGAAGGGCGAAGTAACGGCGACTTGCCTTTCAGGACTGACGATGCCGTTTGTGAGGCTACTGGTGCCTCCGCGACTTTAGAAGTCGACGGTTGGGGGGGCCGCTTTGCTGCTGCAGTCGGACGTTTAAATCCGCTGGTTCGCAGCGTGGCGGTCTCTTTCGTCCGGCGCTTCCGAAGAGGAAGCGGTTCAATCCGTTTAACCGTCTTGAGCGGCGGGAATTCCCCAGAGGGGATACTCGCCGAGGAAGACAGTTGGGAACCGGGCAAAGGTCCCTTGGATTGAACGCGCTGTACGACTTCAGCGAATGTGCGGGTGTCAATCCGGGCATTGCTGAATTGTACAGCGGTCCGGGCGTGAGGCGGCGTCTCCACCGAGTACGCGGTCTTCCTAGGGAGTGGCACGAAGACTCGAGAACGAGAGCTACGGACTAGGCCGCGCTGTACGAACTCGGAGCCTCGCGCCACTACCCCGGGAGCAGGCCGGTACTGGCGAAGAGGCGCGCCTCGACCCCTGGCAGCAGACTCCACCTTCTGCCTTAGCGTCGGTCGCCGGTGCGGTACTCGCGAAGGAGTACGGCGTGTACCTTCTTGTGCCAGTCCGTCAGAGGTAAGCGTCACGGATGACGCCGGTACTTGATCAGACGTTGAAGGTACAGGCGACGTCTGCTTCACCGGCGGAAAGGTGGCAGTAGCCGTGGTGGAAGGAGACGGGGCAACGTCAGCTGGTGACGTCGGGGAGGAAAAGGTGGGAGAGGGGGAGCGATGGTCGTCTGCACGAAGAGACGACGGTGCATCGCCGTTACCACCCTCTGTTAATGGTGGGGTAGCCCTTAAAAGGGCTGTTTCTTCATCTTCGGAAATATCCGGAATGCTAGGGGAAAGACGCTCTTGGGACATATCGTCAGTCTATTACGCTACACGACATATAATTAAAAGCGCCTGTTGTGTAGCATTTGATGAAGAGTATATAACAGCCAAGCACGTCAAGAGAAGAGTGAGTGTCTAAAACACGAATTTCACTCGTTTTCTTGACCGTAACCGCCGTTTATTTTCGTCTCGTAAACACGAACGAAGGTGCGGTTGCGGCAGCTGTTGTTGCACATTAATATTACGAGTTCGTTTTGTAGGCGGGGCCAGTTCGTCTTCCGAGGAAGAAGACGCGTCGTACTTATGCGACTGGGTGGCGCCACGAAACAATTTTCGTAATACGTCGTCGTCTACAACGCTTGACTTGTCGTCAGTTGCGTGAGCCGACTCGGACGAATGCGGGAGAGGAAGGGGAATCGCAATCGGTTCGTCGTCGAGCATAGTGTCAGCTGTTCGACTAGAAGACTGACCGATGGGGTGCGATTGTGTATTTTCCTTCGATAACTCTTCGGGAGGCGATTCTTTATTTTGATCGTGTGTATTTACGATCGGGGAAGAATCGAGCGTGTCGTCTATATGTGTAGACGACGTCGAAGGTTGGGGTGAGGCATTCGGGGGTGAGTCGTCGTTTTTAGGTAAAACGACCTCAGATGACAAGTCAACTGTCGGTCCCGAAGGATCATCGACGGAAGTTGAGTCATCTGGGTCGGCTTCTATGTCTGTGTAGACATAGGCCGACTTTAGGCGATCGATTGATACGCGTGTGTGTCGTCCTTGTATGTCGATCTCGAACCATTTATCCGTACGGTTGAGGACTTTGTACGGTCCGGAGTACGGTGGGTCGAGTGCCTTACGAGGTGTATCGACGCGTAGCCATACGTTTTGGGCTGATTTTAAATCAGCGGGGACGTATGAGGGGGAATCGCCGTGGTTGCGGGTGATTTGGGTGAACGCATTCGCACTTTCGCGAATGCGTTGAGGAAGGTTAGTGCCGTCGATGTGGGTGACGACACTTGGTGGGCTGTCTTCGAAGAAATCAGCCGGGAGACGGAGCTCTTCACCATAAAGGAGTTGGGCTGGGGATACGCCGAGATCGGAGATGACCGTCGAGCGTAGGCCGAGAAGAATGAGAGGCAAATCGGCTGCCCATTCTCCACGCGAGTCTTTGGAGTTCTCGCGGGCCATGATGGTGGCTTTGAGAGTTCGATGCCAGCGCTCTATTTTGCCGTTCGATTGGGGGTGATACGCCGTAGTTGAGATTTTGTGTATTCCCAACTGGCGCACAACCGAGTTAAATAAAGCGCTTTCGAACTGGCGTCCTTGATCCGTCGTTATGGTTTCAGGGACGCCGAAGGAGGACACCCAGTGTTGGACGAAGAGTGTTGCCACTCGATCCGCGGAAATATCCGTTGTCATGATGGCGTGAGGCCATCGTGTGGCGCGGTCAATCATTGTCAGACAATGACGAGGACCGCTAACCGTCGGCAACGGACCCACGATATCGATGTGCACATGCTTTAAGCGATCGGTAGGGCGGAAAGCTTGGAGAGGGGCTTTGGTGTGTCTACCGATTTTGGCTTGTTGGCATGCGGTGCACTCTTTCGACCAACGTAGGCAGTCAGATCGTAGGCCAGGCCAAATGAATCGATTAGCGATCAGACGGGCAGTTGTCCGGCCGCTCGGGTGCGAGAGCCCATGAATCGAATCGAAGATGATTCTCCGATATTTGGCAGGTACGAAGGGTCGTTTTTTCCCCGTGGACGTGTCGCACGTTAAGAGTAACGTGTGTCCGGGTACTCTGAACGATTCGAGGATGAGGGCAGAGTTGGGGTCTGCGAGGTATTGGGCGAGTTGAGGGTTGTGTTGTTGGCAAAGGGCCATTTCATTGTATGGCACAACACAGGGAGAGGTAATGGCGGAGATTGATATACGTGACAAACAATCTGCGGCTATGTTGTCCTCTCCTTTGATGTAGCGAATATCCGTTGTGAACTGCGAGATATACTCTAGCTGATTTTGCTGGCGTGGTGAAGCTTTCTCGCACGCCTGAAACAGGGCAGTCGTGAGGGGCTTGTGGTCCGTATAGACGGAGAAAACACGCCCTTCGACCAGGTTACGGAAGTGCTTCACCGCTGCAAAAACAGCGAGTAATTCGCGGTCGTATGTTGGATATCGGCGTTCGGTGTCTGATAATTTGCGGGAGAAGAATGCCAAAGGCTCTAGCGATCCGGCACCGTGTTGATAGAGGGTAGCCCCTATCGCGTGGTTAGACGCGTCGGTTGCCAAGACGAGTTGTTAGGACTCGTCAGGATGCGCCAAAAGAGCAGCATTCGCTAACGCCTGTTTTAAGTCGCGGAAGGCGGTTTCGGCAGTGTCAGTCCAAATTATCGGGGTTTTGTCACGTTTTTTGTTGGAATGGATAAGCACGAAAAGTTTACTCTGAATGTGAGCGCAATGTTTAATTGTACGCCGGTAGAAATTCACCATTCCGAGAAAGCGCCTAAGGTCATGAACGGTTTTGGGAAGTGGGAAATCGAGTACAGCTTGGACACGTTCGGGGGTAGGTTTGATACCTGAGCTGTTGACTCGATGGCCAAGGAAGGTGAGCTCTTCACGTTCATGTTCGGACTTGTTACCGTTGATAGTGAGGCCAGCGTTGTAGATACGCCGTATGACCTCGGTAACACGCTCTTCGAGCTCATCGGGGTTGGAGGCGGTAATGAGGATGTCATCAATGTATGCGTAAGCGTAGTCGATGTCTCGCAACAATCCATCAATGTACCGTTGGAAGGTTTGGGCGGAGTTTCGAAGTCCGAAGGGCATATAGGGAAATTCGTAGAGACCGAAGGGGGTTATGACGGCTGTCTTGGGGATGTGTTCTTCGGTCATCGGGACTTGGTTAAACGCCCGCACGAGATCTAATTTTGTGAATAATTTGGCACCAGCTAGTCTGGCGTGGAAATCCATAATATTCGGGACAGGGTACTTGTCGGGGATAGTTCGTGCGTTGAGTGCTCTGTAGTCACCAAGCATGCGCCATGTTTTGTTGGGTTTCATGTGCATATGCAAGGGGGATGACCAGGCACTTTTGGAGGGTCGGCAGTCACCACGTTCGAGCATGGTTTGGAAGGAAAGGCGGGCTGCCTTTAGCTTCTCGGGATGTAGACGACGGGCACGGCAAAACACCGGTCGACCTACAGTTTCGATATCGTGGGTGACTTCGGTAGGGGAAATCCTCGGGCGTAAGCCTTCTTTACCGGTTACGCCGGGAAATTTGTCGAGGATTTTTTGGAATCGACTATTTGAGTGGGCGATGGTCAAGCAAATCTCCGGGGGATAGTCGATGGGTCGGGGTTTACCTACAACGGCAAGTCCAGTGGTCTTATCAAGGAGGTGCCCTTCGCTGACATCGGGAAGCAGTTGGTAATGGCTAAGGAAATTTGCTCCGATGATGGGATCAGCGATATCGGCGATGATGAAGGCCCACTTAAATTCGCGACGAAGGCCGAAATCTACCTGCACCAGCTTAACTCCGTAAGTACTAATTGGAGTTTGGTTCGCAGCGTAGATTTGGAGCTTAGCGTTGCATTTCCGGTCTTCAGCGGTTGGAGGTATAGCCGATATCTCCGCGCCAGTGTCAACCAGGAAGTGATGCTCGCTAAGCAGATCTTCAACGAATAGACGGACTGAATTGAAAACGAGTGGGAGTGCCGTCTTGACTGACTCGTTTACTCGTTTCCCGAACGGGTAGGGGATTTGGAATCGCGTCGGTCGCGATTTTGGGGTTTGTCCCACCATGAACATGGGGGGTCAGAGCAGTTGCGCGATTTCCTCCCGAACTGTTGGTGATACCAACAGTAGCCATCACGGGAGCGGGAGGGAGAGCGGGTATTTACCGGTCTCTTACCATCAATGACTCGTAGCGTCGTCCGTGGTTTCGAACGACCGGAGCTAGAGTCACGAGAGCGCGATCTGTCTCTGGACCTGGCATCGCGTGAACGCGAACGCCTATGTTCAGGGAATGGGGCGGGGTTTTTGGGAGGGTCGACAGAACTCACCTGTTTTCCAGCCAAGAGCTGTTGAAGCAGCTGGGTAATGATAGCTAGTTCCGAGGAATTAGCCGTTGGTGCTGTCGACGGAGATGCCGCGGGAGTTGCGATAGCGGAGTTGGTGCTGGTCGCAGGGGATGTCGACGGAAGGTTTGCTCGAGAGCTATTGCCTCGTCAGCTTCGAGCGCTGCCTGTCGAGAGGTTGCGGGCTTGGTCATGGCCAATGTTTGGCGGATATTGACTGGGAGGGATTGGAAAAGAAGGTTGCGGAGGACATCGTCGTTTACTCTTCCTTCGTTTAGGGTAACGAGGCGGCGATGGTACGCCGAGGGCCTCTCGGAAGGTTGACGATGGGTGTTTTCCAACAGAGTTCTTATCCGGGTGTAGGAGGAAGGGGAAAACTCCTGTTGGATCTGGTTTCGGAGGTTCGGCCAAGTGTGCAGCGAGTCGTCGGAACTGTAAAGTAATTCCGACACAGCATTGGCTACCTGGGTCGGCAAGTGGCCGGAGATCGCCAGGTAGAGCTGAGACTCGCTGGTATTGCCACTGGCGCGAGCAAGATTCTCGATCTGCTGTAGCCAGAGACGCACATTCTCGGCGTTGAACGGGGGAAGGCCTGTTAGTAACCGTGGAGGGTGAGCTTGTAAGGAGGAGTGTGCAGTAATCGCGGCGGAATTTGCTTCCTGCCGGTGCGATTGCCGATTGAGGATGGGAGACAGCCTCAGCGTGGAACTGTCAACCGGCTGGTGCTGGTTGACCGGGAGTTCCTCGCTCGGAAGGTAGTTGTCGAGGAAGGGTCCGAGGCCTACAAGCGTAGAGGACTGCGGGATCGCCGAGTTCGTCGGTACAGTTGACGAACGCATGCTGGCATGCGGCGTTGAGTGGATAGCAGGCATGGGGTTGAGCTGGTTCTCCGTCCTCCTGGGAGGATTGCTGACTGTGGCCTTGGTAGGCGTCAGCGGGAGAACCAGGTCGTCGAGAGACGACGGAGTTAATTTGGAGGCCATGGAGGTGGTTGAAAACAGAGGCTAGCTTTACACCTTCCTCGTCGGCAGCTGATTGCCGACTGTTTGCTTCTCTATGGGTTGGCTGGTCGGTATTTGCGTACCGACGTCGAGCCTGGAGAGAGAAGTGGAGGATTAGGGTAAGGGAAAGGGAAGGAGAAGGAGAACCTTCTCCGTCGGCAGTCGAGTGCCGACTGATTTTTCTGGTCGTTGGTCGGTACTTAAGTACCGACGAGCAACGAGGGAAAGGGGAAGGAGAAGGAGAACCTTCTCCGTCGGCTGACGAGAGCCGACTGAGTTCCTTCTTCGGTTGTTGGCGGGTATGCCAACGTTTGAAGAAGGGGCGTGGTTTGGGAAAATCAGCTGGTAAGAGCCGATTGGTTGTTTCCGAGCTAGTCGGAAGCGGGTGGGGAAGGAGGTGACGGTTCCTTCCCCCGTCGACGGTAAACGTCAACAACAAAAATAATACTTACGTCGGAGGTCACCACTTGTGGGTGTGTGCGTAGAGAATACACGACACCACACAAACACCAATCAGGTCGGTTGCGTAATACGTACTAGTATGTGTGCGGGCCGAGCCCAGTAAACAATTAAGCTGCGTAGACGAAATACACAGCCGTGAGCGCAAAAAGGTTGTTTGCGGGTTTTACCCCGCTGGCCCGCTAGGTGGTCGACGAGTGTGTAATACACACTCGTTCGTCATCGACCACCCGTCGCCACAATATCTATGCCGAAAAATCTTTGAGGTTCTCCTAAATTTTTGACTTCAAATGTTTTACTTAGTCTATCAGCTGTACTTATTATTTTGGCTTCACAATTTCCTGTGATTATTATATCATCTACATATGATACTAAATAAATTTCTTTTGATCCATTTTTCAATTGGAATATACACAGTTTAAAAATATATGGTTTAATATCCATTTTGATCGTGACATTAGTAAAGTTTAGGTCAAATGTTAAGTCCAGATAATGCTCTTTTTAATAAACAATAGTGTTCTAGTTTAAATTTTTATGTAATTTCCATCCCATTGGGTGAATGTTAAGTCCATATAATGCTCTTTTTAATAAACGATAGTGTTCTAGTTTAAATTTTTATGTAATTTCCATCCCATTGGGTGGGTTTATATAAATTGGATTTTCCAATTCTGCGTTTAAAAATGTTGCTACAACATCTAATTGAATCATTTTCAAACCATTTTTATTTGCAAGGCAAAATGTCACATGGACCTCTTCTATGCCAGAGACAGGAGCATAGAGTTGTTCTTTTAAATAAAAAGTCGCATCAGCGAATCTTTGTATTACAAGTCTTGCCTTATAGATTGTTTTTCCACCTTCTTTCTTTATTACAAATACCCATCTTAAATTTAAAATTTTAGTCCCCTTTGAAATGGTATTTCTTTTTACATATTCCACAGATTTTATGTTCAGTTAATACTTTAATTTCTTTGTTTATAGAATCTTGCCAAATTAATCTTTGAGGTGAATTCATTGCTTGTGGAAAAGTGGTTGGAGTTCTGGGATCTTGTAATAGACCAGAGATTGTTGGATCCATAGTTTGTGAAGCATAGGCATATGTAGTGATGAATTCATATTCATTACTTTCTCTAATGTGAGTTGTTAAGCATTTGAAGAATGAATATTAAAGTTCATTTGTAATATTTTGATTTGAAATAGATAGTGGATTACTTATTTGTAGGTTTTGTTGGTTTGGAGAGTCAAACCTAAGACCTACATATTGGCCAGTTAAAAGCAGTGAACTTAACCATTTCACCGCCGATTATAACTGGCAAATGTATTTTGTATTACACAAGTTATGGCAGTTCCCAAACACTCCTTGGATTGCAAAATGGTACATTTGTGAGGGGTCTGTAAAAATCTCCAAAAACTTTTGATTCGATAAAATGGACGTGTTTTTATTATCCATCTTTTACCTGTCATATCATCTAGAAGTATTGCTCCTTGATTTTTAAGTGGAAAAAGAAACATTAAATTTCCTCTTTCCGCAAATTTAGGTTTGTTGTTTGGTTCATAAGCATATGAAAGACAACCAAATCTTTTTACGTATCTTAATGAATCTATCCTATTCATTAAAATTAATATCTGAGTATTATCATGTTACAATGTTTTAGGAGTTCTGTTGTATAAATATACCGTGTAATGTAAAACATAACTCCACATGCGTGTAGGAAATCCTGAATCAAATAATAATGAATTTTCTGAAGTAAATCTCTATTTACTCTTTCTACTTGCCATTTTGTTCAGGAGAATATGGCGAGACAAAGTCATGTCTATCTTTAATTTATTTATTATATCTGTAGGTTTCCCACCAGCCCAGGGATACAAACTGTTTACTGGCAGAAATACCTACCTCGATTATCACCAAAAGTCAACACCGTATTCACTCGGCCATGGTGCCAGGTGAGTGTGATGAGAGCATACTCCGCCGATATGTGGTCGCCACAATACCTTTAAAATGTTATGTTTTATATTCAGTGCTATTATCAGTACAAATACATCTTACTTCATATTCTGGATGACTTACTTTCACTTCTCTTAAAAATGTATTAAATTCGTCTTTGACTTTATTTTTGTCTAGTATTGCATATGCATATAAATAAGATGAAAAATCATCTAAAAGGTTACAAAGTATTTTTCATTATAAGAAAAAGCTGTTGGTGTAATAGGTCCAACTAAATCCGAATGTATGAGTTGAAAAGAATATTTAAATTTTTCTCTTTCTATAATTGAGAGTATTCGTGTAGCTTTAGCTTTCTTACATATCTCACAGTCTAGTATGACATTATCAGATTTTATGTTTTTAAGTGAATTTTCTTTGAGGTTTTAATTAGACTATCTTTTGATATATGAGACAGTCTTTTATGCCAGAGAACTCCTAATGATTTTGGTAATGTTGATATATCCGTTAGTGCTATTGATTCAAAGTCTGATAATGCTATTTGTTAATTGCTATCTAAGAATAATTTCATTGATAAAGTATCATGTATGTCATTATATGACATCTCTCCATAAGGTTGAACAAAAGGACCTATTTCTCTTTTACTATAATTATGCTCATCATAGTCATTATTTAAAACGGTTATAGCATTATTTAGTTTAAGGATGTATCATTACATTCAATTATTGTACTCCCTCCCAAATTTAGTTCTGATGTATCTACTGATAAAGCAATATTTTGTTCATGTTTTAAATTTGAATTTAATTTTATATTTAACCACCAAAAACTATTTTTGAGAGGACCTCTCAATAATTCTGTATTTCCATTATCAAAGAAAATTGCATATTTTTGAGTAAATAGGACTTGAAGTCCTATATTTACTAGTCTATATACTGAAATTAAGTTATCTGCAAGACTTGGTGTGGAATGAACTTATGTAACATAGAAGTTTCCTCTATTATATAGTAGGAACGAGAATGATCTTTTAAATTTAATTACTAAATCACATGATGAATCTTCATTTGCAACTTTTACTCTTATAGGTTTGTCAGAGAATATGCAGTTAGTTATTAATTCCTGTTGCTTACATAAATGTAATGAAGCACCTGAATCAATTATAAATTAGATATTATATTTACTGAGATCTAGTACAAGTTTATGAACGTTGTTACTGTGACTGGTAACTTTGGAACCATATGGGAATGTTGTCTGGTGATTTGTCGTGTTCATCATTTTGTTAGAATGTTTGTGATGGTTTAAAGTCATCTCTTCTATCTCTGAAATCTGATGTACATAGTTAATATTATTAGTCTGTGATTCAGTTTTAACCTTTTGAGCTTTTTGTAATGAATGTCAAAGCTTCGACTTTTTATAATCATTTTGGTTATTAGGTCGTTCATTCTGTTGTTCATAATAACAATTTTTATAATTTGAATTTCTATAATTTTTATTTGAACTCTTACCACTATATGGAGAGTCATAAGCTTCATGACTAGAAGTCATTTGATTATATTTTCTACACCGCCATTGTTTTGAGTGACATTGAGTCCAATTATGTCCTTTGTTACCACAATGTGTACATGGCCTATTTCTGTCCTAATTTGATGGTGTTGTAAATCCTCTTTCCACCGGTGCTATAAGATTTCTTGTGAAAGATTTAGATAAACATTTAAGATCAACTGTGTAATTGTTTTTATGAAATTTATTAGTTGAATACTGTGCCTTATGCTTTGGCATTCAAGAAGTTTTATCTCTACTGTTTTGAGTTTTATATTTAGTATTGAACGCTTTTGTATTATTAGTTTAGTATCCTCCTTCTTGATTTTCTATGGACCAAAAATACACAAACAACGCTTCTAAATTCATTGATCGATTTACTTGATATAACAATGTTATAGAAGGGCAATGTGTAGCCACAGTTTGTATAAAAATATATTTCAAATCATTTGGCTTACCTTCTATACCATGTTTGATTGCAGAGCGCTTGAGTGTTTAAAATCTAGCTATGAATTGATAGGGTTTCTCATTGTTTGGATCAAATTTAATATTTGATAACTTTGTTTGGGCTTTTAACACAACCTGAATAAGATTAGGATTATATTTTTCTTTAAGGAATTACCAAATTTCTTTGGGAGTATCCATAAATGCATAAGCTTGGCGATCATCTATATTTAGATGTTGTAATTATAATATAATGTACGCATGCTAATTCATTATCCTTATAATTTTGTGGTTTATTATAGGAAGGAGGAGAAATCGAAGCATCCATTAAATGTTCCCATTCATTTAAGAAAATTTCACAAGTACCTAATTAAAGCTTTCCACGTGTCAAAGTTTATGTTTTTATCAAGAATAATTGGAGGTGCACTTCTAGAAATATTATTATAAAAATTCTTACCAAGTTTGTCTTGTGTTAGAGAGAATAGTACAAATATTGGGTCAGTAAATGGGAATGTTGGCCTTTCAGTCAGAGGAGGAGACTTGCAGCTGGAATAATAGGAATATTTTGTGGTATTGGAATTTGTTGTTTCGATGATTTGGCTAGTGCTTTTTGAATAGCTTCCTTCACCTCTTCTTCTGTGTACCTTTTTGTTCTGGTGATTTTCTTCTTTGCAATTTGGAATGTGTCATCGAAAGTTTTCTTTCCTGATGGGCCAGCCAAGCATATATTTTAAATCTTTGATACATTGTCCTTCTGATTGTAGCTTACCAGGTTTTGTGGATGGATTTAATGTATTAAGAATCACTGCATATTTATATTTATATGGCGTTGAAGTTTTAATACTTTCGAGTGGGTTATTAATCAGTCCATTTTGAATCAAAAAGTTTTATGATAGATTTTGATTTTAATTAAAGTGCTTCAGTACCTGATAAATCTAGTAGAGATATATCAATGGACAGATTAAATTGTTTTTTAGGTGGTGAAACAAGCTCAATTTTAGTTTTTAGAGAATTTTCTACTGTCTCTTTAACAAGACTTTCGATGTGATTTTTAAGGTTAACAATTATTTCATCATTTGATTGAGGTTTATCGATATTTTGATTTTTTACATTACCCATTTGATGATCTACAATTTCTTCTTCAACTTCCATTATTGTACTACTTGATCCACTTGATACATTATCTATTTTGTTTAATACCTCATGTTGTTGATCTTCTCGTAGATATTTTTGTAGTAACTCTTCATCATCAATGTCTATGTTATTGAGAGTATCAAGGTTTCGAGAGGAAGATGTGGCAAAGGTGCCTGGATATTTTCATCTGTGAGGAGTTTTTCTTCAAATTTCTGTTCGTCGTATTTATTTATCTGATCTGACATGCTTATCAATACCAAGAAAACATTTATATTAATTATAATGTTTTCATTGACATCATTTAATTTGTTTTGTGAAATACGCGTTATCATTTAGTAAATTTAAATATGTCTTAATTCTTACTTTTCGAAATCTATTATTTCTTCATAATATTTTGATGGAAAAGATATTGTACATTTGATCGTTATAACCATTGAACAAAGCTTGTAGAATGACCTGTTATCATAAAAAAATATATGTTTTATTCAAGAATATGTTTAAAAAATTATAATGCATTAAAGCTATTATCAGGGGAAATTATTTTCCTATAACCATCAGCCATCTCCCACCATCAGTGGGTGTTTATAAGCTTAAACTTTGAATAATAGTTAAGTGTTTACCTTATTTTAGGTTGTTTGAGCTTGAGCAATTTCATCCAACGTATACACAGATTGTTAATTCTTCAGTATGAACAGGATGATATATCGCGTAATTATTTTTGATCTGTGTTAACAAAAAATAGATCCATTAGAAATTTTGGAAAAGCTTTTCCAAGAGAAAAAAAATTAAAGCTATGATTCATCTACCTAGAGAAATATATGAATAAATGAAATTTTACTTCTTAATATGTTCTAAATTTTAAATATAATTATATACTATATTTTATTTCGTAATATTAAGAAAAATAACATTTAGTGCCAAAACTAGAGATACGTGATCTGCCACTTTCTATAGATGATACTGAAGTATAAAAATTGAAAATAAAACAAAATCTGATTGTGGCTTTAAATTAGATAAAAAACAGGAACGACATAAGAAAAGGAAAATTTCATTTTGGTCAAAATTGAACAAAAACTTCAAATTCTAATTATATGTCATGGGTAACCAAACCTGAAATTCAATTAATCTGTCAAAAAACAAGATTAAAGTCTTCATACAACATTAATATGCTGAAATAAACACATTATTGAAACATAACAAAAATATAATAAAAATCTTGATTTCTTGATTAATTGTATTTATAATTCTTGATGGAGATATATTTCAAAATTCTTGATCGTCTAAAAATTTTCATTTTTGAACAACGAAAATTATTAATTATTGTAAAAACTTGAAAGTTAGTATGACTTTTATCTTGATCTTAATACTTCAGTCTTTTGAAAAGTTATCAAATTTCTTGAATTTAATTCACTTTTGACATACCATCTTGAAATTTTGACTTTGATGAAAAATTAATTACAAGAAGGTTTCCACATAAAGATTGATGTTGCTGTGTAGGTAGAGGTTTCATTGAGCAGTTGAAACTGATACAATTTCGCATAGATTGTTCTTAACATACTCCTTAACCTTAAGATATCAAAGTTGAATATGCTTAAGTTTGCCATGATTATTGAAGATTGTCAACAAATTTTGAGTTGACTGATTATCTTCTTGACAATTAAACTGAAGAAATGTTTCTTCAGTTAGACTATTGCAATACATCATGTGACTTGAAGCATCTGTAGCAGCAATAAACTTAACTTCAGTAGTTGATTGTGCTATAATTGTTTGCTTTTGACTACCCAAAGCTATAGTGTTACCGAAGTGTTAAATGCAATATCCTGTCATAGATCTTCTTGATTTGTCTACAGTGAAATCTGCTTCCACATATGCTACAATATCTTGATCGTTGCTTGAGTACACCAAACCTAATTTAGGAGTTTGTTTTAAATAATTGAAAATGTGAATTTCAAGTGTTCTGTGTAATTTAGTTGGTGATTCTTGAAATCTTGCAAGAAAACTTACAGTGAAAGAAATGCTAGGCTGTCATATTTGCAAGATATAACAATGAACCAATAGCCATCCTGTAATTATTATGAGGTAAAGGAGTTTCTTGAATTTTAAGAAAATTTGCATGCGAATTCATAGGAACCATGCATCCGCCTGGATTTTCCAACTTGAATTGTTGAAGTAACATTTGAATGTAATCTTCTTGATGCAAATGATAATTGCTATTAAGGTCAGTTTTGATCTGAAATCCAACATAAGAAGGAGTCCTCAGATTTTTAACTTTAAAACATTCTTGAATTTACTTAAATGGTGTCTTGAACTGCTTGATTATTAGAGCTAATTACCAAAGTATTGTCTGCATGTGTTAACATCAAATGAAATTTATTTTCAGACTTTTTCATGAAAATACAGCCTTGAAAAAGTAGAGGTTTAAATCCATATTTCTTCATTGTACATGAAAATTTATTGTAATACCACCTTGGTGCAATTGCAAGTAGATACACAGTTTTGTTTAACTCGAGTGCATAAGTTTTAGAATCTATATTGTATCCTTGAACAACTGATGCTTATTTTGCCCTATTAATGTAACTATTAAGGAAGGTGGTCTTGATATCTAGCTGAGTAAGTTTTAGATCTAATCTATTCGCCATTGTTGAGTTATATATTTTTCTTGATCTGCTGAGACTACAATTACAGGTCAAGCTCTGAAAGCTGAGCTCCATCTGTTTTCATTGTGAAAATCCACTTCCAAGGGAAAAGTTAATGATTCTTAGCTAAAGATTTTGGATCCGGAGTCCAAATGTTATATTTGGCCAGCAATTTAATTTCCCGAATAACCACTTACCACCATTTTGGCCTGTCAGGAGATTTTAAAGCCTCTTTATACCCTTTAGGTGCAATAATTGAAGAGGAAAGCTCAGTTTTATCTTTTTTATTACTTGCATCTTGAATACAAAGAGTATTTAAAACTTTTTCAGACTCTTGACTAGTTTGAGATATTTCCCAGCTGCAATCTATATCAATTACTTCCACTTCTTCTTAAGTACTATCTTGATTTACTTGATTTTTGGAAGGAAAATCTTGTTCATCATTACCAAATTCTTGAAAACTTTCATGAGAGTTATTAGTTGCATCTCTGAATGTTTTTGATTCATCAAGTTTAACATTGCCTTAGACATTTATTTTCTTAGTAACTGGATTGTGCTAAATATACCCCGTTTTTTATAGCCAACTAAATATTGTTTTGTATTAACTACATCAAATTTACAACCAGTAACTTGATTTTCTTGAAGGACAGAGGCAAGACAACCACAACATGAATAGTTGATAATTCAAGTTTTGTACCATAAAGCAGTTCAAAAGGCATTTTAAATTTAAGAGCCCTATGTGGTGAACTATTTCAAATAGATTCAGCACCACCAGTGGTAATTCCCCAGAATGAAGTGAGGAAATCCATTCTCATTAAGTTATGACATAATCTTGATCTCACACATATGATTTGCTCTCTCAACAGTACCATTATATGTTCACCTGTATATGGGCCAGACATTTCTCTCTCAATACCCAATTCTTCAAGCACCTTATCCATACCACAATTAACAAACTCAGAGCCATTATCACAACGTAGAATTTTAAATTGGCCTTCTTGAGGGAATTGAGCCTTTATTTTCTTGATATACAACTTGAATTATCTTGTCACTTCGTACTTCTTCTTTATTACATATACACTCATGTATCAAGTGAAATCATCTGATATAACAAGCAGATAATTATTTTTCTTGACAAATGTTGGAGGTTTCATAAGACAAATCAGATTTGCGTGAGTAATTTCACTAGGCCTAGTGGCTCTATCTCAATTTTATTAAATTGGTTATGAGTCATTTTGGTCTGATTGTATACTTGACAATTGTGAAACATATCTTGGCAAATAGTCTCCAGAACTCCCTTAGCAACAGAATGTAAATGATAAAAATTTGGAGAGGAAAGATGTACATTTGGCAGTGCTAAATATTTCCCTCATTTACCAATTTTACTCTTTTCTTATCAGAGATAATTTTCTTGACCTTATGCACTTTCTTTTTACAAAAAACTAGTCCTGAAGTAGACGTATTACTTAGCTTGATTGTCAGATAATTCCATCTTTGAATTCCACATAACTTTATTACCATTTTGTGTAATGTTTTTATTTTGACTTGACCTTCATTGACTTGAATTATATGGAGATAGAACGTTTGACCTAGCATAAATGGAGTTTTTTGAAACAGAAACATCAACAATAGAACGATCAGTCGTAACTATTGAAGTCATCATAATTGTTAAATGATTCACTTGAATTAGGAAAATTATTGTTATCTTGGTAATCTTAACTTTTAGCTTGATTTGTTACAATTTTTAACAAACTCAACATATATTGATACTAAGAATCTAATACCTATTTACTTTTAAATAGTCCAGAGAGTGCATTTTTGTAATTCTTGATGTACTTGTTTAAACTTGATAGTTGAAACATATAAATCTTGATTGCTCTTGATCGATAATAGCGTATTTATCTCTGTCGTCATTTTCCTGTAAAAACATACTTCATTAGAATCAAATCTTAACTCGGTGTTATTATCAGCACAAATATGTTTCACACTAACAAAAAAAAATTTGCATCTTACATCATTCACCTCAAAAAAATGCAAAATCAGTGAAAGGAAATACGTATTTCATGTCATTCACCTCAAAAAAGCACATAACTAACGAAAGAAAATACATATTTTATGTCATTTACCATAAAATTAATTGAAATATGCTATAGTTAGCTTGAAATTATGAAAGATTGTAAATTTACTTACATTTTTTGACAAATGTGAACTTTCAGACATATTTTTCTTGATAAATTGCAAATTTTTATATGTCAGCTTGATTTAGAATTTGTGAAAAACACAAATTTTATAAGTTGTCACTTGAAAATTTCGAATATGCGAGTATAAATTTGTATCTAGCACTTGAAAAATGCAAAGTTACTGAACTTTTCTTTAAGAAAACAAATTTCTACATGTGAGAAAAGCATGGTAAACACGTTTTCATGAATAAATCAATCTTGAAAAGCTCCAACATATGTACATAGTTCAATACTGCTTTATAAACCATTGATTTCACATTACTTAGAAATTAGATTTCCTTTCTTTCCTCTTCATTCACATAAAAATACTTAAAAAATTTAAATTTGTTTTTAAAACCATAGATTTACCTTTTGGTGATGGAGACCAACTCCTTCAGCTTGAATGTGACAAACTTGATGATGAACTGGACAAATCAGATGAACTTTGTCTAGGCATTGATCGTGCTCTATGTTTCTCGTGGTGATGACGATGTTTCTTTTTATGAGTAGACTTGTGTCCTTTCATTTCTTGTTTGCCAGACTGACCACTTTTTATCTGATTTTTGGACTGACTTCTGCTATCTTCTATTGGTTCTAACAATGTCATTGCTTTGCAGGCTGCTGCCAAGTGACCTCTGTGGTCACATTTGTATCATTTGCAGGGGTGAGAATCAGATTCTCCTACAAAATCAAATTTGTGTTTAAAATTACCACTTAAACATTCTCTCTTGAAATTATTTTGAGGGGGGCTCAACCAATTTTGCTGCTGCGAGATCTAACTTATATTTATTATTATGTTTTTTAGTAATAATTCTTCCTGAAGAACAATACCTTTTGCTTGCTCATAAGAAATATCATTTAGTATATTACGATGATAAATTAACAAAATATAATTGTCACACATACGACCATAAGGTTCTTTCTGATGTTTAATTTTAAGGACACTAACCATTAGATCATTTTCACCAAAAATTAAAATACAATGATTTTTGTTAAGCCATTTGTACAAATTGGCTCTTGTATCAATTTTTAATTGAATTGGATTTTCATATAATCTAATGGGATTATTAATATCAAACACATCTTTAAATTCTAAATGAGAAATATACATACTAAATTGCTCATACCATAATTGGAAGTCCGTTTCTTCCATTAGCCTAATTGGAGTAATACAGACTTCAGGGAAAAATGATAATTGGAATTTTTCTTACCCCATGTATCAGTCAGATTATAAGAACCAAGATCTCTGCCATGATGTTTCACTGGTAAGAAATTACCTTATTCTTTTGCCAGATGATCTCATTTGGCCTCCTCTCTGAAGGTCCAATCTCTGGGCTCCTCCATTTCCCTTAGCCTTCTCCCATTGTCTTCCACTTCTTTTCAACTTTTTCCTCTGCAGATTAACTTTCTTGATGGGCTATATTTTCTCGATTATTTTTTTCGGAATCACAAATGTCACTAAGACAATTTTATATTTGCCTGTTTGATACTGCTCCAACATATAGTCGGTTTCTTCATTACAGATACATTGTTGCTCCTACTCAACTCATCATCCTAATTTTCTTCTAAGGAATTGATTGGAATTGGTGCAGCAGATGCTGGATTCTATTGAATTAATATGGGGCTGATGCGACAGGTGCTGGTCTTTGTTGTGTTGAGCTGCGTTGAATCGACACATGTTGCTGCTTCTGCGGTTCTACATCCTCTTGTACCATGATTGTTTCAGGTTACTTTTTTCAGATTACTATTTGTTATGGTTGAGGTTGCAACTGATGCAAAGTAATTGAGGTTGCTTGTAAGTATGTCATTGGTTGATTTAAATTCAATTATGAGATACCCTTATTGTCTTTGACTTATATCATGATGGATTTTAATGGATGCCACTATTATTAAACACTACACTTATTTATACTTCTTAATTACTGTTTTAAGCCCTAAGGATCTGTTTAATTAACTAATTAACCTTTGCATTGCTACCACATTGGAGAGTTGAATAAAATAGTATATTATTAATAATGATATTTATCATGTTTGCCAATCAAGAGACAGGTAAAGAGTGAATTCTACAAATGGTGAGCTCGTACAATACATACGGACATAAGTACATGACATCACAGAATACATAAGTAGTAGGTCACGATGAAAGAAGAGTACATACTGGTGGAGATTGGTGAGGACCATTATACATAGGTTGAATTCAAACAATATATATATGAATTAGAGTTATTGTTGTCAACATTTTCTGGATGTCAGAAACAATTATTCCGGTAGAAGTGAAAGTATGCAATTTATTC
Organism: Ericerus pela; assembly: GCA_011428145.1. Classification (NCBI taxonomy): domain Eukaryota; kingdom Metazoa; phylum Arthropoda; class Insecta; order Hemiptera; family Coccidae; genus Ericerus; species Ericerus pela. The sequence continues at coordinate 4,095,616 of WOFM01000549.1, read as the reverse complement.
AGCACTAATGTTCAAAAACTAATGCTTTTTACACAAGTTTTGCCTAAAATGATGAGACAAATGCTGGCATAGGAGATGAGTTATACTCAAAATTATGAACATTTTAATCTTGTCTTAGTTGTACTTGAAAGTATTTTTTGTTTGCTTGTATGTTTGTTTGTTTGAGTACAAGCTACTAATGAAGTTTGACCCAGCATGTGGTGGTGAGGATCCTTGTATGATGGAATTCATTGAACCATATTTAACAAATCATTTCATTCTCATTTGTGGATGGGAGCTGGGAATAAAGTAGTCCATTTGTTTTGTTTTTTTTTCTATGTATCGAAATCAAGTTCTCTTTGATATGTGAATATAGGACAAATTTAGATTGGGAGCTGTGTTCTTTTGTATCCACTGTAGTGATTTAGTCAAATTCAATGAATTCAAGTATTGTTAAATTCCAAGAACTACAAGGCCTAGTAGCTCCTGCTACCATGTAGTGGGTAGAAGCTTATAATTAGTTTGGTTTAAGGTCCAAGGGACCATATAAAGTTGATTGGAGTCACACACCTGTTTCACACGCCTTGTAACTCACAACTGACGTCGCCTCAACACTAGTATCTCCTCATCAAGAGGGAGAATTCCAGCACATCGCTTGTATATAGGAGCCTTGTGGGCAGAGCCCACGATATCCACAGAGTATTAATTTTAATAGAGGACGCACATAAAGTAAAAAATGGCATTGCTTTCACATCAAAAAATTATGGCCCCTTAATGTAACAACTATTTGTAATCTCATTTTTATCTACGAAATTCGTGTCTGTTGTGATTCCTGAATTAATAATTATATTTTGGTATTTATTTATTTATTTATTTATTTATTTATTTGTTCATTCGTTCATTCGTTCAATCGTTCATTCATTCGTTCATTTGTTCATTTGTTCATTTGTACATTCACTCATTCATTGATTCGTTCATTCATTCATTCAATTAAATAATTTGTTAGAAGAATTTCTGATTATCGTCGTTATACCCGAACGAGGGGAAAGCAAATTCAAATTCGGTTTGGCAAGAGGGACATTATCGTCAAAAGTGGTGCCATTTCTCCTTACAGCTTTTAGATGGGTTTGCGTCTTCTAGATTTAATACCCTGTGCGGTTGTTACCTATACTTGCATTTTTATTTCAAAATAATGTATGAATATTGGAAACCCTTCCCCCCATACAACGCGATTAACTTACGCCATATTGGGTTATTTTATGTTTTTGGCTCTTCAAATAATTTTTCTTTTTTCATCGTCGTTTATCGCTCTGAATCCCGTCAAAAATTCCAAGTAGGTACCAAAAATATTTGAATGCTTATGAAATAATGATTTTCGGTAGGCCTGCATCGTCATCATCTACAGCAATATCATATCGATTCTTAATACTTTTGCTAGCATAAAAACTCGGTGTATGTGTAGAAAAGCTCATTTTTTTTTCATGTGATAGCGCTTCCAATCTTATTAATTTGGCAACTAAAATTTTCATTTTACTTAATCCACTACCTTACTTTTCTCTACGTAGAAGCTCGAATAAAAGTAATTGATAATAATTAATTTATAATTAATTCTTTTGATGTTATACCGCCATATTTAACCAGATATTTAAAGAAAAAAAAGTATTTACAGTTTGTTCTTTGTGACGTAAACATACTTTTTTGTCTCCTTGAAATTTGAAAAAGTCATGGAATTTTTTTTTTTTTTCTCGAAAACCCAAAAAGAGAACCCGAAAAAATGAACCGTTAATTTAAATTATTATAGAAATAAGGAGTATTGGAGAAGTGAGGAATGCATATTATAGTAAAATTCGGTCGTTTTTTCTCCATTTATAATCTTTGTACAAATCTGTCTCTTTCTGGATATTTGAAAAGAATGTGAAATTTTATTAGCCTGTTATTAGCACTTCTTAGAAACCGATTTGATTCTACATCTTCGTGTAATAAATACAAATGTTTTTTTACAAAATTAATTAACGGCTGATGAAATTGTCGTTGCCGAAGGTTGTTATTTTATAGAAAATAATAAGCTATGTATTATTTTAGTTTTATTATTATTATTATTATTTTAGGTGTTCAGGCGGTACGGGGATTCGAACCCGTACCGGCCGAACACCTAAAACCCCCCTCGTCACCGCCACCAAAAGCCGACACCGTATACACTCGGCCACGATGCCGGGTGACGGTGATCGAGGGAGAATGGCAATCTGCTGTAGTAGTGTGGCAGTAGTCGCCACACCACTCCCCTCCAGTATAGCGGAGCGTGATACGACAACCAGTACGGAGGCGCCTTGCGGGTAGGGATGTACGCCGGTGCGTGGTGATGTCACCCCTCATCACCGCACCGTGGCGCACACTCTACAGCGCCGTCACATACCGGCATCGGTGGTGTGACGTACCACCACGGCTATTGGTTTTGAACGTGTCCGAGAGATGGCGTGCATTACCATCCCCCGGATCACGTCGAGGTCACCACTTTAGGTGTTCAGGCGGTACGGGGATTCGAACCCGTACCGGCCGAACACCTAAAACCCCCCTCGTCACCGCCACCAAAAGCCAACACCGTATACACTCGGCCACGATGCCGGGTGACGGTGATCGAGGGAGAATGGCAATCTGCCGTAGTAGTGTGGCAGTAGTCGCCACAATTATTATTATTATTATTATTATTTTAGGTGTTCAGGCGGTACGGGGATTCGAACCCGTACCAGCCAAACACCTAAAATCGCCCTCGTTCACCGCCACCAAAAGCCAGCACCGTATACACTTGGCCACGATACCAGGTGACGGTGTCCGAGGGAGAAACGGTAATTAGCCGATGTAGTGTGGTTGCCGCCACACCACTCCTCCTCAGTATAGCGGAGCGTAATACGACAACCAGTATGGAGGCGCCTTGCGGGTAGGGATGTACACCGGCGCATCGTGATGCCCCCCTCATCACCGCACCGTGGCGCACACCCTACAGCACCATCACATACCAGCATCGGTGGTGTGACGTACCACCACGGCTACTGGTTTTGTACGTGTCCGAGAAATGGCGTGCATTACCATCTCCCAGATCACGTCGGGGTCACCACTTTAGGTGTTCAGGCTGTACGGGGATTTGAACCCGTACCAGCCGAACACCTAAAATCCCCCTCGTTCACCACCACCAAAAGCCAGCACCGTATACACTTGGCCACGATGCCGGGTGACAATGTCCGAGTGAGAAACGGTAATTAGCCGATGTAGTGTGGTTGCCACCAAAATTATTATTATTATTATTATTATTATTATTATTATTATTATTATTATTATTACTATTACTACTTCTTGTAACAATATAGAAATTGTTGATTTATTCGTTGCTGTTGAATTAATGAATTTTTTGCATTAATAATTCGGTGTAAATTTTAGAAAAATTCACCAGGAAGACATACCCAGTACCTACATATTAATTTATTATTAAAACGATATTCAACCCATCAACGATAACGAAATTCATTTCCTTTAATATGTGTAAAAAAAAATATATATCCAATATTAAAAATAGGTATTACGTGAAAAATATTTAAGTTTTTTGTTCTATTTTTTTATTATTTTGTATTTGTTTTCAATATTCGTTAAATTTCTCTTGTTTATTCAGGTTGAAAATAATTCGTGTTAACAATCGATATCGAATGAGAACTCCCCAAATTGCCATGCAAAAGTTAAAATATTTTCCATCCTAAATCGTAGTTTGCGAAAAATTTTTCGTTAACAAACTGGAAAATTGCCATTTTTCTCTCATGTATTAAGTGTTTTGAATTGTTTTGGACGTCACCACGTTTTCTCTAAGTTTTTTCAGTGATAATGGCAATATTTTTCAGTCGTCTGAGATTTTTGAAAAACAATCCGCTGTTCGATGAGTAATGGTTCGTTCGCGAAGTTTACGCAGTTTTGGTCGGGATATCTACTGCCTGGTTTGGATAAAATACCACCAAATACGCGCGGAAGTAACGCAAGTATAGACCTTCTCAAACAAATAACGTTGTGTATCGGAATATCGAATAATTTGCGACAAAGCCTTCAATTTTAGGGTAGGCCACGCGTCCGACGTGGTTTCGTCAGTCGAATTTGAAAGTTGAACGTTAGACTTTTTACTTGATGGTTCGGACATTTGTTTGCATTAAGAGGAGGAAAGTAAATTTTAATACGAATTTCATGTAACTTGCGGACGTTCAACTGCACTCGTTAAATTCTACGAGAATTTTCGTGAACTTGGATCAAAAGTTTTGTGTTCGTTCATTTTTTTGTGGCTTGTTTGGTAAAAATTTCATTTTTCGCTACCTAGGTACTGAATTACCCACAGTTTTACCTGAAATTGACCTGAACGAGTGGAAAGTGGGAGAGTCGCATCTTAATATAATTCATTTTAAAATGCACGCGTTTTCGTTTTCTCAGCGTACTTTTATTAAAAGTTGGAAATTAATGTGATTTATGCTGTACGCCTGCGTATCGTGCTGTTGAATGAGTGGAAATTGTGAAGACTTTAAGATAAGAATATTTTTCACTCATTTGATTCATTCGAGGTGTGTATTTTTTATAACTTTGTGGGCACATACTTCGGAATTTTCAGGGTGCCAGATTGAATTTGATTTTCCTTGAACACTTCTCGAGCATTCTTTGGCTTCAAAGTACCTTAAGTGTAACCTGAAGATTCGTGTATGTATGTAGGGATACATTTAAACGTTCGTTTTGTGTGGTTTTGTGGATAGGAGAGTGTATTCTTGGGTTTACGTCAGTTATATGGTTACAATCTCTAATACGTCATTTTGTATTTCAAGAGCTGCTCCGAAATTTCCATTTCACTCTATCCATTGAAAATTTTTGCCTTGAAAGGCTCGATTATACTGTAACGATTGATGAAAATATAAGTTTTCCGGCCCACGCAGGAGAAGAAGAGTTTTCCGGGAGTGTATAGCCAATAATATGAATTTTCTTCGCAGTAGGGTTATGAAAATATGCGAGTGTAAACTTACAGTATTTGATATGATGACAATTAGTGTTTTAGTTATTGACTGAGGCCGGGAGCGGAATCTCAGTTTTCGGGAAGTTTTTGAAAAATTATGTAATTTTCATCCGATAAGGATGAAACTTAGTGCAGGGTGGTTCTGTCTCATAAAACTTAGTGTGTAAGTTGATTCATGCGTTGTTTTCCAAACTTGAAGTTTGAATACGACGGAGTACAAGTAGAAGAAAAAACTTCGCACCTCCGTACGTGTAGATAGAATGACCATTGGAAATGAACACTGTTTTAATTTCTGTGTCGATCGGAGGCATGATCCAAGGCTTGACATCCAATTTTGTACCATTTTTGGTATTTTCTTGTCGATGCGATGCAGGGTGAAACCTTCTTCTGGTAGGAGTGAAAGGTAGATAAAACTATCGAGTTCGACCGATTTATTTGCTGTCTAACTTCTATGTCGATTTGGTGTGATTTTCTTGCTAATGATTGTAGTCTCCCTGCTCCATTTCTCTTAAAGCAGTCGTCATTAAATTTCCGCTGTACCTTCGAGTGATTATAGCCAACAAGTAGATACTCTGATTTTGGTTGCTGTCTGTTGATTGGTTCGATATTTATTAACCCTCGTTGTGGAAATTTTTTAAATATTTGATTTGTGCGCTGTGAAGTCCTATCAAGCCGAGTTTACACCAAACGAACAAGCGAAAAACGAGGGGTTGTTTTTTTTTTGCTAGTATGGTGTAAACGACCATCAAACAAACCTATAACAACGAACGAAATTCTCTATCCGCGCGAACAGCCACGAACATCCTGTGTGAATGTCGGAAAAGATCGAACGAAGAGCGAATGTTCGTTCGATGTAAACCCAGCCTCAGACCTTAAAAATGGCGGACGTTGTGTGTCAGACTCTACTGTGGAATGAGTGCAGTTTTTCATTTAGCCTTACACCTTTGACCGAACACCATCAAAACGAAAATCCCATTAAAATTACCCACGTGGTATAAATTTAAACATGAATATGTATGAAATTTTGGAGTTGGTTCCGCGTGTGTTGGTGGTGGAGGGTTTACGAAGCGTTGCACCGATTTTTTGAAACCTCCGCTATGGTCGCAGCTGTAGCTCACGCTGCCTTTTTCCAGTACCATTTTTCCATTTCTCCATTTCTCCGTTTCTACGTTTCTACGTTTCTACGTTTCTACGTTTCTCCATCTCGTATACGGTTCCAACATCACTCGTCGGCGCCCATCTTTGGTCACATTTCAAACGCTGGTCGGTTGTGTTGGCGCCCAGCGAGGTGCTCTCTGCACGCACCCTGCGAACCGGCAAACGACATGACCGCAGGTCCACTGTCACATTTCGTCTCGTATGTGGTTAGTGGTGTGGTTTCTAACCACCACATACAGAAGAGCCTCTCTTCTCCGCCACTCCAAACTATTGGATAAATATGGCCTAGTTTTGAAAATTTCTCAAGCAACGTATAAATTATTTGTTCACAACAAGTATATACGAGTTCTTGTTTTTTGTTTTTTTGTCATCAAAATGCTAGTTTAGGTTAGCCTGTGTAACGAAGGTGAGGGGGTAAAAAAAAAACGAAAATATAAAAAATAATAGTTAATTTAGCGTTTACACAAAAAACCAGATTTTTTTCATAAAAACGGTTGGTTGGTTGGTTGGTTGGTTGGTTGGTTGGTTGGTTGGCACATATATGTTATACTGTATGTATACTCATGTTGTGTACATATACATGCGCAGCATCGGCTACCTTTTAGGAAAGAAAAAAAAGAAAAAAAAAGGTACACATAACATCTCAACCGGTTTCCTCTATACATACATGAAAGGGAACCGCTTATGACGTGTTTAAAATATATACTTTTATATAAAACAACTATAAAAATGACCAGTTTCATAAATTTATTTATTGTATAAATCACTTTGAGAGAAATGGAGTGTAGTTTCCTTAAATATCGTACGTTGTTAAAATGTCATTGAGCCGCGGCCGCGTTCTATTGTGTGCAAACGCGCGCGGCAGAATTAATACGCGCGAGCGTATAATTAGTTTTTTTGCTGTTTTTGTGCGTCCAGCAATAGAGAGATAAATAGACGCCGTGCTACCTTTATCAACAAGATAACGAGAGAGAGGATACGAACGCCATCATATGCTGTTTGTATGGTACAAACGGTAATAAAAATAAAAAAAGAGAACTGAGAACTTGATACCAAAAAGGGAAAAAAATTTCTAATTTTTAGTTCGAGAAGGAGAAAAACGACTGGACCGCGAGTTGTTTGAAAATTATTATTATTATTTTTTTACGATTTGCTGAAGGTGAAAATGGCATTTAAAGCTTCGTGCCAGAATAAAAATGAAATATTTATTACTTTTTTATCGATCTACTTTTATTTTAATTTTTTAATTTTTGCCTTACGATCTTCTGTTTTTTTCTTCTCTTTACTACATTATCAGTTAAATAGCCTAAACGCTCCCTCACGAATACATACAAAGAAGATATTTTATTTTATTGGCGGGAGTATGCGTACTTGGAAAATTTATTTCAACAGTTGGTCACCAACTATCGAGTGTTGTGGCAGCACTGCGCCGAGCCAACCTCGTAGGGGTCAGATATGCATCTCGTAGGGGCCAGACGTGCGTAGCAACCCTTTTTACGCGAGCGCCTTGTAGCCGAAAAATATTCGAAGCTAAGAAGGGCGTTGGGTGTCAGAATCGCGGTTGGGCGTGGCGGTTGTTTGGGGGGAGTAGAAAAGGTGTAGATTCACATTTGGTACAATGATAAGCGTATCAAATTGAGATTATTTTGTAGAGTGAACGCTGTGTTTCAAGCAGACAAGTGTGGATATAGTTTATGTCGTCATGTATTCCTTAGCGTGGACAGAGCACAAGGGTATTAAATATGATGAGAGGAGGTATAGTGGGCGGAGTTCCTTATCAAGTACCTACTTCAAAATATAATGCATTTAACGTCCATTTCCACTTTTTGCTCATTTTGACACTTTTAAGAGTCTGTGGAGGAGCTGCCACTGTTTGACCTATGATGATGAAACTTGAGGTAATGTTAAAAGTTTACATGGGCTACACATTTGTGTTAACATTTTTGAAATTTATTTGCTGGTTTCGGAGGAATGGGCTCTCAAAGTATTGCAAATCCACCATGTTGTTATCACGGTAACTTCCGTAAATTTAAAGATTTTAGCTTGAAGTTTTTATGACGTGAAGAGAGTATTGTGTGAACAATATTCTGTCATGCTGAGGTATCCGAGTGGGAGTGGCTTTCTTTCTAAGGAATTCACTAGCACTAAGACCTCATATCTCTTGAAAATACCAAAAGTTAGACCAAAATCTAGTTAAAAAAATATATTTTTTTTGTTTTTCAAGTGTCCCGATAATCTAAAATTTATACCTCTACAATCCCCCACATGTAACTTATGTAACTTTATACTACCATATTCTCATATTCTACATCACATCCCGCTTCAGTGCTTACCCTCTTCAACACCTCAACTCATTTTAAAATATTTTCAATGATGAAGAAACCACAATAATCCAATAAAACCAAATTTTAAGTAAACAAAAATTATCGATACAATTCTTACCTTATTGCTGACTTAATTTGTAGACTTGACAACCACGGTGGACATATATTACGGCTGGAAAATTTTGTTATTTAATTTTTTTGTAAAGTATTTGAACTGTTGATACTTAATACCAAACTGGACATCCAAAAGTATTTGGCTGCTCAAAAATTTTTATATCCAAACATTTTTACCAAAAATAATTAAGTATTCTCCATTTCTCAGTGTGAGAAAAAATTAATGAAATTATTTTTTTGTTAACGCTTGAAAATTTTCTTTTTGGTACTGGGTTAAAATATTTCACAACACTAAGCACTTTTACCAGTTTTAAAATCTATTTTATTTCAACGGACGAATTTTAACCGCAACGTTATGGTAGTTGATGCAAATTCTTCCAAAATTCAACACAGTAAATTATTTAACGGACTTCTAACCTTCGGAATAAATTTGTAAAATCGGAAAAACATATTCCTACTTGAGATTCTAAAGGGAAACACTAAAAGTAATAAAAGTGGCTAAAACATCGAATTAGAATCTTAACATCACCAGCAGATTTTTGAAAATTTACAGGTGGGAGCAAGGACAATAGGAATGAGAATTGAAGTTTTTTCATTTGGGGAAATCACGGGAAAGATGTTGCCAAGTGACCAAATTATAAAGAGAGGAAAATGAAAAATTTTCCAATCCAATTAGTAAGACAAGGATAGTGGAGAATTTTCGCTGAGAGAAAGAATTTAAAACCGAGTCCCTTATCAAATATTAGAGAAAAGGGACAACTGTCGGTGTTTTCCGATGAAAAGAAAGAGATGGAGAAGACAACAAAAATTTAAAAATAAAAGCCGCAGAAACAGAAGCAGTTCTCTCTCAAGGCTAGAAAAACATTGAATATAAAAATATTAGTATTGTTTTCGAATGTTTCAATAAAAATCATTCGTAAAAAATTTCAATTTCTTCTTTAATTACCCAAAATCGCCTAACCGATCGGTAAGATCTAAAGAAGATTCGTAAGAACAATGCTAAGCTGACAGAACACCGGTTTTTGGAGGAGAAAAATTATAAAAAAAGAAGGGAAAAAATTTGTTTTGCCAAATTACTGGCTGAAATCGCGAATTCGAGAAGAAACTAGTGGTGGAAGAATAAACTCGGTGTATGAAATTGAAGAGGGAAGCGAATACTGAAAGGATTGAGTCTGCTGACGAAAGGTGGGGTCGCAAATCCAAAACGGTACGGTCGAGAGTCACTGCTCTAATGCGAACACGACTCGTTTTAAATCATCTGAAGAGAGTTCAAAAATTCATATCTTCCCAGTATTTTAGGTACTCGATACCTATTCTTTCTTCTAAACGTTTCTGGAATGTTGGGAATTAATTTGTCGAGTAGGTATACTGAAATCACCCTGCGTGGTGGGTACAAATTATTTTCTAATCGTATCTTCACCCTACGTTGTTGTTCTCGTGGTATTGCTGCGCATAAAAAACTAAATTTCAACTCGTAAGTTGTGTCCGTACGTATTTAGTGTACGTTATGTACCACACCAACATAATCCAGTCCAACTTTCCTCTTCCACACCTGTTATTAAAAGGGTTACTCTTCACCACATCGTATTTTTTAATAACTTGGCGATGAGATAAACCTATACCTAACGTATAAATTAGTCCCACATGGCCTGAAGGTAGATTCGAGAAAAAACAAAAACATAAAAAAAAAATTAAAAAATTAAGCAGGTACTATTTGTGGTTTGGTTTTTTCAGAAGACATCAACCTAACGACGGTGACATTGAAAATCGAGTAACATGCGTAATATCGATGATGGAAACTGTTTGAATTTGTATCCTCAGTCGCAGCATCAGCGTCAAATCTAAACTGCAATAAATTAATGACTGACCATTTATCATAATTATTATAATTTAACTTTATTCGCGAGTAAGAGAGATATTTTGCGAATCACATTGAACGTAGGCATTTATATGCTCGGATATGGGTATGAACGATTTTTTCCTCCTCAGTTCGATACGAATCTCATGATCGATTTATTGCAATCAATCACTACATCACCCCCGCCTCTGTTATCACAAAAAAAGTAATCAGTGTAGCTTGTAATTCACTACGATTACCTATTAATTATTACAAAATGGATTAAGGTTGTTATTAGACCGCGATCGAATTAACCCTTTATAATACAACGATCTCTCCATATATATTAGTATCGAAGAAGAAAAAGTTAAAAGGAAAAATAAAAACTCTAGCGCAGCTATACTTCGTTAGAAAATCCAGTTAGTCAATTTTCATATACAATATTAAAAAAAAAAAAAAAAAAAAAAAAAAAAAACTAAATTAATGCAATGCTGGAAAGAATTCGTAACCTCTTGTGCTGTAAATAAGCAAAAAATACTTCAAGCAACGCGGTCGACTTGCTTTTATCTTGCAATTTTTTGTTTTTTATTTTTATATTTTTCTCCATAACTACTTCACCAATAGATAACAAACTTCTCGTCAGACTTGGTCCCATATAAAGACTACCTTTCGTGAAAATTTCAGTCCTGTTCGTTTTGTAGATTTTTCAAAACCACATCGGCCAGGCGCGTGGAGGAATCATAGACTACGCCCATTATACTGGGGGCGGTGTCTACAACCATCCAAGACCTGTATTATGCAGGCCTGTAAAAAATTGTTAAAGTACTTAGTCACCAGTACAAAATTAATGTTTATTATAAAATAATAGGATCAAATGTACTTTGATTAAATTAAGGTGCAACAAGGAAATTCTTCTATTTACAAAAAAAAAAAAAAAAACAAAACAAAAAAAATATAGAAACTGAGATAAAAAGTTATTTTTTATTTATTTTTTGTTTAGGTTGGAGACCTTAGGGGGTCTCCAACTTTTTAGTTGTACCCCTGCAGACTGCGCGGATTGGGTTTGTGTAGGCTGGAGGGGTAATTAATGGTTGGCGCCATACAGGAGTGACTTCAGAAAGAAAAAAATGTTGTGTATTAGTATTGGCTAGTCTGTTTATGAAATTGAGATAATTATTATTATCTTAATTTCTAGTTTGTTTTGGTCGCGACCTGCTATCACCTCTCACCCGCTATTATCCTGAATAGGTTGCTGGACAGTGGGAGTAAGTGTTTGGCAGAACAAGTGCTGTCTTGACTTTAAAGATAGCTATATTCCAATGATGCCACTTTTCAATGGGGTTTAGATTTTGTGTGTCTACGTGCGTTCTGAGAAGTAGGGTTTAAACTGGTTAAGTTTGGTTCGCTACTTCTGTGGTGTTTAGCTCCGGTGGTGCTAAAAACTTTATAGGTTTACTCATAATTTTTGAGCTAGGTAACCTATTGTCTGTGTGATGTGTTTGTCTGTCACGTGATGTCAACAGGTTGACTATTGTAGCTAATTTGTAGACACCTGGTTTCGCCATTATGTCTATGACATGGACTATATCTCCAACTTTTGGTTGGAAGTTTACTGTACAGTAAGCATTGCTTATGCCTTTAGGGACTCTATCTCTCAAGTAAAGAAGATAGAGGCTTTTCCATGCTGCCCAAAGCTGATGTAAATTTTGTTGGTCCTTTCTCCATGGACTCTAGATTTTTTGCCATTAGAGTTGTTTCCTCAAAGGGTTTATCTAGGTCTAGGGTGAAATTTATGAGTTTAGCATGCAAGAAGTGTGCTGGGGTCAACGTTATCTGTTCCACCTTGTCAGGTGCTGGACAGAGTGGACATTCATTCATCATCACTTGTATATTTTTAAGCGCAAATTAGTATCCATTTTTTGTATACTGGTGTGGTTGGTGTTGCTAGTGCCTTTTTCTTTTTTGGTAAATATTCATTAAATACTGAATATGGACTAAAGACATCTGCTCCCGTGTAGGTAAATGGATATGTAATAGGTACTAGTCTGAAATCCGGCATTCCTGAGTGTGTGGGTTGTGCATTAGGTCTATTGATAAGGTCTATTGTCTAGCTTTTTACATATGAGGCATGATTTTTTGAGAATACTTGACAGTATTCTCATTACTCTTTGTGTAAAATAAGTTCTACAAAATGCTGCCATCGTGAACTTTATGCCAGTGTGATTATGTAATGTGTGTACATTTAATAGTATTAGTTTTGTTAGGTGTGACTTTGGATGTAACAATACTGGAGATAGTATATCTTCAGTAAATGGTGTTACTGGTATATAATTCCATAGTCTCATCTATGACAATGTGAAATTTTTCATATGCTACATATTCCTGTGCATTATATGTTGAAAATGCTTTGAATATGTCAGAGAAGTGTTTTCTCTGATCTGCGTGTATGAAGCATAATAGTGCAAATTGATAATTATTTGGTAATATTGCCCATGGTGAAATCGATCTAGTTCTGGTAAGTTGTTTTCTTGAAAATTTTCTAATTGCTGTTAGGCAATGGTAGAAAGTTCTCTTGAGACTGATTAGAGTGTTGAAATTTTTTATGTTTATATTGAACTGGGTTGCGTGTTGCAAATCATTTACGTTTAAAATAATCTAATTTGTTCTTATATTTTTATCTGTGATCGTAATACCATGTCTCATGTTCTCACGTCATCGAGTCACGCAATTATGTTTATCTGTGTTATAATGTTTTTAGTCATTCAATCATACACTGTTGTTGAGTTGAAGTAAATATATAATTGCTCTGAAATTTGTTTTAGTCATTTGTGTTAATCAAGTCTTTCAATATTTTAAAATGTAGTGGTTACGAGATCAAGTTTATTAATCAAAATGTCGTAGCGTTTCATCCAGTGTTGATGTTTTAATTTGGTTCCAGTTTTCAACTCGCAATAAACTGTGTTTTAGTTGGTTTGTGTATGAACGTTTCATACGGTATTGTTTTTTTGAGAGGTTTGATTTGGTTTAGATGATAAATCCAGGATTTGCTGTGAGTTATCTTGGATTTCTTGTTTGTTAAATTCTGAGTCATTATGGTTCAGTTCTTGTTCCATTTGTGTAGTGCACGTTTTCACTTCACAAACGTGGTTGACTGTGTTGAACTTAAATTTAGGTATTTTTATTTTCCTAGATTTAAGTTGTCTATTCAGTTTGGCAGGTCTGTAACTTTCAAACATTTTGTTGTGGTCTTGTGGTATCAATTCCGATAGTTTTTCAGAAGTGTTTAATGATTCTCTTAAAGCAGATAAAACCGGTGTGGTTTGCTCTTCTTCTGTTGTGTCGGTTAATGACTGGATTATATGCAGATCCGTGATGGCCAAGTGCTAACAGTTCTAATTTGGGAATTGTTACAGTTTTCATTGGGGCAATTCTTGATTTCCCTAAGACAAATCTGACTGCATTCTTGTTTGTTTCGGGGTTACTGAAACGTAAGAATTCTGCCATAGCAAAAGCTGTTTTTGAAGCATCTACAAAGATGTGTAGTTGGCATTTACTTGGGTTGTAAGTGCCTGGGTAGATTTGTCTTGGTAGAAGATAGTTTATGCATTTTCTTAGATCCTTTACCAGTTATGTCGCTATTGTTTGTAGTGACTGTGGTAAAGGTTCGTCCCATTTATAGTTTTCATTCCAGAGTTATTTAATGAATGCTCTGAATGGAATGAATGCCGGAGCAAATTAACCATATGGATCAAAAAATTGGGAAATGGCTCTTAAAAAGATTCGTTTTGTCTAATTTTGAATAACGTCTTTTTCCATATCCCATGTTAGGCCGAGAAATTTTATCTGAGGTTTGTTTAATGCTTGTTCGGGATCAAAGTCTTTTCTTAATATGACACAGTTTGTTCCCCATTGAGATAGTTCCATTGAAATGTCTTTGATCAATTTGTTAGCTTTATTGTGTAGATCTAACAAACTTTGATGCGTTGGTAATGATGTTACCAAATTGTCTACGTAAAAATTTTGTGCAAATTTTTCGTAGAAAATTGGGTTTGTCTGTTGGAAATGATGCATTAATATTGCTGCTAATAGAAAAGGTGCCGTGACTATTCCAAATGGTACTCTTCGAAACCTGAAGATAATTATATTATCTTTTGTTAAGGGTTTCGATGGATTTTTGACCCATAGGAATCTTGTTACATCTCTGTCATCAAGATATAACTTTTTTGATGGAAGGCTTTTTTAATGTCCACTATGATGGCGTAAGTGTCTTTGCAAAAAGATATTAATATTTGGAGCAGGTCTGGTAAAAGATTTGCTCCTTTAAACATGCAATCGTTTATTGAATGTTTGGATTGTTTTGTTTTTGCTAAACCATCAAATACTACTCTCAGTGGCGTGCTTTTTGTTAGATCCAAAATTCCTTTATGAGGGAGATAATGTATAATCCCTTCAGGTTGTTTTGGATCCACTTTTTCTTTCATTTCCAACTTTATTAACATTTCAAAATATTCGTCATATTTCTTTTTAGGCAATTGATGCTCCAGTCTTTTGAATACTAGATTATAATTATCGGCTAAAGGTGGTGGATTATTTTTATATAACCATTTTATTTGGTATCTGTTATTGACTATTTCTACATTTTTGTAGAATAGTCTTAAAGCTTCAGCTTCTGCTTGAGCTTCTTCTAGATTGTTTGATTTGATGCCTATGGCATCTAGATGCCATAGATTCTCAACTTCTTGTGGGTTATTGAAGAAGAGAGGCGTGAAGGGTTCATCAACTTTGGTCTGGTTAGGAAGGACTCCTCCTAACATATGACAAAATTCTGTTTCTATCAGGGTAATAGTTGGTGAGATGTGTTCGATTTGTGTTACAAAAGACCTCATATAATCATTTCCTAATAATAGGTCAATCGTATGCTCTGTTTCCATTTTTGAAAATTTAATATTTGAATATTCTGGAAAATTTTTTACAAAATTCTGTTAAATTGGGTTGTTTCAAATTTTGCGTTATATAATTTAACGTTTTTGTGGTAATTTGAACTATTTTACCTTTTGGTGTTAAAATTTCAAAATCTACCAGACATGATTTTAATAGGTTTGATTTTTGATTTTCAACACCTTTTAATTTCAAAAGCTCTGTTTCGTATCCTCTTAATTTTAAGGATCTGAAAGCATAAGTTTTTGTGATATAGGTATCAATACTTCCGCAATCAAAGAAACCGTGTATTTTGATTGGTTGTTTTGTATATGGTGATTGAGCATACGATTGAAAAACTAAAAATGTAGAGTTTTCCTTATTTTTAATAAAAGCTGAAAAGTACTCACTGCTTATCGGCAAGCACTTCTGTGGTTTGGTGTGAGCTCTGTTGGAGCCTCCCGGTGTTCCGCAACTTTAGTGGAGGGCTTGTTCTTTAAGACACATGACTCGTTAGTTTCAAAATTGTTTTGTTTTGAAACTAGTATTGAATCAAGTGTATACTTACTTAAGTTGTCCTTCTGCTCCTTTAAGGTTGTGTACCATCTTTCTCCATGTCCCTTGTTTACCAGATACGGACCCTTTGGGCACAGGTTCGCATGTTGATCCGGTGCCAGACAATGGAACCATTTACAATGGCTCGCGAGTTTCACAATGCACTGCTGTGAAGCATGGCACTGAGCGCATCTTCTACAAACTTAGTGCTCAGTGTATTCACACTGCCGCTGTTGCAGCATGTTCCATCACCTGTCATAGCACAGAAAGGACAGATGCTTCTCACCACAAAAGACACACACCTTTTGTGGCTTGTTTGGCATATTCAGGATGCACTTCAGTGTCTCCTGAGCCTGTTTTACCTGCCATTCCTGTACTTGGCACTCTGAAACAGAAGAATCGCAATATCATTTTGGGTTAATATTATCCCTATTTGTGTTATTTCTTTTACAATTAGGATTAGATTTATCTTTTCCCTTGTACTTTGATTGTTCGTTATCTTTTTAAAAAGTGGCTGCCAAAAATCTGGGGTTGCCTTTAGGTTGCCCTCTTTTTGATTTTTCATAATTTTAGTTTATGCTGTGTTTGTCTTCAAACATTTCATGAATTTTTATGAATTCTCTTATTGCTGAAAACAGATGTGACACATGTCTGTCACTGCTTTTTAGATTATTGATGTATGATCTTGGCGGAAACATTTTTACAGTGACGTTGAAAATTTGTTCCTCATCAACAACTGTCGAGACCAATCGATAACGATCAATCAAAACTGCTATTCCATCCATCCCATCTTGTATGGATGATATTGAATTACGTGTGACTGGAAATTCGGTAATTTGGTACCAAATTTCTGCTCTTCCTTTACTTTGGTCCCCGTACCTATTGTGTAAAAATTGTAGATGTTGTTTATAACTTACGTCATTTGGAGCAAAATGATTAAATTTTCTCAATATATCTTTTGGAATGTTCATTTCTAAAAGATTAATTTTTTGGGGCACTTAAATGTCTTTGCATAAATGTGCATACATTTTAAAACTCCTAATAAATCCTGGGTAAGTATGAAGTGAACCATCCCATTTTACTATAGCCAGTTGCTCAATTTCATCATTAGGATTCAATTCCCAACATTGGGGAATGGGATCTATGATTTTGTTTTGATTTTGAGTTTTTAAGGGGCTTCCTGCGATAGGTTTGGGTACTAGAGCAGTATTTGATTCATATACTTGGGTAGTGTTTGAGCCAATAGTTGTCGGTGGGATAATATGTTCTATTTCTCTAATTATATTAAGATTCATTGGTTTGTGTTGTGAAGGTCTAACCTCAGTTATTGATTCTAGATCTTCTGTCCAATCAAATGAATCGCATTTGTTTTTATTATTCTGAGGGTTCTTTTTATTCGGGTTTTCAGAATTATTAGTATATGTAGGTGTGTTATTATCTCTACAGATGGCCAGGATGATGTACTGTAGTATACTTGATATTTCAGTCTGGACACTCAATGAAAACCTACTACGGTGGGTTTTCACCAGATTTCATATGTTTCTCGAAGGTTGATTGATTTCTCCTCTTTCTTATGTCAATAAGAAAGCGGACGAAATTTATCAACTGGATAATTTCCCCTACATTTGATTAAGTTGGAGTTTACTTCGTCTTATTCAACTGTAGATGAAATTACTCTCTTTTTACAACTGTGTTCAGAATATGTTTCTGTTTTATGTATTATCTCAATGTTCTCATTTTTCATTCAACATCCGGTGGTAACTTATAAAGATTTTTATTTTGTTTTTATCAAATTCTTTGAACGGCGTATTTTCTACAATATGGTATGTTAATGTTAATTTTGTCATGTATATATTGTTGTCTTATTATACGCCGGATTTTTGATTTGAACATGGGTCTTTTATTTGTTGCCATGTTTGTTTGCTTAGAGGTAATGAGGGTACATTTTGGGTGGGGGACATGATTTGATTGAAAGTGTGTTTTCCAATGATGAGGTAAATCATTCTAGAAGATAGCCTTTTCCGGTCCTAAATTAAAACTCAGAATATATTTGCAAAATACGGAGGTTTTGGTGATACAAATCCGAATCATGGCTGGCTGTCCACTTACTGCATTATTTATACAAAATTGGACTCTGGTAAGTTACGTTATCCAAACCGTATATTTTGCTATTGGTAAGTTTTAGTGTAATTTTGTGTATGTTTTATGGTTTTGGTTGTGGTGATATGAGGTCACCCCATTTGGCATACCACAGTACTGATCATGGAATTCCTCATAGGAAATTCCGTAATCCTGCGCTGACTACAAGATCTCATTCCTCGTAGCCCTTATGGCTTCGAGGTTCTTTTTGTACTTCTCCTTTCACAGGTAGTCTTTCGCTGCCTTCTGCGCCATTTCATGTAACACCGTTTGGAATCTGTGGTTGGGCTCAATTTGTTCAGCTTTACGCTGTTCTTCCTGGCGCCATTCTTCCTCTTCCTGCATCTCCTCCTCCCAGTTTTGGTTCTTCAGCAGGTAGCTGCCCTTGTTCCTTCTGGGTGGGGATTGCTGCGGGGGTTGGTGTTGGAATCTGCTGCGGAACTGGCACTGATGTTGGGGCTGGTGTTGTGTCCATCTGCCTTGACGTAGATGCCAATAGAAACATTGCTTCTATTAGGCCCAGGTGGCATAATAGTTTGCAACTATAGTTGCGTGCTGAGATTAACCTCTGGGATTGAATTCCCGGAGGTGGAGTCCACAACTCGTCCATGATTCCATTGATGACCAAAATTTGCTTTTAAGCATGGATGTGGTTGACCTCAGGCAAGGTCATCAACAAGTCCAGCTCTTGAATGTAGATTCCAGCTGACGAGATCGAATCCAGGTATAATTTGATGAATGTGTTGTAACTTTCTGGTACATCCTTGTTGCTGAAGATGGAGCCATTGTCTCCATTCCTTTCTGATTTTTTAGCTTTCTTGAGTAGTTCCTACTCGAGATTTTGGTGTGTGGCTTCCATTTCTTTGGCCCATTTTTTGGCCACATCCATCAGTTGTGTCAGGGACATGGCACTTGTGAAAGCTGTGTTTGGCTCCAGAGCTGAGATCTCTATTGGGAGCTGCGAGGCCACTGTCAGATTTCAGCCATTGGACCATAAGGAGTGAGGTCCAGGGTGTGAGGTTTGGCAAATTGCCTCGTGGTGTCGACATAATCTGGAAGGTTCAAAGTAATTTTTAATTTATTTTGAATTTAAATTTGATCATGTCAAGAAGAAAAGAAATTTTTTTTTTGCATTTTTGCTGTTTTTTATAAAAATGAGAATTTTGGCGTGTTTTGGCATGACCCGTGGGCGCAATGATGGGTTCTCAATTTATTGAGACGTGCCTAAGTTTCAAAGGATCAGACACCTTTGAAATTTTGTAGATTTTTCAAATTTGAGAAAATTGGCCATGACCTATGTTCATAATTGTTGTTTTTACTTATATTTTTCGGAAAATTTTATTGTATTTTTTGAAAGAAGTGACTGGGCAAAAAAATAATTTTTATAAGTTTTTAAATACTAAAAAAAATTTTGCGATGACCCATGGGCTCAATGTTTGTTTTTCAGAATTTTCTAAGTTGGGACTAACTTTCCAGAAAAATCTATTTTAATTTGAAAAAATCTCACTTTTGCGTGTCAATGTTTCGAACATATTTTATTTGATCTCAAAAAAAAATTTTTATTTTTATGTTTTCAAGGTTGTTACGTTGTTTTAGAAAGGTTTATTAATTTTTCTAAAATATTTTTATTTGGTTTTACGCGAATTATTTCTAAAAATTAATCCTTGTCTGGGTTAATTTTTTCCAGTCCTAAGTACTGTAAATAATTCGTTTTTTGTTGCATTATGAATGGGCGTAATTTCGTATTTATTTTTAGGTATAAGTACGAATTATTACAAAATTAATTTTATTTATTTTTTGTTCTCGAAATTTTTTGAAGATTTTGAGAACTTATATTTATTAGGCTAAATTTGAGGGAGTTTAATTATTTAAGTATTTTTGTCTCGAGCCTAAATGCAGTGGTTTGGGAATAATCTCTTAATGAAACAATATGGCCTCTGTTTTTGCCTACGTAGTATTTTTTCTAGAATGTGCCTAAATTTCATTTATTATAGTTTTATGAATTTCTGTATTTTATGAAAGATCAAAATTTAATTACTGTTTAATGAAATCTTGGTTGTGCGAAATTCACGTTTACACTTGGTGGTATTGTAGATGTGGTGAAGTGGTTTGGAGATTTGACATAATCTCCAGACCCACACTTTAATTAATTGGTAAGATGAACTTGTACTTACTAATTGTTTGATTTGCGCTTTTCCTTATAAAACAATGATGACTAGAAAATGCCTTTTTGATTCTCTGGGTGGCTCGAAGATGCTGGTTTCCAACTAACCAAAACTTGAGTGTGGTTTGCAGATTTCAAGTAGGCGACAAATGCAAGATTTTCTTGCCAGATGGGCTTGAAAATTACAAATTTGTGTATTTGCTAATCAGATAGCATACAAACGAACAATAAAAATAAATGCACATATAAAAATCACAATTAATAAACATAAAATTACGCACAAGAAGTTGACTTTGATCATTCTAGTTCAGCAGAAATGCAACGAGCAAAGAATTACAAACGCTTTGATTCCTGAAAACGTTTTTTTGTAAAGAATGCGTTCGTAATGAAGACAAAAGTGTTAGGATCCCAACTTACATTCCTTTTGTCCTGCTGTGCTGGTATCATTGCTGTATAGATAGCAACGTTTTTTATTGCCTTCAAATATTTCTTATGAAGACCTTTTTTATAGAGTTGTAGGCGAGACAAAAGACGTGTGTTTCTTTTGTTTCTTTGTCACTAGATATATTTTTATCTAGAAGGTTGACGTTTTATTATATTTTTCTAAAACAGCGTTCATGCTAAAGACCTTTTTTTAGGTATTTGCCATGCTGTCTTGGAATTTTAGGTGTATGGATAATTGATCGGCCATTTTATATTTTTGCCCGATCTTTTATTTGTCATACTTTGTATGTGCCGCATTTATGTAGGTATGTTGAGGATATTGTTAATATCCAACTTTCTTTTTTTCCGGGGGTGGCTAGAAAAATTATATATATATGATTTTTTTAGTCGCCATTACGTGGGAACCTACGTATATATTTTCGTGTATATTTAAGCATGATGTATGGGTAAATATATTTTGGTTGGTAGGTATGAGTTTACCTACAGTTTCTGTGTAGATTTACATATAAATTTACAAGTAAATCTACAGGTAATTTACACATCAAACTTGTTGGATATTTACGGTGTTTGTAATTACGAATTATGTATGCGTAATTTGGGCTGTAAATGAATGTGCAGGTATAATTGACGAATTAATTTCTGTAATTAATTGAATTTACATTTTTTCGTCGACTGTTTATAATTGGCGAGATTGTATTTTCATTAGTCTTCTATTTATTTCACCTAATGGGAAATAAACTTAATATTATTCAGATGCCTATGATTTCTGCTGATAGGTATCCATCAATTACGTTAGCTCATGCAACTATGAACGAATGTTTGTTTAGATTTCGTTGATACATTTATATTATTGAAAATATTCCTGCATCAATAAGAGTGGTTAGTGTGCATGGGAATTTAATTCTCACATACTTTCTTGTTTCATGTTCAAGATTTTACGTGACCTTAGTACATTTTTAACTTGTGTAAATTTGAAAATAATGTTTTTGATTTTCTAGTTGTTGGGTGGAAGAAAAATTATATTTATTTTAGAATTTTTATTCCTATTAGGGATTCGAAATTATTATGAGTTTCGATTCTTTTCTGTACCGCGAAGTTGAATAAAGTAAATAAATTGAACTTTGTTTCTAGAGTGGAAGCGTTTTCAGTAGCATTTGAAAACGAATTATTTCTAATTCGTTTACCTTTTTTTTTTTTTGAGAGAGAGATTAAAATTCATTTGAATTATTATTTCCGATGTTTTTATTTAAATCAGATTTTTGTTAAATGATCCGATTTGCTGAGGAACCCCGTTGTTTTTACTACCATATAGTGGTAGGATACCACTTTGAATAGGCACTTAATATATAATTGTGTATTTAACGTCCGAGTACTATAAAAGTAGTTCATCGTCACACACCTTCTTGCACCTGATGTCCGACAACGACTGTCGGCGACCACCTCAGCCCAGTCCTCCTGTACCTACATTTCTTCAGTACAGGAGTTCTCCAAACACCCGCCAGGCGCGTGGAGGAATTGTAGGCCACACCCACAATACCAAACTCCTATCAGACTTACACTAAACATAAGGAAAATCTATTGTGAAAACTTTCACCCAATCCCGTTTCTAGTTTCTTCAAAATCTTGGAAAAAACTAATTTTCCAGGAATATTTTGTTTCCCAGTTTTCTCGTAAACTACTGGACCAGTAGGTACGAAACTTCTTTCAGACCTGGCCTATGTAAGGATTACCTTTCGTGAAAATTTCAGCCTTGTTCCATTTGTAGTTTGTTAAAAAACATGAGCCAAAATTTTAGGCGACAGATACATACATACATAAAAAAATTAGGTCAAAATAGGAAAATGGTTTCATTAGTTTTATTTTGTCGTGAAACGGAAAATTTTCATCGCCTCCACCCGTAACCCTTCTACGAGGTTAATTTTATACCCCGTTTGCCAACGAAAGGGTAGGAACGTGCTTTTTCGATTGCTGGAATTGGGTTTTTAAACGTCGTCGGGACGAACTCACCTGGAAAATACCTGTCGGGTTTTTTTTTTTTTTGCATAGTTTTGAATTAAATACAACTTTTTAACGATATGTTTTAAATTACTGGGTAATAAATTATTTCATACTCGTAAAGCATCTTCATACCCTAGCTAAAATTTACACCTCTAAATAAATGAGTTCCAAACGATGAAGAGTTGAGAGATTATAGTAGTCAAAACTTTATTCTCGGTAAATTACACCTAATTGTATTTTTATTGTTGAACGATTAAAATATGCAAGGTCAGCAGTAAAGCTATGGTTTGTAGTTGCAGTTGTTGGTTTGACTCGAAGGTGGGTGAGGAGGATTGCAAACATTTTTATACTTGGTTCCGAAGCACTTTGTTGGGATGAGAAAACTAATTTTCAATTATTTTAGAATATTTCGTCATGAATAGCCTTTCTTGATCTCCTTTTTTAGATAAATTTACTGCTGAAAATTTAGGCGAAAAAAAAACTCATGGTAGGTATCATTTGATATTGCGTAGTTTTTCTAATTTTATTTTTGAATTTACGTGTTTCTTGTTTCTTGCTAAAGAAACAAAAAAAATTGTCGAGAAAGATCAGTAAATAAGCTGAATAGAATGCAAATCATTACATTCAAATGAAAAACATTTTTTTCGGCGAAATGAATGACAAAAACATGTTTTTGGCGACTTTTATTCAAATATTTTGGGTACAAAATCTGTGTCACATTTGTGCTTTCCTAACGTCGTCGAGGCCTGTATTATTGAGAAAAATATACGAATAGGAGAATAGGCTTACTGTTTGATACCGTCCTTTTTCTTTATTTTCTAAACTTGTTCAGAAATGCAATGATAAATTCCTCAAGTTCCATTTATTATTCCACCTTGAAAGTTGCTGTATTTGAGAATCTCGTTCTGAGTGCGTGTGATATTTTACTTTTCAAAAACACTTTTTTTCAATACCCACCAGAAAAGTACGCATTTGTGTTTTGTGGTAACAAGACCACAATTGTAGCACATTCTTCTTCCTTCTACTGTAGGGTTGGTACAGTTAGAGCCATTATGGCCATAACTGTGGCAGTTACAACACTGTACGGTCGGGGATGGTGAAGATGCCCGTGCAACTACATTCCTTACGACTGAACATCCTCGAAAGGTTATACTTCTACCGAGCTGAAACTGCCTAACCTGTACCAGCCCCACCAGTTCTCCAATGCAGTTGTCTCGTTGCATCAGCCTGCAAATGTAAACACTGATTCGTCAGTGCTTAGGCCGACGTTATTTTTATGTTGTATTATACATATTATACAATTAGTTCTCTCTATCAAAGTTGATGACTTTGACACAGCCGTGTAAGAATAGCTGCGCTTTTGTTTCTACAATAATTGATCACTCTCCGGATTTGTATTGTGTAACTGTATCGACAATATCTCTTGCAGCGGCTTCTCTCAATGAATGTGGACTTTCCGTTGTATCTTACGGTCTTGCACCCAAGGCCTCAGATGTTGCGTGTTGTACTGTTTCGGGAGTAATTCTCGGAAATCAAAAATTTAGAACATTGGTTAATGCAGAATCAACAAAACAGACCTAGGCTTCTTCTCCGATGTCTTGTGGTTGGAGAATTAAATTTCTTCGACGATTGTGTGGGTTGTTTAATTTTCTCTGATGGATGTGTTGATTAGGAATTTATCTCTGATAAATTTGATTTTTTTATTCGGCTACATTCACCTAGGAAGGATCCATTTTTTCTTCAAGGAACTCGTTTTGAAGTTGAGGTGGCCTTCGTTTTAGATTTTGCGGCATTTGCTGGCTGCTCTACCATATGTTTGAGTTGTGCTTTCATTTTAACAATTGAAACAGAGATACCATAGAAATAAGTTTCGATGTCACCTGTAGTGTAACTTCCTCCTAAATTGTTATTCATTCTCTATAAAATCAATAAGTGAATGCAATCTCGAAAGAAATTATGCTCTTACCTCGTTCCTTGCTGAGAAATTCTCCAAGAGATAATACTCGGTTGGTTTATCCACTGATATTACAACATTTTCTGTGCCAATCAATTCATCTTTGGCAGTATGAGAATTAGCTGATGAAGCAATGCCTGTGCCACCGCTTTGGTCATATAGGTATGTGAGTTGTCGTTCCTATCGGACTTAGACTTACAATCTCTTGCCATTTAACTAAACAAGAACTATCCGGCCACATGGATATAAGACTAATCCATAAGAAAAATAACAAAGTTTGTTGCTAAGTTTGATTGGGCTAAAATTGTTTCTGCGACAATAATAACAGGAAAAATACTCGGCCTTGCATGGTTCTAACAATAGTGCTTTACAATCTGCATTTTATTTGTATGTTTTTGATCAGATATAGGGAAAACGAAGGTCTTAGTTTGAGGAATGTAGTTTGTTTTATTTAGGTCAAACTCAACGGAATAAATTAAAAAATTTTTCATTTTATTGTACTACTATTTGAAATATACCTCGCAAGGACTGATGATGTTCATTCGCTACTTCAGTTGGGCATCTGAGAAATGTATCCATTGTAATTACGTTGAACTAAGGCGTACATGGTGCCAAGGCCTTTGAGAGGGAGGGGGAAAGGGTACCAAAGGTACCGGGACTGGACATCTTTAGAGAGCCCGGAATGGCCTTAATTTATAAATAAATTGTAATTTTTAAGTATAAATAGTGAAAAAGGGCGTCAGGACCGATTCATGATGAGGTTTTTGGGAGTAAATTTTCCAAAGGTTTGAAAAAAACCCGCTAAAATACATGTTTTAGAACCTAAAACGTATCTAAAAAATTTATTTTTCGAGAAGAGCGAGTGAAATTGTTTTCTGAATTTATAACCCCTTTCCAAAGACAAACCCTGCAGCTGGAGCTAAGAGGGGCCCTTCAGTTTATTTCTCCTGGGCACGAAATTTCTCTCTGAGGCCCTGCATGGAGCAGAAGCTGACTTTGGCTGCAGACACGTCATCGGAGCATCGCCCTGAAACATGTAGGTTCCGACTTCTTCGAGAAGATTGTCTAACACCTTCGAAACTTAGCGTATTTGTGCGGAATTACAATGCCATTAGCTGTTTGATGGCTAGAATGCGATGCGTGAATGTAGTCGAGGTTATCGGCTAGCTAAGATGAAATTTGCCTCAGTAATAACGCTCGTGTCTTGATATCGACTGTCTGTATTGTTGGAAGTTACTGTGTCACCGCCTTTGGGTGTCACCAGTGGGGGTTGGTGAAGAGAGTCTGTTGTCTTCACGATGCCTCCTCAATCAGTTCCAGTGTGCTCTTGAGCCTCGTGACAGTACTCCGTTCCTACAGCCTGCGACTTCTTTTCTGCAGGTTCAGTGAAAGCAGATGGTGTCATTTTCTTGGTGTACTTCACAGGATGGTCTCCAGCCGCAGGAGCTGATGCCGACGTTGATGGGTTATCAGACATGGTACTATGAATATAACCAACTAATAGGTGTAATGGATGTAAAATGAAAATCAGTATCGCGCACAAATAGTAATCGCTAAAATGGTGGTAAAACAAAATCAGTTGTGTGTATCGTGTCAGTATTTTAAATCGAATCAGAGGAAATATTAAGGCAGAGTACAAGGGCTGAAGTCAGAGTCGTCTGGAGAATAATGGTGGTTTTATTGACGACTATGTGAGTCGACTCGCAAGAGTCTGTGAACTGACTTGCAAAGTGTAAATGAGTCACTTTCTTTCATTCTCGTTGACATAGATATCTGCTAACCACACTTTTTTCTTGTTTATTTTTCAACCATATGGTAACGGTTGAATCATCAGAAGTGTATTCCATTCTCATATTTTATTCAATAAAATGTTGATACATACCTAAATAAATGATTCCAAATTAAAAACCCTCGCTCTAGATTATGATCTTTTTTTTTAAATAGGTGTTGTTTAGAAAATCTACTTATTACGCTTGGTGCAGTATTAGCCCCCAGGGTTAGGGGTTGGTACGTTTTTCGTTTCATGACCTCCAGATAATTTTGGCACAAGTAACACAAATTCATATATATAATTCAATTTCTTGTTCACACGGTACAGTTCGCAATTTTTGTCCGATAATCACGAAATTTGGTACGAATATTTTTACTAAGCCAAGGACCAGGTCTGTTAATTTTGGTGCGTATCGGCCGGACGGTACTTTCGATATCACCATTTTTGTTTTTATTTTGGCTATAAAGTGCTCAATTTTTCACCAAAAGCTACGAAATTCGGAATAATATTTATTTTAATTCATTGCAGAACGTTATTAATTTGGTCGTGGATTAGCCGGACGGTACTTCCGGTACTACTATTTTTGTTTTTATATTGGTCATAAAATGTGGAATTTTGGAACCATTGGGGCGAAATTTGAGATAAATATTTATTATAATTTACTGTAGCATGCTACCAATTTTGGTGCGGATCGACCGACGATACTTCCGGTAAAGCTTTTTTCTCATTGTTTTCTTAATTTGTATGAACTTTACTTTTTAGAAAAATGAACCACATGTTGATGTTTTCTTTTTTTTTTTATTTAATAACTTTATTATATTTCTTTGGTTTTATTTGAAATTATATGATTATTTACCATACTTTATCATCATAATTAATTTTTCATTTCAATAAATAATGCTTTTAAACTTCACATTGTCTAATATTTTGTCAGCCGTTTAACAAATTACATACAGTCGTAACATACCATTAACGCATATAAACTTTCAGACAATTAATGTGACCATCAAAATCCATAATTCCTTTTCTCGATACCTACTTTTTCTAGCGAAGCTTGCTGCGCTACAGTTTTTTCCTTTTAGCACATTTTCAAAGATAAAAAAAAATCTATTTTTTCTCTGTTATTTTTCTTCATCAATTTTAATTTTTTTGTTAGTCTCAATTTGTTTGATCCGATGTTTTTATGTTGGGTTTGGAGCAGGGCTGGAAAACGAGCTCTCTGGTATTGTCTGTACAGTCTGTGCTCATGTGTGTAGTTGCGAGTTCAACTTATGGATTTTTTTCTTATTAATTTTCATGAAAACCAGCTTTTGCTCTTCGTTCCATCTTTATTTCTATCTCATCTGTTGTTGGCTCTTGTCTGTATATATGTACGATCGTTTGGTTTTTTAAAGCCAATAACCGGAATGCGTCGTATACACCTGCGATAGAGCTGTAGGTACTTAATTGCTCCCACATTCAAACTCGATTTAAAATTGCATACCATACATATTTTCGGACTTGGTGCTTCGTCTAAAAAATTCCGAACTTCACACACAAACGCTTATAATATACACATCGTGATCATTATGACCGGCCACAACGATTTATTCACTCATACACATCGTAACATTGAAAAGGAAGGGGTGAAAAATAAAACGCACAAAAAACAACTTGTACGCAGCAGCAGCTCCGTTAGAAAAAGTAGGTTTCCAAAATTAGAAAATTAGGTAGTCACCAAGAAGTTATCAACAGATCTTAATAAATAGGTATTTGTTCTGAAATTCGTTCCTATTTGTTCAAAATTAGTCATTTTATAGCCGAAATAAAAACGAAGACAGTATTAGCGGAATTGCCGTAAGACCGATCCGCACTAAAATTTATATAGCAAGTTTTAATGGATCATAGTGAATATTTTGTTTCGAATTTCGTAGCTATTGGTCGAAAATTGAAAATTTTATAGCCAAAAAAAAAAAAAATTACTACACCGAAAGTACTATGCGGCCGATTCGCACCAAAATTCACAGAAAGTTGTAACAGGTCATAGTGCACCAAGATTAATAAGTAGATTTTCAATTGGAAACCTACTTAAAAACGTAATAATTAATGGGTACCTCCTTCGTGGTTCAATATTGTAACAAAATGCAGCTCATTGGTTAAAGAGTGAAGTGAAAGAAAGAAAAAAAAAATCCATCGACGTAACCGTATCGAAAAGTATCTTCATTACCGCAGGCTTATTCAATACTCATATTGAAAGCTTAGTACGAAAATAAATGAGTAGGAAAAAAAAAATTAGAAATGAACCTTTTTTTTTTACCCCCTTCATCTTTCTTTCGTTGTGGTTGTTGTTGATAACATCTTCACAAATTATATACCTTTTAAAGATAATATTTAGGCAAAGATTAATTATTATAATTAAGTGCGATGCGATTAAAGTGAGTGGACTAAATTCATGAAAATTATCTTCACCTTCGTATCCGATATCGTGGCGGACTCGGCAGACTGCTGGACGCTGTTTGGTTGCATTGTTATATTGTGTGTGGAGTACGTAAAGAGTACCCGTACCGAGGGGTGGGTGTGTGTGTGTGTGTGCCTGTGTGTGCGCGCGCGTGTGAGCGAGAGAGAGGGAGAGAGACAGACAGACGCAGATGAATAGACTGGCGGAGTGCGAGATGTGTGTAGAAAGAGAGACTTACGAGGGAGACGGGTGAGCAGCGAAATGAGAAGTTTATTGTTTTCAAAAAGTGAACTGGAATTCTAGCTATTGGCTACTTTTAATGCACGCCCCAATGCCCCGATCGATACGGATCGTGAATGGAAGTAAAGGCCTTTTTATCCGCCACAATATACGCGCGTATAAAAAGAAAAGAAAAAAAGAAGGTACAAGCGCGTTTAAAACGTATCACCTGTCACGGATTTTTATCGTTTCAAAATATTAATCTTGATAACGTGCCTACGTGTGCATATATACTATTTACATAATTATAAAATATATTTTATAATAAATATACGCGTACGTACGTACACGCATACATACCTATACTGTACCTACGTATGAAAAAGAAGAACTGAAATACCAAAAAAAAAAAAAAAAATCAGATATTTTCTAACACCTAACTGAAATATTTCTCAATTCCTTATTACTTCTATCAACGTGGTACACGTGGCGTGTCATTTGTAGAAAAAAAAAAAGTTAAGGCAAAAAGAACAACGAAAAGTTGATTAAAGGCAGAAAAAAACAAAACCTAGAAGCGAATTTTCCTGCAACATCACGAGTGTCTGGAACGTTATAACTAAGCTTATAGTATAAAGTGTGTATTTACGAACGGGATTCCAATGTGTTATCTGGATCTATTCGTTTCCTAACAATCAAATACCTTAACTTCAGCGTTCGTTTTAAGTATTTTGTCACCTTTAAGGAAACAATTCTGAAAACGAAGACAAAAAAAAAAACAACGAAAAGACAAAAAAAAAACACGAAAAAATAGAAAAAAAAAAGAGTAAAATAAAATAAAACGAGAGTGTAAAACAATAAGTTGTGTTTGGATGGGTGTATAATATAGTGAAGACGCGCACGCAGTATTCCATTCCAATTCGCATACTACGAATTTTCTTGTACTGCACACCATTGAGTTGTAGACATTGCAATATTTCTTTATAAATACTGGTCGTCGTCGATCGAAGTGTGAATCTGAAAAGCGTTCTTCTTTCCTACGTGATTTACAGACGTTGCAGGTTTATTAAGGACTAAGCCGGAAAGGTTCTCAAAATAGGGCTACCCGTTGCAAGTGAAGAACGCTTTTACTAAAGTGTTGGACACTTTCTCTGGTGCCCATGTAGAGTATTAGCGATTCCCTGGCCGGAAATGCCTTACAAGTTTCACCTTGACCACCTGTATCACGGCGACATTCGACAGATTGAAAAAACTAACTCTAAATAGTAGAGAAGTTATTTCAGTTCGAAATCTGTGTCGAAGAGTAGCCCGAATTGCGCAGTAGATCTGAAACCGACGTGATTTTTGTATACCATAATATTATAATTATTTTGATCCATCCGAATTAGGAATCCAGCTTTTTTTTTCTTAAACATTCCCTTTCGAGTGAATTTCGAGTCGTAAACAGATGAAAATTGTGAGAAAGTTTTTTGATTTGATTTTTTTTTTTTTGCTGCATTTTATTATTGCATCTTGTGGTCTGCGTGGTATAGTGTTTAGTGCTTAGCCTTACATTCAAAAGGTTGGTGGTTCGAGACCGGCCTCCGCCGCGCCGTCACTTATACCCGACCGAAAATGGCATTTTCTTCAATTTGGTTCATTTGGGTTCGATTGGTGCTTTCACATGTAATTGAAGAATTCATGTTAGGAGACAATTGGCCGCTTAGCTGTAAGATGCCGGTCAACATCCTCCCTCTTCCCTCGCGTTGATATTATCAATTTATCAAAAACCTCTTGAGACGCTATGCTCAATGGTTACATTTCCAGAGCCTATCAAAGGAAAATGATCCTCAAATGAATGGTATTATACTAATGGGTTAGTGAAATTTTTACTCGGAGGGCTACGTTTCTCTGGCTCCTCCCTAACATGCGTTTTATTTTTATTCTAATTACTCTTCAAGAAATTGAACGCGGTCGTCAAAAATTTGAGCAAAAATGTGCGTAAAAGCCACAAATGAATGGTTGTGGTCTAATTTGGATTGGTAATAGTTGGGATCTGTTGGTATGTACCTTAATAGATTAACAGGAAAAATTGTTATCAATTTATCACCATTAGAAATCTGTTCGAATTAATTCAGTCAGCCGAACCAATCGGCTTATTTTCATGAAAAATAATTTTTGTTTCTTGAAAAATAAAAAAGAAGAGACGTCGATAAACAGTACAGTTGGTAGTCTCAATTTGTCATAAAAAAAAAATAAAAAAAAATAAAAAAAAATAAAATAAAAGGAGTAGAATATTTGAGATAATACCTTCAATACAACTGTTCTTTTCTAAAATACGAAATTTAAACAATACTGCGCTGCACCACAATAATAGTGCAATTGTGCCTCTTCATAGTGTAGTTTAGTGTTATGTAGGGTAAAGAGGCTTGCTGTTGAACACTGATTTCAGTATGTAGATGAATAAACTGTCTCTGGAGGAATAAACACTCTTTAGCTTAGTAAGTTTCCCGCAATTCAGCCAGCTGTAGAACTACTTTATTACATTTAAGTATAGGTATCCACCAACTTTTATCAAAACGTCAAGTATAGTGCAAAGTTATATACCTAGTGCTTCATTCATACAAACTGTTCATAGGTATACTTGAGATATCAGTTTGATTATTCTTGTTCTCAACGGTTGCTCAGTGTTACTTAAATGATGTTCAAATCACTAATTTTAATTTATAAATTATTAATCACTGTGTGAGACGTTGACATAGTAAGAAAATGTGCCCTAATGTGAAAATTTTCAAAATCAAATTTTTCTTGTATTTCTGAAAATCTAACACACTCCGAACTTAATAGTCAAAACCATAGCACTGTGTTCTCGAAACTAACAAAGCTACAGCCATTCAAAGATGAAAGTTCATAAAAGTAGTTTGTAAGAATAATTATTTTGAAATTCTATCTGTTTTATTTTTCATTTTTCTCGTGCTCCCAATGTCAGTACCACGAAACAGGACGTCCTTGATAAAAGGGGGTTATGAGGGCCACTACTTCGAGCATTTGGAAATAGATGGTTATGTTGTACTTGTATAATTTCAGTATTTGATATCACAAAAATATTGCCTTAGTTAGGTCCACTTTCTCAATCTCCAGTTGAAAATTTTTAACTTTCAGGTAACACTATCTGGCAGTTCAGTCGTATCTGGTTATTAACGTTATCTGTCAAATAACTATCTGCCAGTTTAACTGGACATTGAGAAAATAGCCTTTAGAAATTAAAATTTACATTGATTTACAATTTTTCATTTTCTTTTCTTCAGGTGTGAAATACCTTGTTGTAAAAAAGATATTCTCACCAGAAGGTAGTCAGAAGGTATATGGCTTTTTCCGTTACTTCATATGTAAACATATGGGTGAGCCAATACCAGAGCAAACACTGGCGATTTTAGAGCCAGTCCTGATGGTTTATATATGGGTTTATTTACATGCACACGAGCACACATACATAGTGATTACGTCAAGTGCATCATTTCTTGCAGGGATAAGAAATGGTGGGCCAGGTTATGTATGGATTTACAAGAAAGTCCAAATCTGCCAAAGTATTTATTGTGGTAGATTCCACAGCCACCAGGCACTGCACAACACTTTGTGGTAGTTCTTGCAGAACTGGTTTCCTATTACAGGAAAGGCTACAATATTATCCGTCTTCTTCGGCAACTTTTCCGTGAAAATAGGGGGTTTATCATCCCTGATCTTCATACCACCGATGACATCATCTTAATTTGATTTTTAGTATTTTTGAATACATCTTTAATTTTCTTTATGAACCAGGCATAGTTGTCCTCTTCTGTTAAAGGGCATTCCATAATATCCGAAATGTGGTAAATTATCAGTGGTGGCATGCCACCACAGATAATCGTATTTGTAGGATTATTTAACGTCATCAAGACGAATATTTGCCAGCCTTTTGCCGGTGGCTGTTGTTGAGGGGTCCGAGCCTATCACCTCGTACGAGTAATGTTCCCACATCAGATGTGGTGTTGAAAAAATATTTTTTACTTATTGGAAGCAGCATACAATTCTGAAGTGTACCGACTACATGGGATATTCTTATTTTTTTGGTACTTATTCCTTCTTTCCATCCGAGAGGCCTTTGGAAATAATTTGTTTTTGCCCGATTCTGTAAGACCATGCGTAATATTTGCTATTTTTTTTCGCGTTCTGGAACCATCAATGGGCTGTTGAAATTGATCATGTACGCACATGGAAGTCACAAAAGGTTCGAAATATGTTGTTGATGTTACGTTTAATTCGACCTTTTCCATTTACGGCCTATTCGGTTTTGAATTAGTAATTCCTGGAAAAGTATTAGTTGCTTTACATCATCGTTGTAATTTGTAAATTATATCTGGGCAAGTATCTGTGATTTTTAATACCTGGACCAGGAGCAGCGAAAGTGTGCTTTCCTCAGTTGTTGAATTCATCTTTTTGAATGTAGATATTGGTATTTACGTGTCGTTGCTGGATTTGTTGTTTTAGGATCTTCCGAATTTTCTGGCGCCCAGCAGAAACAGTATTAATTTGTACTGTGACTTCGAGCAGTTCATTCCGTTCTACTTGGCTGCGCTGTATGAGGAATCTGGTATGATACCAGTCACTCTGACCTCCATTACTGGATTTATTGTTACAAATTATTTTATTATTGCATCAAAAAAGTGATTGGTCGACGAAACGGCTCGGTTCGTAATAGTTGGTCCCAAAATATTTCTTCCTGGAAGAAAGAAAACGTTACTATATTCGCTGATGAAACAATTTTAGGTGGAGCTGTTGTGATTTTGATTGTCCCCTTTTCTGCCCAATCTGAAATTTGTCTTGAAATTATTTTCTAAAATTTCTGACTAGGTTTGTTTTTTCAAATTATCCTTTCAAACTGTAAATCACTCGATCACTTAATTCCGATCGAAAGGGTCGTATTTCCTCCCCCATTCCTCCATCCAGATTATTGGATGTAAATATATACCTACTGCTGGTTTTCGTTTTTGGCGTGTATATAAATGGTCCTTCACGTGGATTCGGTGAAGTGTGCCAAAAATTATTAGCTGTACACGCAGGGGACGGTATTGTTTTCTGCAGAATTGTGTCGGTCACATGTTGAGAATGGTACCATTCGTTGGCGACATTCAAAAAATACGATTCAAACGCCGATAAAGAAGCCACGAGAGAAAAAAAAAGACGAGCAGATAGAGAAAGAAAAGGCGAGTGAGAAATGGAACAAGTCGAACAGAGAGAGAACACTCGAAGGGGAAAACGTAGGTATACTATATTTTGCACTATTTACAGTTTAGAAATCACTGTTTAGCAAAGCTTACGACGAGGTATATAACAACCAGTTTTTCCAATACAACGATTCTTCAGCAATATAAACTTCCAGCACTTATTCCAGGTATCGTTACACCAGAGGCTTGTCTTACTGTCATTTTAACACGACTACATCGTTTCTCCGATATCGAGTAATATATTGTTTCTCCTTACAGAGTAAATTAATTGAAGTACTGGTGTTTGCAAATACCTTACCTGGAAAATTTATGGCTATTTTCAGCAGTACGCCTGGAGGGCACTTTTTTTTTTCTTTTTTTCTCTCCATATGTGTTACGGATTTCGTACCAATATGATCAGTATACGATTCTTCTTTCCTACTGTTTCGTTTTTGTTATTTTTATTCCACATTTAACTTTTTTCTATAGCATTTTCTTATTTTCATTATTAAAACATGGTCGAGTGAGCGCACATTTTCAATTCTGCGCCTTTATCGTCTACTGGTCGTAAATTTCTTTATAAAACGACAGTTGCTGATTTTTTTTTTTTTTTTTTTTTTTTTTGGACGAAAAAGGAAGATCTTGTCCCTTATATTTTTTTCTTTTTACTTTTCGTTTCCTAATTTTTTTTCCTTTTCCATGCAGGTACTTACCCAAATATTTTGACCAAAAGATACTCATTTTAGTTGAAATATAATTTGTCGCTTTTAGTTCGTTGACCGTTGGTAACTAAGCGAAAAAATTTAAAGTTAATTTGCGTTGGAATGAAGGTAAACTGACTGTTCGTATTCATGTAGAATTGATGTGGAAAAGGGTCGAGTCGTCCTGAATTGTATTTAAAAATTTTTCTTTTTAGAAGTGTAGGCAGAATCGACCGGTGGGGTAAGAAGGGTTTTCGTTGAAAAATACTTCCTTACAGTCGTGACGAAAAAATTTGATGTTTCCATTTTCTCCGATTTTTTATAAATCTTCAGTCAGACGGTAAAAGGTGAAGTTGAGGGAGGCTCAGGGAGCAGAAGAATGAGATTGATACCGGTTGGATAGAAGGTAGCGATGAATAAGAAAAAAAAATAGAACTGGTTGCCGTGAATTTATCTCGGCTAGCTCCTCCGGAATACCAGATTCTGTAATATTTTGTAATTTACGCAAATTTTCATACCATCTGACCACTAAATTATATAATATCTGCCTTTGTAGTCAGCCTCGGGTTGGTCATATTCACTATCTCTTGTTTTTCTATTTTAATGTTCGATTCATTAGAAGCAGCGGTCTACTTTAATCTGAAATTTTTCTAAAAATAATATTCGCCCACCCCTAACGTCTCGCCACATGTCCACCAATAAAACAATAAATAAAAAAAAATTGTTACCTACGTCACGTTAACAAATAGGCAGGCTTTCCTTTGTTTGGTTGATACGTATGCGCGCGAACTGTATGCAAAACATATTTTTCATTGTACTTAATTTTACGCCGAAATGCCGTGGAACAAAATTTGAAAACATTACTCGTATCGTGAAATCGATTTTTTGCGATATAGTTCGAAAATGTTAACGAGAACCTATCGAAATACGCGCTGAAAAATCGAATTGACTCCTCCCGAAAAAAGTTAAGAACCTATGTATTCGTTATACTTCGGACGCGAGAAAGTATCTGTCAGTACCTAATGAAGGAAATAGGTATCACCTGAATTGATCCAGAAACTGGATGAATTTTATTCGAAAATTTTAAAAATGCTTTTTTCGTTACCATTGGACAGTAAGCCTACTCATTTTGTAGGGATGGTAATGGATTTCCAGAAAATTTATAATGATGGTTGATGATGCATGCTCGTAGGCTAGACTTGAGCTTCGAGTACGAATTTCTTCTACAAATCCAAAAATGTTCTTCATTTGTCTTACTATCTAACTCTTCGTTTTACCCTTTTTTTTTATTTTTATTTTCTAATTTTGGCAGCTGGTCTGTACTGTCGCATATTATCCTTAAAAACTTACTTTGAGCTGTGGTGTTCGTCCTATAGGATGGGAAGGTTGGCCGACGTGAGTGTAAATTCAAGACTGTCCGAAGAATTGTGAATTAATTTACCATAACGCAGCTGAGTATGCGAACGTGGAGTACAAATTTGCGAATTCAAACGATTCGATGAATTTTTAAATGACTCATTTTCAATGTATGCTGCGGTGTTGTATGTAGTTTGTTATCCATGCTAGTCACGTTCAGGTATTTTGGTATTTTTAATGTTACTTTCATTCAATGTGGACGATGTGTTTCGATAAATTGTTGTAGTAAAGTTTTGGCGCAGTTGACTTCCACACTTTGAATTATATGACGATTGAAATATTAAATAAATATAGTTTGAGATAATCTAGCTAAAGGTGTTTTATTAGAGATGGTTTTTGCCTAAAATAAAATTACTTAGTTACTTTTTCTGTTTTTTCCCCTCGTATTTTTCTATATTGTACTTATTCCTAATCGAAATGGACACTGTAATATAATTCCTAACGATAAAAGGTATTAAAAAAATAAAAGAGAGTGTGTGCCGGGACACGCAGTTGAAGTGAAACTTTTTCAGTTCCCGTAATCTGCAAGCTGCGACCTAGGGATGATAATAAATGAAAAGAAAAAGAGGAAGAAACGATGCCACTCTTCCGTGAATTCCGATACATCGACGACGAAGAATTTCATTCCTCCCCACCCTCACCATTTTTTTGCTGTTTTCCTCACCCAATATGCAACGATACGCTTTCACTACCTATGTATACACGTCCCTATAAAAGTTTCACTTCAATTTAAACTGACCGCTTGCGTAATTTCAGAGGACTTTGTGCATTTTTAGGGAAGGGTACTTTAATGTCTGAAACAAGTTGTTGTAGTAAACCTACCTTCTATTTTAAAACAGTGGATATGTTAGAATCCAAGAAATTAAATTTTACAACGCAGGCGCTAGTCATCTTTAGAAACCTGAATATTACTTCAGTAAACTGAATTCAATTAAATTTTGTTGTTTAGAATTTGAGCCTTTTGTTTGTGACACTTTCACAATGAGTTTAAGAGTTCCAATTCAGTAACTGTCGATGCCTGCTTTGTAAAATTTAAATTCTTCATTAATTACAGTACAAGAATTATAACGTGTTTACTGTTTCAATGTAGAAAATAGGATTACCATAAAAACTTGTTTTAGACATTTAAGTACCCTTCCGTAAACAAGGGCAGACTCAAGATTTTGGAGGCCTCAGTATTTTTGATATTTTCGAGGCTCGTGATAGTTTTGGCCTCCCCTTCACACAGTCGCACATGCACTAACATAATTTTTTTCTTCATAGGTATATCAAGCTCAGATTTTTCATCTTTCCTGAAAAATTCTTCAAATTCTATGGTTCAAACAAACCCCATCTTCCATATTGTCAATCCATGTGAAATTTTTAGTAATCCGATGTATCCAATCCTCATTCAAAGCAATTCAAGAAGTCTTCAGTATAGTCAGAAATTTTTTTGAAACTTATTTCTACAGCATTGAGATACCAGTTGCTTAACCAATGTAATGAGTCATCAAAAAATTGCAAATCCATGATAACTGAAACTGAGACCAACAATATCTACATTTTAAAGACGAGAATTATAGAAACTTATCAGGTAATTTCAGGGTTGCCAAACAAAAATCTTTGAAAATTGTCATTTATCTGAAAAAATGTGTTTATTTTTGATGATAAATAATTAACATAAGCAATTGGGAGCAAAGTGAGTGAAAAATTTCCGAGCTGAGTGAGCAAAACAATTTCTAGTCTTTTTCTGTAAAATGTGCGAATATTTTATGACTTTATCTAATAAAAAATCAGAGCAAATGTTGCACCGTGCATGTAACAAAAAAAACAAAATTCAAACAATGTTAATTTTTTATTTTTTTTTTTAAACCCTCGCAAAATGCCAGTAATCCACACAAAATGCAAAATCCGCACAGGTGTGGGGATTTGAATTGAAAATTCGCATGTTTCTCAACCCTGGATGACTGGAGTGGGGCAGTTCCAACATCAGTTATGATTAAAATTTAAAACAGTTGTTTATTAAGATTTTGGTGTTTTTTATTTACCGAAGGTCTTTCTAGTAAGCCTGTTATAACTAGATATTCCAGATCCATTTTCAGTGTTATAGACTCTGGCTTAATTAGGTTGAATAAAAATCTTTCCTCTTCATCATCAGTGCATAATACAATAGTTAATAAACATATACGAAAATTCTGTCAAAATTATTCAAATTCCATGTAGTGATGGAAAAACCAGATAGATTTTTCCTCCAGAGGTGAATTTAAAAAAAAAAAAACTACCGGAGGAATAACCGTTAATTTCAGAAACTACCGGTGCAACTACTAGTTGACGTTAACTGGATAAGTGGTCTTTATTATTTTGTAAAATAAACACTAGTATTTTACTATTTTGACCATAGAAAAATCTGTTTAAAAATTATTAGCATGAGAATTAATAAGGTATAAAATGTATAAAATCATAAAAATATGATTATTCAAAAAAAGACTGAAAAGTGAAAGTAGAGAATTTGCTGCAGTGGTGCAGAACTAACTTATATAACCAATCGATAAAGAACTACGTTATTTCTCTATTATTGAAAAATCAGAATAGAGAAAAACAAGTAAAAAATAGCTGCAGTAATTTGTATTTCACGACTGTATTAGTGTATTTTCCAACTATTGCATTCAGTACTATGACGGGACCTGGGGGTGGGACCTATGGAAAAGCGCCGATCCTGAGTCGTAGATCACAAATATATAGGTCACTCAAATTCTTCTGTACACAATATATTTTTTTTTTTCACTTTTTGCTCATTTGGGAACTTTTTGGAAGTCTGTGAACCCTCCGCTGTTCGACCTAAGACAATAAAACTTGGGACAGTGTTAGAAGCATTCCCGGGCTACACATTCGTGTTGAAATTTTTGAAATTTATTCGTTAGTTTTTGAGGAAGGGGTTCTCAAAGTGTTGCAAACCCAGCATGTTGTCATCACGATAACTCCAGTAAATCTGTAGATTTTGGCTTGAAATTGTTATGGTAGTTTCAGACTATTTGAGACTTGTTTGGTATTGAATTTGAGCGAAATGGGTCGACTGGTTTTCGAATGGCAGCCATTACAAATTTGACAGGTTTTTACTGATTTTGGCATTTTTTGGGAGTTTGTGGAGCCTCCACTGTTTTACTTATGGCAATGAAACTTTGGTTAGTGTTAGCGACTTTGATGGGCTACATATTCGTGTCAAGATTTTTGGAATTTATCCTCCAGTTTCGGAAGGAGGGGTTCTCAAAATATTGCAGACAATAAACCTCTGCAGACGAACAATATCTCATTTATTTACCTACATTCTTAGAGTGTAAAAAGGTATCTCAGAGCAATAACTACAGAAATCTTTGGAAAATACACTTTCTGCGGTTGATGCGCGG
The DNA here is from genome assembly GCA_011428145.1 of Ericerus pela. NCBI lineage: Eukaryota > Metazoa > Arthropoda > Insecta > Hemiptera > Coccidae > Ericerus > Ericerus pela. The sequence goes on along the minus strand of WOFM01000549.1, from coordinate 4,055,861 downwards.
AAGAGATATTTAGTATTTGTGAATAAGAAGTAAAAATGAACAAACAATAACAAAATTTTGCAGCAGAAGCAATATGTCAGACTATGACGATAGAGATAAAGGATAGAACACTTGTCACCAGAACAGACAGTTCACCACTTGGTCAATAGAATATTATGTTATTTAATTATTACATAATGATAACGAAATGACAAAATCATTACATCGATCAAAATCCAAGTTAAGTAATTAAGCTGTTTTGACTTTTATAGATCATAGACTATATAATTATATCATAAGTGCAAATTGGGAGGGGCTTGAGAGTGTTGAGCTTGCTCAGAATTTAAAAAAAATAAATAAATAATTGATGATGGTATACGTACAATACGTGGTCACACTTTTTAAAGCAGGTTTTCTTCGAAAATTTATTGATTATAATTGATCATATGGAAAGGTTACGGTTGGAACCTAGTACATTTTTCATTTCATGAGACCGTCATACTTTAGTTTTGGTCCCAACCAAATACGCCTAAATTCATAATGTATGTATGCAGGAATGTACCTATCTATATGTACATATAGTATTTTTATTAATATGGTTCACGTCGTAATATTTATTCGATAGTCACTAAATCAGCCCCAGACGTTAGTACTAAGCCAAAAAGTAGACTTACTAATTTCGTTACATCTAATAAACCATAAAAATATAAATGAAAAAATAAAAATCTGCCTCTAGTTACGAATATGATAATTTTGAAGAGAATAGTTTGGAAGATGCAGCCAATTGGTTAACAGCTTTCTTTTCGCACCTAATGAGTATTAATAATGCTCTAAATGGTTTTCCCTCATAGTTGAACATTTTCTGGTTTTGATAAGTTTGACTTGGGAGAAAGTCCATTCAGCAGATATGGAGGATATAGGCGGAGTTACTACTGCTTTATGGATATCAAAGACATTTGAAAAAACTGACTGCAGCTGTAATTTTGTTAGGATCTTAAATATTTGAATAGAGCACATTGGACTTGATTCATCCTCCTCTTTATTTCTAGATTCCTCCTCGCTACTCTCTCTGATATCTTCATTTTAAGTTTCCATGAAGAAAAAAATTGAAAAATAATCATTTACAAAATTAATGATTTTGAGATGTAAATGTAATATTCAATGAAACACCAGCTTCATTCAGGCATTTCAGGTGGCCTACCTTCCAGTGGAGTGGTATATTACAAGTAGAATTTTTTCTCATTGAAGGTAAGTGGCCTATGAACCTCTGCCTGCATGTATGGAAATGAAACCACTTTAATTGGTTAGTGAGTTCTTTCAGTTTGGTGCTTTTGCACTCCTGCATAAGTGACGCCTTATGCAACCTTAAAAAATTGTAATTTTTCAGGTAAACTTGTTCATAATTTTACGATGATTTCGGAACAAGAATATTACTTTTTGGGAGTGCTGCCCAGTTTCTTTTTTCTTTTTTTTCCTGGTTGTTTATTTTGGCTGCCGAGCTTTGTCTTTTTTCTCGCCGTTATTAACTCTCGATTGGACATGGTGGTTCGTTTTTTATTTTTCTCTTCGGTTTTGTCATTGTTCAGACAATATTTCTCTCATTCGACCATTCGAAATCTTCCAGACTAAAATTGGGTCTTATTCGACAAGAGATATGACCTGACCACCTTCTCAATTTCTACTCGTGATTTGTTTCTCTGACATTCGTTTATGTCGTCCTTATCTTGATTTTTTGCGGTGCATTTATGTCATTGTTAATTGTTTCATGTTGTGGTGATCCACTGGTCAATTTACTTCAAATGGAAAGAAAAATGAAACATTTTATGCACGTGTTGCTATTGTCAGATGTATGCTCATCATGTGGAAGGTGTAAGGATCGAACCTCAAACAGAGAAGTTTTATTTTGCTTGAAGTTCTCCTTCCTTAAATACTAAAATTTTAGGTATTCCCTCCTTAAGGAGATGGACACTTTAGAGAAGGTATGGGGCCAGTTCATGGTATATCGCTGGGGGGGGGGTGGTTATGAGCAGAGTATGTAGACCATTGTGGCACCTTGATCCTATAGAATGGCATGTTTTTGTCTAGGCACCCCTGCCTTGAATTGTCTTTTTCTAGAAACGTGCTTGCGCTTTAATTATCTGCTGATGCCGCCTAATCACTGGCGACATAATAAAACAGTGCATCTTTCCATATGCCTGTGTGTGAACAAATCATGAATCGGAAGGTGTAGAAACTGTACCTTGGTCTACGCCTCTACATCCACTGTTGTAGACACCAGACAGTGACATTGAAACTCAGATGCTGGAAAATTCACAATTTTCTCTTGAACCTCGAATTTGTCTTGGGATGATGAAGTCTTCAGTTTTCTTAATTCCTTGTTTCGACCAGCTGATTCGGCGGTTAATTTTTTTCTTTTTGTTCAGCACTTGAATCTGTATCAGTATATCTTCTTGAAATTTGTTGATGTTGATTTTTGTCTCCGGGAATTGGGTCAGATAATTTTCGAGAAAAAGAATTGGAGTAGTTTTTAAAACTGAAACTGTCTCGATAGAATATTGTTGAATGTTTTTGTGCATCGCGTGAATGAGGGTGTATAATTTTAATATTGTTTCTTTTTTTTTTCTTTTTTATTCGCATTGTGTAACGTCGTCGTGGTGGAATGATTTATTAGTTCGAAAAGTTCATATTTTTTGTCTGCTTTTTTATAGTTATTTTTTAATTTTAATTTTTTATGTTTCCTGAATTCCTGAAATCAAAAGTTGGGTTTGGCTCTGTCAAGTGGTTAGAATGATCTTGTCGCCAAGTTATAATAGTTTTCTATACCGATTTTCATTTTCTGTTTCTCATCATGGAACTGTCGGTTTTCCTCTGATATAAGTAAATGTAAAGAATGCAATAAATTTTTTGTCTAATAATTTTTAATTTCTTTTTTCTGGTGATGGTGATTGTCTCATCCAATTACTGAAATCATTTTTAGTTTTCTTTCTTGGTGAGAATATCAGGTTTGTATTTTTCGTAAAACTGATATTTTGTTCGTTTAGCTCGACTAACAAAAGTTTAATAGATTGTAAATCAGCATGTTCTATTTCTCAGCTTTGATCTGTGACATATATTAGTTCTACTGTTATTGTTTTCGTCAATAATAATCACAAAACGTATTAACAGAAATATTGAATGATATTCTTCCAGACTCCACATACGAATGAGAGGAGCTATAAAATAATTAGAATTGACTCCGTACTTATTTATTGCTGGTCATGTTTAAAATAATACATTATGTACCTAATAAATAATACCTTTTATTTCAATATTTATTTCCGGCTTTAATAAATGCAGAAGTATAAGAAACAGTTAGTGTTTGTATTGTGAATAGGCCTACAGTTTTTTTTTCAATCGAGTTAAGATGTCCACATTGACCATACATTGTTTTATGTACTAGATAAGTGTAAGTTTAAACACTTGACAACTCGAACTTTTACACGTTTTTATTGGTAAGATCGGGTTTACCAGCAGAGAGAGAATTAAATCATTGCAGCAGCAAGGGGGATGGATTAGAAGTGGTTAAATCAGAGGCATTAACGTAAACTGTTGAACGTTTGCCTGTTTTATTGCAGTGCACCTTATTGATGAATGACAGTAGTTAAAGGTGGTCTGTATAGTGGCATAACCACTAGTTCGGTTTAACGTCCATGAGACGAACAATAATACGTCGTCACACTCCTCCTCACCAAAGTGTAACTGTTTGGCGACCGCCACAACACCAGCACAGGCAACACAACTCTCCTGCTGTGTTGCCAAGTCGATGCGCCCTGTAGGTGCGCACCAACTCGTGGCCAGTCCACGATAGTCTGCACCAATTCGTTTCTTAGCTGGCATTGATTTTAATATGTGTTTCGTTTAAACATTTTCTGTTTATTGTTATTTGGGTGTTTGCGAGGCGTACCTTAATTGTATTCGAGTTGAAATTATTTATGACAGGTGGGGAACAAATGACAAGAAAATATTATAAATTAGTAAAAAAAAAAAAATCGAGTATGATGAAATTTTCTTCCGAGAATATTTTTTGCTAATTTTTCCCTAGAGTACGGTGAAAAGGAAGGTAAAGGAGAGAGGAGGTTGTTAACAGCTGAAACTGTATGTGTACCAATCAATATAGTGGCTATAATCCTTGATTTGACTGAGTTGGCCCCTAACTCGATGCTGTTGCTTGGTTATGATTTCACTAAAAATTGTAATTTCTCCTGACAACAGAATCTCACCATCTGTTTGAGTCCAATCACATGGGGACGTATTCTAAAATTTAATGTTGCTTATATTCTACTTGAAGTATGACTAGCAATATTTTTGGACTTCAATTTTTTATCAATTTTCCAAAACTTTTGGACTAGAAGAATCTCCACTTTCTCTGCCAAATGATTAATTATTTTTAAGTATTGTGTTCAATGTTACCGAGAAAATTCAAAGCAGTGTTAACTTGTTTGCCAACTAAAAAGATTGGTTTATGTAAATATTTCATTGATATTGCTTTCATTGCTTTGAGGCAAATTCTTTTGAACAAATTAGTAAAATAATACATTGTTTTGAAGGAAATTTCATTTTCTTTGATTTCAGGAGTTCTATATAATTTTAGCAAGTATTCAAACCTGTTATTTAAGATTGTGTGAGTTTGAGAAGTTGAAGTTTGGACAATGATGGTTGTTTGTTTCATGAAAGTCATGACTTGAGGCATAAAAATCAGAAATTCATAGATTTTTGTGTATATATATATATATGTGTGTGTGTGTGTGCGCGTGCGTGTGTGTGTGTGTGAGTGTTAGGAGCCAAAACAAAATTCTTTCAGTGAATGAAAAACGAAAATGCTCAGAACGCATTCTGAGCTGTAGGCTAATATCACAACACAAAATTTGTGTTGTGGTATTAGCCTAAATGCACACAACCCATTGCGGCAGTTTCTCAATTTCACAATGCATTGTGTATTACTTGTATCGCCACGATAAAGGTAAAGTTTTATTCACTATAAAAAAAAAAATCCTAAAACATAGAGAGGAACTTTCACGATGCAATATTTTGCGATCCTGTAATTAAAATGTGATGTTATTCCATAAAAAAACAGAGTTTAATAATTTGAATGACATGAATATTAATAGAATAGCTTTTCATTTTTATCAGCAGATTGAAAAAAACATGCGTTGTTGAAGCGCTTCTTTATGTTTTAAACATTATTTTTTGTATTATGAACAGAGCTTAATGCACAGAATTCGTTGTGGAAATGAGAAACTTCCACAATGCATTCTGTGCATTTAGGCTAATACAACAACACAAATTTGTGTTGTGGTATTTGTCTATAGCTCAGAATGCGTTCTGAGAATTTAAATACAGTCAGAATACAAATTTTCGCATTTTGGATATTTTTAAATGACTGAGTATTTTTATCGCTCATTGAGCGAATTTAGTTTTTCCTCCTAACGTATGTAGATGTGTGTATGTATATCAGGCATTTATCTCGTAAGTACAATGGAGGGTATAATTTTTGAACAATTGGATTAAAATTTGGTGTGTGGGTAGGTTTAAGCATAATCTCATGTGAGATTATATTTGGTGAAAATCAGTTGGGGGTGGATAGCTGATCCTGATCCTAATGAAAATTGGTATAGTGTTGATGAGAGTCGGTCAAGTGATTTAGCTATAGGGGATTCTAGAAGTTCCATTAATAGGGCCTAAGACATAATATTATAGTTCTATAGGGCTGAAATTTGGTACATGGGTAGCACTGAACATACTGAAAATCAGTATTAGAAAAAAAGAAAGAAAACAACGAAGAAATACCTATTATTGTGTAGGTAAACAGAGATTTAAAAAGGGATGTGAAAAAAAAGTAAAAAAAAAAGTAAGTTAATAATATATAAAAGGAAGTGTAATGAACAATATTTTGAAAAAAACTGACTGCAACTGTGTTAATGGTTACTACCAATGAACCAAAAATTTTTGATTAATATGCACTAATACTAAGAAATAAGTCTCTCAATTATTAATTTTCATTAAAATTGAAATATTGGAAGGTTTTGTGAAAAATAAGAACATCACAACTTTTCTTTTACTGAATAACTCCAGCGCTGCCCTTTACAATAAAATTTGAATTACTTGATAATTTTTTGACACGTATTATTCTGTATAACAGATTCAGTTTTTGTAGCATTCAATTTGCAGTATAGGTAATCATTAATAAATCATTCACATTCCCTTCCACTAATAAATTGATGTAAACAGCCTTCCAGGTATTTAACAAAACATATTTTATCTAGATGCATGATGGAGAAAGATCCGTTATTTTGTTCTCAGTTGAGGCTAGTGCCTACGTTGTTCAGTAAAACAAAAGTCCTTTGTTCGCCGAACCCTTCTCATTCGCGTGATTTGCATGAAATTTTAAATCAGTTATTCTTTGCGATTCAACTAAAAACAAATTGATGAAAAAATTTACCTCTTTTTTTTGCAAACTGTTTACTTGCCAGAATTCGTTAACCTTTATTTCAGAATTATTCGTCTAAAAGTAATTATTTAAATGACAGCCTAAAATCGTGTAAGTTTAGATTATGTTTTATTGTGTATTGTATTCGTGTTTTTTATAGCATATTAAAATATTTGAATAATATTTTGAAATCGAAATATATTTCTGTAGACTTCATAGAAGTAATTTAGGACTCTTACTGCGTCTTCCCTCCTGATACCCACATTAGGTTATCTTCTTCGTCAAAAAATAAGTTGAAATACATTCAACGTGTTTTCGTCGTCCTCCCTTATTCTAATAATTGTTCCTTTGTTTCTCAGTAATCATGGTTTTGTAAAGGCATGTTTCCATCCATTTTCAGAAATTTCGTTGAGAGCTTTTACTCCAAGCCCCTTCCTTCTTCGTTTGAGCTTGCTTCTCCATTGAAATTTTATTTCATTGAAAAACATTTCATCGATTTGCAAGAATGGTATATGCAGATCTTCCTTGGGCTTCAAAAGCGACCAAAAGTACTTTGCGATTCGAAACTCGTTTAAAAGACTAAATATGGAAAGAGGATCTTAGGTACCTATCACTTTTTCTTTTCCCCTCTCTAATTCCTTAATCGGTGTCTGACTCTTTGTACCTTAATTTAGAAACTTTTAAACGATATTGAAAACCTTTCCCGTCGAGGATTTATAATTAGTAATAGGAATCGCGTTCTATTGTCAACGTTTTTTTCTTCTTTTCTTTTCGACAATACGACTCAGCTTGACGAACAAAAGAAAACAATTACTAATCATAACACACACTATTTAATGAAACAAAAGAGTTCGATAATGAAACTTTGTTAAGATTCGAATTGACGTTGCATGAGCTGTCATGCCATTGATGACGTCCCGCTGGTCGAATCGTTCATTCATTGTCGAAGGCCAACTTTGAAGAGTTAAAAAAAAAAAAAAGGAAAAAGATGAAAAGTTATTCATCTTATGAGAATGAGACGACATCAATACACTACCGAACACTCCTCGACTACTTGGCCTGTGACTGACTTCTCTGTGTATGGACGCACATTTTCAGCCTCTTGGCGAATACTTAACAAATCTTTATTGCAGTGAAATTTGATTAAGAGTTTAGTTGAAGAATGCACTGTCCATCCGTTGCTTATCAAAGTCGTCTTATTGAGTCACAAAAATCTTCGTCTTCCATCGTTTTTTTTGTCATCCTTACAGTCGAAAAATAATGCTTACCTAACTAAAAATTAGTTTATGCGTTACCTATATATTTCTTTCATCCCTTTTCTTGGTTGAAACGAACAGTCAAGTCTTATGATGGGAAGTCATTTCTTAACACTTTTTGATTTTATGCTACTATATTAAGTATTGAATATCATTGTAAGATCAGCTGTTTTTTCACCTACTGGGTGCGTAAATTTCAGTGTCGTCTTGTGAGTCCCGCATTATTATGCTTTTGTTTTCGAAACTTCAGATTTATTACATCTCTATCCCTATCTCTGTCTATTACTAGGCATGCCCCGAGCATAAAACGGTGGAGCCTCGAGGGCTCAACCTTCTTCCTCAGATTTTTTGTAAGTTTTATGAATACTACTCATCTGCAACTATACTTATATCCAATTTTATTTAAATTTTGCATGCACATTCTGCATCATTTAATGGTGTTAACAAATTTTAAAATAAGTTTTTCAGTTTTTTTATATAATTATGCTGAAGGAAAATGCTAACATAATGAAATCCTCTTGTAGTGTTAATCAGAGCTAACGTCGTGGACATAGGAAATATGTAGCTTCATTTTTTATCTTGCTTGTTTGAAAAATAAGCCGCCTGTGTTACTTGAAGTATTATTTTCATATTTATGTGGCAAAGGTTTGGGAGCTTTTTTTCTGCATTGTATTAATGTAGTTTATGTTTTTGTTTTGAATTGGACATGAAAATTGGAATAATTGGCTTTTCTAACCAAGTATTGCTGCGCCATAATTTTTTTTTACTTTTTAAAAATAATTAATTTCTAATATTTTTTATTATATTTTATTTTCATTTATATTTATTTATACGTGAAATTTTCGGCGTTGCACCCTGCAAATGATGTAGAATGGGCATGCAAAATTTTATTCAAGTCAGACCGGTATTTTTGGAGTAGTAGTATTTTTCTAATGTTTTCACAAAAGCTACAGAAGAATGCTTCACCTTTTAGGCTCAACCCAGTAAAATACTAATGACAAAAAACTGTAGGAAATACTATCACTTCACAATCGCTGGACGGATTTGTATGAGATTTTCTAAAAAAAATTGTGTTCATAGCTTGTTTGATAGGACTACACCAACCTGCACCAACCTACACCAGGAGGGCGATTCCAAAAATGTAGGAACGTTGTGTGACTTTGCGCCAAGTTTTACTTGAATATTTGTGGAATATCCTTACCGGTGTAAGTTGGTGTAAGTTAGTGTAATCCTATCAAACAGAGCTATTGTAGAAGCTTTATAGCTACTGTGGAAGTCTTAGCCTCCCTTCCGGCAAAAAACGGACAAATTATTTCTTGAAACGAACGAAAACGAGCAAAGGAGAATGAAAAAAATTTTTCCCCCTCTCTTTTTTCTTCGTCAACTGGTTAGTGAAGCGGATATCATTCTCTGTGTCCCTTTTTTTTTCTTCAGTCAGATTTCACTCAGTCTGTAAAATAATTTTTCCTCCTATTATCCGGTGATACATCGTATGATATGTTTGCTGAGGGCTGAATTCGAATTTTTGGCCCAAATTTCGGATTAAATCAATACTTGGACCTTTTTGGAATATAAGAAGAAGGGCGTAAAGATAATTTTTTTATATATTACCGAGCGATAAACCATACGGTATATCTTTTTATGGGGTCCAATTTTAAATTGAAACCATTGTTGAAACATTCAGGGCCACAAAAAGGTTGTTAAAATAAGGGAAGAAGGCAAATATAGATATTAAATATAGACTACGAAAGTGAAGTTCCGGTAATAACTCGTTTACTTTGTATGTATTGGCTTAAATACAGTTCATGCATTCAGACTATTACTCGTACTTACTTGTCCACTTTTCTTGTATTCTCATTTCTTGTGTGTACATAGTAAATTGTTCAGTGGGGGGAGGACTAATGGAATCGATGAAAATGATGTATGATGCTCTCAAATATGCGGACCGTAATGCGGTAATATAAACGAATTGATTGTATATAAATCGTAATCCCATAGATTTTCATATGAAAACATATTATGACTGTCCCTCCTCCCTCCCTCGCTGTTTGAATTTTTGATAAGACATCAATATTGTGCTAGTGAAAGTGAAATTCTTTCTGCTGTAATAAACAACAATATATCACAAAATTTTCCGTTTTATTTACTTACTTACTTACTTACTTACTTACTTACTTACTTACTTACTTACTTACTTACTTACTTACTTACTTACTTACTTACTTATTTATTTATTTATTTATTTATTTATTTATCATGAAATTCTGGTGAGGGTAGTATTCTCTTCTAATTAAAGACACTATTAATTAGCGATTAATTTTTCTCTCCTCCCTAGTCTAATCCTTTATACGCTTTTAGTTGATTGCGGGAAGCTGTTTTTACGAAGTAGGTATATTACATTGATGAATTGTGTTTTTTCATAATTTAGTATGTTTATTCAGCGTCATACTACCCCTTCTATAAAACTTTCAAGTATGATGCTTTCATTTGAGTAAGTTTTGTTCTGAAATATTACCATTTTCAAACATTGTATTGATGTTGGATTGTGAAATGAAAGAAAATCTTTCTAATTCTCTTTGCAATCAAGCGTCCATTCAGGTCTATTATTGTTTGCTTCGAATTCCTACCATTTTTCTCTAATTATTAGGTTTGGCAACAGTGTTGCCAAAAACCTTTTACAATCGCGGATTTTTTTTTTTTCCCATATGATTTTAAATTTTCTTCCGTAGAAAAGTTGAAATAAGAAATTAATTATTTCGTCATTATTTTATTATAGTTTTCTGTCGCTTTGCCTTATTCATTTAAGTAAATTCCATCACGTTTGAAATTAGTTTGAGTTCACAAATCAGTAGTTTGAACTTGAATGTACTTATGTACCTGGCCAATTCAATAATCGCATGTAAGTGGACTGTTTTGCTTCGGGTAATTTTGTTATTTTATTATTATTTTATGTTCCTTAGTTTCATTCTTTTTTCATTACAGGTGCCAAGGCCAAACCTCTTGCTGTTTTGAATCAAAACAGCTTATTTTTTTTACGGAGTTACTGAGTAAATTGTAGGAAACAAGTGCTCAACATAGAACAGCCAGAATAATTTGAATGTTTCAGGCTAATTTAGTTGATAAATTCTCAAGAATGTTTTTGTGACTTTTTTGTATTTTGAGTTGAAATATTCACTGTACCTATGTCGAGAGTCCTGTTATTTACTTACTGGGAATTTATTTCAAAATATATAGCTTTCTCAGATTACCCTTGCTGAAATGTTTCGTAACTTGTGAACAAATGAAGTTTATTTGGCTTCATCTTTTTCGAAAAGTGTCTGTGGACTCGTTTTTTCTTTCGATTAGAATTAATAATTATTGAGAAAATATGATTCAAATGAACGAAACAAAAAATGGTAATTACTGTAGGCACATGAAATACCTATGCAACATTGCCTTATTGGATTTTTGCAAAGAAGATCAGTGGATGCTTCTTGAAGAAACATTACTTCTGCCCTCCTCCGGCCGCCTCTACCTTGGGGCTCGTGCAAGAAGCTAAAAGGAGTAAAAGAATTTTTCTTCTTAGGTGTCATTAGAAAGAAGCAATCTCAATGTGTGGTCTGAAAATACAATAACAACTAATTGGTTTATCGGAGTAACTATCTTATGTTTTCAGTCTACTTTTTTCTTTTAACTCAACTGTTGCAAACTTTTTTTTCTTAGTTTTTGTTAATTGGCCTTAGGTAGATGCTGATTGAGTCACGACTAATCTGCACAAAGTAAACAGGGAGAAACATTTTTTTTTCCAACTACCTAAAGCCTCAGTTACGCGTTTTCCCATTCTACTTACTTAGTTGTTTTACTTACTTGGTGTCTACTTACTTATTTACTTTTTATTGTGTGTTTCCTTGTGTATGTCGTTAATGTACATGCAAGAAAAAAAATTTGGTTGGTGATTTCGAAAATGGCGACGAGGAATGTGAAAAAATTTGTTGTTTTCGCCATTGGTACTTCTAACCGGTTTCTTGTTGACTTTTCCTCGTTTCACGCGTTCGCCCAGAAAATATTTAAAAAAAAAATAAATAAATAAATAAAAATATGGTGAATGAGACGTTTGTTGAAAGTAGAAAGTCGGACGTATTGAGGTGTAATTTTCGATACTGAAGCAGCAGCGAATTGAAATTTCAATTAGTTACTCGTTATTTTAGTAAAAATTAATAGTAAACCGACTTAAATTGATAATTCGCATTTCATTGAGTCACAAAGGAGAGCTATTGTACACTATGCCGGTGGTTCTCGTTTTTTCGAGCCTCAGTTCTTCCCTGCTTTTCTAAAAATACCCTCTAAAAACTGATTTTAATGGACAAATTTTCGATCAAAAATGTTGGATTATTGCCTATCTTGGCGATTTTTGGTGAAGTAAATGATGGAAAGAATTTTTCGTGTGCGATATTGTTACGTCTTCTTGACCCGTAGTTAGTTATAGTTAATTCTTCTTTCGAAAATATTATTTCGAGTGAGAATCAACAACAGCCAAATTTTTGCTTATGTTTCTTGTCTTGAAACGTCGAATCTCCAGTGTAACCGCCCATCCTCCCTCCGACGTTGACAGCGTGTGAGAAATGTCGGAAAAAAGTTTTAGATTCTCTGTCTAAATACGAGTACGATTGGGGCGAGGACTGGAGGAGTAAAATATTCATTATTTTGGATTATTAGTAGCAATTCATGGATCTCTTTTCAATGTTTTTTACACAATCTTGAATAATTCTTTTGCATGTTAAAATAGGTAGTTACTTACTTATACTACAATCTTGAAATATTTTGTTGACTTCAATTATAGTTTCGATCATTTGCTGCTGGAAAATATCGGGAATTATAAATATATATGAAATCATTCCGAAATGAATAATTTATAAAAATTCCGTCGATAAACTTTTTTTTTTTTTTTTTTACTTATCGTATTATGTAGGCGCAGTTATTTAAATACTGGGGTAATATTTTTGAGTTTGATCCGTATAAATTATAGGGAATTATTTCACGATGAATTTTGAAAATTATTGCGGTTTTCGTTTGGAAGGGGTTAAGTGGTGACATTGCGTACCTGGTGTAGGCCACGTGTGGTAGGTGTACTAATGAAATTGAAATTTGTTGGAAAAAATTTAATGCCTTGGTACTATTTGATTGTTCTCATGTACACGAGTACACGAGTACTGTGATAAATTTATTATTGCCTAATTTCATATTATGTCTATCCTATACAATACGAGCAATAATATGTATTTATATTGTGTTTCTATTTTTCTATATTTTTTTTTGTTTGTTTCTCTCTTGTGAGGTGGTTGAGTTTGAAGTAGGAGAGGTTTACGAAATTCATTCGAATCTTACCACTTTAAATTTATTATTTTCTCAATCGCCGTTTTCAACCGAGTAGAATTAAATTTCGTTAGCCTAATGATATTCGGTGCGAAAGTACTGGTGCAGTTTATGATTTTTTTCATGCTCGCAGCTCAGTTTTGATTTACTTGTATTGTTAATAAAGAAAGGTGTGCTGTTGTCCACCGTCTTCACTCAATTCAATCTCGAATATAGTATATGCACACTCGATAACTCATTTGCTCAACATATTATGATTTTGAGGAGGTTTCATCTCAGCTCATGGATGTTGAGTGGTAAATGTTGCCTAATGGTGGAGCACGATAAGTATTAGATACTCTGTACGCAAATTGTGAGACTTCGTAACTAACAAGTCGTGTGGATTTAAGAAAATACTTATTAAATTTATTAAATTGGTTTAATATGCTCCTCGTAACCAGATGCGATGCTATTCGTAATTACATTTTACCCGTTGGTCGTGAATTGGGTAAAGACGAAACTAATCTCACCGTTTGGTACCTGCGATTAGGCCGGAAGAGATAATAACAGTACACCTAAACTCGACGAAACAAATTCGTACCGATCGCGATCCTCGGGGTCGAAGTGGGTGGAGTACCTAACGATTATTATCGAAATCGAAACGGGAAGAAAAATTATTTTCTCTCTCAATTTGGTTATTAATTATTGGACATTTGATGTTTTTCTTCTATCAGTTGAAGAAAGTTAATATTTTTCACACAATGTTTTTCGGTATTGGGTATTAAGATTTTGATAATTATAGTTAATATGCGTACACTTCCTCCAGTGATCTATTTTGATTATTAAAAAAAAAAAAAATACAGTTCAACATTCCGCTTATCAAACACCATGTCATCATAACTCAAAATCATCACAGTTGTAATATTCTTTGTGCAAACTATTAACTGTAAAAACGTCGTATATGTGGCTACAAAATTTGCCCAGAGAAAGCATTAAGTGTCATTCTTGTATTATTTTATTACATAATGGAAAATTTTTTTGTGTCAAGATGGTATTATCTCAGTTAAAACGTGACGGCTGGTTTAATAGTATGTTATCAATTTCTGGGAGAGAGTAATATTTTGTTTTAAGCCAATATAACCTTAAATTGAAGAACTAATGTCATATTTTACGTTGAATACATAACGTATTACTTAGAGTTATGACAAAGGTGACTCAGCCTATTTTCATACTGAAAGGATCGTGAAATGTCAGTTAAGAAGTGGACCAATTGATAGGCTACACCTGCGGATTCACTGCCATCATTCGAGTTGAGAAACATGGAGAAACTTTTAGGTATAGCATATGAGCTGTGTTATTGAGATTTTAACGCCTTGAAGGAGCTTGCCCACGGTATTTAATGGCCCCATAAATTTGATAAATTTAAAACTTCATGGTGTAAAAGCAATGTGTGGTTGTGAAAGTATTTCCAAAATTAGTGTATAATTATAAATACTCATACTATGCTAAAAGAGAAAAAACCTATTCAATTATCTAATCAAAAATGATTCTGAAATCACGGTTGAATGTAAAACCTGACCTTGTTAAAAGAAGGATATTGATATTTTGGCTTTAGTTAGCAAGAATCACATTCCAACATAAGTAGCCTACCTATTATGCTAACTTTTTCAAACTTTTATAATTCACTTTTTTTTTCATTATTTTTTTCTTCATGTTTCTTCAGTTTCACCAGCTAAACAAGCTCGGTAGGTAGTAACCTTCCTTTACTTCATAATATTTCACTATTTTACTGCCTAATTAAAATAATTTTTCTTTACTCTATAATGTTTTTACTTTTAGGTTACTTAGGTATACTTAACATTGAACATTGAAATATGCTCAACTTGTATCCAAGTTTTTTTTTTTTTTTTTGGTAAATCATTTTATGACTGTATAAAGTAGAACGAAGAAGTAATTTATAAATAGGTATGCTGTGATAACTACTTTTGTGTCTATCTATCGTACTAGAAACAATGGAATTTATAGAAATGGCAAAAATATACATCCAATATAATCTGTGATTGAGAAAATTTTAAAATAGTAACTGAATTTCAAGTAATATTGTAAGCCTACTATGAGAAAATTATCACAAAAAAAAATTTTATTTTTCTATTAAGAATGTCATATTTCAACTAAGGACGTGTTTCAGAATCAGCTTTTGTGACAATAGTGCATGAATTAAAAGTTGATTAGAGCTTTCAGTAGATCTCTATACTTTGATGAAAAAATGTCAGTTATTTCATGCATTACTACTATTTGACTACTCCATCAAAATATTCCTAATTGGTTGCTGTAAAATGTTTTAAACTCAAATAATAGTAATTTGAAATCTTGATTTCATTTTTCTGGAAAATAGATTTTTTTGATTTATGACGTATTTAATGAGCGATGTACAATTGTTAATTTGTTACCTTAGTAATTCTTATCCAATAAGTCATCTTGTCATCTTGACGATCAGTTTTGATTTTTAATTATCATTGGTCTTTTGTTTACTTAGAAATTTGGTAAAATGAACATTTTCTAGATTAAAAATAGTCACGATATCATATCCTAGACGATCAAGAAACTCAAGTGAAACATGCTCCAATTAAGTAATGTGCATGGGTAACTTTGGCCCAGTAATCATTTATCGCTTCTCCGAATCCCTCAACATTAGAATGTGGTCCATATTTATAAATCACTGATGACATGTAACCCCACAAGAAATAATCCAACGGATTGAGATCAAGTGACCTTGGTGGCCATGCCAAAGACACCTATGATATTGTGTCATGGTTACTAGTGGTCATTTAGTACAATTCATTTGAAAATGTTCATTTTACTTATTAATTACATTATCTTGATTCCTTAATTGTGTATTTTATTATTTTATTCATGTAGGCTTATTTTAGTTTTGAATTTTGGAGCAACGTAAATGATGAATGGTATTACATTCGCCTTACTTATTCTTTTTTTTTAGCACTTGAATGTTAATTGCTTATAGCGCGTGATAATATGAATGAAACTCCGTAACACTGGTCTGCTGTATCATTCTTTGTACTTTTTCTAATAATGTTACGACGTCACCCGTTTGAGGGGGATGACAACTCAATCAGATGCTGTTCTTCCTAACTTTTGATTTGATTCATCATTACAATTGAAAACTCTGGTACCTGTCTCACCTAAATTTTTGGGTGCTTATTTTTTTACATTTCTTTTTACATGACTGAATATTTTTTTTCTTTTTGAAATTGCTTTTCATATCCATTTGGCGAAAAGATACTTCAAGCCGGACCTTGAATGGAACCTTTTGCTCCGTATGGCGCCATGAAGTACAGAAGAAAAGCTTGGCACGCACCTCCTTGTGCTTTAAGTACGATAAATTTCTAGCAAAACAAGCGACTTGCTTTTCTTCTGTATTTTTGTTTTTTCAGTTTTCTGGGGAAGTATGGAAACGATTTTCTCTCTTAAAAGATTCGGTTCTATTCGAGTTTTCTATAAATCCTGGAAAAATAATTTTTCCAGCCATTATCTGTTTTACATTTTTCTCAGAAACTACTAAACTAATAGGTTCCAAACTTTTTTATTAGACTCACGACTATATATGTAAGGACAGACTTTCGTAAAAATTTCAGCTCAATCCCGTTGGTAGTTTTCTCAGAATTACTAAAAACCTATTTTCCAGGAATTCTTCGTTCTACAGTTTTCTTGGAAACTTTTGTACCAATAAGCATCAAAATCCTTCTGATTTAGTACTTTATAAAACGTACTTTTTAAGAAAATTTTAGCTCTCTATCCTTTTTGTAGTTTTCTCGAAACGGTGAACGCAAAATTTTCTCCAGCTATTTTTTTATTTCCACTTTTCTCGGAAACCATTGAACGAATAGGCACCAAACTCCAATCAGATCTGATCCTTTATAAAGACTACCTTTCGTAAAAATTTCTGTTATATTCCTTTCGTAGTTTTCTCAAAACAGGGAGTACAAAATTTACTCAAATAATTTCTTCTTTCCCATTTTTTTTTCAAAATCTATCGATTAGGCCTCAAACTTCTATCTGACTCGCTTGTCCATGAGGAAAATCTTTCGTGAAAATTTTATCTGATTCCTCTTTTAGTTTCCTCAAAATAATGAAAAAAATATTTTTCCACAAAATTTTTGTTCTCCAGTTTTCTCGGAAATCATTGAACGAAAAGACACCAAACGCCACTATATTTGAGTAACAAACGCCTGGTTTTTCCAGTCTTTTATTTCTTCTTCCAGTCGCTCCTCACGGTTGGAGCTATTTATCGATAAAATTAATGAACATTCAAACATTTTTATTTTGTTCTCGGTCTACTTATTTATGACGTCAAATTGCGGAATTCGAGAATCATAAGAAAAAAAAACGAAAAACCGAAGAATCCAAACATTCTTTCGCCGTTTTTTCTATGACACCAGAAAGTATACTAAAGTTGGCCCAACAAAGGAAAACCTTTCATGACTTTGACAAAATCAGTTACGAATCGTTTCATTCAAAAATTAGAAATAATCAGCTGCCTCTTATACAGACGTATTTTTCCGAATTATTTTTGGACCTTTATTTCCATTACCATAATCATCAAACGTGGCCACAGTCTGAACAATGAGTTTTTATGACAATGTCTACTGCGAAAATTTGGTTGAAAGATTAATTTCACGATGCCCTTAGGGATAAAGAATCGCCGATGGATAGGTATCCTATTTAACATATGAGAGAGAGTGAAAAAAAAATTAGAATACCTTCTTTTGAAATTGATAACTATGTATCATATCGGCTTGTCGCGTAGACCAGGAGTTGGAATTCGTCATATTTTGGTAACGAAATTCGAATTAGTGGAGTAGAAAAAAATACGTTATCAGCGATGTGGCCCATGGGGAAAAAAAAGAGTATCTGGAATAGATGCTCTTGAAAAGTTGTATTCGTCTCTCTGATTGAAGGTTTGATAAGCTATATTGTTGAAGCCGAATAGAAAATGGAAAAGATGTAAATTATTTTTCGTGTATACAATGTAAATGAGATATTGATGCGTAAGTAACGGAAAATTTCAAACCAAAATTCGACAAATCGAGATGATGACAAAATTTTCGGATAGTAAAGTTTGTGAGAAAACAGATGTTTATAATAAGAAGTAAAAAAGAAAAGAAAAACAATCAGTATTTTAAAAATAAGCGAGAGGAAAGATAATTTTAATTTTCGTCAATAGATCATTCTGTTATTTTGTCAGATTCGCCGACTTCTCTTTGTTTATGTCTAATTTGGAGACGACATCTATCTTACCGTGTGTTTTATAAGGTTTGAGAATCGGGTGTGACACCCTCTTCTGTAATAATGATGATGGAGTAATTCAATTGTCTGATGTCAACTTCATCATTGAAATAAACGAGTGGTGATGGCGATAGTTAGAATTTGTTTTGTATCGATGGTAAAAAATAAAAATAATGGATTGTATCGACAGTTTTTCGATAGCTTTTAATGAACCAATTTTCTATTAACAAGCTCGGAAAAAGGTAACATTTTACCGATTTTTTTTCTATCAAACTCTAAAAATGATCTAATTTTGTAAAATAAGGCGAAAATTAACATTTTCTTAAAAAAATATCGGCAGCGATAATTCGTCGACCTACTATCGATAACTCTATAGTTCGGTAGTTCTATCGCCCATTACTATGAACGAGGCATACATCGAAAAGACTTTTTGGCAAAAAATGTAAAAGCTTTTTGAGAATGTCTGTTGTTCTTTCAGAATCATGTTGGCCGTAGACCGTGTGAATTACCCACAAACTTGTACCACTTTGATGAAGTTCTCTGAGAAAATCGTCTCCTGCTGGACTAAACATCTGTTTGATATTGGTTGTATGGCAAGACCCGTATAGTTCATTTCATAGGGTAATGCACACCTGTAGCTGTAGCCGAGGCTAACCTAGACCTTATTCCCTTGACGGTCATGGTATAAGTTCGTGAGGGTGTGACCGGTTATTTCCTGGCGCTCATCTAGTGTTATATCTAAGTAGGTTGCATTCGGCGTAGTATTTATGAAGTCTGTGATTTTGATCCCTCTGAAAATACCCTGTTTAGTACTACATTTTTCTGGGCTAGTTGAAAGTAACTTCAGCTGGAGATATAATCCTTATATGTTGTTCTTGACTAGTTGGCCATTTCTGTGTAGAAACCCAATCCTGATGAAAACCACGAGACCAGGTTTGCAAAACTCGAGACCGGCATTCTAAAGAATGCTGCTCGCAGATTGTCACTTGTGTTGGGGAATTTGTGCTGAATTTTTAAATCGGCATAATATATCATTTCGTATCAGAACTAGCGGTTTATTAGGACAGTAGATTCTTGATGTGGCCGCCAATTACCATTTCTCTTTGACCTTTCAGCGCGTAAAATCGTCTCTCCCCAAAGCCCAATGAGGCATGTGTGATACTAATGCGCTAGAAGAGAGCCCACTGCTTATAGCGTATGACTTTAATTGTTTTTAGACTTTTTAACGTAAGTGGCGTCGCTCAGCTTATGTGTTTTATTTTAAGTCGAGTGGATAGCTGCGATAATGAAGCTTTATCGTGGTTTTGGAGGAAATTTTTCCAGAGTTTTCCTCAATTTTTGATACTGCTGGCTTGATTGTTGGTGTAGGATGATTTTACAAAACATGCTTTTTACAGCATTACAGTCGTACATTTGGAGTACAAAATGTTCTCCACCGTTAACTATTATCTTTTGAGTCCGTATTGAGTTCTTTAAATACCTTGTTGGTCTACCTTATTAGCGGATTTTTGGCGGAGTGTGTTGCCAAACTTCATCTTACTTTGGTTGAATAAGGCTGATATACGATGACAGCCTGTAAATGCATGTGAAAACCGAATGTTTTCAGCTATTATTTTGTCTCAGATATTTCGGTTGGAATGTACCTTGCTGAATAGTTTTACCTTCTCCAGGCGTGAGCAAATCCTTGTTGCATTTTGTTGAAGCTGCCAAGACAGCCAGCGATGCACATCTTCGACTTGTCAGATCTCTGCCTATAGAATTACGAACAGAAATATTGTTGGAACGATTTTTCATTCCCCTTCCGCCATTATATATATATCCCGGATCCCATAAAAGAATTTAACTAACGAATTTCACCAAAGCTAAAGGCTACTGATTTTACAAAATATGTGTTTCCACGTTTTGCGAGACGGCTTGGATTCAGATTCCTATCCCACGTAGAAGGAATACATTAAATGTTGGCAAGCACACTTGCGAATCGCGACGTTGTGTAAAGTGTAATCTGTCAGTTGTAATGCTGAAGAATTTCAGTCCTATGTATGGGCTTAATCTGTGGCTCAATCGCACGTCTCTGAATTGAAAATTGCGCTCTGATTTGCATGAATATAAATGTCTCTTGGGCTCGCGCACATCACAGGTTCAGTGAGGTCAGTTTCAATTAGCAAAAAACTCGCTAAAAACAAGGAACACTCGACCTAGGCTAATCTACGAGAATGTAACACTCTCACCGCGTTTCTCAATTAATTTAAAACAGTCGAACGTTGAATTATTAAGTGTAGAATAGATTATCGGCATGGGACACAAAAATAAAGGAGGGAAGACAAAAAATAAAATAAAATAAAATAAAATAAAATAAAATAAAACAAAAAAAACCCAACTTATATTAAACTAATAATTACAAGTACGCGTCAAGATGTATAATTATGTACTAAATAAGTGCACATTTCTTCTTTGGGTAGACTACGAGGCGTCTATTTAACAACAAATGGTTGTACTTGGATTTTGGGCGGATCGCTCTTAAACCCTTTGCTTCGTTTCTCTTCAGGCTGTGAAACGGCTAAAAAATTTTTTTTTCTCTTTTATATTCGTAATATTTTAATGCTTTTTAATAACCGGTTTATTTGCCATAAATCATGCATACTTTGCCCTCAGGAATTTGTAAACTACTTTTTGATGCGTTTGTGTATGCATTTTTTTTTTGTCTTGTTTCAGTCATCTGCTGAATACGTTGTGTTCCGTCTTTTTTATTCAAGAGTAGAAAACACTTTGTATGAGCATGGCATAAAAAATATAGAAATTCATTTAAATGCTCTTAACCACGATGAACAATGATTAGAATATCTAAAGAATATTTATAATACCAGTGTTCATGATGGTTATCTGCCCCTTTTTCTTTCTTTTCCATAGGTCACCTTATCCCTCGAGAGTCAAATAATATCAGCCAATTCGAGATGAGGAAATTTTAGTAAGCTTCTTACCTCCTTTTACTTTGAAACGGATTCGCTTCCGAATTATGTTCTGTGTGTCGATAACCTGTGCAAAAATTGCACAAGCTGCTATGTGCAATTTGGTAACCAGTGTTCTCACGAATTACAAAAATTATGAAAATTTTCTGTATGAAGCTAAGTTTGCGTTAAAAATTAATTTTATTTGAATTACAGCTTGAAATACGAAACGTAGCAGGTTTCCCAGTTGTGTAACCTTTCCCACATCCTACATTAATTCTCGTTTGAATGGCAATATTGAATATCGAGTGTGTGGACTAAGTAAAGAGAAAAGGTCTTCCTTGTAGTGACTACAAGCCTCATGTGTTGAAATTTATAACGTTTTTTGCACTGCAAGTGCATCCCGGCATCATGTCTCGGTATGTATAGTTTTTCGTGTTTAATTATTTGGGCTGTGATTGTCGAGATGATCGTTACCATTAGTTAATCAAGACGTAGCTATAATTAATATACTTCTTGACGAAAACATTTCACTTACTTTAGATTCCTTCCTTTTTTCCCTCTCTTGCTGCTTTGTTTTTATTTCGAGGAGTAGAAAAATTTGGTCTGATGACATATGTATCCTATACTCTGATAGTGATAATTATGATTCGATCAAAAATGAAAGACTCGTGACAAACCCTGTAAAGAATGTTATCAGTTTGAAACTTCGAAAATAGTTGATAATTAAGGTGGAGTTGACTGTCGTAATCAAATTTAATGACTTTAGGAATGGTTGATTTGAATCACGAATCACTTTTAGTTTTCTAACCATTCGAAATTTATGAATCACCTCTTACCTTTGCAGCCCCTTCACTCCTATGTGGGTGGTCAAGTTCAGGAGTGGAGAAAAATATATGGGACAGTGGTCTGACAATAACTGATTATGGTGGGCTCAGAGTTATAACGTGATTATATTAGGTTAAAAAAAATCATTTGTCGTTTTCCTTTTTTCAAAATCTCTTTTGTTGCTTAGGAGGAAAGCACATGTCGTGGAGCCACCAAAGGTACAGTGTAAAAAGACAATAGCGGATATGTAATCACAGCACCGTAACACCAACGTATGCAGTTACGACTACCTGTGTTAAAAGTATAGATTTCGACAGGCTTTGATAGTCTGTGATAGGCGAGCACGGTGTGTCGATTGACATCTTTATTAACGATTGGAATGCAATTGAGAAATTTCCCCAGGGTGTCAACTTAATTCCCTCAAAAATCGGTATAATGAGGCCTACCAGTTATGGATTTGGCTTTCACGAAACACCTATGAATGTATAAACTTACAATCACTGTGAATTAAATCTCTATCCAATCTCATAGAAAGAGATACAAAATTCAGTTAGGTGTACCTCAAGCAGATGAGCAGAATTATTTTAATCGTACCATATATTGTCTACAATGCCGTTGTGTTGTCCAGCAAATCTTTAATCACTTTTCTGATCCTTCCCCAGTGCTTGTATTTGAGTATAGTTTTATGTACCTATACCTATTTATTTTAATTGTTTTCACTCGTGGAGACATGTGCAAGATAAAGATCAAAATGAAAAAGAAAACAGTTTCACCAATTAGAAATGAAAGGGCCAACGAAATCAATTAAAAGTCTAAGTCACCTATTAAATATTTTGTATTTTGTTTAAAAGAAGAAAAAAATTCTCTTATTAAAAACTAAAAATTTTTAACGTATTTCTCTGTTAACGCTTTATTTCATTTATAGATAGTTGAAAAAACGAAAAAAAAATAAAAATTTATTTTTCTCGCGTTAATTTTTACGTTTTTTTTTTTTTTTTTTTTTTGTCAAGTCAAGGCACTCGTAAATTGTAAGAAAAAAAAGAGCGGCAAATAACAAATACGAGAAATTTTTTAAATACTTTTTCGGCTTCACACACAAAGGCCCGATTTTGAAGATCAGATAAGAAACTTTTTCTTCTTAATATTGGAATAATCGTAAGATGTTTCTAACTACTAACCAACCGTGGTTTAGAAATTGAGAGAGAAAGGAGAGGTTGGTGATACGAATTTAGTATCAGATTCGATGATGGAATAGCTTTCGGAAATTTTTTACACTTTGCACAAAGTTCTCGAAGAAAAATTGAAACTTGCAATTCTCGCACAGTCTACGTACTTATACTTTTATACTTTACTATATTTTTTACAATAGTGGGTAGTATATAGTGTTTGTTTATTCTGTGGGTTTTTTTTTTTTATATATGTGACAAACGAGCGATTAAAATCAAAATATACACGAAAAGTCGTTAATTCATCAGTGTCAGAGCATACGAATTGAATTAAGTTATTTCTTCTACATTCGAGTAAGAGGAAATGAAAATTTTTTAGAAGCGAAAGATTCTCTATACGTGTAGAGGGGTCAGCGGCATTTTCTTAAATTGTTTTGATGGAGAAGAAAAAAAATTGCGTTGAAAACAGAAACATGGAAGCTTCATAAATTAGTACAATTTTTGGTACACCTACTCCTATTTTACAAGTATTCAAAAAATTTTAAAAATTTTTGCTCGATTATGTGGTTGAGAAGTTAATTGGTGTGGTTAATGCAAGGGGGCGAGTATTTAGGGCTTTCGATGAAACGGAGTGCCATTTTGAAATCGAGTGCTTCGAAATTAAAATATTTGTTTCTGAATTTACGAATACATTTGCGATTATGTGAAACGTACCTCGTGCTTAGACCAGGGTTGGGCACAAATCCGCGAATCCACATTTTTTTGGAGATTCGAGTATGATTTGATTCATTATTACTTTTTTTTTTATTTGAATTGGATTCGAATAAAAAAGGAGGTGGATTCTTGGATTCAAATCTGGATTCGAATTCACGAATTCGATTGCTCAGCTTATGGGGTATTTTTTTTACTTCAGTGATCTGAAAAATAAATTATTGTAAGAAAAAATCGAATTTCATTGATCTTACGTTCAAAATTGAATGCACATGTTGTTTCTTCAAAAAGTTTTCAAATTTCAACGAATCGAAATGATTTTCAATTCAAATTCTTCGAAGCAGAAACCAAAATAAATCCTGATTCGAATTCCAGTATTTTTTTTGGATTTGAATCACTGATTTGAATCCAATTTGTCAAAGTGGATTCAAATGGATTCGCCGAATCACAAAAACTGATTCGAATCCGATCAGATTTAAATCACACTCACCCTGGCTTTGACGAAGAAAACTCGATTAATTTTTATTTTTATTTTGTTGAATGCTATCTGAATGTGGAAGCATCAAATAAGTTCTGAAAACAGAATTTTATAATTGAAGATTGTTTGTGGATTGATATAGAGTACAATATGTTGGCCACTGGTGTAGATGTAGAGGGGTTTAGAGGTTCAATCTCTTCTTCCAAAGACCTCTGATGGTTTAATTGAAGTTGGTGTAACGGCCAAAAGAGGTGGTTCAGTACTGGAAACTAACCTCTTTTGGGGCAGTTACACTTCCTTCGATATATTATAATATTAACTGGAATATTATGATATTCGAGAATTATTTTAAATTACTGAATTTTATTATCCACAGCTATTGTGGACCTTAACTGAATGATAGACTCTAATTGAATTAAAACACACAATAAATTTTATCACTATAATTTTAAAACACAATATTTAATTTACAATTATTCATTCACAGTTTAAGACTGAAAGAATATTACAGGTACAGTATAAGACTGACCAGCTATTTACAATACAATATGATACACTATTAAGCAGTGTCAAAGATTACAATACAATACAAATATTTTAATGAAAACCAGTGTTTATATACCTGTCAAGGTATATGGTTTTCTATATTGTTGTGTGTAAAGTAGGGATTTGCTGATTTAGGTATTTAATTATTTCGAGAATATTCGAGGACCAGAATGTTCAGGTATTCGAATATTCCGTTAGAAAATGTGTAGTAGTTGCTGGCAGGAAGTAACGGTACTTTCGCCAGTTGGCTGTACTTAGTAAGGGAAAGAATTTGCTGAATTAGAAAAACGTATTTTTCTGTGAATGAAATACGTGCGTCTATATTAGAATATGACGAACATATCCGTTACAATAGGTACCTACATATTTATTTTGGCTAATTTAGGGAAAAAAAAAAAAGGTCAGGAGGGCTATCTCTCCTTTGTTCATCCCCCCCCCCCGATTATGCCCTCTGAAGAAAAAATGTTGATGTATTACTCCACTTACGCTATTGAGCTGCTGAAAACGGAAAGTTTATATGCATAGTTATGTGGTGTAAGTGACGTAGTTAAAGGGTTTTCTGACATAAATTAAGGTATCGTAACCTATGAGCAACGAAGAAAAACCGAACAGAAATGACTAAATATTTATGAAATCGTTGACAGATATCGTATTATTATTATTATTATTTACTAAACAATAATGACCTCCCGTAGTGAAATTGTGTAACTTTAACTGGATTTATTTAATCATATGCAAGCGTGTAATTAGAATAAGTCTTAACATTTTCCCCTGTCTCCTCCTTGTTCGGTTTAGTATCAAGCCATTTGCCACTGTCGTTTGTCTTTTTTAGAATTTTCATTCCAAACCCAGCAGACTCGCAGTTCACTCGACAGCGCAGAAAGAGTAAAAGAAAGGAATGAGAGAATCGTTGTAGTTTTATTAAACGTCATAGATAATATATTACAATTAAATATCTCGGACAGACCTTCAATTTGAATTTGCTAAATTCTTTCGTTCCGTACTTTCTCCCCTCGCCGGCTATTGTTGTTTTTTTTTTTCTTCCAACAAATTACTCGCGTGCTACGAAACTTGTTTTGGAAATTTGTTGATCACTGAAATTAACTCATCTTTAGCCACATTGGAGCCAAAATGAAGAAGAAAAAAAAACAACAACCAACATTACTCTAGTGTAGGTATCCTATTATGAATAATATGTTCAAATTCGAAGTGCTGTTAATTTAAAATACAGTCTGTATAATTTACTGATCCATTTCGGTGAATTTAATTTTATTATAATAATTTAGCCGTTAGTTTGTTGTTGTTTCTCTTATCTTTTTTTTCTTCGTCGCTTTTTGAAAACCCCCTTTTTTTTTAGTACCCACAAACAGTAGCATCTATTTAACTTATTAGTATTTGCGATTTGATCGTTTTTGTTTCGTTGTGGAGAGTATAGACCTATACTAATGATGAGTGTCTCCCACAGAGGTACAATTTTTTTTCTGGCATTTCGAAACACTATAAATTATTATTAACCGGTCATTAGTTACAACCTTTATTTATATTTTTTTCTTGCTGTTTTATGCGGTAAGTTGGTAGTTGGTCCATGGCGTGCATCTGCCTTAAAAATACATAAATATTCCTATAGCTTATGCTGAACGGATGAGATTATGTTGTTTTGTATCCAGTTATTGGTTTTGACATTAAGTAACGTATTAACGACCTATGCGTTCTTCTTTTGATCAGGTGAGAACATAGTTATTGCTATGAATTCATTATGAATTTTTGGTGACTTGTCAGTCTGACATCAGTGTAATGATAATTTATGTTTTATTTCAGAATTTGACTTTCATGCAGTCATTTCTGATTAGGGAAAAAAAAAACAAAAAAAAAAACTTAATAAATAACAATAAAAAATGAATTTTTCAAAATTAGTTGCTAGAATGCTGAATAAAATTATGTTTGAAATGAATAAAATAAGTTTACGTTAAAAACGAATTTCTAAAAGATAAGCTTTTATTTTATTTTTTTGGCTTTAAACACTATTTCGTTGCGGAAGGTTGGCTGCAGTGTATTTGTTAAAATCGCAATAGTGAATAGAATAAAAGCTTATAATAACAGCGAGCCTGCTTTCCGTTAAGCTTTCTTGGTTCATCTGGAATTTATCTTATCTTCTTAGTCTTAAGTTCAAGATTTTTTCAAATCACTTCTACGGATGAGCCATTGAGAAGTCGATTGAAATCAAACTTTACAGAATTTTAGAATGTAATATATTCGATGTCTGTATCAAATTTAGTGATTTGCTTGAAAATTACATATTTTAGAACCATTAAAACTCCGAAGATGCAACATATTAGGACATTTGGACGTATCAGCCGACTGATCTGGACCAAAAACAATGAGCCTCATTCGTGTCTAGGTCCGAATAATTGTACTGAATTTCAACACTGTAGGATTAAAATTGCGACCTGTACCGTGTTACGTACATCTGCCAATTATATTTATATCACATACCAAGTCAGAACGTGTACCATTCTGGGATAGTAGCCTACAAACCATTTTTGTACAGTCCTAAGATGGTAAAAACCATTTTATACGGAGTCCAAAATTTCGGACTGGGTACGAGCTTTCTCGTACTATTCTAAAGTAGCACCGACATTTTGTACTAAGTTCTATTTTTGATCAACTGCGTATAGGATTAATTTGTACAAAGTACGAGTATTTATCTTTTTTTTTTCATGTCATTTCCTACAGAAGATAGTTCTCATATCTTTAGCTCTTTCTAGTTAGTGAATAAAGAGAACAGAGGTGGTAATGAAAAACAAAAATTGCTTTCATTTGACGTTTTACGTAGGTATTCTTATTTTCTTCCCCTCGGTAAAGTGCGGCACTGGAGTTTCGAGTTTTTATTTCTCAGAATTGACGCTAAACTGTTTAGTAGAACTGAGAACAAAGTTACGTCCAGAGCTGGTTCAGAACTAAAACTATCCATGAAAACCTTCGAACTAAATTAAAGCTTAATTTTTTCTTCTCTGAACTGACATTGACACAAAAATCATTAAATGGAAATTGGTACCTGCTTTCTAAATAACAGATTTGGAACTAAAATATTGGAACCTAATTACAACTCTCATAAAGAAACTAGGCAAAAACCATCGAAGGATAGTTAGAAATTTTGCAAAAATCTGTCAACGGGGGGGGGGGGCTAATGTGGACGTAGCCCACGAGTCTGCGGCACACAGGCAATGTGCCGGAGTCCTCCCTGTGTTAAGAGGAGATACTGGTGTTGAGGCAATGTCGGTTGTATGTTACAAAACTTGTGAAAGCAGATGTGTGACTACAACCAACTTTATGTTGTTCCTTGTACCTTAAACCACACTTAATTATGAGCTTCTACCCACTGCGTGGTAGCAGGAGAAATTAGGTTTTGTGGTTCTGGAATTAAAATTCTTGAATTCTTTGAATTTGTATTTTTCAGTCGCTTTTGCCGAATAAAACTGAAAATACTCGGTATTTTTTAGGGTAATATTCATTACTTTCGATTGATTTTTACTTAACAATGAATAAGAATATATCGTATTTTTATCTGTCTTAGGTAGAAATAATTCGATCTCCTAATTAATTAAGTATCGGAAATACTTCCCATCATCTACGTGGAATAAATATTCGCCGATCTTAAATTATTAGAACTAATCATTCTGCTAAATAACACGTATTTTTTTATAATACATCTTTTGAAATAGGCGAAAAAGTTAATTAAAATAATTTTTTCACCGCCCCTAGCATTCATCCGCTCTCAAAATATCTCGTATTTTATTCTTTTTTTCGTTATTGGCAATAAACTTTTATTAATAATGGGAAAAATTAATTTCTCTGCTATCACCACCAGCACCGAAAATGCTACGTCCAAATATTTAGGTCTGAATCACCTACTTGTATATCACATATTACAGTGCGCTAAAAAAAGAATAATTTGTTTCCTCTCACTCGCATTTATACAAATTTTAAAATGAAAATTACAAAGTGCAGAAATTTGTCTAAAAATAAATGAAAACCGTGTCACTGCGCTAATTCTACAAAATCCAGTCCACGGACAGCAAACATTGTTTCAGCGTGAAACAACATATCATACTCGGCATTACTCGCACGATAGTAAATTTGTGTAAAATACGTACGCGATGAACATTATGAGCAGCAGCATCAACAGTGGTAAGTGCTGCCAACTCACTGCTAACTCATGGTCGATTCCATGCTGACGCGTGCGTTGAAAATATATTTTGCATGACGTACCCTGACAACTTGACCAGTTCAAACTAGTTTCAAACATTTTTGATGAGTCTTAAGAATCTTCTTACGAAAAATAATTTATTTTTGCAATCTAATTACTTTAATTTGTAATTGTTCTTTATCGCTTTTGGTGTATTTACACATTTTTTACACAAATTTGTGTAAATTCAACTTAAAATTTAGATTTTTGCAAAAAGAACGTGTAAATCCATGAAAATCGACGAAAACAATTACAATTAAAGTAATTAAACAGAAAAAATAACGGATTTAGCGTTGAAAGATGCTTAAACTGATTGAAAACGTGCGAAGTAGAGATGTGTCGGTTGACCGAGAACTAATTCATTTGAACTAATCTTTTGAAGGACCTAAATGAACGAGACCGAAAGATGAGGATGAACTAGTTCATTTTGAACCAAAAGATATTATCAAATCAAAGTTATATTGTATAGACCTACAAGCTAGTTCACTTTTATACGTCACAGCATTGTTGTAAATCACTGGATGAGTGGAATTTCTTATCAATCAACAAAAAAACGAAACAAAATAGTAAGCGTTTTTGGGGAATGAAAGCTTTCTATGTCTGAAAGTAACTACGTATAGAAAATGTATACGAATTGCTCTCCACATGAAATAATACATACTCAAAGTTTTGATTCATGCAGCTCATTTCGTTCATTTTGAACTAGTTTACTGAACTAGTTCATTCAAAAGACCGAGACCTGTTGAACTAAATCCCCCAAATGAACTAAAACGCACATCTCCAGTGCGAAGCCAGTTCGAATTGGTCGAGTTGTAAGGGTATGTCATGTAAAATCATAGCTTGTACGCATGTGCGAGCGTGAAATCGACGATGAGTTTGTGAAAGTTGCCGCTGTTGTTGCTGCTTCTCGCGATGTTCATTGCATACGTATTTATAGGATGGCGTGTATTTACACAAATTTGTTGTGTGAGTGTGATACGTTGTTTCACACTGGAACAGTGTTGGCTGTCGGTGGATTAGTGCGGCGACACTGTTTTTCATCTATTTTCGGATAGATTTCTGCGCTTCTTAATTTCCATTCTAAAATTCGTGTAAGTGCGAGTGAGACGAAATGATTTATTCGTTTTTCAGCGCACTGTTATACATGCGTAGGTGATTTAGATCTAAATTCTTAGACGTAGATATCATTTTCTGCGCTAAGTGAAGATAGGAAAGAAATTAATTTTTTCCGTTATTAGTAGGAGTTTATTGCCATTAAATTTCCTCTATTATAGATGAAAAAGAATAAAATACGAAATATTTTAAGTACGGACGAATGCCGGGGGTGGCGGAAAAATTATTTTATTAATTTTTTTGCTTATTTCAAACGATGTATTTTGAAAAATACACGTTATTTATTAGAACGATTAGTTCTTACAAGTAAAGATAGGTGAATATTCATTCCACTTAGACGATGGGACGTATTTCCGATACTTCAATAATAAGGAGAATCATATAGGTAGTGGGTAGAAGGTTATAAATAAGTGTGGTTTAATGTCCAAGGCACCGTATAAAGTTGGTTGTAGTCAGTAGTCACACGCCTGCTCTCACTCGCTTCGTATCGTATAATTGCCATTTCCTCAACACCAGTATCTCCTCATACCAGAGGTAGAACTTCGGCGCATCTTCCGTGCGCTGGAGCCTCCTGGGCACGTCCACGATACTTGGTGCAACTAATCTGGTATAAAGTTAACCTTTCGTATTCTTTTTGTATTTTGTTGTGCGGTTCTGCTTTCTTCGTCTCTCTGAACCCTTCCATCGTTTCTCTCTCTCACATTCGCATTTCTTTTTTGCTTTTCTAGTCAATTTTGCACCCATAAAAATTTGCTACTTTTTCTGCACAGTCCGTTGATACGATTTGGGTGTGCATTTTTACGCTGAATATCAACGTTACCTACAGATCGGAGATTTGCTACTTCATGTGACAGCCGTTTGTTACGTGCGTGTTTGTGCAGATAACGAGGAGGAGAAGAAGAAGAAGAAGAAGAAGAAGAAGAAGAAGAAGAAGAACGTGTCACTGAATTATTTCCTCGCCCTTTTTCTAGGGATGATGGGTATAGACTTGTCAGCGAAACTACTCGTACATTTTATCTAGCAAAATCAGTAGGATGTATTAGCTGGTTCCTTTTTTTATGCGGCATATTATTTTCTGCGCTCGCGTTCAGTCCAAGGTCGGTGTACCTACCTACCAACTTGGGTAAAGTTCTCCGGTGGTTACAGGTGGTGATTTTTGACTCGAAGAAGTGCTCTAAATGCAGCTTGATGCCGGATGACGGCCCGAGTTAGCCAAGTGCATTAAAATTGTGGAATTTATGACAAGTTATCAATTAATTGTTTCATTTTCATAATTTCATACATTAATTCATGAAACTGATATACTTACTCAGTAAGATATGTCTTATTGGAGGTAATTGCCCATTTAATTACTAAAGTTTGGTTGTACCGGCTTTAAACAGTGAGATAAACCAAGTTCAACCGATGAGACACGTGAAAAAATGAAGTTAAACCCCACACATCCGTGGTTTAACTATTTGGTACAACCAGCGCTAAATTTTGAGTCGTTGCCGTTGGCATAGAACACAGAGGGCTTGCAATCAAAATTTTTGGTGTTGCTGATTACTGTAAATCAATAAAACGCTGTAGCGGTTACTGGTTCGAGGACGTAGAGAAATCTGTATTCTGGAGGAGGGCTCAGTTAATAAATTTACGAATACTCGTTCGTTACGCATTATTGAGGGTGAGGGAAGACTACTTAGGGGAGGTTGTTTTGATTAGGCGGGCTTTAAACATTCGTACCCCCTTACGCTACGCCAAACTTCACTGTATTGGTTATTGGTTAAACATCCGCTTATTTGTCATTGTTCTGGTTAAGTAGAACTTTATGATTATTGATTGTAGCTATTGGTTTAAGTTGGAACCACATCTTCGAGACAGTAAAAATCATTTTGAAATTTTATCGTACGACTTTCTTCACGACGATAGCTGTTTGAGATATTTCGAGTTGATTAATTTATAGGATTGACACATGCTTTGTTTTATTTGCCAAAAATAACGATAAGGTTACCGG
Organism: Ericerus pela; assembly: GCA_011428145.1. Taxonomy (NCBI): domain Eukaryota; kingdom Metazoa; phylum Arthropoda; class Insecta; order Hemiptera; family Coccidae; genus Ericerus; species Ericerus pela. The sequence continues at coordinate 4,023,499 of WOFM01000549.1, read as the reverse complement.
AATGACTCAGAGGGAAGCTATTCGGCTACATTTGAGTCAGTTTGGCACTTCGGTTGGCGCATTCATCTCACAATAATGGAATAGCACCCCTTGGTGGCGATCCGGTGTCGACATCGTGTGGCAAATAAAATAAACCTGCAGTTTTCGTTATCGAAAGGGTTGTTTTCTTTCATCTTTTATTTTGGTCCGTGCTACTGTCGATAGAGTACGCCAGTGGTTGCGGAAAATATTTCCTTTTTTATTAACGTTTGTCGAATATTCGTTTAAAGCGGGGAGAATGTTCGAATTAATTTTTGTTCATTTTTCGAGTATATTTCAATTTTTGATGCGAAGTGGAGTAAATAACTGCGGTGATTAACTTTTACATTTCCCTTTTTCTTCTCGTCTTCTTTCCCTTCGCGTTAGTTTTCTAGGCAACTGTTCGAAATCGTTAGGTAGGTAGGCTACCTACGAATATTACGAAATTCATCTAATAAGTGCGCTCGAATAATTTTTGACAATACGCACTCGCGCCTGAACTTATTTTCTTATTGATTTTTAATTTCTCGATAAAATCACCGATCTACGAAGCCATTATTGCGTCATTGTGGAAAGAAAATCATAAACCTACTCGACTATAAATATGTAGGTAGTCGTATTTTCTATAATGATGGTTAATGGGATGACTTCTTGGCTGGTGAAGCATTGGTTATTGTTTTTAACGCGGTATTCTTGAAGTTGTCTGTAGTTTCTTTCACGACTTTGAATCTGCTTAAAAATTTCCAATTGAATTTCCTCATCTGCGGGTATCTCTTCCATCGTAGGTATAATGCGTTGGATTTTCATCCTGGGCGGATGTATTTTCTGGCTCTCCAGTTAAAATGTCGATCGGTTCTCAAAACAATAATATCATAGCTTATCGTTATTCGGTTTCACTGACCAGTCGGAATGCTCTTATGGATACGTGTAGTCGTATTCTCCACACCAGCTCTTCGCTGCTATTCTTCCATCCTTTCTATAAAAATCAGCTATCGGCTGTCAAACTGCTGTAATTATCACTTTTTTTTCTTGCCAGAAGTGTCAACTTTAATAATCCACCTTCGGAACATGTTGCGAGCGGTTGTATCGCGTTTCACATCAACTCGGTCCAAATTTCGAAAATATTTTCATCGTGCAGAGCAGCTGCCCACTCACTTCGCTCTCGTAACTCATCGCCGTATTCGTAAGTTGAAGACATTTTGCTACTTCAATTGAAGTTTTTCATTCGTGATCTCTCCGTCTTCCGCAAACCACACTGCGGTAGAGAGGTAAAGCTCAATCGTGGGCTCGCACCCTCTTCAAACATCTTTTCCGGCTGCGTTTCTGCCCTAAAGCATTTTGCGTACTCCATTTGCTCCGCAAACGATTCGGTATTTGTTTGTGAAAATAGCGAAGCGTACGTTTTGCTGTGCCAACACGGAATCATATACCTGTAGTCCGGTTAATGCGTATGCTCGCGAGTCGGTTTGCAAATCAAATTCAAGATGAACCGCTTCCGCTCTCACCTTTATCTCTGATGGTTCGGTGATAAATGGAAGTGTAGGTATTAGCCGCAAATCATACCAAAGTAGGCGAAGAATATTTGCACGCGAGTTAGAATGGCAAATCATACGAGTCACACCTTTTACCCTTTCGTTCGTCTTCTTATCCAACCAGGTGCAGCGTCTACGTCGCAAATCGACGACTGAAGATGGCTGCTGAAGACGCACGTAGTATGTAGGATCGTCGACCGAACTGACTGTCGGTTGCTGTTCTGTGTCTGCAGGTACCAGCATATGCGGTGAAATCAGCCGCAGACCGACCAACATCCGTTCGTATCGGCGTAACTTGGAAAAATAATCGAAGCGTTTGCCTACGAAATGTGTTGATGGGTCCTCTGCTCGAGATTTATTTCAAAGGTCGTCCGTACTCGACGATTCCAAATTTCGCTCTCCTACTTCCGGTTGGCCGCGGAGCATCTCGTCCAAAGCGTGGATTGTTCGATAATTTGTCGAAAAAGAAATGCCGAATGCCAACTTTCGATGGTGAGGTCGAGTTTCCAAACGTGTCGAAAGTTCAACTGCCGGCCGGTTACGGCTATTTATGACGTTGGTTCCGAGATAGCATTTCCAGATACTTACGTCTTCAACTGCATGTTGGCCCATCCCTTTGAATCAGGACTCGGAATTATTCTGATCTAACATCTCGTACGAGTGATTTTACGTCTTTATTTGTCTTTGCGACTGAATTTTTCCATAATTTGGGCTACGTTCTGTCGAACTTCTTGGCTAATTTTCGTGAAATTCTTCATCCCTTTGAATCGCAGAGATACCCGGATGGACAGCGTCGCTATGAACATTGAAATGTGGGGCTGGATTCGAAAGTGTCGATAGAATTTCGATATGCTTTTCGGCGAAAGGAAAGCTTGGCTTCTGGCGATGTTTTCCGAACCAGTCGTTGGAGCAGTTTAGTAGTGATAATTGCCTCGAAGGTGATTGTCGCTGCATCCTTCCGTTTGTTGGGAGATTCATTTGGCGATGCTTCGAAAATGTAGGGATTACAGGCGATGAAGAATCCAAAATGGGGATAGGGTTAAGTGCAGCTCGGGTTAAATCAGGTTGGGTACTTTGAGAAAACAAGGGAACCCCGAGAGTTACCGAATAAGTGTAGTCTAATTTTTACGAGAGCCGTAAAATGATAATTGGAGTGTGATTTCTTTGGTTTGTTGAACTCGTTGTCGTAAATATGGAAAACTGGGGCTAATGGTTCGTGGACTTGAGAAGTGAACGAACGAATTTATCACTTCAGTCCGTCTTTTAGGCTAAGTTCTGCTAGTCGTGTGCTGACGGTTGGTAACGAGCGATTGATTTTACGAAGGCCTGCGGCATAGTGTTCACAGTTTTGTAAATTCTTTGAAAAAAATTTCAGTCGCAAATGGCCTTTAATTAAGTGAGAAAATTTTCATTTAAGTAGCCTCAAAATTTACTAAAGATTTCAGGTGCTAAAATTCACGCAACTAACCCTACCGGATAGATCTGTTTTGCCTCTAGCCCAAAATGGTACTCCCTCTTTCTCTCTCCTTCTCTCTCACCCTATCCCCCCTTCCCCTCACCCGACACCCTCCCTTCCTCCATCCCTTCCTCCCTCGCAGTATGCTCATATTATTTTTGATACATACGTACCACGTTTTGATGAAATGTTTCATCATTTTTCCAGAAAAAGAAAAATATAAACAACAACAAAAAATAAAAATAACAACAAAAACGACAAAAAACATAAATGAAACTAGTTTTGATGATTTTTTTTTTTTTTTTTTTTCCTACAGGCTTTATAATTCTCCGGCTGTATTTTCTGTATTTTACGAGTTGAATTTTTATACGCGAGTGTATATTTTTTTCTGCTTATTTTTTCTTCTTTATACAGTCCTAATTCTCAAATGTTTTAAAACTATTGTTTTTTTCGGCCTTCTTTGATAATGATTTTGGAGTTTTTCGAGTATAAAATGCGTCAAAAGAAAACGTATAATCCATAAAACATGACGAACGTTTGATGTAGTTAATACGAGAAAACGGCGAAGAGGGGTAGGGGGTCAGAAAAAAACGCCAACTATACCTTGAGCCTTCGCATCCATTTGAATATATGCACTCATTACGAGGGCTGCATTCCACTGAAATTTTTTAACCACTTTTGTTTTTATTATCGACTGACGGTTTTCAGGTTGTTTTTCTTGCCCGTCTAATCTCATTCTTTCGTCTCAGCTTTTTGGTTTTAAGAAAGCAAATCAAAAAATCACGATTTTACGCCGCTGTCTTCTTCCTCCTCCGTCTCTGTAGAAACGTATCTAACCCCCCTCATTTCCCTCTTTTAATATCACATTTTCGTGGACACGATTATATCGGGTGAAGCAAAAATTTCGATATAGTCGTGAAAAGAGGCATAAAACAACTTCGAAACCTGTGAGAATAAGGTAAAACCAGAATTAGGTTGTCGCATCAGGTCCGAATTTACGTATTCGTTCGCCAGAATTTATTAATATTCGAATCACGACGTAATTTTCGTTGGTGCACGCAAAAGGTGTTCATTTAACGCTTTGTTTTATTTTTGTTTAAATTTGCGACTGGAGCAGTAATGGTAAAGAAAAGGCTCGAATAGACGTACCGGTCGTATTCGTATTCGCATTCGCATTCGCATTCAATTTCAGAATGTATCTAACGTATGCGTGCACATCACATATTATTCGCGGGTGGTCACATTATTCGTTAGAATTGTGTGACTTTTTTCGAGGGGATGAAATATAGCGGGCGGTCGTCTTCGACTGCGAAAAATGTTCGAAACTAGTTTTTTGTTCCGAGACGATTCGGGATAAATTGCCTCGAAGTTCGAAAAACAAATCCTCTTTTTTTTCTTCTTTTTCTTTTTTTTTTTTTTTTTTTTATCTGTTTCTCTTTCACCGCTAACGCCCGCTCGCTCTGCTCTGCCGAAGTGTAGACAGACACCTTCAAAAATATTTTCAATGAGACTTCGTCATTAACGAGTGAAACATTTCGCCGAATCCGATTTGAGAATTGACTATAGAATGGTATCAACTCGTAGTCGGTTTAGACGACTTTTATTGAAAAGTGGGGGCGGCTTGGGCCCCTCACAGTTGTGAACCTTTCATACGATAAGCTGAGTTGACGGTTACCAATGTAAGCATAAATATGTTTTGGCGGGACCATCGTGTGAATTTTTTTTGGATGAATTGTATTTTACATTATGCTTGACATACGCCTCTGCGTATAGTTTCGAAGTCAAAAATTAAATTTTTTGAGAAAAACGGAGGATTAAGAAAATGGGATTCGAATATGAGCACCCCAAATAATATTTAAAATTGTATTTGATTGTCGGTAAAAAAAAAAAAAAATAATACGAATCCAGTTGATAGTCCCTCTTTTTTTTTTTTTTTTTAAGTCCGTTAAAAATGAAGCCCATTTTCCAATAAAATATTATAATTCACTCGCAATAATATGTGTCCAAATGCTTTTGTATCAGCGTATGTGCAACGAGGCATTATGAATAATTCGCACACTGGATCCATTCCTCTTTAATATTATCCTTGCTAAATTTTGGGCAGAAATAGCCGTTCTATCGCTAGTAATGATATGTGTGTATATATATATATATATATATATATATATTACATCGTGGAAGAATTTGGATTTAATTACAATTTTTGTACAAATTCAACGATGATATTTATATCTTATATCACCAAATATTACATCAGTTATTCATTTGGTCTCCAAGCATTGCAAAAGAGAACATTTTGGTACCAATGTATGCATTGGTGCTAGTACTTGGCACCATTTCTTTTCAAAAAGGGTATATTTGGGCACTGATGTATTAAAACACCTAACATTTAGGCACAATTCACTAATGCATCACATCGGTGCCAAACAGTCGTTGCGTTGCTGAAGGGAATATTTAAGCATCGATGCATTGCAAAATGGAACAGTCAGCCACCAACAAAACGTAACAACAAACAACTGACGAAGTTTACAGCCTTCCATCTGAAAAATTCAAGAATCTACGTGTATACTATCGTGTACTTTATCGATAATGTGTTATCAGGCCACATTTTAACCCGTATATATGGTTAATTGATTTTATAATATGCTGTACGATTTACGATATGAAAAAAGTTTGAAATTGCGATATGAATGGCGATACAGTTGTACGTATACCATGTATTGCCTATCTGTGACTTGGCTTAGGAGACGAGCAACCCTCATTTCCATCGTTGGCCATACTGAACGCATCCTCGTTGATTGTTAAGTAGATTTTTGAAAAAAATCAACTTATTAAAATTGCCTGAGTATTCCTGTCCAGGGGTGGGATCGGAAAGGTTTTTCGTTTCATGATCTTCTGGGCATTTTGGCACTATTTTTGAGAATTTATTTTTTTTTAATATACGTACCCCCCTTTACGTTGAGTTCATTTCCAGGCGTAATTTTGATCGGACAGTTTCGAAATTTAAAACGCGTATTCGGATTCGCCTAAAAAAGAACCCTATTATTTTTGGTCTGGATCGGGCGCATATTCCTTCCGGTAGGTCAGTTTATATCCATTTTTTTTTTATCCGACAGCGTATGGGTCGCAATTTTTAATCGATAGGCCCGAAATTTAGTATACGTACGTGCTTTATATCGAAGACAATACCTACTAATTTTGGTGCGGATAGGCTTTACGGTACGTTTGATAGGTGCGATTTTGTTGCAGTGTGAGCAGAATTATGGCTCTAAAAGGAGTAATTTTTGAGCTATAGTCACAAAATTTGGTACATGTATTGATTAAAAGTTTATCTAACATGATTCTAAATTTGGTTCTTATTGGTATTGTGGTTCATTCTCTGGGGCTGTTGGAACTGTACCTTCTATCCGAGAGCGAAACCTATCAATTTTGATTTTGATTGGTCAGTTTGTTTCCAACTTATTAGTTATTTAATGTGATTTTCTCTCTTTTGCCCTTTTGATAATAGTCGTGAGAAATGCATTTTCGAGGCTTCATGGAGAAAAACACTCGTTTTAGCCTAAAAACAACACGATCCCAGTCAATGGTCAATTTTCACCCATCGCCCACTCGCTTCCCTACTCTAGATTTTTTGAACACGGACGCTAAAATATCTGCTCATATTTTCGTAACCAGCTTGTGGACAACTGCTGCACGATACTTTGTTTTGTAATGTGGAATAATTTTGGCAAAAATAATTATTATTATTTTTTTTTTCATACAATATAATCCACAACTCTCGCCACTGGAATGAGAACCGTCGAATTATTTCCTAAAATCGCCACCCCAGCGCTAATAAGCTTCATCTTTTGCTATAAAAGAATGTATTTAGCGCTCCTTGTTTTATTTTTGGCCTCCTCCATTAGCCTGGAGAATAACAATTCTATTCGATAATCTGATAATTATTTTTCTTTTACTCTAAATTTTGCAGTTGAAACCGTTGACCAAACCCAGCAGCCCAATATTTTAAAATTTTTCCATAAACTTTGATTTTGTTAGAACTATCCCAACCATTATGGTCTTATTTAACAGGTTTGGTAGTGTGTTATTTGAAATCGTGCTCGTTATAAATAGGAATTATTTTTCATTTCACAAAAAAAATAATAATGATTTTTGACATTAAAATTAAAAATTAATTTATAAAATATTTTTAAAAATGAAACCTAGTCAGTATATTTTATCGCATGTTTCTTATTGGTGTGATATTGATAAGTTTTTTCATAAAATAAAAATTTTATATACATATATAAAACTTTACTAGAAAAAGGTTGGTAATATGGGCAATTTTTAAACAAAAAAAATCTTCTTTTTTTTTTGCAAAGCCTGTTGCGCAAGAGTTTTTCTACTTTTATTCTCTTTGTCAAAATGGGTCACAAAGATGAATCTCTTCGCAGGAGACGTCTGCGTACATTCAAATTAAGCAATTTTCTTTCATTTTTTTTCAATAAGGTTTTTCACTATTTTTGATTTGTTCGTCCCTGTCCTCCTCTTTATTTGCATTAAATTCTTGATTGATGATTCAATCAATACTCAAAACTGGAGGATAACCCGACAATTTCACCTTTTTTGAGACTTCATTTTAAATACCAATGTAGTGTTGCTGTCGAATCTAATGCCTTTTTATTGACAGTGAAACAGGAAACTTCTTATTCGCCTCATGCTGATGCATCTTGATGATAATTATTGCAATACTTTAATTTTTTAAAACCGTTTTTCCTCCTCAATTTTGTTCGTATCCCTCTCTCAATTTACCGAGTACATAAAATATTATCCCGAGTGAGTACCCGTATTTGTACAGCGAAAAAATTATTTATATAGGTAAGTTATTCATTGAAAACTGGCAGTATCTCTGGAAAGAATATTGATATAAAGATGATTACAAAAGAAACTAAATCAAAATGAATTTGTGCCTTACTTCGGTTGATAGGTAAGAGGTGTAAAAGCGAAGTTTTACGTATGCAATATGATCGAATGACATCCAAAATTTTTAATTTTTGATGTTGCATTTGTAAAAAACACAGATTGAAATTATGATCAGTGTTATAGACAAAACATTGTGTGATCGAATGTATATGAATAGATTATTTTCATGCTGGGAATCTTAGCGATTGTGCTAATATCGGTCTGATATAAGACTTAGTTTTTATTTGTAGGTTTCCTGCCAGCCAGGAGATTAGAACCATTGACCGACAAGAATACCTACCTCAAATCGCCACCATCACCAAAATCTGGCAACCATATACACTCGGTCATGGCACCAGGTGATGGTGACGAGAGTACTCTACCAATGTGTGTCTCCACACTACTTCCTCCAGTACAGCAGTGTGTAGTACGATTCAATGGAAGCAGAGCTACTAACAGTAGGGTAGGTGCGTGTAAGGGAGTGGTGGATGCCCCCTTCCAATACATCCCCGCATCACACCAGTACACACCACCACTATTAGCGCTGGTGTGCTCAACCTCATCACATTGTGAGGTGGAGAGCAGGTGAACTAGTGGGCTGATGTGTTCTTCCGAGAGATAGCGCTATACACCATCTCCCAGATCATATCTGGGTCACCAATGTAGGTTTCCTGCCAGCCTGGGAATTAGAACCATCGACCGACAGGAATACCTTCCACAAATTGCCACCATCACCAAAATATGGCAATCATATACACTCGGTCATGGCACCGGGTGATGGTGACGAGAGTACTCTGCCAATATGTGTCGCCACAGTATTCATTTTTGTAGCAATCCTCCATATCAGCACAAAATTTGAGTTTGAGGAAACGGCTTGTTCTCTTCCCATCACTTTTCATTTTTATTTTTTAGAAAAGGAGTAAGGCTGAGCAATTAGCCGAAAACAGCTTCGCCTGCGTGTCAATTAGCCTATACGTCAGTTTTGACACCATGTAAAGCTATCCGGGTATTGAAAATCGTATGTTGAATGCATGTAAACGTGAAAGGAGACATCGGAGACATCAGGTAGCTCCTCCAACTTACATTGAAAAAAACTTAATTTGCTATTGTTATAAATCTCAAATGGTAGTGAAGGAGTTGATGAGTATTTTTGCCTGCGGAGGATGTAACTTGTAGTAAGCCCTGTGTACAGTACGACGTGAGACTCAGCTTTAGGAACAGTGCCCTTATGAGGACTTCACCAACCACACCATTTTCCTCGGTTCAACCTTGGTGTAGTCATTCACTGGCTGCAGTGGTTATACTTTTTATTATTATTATTATTTTTTTTTGACCATTCCTTTCTCCAGTGCTGGTATTACCTTCTCTTATCACGAATCTATCAAAACCAGAAATACTCGAACGATGAGAATTTTACGCACAAAGTACTTCGATTAGCCTCGTTTATAAGCAAATTATTTAATTTTTTTCTCATATTCTCTAAACGGGGGCATAAGCGATTAATTTTTTGCTGGACAAGTTGTGCGAGTTGATGGCTTGTTAAATACAACACAATGACGTAAAATAAATTTTATTGCTGCCTAACTTCATCGCGCCTCTTTGTACTTCTGTTTATGGCTTTTTTGAAATTATCTACCATTCTCTAGTTTGACCGATACACTCTGTTTGTGAGCGAGTTTTTCTGCCTGTTTTTCTGCCTGTTTTTCTGCCTGTTTTTATCATTTTATTATGGTGGTGATTGAGGTGATGAGACCTTTTTTTTTTCTTCACCGCATCAGTTAAAGTTGCTCGTATAAATTTGCGCGAAGGTGTGAAACACTATAAAACGGAGTTCTAATTATATTATTTTTTTTAAAAAAGTATTAACAAATATTTCTGGTCCATTCAAGGGCGTAGATGGGTCCTATCTAGAGGTTGAGGGGGTTAAAAACTCTGCTGTTTATACGAAGCCCCAACCACCATCAAAAATAGAAGAATTTTGAATATCAAGATTTTTTTGGTCCAGGGGAAGGTTCGTACTTTCAGGATTTGGGGCATAGATGAAGTTTTTTGGTGTTCGAACTCACCCGTCGTAAAGAAAAAAAGGCTTAACCTTCTAAGACCAACGTGTTTTAGTCGATTTAAGTGATCTTACGTTAAGGATGGTGTCGAAAGAGACCACTGGGAATATGTGAACTCCTCTTACGATGGAGTTATCTACACCCTTGCCAAAGACCCTTATTTATGTAGGCCCTCGGGTCTATTTCATCATTGAAAAATTTCTGGGCAAAAATATGAAAACCGAATTAGATTAAGAAATTTAGATTCAACGTAAGTTAAAATCCAAATAAATTCGACTTTCGTTCCATGCTAATCTGGCCTAAACACTCGATGTAACCCCCTTTTTGGCCAAATCTCTGGCCTTGGTATATTTTTTGAAACTTGAAATCAACCTATTAAATTTCGAATTGACGCTTTGTCGTTAAATGGGAACTCACGGAGACATTCATTCGGTTGAGTAGTGAAAGTTTTATACGAACTTGTAAACAACTTCATCTTGGAGGTACTTCGCTTTTACTTTGAATAAAAATATTTTCAACGTCAGTATTTAAAAAAGTATATTCGATTTAAAGAGTTAAGAATATCTCTTTATCTGGAAATGACTTGCACGAAGCCTGTTGAGGCTGCTTATATGAACTCGAAGAATTGGAGGGTTGCGAAAAGACCACTCTCATACTTCTTAAGTTGATGTAGTTTCTGTATAATTGGCTGAAACTTTGGTTAGTATAATTTAGAACGTCCTGCCAAATGAAAGAGAATCTGCATTGTGTAAATAAATGAATAAATAAATTGAATAAATGCCTACATCGACGTGGGAAATACCATTAATCATTTTGGATCTTCTCGCCTTTCAGGGCCCCTATATCTTCAAAATCGTTATTTTTTGGAACGGTGTGCTTTTTCATGGGGAAACTTTTAATAGAGACGTTCTGAACTATCGTATTCCAAAGTTTCAGTCAATTTTTCCGTGACCAGTTTTCCATAAGAGGTGTGGGCCGTCCTTTCCACTTCATTTACCCAGATTTTTATGAACGTTTCAAGTGGACCTCTGTCTGAAATTCTTACAGGTTTTACAATTATTGTTCTTTCGCTTACTTTCGTATGCCTAAGCCTAAGTCTTTGAGCAAACGTACCAAAAGTTCATTAAAATGATCGAGCATGTTCTTATTGATAATATAGGAAAGTACCTATACGAATTATTGGCTATACGTTAGAATAGCTTGTGTCTAAAATAGTGATTTTTGTATTGTCATTATTATCATTTATTCATTTATTTATTTATATTTATATATTTATTTACTTATTCTTTTTAAATTAAAAGTTATAATTATAAGACTACTACGAATTTCCACAATGTTATTCACGTACTGATTTGTCTGTCTGAGTGGTTAGTCTTTGTGGGATTCTGCAGTATGAAAAATTCGGAAAAGAACCTGCCAATACGATGTTGTGCCTTACCGTTTTTCAGATTAACTGTAATACTTTGTCGGCTACTGAATCTCCATTTCGAATTCGTATCGATACCTTGTTCGATCGGATATCACGACACTCGAATATTTATCGATCAATCAATAAATTGTAATTGGGAATAATCTGCATTTTCTACAAGCAGCTAGTCGCTTCCAGCATCCTGATCGTATATTTGACTTCTGGTACTATAAATTTTTTTCTTATCTCTGTTCGTTTGCGTCATTAAGATCTTTGGTCTTGAGTCTCAATTACCGCCGTGCTCTCTGTTCTTTGTTTTTGTTTTATTTGTTTATTTTTTTAATATAAGTAGTTTGAGACGTGTAGTTTGCATTCCTTCCCGTTTTACCCGTCAATTCTTGTCCAGCGAAATCGGTTCCACTTATTCATGGGTGATCTTCGCATTCACTATCTTATAATTGGTCGATGTGCAATGTTGTTTTTTCTCTCGTCGCTCCGATATTTACTGGTGTTATTATCACCAGCGGTTTGTATCGAGTACAGTAAGCTCCGAGTTCAATTATGGTTTCCATTTTTTTTCTCGACTTTTACAATTACTTATGTTTTTGATTTATTTGATTTTTTCCTTTTTTTATTTTCCATACTCGTCAGCTTGTTATCCAAATATTGCCTTGATGAAAAAAATAAAAAATAAAAAAAAAGGCAAGAAAAGAATACAAATTGGAGAAAAAGTTAAGGTTAATAAGTACACCATACATTTTATAAATAATTAGATCTGTCACCCAGTGCTTCGTGTAAACGATCAAACAGAACCCTTCCCCTTTCTGTCTTTCTCTTCCGTGTGTGCGTATGCCTCTTCTATGGAACATTATTTTATCAAAATAAAATAAAATGGGGGAGAGAAGAAAAAGTATAAGGTACTTAAACAAACTGGTGGGTATTTAAAATACTAATTTATGGAGTTTTCTGTTTACATAAATCGTGAAGACCCGGTTGCCGTTTTAAGATAAAATATATAAAAATGAGACAGGTTTCTACCAATTGTGACCGCTTCAACGACTATAAAACTATTTAGACCTGACATTGCGTTGAAAATCGTCGAATTCTCTGCTATACAGTATAAAAGATATTGCTAACTATAGGCGAGTAATAACTTGATTTTTATACCGTTTTTACGACCTTGTCGCCGATGATTTTCAAGTTCTCGAACAATTATGTTGGAAAATTATTACGCGTTAACGGTTAATAGTATTATTATCATTATCATCATCATCATATTTTTTTTCTCTTTTATTTTTATTTTCCTAAACTGTGTGCTGTATAATGGAAGATGATCGACAGAGGTTGTTCTAATTGAGATAAAAATTCAGCGAAATGAAAATAAAAGTCCCGATGTTACAAAAAATATTTGTTTTATCAACGTAAAATAGAATATATTAATTATACGAAGATCCAATTTCTGAGTCGTGAACCTGTCATTATTGGCGAAAATATCAGAAAATACTGATCGTTAAGTAACTCGTTTTTCATCGTGAGGAAGAAATTAATCGCTGAGAAAGTAATTTCAGTATGTACCTACTGTAATCCAAACTTGAGACTTGACCATGTGGGTGTCCAATGAGAAATGAAGTCATTTAAATACTGTCATATAGACTTGGGACTTGAACTTGTTTTTAGAGTTGGCCAAAAAGAATGAGGAAATAACTTTCGTCATTACAGTATTGGACCTTAATTGATATTGAAACTGCTTCACTTTAGTCCCAAGATCGCTGTTTTAGGCTCTACTGCTATTTCATTTTGAGTCATTTGGCTGGTACTTTTGCAACAATATTATTTTAATGACGCCGGACAATAGGAAGTTTTGATAACAACTAATTTTGATTTAAACTTCCTTATTGGGTGAAAATGAGAAAATTTAATTCTAAAAGCGTATACGTATGTCTGAGAAACGTTAAAAAACTTTCTACTGTTGCTTCTGATGACCGTGCTGTACATTAACATGATATGAATTTACATTTGTATGTAATTTTTATTGAAAACGTAAGTGTAGCTGAGAGGGATCTCGTCAAGTAAGCGTATGAATTTGGCCCTTTGAACCAAATAAAATATCTTCTGCATGTATGCAAAATGTGAAAGTTGGTGTGTGTATGTGTATGTGTATGTGTGTATTTATGTGATTATGTATCTATTTATGCAGTATATTATGTACCTATGTATGCAGGTATGTACGTTTGTTAGCACATCACTTCAAAACAGGTGTATAGATCTGGCTGAAATTTTCAGGAATCATTTACGTTGTACCAAAAAAAGTTTTAAGCTAATATGGAGGTTCTTATCTTTCTGGTGGCAAAGGTGTGTATTTTAACTTCTGTTGTTCTTAGAAATTTTTTCCCAAAAAGCATATTAAGTAAACTAACTATATGATATTAGTATGCTTTCAAAATTTCATGCCCCTGTTACAGTCTTCTTGAAGTATGGGACTCCAGAACGTTCCTGACAGTGGCGTTCATTTGGTCAGGAGTGCATTAATATTTTAATTTTTTTTCTCGTTTGGGTGATGGAGGGATAAATATAATTATAGAAGAATAGTTGGTGAACTTCTTAATGTGACAAAGAAAATAGGGAGTGAGAGTGTGGGATAGGATGAAGAAGAGGAGATATAGAGAGTTGTTGGGTTGACGAGAGAAAGAATGAGAGATTTAGTGAAAATAGAGAAAGGGTGATAGAGATGTACTTAAATGATGGGTATCATATATAAAGAGGCTGGCTACTTTAGCAAATGTACCTAGCAAAAGCAGTGCTAAAATCATTCAGAGCGGGCAGCTGGTATTTAAGTATACAGTTGTTTCATAGGTTAGTCTTTTGATGTCATTATTTATGTGGGTTTAGTTCGTTCATGTTTTACTATTATATGGAGTTACACTGAAAAATCTCATTTTCTGGGTTGATTCTTCTAAAATTTATTTCTTTGGATCTAAAAAAGAAAGTGGTATGACTCAAAAACGTAATTGTTGTTGTTGGGAATATTATGAAGAAATGAACGAAAATTTTTTCATTTACCCACATAATTTAAATATCCGTATGATTTTTTCAAAAAAAAGTACTCGAATTCAGAACTTCCTTGATGAGTCTTATAAGTTGATCAGTTGCATCATTGCGTTAAATTGCAATTATCCTTAATGCTGAAGAGGTTTGAGTTAGTTCCTTATTAAATGAGTGAATGACTTGATCAAAAATTTAGTAATTGGTACTGATCTTCGAAAATGCCCCCTTTCTATTTTTGTGTTTAGAAATTTCATTGGTCAAGTTCCGAAAAATATTATTGTTTATAACTAAAAAAACAAAGCATTAAGTAGTCAAACTTAAAATTATTCAAGTTTGTCGTCATGTTACATCCAATATTTTTACCTTATTTTGTTACAATTGATTCATTGAGATTTGTGATAGGACTAATGAAGACGGTGCTCTCTATAAAAAGTACTGAATTACTAAAAAAAAAAAAAAAAAAATACTTCGAATGAGCTAGAAATCGACAGAGTTCATTTCCATTGCATTATCAGTACTTATGTGAACCAAATTTCATAGATATTGAATAAAAATTGCCCCCTGTACCTTGTAAACAAGATTTTAGAGACAGCTCCTACGTATAATACGATGTATCATTTATCATGGCGCGTTTTTTGAATCATTTTAGAAATTTTTGGCGATGTTAAAACTGCCGGCTGTCCGATTTTGATGGAAATTTTACCAGTATACTGGTCGACGTGGAGTGATACGCACACCATAATAAAACACTATATTGGTGCGCGTGAATATGCCGCGAAAGGTAAAGTGCAATACAAATTTACAATGGAAGAGGAGTTAATGACGTACCAAATGTCAATAAAGAATGAATTTAAATAGTTGAATTTAAGATTAAAAGTAAATAATAGATGAAAAGAATAATATTGAAATTACGGAGATGAATTTTATATTAAAAATTTTTGTATGAAAAAATAATAAATTTTATTTAGAAAAAAAAAAAAAAAAAAAAAGTATTAATTTGAATGAGTAGCTCTTATTGGTGGATATGTTCAAATTTATGACAATAATTTTTTCAATCTTTAAATTCTCATTTTCTTCGATTACAGCCTTCTAATTTTTTAATTTTCAAATATGAATAGCCTTAGGACATTCTCCGGATGGTCAGCAACATTTTGAGCCTACTTTCATTAAAATCTATGATGTAAGATAATTGTTCTGAGCGAATGAAATTCCGTTAATTCTGGAGATAGACATACCAAACATATAACCTCTTCCGTACGCAGTCGGTAAAAATTTGTAAAAATAATTGCATAAAAGTATGTCATTAAAGATTAAATTCGAATAGTTGAATTTGAGACTAAAAGTAATAATAAAAATAAATCAACGTGTCATGTTTCATTAAGTCCATGTTCTGCGTATCTTTTAACTTTTATTTTCACATGGTGCGTCATTAACACACCTCACCTACTTATTGTATATTTGTATTGCATTTTACCTTTAGCAGCATATTTACTCACACCAATATAGAGAGTTTTATTATGGTGCATGTCACTCCGCCGCACCCAGTATATTATAATCACTTCCACTGAGGTGCAAAAATAATGAAAAATAAAAACTTCCTCGTTGAAAAAAAAAAAAGTCAGTTCAATTCAAACCGTGTAACTGAAAAAATATACGTTCATTTCTTTATATTTCCTACAGTTACGTTTTTTAATCTTACGTCTCTCTTTATCGGATAAGAAACAAATTTTTGAAGAATAGCCTTGAAAATGAGTTTTTTCGGTGTTAACTGCTTAATGGAAAAATATAGAAAAACTACATAAATGATGACGTCATAGGCTAACTTGTAAAATAATATACTTATTGTCTTATTTTGTTCTAGGGGCTAAATTCAAAATTCGAATTCCGTCCGAGTTACTAGGTTAAACCGTTTAAAATAGAAAAAAGGAAATCAGTGATGAGAAAACTTAGGCTTGGAATTGCTGTTTTGATCTTGCTCGTTGAAAAACTTACGGATACCACCCATTAGGTATGTACCTATTGTTATTTGCAAGTTACTCCGTACTAACGTGCCATTTTTTAATGTTTCAATTTAGGAATAACCGCCGTAAACGGTCATTAATTATACTTCTGTTAGTGGAGGTGTTCGAAATTCCACGAAGGCCGTATATAAATTTATTGATATAGAAATTTACCATAACTTCCCCGGTAAATTAACAATGCAAAAATTGCCTTTCATTGATATTTTTCGGCTGACTTAGTGAATGTTTTTGAGTTTGAGCTCTAAACTTGCAGCCTACAGATTTGGAGTTTCATAAACGTACATCTTAGAGGAAGCGAAAGCTTATCTACATTATTGACAAAATTATGCGAG
Organism: Ericerus pela; assembly: GCA_011428145.1. Lineage (NCBI taxonomy): Eukaryota > Metazoa > Arthropoda > Insecta > Hemiptera > Coccidae > Ericerus > Ericerus pela. The sequence continues at coordinate 4,006,686 of WOFM01000549.1, read as the reverse complement.
CGAAAATCGTTTAAATTTCGTAACCCACTACTGGTTTGTCAAATCAGTTCCCAATTAGTTTTTATTCGAAGTATCCAAAAATAATCACCTTAACCGACGCACAAGTTGTATCCGTAAAAGAAAATCTAAATCACATCCTCAGAATTTATTATTAGCCTGGTGAAGAATTGATATCGATTAGAAATAAACTTATTTCTCAATGCCTGTCCGTTGGAGGAGGTTTGTATTTTGTAATCGCTTCAATGTTTTTTAATACGAAAACGAGGCGGCTTCTTTTCTGACCGAAAATTTTTCGACTTACGACGAAAAAAAATTTTTTCGTTGAAAAAAAAAATATAAATAGGTACTGGCCATAAATTTTTCCAGTTCTGACTGTAGTCATTGAGATAATCGCCGTAAAGGCTATATATTCGATCTTATCGATTCATTATCGATGATGGTTTTTCTTTTTTTTTCTTGTATAGACTTTATAATATTATGTACTCGGACCTACTTTTTCCTTTTGATTCTTGAAATTCGTTAAGCGGTTTGTGGGAAACGGAATCGATGAGATGAATCTGCACACGAAATTTAACTAATTGTATTAGTAAATTTTAACAGAGTCTTTATCTCTACAGCGTTGTAACGGTGTCTGATTACCATCGTTTATTAAAATTACACGTGTAAGGGAGTAATAATGCGCGTTAAATGTTTTTTTCCTTCCGTCTCTCTCTCTCTCTCTCTCACTCGCTCTCTCTCACTCTCTCTATACATACATATATATCACTCTCTCCCCATTCTGATGAGAGTTTATAAGTAAAATATGTATTTAACTTTAACTTTAAATGCGTTCGTTGATTTTCGATTAGACGTTCCTATCGATACAGAAAAAAATAAAGATGAACAGTACGATATTTATCTATGTCTACCTACCTACTTATTGAAAGTTCAATATTTATTAGATTCGGTGATGGTTGGAAGATCAACTCGTTACACCATACTTCAGGACTGCATATAGCTTTTTTCTTAGTTTAAAATTTCACCTGAATATGTGGCTTTCGCTCAGAGAAAAGTTTGTTGACTTGTCAGTGGCAATTGAAAACAAATGGATTCCTCTTAAATTGGAGAAAACATCAAAAACAGTTTTTAGTAAACTGGCTGTCCACAGTCCTTACCTGTAGTTAACTTATCTGTTGCAACGAGATAATTTTGTTTTCTGTGTCAATCTTTTTCTTTACAAAAGTTTCGCTTTATATTGATTTTCTTTTTTCCATTTCGGAGTTGTAATCTTTATTACTATGCTCAGGAATTCTGAACATAGCAAAAATCCTTTTTTAGAAGGGAAGAAATTTCAAAATTACAGGCTGTAATGTTTAAAATTTCCAATTAACTTTTGGTCCAAAGTTATGGTGAAAAATTTGAAATAAAAATCATTTCATTAATCTTTAGTTCAAAAAGTGGAATACCTTGCAACTTCATCAATTTGGAATAGTTAGGTAGTTACAGTATTGTGGTATGCCAGGGGGCGTACATTTGACAATCCCCTTACAGTCTCGACAATATTTCTTACAACCATTGACACAGCCAAGAATTTTGGGATAAATCACCTACATTGGATGGTTGCCACAGAATTACCACCACTCAACCCTAAGTAGCCTACCAGGTGTCCATTGACCCAAATTTCAACCATGCCTAAGAAAAAATTTATACTTCCCTAAACTTTGGCTATTACCAAAACCTCAGGCAAATTTACCATAATGCTATTAAATCAGACGCCACAAAAGCTACCCCATTGGCAATTAAAATACAGTCAATAAATTGTAATTATAAAAGAACGTGTAATATAAAAATAAAAACCAGCGAATATATTCAACATAGTAAAAAGATCGACATATAAAATTTAGTCTGCAAATAGCAGATGAGTAAAATATTAATTATGGTGTTCAAGTACAAAGAGCATAAAAATAAGTGAGAAGAAGCAAGTGAATAGTTTTCAGTAATCATCTAAAAATAAAACAGTCTGCGGAAAAAGAGAGAGAAAAATAATTTGTGTGGGAATGTAGAAAAAATAACAATTGGTTAGATTTTTAGATCCGTGGCAGCAGCCAAGGCAGCAACCATAGAGGATGGGAAGAAGGGAGTTAAAAATTTGACGAAACATAGATGAACTGTAAGTAAAACTGTGGCAGCATCTCCAAGAGGTGAAGAGAATAAAAGAAGAAGTACAGAGAGTACAATGAACGAGTGAAAGATAAGAAAGACAAAATGTATAGTAAGAGATAAATGACGAAAAAAAGAGCGAAAAGGATGAAATGATTGAACATGAATTGAATGAGAAGAATGAAGATAATAATTTAATAGAAACATGGAAAAAATGGACAAAAGTATACACGTAGCCTATAATTTTCAGGCTACGAGAGAATTTTTTATTAAGTGTTAAATCTAAAACCACTAAGAAGATAAATTTAAAAGGAGGTTTTCAAAAGTGGTATTTATTATTATTTTTAATTTTGAAAGGTGATAGGCCGCATGCGTCAGCATCCTAGAATTTTTTCCGAAAGAAATTCCCAACAAACAAATTTTTTGAAATTATGTTGTCTATGGTTTATCATTCAACATACTGCAAGTCCCCACCCCTGGTTCACAGGTGGTTTTAGTCCTTCTAAATCAGTTTCTCATCAATGTCTCATCGGAATGAAATGTTGGAAAATATTTTTTCAAATGAAAGTTATTCCACGTGAAAATTTCCTACAAAATGCTCTATACCGTATAATTTATTATATTTGCCTAGGTTCAATAGTGAAGCCGTAAGTTTCCCTTGAAAAGTTTGTGTTTTAATAATTGAAAATTTTTCATGTTCTGTTATTTATTAGAGTTTATATCAACATTTGAATATTCGTTATTATTTGAAAAAAGGTTTAACGTAGACTCGTGTACTAATACTCTACCAACAATCTTTTTTTTCCTTTTCTTTATTTTCATAATACAAGTTTTCATTCGGACAAAAGTTTCTCAAAAAAACAAAGATGAAAACGTGCTTAATATTATACGTGCAGAGCCGATATTTTTGTTTATTGTCTGTTCATAGCTGGTATACTAAAATAAATGAATCATCACAATAATTACCAACACCCCGTGTATGCTTGCCTGATGAGCTATTTTTGAGCAGTATTTTTGGTGGTTTTGTGTGTTGGCCTGTTGAGCCTTAAGTCTTACTGGAGTAGTGCAGCCAGCTCGGCTAGAAAAGCATGTCTTCAAAAGTCATGAAAAATTTCTTGACTTTTTGAAGTCATTTGGTCTGTTTGAGAAGGAAAATAGTACGACACTAGGCCTATTGACTACCTGTTTCTTTGAAACAGGGTGTTTGATTTGGGAAAATGCTGCACTATAATTCTTTGAAGAAACTGTTCGCAGAAAAACGTTTTACCTAAAATAAACTTTTTCATCTGAAATAAGCTGAATTTCCTATCCGGAATCTGTTTGTAGGTTACGATAAAATGTTTTCTTCTAAAAATATCGGAGGGTTTGTATCCCATACATTCCGTTTTTATCAAAATATTATTCTATTTGAAACATCAATTTTTAGAGTATTCTTACTTTATAGAAGTGATACTGTCATAACTGAGAATTACTGTTGACGGAACTTGCAGACTAAAACTAAAACATCAAGTGTAGCACCTTTTAGGAATATTGAACTTATCTATCGTGATTCTATCCGTGTGAAATGAGAATTATCTGGGTCCCAGTCTAAATTTCATCCAAAGGTTAAAATCTTCTTTTTTTTTTCAATGGGCTAAATAATTTGATAAGTATAAAATGTACAACTCTCTTTCATCATGCCATAGAAAAGCAGATTTAAAAAAAAAAAGAGGAAAAGGGCATTTAGTATTTAAAAAAACATAATGTTTGTGATTTATTGATGGAAATTGTAACGGCCAAAAGAGGTGGTAATGTACCTAATTAGAACCACTTTCGATGTTACACCGTACATGAAATATTACGTACTAAAAGCAGCAATACTTCTTTTAGGTGTTCAGGCGGTACGGGGATTCGAACCCGTACCGGCCGAACACCTAAAACCCTCCCTCGCTCACCGCCACAAAAGGCAGCACCGTACTCACTCGGCCACGGTGCCGGGTGATGGTGAACGAGGGAGTGAGTATTGTTATGTGCCGACGTATAGTGCGGCGGCCCGGCCGCCACACTTCTTAAAATATTTCAAGTTTATCATCCACAAACTATAGTGGACCTTAACATATGTTAGAGACTCAATAATCTTTTAAACACACGAGTGAGTTTACACATTTAATAAAATAATAATTTGTACATCACAGTACATATATTAATACGTTAATATTTATACATATACAATCACAATCCAACAAAAAAGACTATCTGTTCACTAGAGACTTGTACTAGAGAGGTTCTAGGTACTTAGAAGTAGCTGTCGAGGAACTGTGTCTTCTTCCACTGAATTGAGGGATTATATACTCGTTCAGGGTATGAAAACGTATGTGTTGGATAGGCTAAGTGAGGTAGGGTATTGTTATTATAGGGTTGTGCTGACTCGTCGAGTACTCGAGGGACAGGCACAAGTAGGTCATGAATATACAGGTAATATATCTATATTCATAAAATCAAATACGGGTAATTTAGTGGTTGTTTATAAAGAGTTATAGGATGATTATTGTTGATAAATATCTACATTTTTGGTATTTGAAAATGTGTGGACGAATATGTTCGTCATTTCTAAAAATAGACGAAAATATACGTTACACAATTCTCCGGGGGGAAACAAAAAAAAAACAGAAAAAAAATTTGTTTCCAAAATCTATCCAACAAGTACAAGTTAAAAAAAAAATTTCTTATTGACTATGCATGGTTAAAATTATGTCATATAATGCGAGAATATATACTTAGAATAAAATATTTTACGAATATTAATTATGAGTAACAAATTTTTTCTTAGGTATATAGGTAGTTAGTGTATCGTATTATTTTGTGTAATTTTTACAATGCTGTGCTTTTTGTTAAATTAGCACAATTTCGGTGGGAGGTTAACTTTAAGTATATAATAATAAAAATTAAAATAAACGTGATTGTAATTAACCACAATAAGAATATTCCATTGACAAAAGTTAGATAATCATCAAAATTTTGGTCGGGTATTTGTAGTTCAATGGATTTAATTTTGTTTTCCAAGTCGTTAACGGGAACAGTGTGGGGAACAAAATTTTTATATTTGTGATTGTAGACTTTTGTCGTTGCCAGGTCTATGGCAAGATCAAAAGGTTCCATGGAGTTGGAAAAATATGTCCAAAGAAGTGATAAATGATTTTCAATTTTAATAGTCTCTTCTAATGATTCAGAGAGACAGGGAATTTCTATTGGGATAATTACAGTATTTTTATTGTTTTTGTCAACGTTTTCGATTTGGATGTGACAAGGTACGTCCAGAATAAAGGTTCCGGGGGAGTTATTATTGATTTTTAGTTTTTCGGATTTTTTTGTAATGGAATTGGTTGCTATGAGGGAATTGAAATTTACAATAGCAAATTTGGTGTGTTCAATAGGATGCACTAGTGTTTGGTTATTATTAAGATTACATTTAAACGAACAGGATTGCAATAAATTTTGATTTAAGTCTTGAAAGAAAAGATTCTTTGCACATGAAGATAATTTATCACTTCCTCTATTAGATGGAAGGAAGAATAATGGTTTATCCGAATCACAATAATGGAGATTAGTTCCACTAATGTAGCGCACAGAGTTTGTTCTGATTTCATAAATAATCAGGGATGGTTCTTGATCCCAACTGCACAATTCATTAGAATGACTTTTGAATGTGAGCGGGATGAAATTGTAAATTTCGTATTTAGAGTCTAATTGCTTTAGGGGAATTTTGATTTCTAGTTCTAAAATATTTTTAAAGAAATTGCAGTTTACAAGTTCAGCATGATAGTAGTTTTGAATATCCTTAATGGGGATGGCTAGATCAACGTCTAGATTTTTTGTAATTTCCAAAAGTTTTAGTATATCTTTTCCCAATATTTCTTTCAAAATAATCGAAGAAGGGATCATATGAGACTTACAAGACATTAGGATGTTTGATAATCTTAACGTGTTTATAAGGTAGTTATCATAGAACCCTTGTATATAATTTAGAGAGATTAGTAGTTCATGTTCTTCTAGGGAATTTTCCATAAAAGAGTTTGTATGCGAGACGAATTTTGTCATAAAATTATTTGTATGATCGATAAAACTATGCAGATTAGTGGATGTATTTACTAACGCTGTATGTTCTGTCAACAGTTGATTTTTTATAATATCGTATTCTTCTTTTAAAGAGATTTCGTTAGCCAGAAAATTTCGTCCATCTCTAAAGTTTAGGACTCGACAGCAAAAGCGTAACGCATCTCCGAAGAAAGACCTAATCGGAGTGAATACACTTCGTTTGCTTCGAATAGAAGATGGTGTTGAATAGAAATCCTGAATCATAGCGATATTTTATTCTTTAAGGTTCTTTATTGCATTTTTTAGACGTTTTGCCATTTCTGCGTATTTGCAATTTTTCCAGGTTGTTTCATTACACAACCGGTGTTTAAAATTTGTTGCTAGTAGCCTGTCTGCTGATTCATGTAGATCTAGCTTAATAGAGTAAATTATTGGGGCAGATTTAGAATATACGAAAATATTGCTTGTTTCTTGAAAATAAGCGCCAGTTGACGCCGTTGTAATCCTATATGGATTAGACGATGTTCTTTGCGCAATAGTAATCGAAGAAATAATTTTTGTGAAATAGAAAAGTAGATTTGTATACTTTTTCTGAAACAGAAAAAATGCAACGTCCAAATTATTTACGAGTAATTTAGATTATGAATTTTAGGAATTTATTATGACATGAGAATGCTGGGGCAAAGGGAGAGACAAATTTTTGCAGACGTTCGACCTACAAATTTCGGTCGACTGATTAGTATAAAGTTTATTAGATTTGATCGGTCAGTTTGAGTTTTACCATTGTCTGAGTTCAATTCATTAATAGTTTTCCGGTTTTTTCAATTTTTTCTTTCGCCTAATTTGTTATTATTTTTCCATATTTCTTCCGGATTTTCTATTTTGTTTCGTCGGACAGTGTTTTTAGTGAAGTGAAATTTTTGTGGTTTTCTTTCGCTTATTTCTATTACAATTTTGATAATCATGCCTGTAACGTACATGAACGATCAAGTTTTTACTTCTGTTGGATCGGTGGAAGTGAACGAGACTTGGTTCCTCGGGGACCAAATTCTTGCCAAGATGCACCATTTTCAACGTTGTCCCTGTGAGGGCAGACTTTATTTTGCTTTTCACCGGGTTTTTTCTTTATTTTATCGTGTTTCCACGGGTAGTAATCGTAGTGCGTTTTTAAATGAGTTCGAGCCTCATCGTATCCCTGGTGAGGTGATAGAAGAGGATCTTGGCTTCTGGAGCCATAGTGTTTGGTTTCTGTGTTGTCCAGATTCCAAGGTTTATGTGAATGAACTGTTATTTGAACTACAAATTTTTTATCCTCAATCTCTCGTCGTAGAATTTGGGACTACCTGCATGAAGTTAATTTTTCGGGGAAATCTGGACACCAAAGGGTTGGTATGTTGGGCATACTTGCTGGACTACAGGTAGGGTTGGTTTGCGTGTTGCAACAGACCAATCATACTGTGACAGTTGAGTATGTCCACCTGGACAGATACTACTTAGTAGATCTGTTGACAGGGGTGGACTGCTCCAAGTTTGTCTGCTTTCTGAACCAGCATAACAAACCTCACCTTGACATGTCAACTTCGATGGTAGGGTTCCATCTCTCCAGGCACAACAACGCCACTGAGCACAGCCGTGCCATGTCCCTGAGAGGAGGGTGGCTATTGACTGAGCCAATAGTCCACTCCTTTCTATGGGATACCCCGTCCATAGAAGATAGTATCTCCTATGCGGAGGGCAGTTCACCAGAGAGCTGGGTCACGGAAGATGGAGCCTCACCAGCATCCACCGGAGGCAGCAGTTTGTCAGATGGTGACCAGTTAACTGAGTTTCTTTCCGGATATGCCGAGACATGGGCTGACGGTGAGTTTTTTTTGTTTGTATTTTATTTATTTCCAAAAGTTATACCAGTTGTTTTTTTGGAGAGATAAAAAAAATTTTTTTTTTATCCGAAGATTAAGCGTATTTTTAGGGTGGGGGGAGGGAGAGAAAAAAAAAGAAAAATAAAAAAAAAGAAATAGTAGAAAAAAAACAAATCGTGGGTGAAGAAACACGTAGATGCAGGTAATATACTTTACACACATTTACTGTAGTTTTTTCCGAGGGCGACTCCTTGGTTTACGTAAGACTTGGGTTGGGATGGGGGTTTCGAGGTTTTCTTCGGAATTTATTTCAATATTTGTTTCGTTAGTATTACGAGATTTATACTGGATTAATTGTCGCACGTGCACCGTTTCGTCGTATGCAGTTTTATCGTCTGTTTTAATGCGAATTATGTAATTTAGATCCGTGACCTTTCTAACAATTTTATGAGGTCCAGTGTATTTCATTTTATTTTTCGCGACGTTCTTTGATTGATGCAGCAAAACAAGGTCGTTCAGCTTGAAGTCAATGATCTTATGATGCGCGTTATAATGTTTTGCATTTTTTTCCCATGCTTTCTTTGCTAAGCTTGGCATTTTTTCTCTCGTTCGGAGAAGAATTTCAATTTCTTCTTCACGAGTTATATTATTTTTAGAGTTTTCCGGTATTTCTGGTAGTGTACTTCAGGATTAAATCCATGAAGTAGGTAAAATGGGCATTTATTATTTAAGTGTTCAATCGGGCTTATGTTGTATGCAAAAATGATTTTATTAATGGTCTTGATCCATTCTTTTTCATTTGAATGGTCGTATTTCGAGAGTGATTTTTTAATGACACCGTTGATTTTTTCAACGAGTCTTTGCGATTGGGGGTAATAAAAAGAGGAGTAAATAATTTTGATATTATTCTCTTCACAGAATTAAAAACCGATTCATTGGCGAAATGACCTCCGTTATCGCAAGAAATTTTTCCAGGAGTGCCATACGTGTAACAAATAAATTTCAAATACTCAATTACACAATGAGCATTTGGGTTTTTTGTTGGGCATATGGTACAAAAGTTTGTGCTTTTGTCGACACCGACAAGCATGTACGAGTGTTCATACTCGGTATTAAATTTCCCTATAAAATCGATTTCTAAATGCAAAAATGGTTTGGGATTTTTGATTTCTATGTTTGAGGTAGCCAGCCTCTTTCAGGGAATTTTGTGCCATTTGACATTCATGACAAGACATCACATATTCTGTTATTTTTTGTACCATGTTTTTGAAGAAAAACTGCTTTTTTATTTTATTTTTAGTTTTTTTGATTCCGAAATGACCTCCAGACAACGGATTGTCATGTAGTTTTTTTAGAACTACCGGAATTAATTTTTCAGGAATTATAGTAACCGCTTCATCATATGATGAAGTTGGGTTAGGTAATTTCTTTAAAACATTATTTTCGTCTAGAAAGTATAATTGTATTGTACGATTTAATTTTCGTAATTTATTTTTATCCTTTTTAATTTTGAAATAACATTTTTCCAATGTGGATCATTTTCCTGCATTGTTTTTAGATTTTCGGGTAAATTGATTTTTTGGAGGGGTTCAGAAGTTTGATCTTCTGTTTGGGAAGATAATGTAATATCGGGATTCAAAATTTGCGGGGAGTCGGGAGTCACAGAAGGGGTTATTTCGATCTGATTATCAAGATTTGACTCTCTTCTAAGAGCAGATCTGGTGACTACATTTGTAGTTTGATTGGGGAAATTTTGAGAATTATTCAATTCATTCTGTGGGGTTGTGGTTTGTACCATGGGATAATATGGGAAAGTTGATGCGGAGGAATCGGAGTAATAGTAATTTTGGAACGTAGTACTTGGGTGGTACCACGTATTTGGATTTTGATAAAATACGGGGTTTAGTGGGACAGAGTTGTCGTTGTGAATTCTACATAAAGTATTCACGTTTTTCTCTTCATCATTGAGAGCATATTTTTTATCTACTTAAAATTCACCTTTTTCGAATGTAATTTCGTCCGGTTCATCATGAGGATGGGACAACATATCAGCTATACAATTATTTTTTCCGGCGATGTGTTTAATTTGAAAACTATATTAATTTAATTTTGAGATTAATCTAATTAATCTTGGGCTTGGAGTATTGAATTTCTGATGATAAATTAGAGGCTTATGGTCCGTGTATACTACAAAGCGTAGTGCTAGTAAGTATCCACGGAAATGGGCTAATGCATTTGTGATTGCCAACATTTCCAAGTCGAAAGAACATAATTTTGACTGGGCAGGTTGGACTCTTTCCGAGAAGTATCCAACTGGATGTTTATGCTTTGTAGCGGGATTAGTTTGCAGCAGCACTGCACCTAATGCGATTTTCAAAGCATCAACTTCTACACAGGTTTCCAATTTCGGATCATAGATTGCCAATACAGGTTTGGAAATCATTATTTCTTTTAATTTTTCAAAGATTTTGAGATGTTCTTAATTTAATTTAATTTTGGCACTTGATTTGCTATCTGTTCCTCTTAATAAGTCAGTAAGAGGAGCAGTAATTTTAGCTAAATTGAGGATTAATTTTCTGTGGTAGTTTATCGATCCTAAAAATGATCGTAATTGTTTTAACATATTTGGGGGGGTTTAAATTTTTTATAGCCTCAATATTTTTGTTTAATGGGCGTAATTCATTATATCGGACAGTATGTCCTAAGATTTCAATTTCGTTCATTGCAAATTGACATTTTTTTTGTTTTTATTTTTAAATTTACTTCGTTTAATCTGTTTAGCACTTCTCTTGTATTTTTGAGACATTCTTCAAAGGTTTCTCCAAAAATACAAATATCGTCCAGGTAACATACCATTTTTTCCCAAAATATATCGTGGAATATGTCATCCATGATGGTTTGAAAAATGGACGGAGAAATGCTTAGGCCTATTGGGGTAGAATTGAATACATATCCAATTCCATCCACATTTATTCCAGTGTATTGTTTGGATTCTTCTGTGAAAGGAATCTGTAAATATCCACTGTTTAAATCAATTGTTGTAAACCATTTTTTATTTCTTTAGTACGGCTAAATAACATCAATCGTAGGAACACGATTGTTATCCATAATAATTCTTTGATTCATTTTTCGGTAGTCTACTAATACTCTATAGACTCTGCCTGGTTTCTTTTTTACAAAAATTGGGGACTCAAATTTTGATTTTTGTTTTTTTAGGACACCTGCTTTTACCAGGTCATCGACCAGTTTATATAGGGCCTCATGTTCTGCGTGTGAGAATTTGAAATATCTACACCGCAGTGGGGTTTCGTCATCTACTTGGACGACTTTTTTGGGTACTTTACAGACAGAAACTTCCGTCTGTTTTTCCCATAAAAATATTATTAAATTCATTAATTGTTTCATACATTTTTATTTTTTGTTCAAGCGAAAGCTTTGGGTTAATCGGGATAGGATTTCCTCAATTATCCTTAAAAATAGTAGTTTCTGTTATTTTTTCTATTTGGCAGGAGTTAATTTCTACTGCGCTACTCAATTCAAATTTCCCTAGGTATTCGCCTTTGTAGATCACGTGAGGTCTGTTATTGTAGTTAACAGCCGCTATCGTGTCTTCTGATACAATTACAAAGAAATTATGTTTTCCTTCCATGGATGTTTCACACAGAAACTCTAGGTGCTCGGGCAATGTTGCTAAAATTAGCACTGAATTTGCCTTAATTTTAAAAGTTTGGGGGGCATAATATTTAAAGGGCTTAACATAACCTAACTTATTTTCCTTTTCAATAGGATAATTGTGACATTCAGGCATGTCAAAACATCGCTCTTTGTCACCACACGTTAGAGTGAATTTGTTTTTAGAGAAGTCCATTTTGGCTTTATGGGTTGACAGGAAGTTGTAACCCAATATGACCGGTTTGACCAAATTTTGGACAACGAAGGTGGGATGTGGGTAGATGCATTGATCAATGGAAAAAATCACATTGGTTACTCCTATGACCTCAAGAGGTTGGCTATCCGCACCACAAAATCTTATTTTTGTTGGTAGAATTGGTTCCGTAAAATTGACTTTCTTTAAAACTTTTTCATCTATTAGTGTCTGTTCCAAACCTGGATCGACTAGGCTAAGTATTTGTTTACCACAAATGGCAAAAAGGAGGTGAAATTTACATTTGGTTCTGCAGTACCCTTTATTTTGAAATTTCTCCTCACTAACATTGTTAACCTGTTTTGATTCTTCATTCGAGACATCCCTTACAGCTGACAAATCATCTGTAAGGGGGACAATCAGTTTTTTGAGCAATTATTTTGGCAGGCCTGGGGGTTTGATGTTTGGAGGTAATTTTGTTGTTGTGGGGCTGCCATCAAAGGTGCCGGAGGGACAATCATTTGAGTGTTTGCAGCCACATAAGGGGGGTTTTGGGGAGTATTAAATGAAATACCGTTCCATGCTGGAGCATTATTCCAGTTTGAGTTCCAACTTGGGGGGCCAAACTGGTTCCAATTTGGAGCTCTTTTAGAGTAATATCCATTATTATTTCTAGGAAAATTGTTTCTACGAAAATTTGGGTTAAAATTTCTACCTTTATAATTAGGGTTAAAATTTTGATTATTATTCCAATTTCGATTTTGATTGTTTTGGTTCCAGTTTTGGTTCTGGTTCCAATTACCATTATTGTTATTATTATTATTATTATTGTTCCTATTTTGATTTTGGTTTTAATTATAATTATTTTGTTCATTATTATTATTTTTATTTTGGGGATTTTTATTTTTCCTGGATTCCTGAGATTTCGAGATGTTTGCTGTTGCAGCGCTCATTTTTTCCATCTCAGCTTTCCAGACTGGATCGGATGATACTAGATTTACATTTGTTCAGTTTTCTTTTCCGTTTTTTCAGCTTTTAATTCTTCAATAGTTTTTTCAAGTTGTTCGATTTTTCTCCATAGGAGGGGGTCTGAGTGTCCAAATACTTTGTCTTTCAACTCTAAGTATTTAGAGAAGGCCTTATCGAGTTCTTGAATTGTTTTTGGTTCTTTTTTTTATTAAAAATACTCTTTCCTTTTTGGGAAGGTTAGGCATTATTTTTTCAATTATTTTTTCTTCAGTAATGCCTGGTTCAATTTGTTTTAAGATTCTTTTCACGAACATGATGTACGCAGGGAAATCAGCTTCGCCGTTATATTTCCTTTCATACAATATTTCGCGTAATTGGGGCTTTGTTCTAGTAAAGATTTCCAGAATTTTTTGTTTAGTGTTTTGCCAATTGTTACATTCGGGGTTTGCTTGAATTCTATCTTCAAACATTTGTTTAGCAAGGCCAGAAAATGCAATTCTTATTTTTTTTAAATTTCATGTTAACATCCCAATTGAACGATTCTGCTTCATTTTCAAATCCAATTAAAAATGACACGATGTCTTCAGTTGGGGTGTGGCCATATAGGGAAGGTCTGACGTTTACAGCAGCCTTTCCTGTCATTTTATTTTCTAAAGGTATGTAAAGATTTTCTAAAATTCTAGTTTCAAGTTCTGGGCTGAGGAAATCTTCGTCAGATTTTTCTAAGCACTCAGTAATATTGGCTAGGTTAATAGCTGACCTAACTTTTGGAAATGGTGTGGGGTTATCTAAATTTTCCAAAAGTGGAGTTGACGTAGTAGGGGGATTAAAATGTTTTCTTATTATTGGGTTTTCTAATTCGGGAATTTGTTCACGAGATTTTCGTGTTGTTTGTAGAATTATTTTTATGTTTTCAGGGGTTAATAATTTTTGAATTTCTTTACTAGATTTAATTTTTAATAGGATATCCTCTTGGGTTTTTATACGAGAAAAATATTTTTTATCGACTTCGATATTTAAGTTTTGACACACGTTAATTAATTTGAAATTTTTAGCTTCGATGAGCCAAATTTAATTTGTTTTAGCAGTATTGGGTTCGGATAAATTTTCCCAAGTTTCATTCATAAAAATAAATTTTTTTGCGACTTAAAATTATTTAACAAATCTTATATTTAAGGGATGGACGCGAGTTATAATTAATATTAATTGTTACTTTGTTTTTCTTTTGTTTGAACAAAAGCTTGATTGATCCGCTGCCGTTTTCGTCGCCAAAGTCTTCTTCACCTTTTGATTTTTTTGTATATACACCCGTTTTTCTTATTTATGTATAATAAATATCTTTTGTTGGTTTTGAAGTTTTTCAAGTTTATCATCCATAAACTATAGTGGACCTTAACATATGTTAGAGACTCAATAATCTTTTAAACACACGAGTGAGTTTACACATTTAATAAAATAATAATTTGTACATCACAGTACATATATTAATCAGTTAATATTTATACATATACAATCACAATCCAACAAACAAGACTATCTGTTCACTAGAGACTTCTACTAGAGAGGTTCTAGATACTTAGAAGTAGCTGTCGAGGAACTGTGTTTTCTTCCACTGAATCGAGGGATTATATACTCGTTCAGGGTATGAAAACGTACGTGTTGGATAGGCTAAGTGTGGTAGGGTATTGTTATTATAGGGTTGTGCTGACTCATCAAGTACTCAAGGGACAGGCACAAGTAGGTCATGAATATACAGGTAATATATCTATATTCATAAAATCAAATACGGGTAATTTAGTGGTTGTTTATAAAGAGTTATAGGATGATTATTATTGATAAATATCTACGTTTTTGGTATTTGAAAATGCGTGGACAAATATGTTTGTCATTTCTAAAAATAGACGAAAATATATGTTACAGAAATACTGTCAAAGTTATCATACTGAATAAGTTAGTAACCCAACTTCATAATTTGTTTTGAGCGGTGATTTTTGCACAGAAATTTTTTTGGAAAAGGGGGAGGATGTAGAGGTGGAGGAAGAGTAAGAGGAGACTGAGTGAGTTTAATCACCAAATTTCCCCATCCACACAAAACTATGCTGCTGGATGAAATTTTACATATTATGTATTTCCTCTTAAAAATGCATTTAAAATACATATCTAGTCTCAAAATCTCCTAAAGATGCCCCCCACAATAAAATGAAATTCTGAAACTGCTCTTAGTACTAATGAGATGGCTCAAGGAGGATTTAAGCCAGTGTCAATGTTTATCCGTAGAACTGAGATAGAATATTATAAAAAACCAGAATATATCAAAATGATTACATACCATTCATGTTTTTCATTATTGCTGAATCAATTTGGTGAGCTAAGTGGCAGTTCACTGATGTTTCCTTTTATGTAAAATTTAAGAGGAATAACTTTTGTTAAGGCAATTTTTTAATGAAATTTCATCTTAACAAGATAGTTTGTTAAAAGTAACAAAAAAATATGAAAATTGTAACATATAGAGTGAACTGTTTTCTGCAAAGCCTACAGCTTCACTAGTAGGCCTATGCTGACATATTTTTAATGCAGTTTGTAAGAAGTCTTATGAGAAACAACTTTCATGTAAGAATTTTTTGCAGGATTTTATCCTGATGGGATATTGATGAAAAATTTATTTTGGTAGGCTAAATCCACCTGTGGAACCAAAATCGTGAGGTAGTGGTGAGAAATTTTAGTAAGTAGAAATTAGAATAATATGCCATCTATAACATATCTACAATAATTAGTTTGTTGGTAATTTTTGTTAGTTTTCCCATATAATACCATGTAACTCATTCCTGGATGCCCAATACTCAGTGTATAATATGGGAGCATGAAACATTTGGAATGTTGTACATTGGGGTATAAGCTATCGTTTTATTGATTCGGTTCATTTGACCATAGATAAAGTGAAACATAAGAAATTACACACTTTGATTTTATTTGGTCTTAAAAAAAACATTTTTCTGATTTGTTTATATTATTGTCATCCTTGTTCATATCATTGTTGTCATCTAACCTATTAGGTTATGTGACATATGACAAATTTCATATAATTTTAGATAGGTCTGGAATTCGTAGACTTAAAAATTATATACCTGTAACACCATTTACTGAAGATGTCCTATCCCCTGTATTGTTACATCTGAAGTCTCATTTAACAAAATTAATTTTATTAAATGTTCATACTTTAAACTCTGTCACACAGATGTCAAATTTATTATGGCGGTCTTCCGTCATATCTATTTTGTACCTTGTGTAATTCAAGTCCATCAAAAAATTTTAAAAGGAACTTGTTTACTTTGTAAAAAAATAGGATAAGTGACCGTTTGAGCAACCAACATATTTGACCATACCAGATTTTTGACTCATGCCTTTTCACACCTATTTACTTATACTGGTATTAGTGGTATTGACATTTTTGGTCCTTTTGCAGTATGACCAATTTTTACGAAAAAAGAAAAAGGAATTGATGACTCCAACATAATCAATTATAAAAGGTGGATATTAATATTCATTTGCCTTTCAACAAGAGCAGTTTATTTCATTTTTCTCTCATCTTTAAATGTAAGTGAAATTTGGATGGCACTCCAAACTGTCTTTGCTGATTATGGAATGCCAAAAGTGATATTGTCTGATAATGGAGCACAATTCACATTGATGGCAACATTTTTACTAAAATTTTGAATACCGTTAATTCAGATGAAAATGTTAACGATCAATTAAATCAGAAAGGTATAATGTGGAACTTTACTCCTGCAAAAGCTCTGTAGTATGGTCCCTTGTTTGAAAGGTTGATAGGAGTTTTTAGACAAATGTCCTATCGAGTAATGAGTCACCATGCTCATCATCAACTTAATTTTCAAGCTAGTCTTAAAAATAGTCAAGTTATGATGAACAAAAGACCATATGTCCAGCTGTTGATGTTGCTGAACAATGGACTTTAACCCCTGCTCACTTTTTACATACAGATTTTCATACATTTACTTTAGATCTTGATAAGCCATTGGATGAAACAACTCTAACGACTAAAATTTTACAAAACCTTTAGAAGATTGAGCAGGATATACTCATCAAACTTTGGGCTCCCTGGAAAGGATTATATCTCCCATATTTGAGAGATAAAGTTTATAAAGGTGTAGACAACATTTACCAAATAATAATGTTTGAACCAAAGATTGGTGATATAATCCATGTTCCAGATTATGTGACAAAACCAGGTGTCTACAAAATTGCCAAAATTGTAAGTCTGAACACTTTATGTGATAGTAAAATCCATCATGAAGAAATATTACTACCCAGTTCAAAAGTTGTCATAAGACCTATAAAGTTTTTGGCACCCTTAGAATTGAATAGTAATGACAAAGAACCAACTACCTCAGGTTGAAACTTGGTCAAACACTTGCTCTGAAAAACATACTTTGCTAAGCAACCAAAGAATTATAAAATGGATTTTGGCCCCATTTAACAACCCTTTTGACTGACTTGAGAGTATTTGATTAAGTTCATGTCTCATTGTCATTGTATATCTCCCTTTAGGTAAAAGCGAATGATAAGTGTCAGTGGATCGATCTAACCCCATTAGGACTTAATCAGTTTAATTTTTAAACTACCTTTAAGTTCTGATACAAACATGCTAATTCCTATTCTTCCCTCACAGAATTGTTTCTCTATGGACAAAACTAATTGTCTCGCATTAATTACTACCATCCAGCAGTTTGTGAACAGAAGTCAGCAAAAATATTAATTAAGTTAAATTTTTTTATCATTTATGTGATTTGACTTTTATTCTAAGTTTTAATATTAATATAATTTTTTAATGAATTGTATATTATTTGTATGTCTTTACCTAAGAAGGTAAATTTATTTTCAAAACAAGTCAAAAACTGAAACTGGTCTCAGAAGATCAGCTTGGTGTACAACGCCCCTAGTATCATGGTGTAGATATACGAGCAACTGTGCACCTACAGGCCGCAGTATGTTTGGCAATGACACATAGTGCGCTGGAGTCTATACTGGTGTTGAGGAGGTTGGCAGACAGTTACACTTTGATTAGGTGGAGTGTGACAACATATTTTACTAGTCTAATGAACGTTTAACGATACTAGCGGCTAAGGCCACTATAGTACCATGTTACGACAAGGTGGTGCTAAACATAATTTGTGGTGAGCAAAACAAACAAGTATTGAAGTTAGCGACGCATAATTACCAAAAATACACGACCCTGACTTAAAGTGTCTCGCGTGCGTCTCATTGTGAACTGGGATTGTTTTTGGAAAAAAAGAATCTGGTTCCTTAATACGGCACGGCATAATGCATTCTGAAGTCTTCATTTTTGCTATGGCCTGCCTACGTTCGGAATTGATCTGGTCTAAAATATTTCTCACTTCTTATGTCAGTTTTAGCATCATCAAGGATGCATTCTGCTTGGTGTATTTGTAGCTTGATGAAACACGTCCGTTCTTAGTGCAAATTTGTATCGAGATTGATGAGTGACTCCCATCAGCTAAAATCTTATTCACTTTTTGAGGTTCTCATTATGTTTAGAAACAATTTTTCCGTATCGCATAGGCTCGTAAGACAAATAAATTTTCAGTTTGTAGGCCTATTTTCGTTTCGTATTATTTTATAGTCTTACTTGTTTTTATTAGATATAAATTAACCAGGCTTCGTTTTTTTCCCCTTCGAATAACATTTTAAAATTTTCGTCTGGGTGTACCTTATTTTGTGACAGTTTAGTGTTAATTTATGGCTCGAATATTTACTGTGTTGTGCAGATAAATTATGTACCTGCGTTGTATGTTTTACGCTCACATTGTACATAATATTCAACGTTGTCCTTTTTTTTTTTTTTTTTTTTATTCGATGGAAACAAATATCCCTGCCTACCTGGTCTGTTGTCGACATCTCGCGTGCCTGAATGCAGATGAACTTCGCTGGAACCTTTTTTCCCCCCTTTCGCTTTTGGTGAGATTAAAGTATCCAGCCGATTGTTGATCTGTACGACAATTATACGTCACATTTATCAATGTTTTATTAAAATTTCGAAGGGTTTGGAGGGCCGTTTCTCAAACCTAAAAATTATAACCTAATAAAATTATGTATAAACCGTTCTCTCATATGAGGAACGGAAAATATGATTTTCAACCTTGAAGGGAGTAAGATTTAACGGTTGTTTTTCAATGGACTATTTGATCACTGCGCTATTTATTTTATAGTTTTTTATTTCCATTTAAAATTATGCGGTAGAGTTTTACTATTGTTTATGCTTACTCATCTTTAATGCTTTTCAATTATTTGAATATTTTGGGCGTAGTAGTTGAGTATAGGAACAAATAACAATAATAAAGAAATTCTGATTAAATGAGGATAAATTATTTTTTATCATATGCTCAACACTACAACAATTTTTAAAACTGATTCATTGAGTGATATTAAAGTACAGAGAGCTTCGGAATATGTGTTCAAGCTGAGTCAGTTACCGACTAACTGTATGAAAATCACCGTAGGTACCTACTTACATCAAACATAGACTCAGTAAGCTCCGTGCTCGATAGTGAAATTGCGAATTACTTATATTTCGTTTTTAATTTTGAGATATTTGGTTGCAATTTTGTGTTATTATGGCCTTCTTTTTCATGTAGACCTCGTCTGAATACTTTCAGCGAGTCCAAATTAATGATATTTCTTGAGTTTAATTTATTTTTGTTGTTTTAAACGCAATGTTGGTTTTTACGTTTGTTTCAAAAATACAGATGGGTTAAAATTTTACCAGAATTTCGGACTGCAGACCTATCAATTTTATAATCTTCCACTTCCAAGTTAATTGAAAATTAAGAGCCTTTTTATCGACTAAGGGTTAGAGGTGATGATGAAAATTAACCGTTTCAGGCGAAAAGGATTGTGGTACCATTTTCCCATTTTTATTTGAACTTTTTTTACGAGTAGGTATGTGTGTAAGTATATATATATATACATATATATATATACTTATATTTTATATATGTAAGCTCTTCAGAAAATAATGAAGAATCATGTAGACACATCTTTCATCTTTCCATACTTAAAATCCATCAATAGATGAATATAATACAAATCTAATATATATATGAGAGATCTCTGCAACTCACTATATCAGCGAGTGCGAAACACAGACAGAAACTGTGGTTATTTTTAAGAATGTGAATACATATTCTTACATATATATGCACACATATGTCATATATCGCTCAGAATTTGTGTTGACGGTTTTTAGAAAACTGCAAAAGGAATATGGCTGAAATTTTCACGATGATAGTCACTATATACGACCAGGTCTATAGTTTTAGGGAAAACTGGACAACAAAAAATTCTTGGAAAAGTAGTTTTTCTACGATTTTTGTAGAATTTTTAAAAGAAATAAAAGCTGATATTTCCGCGAAATGTAGTTCTTTTGTCGGACCAGACCTAATAAAAGTTAAGTGCCTATTTATGAAGTAGTTTCTGAGAAAAATGTAAAACTAACAGAAATTTTTGAAGAAAAGCAAGTCGTCTGTGTTGCTTGAAGTATATTTTTCGTATTTACTGTGTAAGGGGTTACAAGGTTATTTCCTGCTTGGTTAATTAAGTTGTTTTTTTTCAAATTATAAATGGAAATTGGCAAACTGAGTTTTCGAGTGATGTATGGTGTGCTAATGTTTTATTTCTTTCTCCGTGCTATGATTTTCTCAATTCGGTTTTCTCGTAATGATGCATTAAATTGGATCTCGAAAGCATTGGTCCATTTGGCGGCAGACGGCAGTTTTTTTGTATTTGTTTTAATTGTGTGAAAGTTGAAAAATAACTAGTTGTGTAGGTAGGATCGACCAGTTTTGGTAGGGAATAAATGTAGCTGGAAAATACTCTTATGATGTCGTAGTATGACATTTTCATCTCCTCCTATTTAAAAAATTATTTAGTGAAATGGCTTGATGCGAAGCTAAGAAAAGGGTATGGGGACCAAGTCAACAAAACCTAACGAAGCTCCCCCAGAAAAAATGTGAAAAAATTCCGTAGTTATAAAAACAATAAAATAATTCCACTTATTTTTATTGAGGAAAAAATGATACGATTTTGAACCTACGGGTGTAGGCAGGATTTTAGTTGGGGGGCTCATATAAGTGTTCCTCAGAACACCCCCCCCCCAAAAAGAAAAATGGTGTGACATGGGTGGTGTTGAATTTTTCTTTGAAAACTATTTTAATTTGTTTTGGAAATTTAAGGGACTCGGGCCCCCTTTCCCTTGGCTATGCCATGCTTGAATCCCCAGAAATGTTATCCTAGCTTCTCGTCTCGAGTTTAGTTCTGTATGATTCCAGTGTGGTTCTCACTCTCTTAGTAACCTTCCTTTGGCTACAGTATGGTAAATCGGTATCAGAATTGTTTGAAATCAGACTTTGATTTTGGAAGAAGTCGAATATTACAATTCGTTCATCATAACCAACAGTGTTCTCAAAGATGAATGAAATTAAATGTCAATACCCATCAATTGATACCATTTCTTTTTCAGTAATGGGTTTATTGTTCTGGAACAAAACTTTTGACCGGGAATTCACAACAGTTGTTTAGAAGTTGGAATCGCACTTGCATTTCGATTACCCCATCGACTTTTTTGAAGTAAAACTGGAAGTAATTATTGGAAAAGGAAAACTGAACTTGCGCACGGCAAAAGAGAACATCTGGTCATTAATTATACTTTTTTAAAAACATTTTTCATCTTTCCACTTCTAGTTTCCTACACGATTTTTGTCATCATTTTGATATCGTATCGATATTGATGCTGGCAATTTTCACATTACTATAAATTTTTCCAAGTGATTGGTGATAGGGAATTTTCCTCTGCTGCCCATTCTATATTTCCTCGCCTGTTCGTCCGTTCTTTACTTCACTCACTTGTTCAAGCTATCAGAAGTGTCTCAAGAAATTAATGACGCTTGAGAAATCCAGTTGGTTGTTTTTGTCCCAAGACAACTTTTCGATTTTCCACTTATTGCTCGAGAAACAGGGAGGCCCGTATAGTTGCCGTATTTATTGTATTCTACATGTGAATGAAACGGTATACCTAATTGATTCAGCCTGGCCGTAAAGCATTTTTTTTGTGGTGTATACTATTTCCATTGTTTTCACTCGCGTCGGATGCAAAAAGGGTGGTCTGTATCGCTCATTAAGTATGTACCTTAAACCTGCTGCCTCCACGCTGTCTCAGTCGTCGAACAGAAAAATGCAGTCCAATTCTTGGAATAAGTAGGCTGCCCTGCGGCAATAATCGTTCGATATCCTTTCAAACGATCTATTCCAATAAGAAATTCCAGCCTATGGTAATGCTGATGATGATGATGATGATGCTAATAATAATAATAATAATAATAATAATAATAATAATAATAATGAATGAATAAAAAAGAAAAAACAAACCAAGTTAAAATACTTCGGCGACGATTTAACGTTATTTGGTGATTGATTAGTACCACACCCGAGAAACCTATTGTGACAGTTGTTGCTGTAGAGTGGTGTCAGCACGCAAAAATTGAGGCCAACTTTGCGAACCACTAATTTATACCTATTAAAATTCGAGTATCAGATAGCGATCGTGCACTTTGTTGACAAGTTTGGTTACAATGTACGGTTTATCTTTTTTTTTCGTAAAGGTATATATTATTATACGATGGCTACCCGTTTCTTCTTTTACGGTGTGTGTATACATTTGGATTTCAAATTCAAATCTCGGCTCTTGCGCTCATTTGAATACGGCATCAAAAAATTACTATTTTTCTTCCAACATATTATAATATTCACTAGCTTCTTTTCCTGTACATTGTTCATTGTGAATCCATATTGTCATTTTGCTGCTACTATACATTGTTACCGATGAGCTCTCTTTTCACCCACCACAATACTGCTTGTCTTTTTTTTTGTTTTTTTTTTTCTGGTTTTTTTAATCACTTGTATGTAACCTAGACTACCTATGAAGTATAGGGGCGTCGTCGGTCAACTTTTAATAAGGTGTGTTTCTTGATCTGAAAATATTGGAACTTGGTTTGTTTGTCATAAATATAAATAAGATTTCGAAATATTCTGTGAGTATGTATGTATGTATGAACGTATGTATGTATTTATGTATGTATGTATGTATGTATGTATGTATGTATGTATGTATGTATGTATATATGTATGTATGTATGTATATATGTATGTATGTATGTATGTATGTATGTATGTATGTTTGTTTGTATGCACACATGAATGCGTAATACAGTATAGACTGATTACTCCAAGTCGTTCTATTCGCTTCGATACTCTTCAATTACCTATCGCCGATTTGTCCACGAAATTGCCTCAGCAAAATCCCGTTTTTTTATACTGCATTCGCTCCTTTATGCACCTATTGTTGAGTGTTTAGGCGAAGAAATTGATTTCCTTTTAAAATCTAATGGATTAGGATGACGTTGTAGCCGTTTCATTCTCTTCTCGCGTTCTTCTTGAGGACTTC
This sequence comes from Ericerus pela, assembly GCA_011428145.1. Lineage (NCBI taxonomy): Eukaryota > Metazoa > Arthropoda > Insecta > Hemiptera > Coccidae > Ericerus > Ericerus pela. The sequence goes on along the minus strand of WOFM01000549.1, from coordinate 3,983,246 downwards.
TTAAAACGATCAACTTTGCACAGCTGTTTTTCCACAAATGTAAGGAGTATACGAAAGTACTTACCTTCTTTTTTTTTTTTTTTTTTTACCCACCTCGCCACTCGTTTCTCGTTTTCAAACACTGCTTAGCTCATGTCGTGTAAATGCCGACGTTGGATGTTTCATCGATTATCCTGGCTTGAGTTAACCAGATTTAAGAAAACCTATTTTCAACGATTTTTACTTCTTCTTTTTCCTTTTTCGTCTTCTTAGTATTTTTGTCGTTTGACTGTCGTATATATAAAGAAAAATAAAGTCTTTTCATCGTTTTTTAAACCGTTTTTCAATTACTTCGGCGCCTTTTTGAAGCCCGGAAATGTATAAACATGACCTTTTATGGGCAGCTGTACTGAAGATTTAATTAAAATTATTCTCGAGATGGTTTTGCGGAACGGTTGTTAAGGGTTAGTTAATTATTCTTAGTACGTTTACGGGTGGAGGAGGGAGAGGATCTGCACTGCCCATGACGGCGTATAACTTTCGAAGTTTTGGTTTGGCGAAATGAAGTGAAACAGCTTTGCAGAATATATTGGAGAAAGGACTGATAGAGATTAAGTTCCCTGTAAAGAAAATCCAAATTGTAAAAAATTACTGTTGATTTCAGCTATTTTAGTGCTCCATGTTGGAAGTTAATCAAGTTAGAAGTACATACCTCCCACTTTCTCTTCAAACGGCAAACTTGTACAAAGATGAAGGTATATACGTAAGTGTATGTCTAAGAAATTAAATGTTGTACAATTTATGAGCTTGTTGAAGGCAACTGTTATGTCCTATTTTAGCTTTACAGATCTGAAGGATGGCACAGCAAAAGGCATCGTTTTTTCAAGGAATAAGTTTGTAAAGTCAAGGAAATAGGTTTGAAGCCTGAAAAGTGGACTGAAATTCTAATCATCTGTTATGAATGGTGATAAAGGTGGTGTTCGCAAAGACACTTGGGGGAAAATTGGTTCTTATTATATGTGTTTGTTATTACATAGCAATGGCTGTAAATAATGCTAGCATGCAGATACTCACAACAGTGAAATTCATGGTTAAAGATGCGTTGGACGTTAAGGAAAGATAAACATGAGGAGTAGCCAGGGTTCTTACATTATTTTATGATCTACATGCGTTGCTAAAGAGGAGAAGGAGAATGAGGGAAGTTGAAGGTAGAACTTGTGAAAAAATTATCTGTAGAACTAGATCGTATGTAGAATAGGTACCTAGGTTCGTTTATTGTCAATTTATTCTTCCTTATCTTTGTACTTTTTGGTTCATTGCAGTGAGAAGGTGTGGGTGTTTGTCTTCGATCATCTAATACTGGATACCTAGTAGCCCTATTTCACTAATGTTAATCAAACATATCATGATTACTGTAGGACACCACAGTGTTCGCATGCGTACAACCACAATATACCTTGTGTGAGTGTGTGTGTGTGTGTGTGTGTGTGAGAGAGAGAGTCTTGCTCAGTGTTCAAATTAGACTAGTGGTGGTCTACCAATAGCCTGTGTACAAAAAGTGTCTTTGCCCTACTTGCTGTAGGGACAGGCCACACAACCTACCAGCAAGTGTAGTAATACACTCGTCACCACTGGTAGGAAGTTGCCACAATTACAAAACTGTAAATAGACAAAGATTTTCTGGTCATGCGCAGTGTTTTCTTTTTCTCACTTCTTAAATCAGTATTCATGGATGACCCTAATTCTCAGCTAAGTATCAGAATTTTTTTTTTTTTTTTTGGGGGGGGGATCATGCCTATAATTGGTTTTTCAGTTTGACCCACACATTTAAATGTCTTATTTTCCCTCAATTAAATTATTACAATTATTTTCTTTTGTGAATATTCTCTCTGCCCTAACAGTGATTCGATTCAGTAACCCGCAGGTTTTATTTCCCCTAGCTCAAATACAGCATTCTGTACAGTTGTACACTTGTTGCAAAAAATATTGTATGAAACTAGGGAGGATATTGAGAAATTTTTTATCAACAAATGTAAGATTTACAAACACAAGCCATAGGCGAGAACCGTAATTGCTCAATTTGATAAATAATTTAGCTTAGTTGACATATTTTTAGAAGTTCAGTTTAATTGAGTGAAATTTAAAATTATGCAAATTTCATTCAAACTGGTATCACTTTTGATTATGTTTTTAGTTTATGATGGGAAATGAACACATAAACGATTGTATTAAACAATTTTAGTTTTATTACCAAAAAGGTGTTGGCACATAGTCGGATATTAACAAATGTTATCGATTCAACTGGAGTTCTAGCTGTTTGGTACTCATATATCAATATGTGCAATCGTGAAAGTAAGAATATGGAATTAAACCGCTGAGTATGGCAGATATACAACGAATATTGTTTTTGTGGATTGTGTGTAAACCATAACACCCTTTTCTCTCTATCTTTACAAAATTATATGAATACGTGGTTGAAAAAAAATAGGCAATGATGAAAAATAAGAATCATATTTCAAGAAATTACTACGTGATATAAAGACATTGGAAAAAAAAAAAAAAAAAAAAAAAGATTTTAGAAGACCAACACCCATATTTTAAATTGTTTTTTATAGTTAGGTTAGACTTTAGTACTTGTTGCTAAGTTCATTGAAAAACATTGTCTGTGTTGAGTAGATGACACTACTTTTAGCAGACTAAGATATCTAACACCCCTTTTTAGGCCAGTTTTTTGTCAGACCAAATTTGGAGTACAGATTATTCTTTAAGTTTCGACCACTCCTAATTAAATTGTTAATTATTTTTTGGTTACAAGTGAATATTCTTGGTATACTTGGTTTTCTTGCCTTTTCATAAAGGTAACGCAAAATTTTATTTATAAAACAATCATATTTTATTAATGACGCAAAATTATAAATGACAATGACTTTTATTAAACGAAACTAAGTAGAAAAACTTATTAAAAAAAATTGACTATCAGAAATTATGTACATATTACAGCTCTTGCATCCATCACAAAAAAGAACAAACGTTTTTTATAATTAGTAGATAATGAAAAAGACTTGAAAACAAATTCATATTAGCAGTAGTCAAAAATAAAACAAAAATAAAAAGGAACAACATTATTATTGCTATATGATCACATGGAAGGAAACTACAGTTAATTTGAAACCACGGTGGGCCACAGGATTTCCTCAAGGACGGTTTTGTTTTTTGCTATCTAAGTGTAAACTCAAAATTTTATTTTATTTTATGAGCTCCCTGAAAGTCACACTTTGGAATTTAAAAAAAAAATGGAATGATGTAACGTGATGTGCTAAATGCTATTGGCTGCTAATTTTGCGATATTTTTTTGGCAGTGGTAATGTGTGGAGGGTGATAGTTGAAGCAGCGGTAGACTTGGTGTGGTTGCATTATTCATAATTAAAAATAATACCTGTTTTTTTTTGTTTTTTTTGGTGGGGGGGGGGTTTGTGGGAGGTTGAACCCATAGTTGTTTTAAAACAGTATTTCAAAAATATTATTTGCAGTTAAGTTTCTTCTTGATTTTTCTTTCTTATAAATGCATATTGTTCATCCACCCATATGAGAATGTCCACTTTAGACCTTATATAGTTTGCCAAAAACAATGTGAAACGAACATGCTGTAACGAATATAGACGAACATTTTATAAATGTGCGACTATATTTTACACAAATGAAATAATTTGTTTTATTTTCTAATTTACCACACACTTTTGACTCTTCTTCTTCTTGAAATAAAACTAACGGTAAATTGTACCATTAGAATTCAATGGAAAATTGTCTTCTAAATGAAATACAATTGTATTTGACCTCATTAGTTCACACACGTGTAACTTAACAGAAATATTTGCTTAATGCAGGTAAACACGTCAATTCTCCTTCTTTCAGGTAACAATTAATCTCACTATTTCTTACCATTTCTTCTTTATACTGTGTAAAAATTAAATTATAAAAACCATTACTTTGAAGAACACAATGTTCAGTTTTGTAAAAAATCCTAATTCATAACAATCAGTACTAATTGTTGTTCTTGTGTAAATGAAAATATTATATTTTATGAAAAGTATTTTGTTGAATTTCAATTGAAGTCTCATAAATAAGAACAAAGTTAAGGTCCATTATAGAGTGTGGATATCTAGGAAATTCTATTTTAATTATAAAGTATATTTTAATCGATCGTAAGTATTTGTTTGTGGTTTTCCATAAATACATACTTGGTAAAAGTGTCAACATCAAAAAGAGGAAACAAATACCAAACTACACCTCTTTTTTGGCGTTAACTTTTTTAGTGTACGCTAATACTGCCGACTAAAACATTACTTATGGTGTGTGATAACATGAATTACACTAGACGACTACCCCCCCTGAAGTGATCATATTCTGTGAATATATTTTTAATTTCTTTACAGGAATATTGCTGAGTTCATACTTGCAAGTGATCTGCATTAGTGGATAAATCAGATTAGATTTAGCATTGAATCTGATTGTACAAAAGTGACCGCAACCCAATTTTTACCAATTTTTTATGCGTGAAGAGTAAGAGAAGGGGTAGTTAACGACAGTAAAAAAAGTGGAAGGAGAAAATGGTTGTGAAAAATAAAGTAGAGGTGGTAAAGTTAAAATGAATAACACTTTATTTTTTTTTAATTAATTTTCATTGCTCCGCTCTTGTTTTTATAAAGTGTGAAACCTGCGAATTTTAAATAAAAATTTTTTTCTTAATGTTCTGTTTAAAATTTTAACATTATAATAAATTGGAATCACGCTAACGTAGATATCCTAAATTAATTTTTGGGAACCTTTTAGTTAACTCTTGAAATCTTTTTTTAACCACGAACAATAGCTAGATTTCTTAAATTATGCATTTCATGAAAAACAGTTGTATCTTATTACAAATTCTGTACGTATAGGAGCAATACAACATTTATAACACATGTGAACCAGTCATTCGACTTCAACGCATTCCAGCCTCATCGGTCTTCCAAAGCTGTCGGTAAATTGTTTTTTTTTATTTTTCTTTTCTTTTTTTGTCTTTAGAAAACCTTATTAGATAGATTGTCAATGAATAGTTGACTTAATAACTGTGGATGAATATCTACGGAATTTAAAGAATGCTCATCCACATCTGTAAAAAAAGTTTGAAACATTGTTAGGTCTTTTTTCCCCTTCCTCTTTCTTATATCGCCGTTGCTGATAAAGAAAAAACATTAAAAAGAATATCCGTAGAATTCGTGTGTACGGAACATAAACACACTATAGAGCTTCAGCCAATAATAAATAAAATAAAATAAAAAGAAAAAAGAAAAAAAATGCAAAACGGTCTTATAATACCGTAGAAATAGATAGGTTTACCTTTGGAGGGAAAAAAAAAAAAAAAACATCTGGGAGACACTACAGCTTCCACAAAGTTGTTTTTTTTTTCTTACCCTCTCGTGTAATCTCTCGCCTAATTAAATGGAACTGCGACATGTATAGACGAAGTCCAATTGCTTTTCGTAAAACAACAGATTTATATCTAAAACCAAGATTTCTGTTGTTGTTGTTGTTGTTGTTGTTTTTTTTTTTTTTTTTTTTTTTTTATACAGGTACACGTATATTTGTATTATATGTATATGTATATATATTTTTCGTTTTTATTTCTCTTTAACTCGAACTCACTCGGGATTCGGGCATCCTTGTCTGGTTGCCTGCAATATCGACCTATACTCGTCTCCTTCGTTCGGGGGTAAAGCTGCGAGTCCACGTTTGACAGTGTTAGATGTTTAATAGCCTCAGCTGCAGAACCTCCAGTTTCTCCAGACATTGGTGCGCAACTATTTCCGAACACTTGTCTTTTCTTTTTTTCGTTTTTTTCTGTTTTCTTTTTTCGTTTCGTTTTTCTTCATCTCCTTTTCGATATCGTGTGCAGGTAGTCCGATACTTGTTACTAATAAATCGTTGAATACACGTTGACTCCTATCGTGTACGCTTTTCCGTATTTTTCCTCCCCGATCTTATTTGTTTTTCACCCCTCCACCATATCACATTCGACTAATGAACGCGTTACTAACAATATATACGACGACGATTTGATTCCGTAGTACCTATTTTAGTACACGCAAAATGATGTCGAACTAAACAACCTGTGTACCAAATTTAGTGTCAACGCGTTATTAAAGCGAAGGAGGAGAAAGAGGGGAGTTGAAGGTGGAACTGGGTGGTGTGAAAAAATTATCCGTAGAACGAATAGGTAACGTGGAATAGGTACCCAGGTTCGTTAATCGTGAATTTATTCTTCCTCATCTTCGTACTTTTTGGTTCGTTGCAATGAAAGGGTGTGGGTGGTTGTCTTCGATCATTTGGTTGCTGGGCAGCCAGTAGCCCTATATCATTGTTTTTAATCGAACGTGCCGTGATTGCGAAACCCGTAAATTGGCATAGATTTTCCGCACATGCAGGTGCTCTTTTTTCGGCCGCTTTCAGTGCGTTTGTCCTGTGAATCCAATGCTATCCAACGAGACCTTCAAATCTGTGCCCGTTTACGAGTTTTAGAACAATAATGTTGGCCCGGATTTTCATGCTTACTTGGATATCCAATGCTAAATGATCGATGTTAATGTACGTTTTTTAACTGAAATCTTAGAATCTTCAAAATTGATATCGGCTATCCTTCATGTCAAATTACTACTTCGAAGAATTATGCTGGTACCATAATTGTGTGAACTGTTATTTCCAAACCCGTTGCATATGTACCTATTAAGCTGAACATCGTTGATTCAATAAAATTGTATGAGAAGTCGTTCTTGTATGCCAGTTTGAGGATAATTAAAAAATTCTTAGCCACTCGAAATAGAAAAAGTCCTGTGCCCACCGTTATTACAGTCATGTCCGAGGATTTTGAAACGATAACGAAGCACAATACGAACGCAGAGACGTAGAATTACTTTTTTTTTTAGGAAGGAGGGAGTTCAAAATTACAAACTTCAAATTTTAAAAATTCAAGCCTCTTTTTCCGAATGGTATGTATTCTGGGAATCAGCGGCGTTCTGAGGCGTCTTGATTTGAGGGGGTGTTTAGACTAAAAATACCAAATGTTCTAAAAATTTCCAAAAAAAAAAAAAAAGACAAAAAAACAGTAAGTTATAATATTTTTATTCGGTGGTGGTGCAGGTGCAGTTACTACAGAGGATACACTCGTGGAATTTGAAGATACATATATCAGAGTTTTCCTTTTAATGGGATCAAATAGATTTAATGGTGCCCAAACATTTTTAACTTTGATTGGTTTTCCACTATATACTGATTTTTCATGACGAGACTTATGGTGTTCATCAAACCGACTATTACATTGTTTCTTCTAATTTGATACGTTTCTTCTTGGTGCTCATAACGATTCAAAAATTAAAAAGGCATGATTGATCGTCTAAATATATCAGACTGGTAATTTAAATCAGGGGTGCTGCGAGACCACTTTTTTGAAGACGATTCCTCGTTTTCATTTTAGGTAGGGCCATTTTTTCTTATTTATTGTAAGTTGTAACAAATCACAGTACATAGAAGGGTACTAATTAAATATGATGTGTTGTCCGGTGCATTGTGTTTTCATTTGAAATGGAAAACTTGATACTTACTCGGATTGAAGATGGGGTCGTAATATTATTTCATAAGTGGTTTCTTTGTTGGATTAAGGGGGTCACAGTCACAGCAAACGTTGAAAAATAGTATGAATGAAAAATTTGCTCTATTGTAGGTACATACTAGTGTTGTGTTGCTCAAAAAGTGAACTATAATAAAAAAGTACTGAAGAAATTTTCTATCTCTTTCTAAGCCAGTTTTACATCGAAATAAAATTAAATCGAGTAGATTTAGTTTTTGGCATTTTTACTCATGAACACTGCTGCTGCCGTCGCGAATTCTTTTTGTTGTATAATTATATAAAAATTAATCGTGCATCTTAGGCGAGTGGCGACAATTTGGCGAGGTGGTGGTCCGCAAAATAAAAAAAGAAACATCGATAGGATAAAACAAAACGACTATGTGGAAAGTGAAGGGAGGCAATTTTCAACGGCAGCTGTTACATGAAGTCTCCGACTGAGACTGAAACTATGATTTCAAACGCCATTGAATATTCATTTCATTATTAACTTCTCGTTTTCGCCTTAATTTCCACCCCTAAATAATCATTTTCTAACTATCTTAAAATAATAAGACCCAAAGAATGGCGCTTTTATCATCATTAGTTCTTTTTCCTTTTTTTTCAGAATGAGGTCTCAGAGAGGCTTAAAAATATGGAGATGAAGACGAAATTTTTAAAATTTTGTTTTTCATTTGTGTTAGTTCTTGTTGGTTTATAATCGAATCACTTTCCTTTGACTTCGTTCTTTCTAAGAAATTTTCAGACTTTTATCAGTTACAACTTTTAGCGAATCTGATGTAAAAAGTTTAACTATGCGGGTATCTATTCGTTTTTCATAGATGGAAATATGAAAATAACATGGCTAGGTACAGTATTGTCTTATTTATCTATAATAATATTGATTATCGGATTCGTAATTTTTTTTTCAATAGTATCTATAGACTTTATACGATCGCCATATAGAAATTAGAAAATCGAATACCTGTATTTTAAATATTGACATCAATTACGAAAATTTCTTTTTTTTTTTATCTCAACATTTTCCATAAAAGTAGCTTTCATATTCTTAACGTATGAAACAGACAATTATTTGGTTGGAGGTAAATATGAAATTACTTCATAAAAAAAAAAAAATCTGTGTGATGGATATTATATTTTTGCCAATTTTGCACATAAACTTTTTTAGTTTAACAGTAAAGTAATTTTACAGAATGTCAACTTCAAATTGTTTTTGCTGAGAAAAAAAAAACTTAGTATTTAGAGAAAGAAAAAAATCAGCCAGTTTGATTCAAAGCCCAATTTTCCCCGCTAAACAGGCTTTAGGCTTTATAATTTAGTTACTGCTTGAATCTATTTTTTTTTTGCCTATTGTGGGGTTGAGCGCATAACCGACTCCTTGCCACTGGCCCTATAAAAATGAATACATATCAGTTGGTTTTAGAAATTTTTAAACTAGCCCCTTGATTGCTACCAATTAGTCAGTTAGCCCTAATTTATATCTGTATTTGTCGGTTACTCCTCTATTAAATTTTTATATTGGTTCGACGTGAAACTTTTTATTCCTTAATATTCCATTGAAGTATGGTTAACATCTGATTTGCCTTTTTGAAAATTAATTTAACCCTTTTTCCCTCAGTGTTGAGTATTAGTAGACAGAAATTTGCAGCGATAATCCAAATTTACTATTGAATACTCTCTGACTGAGCTCTGATGCGAAATACACCAATTGTAAATATACGAGTACTTACTCTAAGCTAACTACTTATTTAGGTGTATATATTTCATATTTGTTACAATGGCCGATTGGCCGATTGATATTTAAACTTGAATCCAGATTTGTGATCTATGATACAGAATTTACTGCGGGAAAAGAACTCGCTATCAAATCTGTGTTTAGCCTGTGGTTCGTGCTTATCATATACGTAAAACTTGTAAGGTCTAATTTATTTTCCTTACCAGTTTCGAGCGTCTCGGAATTTATTCAAACTCGCAGAATTGTACTAATCTAAGATCATTTTAGTGTAGCCTATACAATAGACCATTCGGAAAGATTTAACTGATACTTTCACGCCATACGCGTTAGTTCTTCCTCCAAACGCGAACTGCTTTTTCTGTACGTTCAGTCGGGGTGAACGAGCAAACCGATTATTTATTTCTTCATAAAATCTATACAGCAATTGAACCGAAGTGGTAGAAGAAAAAGAAGCAGTTAAAAGAATGAGACGCTACGCTAGTCCGGCTGGTGGCACTTACTTTGGATTACCTATGTTTGTTGTTGTTGTTGTTTTCTCTTGTTTTTTCCGTACATGTAATTTTGATTGCTACCTGTGTCAGCGTACGGTAGCCTAGTCGATATCTAGAATAAAACGAGATATACGACTGTTTATGAGTCTCAGCTGTATTTGAGCCTGCGTGAGTTGATAGTCTATGTTCTATCGGTGTATGTCTCCTCGCGCATACCCGTAAGAAATGTCATATAAGTTGAACTTATAATGTACTATGCAGTTCTCTCTGGATACCAACCTCGTGTAAATATAATGAAAACGTGTACTTCTGCAATCAGTTCCGGATACAGGGAGAAATTCGGTTAATTTCCCCTTCCCAAACGCCGAAAAAAAAAGTCAATTGTACAAAATATTTTGTCTTGCCTCCACTCAAAGTGACTTCTGAATCCTCCACTGACCTCTGTTTGTTTGCCTATCCTCTTGTCGCATAGGTACGAATTGTCTTACGAAACTGTTAGAAGATTTGTAAAAATTAGCCATTGCCATATCCTGGTGGAATGAACATTATCTATGTTCTGCTTGAGATGGTTTCTTTCTAATGGTAGGTGTAAAATACAGTGGTTATAAATTATTGCACTTCTAGGATCGATTATTGGCATATTCATTCCCCTGGTACATCGGAGTTGGGTCGAATTTTTGAATGATGGATCAACTACGACTTCGTCTTCCAGTCTGATCACCTTGTGGATGGTGGAAAATCTTGGTTAAAACCTTAAAATATCACCGAAGAAGGTATTTGCTCAATTTGTAAAAATTCATTGCCTATTCCTGCATAGAAAGTCCGTAGTTTGGAAAAATGTGGTCTTGACTCACTTATTTTGTTCGTGGTTTTTCGCTTGGAAGATTGGTGGCAGGCCTGTTATATTTGATGGGAAGAGAGTTTAAAAATGTTCGAAACTGAGTTGGTCTTTCAACTTTCGGACCTGAGAAATGTGCGTGTAGTCGTATTTGAAAATATATTTCGAATTCATCACTCCTAATTTATCGATGAGTTCTTGTTGCAAATTTTTATGAAGAAATAAAATAGGCCTATGCGTCAAGATGTTGTTTCCACTCTTGAGATGAAGCGCCATTACATAGTTACGCTGTATTATGACGGTGGAGGTGGCAGGGATAAAAAAATATTTAAAAAAAAATTTGAGGCATTCAATTTTGAAACCTCCAAAACAAAATGTTTGCTTTTCATAGTTGCGGTAATGTAACTAAAAATTTGAAATGTATAGGCTTAATCTGTGGATTTCATACGTCGATTTAAACGTTTTCTTTACAAGTTCTCATTAACGTGACGTTATTTGGTATTTTGATGTTGTTTAAAAGGAAAATTCTTTTTTTAACCAACGGAAGCATTTAACCGTCGGAAGCATTTAACCGTCCAAAACATTTCAAAATCAAAAAAATTTTTCGCGAATTTAGGTATAGAAATCTCCGACTACTAAGTATTCTTCGAATTATAATACCTAATGTGAAATTTCGGAGAAAAATTCGGCATCAAAAACTGTAGTTTTATATTCATAAGTACTGTATTAATACGAAGAATAATAACAGTAATTGTCGATCTTTGTTGTTCAAAACCGAGTAACTGACATTTTTACGAAAATAGTGTTGAATGTTGATGAATCATGAAAATTCATGAAAAACTTTTGATTCTTCTACTGAATTTTCTATTTCTCTCATCTTCATTTGGAAAGTTGAGACAAGACCTTCTGAGATGTGAGTTTTCTTCTGATTAAAAGAATAATAATAATAATAATAATAATAATAACAATAACAATAACAATAACAATAACAATAACAATAATAAATAACGAATAACGATTAACAATCAATGATCAACGATCAACAAATAATGATTAATAATTAACAAATAATGATTAACAATTAACGAATGACGAATAATGAATAACAAATAACGAATAAATAATAAATAATAGGTAGTATGACAGTTATATATTGTAACAGAATACTCAAAACACACTAGTTGATAAAAGAGTGTATTAAACAGTAGGTTTATAAAACATTGAAGAACATAAAAGTAACAAGCAGTTACAAAACATCAAAAGAGTAAAACTAAAATGAATTAATATTAAATGAATGTGGTGCAAAACATGAGATTATATAGCAGTTAGATTATTAGTCTAAAGAGGAGGTTTGAGCGATTTTACAGAGTATTGGAGAAGGGTTTCAATCTTATTAGTTAATAGAAATGTATGCAGGTATATGAAGTAGGACCAATGGTCTTATGAGAATATGACGTAAAGTAGGAGTTCTTGAATAATTTAGTAGAAATTAAGATATACGCAAGATTGCAAAAATATAATTAACAAGAAATGAGTTCATAGGACTGTGTAAACAAAGTAACTATTTATGTAGGAAGATGATGTCATCAGGCAAGTCAAGACCTGTTTGAATGACATGAGTATTTATGAATGGAATAAGAATAGAAAATAGATTGAGAGTAATGATGATGATGATGATGATGATGATGATGATGATGATAAATGTACAAATTTTAGGAAAGTATTATGTGCGATAGGAAAATATCATTAATAATAATAATAATAATAATAATAATAATAATAATATTAATAATAATTAATAATTATTGTAAAGATGATCGCCTGTATTTGTTGTTGTGTTCAATCTTTTTCATGAAAATATTGATCATGATCTTGGTATGTATCGAAAATCAATTTAATTTGTCAGTTTTATTGGTCAATAAAAATCGAATAATCGGAATCACTTATTTTAAAACGATACAAAAATTTATCGATTTCGTATCTGAAATGAGTTAATTATTCAAATATATACCTAGTCATTTTCTGGGTATATTTGTAAAAATATTTGTCACTTTTTCACCCCTACATAACACGCTGAAAGTGGCTTATTCGAGGAGCATATAAAGGGGGGTGTAGTTGGACGAATATCTAGGAATTGGATCTCACGTTAAATAGTTCATAAATTTGGTGCAAATCTAAAACTTAATCAGTGGTACCGACTTTATTCGAATGTAAGTATTCAGTAACTATTTTTACTGCTTTATTACGCTGTTAATTTCTTTTTCCGTCTTTCTCAGATGGCACCCAAATTACCGTTTTCGAATATTTCCTGGCGTCTACGTCTCGAACAAACACCAAAAAATATTAAATGAGACGTAATTCCGGGTCTGTCGTTGCTCCTTTTTTTCTTTTCTTTCCTCTTCTTGGTTTCCCCTTCGAAGTCCGTTCAACGAGACTACTTCGTAATAAAGGTGAACTAATTTATGCAGTCGGACCAAATATACCGTGTGCTGAAAATTATTTCACCGAGCTCGAACAAAAAAGACTGACTAAAAATACAACGAGCAAATGCGTTTGGAGGAAGAGAAAAATAATAGTGGCAAGAAATATTGAATTTATTTCTAATTCGTGAACTGCTCGTCCACCAAGAACAATGGATTAATTAATTTACAACCCAAGAGAAGACTACCTATCGACTAGAGTAATAAAAAAAAGGACGACGCAGATGAGGAAGGGCGATGGAAGAAACCAGAATCTTGTAACGTATCGTTAAATCATTACGTTTTTCTGGATGGTACTATTCGTGTTTTTTTAATGTAAAAAACACCTTTCAATGACATGTCGTGAACTGCTTCCAGTAACTTGGGTAGACTAGGAACAGAAGGGGGTACTTACCGTATATTCATAAAAATGGTAGATAGGTATATACCGTTTAATGTAAACCTCATAAATATCTGCTATTTTTGTTGTTGTTGTTATTGTTTTTTGTTGGTTTACCTTCAGTCTCTAACACTCCATTATAGTCTATATGTCATCAAAGTTTTTGTTCATATTTATAAAGCCAACAACGGTGCACTTATCTGCTGTGTTAAGTTGAAAGTGTATACTTGGAAAATAGTAGCTTGAATGGTATTATTATTATTATTATTATTATTATTATTATTATTATTATTATTATTATTATTATTATTAATATAATCATCATCACCATCACCATCACCATCACCATCACAATACAGGTGAACGTAGGCATCGCAACTAAGTAATAAATTTAATTCAGCCCGTTGATATGTTGAGATTGTAGACGCAAACATTGTTTGCAGTCATCGATAAATCACATTTTTATTTAAAATTCTTCGAATAAGTGAAATGATGTACCTTGTTTTTTCTCTTCTTCTTCTTCTTCTCATTCTTATTCTTATTCTTTTTCTTCTTTTTCTTCCCCCGCATTCTTTAAAAAGGTATTCCTTAGTCGGTGTAGTATCTACTTGTTTCATAATAAGTGTAGACTTCGGCTTCAAACCGATCGCTGTACTTAATTGGGTTTACTTTTAATTGAGTACAAATTAGTTGATTTATACCGCAGATGAGATGGGAAGAGGTGAAGAAGTGGCGAGTAAAGACGATATAGGTGTTCGTATACGGTCGCAAGGTAGGTATATAGAATCGAGACTGGACGGTGTGCAAATTCCAAATAAGAGAAGCCAATAAATCGACTGACGTCTGACGGATGGACGCTGGAAGCTGGAAGCTGGACAACATGGTCGGTGATTGAAAAGCGCCAGCCATTTAACGGGTCTGGTTTTTTGGTTGATTGAGTGCCGTCTCTCGATGACAAGCGGATAAGCGTTGGCATCACACACTAACCTAGGCTATTCGTATTTGCCGTATGTAATTGAATGTATTTCTTCTATTACAAATTATTAATGCTACAAACAACCGCCAGTGCAATGAAAACCTGGCGGCCACGTCAGTTGGAAGCACATAACGTCGAAGCAACTAAGCTAATGGCCGAATTTTTACTGCAAGTTCGTCAACATTATTTTAATCTCGATGAAAAATATCAGATGACGCTTGCTGCTCCGTAGCATTCATTCATGCAGACTGTCAAGCTAAATAATGAAACTTATGATTTTGGCTTACTCTTTAGGAAATACAGCTTCAGCCTTCGGCTTTTGGCATGATTTTTTTTTTTTCTTAAAATTAGTAAATTTGTAACATAATAACGCGAAATTAATTTTGGTAGAGAGTAAGAAAGCCAAAACACGGGAAAAAAATACGGCTTTCGCGAAGCTTAGAATTTCAGCTTAAAGCTGAGAACACCGAAGGCACAGCGTTTTTGGGCTTTCAGCTAGCGTAACAGCCCTGCCTACAGCTCGTCTTTCTGTGTGTCTAACTTCTGGTTCTGTTTGAATTTTCGTGTCTTCAAAATAATTTGTTCGTCCACCAGAAGTAGGTACAAAAACCCCAACGCAGCGATACTTTGTTAGAGAACCCAGTTTGCCAATTTTCATTGATCGTATTTGAAAAAACAAAAAAGAAACCTAAGTTAGTGCAACGCAGAAAAGACACTGGAAGACGTTCGTAACACCTTGCGCCGTAAATGAGTAAAAGATACTTCAAGAAGCACAGATGACTTGCTTTTGTCTAGAAATTCTTCATTCGACAAAATTTTAGTTTTGTTTGATGAATAAAATGTTTTCGGTATGGTTGATTTAAAAAACTAAATTCGCGTTACTGGAGTTTGATGGTGTGACAGATTTTACTGAAACTTAGCAGACTTGATGTTTGGATCCATTAGACAATCGATCTTGGTTCTTGTCGTGTATGATGGTTTTAATATTGACGTTGTTTTATTCTTGGCTTGTTTTTCCTTTCCTTTCCATATCGAAAATTATTAGTATTGGATCAAGAAATTCAAAGAAAAAGTAAACTCTAATAGTTTTAGAACTTTTTATTTTAGACTTCTATTTTCACTATGGTAAACGTGTAATGAAAAACGTATTACTTAGTTGGCTAGTTAAAAACAGACTAGAGATGGTAGGTGTGAATGTTTTTTATCACACCTCCAAATTATTATCTTTTAGATCTATCATTTTATTTGCCACGTCGAATGATTCTTCGGTTCTCATCGTTGAGTTCCGTTTTCTTAGTCTACTTCTGTTATACATAATCTTTATAATTTAATTTCAACATTTTGATTCAGTGTAGGAAAAATGAGAATTATATACAGGAATTAATGTTTGCCTATACCTAGGGAACTCGGCAGATCTTGTAAAATAATATTACAAATTTTTATTTTTATATTATGAATTAATAAAGTGAATTAGTGGTAAATTGGCTTGGACTTCATAGTACCGTAATTATCGATGTTTAATTTTGCCCATTTTATAATTTTTTGAGTATTTTACCGCTACAATTAATTAAAATAATTTATCATGATTATTTATGTCACTTGGGTGACAGAATTAACACACTGAAGTATTTCGTGTATCTAAACCACTGTTTCATTCCCTTTACCACGACACCCTTTCTTCATTGCTCCATCTCACTGAAGTATTTTACAATAAACAGTGAACGAAAAGTAGGGTACCTGTTCCATTTTAACGTATCGACAGGATTATTATAGTAGATTTTAAAGTGAGGAAGACATACACAATGAAATGAAAACCGTGTCGGAGACTAATTTATGTTTGTGATGACCTATTGTCCAGGAAGTCGTGGAATCTCGTTGTTTTTACTTTTTCGGCACTATAATTAGTACACTTTGTTTCACCTGCTATAGGTACTGACATTCCCTCGAGATATTTTTGCCTTCTGCCCTCGAAATAACTCAATATATTTCGCACGTGATCGGTGTAAAATGGTGGATAAAAGAAGTGGGCAAGGATAAAGCTGCACGTATGATGTTTAATAATTTGTTACGATTGTGACACGGATGCGTGCACCTGTAACCTTTTGAGTCCATTGAAAAATGTAATTTTTAGCTTAGTCGTATACATGGTGTCCCAGAGATTGGATTGTAATACTATTATCATCCAGATTTTAAGCAGGTAATTATTGTCGCAACAACCTTTCTCATCGAAGTAGTAACGTGCGTTGTGGCGATTAGGGGAATAAACCTTTTATCGCAAATTTTTTCAAACAATTTAAAAAAAAAGGAAAAAGAATTTAGCGGTCGGCACTTTTCATCGAAAAATAATATACCCCTCCCCCGGATAACGGTTCATCTACGCCACAAATAGAATCCAATAATAGATATTTATTGTCGAGATATCTTTATAGGGTCAATGTTAATTTTATTCTTTTCATGGAACCTACTAAAGCAGGACTGGGTAACCTGCAGCTCGGGAGCAATTTCTGAAAAGAATAAAAATAAAAATTATGAAGAAAGAAAGAAAAAAAGAAAAGAAAAATTTAATAGATACACTTATTGGCCTACTAGAGAAAAAATGGCATGTATATGCATATTCATAGCTGAAAATAAATACGTCATCAGTACTGTACACAGCCGGATGGGTTTGGAGGTCAAAACTATCTTCTAAACTTTCCAAAAAAAAAAAAAAAAAACGAAAAACGAGGAAGAGTTTGACAAAAAGCGCTGCATATATGAATTTTCTAGAACAAAAAATCATATGAAAATTCTTTTTCGTTTACGAAATTGTTTCGTAAATTCATAAAACTCATGCGGAGGTGAATCTTTGGTATGGCGCTGTATGTCACATCAGAAAATTATGAGCCTACGTATTTGTGGCTTGCAAAAGCATTTTAAAAATTCAGTCTGGCTTGTCGTTCAAAACAGGTTGCCCGAGTCTGCTCTAAAGCTTATATTATAGGCCTAGGTACTTCATTATGAAATAAAAATAAATAAATAAATAAATAAAAATAGGTTACTATTCAAAAGTAGGTACTTGTCGGAGCAATATTATTTTCATTCATAATATTCTCTGAAGGCTAAAATTTGTTATTAGTGAATCGCATTTTTAACCGTGTAGACTGACTTCATTAGCTGTGTTCGACATGGAAAAAAAGTGCTGCACTAAAAGTTACAGTATGGTTTTAGTGGGTTCTGGTTCTTTCAGTTTTCAGTTCTTAGTTTTAGTTAAAATTGAAATGCGGTTTCAGTTCTTATGAATTGTAAAGCTCTCCATCAACTAATTTTTCACATTTCATTAAAATTAGAAAAAAAGAAGTTATAAAATGTAATTGCTGGAGAACTGTTTGTTGTAAAAATCTGAAATTTTTGTAAGATATTATTGTGATATGATAACTGAAGTTGTTCCACAACGACATCAGATCCTTAACATTTTAAACATATTCAGCGATATCTCGACAACTGAATGTACGATTCAACGCAATTTTCACAAAATTTTCAGCTAAAATTTTACAATACCTATCTCATGAAAATTTCAGCTCAATCTTTCCTACAGTATCGCTAAAATTCTGTTTGATAACGGGTTGTGAAATTTAATTTCTAATCAATGATATCGATTATCAACGATAAATATAATTTTAACCATATATTTTACGCTTAAAGTTCAATAATTAATTAAATTTTCATTGTCATCAAACTAAATCACTAAGATTAGCGATAAGTCATTAGCATCCTAACGTTTATCATCGTATTTCGTCGAATAAGTTTAACTTTTTTTCAGAACACACTCACGAAGCAGTGTGAAGATAATTCGCACTTATTATGAAAATAAGCTATTTTTCGATTCTAACTTTTTTTCGCGTACTCTGTCGAACAGCCGCAACGAAGTTTTAGTGCCGCACTTTTCCATGACAAACAGAAAATTTTCGGGTTAAAGTTGAAGTACCTTATCGCACTTTTTGTAATGTCGAACAAAGGTATTGTTTTTGTTATTTTGTTCTTAATAGAATAGGTATACATCAATGCTCTTACTGGGTATTTGGTGTCGACTGTAGCCCTTCTGCACAAAATCGAAGCTAGTCCCTCGTTTTTATAAGCTTTTATTCTACTCATTATTGCCATTTATAAAACATACCAATACTGCTGCCAATCTTCCGCAATGTTTATTTCGCGTGAAGGTGAAGCTAAAGAGTAAAAAATAAAAGCTTATCTTTTAAAAATTTGGTTTTAACCTAAACTTATTTCTTTTACAAAGATTATTCTTTCTTTTTTTCTTTTTTTTAGAGAGCCTTAACTCCCTCTGCCTTTCCTTAATTTCGCCTCCAATTCTGCCGCTCTCATCTCACTTTGATTTTTTGTCTCCACTTGTCTAACTTACTTGATAGTTTCATGCCTAATTGTGCGTTAAATTTCAGTTCTATTAGTGCTCCAGTGAATGATTTTAAGATTCATACTAGTAAACTATTAACCACCAAGTTCCGATTATACTTCTCGCTTACTTTCACATTATATAAATATCCTTTAGATGTTGGGTAAAAAATGGCTATGTTGCTGATGCTAAATTAACATGAAAATAAAAAAACTGTAAAATATAACTTTCCTGAGAAGTTTACCAATTTATTTTAGGAATGCACCTACCTATTTAGAATCGTTCTCTGTTGCAAATTTCTCTTTCTATATTTGAAGCAGGGACTTCAATCACAAATTATCTGAGAGAAGAATTTGATTTTTGAAATTTTGATAAAAAATTTGAAACGAAAAGTATTTTGGTAAATCCTTCAATTCGTCGTAAAATTAATTTTCACTTAAATGACTACATGAGGGAACGAATGGAGAATAAGTGCATTTCAGAATGAATTTGTTGCTTTTTGTGTTTTGTTTTTTGAGTTGGAGGGAAGGATAGATCGAAATCAAAGCCATTCTTCAGTATCTATTCTTTTTCATTTTAGCAGGTAGGTAGGTACCTATTTTAATGAATGAAATTGAAAAGGTTAATCTGTGGTAGGGGAAAAATGAAATATTGATCCTAAACCATTCGAGTTTTTGCTTTCAATGTTCTATCTTCGGCAAGAATGTAAAAATATTTTCTTTCAGAAATAAATGAAGATGGATAGGTATCGAAACTATTCTCAATTTATTTCACTATTATATGACTCTCAACACATAGCTAATGTTGATTTTTTACCACCGAGTTTAGTACATTAGGCTACCTTCTACCTAATTTACTCTATACGTAATAGCTTTAGGAGCTGAATTCATTGTTTCAAAATCATAGCGTTCATTGGAATGATGTATGGTTTTATCTGTAACTGGTTGGAAAAAACAAAGAAAAAAAAATACCAATGCATGTTCTCGATTTTGTGAATGAAATACGTTTCAAATGGCCCATTCCGTACTAATAATCTGTTTCCGATTCTTCCAAAATTTGTCCCAAAAACAGCAGGAATTAATCTAATCAGCTACCATTGTATAGATATTTTTTTCTCTCCAATATATCTTCTCACATTTTTTGGGGGTTAGTAGTTTACCTGAACTCGCGAGTGACAGGTTATCCTGTAAGTGCTCATTTCATGAGTAGTGGAGTTGATTTATCGTGTAAACTTATGGATACAATTAAGTATTTATCTTTTTATAACTTGGAAGCTATGAGGTTTTTCTCCTGGTTTATTATTTTATTTTTATTATCTTGAACCTGCCTTCGTTGTAGTTCAGAGTTATCTACATGGTTCCCTCACATACTGCACGCAAGCCAATAAATTGTGTTTTGAAAATCTGTGGGACACGATGTTCAAGTCGTAATTTATTTTCAAAATTTCAAAAATGTGTTTTCGTTATTGCATTAAAATTTAGAATAGTGAAAATGTACGCGGAGACTGAGTTTAATTATTGTTTAATTAAATTTTCGTCCTTTGTTATTCACGTGATTTTGGTTACCAGTGAGGAGGTTGATATAAAACTTTAATTCGTTGACTTTTTAGACAGCCTCGTTGAGTTTTTACGATAAGATTAATCTAGTTCCATATTATTGCTACTCTCCTTTTCTGCGAAGCATCTAGTCTACTAATAGTGGTATCAGCCTAGGGAAAATCTGAGGCAAGGTCTTACCTAAAATGTGGTAATTGGAGAGGAAATTTATTAGAAGAAATATATTCCAGAAATTAATCATTCAAAAATAAGAAATTATGCTTTCACTAACTAATGTCATTTGAAAACAAAAATGTGAACCTCCTTTATAAATACTCTCCGACCACTATCTAAAATAACTTGATATTCAATGATAACACTGGTATTTTGTCTAACTTATAATTTTTACTAGTTAATAAAGAATTTCAACACAATGTTTAATTTTTGCAAATTTTGCATCAAGTAGGCTTACATTATTTTCTAAAAGAATGACGTTTTATTTCAAATAAGGTAGATTTCTGTTTTAGTTTCAGAAATCAGGGTCAAATTTAGGATTTGTGTGATTGGGGGCCAAGAGCTGGGGGAAGCTCCCATATAGTTGGTGAAGAATTTTTTTCTCGTCTCGCTCACATACTAACTGCCTCTCCTAAAAAAAAAAACAAAAAAAAAACTAAATAATAAATAAAATATCCCACATAATGTCTTACAAATTAAAGAGTTCATGATACTACGAAGTAAAAAAAGTTTCATTTTAACTTTAGTCTTTAAAAAATTGATCAATTACAATCTGGCATACATTTACGCATCGGTATTCTGTCAATTTGCCTATCACTATCAAGACTAATGTAGATACAATTTTAAGCTGCAGAAACGCAGATGGAAAATGTACCCGTTATAATTCGATAATTATTTTTTCCATTTGGTGGAAGCCTTATTTTGATTCGGACCTGAAGATACTATAACCTAGAAGAAGAAAAGAAATGTCTTTGGATAAACTTTAGAATTGTTTAAATAACATAAAAAATGAAAATCAACTTTTTATCCAAATATAAAAAATTAAAGCTTTCATAAAAATATACGATAGTGGAAACAACTTTTAACACCTTCACTATTGTGTAACAAAAGCCAAAAAATAGACTGTGACTGGGGCAACCACAGTATGACTTGAATACTTTAAAACAGAATTAACTTGACAAATTTTAGAAATCAAAGTTAAATACTGTTTGACTCGAGTTCTAGGTATACAGAAGTGAGAAAATTGCCAGCAACAATGGCTTTTTATAATCATCAAAAATTCCGATAGGTACCTGAAATTAATAAACAATGCATCGTTTGACAAATATTTTGCAACTAGGGGAAACCAAGAGTATAGAGAGACATTCTTTTTTAGACAAATAGAATTTGAACCAGTATAAATTTTCAAATTGGTTGAACGTGGATGGAGAAAGATCAAAGAAATTTTTTATGAAAGATGACAGCTGAGTCTGTTTTAGATGTGAGAAAGTTGACTCATACTCAAATGTAGAGGAGAGATAAAAATAAAGAAAAGAAGAATTTTGATACTAATTGATATTAGGCGATAGACGATCAAAAACAAAAACTGTGTCGTCACTAATTGTCATTAATTAAAATAGAACTCTTAAAAACAATTTTTGATGTAGTATATCTAACCCAAAGTACCCCAGAAATGACTAATATTTTTAGAAATATGACGATTGAAATTTGAGATCAAAGATAAAAAATTATTATGATGAAGACCTTAAATAATGTAAGTGACCTGTTTCGAGTTTAAAAATATTCCCTTTGTATTGTTCAAGATTGAAAAAAGTTTTTGTAAAGTTAGATGATCAAAAAGAGGAACAGAAATATGAGTGAGACTGAGAGAGTTTGAAAAATTTATTGATAGGAAGATCGTAATTACCGTAAAAAAAGAATTTGATTTTTAACCACGCACCAGAATATGTAGAGAAAAGAAGTGCCATTATATTTTAAGTGTAATAATCACAATTTGACCACAATTAAGAAAAAGGAACTTTCAAAGAAACAGGAAAAATGAATTTAGTGACCTCATTTTAAAGTTAATCAAAGATAGAGAACAAATTTTATATTGACAAAAGAGCCGTGTTGAAGACAGTGGCGTTTAAACTGAGAGTGCTGAAAGATGAGTTAGAAATTCAAAGCTTAAGGCAAGGAGAAAAGATAGTGATCAAGTTAGTCAGCAGCCAGTAGTTGATACCTCCATTTTTTGATGTGAATGCAAATGAAAAGAAAAACAAAAAATTAAATATCACCCAAATTAGTCTCACTCACTATATCCCCTCTCGACATCTAGGAGAGTTTCAGCGCTGGACAAGAGAAAAAAAATTGAACCAAAATAAAAAAGTTGAGAATTCGTTTAAAAGTTAAGAAAATTTAAGCAAAATATAAATTTTCGACAGAAATGAAAAATAAAATATAGGTATTTATTCGAGAATAAAGGAAATAACGTAAGAAAAATCTCAAATTCAAAAACAAAAATTAAATTACATTTTACAGAAAAAATGTAGCTCAACAGCTGGAGAGGTATCTCTCCCAATTCATTACAATAATAAAAAATTGAAAAACAAAGTCAAAATAAGGAATAAGAAAAAATGTTTCCTAAGGAAGAATATGGGAGAGCCTGATGAAAAATATAAAGGAAATCAGTAATGTGATAATAAAACTGAATCTAATAAGCGCTTCCTTATTAGGAAAACCTTTTTTATGTACCTACCTATAATTACAAAATTTTTAAATTTGACATTTATATTTCTCGACAGATGAAATCTTTATTAAATTATTTCATGTTTAACCAATTCAACCTAGCAATATTACCTACATTTTTATTGAATTATCCCTTTCATCTCCTCAAGAAAACTGCAGTAGTAATTAAGTGATTACAGGTTGCTGTATGATCTTATCAATTAATTTGAAGAATTCATTTGGTAATATTTTCTTTTGTCAAAGACGGAGTTTGTCATTTAATTTCTGCAGTGATTCAGTCGCATGAAAACTGCTCAATATACCTGCATATCCCTTTGCGAATGCATACAATATGGAACGAAGTGGAGAGCTATCGAGAGAAACTCTAGGTTTTATTAATAGGTCTACGTCTAATTGTATTGAAGAGACTAACCGATTCATTACGTGTAAATTAATCACTCGATATTGGTTTGACGTCCTTGTAAACAATAGTTTTTTTTTTTTTTTTTTTTAATACCAATTAAAAAAAAGTTTTTACATTGGGTGTACTATGCATTAGTGCAAGGCACCATGCGGATAAGTTAACGTGGATCTGGTGACTAGTCATTTTTAAAGGTTAGGCTTGAGAGAAAAAGGAGAGGGTACGGTCGCCTTTATACTTTTATTCTGCTGTTGCTTCTATATTCATTCGGATGATGATTTTTTCATTTGAGCAAAAGCATATTAAAGCAAGTTGAAGCTACTGTTCGAATCGATTGTGGTATTGAAAATACTTCGGGGATTGTTCTCGTATAATTCCCTTATGGCACACCGTATTTCTCAGAAGAAATGTAAAAAACCAAGATTAGAAACTTTTTTTTCCTTAGTTTTTAATTAGTTTCAATCCAGTACTCAATTATCAATTATTTCTTGGCATTCGTGGCGGTTTGCCTGAATTTTATCAAGAATACCTTACATACCTATTGTCCAACGGATTCCGCGCAAATTACCTCCCCGACCACTGTTAACCAGAAATTTTTTTGTATTTTGCGCAATTGACTATGATATTTATTATTCTTGTTTTTTGTCCTCAACCTTCAAATTCTGAAAAGGGCTCTTGTATAATTTTATTCCTGAAATTTAATAAGAAATATTTTTCTACTCGTTGTCAATTTAATAATGTAAAAATTAACAAATTTCTTATTTGATATGAAGCTTGATGGAAAGAAATTTTTTGATCTTAGTATATTCAGTCAGATTTTTAAAATGTTCAGGCGGAATAAATGGACGAGGTGTTTTGAGAAATTTAGACGTATTATTTCAGTCGATAACTCGTTGATTTTTTTTTTTTTTGTGAAATTGCAAAAATCATCCAAACGTAGTGATGGTAAAAATTTGTGCAGTAGGCACCTGCACCTGCTTGAACCATTGGTGATTCCAATAATCGGTCGGATTTGATGGAGTGTCGCATCTATACTGTTAGCGTACCTACGTAGGTACTTATTATAAGACCCATGTTCCTGGCTCTTCACCTGATGCAAATCTCAATCAAATCATAATCATTCGTTTGTACACGTTTGTGCTCAAATTTTGGTCATTTGTGCTCAGTTTCATGAGAAGTTATTGGCAAAACAAAAAAAGTAGGTCAGAGAGGAGCTAGAGTGTAATCCCATACAGTCTGTCCCAACATATGTAGAACTGTGTAGTGGGTCAAAATCAAAATGGTTTCATTTGAATGAATGTCGTTCCCATAGTTTGTTTTTCTCTTATGATTCAAGATAATACTATTCCCAACATTGTAACTCAAAGCTGTCTCCCCCTACATAGGGAAAACTGTATATGAAGGTGTAAAATTTCAAAATTGTCCGATCAACTTGAAAATGGTACCAGTTGTTTGTGATTTGTTTGTGCTTCAAAAAACAAAAAATTGTGCATGTAGCCCTCGTCACTTTGGGTGTGTAATCTGAGGAAAAAATAAATTTAAGTCAGTGAGGAGCAGAGACATATAGACCTCTATTAAAAATTTTGTCACCCAGTTGGTGACATTTGTTTGTGCTTTGCTTATGCACATTTGTGCGCTCATTTTTGTCATTTGTGCTCAAACCCTCTATGCCACAGTGGGATTTGAGGTTTTATAAATGGTTAATTTTCAAAATTTTCCAATTTTGATGAATCTGTTACCAATCATTTGTATTTCAAGAATATACTACCACAAACATTATAACTTCACCTTATTGCCCCCTACATCAGTAAAACTGTGTATAGTGGGTCAAAATTCAAAATGGTATGATTTTAATTAATGTGATATCAGTCATTTGTTCTCTCTTTTATACTTCAAAATAGTACCACCACCAACATTGTAACTCCACCCAGGCCCCCTTACATAAGTAAAAACTGTGTATAAGGGGATCAAAATTCAAAATTGTATGATTTGAATGAAAGTGGAGTCAGTTATTTGTTCTTTGTTTGTGCTTCATGGTAATACCACCCTCAACATTGTCACTCCATCAACTCAACCCCTGCAATAAGGGAACAAAATTTTGTAATTCCAGAGATAGACATACAAAACATACAACCTCCCCTATAGGCAGTTAGTAAAAACTGTGTATATGCGGTTTAAAATTCAAAATGGTGTAAACCATTTCTACTTTGTTTTTGTGCAAATTTGTCACATTTATACCTCAACCCTCTATCGTCTGGGGGGTTTTAAAACTTGTATGATATTAGTTAGACAATTTTTGAGTTTTTCTCTACTTCCCTTCTTATACCTAATTCTTTAATCCAATCCTGTAGATATGGGTACATGCATTTTTTTACTATTGTAGGGTAGGTAACCATTTCTTTAAAATTGTTTTTGTATTTGTGTTAGGAACATTAGAATTTGCAGTGAAAAATTGAGTGGTTTTCTCAATGAAGGCCAGAAAATTAATTTTTCAGGACCATTATCAGAAGGGTAAAAACATGAAAAATTAGCACCTCCAACAGACCCATGAAATGAACCATAGTACCAATAAGAACCAAATTTTTAATCGTGTTAGATATACTTCAAATCAATACCTGTATCAAATTTTGTGACTATAGCTTGAAAATTGTTCCTTTTAGAGCCATTAATCTGCCAAAACTGCAGCAAAATCACCTAAAATGTATATAAATAATAGGTTTTGCTTCATTTAAAAAAATAATAATTAAAACTAATTTTACTACTCTGTAGTTAATTCTGTGAAATGAAATTATAAATATATAAATCCTTTCAGTAATTTTCAAATAAATACTACATAGATTTTTAACAGTCTTTTTTATATTTTACTTCTATTTTATATCCTCAGTTTATCTTTCAAAATAATTCACCAAAGAAATTTTATCTAAAAATGGAAATTGAATAATAATTGATTCTTTAAGAAACTTATCTGACCCCCACCAAATTGAATATCACTCGATAAATCATGAAAAAGAGTTTCCAATTCTCTTCTTAGGTTCACAGGAGCTCAAATAATGGGTTAATACAACGATAGTTTTAAAATTTGAACTCGGTGATTTGAGAAACCAAAGTTGACTCGATAAATGTGTCAAATTTTTCAGAACCTCCATTTTGGAGTTATGAGGGACCAACAAATGGATTCATCCAAAAATACATGAAGAAACTTGTCCCACAACCTATCTTTTGATAATTGTTTAAACAAAATCCAAAAGCTATGAATTTAGCTTATTTACATTAATTATTTAACCCTGACAAAAATCTATCTAAAGTATCAATACTTCAGTTATTTTACAATTGATTTTCATGTATAAAAAAAACAAAAACATATATAGGTACTAAATTTACCTACGATTGGCTCTGATTTAAAACTTACATCCCACCCAAATTATAGCCAAAACTACGTAGTAATAGTTTTTTACTCCTAATCCTGGAAAAACAGTATTATCAATTTTTTCATTTTAACGTTGATTTTTTTTTTTTTTGTTGGCCTATGGGAGAAGAAGTCACAAAATTTTTATGAAACTTGAAGGGTATCTTCCATTAAAATTTCAGATATATACCTCTTGTATTTTTTCCAGAAGTTGCATATCTCCAGCCTAAATATTCCTTTCCGTAAAACAAACCTTATAAAATTTTATGATATTTAGTATTATGGTTTGTGTGGGACATGACATTTTGAGTCAGTTTTGGGTGATTTATAGGAAACATGATACAGAGTGAAATTGTTTTTTCTAATAAATATTGGATTTTGTCCATAATGAGAAAAATGTATCTATAATGGACGTGTACCTACTATTGTAGATAAACTTTTTTAAATTTAGGTTTGATATTCTGTTTATTTGTTCTTTGGATATTATTTATTTGGTGTGATTTTTTTCATAATCTATCTCCTTTAAGATTAAAGCCGTAGTTAAAAAGATGATAATGCATGCACAAATGTGCACAAATGAAGAACAACCTAATGATACCATTTTAAACTTAATAAGATGGTTTTAAATTTTGACACCTTCGTACATAGTTTTTATTATGTTGGGGTTGACAGGGTAGAATTAAAATGTGAGGGGTATATTCTTGAAGCACAATCGAAGCACAAACAATTGGTACCAGTTTCATAAAAATCTGACTATTTTCAAAATCTATTATATATAAAACTTCAAACCCCTGTGGCACTGGGGATTTGAGCACTAACAACGATAATGCATGCACAAACAAATGGTACCAACTGAGAGTGAAAATTCAATCTTGGGGGGCTACATGTCTCTGGCTCCTCACAGACCTACTTTTTTTGTTTTGCTAATAACTTCTCATGGAATTGAGCACAAACATGCACAAACGAAGCACAAACGAATGATTATCGTTTGATTGAGATTTGCATCAGGTGAGGAGCCAGCGACATGGATCTCTTATTATACCCAGGATTAGTGGTAGAATTGTGCGAACAGAAACTTGCCCAAAATCCAATTAACCATGTGTCATGAGTTGGAAGAATAGATCCCCGGCCATTTTTTGGAATACCTACCATTTCCCAAATGGTCGACTTGCCCAACGAAAATTTTTTCAAAAGATATTTTTCCGAAAGATTTTCTTTTGAGATATATAAGTATTTACATGTATGGAATTGCAATTTATTTTTCAGGTAGCTCGGGTGATTTCCGTTTTTATCTTTTATTTTGAACGTTTTCATTTTGATACGTATTTTTTGCCTTTTTTTTTATTTCGAAAAAATGAAAATAAAAACAAAAACAAAAACAAAATAAAATGTCCACCTCACCAAACTTCTTCACTCCATGATAAACACAACAACATTTTTCATAGATACTCTAACGTGGTAGCAGTTCCGTTAGAATGCACAAGAACGATCAGAATAATGTACACTCAAAATTAGAAAAAGGTGATATTAGTAGATCCTAAAATAATATAAGAACTTTGGTTACTCCTTATGTTTATCTTTCCTTAACGTTCAACGTGAAAATCAATTATACGTTTATTTAACCATGAATTGAACTATTGTAAATAGCTGCGAGCTATAGCATTACTTACAGCCAGTGCTATAGAATGACAAACACTTGGAATATGAACAAACTTTTCCCCTAGTGTTTTAGTAAAATTTGTGAACGCCGTCTTTATCATCTCCACTTAAATCAGATGGTTAAAATTTTAATCCAATTTTCGGACTTCAAATCTACTTCCTTGATTTGACAAGCTCATTCCTTGAAGAACAATGCTTTTTGCTGTGCTATCCTTCAAATCTGTAAGGCTGAAAGAGGTGGACGTAATAGGTTCACTCTTCAAGCTCACAAATTGTACTACACCTAATTACTTAGACACGCTTATGTGTGCACCTTCATCTCTGATTATCTTATGTACTGTATCAGTCATATCGTATGTAAGTTTTGAGAAAAAGTAGGAGGTATGTACGTACTTCGAATTCGATTGACTTCCTACATGGAGCATTAAAATAGGAGAAATCAACAGTAATTTGTTACAAATTTAATTTTCTATACGGAGAACCTAATTTCTATCAGTCTTTTCTCCAATATATTCTGGAATGCTCGCTAAGGGATAATGGTAGCTGTTTCCCTCCGTTTCGCCGAACCAAAACCTGGAAAATTATACACCATTATGTGCAGACCCTCTTCCTCCTACACCTGTATACGTACCGAAAATGAACCAACACTTACGTACCGCTCCCCAAAACCCTCTCGCGCATAATTTTAATTAAATCTTGAAGTACAGCTGCCCATAAAGGGCCGTATTTATATTATATTTCGTGTCTTCAAAAAGACGCCGAAGTAATCGAGAAACGGTTTAAGAACGACCGAAAGACTATTTTTTCTTCGTATATACGATGGTCGAACAACAAAAATACTGTGAAGACGACGAAGAAAAAAGTAGAAGTAAAAATCGTTGAAAATAGGTTTTCTTAAATCTGGTTAACTCAAGTCAGGATAATCGATGAAACATTCAACGTCGACATTTACATGACATGAGGTAAGCAGTGTGCGAAAGTGAGTACGTAGTGAGGTGGATAAAAAAAAAAAAAAAAAAGCAAGTACTTTTGTATCCTCTGTACATTGGTGGAAAAACAGCTGTGCAAATTTGATTGTTTTAAGAAGTCCTCAAGAAGAATGTAAGAAGAGAATGAAACGGCAACGTCATCCTAATCCATCGGGTTTTAAAAGGAAATCAATTTCTTCGCTTAAACACTCAACAATAGACGCATAAAGGAGCGAATGCAGCGTAAAAAAACGGGATTTTGCTGCAGCAATTTCGCGAACAAATCGGCGGGAAGTAATTGAAAAGTATCGAAGCGAAAAGAACGACTTTGTGTAATCAGCCTAAGGGGTGACGTCAAAATAAGGGTCGTCTATGGTACATCGTGTCTATTGTATCAACGTCCAGTTTCATAGCGAAGGTATGTCATCTTCAAATAGACCAGGAAATTGAATTTGTGTTTTCCCTCGTCTTGTTAGGTTCTGTGTAAATATGCAGCTCATCCAAGTCCTATTTGGCGAACATACCTACGTACAGAATGACTAATCTATAAGTTTGAAAATTGGATTTAAATGCATGGTAAAAAAGTATTGTTTCATTGAAGATTGTCAGTCGGACTCAAATTTTCCTTAATACCTGAAAATTGGGTTAACCTTTAAACCACTTCTGGAGACCCACGAGGTTCCATTGGAAAAATGTTAGCCTTCTTGCGTATATTTAGTATCTAATCGCTGTAACTGCATAATCAGTTCGAAACCAAAACAAATTCTGAATCCCAACTCTCAAAGGGGACAACTCACAAACAAGCAATAAGTAC
Organism: Ericerus pela; assembly: GCA_011428145.1. Lineage (NCBI taxonomy): Eukaryota > Metazoa > Arthropoda > Insecta > Hemiptera > Coccidae > Ericerus > Ericerus pela. Next base: position 3,952,800 of record WOFM01000549.1, on the reverse strand, counting down.
CAAGAATTCACCATTTCAAATTAATCCATATCTAACGCCCAAAAAATTTTGAAAACTGTTTACTTGATGGAAATGAAACGAACAAACTGTAGAGTGTAGAACTACACAAATTTTTTCTCCAATAGAAAAACAGAAAAAGAAGAAAAAAATAAAATTCAGTAAAAAATAAACTAGGTATATAAGAAATGAGAAAATGTTACGCGTTCTGTGGAAGCCCATTCAAGATTGTCGGGGCGTACTTGACTCTTTTTTTGAATTTTCTAAAACTGAAGTAGGTATAATATATCTAGGCTAACTTGAAAAATTGATTCTCATATAAATTATAATATAAAATTTTGTTTTATCCAGTTTAACCATTGTTCTGTGAGCCTTCTTATTTGTACTTAGTTAGAATTACATAGGTAGTACATACTTGCAGCAAATTTATGCAGAAGTAAATTGGTTTCGTAAATAGATAATTTTGAATTCGCTTATCCTAAAATAATCTTATTAGAATCAGGCGGATTCGTATTATTATCAGTGACGGACCAAAGCGGGGTGGGGTTGGGTAGTCCGCCTTAGTACCTTAAAAACGGAGGCCCCATTTAGTTCCAATTAAACTTAATATTAGAGAAAAATGTTTGGTTATTTTATCTGTAGGTTATTATGTCTGGTGAATAAAGGGGGCGACGGGGATAGTTTGATAGAGAACCCTACAATAACGGAAGGTCCCATTTTGGCTCCAAAAAATTTACTTATGAAACCGATCCTGGGGTCTCAAAAGAGGAACCGCCCGAGCCTCCTGTTGGTCCTAGTCCGCCACTGATTATTAGCCTATAATCCAATTACTAAGTATAACGAATTCTGTTCTGGTGGCAGATTCATTTAAATGTTGAACTGATGATGATAGCTTGAATTCATTTTTGTAGGCTCTTGAAAATGACTGAAACGTAATTTATGACTGATGGTACATAATTCAAAAACTTGTGTTGCTGTTTTTCTACTTTTCCCAGATGTGGAATACCTGGTTGTGAGAGATATTCACACAAGAAGGTCTTCTACAGAGTTAGCGTGTTCTGCCACTTCATACTGTAAAGTATGGGAGAGCCAAATCCTCAGCAAACACTAGCGATTTTATAGCCAGTTTCGAGAGTTTATATACCAAATTTGGCACACGCACACAGACACACATACGTACATATATGTATGTGATTATGTTGTCCGTTACGTTGTTTCTTGCCTCTGTTGAGGTGATAAAAAAATGACGCAACCCGTTTGGTACTGGGCTGTGACATCACCAAGATCGTTATCAGGTAATTGATCACAGCCTGTGCAATGTATCTTACCTGTACATACGTACAGGTATGAACATACAAATGCACAAGTGTGTATATGGTATTACGTTATAGAGACGATTAATTGCCAGCCTTTGGGCGGCAACTGTTGTCAAGGGGTGCAAGCCCGTAAAACCTCATACGAGTGATGTCCTCACAGCTACTCCCCTCATTTTCATGCTGTGAAAATGATGAGTCATGTGCCTGGGGGGACTCATCAAGTTTGTTGCCGTTGGTTCCGCTCCCATTTGGCAAGGGCCAAGCCTACTGCAGCACCCACACACTTGTAAGAAAGTTTACGGGCGTTGAATCAGGGCCTGGTATGATTCTCAGCTCTGTTGTCACTATGCCTTTGCGGTCTATTTGTAGGAGTTGGATGGTTGTAAGGATGGAGATGGGGAGGTGGAGTAGGAGTGGTTTTTGGCTTGGGCCGTTTGAACATTGGTGGGATAGAATTACCCGATGGTCTATCAGCTGAGCTGGAGGTGGGAGGAGGATGTATTTTGGGTACCTCTTCCGCCAGAGGTTGCCTCATTGGTTCCATTTTTGCCAGGGTGAAAGACTCCAAGGATGGTTGTTCCAGCCTTGATGTTTTCTCCGGCAATTTAGGAGGCAAGATGAGGGCAGGAAGTGTCGCAGACATAGCTTTAACTATGTCTGCAGCCAAATTCGTGTCCATTAGTAACTCGTTCTTGATTTGTTCAAGCTCCTTTTTGTGGTCTGATTTGCCCTGAGTCTTTACAGGCTCAGGGTTAGGCGGCACCATGAATTGGAATTTTGGAATCGTGAACGAAGTATTATTTGAAGACGACATTATAAAGAAAGAAAAACTTAAGGAAAAAGGAGAGAAAATAGTACAGAAAATTTTTGGCAGAAATTTGGCTAGTTCAGTCAGACAGGAAAAGGGGGGTGAAAAACGTAGCGAGAATTTATTCGTTTGCAGCTTCGTTCCGTAGTGTTATCTGGCTTCAGACTTGCATGGAGAGGATAGTGCATAAAATATTCTACTGCTGAAAAGTTTTCCGGTCAAATTCTGTTAAGTTTAAGCAGAGTTAAGCGTGTTTGAATTTCATAAGCATTCAAAATTTTTCATCTTACAAAGGAATGTGCTCTTCATTTGTGACATCACAATCTATTGATATTTTGGTTATCTTCTTATCGGATAATAGAAGCACGTTGCGATGTTTTCTTCCGTATCGCAAGTGGGTTTGTTTATTCGTGTCATGTTTTATTTTTACCCATTTTTTCTCTGCTTATCTTCAAAATGTCTTTTGTTTGGCAAAACTCCCGATTCTCGCTTATTTTTGAGCGTGTTTTGCAGAATTCATAGTGGATATTTACTTTTGTGAATATTTTTAGTTTCTCCACACCAATCTCTCAGATTTGCAAGTTGGAGATTGGTTCTTCTGCTTTTTGCTACCTAGGGGCCTGCCTCGTTTTCTTGGGCATAAGGGGGCCGATGGGTTGTATTGTATTTTGATGACATCATCATCGACCTTCACCATTCTTTTAATTTTTGTTTTTTCTGTTGGTGAATTTTGTTTTGTATCACCGTTTTTGACTGGTTTGTCCTCAACTTTTGGTATTTGTCTGTTATTGAATGGTTCAGTCTGCGTATTTTCTTCTACTTCCTTTTGTGTAATCTTCTTTGCTGCTCTTTGGAGCATTTTTCTGTCGTCATTTATAAGGTACACGGTCTTCAATCTATCAATTGAAATCATTTTTTTTCACCTGCGATTAGTATCACTAAATTCTTGTCATCTCATGATACAACCTTATAAGGTCCGGCGTATGGTTTCTCCAATGAAGATCTTATTTTTTTGTCTTGGACAAACACATGAGATGTAGTGGCCAAGTGTTTGGAGACATAAATCTTTGGTTGCCCATGACAAGCTGCCTGCTTCAAAAAGCTGTTTGTGTCAGTCCATATGTTTTTTACGAGCATTTCGGTGCTAGTTTCTTTCATATGGATGAAAAAGTCCCCTGGTAGGCGTAGCTCTTTTCTGAGTGCCAACTGCGCTGCAGAGTGACCTGTGTCTGTTTGAAGAGCAGATTGAAAGCCCAAGAGGATGGTTGGTAGTATGTCAACCCATCTCTTGGTATAATAATTTTGTTTGTCATTATTATGTATGAATTACTGGGGGTGGCAAAATAATTTTTTTGACGTCCCTAGTTTGTAATGGAAATTAGTCTTTATTATAAAGTAATTTTCATAAAGTATTTAGTGTAAGCTAAATTTTATATTTTGACATTTTCATAATATTATAGTCGTTTCAAAAATTTCTTTCTCTAAATGGTGGAAGTGATTTTTTTGGTAAAGAATTATTTCGTATTTTCTTACAAAAAATGAGATACAAGATGATTTTTCAATTTATTGGAATTAATGTTTCATTTAAAGCAGTAATTAATTTCAATTCTAGTCGTGTATAAGGATTCTTTTAATGGAAATCTTATTATAGGGAGGATGTTTTGTTGCTCCTACTACCATGTAGTGGCCTAAGCCCTAACTTCATTTATAGTCCGAGGACTCATAAAATAACGTAGTCACACTCCTCCTCACCAAAGTGCAACTGCCACAACACCAGTAGGTACAGACTGTCAGCGCACTATGCGCTGTTATCAAACCTCTGCCCCCTTGAGGTGCTAAGGGGATCATGTAACATATCACGATAGTACCTTCATACTAAAATTAAAAAAAAAAAAGTGCAGTATTTCTCCCAAACTTTTTCCGCTTGGTAAGTAATTGCATACCTCCTACCCGAATTTATTCATTTATATTTTGAATTTTTATTTCACTCACATTTTTGATCAATGTACGAAGTTATAATTTGGACTGATTAGCAAACTCTCAACACAATTCAACTACAGAGCACGGGACTGATTTAAAAATAAAATTCATAGAAGAATGTTTCTACTTGGGAGGATTTACTCAAAGAGTGTTAGTTGCAACTTCTCCAAACATGATATTCCTTCATATATACGTATTTTTTTATACCAATGCAGAACGAGAACGTTTATTTTTTTTTCTCTGAAGAACCACGAAATTCTGCCAATGACAACTATCTTTCTTAGATGACATATTTTGCTGTTAATTCGAATTTACTTGATGAAATTTCTTTCAAAGAATCAATAGATTTTGTGCAAGCGAATTTGAGAAAAGAAAATTTACAATAATATCAAGTCTTATTGTACTTGCAGTTGCCTTTTGTACTTCTCTTTACACTTTCAAATAAATGTCTTCTCATTTTTTTTCCCCCCAGCTTCAACTTATAAAAAAAACCTCGAGGGCAGTGATAATTCACTAGAAAATCAATTTTGTCAATTTTAATTGACGATAATTAAAAAATAAATAAAAAATAAAACAATAAAAAAAGACTGAATTAATGCAATGTAGAAAAGACGCTCGTAATCCCTTGCGCCGTAAATAAGAAAAATGTAGGTACTTCAAGTAACACAGTCGACTTGCTTTTCTCCAATAATTTTTTATTTTTGTTTTACATTTTTCTCGGAAACTATCAAACCAATAGCCACCAAATTTACTGAACTTGAACTCACATAATGACAATCTATCGTGAAAATTTCATCCTAATCCCACAGATAGTTTTTTCAAGTCCGTAAACCAAAATTCTTTTCCAGTTTTCTAGGAAACTACTGAACGAATAAGCACCAAACTTCTATCAGACTCGCACATATGGAAAGAAAATCTATTTTGAAAAATTCAAACCTGATCCCTCTTGTAACTTCTTCAAAATCATAAAAAAACCACTTTTCCAGCAATTTTTTCTTCTCCAGTTTTCCCAGAAACTATCGAACAAATAAACACCGAACTTTCATCAGACTCGTACTGACATGAGAAAAATCTATCACGAAAATTTCAATCCGTTCTCTTTCACAGTTTCTTCTAAATTCTGGAAAAACCTCTTTTCAAATAATTTTTTGTTCACCATTTTTCTCTTAAACTACGAACCAATAGGCACCAAACTTCTTTCAAATTTGGTCCCTATATGAGGACTATCTTTCGTGAAAATTTCAACTTTATCCATTTTGTAATTTTCTCAAAACCGTGAACACAATATTTAAGCGATACATAAATGCATACACTTATGTGAAAAAAAATTATGTCAAAATGGGAAAACTGTGTCATTAGTTTTCTTTTGTCGTGAAACAAAAAATTTTCATCATCCTCACCCGTAACCTTTCCATGACGTCAATTATAATAATCAAGTTGGAAAAATAATACATAAATATAATTTCACGTTTGAAAATATTTTATAGGTTACTATGATATTAAGTCAAAGGATGGAAAAAGCTGGGAGAAAGAGAAAAAAGGCGCGATCAATTCTGAATGTGTCACTAAATTTTAGAGAGATGGACAGTGAACACACAGCTGATACATTTTAAATAGACACGCAACAACTAAAAAACAATGAGAAAACTTTGTATGACCCAAATTATTCATAAATCATGGCTTGATGCGATGTAAACGTTACGCACCAAGTATAGTTCAATAATTTTTTTTTTTTGAATTAACCAAATTCCCATGGAAACTGCATAAAAACAAAGACTTATTTTTCTTTCGGTACAACAGTAGCTGGTTAATTGCCACAGTTTTTCACTAACACTTGTTACACGATCATTATGATACGAGAATGAACGCCTAATTTTGTTTAATTACATCGAAAAAAAAAAACTGTGTAATATAATGTCGAGTGCGATATGATTGCCTCCCACATTGGGTTGTTTAAAAGATTTTCAAACCTCACATATTACATTATCTTGTTCAAATACGTTTATCGTGGACTAACACAACTTGTAGGTAGCACTTGACTCTAAAGGTTGAATAAATTTATTTCAAATAAAATGCAATATTTTCGACTGATTGAATTTGTTGGTTACAACTCATCATTTTTCTAATTTGTAACCTTAAATGGTATAATCAACATTGAACCTTATATTGACTTCGACATGACGTTGGTTATTTTTCTAAAAATTTAAAACCAAACCTTAAGTAAAACAATCCAGTTCTTTGGGATAGGTGAAAAGAATTTTATCACGCGTGCGTGAAGAGATTGTCGAATATTTTTGGAGTAGAGATTGATGTAGGAAGAACATAATTATTATTATTTTTAGTAGGTAGGTAATCTAATTTCTTGTGTTAAGCGCATTAGAAAACTGACTTTTATTAACGCAAAAGAAAAAACAAAATTCTTCGTAATGAACGGCAAATTGGTAAAAATTTATAAAATGATCGAATTATTTTTATTCTAAGAGAGCACAAATATTCGTGTTATGGGAGTAAAGGTTTGAGTTTCCTATACTGTACTTAACTACGTGATTCATTATCATAATCGTAATAATATTTTTTATATCACTCTACTATATTAACTTTTCAAATGCATACTTCAACAAAGAAATATTTAACTTTAAATTTCACCTAAAATTATTCAAATTAAATAATTTGACTAAATTTTTTCTGTTTATTTTTTGATTCGTTTTGCTTTGCTTTGATTATCTCAAAAGCTGGTCCCACACGATGCGTGTATTTGACAAATGTTATTTGGCAAATATTTGGCCCAAACATTTGCCTCACCGCTTTATGGCTCCTACCCTACACCACGAATATACGAACTTCACAATTAACAAATATTTGTTCACATGGAATATTGGTCATCCCTTTGACTCGTGCATTATTTACCAACAACTGCCGGAACCTGGACAAATGTTCACTGAATGTTCTGCAATGCCAAACATTTGCATTGGCATTTCTCCCACACGATGCGCAAATGCAGACAAATGTTGAATGTTTGCCAAATACACGCGTCGTGTGGGACCGACTAAATATTCATACACTTGTCGTGTTTCCATCCAACTGCATGCTGTATATGTGTTCCTGTTTACTCAATTGTACTTATAAAATAAAAACTGCACAAAAAGCTGGTGAGGGGACATCACTCGATGACAGTTGCCGCCCAAAGGCTGGCAATTAATCGTCTCTATGATGTAATACCATATACACACTTGTGCGTTTGTATGTTCGTACCTGTGTGTACGTACAGGTAAGATACATTGCACAGGCTGTGATCAATTACCTGATAACGATCTTGGTGATGTCACAGTCAGGTACCAAACACGTTGCATCATTTCTTATCATCTCAACGGAGGCAAGAAACAATGTAACAGACGACATGTGTCTGTGTGCGTGTGCAAAATTCGATACATAAACTCTCGAAACTGGCTACAAAATTGCCAGTGTTTCCCGAGGATTTGGCTCTCCCATACTTTACAGTATTAAGTGGCAGAACACGCAAACTCTGTAGAAGACCTTCTTGTGTGAATATCTTTCTTAACAAGGTATTCCACAGTGGTGACCCCAATGTGATTTTTTGGCTTTGTCGTGGGTGTCTAGATGCATTGCGCTAATTCTAAAACTAGGCGCGTTGTGCTAGCAAGTTACTCACTTGTGGATACAAATATTTTTTCACAGACCTAGACACCTTTGACTGTCAAAGCAGAGGTCTGACTTTGAAAATGGGAATTTATACCCCCTTCCAAATATATTTGCTGGAAGGAAACAAAGAGAAGCAGACCTGGAGGAACAAAGTTGCCCTCATCTGCCAACTCCTCCAGCTTCGACCAGAGACTCTAATGTTTTTAATACTCTGGAGAAACAAAAACAGATCTGGAGGCCAGAAGCCTTCTATTTGGGAACTGTTGTTAACCATCACAAAACAACAGTTTTCACCTTGAGGAGTGGTTGTCAATTGAGCCAAGACTCCAACCGTCCAATCCCAGACCATTTGCAAGAAGTACTAACTCCAAAGAGATACAGCAGAGGCAAACACAAATAATAATGTCTACAACCAGTGGCAATGGAAATATATCTGACCAGACGTCATCAAATCAGCCTGGAGCAGGCAGAAGTGGTCAACCACAATTGACCACCGAAGCATTGGCGCAGTTATTACACAACTGCTCCAAATGCAAACATTGTAGAACCCTGCAGTCCAAAGGTGGAGGATAGAGATTCTGGACTTCTTACCAAACAAAGTGGAACTCTGATTAACCCTCTGAGAAGGTTGATTAAAAACAGAGAATCTTCAAAACAACCAGAATTATACACATATCTTTGGCAGAATGGGTGCCAAAATAATACGCCACATTCCAGATATCATGGAATGCCCTCTGGCAGAAGCAGACAAATACTCGTGGTTCTGCAGAAAAATCAGGAATGTGTTTGGTAAAACCGAAAACCAAATTATAGATGTCATCATGGGGGGAATGAACATGGGAAATGACAAGCCCTCTATCTTCATGGCCAAATTAAGACAAAAGGCTGACAATATTGTATCGCCATCAGTCATTGGGAACCAGTTCTGCAAACAACTGCCCGAAAACACTGTGCAGTGTCTGGCTGCTGTGGGTACCACGGTAATCAACAATTCCAAGGACCTTGACTTCTTAGTAAAAACTGCTGATAGTGCACTGGAACATTCAAGATCAGCGTCCTCAATTAGTGCAGAGTCAGCAGAGACAGGAAAACTAGATCATCTTAGAGCTCAAATTGCTCAGCTGATTAGTGAAATAAAGAAGAAATCAAATAACAACAACAACAAACAAAGAAATGGTAGAAGTAACAACTGCTCAAAGAGCAGGAATTGAAATTCAGGGCTGCAACAGCAATTCTATGAGGGGTCAGAGTCCAACTCCCCCTAGAAGATCATCATGCCCCAAATCTCCGTCTTGAAATTGGAATGATAAATTCTTCTTTTTCTATAATAGATTTGGCGCAGAGGCCACCAAGTGCAATAACAGATGTCAATGGTGGGGTAAGACCTATAAGAAGCCAAACCTGTCAAACTAAAAAGATGGGTCTTCTGTGCAGCCAAAGATCCCTCAAAAAGTACTTATGCCACCTGTTCATCAAGGACAGGACTAATAAGAGACATTACCTTTTTGACTCAGGTGCTGACTTGAGCATTTTGCCAGTAAGTAAAAATCTAAAGGCATTTCCTCCAAAATACTACCTCCAAACTGTGAATGGTCAAAACCTTCCAGCTTAGGGAATAGAATCCAGCAAAGTAAGCATCAGTTTGCAAAGAGACATGACAAGGTCCTTCACAATTGCGAATGTTCCAACGCCAATCCTAGTAGCATATTTCCTTGCGCATTTTGGCCTGGTCATTGACCTACAAAATGGAAAAATCATAGACAACAATACAGGTCTATGGGTGGAAGGCAAAATGCTAGCGTACCAACTGGACACAAATATATCCAGTTGCACAAAAGTTGACGAACAATTCCTACGGATTCTGTCTGACTATCCTGGAGTCACTCAACCCTCAATTCGCAGGCATATTGACAATTGGACTACATTGGACAATTCACTACGGACATTCAGTATATAAGTGGAGAACTCAACACTCCAGCTGATGCTCTTAGTAGGATTGAAGCCATCTCAGCACCGTCTCATTTACCTTACACTGAAATTGCTAAAGAACAGTTAAAGGATGCAGAACTGCAGGAACTATGATACTGTTCATTTTATAGAGACCAAAGGATCGCCTTGCCATGCTGGAGCCTGCAGGCTATAGCCTGATAAAATCAAAGTGGCATGGGAATACTATGACCACATCATTGGGGAAGCCATATGTTGCTCCTTGAAAAGCTCATGGAGTTCCCCTATCCACATGACCAAACAAGCAAGTGGAGAGTGGCAAATCATTAGTGACTACAGAGCCTTAAATGCCAAAACAGTTCCTGATCGCTATCCAGTCCCAAAAATAATGGACTTCAATACGAATATGAAGGATAAAACGATGTTCACAAAAATCGATATCAACTGAGCATTCCACCTAAACAGAACATTCTAAAGACAGTGGTTATAACTCCCTTCTGTTTATTTGAAAGTTTATACAAACAAAACCAAGATTGACTTTCTCGGCTACCAAGTCTCAACCAAAGGCATTTCCCCTCTGAAGACCAAGGTAGAGCCCATTTTGAATTTCCCGAAACCCTCAAATGTCGCCAAACTGAGGCATTTCTTGGTGATGGTGAATTTCTACAGACGTTGCATTAAAAATAATGCAGCTGAACAAAGTAAGCTGTTTCCATAGATTAAAACAAATCAAAAGAAAGATAAGACTCCACTCGATTGGACTGAAGATGTCAAAAAGCCTTTGATAATATCAAAGAAACACTGGCAAATGCAATTCTACTCGCTTACCCAAACAAAAGACTGCCATTATATGTTGCTACCAACTCATCTGACTTTGCTATTGGTGCAACTCTGTACCAAAAAGACAATGACAAGGAGTTACTGCTCGCTTTCTTCTCCAGAAAGCTATCAAAGACTGAGAAGAATTACAGCACATACGATAGGGAGTTATTGGGAATATTTGCTGTGTTGAAGCATTTCAGGCACCAATTAGAGGGTAGATGTTTCATTGTGCATATAGATCATAAACCCCTAACACATGCCTTCACACAAAAGATAGAACCAGCTTCCCCAAGAAGAGCTTGACAATTGGACTACATTGGACAATTGACTATGGACATCCAGTATATAAGTGGAGAATTCAACACTCCAGCTGATACTCTTAGTAGGATTGAAGCCATCTCAGCACCGTCTCATTTACCTTACGCTGAAATTGCTAAAGAACAGTTAAAGGATGCAGAACTGCAGGAACTATTATCAAACAATGACACAGCACTTAAATTGAGACAATGGAAAATCCCTATATACTTGGTGGGTCCATTACCCCCATCCCAAGGATACAGATACCTGTTGATGATGATAGATAGAGCAACTCGATGGTCAGAGGCAGTTCCTCTCTATAAGATGACAGCTCCTACAGTAGCTACCAGGTTATAAAACACTTGGATTGCCCGCTATGGCCTACCTGAAGTCATCATTACGGACCAGGGTTGCCAATTTGAAAGCTCGCTCTTTCAAGAGCTGTGTAAGAAGCTTGGTGCACTACACAGTCACACCACAGCTTATCATCCTCAAGCCAACAAAAAATTTGAGCGATGGCACAGAGCTTTGAAAGCCTCCTTAAAAATTTTCTGATCCAACAGAGTATAAAATTATGAAAAATACGTAAGTTTTATTTTCATGATAATTAACAATTTAATTAATTATGCATAATAAAATGTAATTTTATGTTCATCTTATAAAAACCTTTTAGATTTTTGTACTAAATTTGATTTGTCAATCTGTTTATTGTTTCGACAAAAAACAAAAAAACGAATCATCTTAAACAAATTCCTAACTGGAAAATCTAATAAACTTCCATTTTTACATAAGCTTATAATATCAATAATTAATTATAACCATATTAAATATGTCAAACATAATATAAAAGGTTTTTGTTCAACTAACATCCTCTATATTTCAACAGGTCATAACCAGAAACTCTAAGATTTTGTACCACAACCCATATCCATAGTAGCATTTGATTGTAAATGAATACGAAAGATTCCTGTTTCTTTGTACCATATTACAACCTTGTACCAGCATAAAACTCACGTGTTCAGTAAGTCTTATAAATATTTTAAAATAATTCTTATTTATTTTATTATGCCAGCTATTATATCATGTAATTTTGATCTAAATTTATGGCATCCTAATAACATAAATGATTAGTTCTCAAAAAATTAATCGTCTATGTATTATGAACATAAGCCCATAACAAAATTTATATTTTGTTATTCATATTATGTGCATTTTATTTGTGTATTTTTGCAACACGGAAATCATCATTGCACCCTTGGGTCACACCAAAATTTTTTTTTGTGTGATCCAAGGATAAAACAAATATGATTTCTCGATTTCGAAAATATTACAAAATATGTTTCCCATAATTAAAACATAATTGCACTTATGGGTCATGCCCAAATTTTCTTTGGACATGACTCGTAATCATAATAACCATAAATTATTATATTTCTTATATGTAATGAAATTAAAATTTCAGTGCGCATACAAGTCATGCCAAAGTTTTCTTTAGATATGACTTGTAATAATAATAATTGTGGCGACTACCGCCACACTACATAGGCTGGCTACTATTACTCCCTTGAATACCGTCACATGGCACCGTGGCCGAGTGTATATGGTGCTGCCTTTTGTGGCGGTGAACGAGGGAGGTTTTAGGTGTTTGGCCAGTATGGGTTTGAATCCCCGTGCTGCCTGAACACCTAAAGTGGTGACCTCGATGTGATTGCGAGGGATGGTCATGCACGCCATCTCTCAGACACGTACAAAACCGGTAGCCGTGGTGGTACGTCACACCATCGATGCTGGTATGTGGCGGCGCTGTAGGGTGTGTGCCATGTTGTGGTGATGAGGGCGGGCATCACCATGCACCGGCGTACATACCTACCCTCAAGGCGCCTCCGTACTGGGTGTCATATTACGCTTTGCTATACTGAGGGGGAGTGGTGTGGTGACTACCGCCACACTACATAGGCTGGCTACTATTACTCCCTCGAATACCGTCACCCGGCATCGTGGCTGAGTGTATACGGTGCTGCCTTTTGTGCCGGTGAATAAGGGAGGTTTTAGGTGTTTGGCCAGTACGGGTTCGAATCCCTGTGCCGCCTGAACACCTAAAATAATAATAATTAAAAACTTATTATATTTTTTTTGATGAAATTAAATAATTATGCTCAGGGGTCATGCCTAATTTTATTTTTGGACGTAAAAACTAACAAATAATTAATAAATTTTGAATAAAAATAATAAAATTTTATAACTGTGGGGACTCTCTTGTATGAGGTATAGGGGCTTGGACCCCTCGACGACAGTCACTGCCCCAAAGGGCAGGCAAACAATCGTCCTTGTGGCGTTAAATACACAAAATACGTTCGATCGTAATTACCTGTACATACTTGCAGGTAATGTACAAGTACTGAATCGTGACACAATAAGATGATGTCACAATTCGTACATGAACTGGCCAGCCATCTCTTATCTCAATAGGGGATGATGTGACCTGGCCGCCCTCACCAACGTACGTATTATCTTACGTACATGTGTTTGTGTGCGTGCAAATAAGCTGTATATAAACCACCCGAACTGGCTCTAAAATTGCCAGTGTTCGCCTTGGTTTTGGCTTACCCGTACTTATGTACGAAGTGGTTGAACACGCTTAAATTCGGTTGAATTTCCTTCTGGTGAGAATATCTCTCACGACAAGGTATTCCACAGTGGTGACCCCGACATGATATTTGGCTACGTCGTGAGGTGTTCTTAGGCGCATTGCCCTTTTACAAAAATTTGGCGCAGTGCGCTGGCAAGAAACTTGCTTGCTCGGCAAATATAAAAATTTTTTTGCAGACTAAGACACCTTTTTAGGTTGTCGAAGTGGAGTCTGCTGAAGTGGGAACTTACACCCGCCCCCACAGATAATCCGCCACATTCTGGACATCATGGAATGCCCTTTGACAGAAGAGGACAAATATGCCTGGTTCGTCAAGAAGATAATAAATGTGTTTGGTAAAACTAAAAACCAAATCATTGATGATGTGATGAGTGGTATGAAGATGGGGGACGACAAACCCTCAATCTTCATGGCAAAATTGACGCAGAAGGCGGATAACATCGTAGCCCCTTCTGTCATAGGCAATCAATTTTGCAAACAACTTCCCCAAAGTGTTGTGCAATGCCTAGCCACCGTAGGTTCGACTGTGATCAATACATCCGCAGACTTGGACTTCCTTGCAAAATCAGCAGATAATGCGCTCGAATACACCAGGTCAAAGCCCGTGGTCAGTGCAGTATCTGCAGAGACTGGAGAGATCGCTCAAATTCAAGCTTAAATAGTTCAGTTGACTGATGAAGTAAAAAGGAACAAAGGCCAAAGCTCCACAAAATCCAATAGTAGCTGGCGACAAAGATCTAAAAGTAGAAGCAACAACAACAACAGTGGCAATAGCAAAGGACAAAAGTCCCGGTCAAGAGACTGCAGATCTAGTTCCAGTAACAGGGGTCAGAGTTCAACTCCCCCGAGAACATCATCTCCCAAAAACCAGTCTCAAAATTGGGATGATAAAAGTTTCTTTTTCCATAACCAGTTTGGCGCAGAGGCCACCAAATGTAACAACCGACGCAGATGGTGGGGCAAATCCTATACCAAGGAGGCATCAAACCAGAACAAGGGGCCATCTATGTGGCCAAAGACCCCTCGGAAAAATACTCATGCCGCCTGTTCATTAAGGACAGGATGAACAGGAGAAGGTACTTAATTGACTCGGGAGCCAACCTGAGTATATTGCCAGTCAACAAAACCCAAAAAGTACTCCCTCCGAAATACTATCTCAGTACTGTGAATGGTCAAAACCTTCCAGCTTACAGACTTGAAAGTAGAAAAGTTGACATCGGACTCAAGAAAATCATGACGTGGTCCTTCACGGTTGCAGATGTTCCAAACCTGATCCAGGGTGCTCATTTCCTTGCACATTTTGGCCTGATCATTGACCTCAAAAACGTCAAATTGATCGATAGTGAATCTAAACATTGTGTGGATGGCAAAATGCTAGCTTACAGACTGGACACAAATATATCCAGCTGTACCAAAGTCGATGGACAACTCTTGCGGATCCTGTCTGACTATCCTGGAGTCACTCAACCATCAATTCGCAGGCATCCTACCTATAAACATGACACTGTTCATTACATAGAGACTAAAGGACCGCCTTGCCATGCTAGAGCACGAAGGTTACTGACTGACAAACTCAAAGTGGCACGAGAGTACTTCCATCGCATCGTCGAGGAGGGTGTATGTCGCCCCTCAAAAAGCTCATGGAGCTCTCCTATCCACATGACCAAAAATGCAAGTGGAGAGTGGCGAATTGTTGGAGACTACAGGGCCTTAAATGCTAAAACAGTTCCTGATCGCTACCCAGTCCCCAATATAATGGACTTCAACGCAAATATGAAGGGTAAAACGATGTTCACCAAAATAGACATCAACTGGGCATTCCACCAAATTCCTATGGCTGACCAGGATGTACCAAAGACAGCAGTTATAACCCCCTTTGGACTATTCGAATACCTTCGAATGCCATTTGGATTTTGCAACTCATCACAAACTTTCCAGAAATTTATCAATGGACTGTTTAGGGGATTGCCGTTTGCATATGCATACTTGGATGATATTTGCATTTGCTCTGAAGGTGGTGAGCATCAGCACGAGGAGATTGTAAGAGCCGTCATACAGCGTATACACGCTGCCGGGCTTACTATCAACATAGGCAAAAGCTTATATGCACAGACCGAAATTGACTTCCTCGTCTACAAAGTCTCGACCGAAGGCATTTCCCCATTGAAGACCAAAGTAGAGCCAATATTGAATTTCCGGAAGCCCTCAAATGTCGCTGAACTTAGGCATTTCTTGGGGATGGTGAACTCTTATAGACGTTGCATGAAGAATACAGCAGCCGAACAAAGTAAGCTGTTTGCTCTAATTAAGACAAGTAAAAAGAAAGATAAAACTACAATCGAATGGAATGAAGAAGCCAAACAAGCCTTTGAGAAAATCAAAGATACACTGGCAAATGCAACTCTGTTGGCTCATCCAGACGAAAGTCTGCTGTTATGCGTGAGTACCAATGCATCGGATTTTGCTATTGGTGCAACCCTGTACCAACTTGACAAAGACAACAAAAAGTTACCGCTAGCTTTCTTCTCGAGGAAATTGCTTGGAATTTTTGCTGCGTTAAAGCATTTCAGGCACCAATTAGAGGGTAGATGTTTTTCTGTGTATACTGACCATAAACCCCTAACATATGCCTTCACACAAAAAGCAGAACCAGCATCGCCGAGAAGAGCGCGACAATTAGACTATATTGGTCAATTGACTACCGACATCCAGTATATAAGTGGAGAACTTAACACTCCAGCTGATGCCTTGAGTAGAATCGAAGCTATCTCGGCTCCTGTCCAATTACCTTATGCTGAAATAGCTAAAGCACAGCTTAAGGATGCAGAATTGCAGTAGTATCACGAGATGAGAAAAACTTTGTGATACTCATTGCAGGCGAACTTAAAACAATTTCAATCAACAGATTGAAGCCTGCATACATGGTAAGCGACGACAAAGAATAGAAAGGATACCAAGAGAAAACATAGAAAATATCCAGACGGATTCACCAATAAACATAGAAGAATCCATCGAAAAAAGTGAAAATAAAAATTCACAATTAGAGAAAACACCAAAAATAAAAAAGTCTGTGAAGTTTTCGGACGATGTTACCACTACAACATTCGATCCAGAGGCCCTCATAAGCCCTAGAAAAAGAGGCAGGGCCTTAGGCAGTAAAAAACAAAAAAATTCCCACCCTTCTCGCATGTCTGAGAGGTTAATTCGAAGAAAATAAAGTTTACTCCCGAAAAAGTAATATCCGCTACGTAAGTTGAAACCCGCTAAAAAATATGCGATGAAAATTGGAACTCCGTGAGATCAAAGAAACTCCGGAGATAAGCAAACGATGAATGCCAACAAAAAGAAAACGACAGGAATAAACAAATCCACGTACGATACGGAAATAATAATCGCAACGTGCATTTACCGTTAAATACAAAGATAATCTCAACGTCGTGACGTCACAAACGGAGATTCCTTTGTAATAAAATTCGAATAAAATATTCTATGAGTTTATTTCAGGCATAATTCTGCTTAAACCGATCAGAACTTAACCGGAAAACTTGCATACGGCCGAGAATTTTAAGCGCTATCCCCTCTACATGCTGATAAGAAGATGTGAAAATAATGAAATGGAACTGTAATTTTAAATCAAAAAAAGCAGTAAATTCACCCACTTCAGAACTGTCTTAGCTCTCAGACGTGTTTTCTGAACGATATTTTTGGCTCCCTGTTTTCCTTACAACTATTCCAATGTCGCTACCAACCCGAATCTTCCACAACACAACCAGGAACCTAGAAGTTCTGAAAGTTGCCAAGAACACTGTCAAATTCTGGAGCAGAAGTCGGAACTTGATCGGATTGAGGAGGAACTCCTGATGCACATGGCACCAGCCGTGGAGAGTGTTCTTGCGGAGATGACGACTCCGCTTCCACCTATCATCTCTTCTCCTCAGACTCCACCGGAACTGACTCTGATGACGGAACCCCCGACGCCGGAGCTGAAGCCAACAGAGACCAGGGAACCGATGAGATTCCTATTTACGGCAGAGAGGGCAGCCAACAAAAAGGCGAAGATGGCCGCCTTGGCATCAGGGAATTCAAACTCCCCGATGCTTAGGCAGCCACACTTCAAATGTCCGCTGCCCCCTCACTCCCACTGTCATCCCTACGCCTTCACCAAAAACCGACCACCAAGGTGTATGGGGGAGGACAGCCGGGCAAACTACTTGGTCCGAGCACAGGCTCGTAAGGAATCTTACAAGTGTGTTGGGGCTGCATTAGGTAGTGCCCCGGCAAAGTGGGAGGCCGATCAAAAATGGCATTAAACCCGCACGCCCCCCCAGGCCTTGCAAATTTCAATTATTTTTGCGGCACAAAAACTGGGGGGAGTAGCTGTGGGGACTCTCCCGTATGAGGTATAGGGGCTCGGACCCCTCAACGACAGTTGCTGCCCCAAAGGGCAGACAAACAATCGTCCTTGTGACTTTAAATACACAAAATACGTTCGATCGTAATTACCTGTACGTACTTGCAGGTAATGTACGAGTACCAAATCGTGACACAATAAGATGATGTCACGATTCGTACATGAACCGGCCAGCCATCTCTTATCTCGATAGGCGATGATGCAACCTGGTCGCCCTCACCGACGTAAGTATTATCTTACGTACGTGTGTTTGTGTGCATGCAAATAAGCCGTATATAAACCACCTGAATTGGCTCTAAAATCGCTAGTGTTTGCCTTGGTTTTGGCTTACCCTTACTTAGTATAATGTCTCATACCTCTGAACAGTTGCGGCATTTGATAACCTCTGGCCACTCTACAGTCATAGAAGGTAACCACCCAACTCCACCTCCCCCTCCTGTCTCTCCCCTACTGGGAAGTAGAGAAGAAAACCAGTTGATGGAGTATACCCAGGAACAGCTGGACAAGATAAACAGGTTAAATCAAAGAAAACTTCATTTTTGATGCAACCGAGAATTGACAAAGCTCTGAAATTGGTTCAGCCCACACCTGGTACCTCCAGGGGTAACATCGGGCTGCCCCCAGGATTCATTGGACCATCCTTCAACCTCCAGATGTAGACATGAGCAGTACCAGTTCATGGGACCAGCAGGAACTCCTGCAATTTTCCCAAGCAGTATTTACTGCAGGGAACTGAATGCCATGTTGGGGATGCCGGATTTCTTGTCTACCCAAGCAAGATGCCAATTGTAAGCAATCCGCTTTCAAGTAGAAGAACTATGCCACATTCTTAACAGGGCTCCTCTTATGGAGATTAAGGAATCTCATAGCGTCATTTGTGAGCTACTCTCCCTGGAGGGAGAAATTGAAGAACACTTTCCTATTCTTCCACCCCACAGTACCAACCCCTCATTGAATGCACGTGGATGAAAGGTTTCTCATCCAGACAATTGGCTCCCATATCTGGACCTGCCAAACAAGTTGTTGTCCCACCAGCAGCTGGGCCAAATCTCCACAACCTAACATAAGAGGAGTTTGAATGGCTGGCTAAACAATGCATTTGGGCTAGACAGCAAAGGATGGAGGAACAGATTGCGTTGAAAATAAAAAGCAGTCCATTGCCCCTGAGATTTCTCAGGAGCTGGCAAACATTCAGGATGCCAATTGTGACCTTCAGAACAAGGAGGAGCATCTCCAAGAGATGAAAGAAGCTGTGAAACAAGTGTTTAACACAAACTACCATAACTTCTTCAACACGTACATGTCCAGACCATTGCGTAGAGATAAGGAATTTACTCCTACTAATAATGCTAGAGCTAAATAGGCAAGCAGAGCATACCTTTTGACGTATTTTTCTTTGTGTTTATGTACACTATATTGTGAATTTAAGTGATGTCAGTATCAAATATATTATAAATTGGTGAATTCAAACAAAATGTCAAAAATATGCAGAAGGTACACCAGGGTTGCCTACTTTTTCACTGGTCCAGTACTATATGTATAGTCAAAGGTACTACCTCATTCTTGCTCTTACTCACACCTCATGTCAATGCTCGCCCATTTTACCCCACAATTCAACCAATGATATTTAACAATTTAGTACATTATGGAAAGAAATTTGAAGTGCCTGAAACCATTTATTTAATATCAAAATATCAGATGTAACAACACTTACATCTGCTCATAGAAATCCAAAATTCTTCATAATGAATTCTCATCATATGAAGTGACAGGTTTCAGCACATACAAAACTTTTTTAATTCAGCCTCTGATTTTTGAAAACTTCAAATTTGGAAGACTGGGTTCTAATCTGTCACACCTTGGTTTTGACAACCATAATTATTTGAGGAATATTTCAGCTCTTAAAATTTTGGTCCAAGAAATTTCAATTTCTGCCAATACCTATATTTTTCTTTATTTTTTGTGGAGAGAATTAAGACTAAAATTTTTATAGCAATTTGAGAGAAATGAAGGATATTGAAGGAACTTCGTCATCGACACTGGGCAGAAATTGCGAGGTGACTAATTTCTTTAATAAATTTGACCTATTTCAATCTTGGAGGGCCTAAAATTTTCTAGATATCTTACAGAGAAAATTATTTTTTCTTTTCTAATTTCAACTTTATAATTACGAAAGATTTTATTCGCGAATTTAAGAAGATTCTTGGACTTATTTTTTATGGGTAAAGAATGTTTTGAGATTCTTGCAAGAGAATTTAAAATTTTTGGTTTTGCGAGAGAGGATAAAAAGTTTCTTAAAAATTTTGGAGTAAAAAGGTGTAATTACCACATATGGAGTGAGTATATTTTATCTTTGAAGTAGTTTCACATTTCACTTAGCATGCTGCTTTTGTTATATTTAATACTCTGTGACGTAGTTTAGACTAGTTGTTCCTTGAAATATCCTGTCTAAGGCAATTCAAATAGTTTTAGAATTGTTAGAAAAAAATGAAAATATACCTTGCTAGGAGATTTTTCTCATCAGTTGACTTCATTTAAAAAATTTTAATGGGGAATTTGATAAGGAATGAATCCCAACAAGATTACTTTAGGGAACTATAAAATACAGGCATACCAAACCGATCATTTTGTTCCTAAGGCAGTTTGTAGAAAAATTGGTCCAAGATGGGTAAATTTGACACAAACATCCATGTCTTCTTCAATGATCTCAGTAGTCTCCATAAATATTAAAATTGTGTGATTTTGCGGAGATTTATAGTAAAAATCCTATACTATAATACGAATAATAATTGTATGTGTGTATATGGGTATGTATGTAAATGCATTCCGAGGAACTAGACCAACAATGTTGCTGAAAATCACGATGTAAAGGTTTTTGGGTATGAAGAAATGATCTAAATAGGTCTTAAGTTTGAGAAAATTTGTTGAACAGATATATGAGCATCTCAGACTGTCCATCGGGAGCAAGTGATAACAACTAACGATAAAAAATTGCGATTATTCCTAAAAGTTACGGATAAGAAAGGTTTTATTAGTGAATTTTGTTAGGCCCAAGCTATATGATTGTTATGATTTATGACTAATGAAGTAATGCTTTAAATATTGCGATCTTATAATTCTCGAGATCTATAAAATACCGAAGGATATATTTGACAAATAATAAATATATTGCTGAAATTCTCCAGCTTGATAAGTTAATAATTTTTTTATATTTTCCACATCCAAGTGTTGCTCGGTGAACCAGGTACTATTGATAAAAAAGGCAATCTGATGTTTCACTTTCCTTCCAATGAGGAATGACAAATTTTCATCTAAAAATACATTAAAAACTAAAAAAATTCGCTTTTTTTTTTACAAAACTGATAAATATTTGTTAAACTAACCCTTTTTCAATGAGAAATTATACTCTTGAAACGAAGTTAACCCATAAACCATAAAAACGGAAAATGAACGAAATGGCGGGTTTGGTATTCCCGTATTTTATAGTCGTCTCAATTATATGACATCATTTTGGATTGCTTTGTAATTTGGGTTTTTTGAAATGAAACTTTCTCACGTTATTGCGAGAACTTAGCCGTTCAACTCCAATTGATTAATTGAACAAAAATTAATAGAAGTTTCACTTCGTCGGTGTGTACCGTCATCCACTCATTTTTTACCCTAATCCTGTACCTATTCTCTATCTGTTTGAATATTTCCTAAACTAAACTATTTCATGGTTCACACTCACTCAGCTGGTGCTTTTTTCTCAACCTTATGCCTGTGTCATTTAGATTTGAAAGAAAAAAAACTGGGAGAAAGAGATGCAAGTGAAAAAGAAAATAAGAACCGAACGAGAGAAAAAAAGTAGATTCTTGAAGGTTTATGCTTTAATACATAAAAAAAAAAAATGCTAGCGATTGGCTTAAAGAGGAGGGCGTGTATTTCTACAATCGCTTATGGTACAATCGTGTTTAACGTTAAAACAATAAATTAAGGCAAATGGCCATTAATTATTGCCGCTTTTGTCGGGCATTGGTTCCGCTTACGAGTCTGTAATTATCGCTTCCCAATACGATTTTATTGTGTCTTCGTCTTTCACTCAGTTCCTCTTGCTCTTCCACTCTTCCCATCTCGTTCACATATACCACCAGTTTGATTTTCTTTTTTTCCCCTTTCCTCTTCTTCTTCTTCTTCTTCTTCTTCTTCTTCTTCTTCTTCATCATCTTCATCTTATTCTTGTATAGCTCGATGTACTCTCTTTCTTTTTATATTTCTTTCTGATATACGTGTTTTTTCATATTCGTGCTGGTGTGTGTACACTATGGTGCATGGGGCAGGTTCAGTGTGCAAGCGATTTCTGCAGATAAAAGGTGCGAAATTTATGATAAATTATGGATGGGCGGAGTCGTAATAGGCATTGCTAAATTTTTACCCCAGAACATTTTTCTCAAACCTTATGTTTGTCTTGGTGATTGCTGTGGAGAAATTTATTCTTTGAATCCGAATTAGTGGATATAAGTGCACAGAATGCATTGAAACAATTCTGGGACTGGGGTTACTTAAATTCCAAATCATTGCAAATAGTAAAATTTTTTCGCTCAAGTTTCAACATCTGTGCTTATCTCTTTCACCCCTATACATGGCATGGACCGTTTATACAACTGTTGGAAGGTTCGAGGATTGTCATTTTCTTGAAATAGAATTTAAAACCCGTCTTTTTTTTTTTTTATGGATTGTCCTTGTAGCAGTTAATTATATTTGATGGTGAATAGTTAGTTGTATTTATAAAATATCACAACTCGTAATTTTTAAATAAAAAGTATTGATTATTGAGTAAAAGTACAAGAAATTTAAAGTGTTAAGTATGTACTGACTAGTGCCATCTTATTACCAATTTTGAAGTTGCATTTTAAAAGTTTATTTCCTATTACAAAATATTTTATGTTCATGAGATCCACTGTTGAAGGTTACACGAATAAAATTTACAACTATGAACGCTGAAGAAATTTTAATTTTTGCCAAAAGATTGGGTGAACTTATTGTTGTAATTATTCGGATTATTTAAGAAATTTTTATTACTTCATTAAAAAAAAAAAATTGCCAAATAGGTATTATCTACTGGTTCTGTTTTTTGACGCTGTCCCTCAAATTCCTATTTTTAAGGTAATGGTTAGCCCTCTGTTTTAAACTTTCAATAGAAGAATAAGTTTTCGATCATGATGAATTAATATGACCATGTATCTAAACTACCTATTTTATTTTATTTTTATTTCAAACTAAGCAATATCGATAGTCGCGTCGTACCATTTTCTAAATTTAGCAAACAGTTGTTTAACTCATCAACAAATTGTACTCTCTGAAACGTAAATTTCTTGGAGGTTAATTTTATGAACAACAAGCATCCAAATTCATGTGATTTTTGACACATTATGCTGCATATTATTCAAAATTTGCAACATAAATTGACGAAATTTTTATGTAAATTTTTTTGGCTCGTTTCAGAAATTATTTTTCCCGATATTCTATTTTATTTTCTTACTTTTTGAAAATATTGTCTATTTTTTCGTTTTCGATTTAGAAATAAATAACAAATGTGACCGTCCCCACATACGCTGCCGTCGTGTGGTAATGTGGGTTTTTGCAAGATGTAGCACGTAAATTGCAAATGTCGCAAAGTCATGCAGGTTGGTTACTTTGTTATTTATTTTTATTGTTTTTGTTGTTATCGTTTTTTGTTCACTTTGTCTCCTCAGTATGTACATAAAAACATTGTAATTCCATTGCATATTAAACGTGTGCGCTCGAATATAAGTGGTCGTGTATCAAAGACGCCATGTTTGCCAACAAATGCGATAATGTAGGTTTGGACGCCATTTTTTTTTTTTTTACTTTTTTGTTATGGTTATTATTTTATCTATTTATTTTAATTGTCTTGAATTTTTTTACTTTTGTCAGATAGAGCAAGTTTCTCGTTAGGACAGCCACTAACTGGGGTTGAGGAAATTTTTAAAAGGTTGATATTTGGAATGAAAATGGTTCAAAGGTGATGACGATACGAGTATGTGAAGCCTAAGCTAATAAAAAGAAAGAAAAAGTATGTTCCCTTGAAAAAATACGGTAAATTAAACCATTTGAAACTTGCATTTTTTTCTGAATTTTCTTTTTAAAATTCTTCAGGACAGGCGAAAAAACTTCAACTGCACTCACTTGTTATATCTTACGGGGAGGGGGGGGGGTGGCTTCATTCAAAAGAAAAACCATTACAGTGAGAGTCAACGTTACATTTACCCAAATTTTACCCAAAGCTCTCATCAGAAAAAATAAAAGAGTTGGAAGTATTGTGATGCGCTGGTTACTCAGATGAAGCCCCCCATAATTTCATACGTACCAATCATGCAGCTAAAAATGTGAAAAACACTACCAAAACTGACCTCTTATGATTGAAAGGAAATGGATATTTCAACTACTGAATTTTTATCATCAGCTTATATTCTTGGTGGTTGAATGTCAAAAATGTGTTCTTTCTTGCATTAAGATGGCCCTTCAACAATGATCAGGCTTATGTGTTCATAAGGCAATGTGTTGGTATGTCGTTGTAATAGTACATGTTTTCCGATTAGTCTGTTTCCTTTGATGTCATTGAGATGGTGATATTGCAGTCAGTCTATTACCTCCGTTGACTGGTGAATGAGACTCATTCACGATACTCGAGAGAGGGAAATCTGTATCCATGGTCATCCCTAGTTTACTTTCCATAAGTCTTTTCTTATGGGTTGGTTTATTTCTCTAAATATATGTGTGGTCTGCGCCTGAATATCTGTTGATGATTTTGTAAATGAGCAAAATCTAATTTGGTTTTTCAATTTTTTTATTATCCAAAACAATGTATGAGTGCAATTTGCATCTATCTGTAAAAATATTTACAGTCTGTCATGGCAGACGGTGCACAAACAAACTATAGTATTTTTATTTTTATTTTTATTTTCGTACTCTTCGAGAGATTGAAATTTACAAAATTATATAAAAATATATGACGATATGAGTGAAAGAAATAAAATAAGGGATAAAATCTTACTTCGTATGTTGAAGACTAAAATGTCTTAAATCTGTGAATTAATATTGATATTATTTTTGCAACATCTGTTCATAATCTTCATTTTTATATACACCTTGACTATGTATAAAGCAGGCAATTTTAGGACCATTTAAGATCGATGCATGAAGTACAGTTTTTATTATACACATCGTCTTGGGCACATGCGTCATTTTTTAAACTGATCCTGTTTACTGCACATAGTCTAATCATTTTCTTTAATTTAATATTTATTTTTTTAAATTTGTTTTTTTTGTAAAAGTTTCCTTTACTGTAGGGATTTGAACTTCTGACCTCGTCCTTGGATGGGCTAGCACCTTGACCCCTCTACGCTGCCAAATATGACTAAAAGCATCGGGATAGTGTGCATTTATATGTTTCCCAATAGCAAAAATATTTATTTATCTAATTTTTTTCCTTTTGTTTTTTATGAGGGGGGGTGTTACAAAAAATAATATGTGACACACGTGTATGTAGTAGATGATTGATACTCATGTGATTTGCATCATTCACCTTCAGCATGTGCTCCAAAAGTCACACTCAGATCAAAATCACTTTCTTTATAGACTTGTATCACAAATAACTGTTATGTACAAAAAAAAGTATTGTCACGAGTTTGGAATAGACAAATCTTCTAACATAAGTACTTCACTGGAGAAAAAATAGGACAAGTTACAAAATATAACTCAAAAAGGTTTTTGTTTTTGTAATTTATTTTGCTTACAAATCATCTGTTCTTAATAGATAAAGCATATCTGAAAGATTCTGTTTCATTATCACATGGTGAAGATATTACTTATGATTGGGTGGAATATTGATTGCCCCCTGTTGTCAGTGATTTCTGCTTATCAGTTTTTTCCAAGTTGTAATTTTTGACATTTCTCCATTATTGGGTGTTCGCTTACGTTATGGGTACATCTGCGATCCTGTGGACATATAAATTGATTAGTCTGTTTTGTGTGAGGTGTAGGGTTTAGTGTAAATTTTTCTGTTTTTTTTTTATTTTATTTTATTATTATTATTATTATTATTATTATTATTATTATTATTATTATTATTAATATTGTTATTATTATTATTTTTATTATTATTATTATTATTATTATTGTGGACACATTCACCGAATCATTTCTTCATCTACTACTCATGATGGTGTGATTGTTGATTGGTGTTTAAAGATTGTTTATGAAGTTTGTTAGTTAGATTCGAATTTGTATTTGGTTTTGTCACTTGTGTCATAAATAATAATTTTTGTTGATTCTGACAATGGGTCCTCTAGTTTCAGATGTATGATGACTTAGTCTGTTTATATGTTTGCCTAGAGTAGAGCACCTGAAGACTTTGTCTGAAATTGTTAATGTAATGATTGGGAGACATTGTTTTTTACTTTCTTTCGGAAACTATTTTAATATGTTTATGAGCTAAAGTGTCTAGTAAATTTAATTCTAATGGTAGAAGGTACTTTAGAGGTCTGGTAGTGAATGTTCCATTTGCAAACATTATGGATGCTAATCTGATTATGTTATCTGTTGATTTGTGTGAGTCTTTGATGACTGCTGGTTGTGGTCTGTTTGGGGTTACTGTGGCATCTATTACCTGTACTAAGTATCAAATTTTTGGGGTGTTGTTTGAAGTGTGATGGTTATTCTGTATTGGTTTGGGTTGTTTATTTTTGAGGTTTGTGAGACATGTTTGTTTCCACTCCAGCTGTAACAGCTGGTCAGTTTTCCATAAATGTTGTTAGTATCTCTCTGTTTTGTAATTTTTTGTTGGTTTTTATCTGTCTAGTATCGTAGTATCATATGTGTAAAGTTTGTATGTAGAGAGTTTGCAGATGAGAGGTATATGTTTAAAGAAAAATCAGATTCTGGGCATATGGTGTTTGGAGTTGTTTAATTGTAATTGGTTAATGTGTGAGTGTGTATTGGGTGATGTCCTACTGTTTTTTGATGTGCTTGTTTGATTATTCCTATCAGCGTTTGTATGTTCCCGTACACCAAGGTGTGTTCATCAGTATGAATTTTCATTCAATATGGTTTTTTGATAAGTGATTATTTATGGTTGTGTTTTTTAAATTCTTTGGCCAGAAGTAGGAAACATTGGTGTTTATTAGACTAAATTGGGCGGCGTTCTGATAAGATTAATTTGGTTGTGCATCTATCTACGAAGAATGTGTTAAAGGGCACACCATATTTCTCATTTTTTTAGTGATGATGTAGGTATGAGATTAGAGTGCTCTTCTTGTTAGACACGTGAAGATGAGTACCCATCTTTTATAAGTTTCTTATGGTGGTATGAGTTCTGTGTTTTTCTGTGTGACTTTGTTGTAAATTTAAAATGGTCTGAAAATGTAGACTTCTGTGTGTGTAAAAGGGTGTTTGTTTTGGTTTAATCTGAAATCTGGAATGAGGTTAAACTTACTGAGTATAGGTGGTTGCAGTGTTGTTTCTTCCATTTCCTCTGTTGTTATAATAGTTTGTTTCTTTGGGCTTGATTTAGTCTCTGTAATATGATGTAGTTTTGTCTTCTTTTTTCTGGTGCTTCAGAATATAAATTAAGTTTTCATTAATTACCTACTTGTTGTTTTTATATGGTTCTTGTGGCTTTTATTTCTTGCTTACTAATAGGGAGTTTGGTCTGTAATTCTGCTCTCTTATCAAGGTATCTTTTACCTTCTCGCCTCATCATGGAGTAGACTGCTCTCATTTGCATCTCCTATTACATTGGTTGCAATGGTCTGATGTTGCTAGTACACTACTTTCATAACAAATGTTATTTTTTCTGAAATACGACCTTCTTTGTTGAGTGTGTTGTATGCTGGGTTGTAAAAAAAAGTATCCCCAAATTTTTGATTAACAAAAAATGCATCATTGTTTGGATGGTACAAATTGGAACTGATTAAGTTGTTGGTTGATAGTGCTATTGGGATTTTCTTCACGATAAATGTTAAAATAAATCCCCTTCTAAGTCCACCAGTTTTCCTTTAGTTTTCTATGTAGATATATGTATATTACATGGAAAGTGTGCAGTCAGTAATTTCATAAAATGCTTAATTTTAGTTAAGCCAAGTGTGAAATGAAGCTGTTCTTTTGTCTGAACTTCCAGAAATTACAGATGCTGGGTTAAGGCTACCAGATAATATCATAGTGTTATATTCATCAGTTGTGATTTCAGTGAGTATAGCAAATGTTTAAAAAAAACAGAAATGAAAAATACAAAATTTGTTGTTTTCAATGTGAAAATATTGAGAAATTTATTTAATTCATTGACATTGTACTCTGTTCACATAAAGAAGTGCTTGATATCAGAATCAACTTTAAATGTGGCATTCATTTGGGGGGAGAACAAAAGGTCTATATTAACATTGTTATACAATGATAAGCATCAGTTTAGGTTATTATGTAGAGTAAACAAACATTATCTTTCAAGCAGATAGATGTGAGTAGATAGGAAAAAGAGAGTTCTGGGACAGCTTTCAAAGTTGAACTTTGGAGGTCAATATTTTTGCATGTGAGCTTTTGATCGTAAAGAGGCGTGTGATATATCGATATGTATGTTTTTTGACATGGCGGTTTCGATTTCGAGGTTGAAATTTGAATTCGATGTAGTATAGGGGCGTAGGGGGTTGAAACATGGGGTTTAGAGGTCAATAGTAAGTATGAATGAAATGCGAGGTGTGATATATCGATACGTATGTTTTTTGACATGCCGATTTCAATTTTGACCTCAAAATTTGAATTCAATGAGGCGGAGGGGCATGCGGGGTTGAAACAAGAGGTTTCGAGGTAATTATTATATATGGATGAAATGGGGGTTGTGACATATCGATACGTATGTTTACTGATATGCCAATCTCAATTATAACCTTAAAATTCGTATTCGGTGAAGCATCGAGATGTGGGTGGCTGGAGATGAGGTGATGTGTTGTTTTCAGTTATAGATTTTGTTGTTGTTGTTTTTAAAGCAAGTCTTAACGTGCTGGGTGAGTTTGGATTGATTTTTGCAAACTGAATGAAAACCTACTGGCGGAAATATAACTAATGTATATTCAAGAGAATAGTGTTCACTTTCTCTTTTGATTCTCCTTCCTCCTTTCCTTCCTTCCTTTTTTTCTTTTTTTTTTTCATTCTTTTAGCATCCTTATTTCATCAAGTTTTCGAATATAATCATATCTACCCACATTCTCTCACGTAGCTAAAATCTTAAAATCATCCCTCTACTTCTTTAAGAATTGTAGACTTTCTAATCCCATTCAAATCCTCTAATTTTAAACAAAAAATATTCGCCAAAGTCATTCACATTTTATTATTTGCAAGAGCAGTGTGTTTACAATATTGTTATTTCCAGCAGATTTTATTTCTTCAAAATTTGGTAAGTAAAATTTCATTGACATACCTATCTTAAAATTTAACATTTGAAAAAAGAAATAAAGCATGGTGGTACATCAGATTGGTACTATAATACTTTTTCAAAGCATCTTCTAATTTTATAGGAGGTGAAAAATGCAGAGAAATAAGGGTGACTTAATTACATATGCTGTGTGTAGTACCCAGCATTATAAAGCATTTTGGCATCAACATCTCCTCTCCAAAGTACACAAAGCAGCTGTTTGTAAGGTCTGCGGGAAGACACTGTAGGTGAGCAGGGAATACTTCTCCATTCAACAACTGATAATATGGTATATGATATTCTATTTGCTCCAACAATGGAATTTCAACCATGTCACCTAACTTGGCGGAAGCATGTAAGACCATTGAATCTTTTTTCGTCTATTTCAAAAATGGTATCATAGCTCAAGTGGAGGAGGCTTTGGTCTTTTACGATGCGGTTAAGATTGGTACATCACTGAGTGTAAACTTATGCAAATTGGATGTGAATGGTGAAATGATGTTTACTGACGCATCATTACGTACAAAGTAGAACCAATGTTGCATGGAACAAATCGAGAAAATTGGTTCACTACATTAGTTGAAACAGTTAAAATAAATATGAAAACATGCCTCTGAGAGGTTCAAATTGGTCTTTACATTTTATTAATGATTTTGAAATGCATATGAGCAAGTTTCTTCCACTTAGAGCATCCTCTTATATTTCATTACCGAAAAAATCATGGCAAAGAAAGCAGTGATCAATGTGAAAAATTATAGTGACCATTGCTGCTTGCGTATGGCGATCATCTCGAAAGTTCTGGATGCAATTGTACCAAAAATGTTCATTTGGAACGTATCACGCATTATACCCCCACACGAATGAGGATATTTAATTTTAACAAAATTGTATATCCCACTCCCTTCGATAATATCATCAAATTTGAAAAAAACAACGATGCATCAGTAAATGTGTATGGAATTGACAATGAAGAGAGCAACAACATTTATCCAATGCGAATTGCGTATAAGTATGTGAAAGAATGTCATTTTGACTTACTCTACATTCAGAAGGAAGAGTCAGATGGTGTAATTTCTGGTCACTACTATTATATTACAGATTTAAGTAGGTTGGTCAGTGGTCAGAAGAGTGCTCATAATGGCAAGTTTTTCATCTGTAGACGATGTTTGCAGCATTATTCTACAGAAGAAAACTTAATGTGCATGAAAACTTTTGTGGACACTACAAACCTCTTAGATCTGTGATGCCAAAGGAAGAATGAGCCATCCAAAAATTTGAGAAGCAGCAATTTCAGCAGTGTATCCCATATGTAATTTATGCTGATTTTGAATGCGCTCTAACACATTCTTATCAGCTGATCGTGATCCCTCGTTGTCAGAATCATTTACTGATAAGAAACATGTTCATACACCAACATCATTTTGTTTCCTAGTTGTATGTAATAATGAAGCAGATGCAACTGTATACGAACCAGTTTTCTATCGAGGAGCAAATGTAGTAAAAGAATTTTGAAACGCATTCGTTGTACTATTGAAAAAATTGCTTTAATTTATGATAAAATTATTCCTATGATTAAGACAGATGGTACGTTCTATGAAATCCGTAAAAATATGTGTTGTCATATATGTGGTTCTGTAAGATTTTCTAGAGCTAATATTGAGGATGATGATGGTGATCAAACTGTGATGATTGAGGAAAACACATGCATAGATATGGTAGTTGATCATGATCATCTTAATGGAACAATTCGAGGGTCGGCATGTTTAATATGCAATTTCAGTATCAGTTACCACAATTTGTTCTCATCATATTCCACAATGGCTCAAACTATGATTTTAAGTTGTTAATCGCGAATATATGATGAATCTGAATCAAATCAGGATGATAACATGATTAATTTTCCTTCAACTTAAGGAAAAGCTCAAGCGCAAAATGTATCGAATCAAGAGGTAAAAGACAGAGAACATCCACTTGTGATTTTATACAGAGTAATGTTGAAGTTGTAGAAAGTGAGGATGATATGGAGGAAGATGAGGAAAATATGATTGGAGGTGGTGAAAGTGAAACAGAGCAGCTTAAAGATGAAGAAAGAAAAGAACTTGTAGGTCAGAAGAGGAAATTGAATGATAAGAATAAAAATAGAAGTCGTGCAAGGAAAATAGGTGATATTAATGTAATTGCAAAAATACTGAAAATTTCTTTCCTTCGAAATACAGGTAACTAATAAATTAAGTGCTCGGTTTATCGATTCGTTTAGATTCATGTCCTCTTCATTATGTACCCTAGTATCTAATTTTAAATTCAGAACAGCTTAGTCACACTCGCAAATTCTTTGACAATGATGATTGTTTCGAGCTTGTTAAACGCAAGGGTGTATTTCCCTATGAATACATCTTAGTGTTGTAAAATATGACGAGCAACAGCTACCTCCAGTGACGCTTTTTATAGCAGCTTGACTGATGAGGTGGTTTCTCAGGAGGATTATACCATGCGAGGAAAGTATTCGAGTTTTTCAAATGTCAGAATTTAGGTGAGTATAGTGATATTTACCTCAAAACTGACGTTCTACTTTTGGCTGATGTTTTTGAAAACTTTCGGAACTTATGCCTCGACATTTACAAACTTGACGCAGCTTGGCACTACTCAGCTCCCGGACTTGCATGGAATGCGATGTTGAAAGTGACCAAGGCTGAACTAGAACTTTTAACAGACTATACTATGTATTGTTTTATGAATCTAGCATTAGAGGAGGTTACTGCGCAGCGAGTGAATGGTATGTTGAGGCAAATAACAATACATTAACAAATTTTGACCCAAATAAGGAACAAAACCATATATTGTATATTGATGCGAACAACTTATACGGTGTAGGAATGAATTCCTACCTACCATTATGCGATTTTAACTGGCTAACTGCCGATGAAATAAACCAACTTGACATACCTAATATTGAGGAGGAAGGATTTACAGGCTATTTCTGGAGGTTGACCTCGAATATCCTACTGAAATTCACAATGCTCATAATGACTACCCTTACTGTCCTCAACAACTTAAAACCTCGCTGAAACCTGGTACTCCTACTAAACTAGTGACTACGTTACATAACAAATACAACTATATTGTTCATTATCGATACCTTCAATCAGCTCTACGCGATGGTTTAAAGCTGAAAAAAATTCATGTGGTGTTCGATTCCATCAAGAGCCGTGGATGCGACCCTACATTCAACTTAACACCAACCGATGGAAAGTGGCAACTAACGAATTTGTTAAAGACTTCCACAAGTTGATGAATAATAGTTGCTTTGGTAAGTTTTTGGAGTCTATTTGAAAACGACGTAACTTCTACCTAACCAAAAATGAGAAGCGGATATTGAAACTTGTCAGCAAACCAAACTTCAAAAGTAGTCTCATCTTGAATGAGGTTAGCAACCTTGTTTTAATTGAAATGGCTAATACAAGTTTGTACTTTAACAAATTTGTACAAGCTGGAGGTGCTATTTTAGATTTGTCTAAAATAGTGATGTACAACTTTCACTACCAAACCCTAAAAAATACTATATTTCCTGATACACCGGTAACTCTAGCCTATACTGATACTGACAGCTTTGTCTACAACATTCGCACACCATCCTTAACTGACCGACTATTACAACACAAATCCTACTTTGATTTCTCAGACTATCCTCAGGACCATCCTTTTACGATCCTACCATAACAAAGTTTTAGCCAAGATGAAAGATGAGGCTAAGGGGAAACCCATTAGTCGCATCGTTGCTTTGAAGGCAAAACTATACTCGATAGTCATAGATGGAAAAGAACTTAAAAAGGTAAAGGCGTTAAAAAGCATGTAATTAAAAAATACTTAACCACTAACGATTACTTTAACTGTTTAATGAGCAAGAAACCTACATATCATCATATGAGTGGCATCCGTAGCTTTAATCAGGAGATATTCACCTTCAGCAGCAAAAGAAGACTCTCACTATGGATGACAATAAGAGATTCATTCTCCCCGATGGCATTCACACCTTGGCTTGGGGACATTATAGCATTGAAGAAGAAGATGATCTTATCCACGCATGTAACTCTACCATACATCAGCAAAGAAGAAGATGTCAATGAGTTTGAGGTATGATGGCGGACATTAATGATTACAACAACAACAACAACAACAAACTTATTTACTCACTTTTACTATTAATTAAATAACTCAGTTTTGAGGTAAGGAGGGGATTTCTCTTGGATACAGGGGTTGTGCTTATAGGAAGAGTTGACTGGTCATCAATCTATAGTTCTCTATATAAGAGTGTAGTCATTTGTGTGAATGTGCAGTTTAAAATTAATATCGATAATGTCTTCCTCATCTATAATGTCTGATTTCTACTATTGAACACTGAGGAAATATTTCTAGAAGTAGGTATGTGTTCGTTGGAAAACAATGGAGATTATCCTATCAAAATTGTTTTAGGATATACTTCGTTTGAAATAGAGAAAAAATAAGTTTAAGTATCGAAGATTTTTCAAAATTACAGTACGTTATTAATCAGTTTATTACAACTGCCAAATTAATGGAGGAGAATGAATTTGATTTCGAAGTTGGCAAATATACTGTCACCATGTTTAAATTAACGAATATACTGTTTCTCTGATCGTCGGCTGTATATGATTTCTAAGCCACTTTTATGATACTTGTCTTGAACTTTGGCAAAAATTAATGTGTAATTATAAGACTGCGATTCAATATAAAGTATTATTTCTCGAAAAATATTGCGAATATGCTCGTATTGTTCACGATAGAATTGTCAACTATTATTTGAGGCAATGAAAAACAGTATTTGCTGGAACAGCCGTACTTGTTTCAATCTCTAAGCGGATATCTACTGATCCAGTCTTGATGGTATCATTTTGAAAATTACAGTTTAATACAACCAAAAGATTGGAAGTTAGGAATTTTTTTCGATCTAAAACAGGGTGATAATTCTTTCGATGATAGTAGGAATTTTGGAAATCATAATACATTTGATACAAAAATGAAACATCTTTCTTGTCTATATCCAAATTCAAGTTTCATAGGGGTAATACTTGCTATTTAAAAATAATTTAATGTCTTTCAGCTGGATATTATCAAATTTATCCATTCTCTTCTTTAATTGATTCTTTCTATCAGTTAGGAAGGAGATTAGTACATATCTAGGTTTCTCCAGTTGAGTAGATGTCATAATCGACCAATTATTTCGAGTTGTTGTACTCAAAGCTGGATTCTCAATCATTTCCCAACTACGAAAAGGTATATAGATTGGCTGTTCTTTCTCATCTAAAGTAAGAAAAACAACTCGAGCTGCATTGCTACAGTAATGTATGGCATGAGCCAATTGATGTTATGAATTTGAACAAATGGTGTATCATTATCTGTGGACGAGTATAATGCATTGGTATCGTTACTGGATCTCTGTAAAATCAGCTCTTGTTTCATTGAAATTATAATTTTATTGTAATCTTCAAAAAATCCCAACCAATTTCTCAATGGCACACAAATGCTAAATTCACCGTTATTATCCAAAAGTTGATCTGTATTCAAGTCTGCAAAATCAGAATTTGTCGAACATTCAAATTCTTCTCTGGTAAATGAGGCTAATCCTTTGAGTAAAGTAGCTGATCCAAGGTTTCTGGTTTTATCCACCTCAATACTATTCAAATCGTAACAAATATGATCAAATAGGAAAGAGATGCCATTTTGAATAAACTGCGCAAGAGATGCGTTTACTTTGTTCAGTTTTCCACAAATTTGTAAGAAACTCCTGCTAGGCAGCGTGTAAACATCATTTGGTTGAATGGGAATACGGATTTCATCGTTGAAAGCATATCGAGTTGAAGCTAAAGGTTGATGGGCTTGATACACAAATTTTGAGATTAAATTTCAAAATTCACATTTGTGCTAACATTTAAAATCTGAGCAGCATTCATGATGATGAAACTTTTACAATTTTTGACAGACTTTATAACCTAAAGAATTGAGAATCAAGCGACTCTTACGTGTTAACTTCTTTCTTGCTGAATGACGAGTGTAAGCTTTTCCACTCTTGGATGAGTATTTATGTCGAGGGTTACGCTGAGAATGATGAAAAGCAGTTAGGAAATTGTTATCACCACCGGGATATTTATTATTATAAACAAGACCCATGATAGTCAGTGTATCTTTCGTAAATTTAATTGAACTACGAAATTGACTAATTTTCCTCTTTGATCGATTAAACGCAGAGTAATATTACTTAGACTCTTGACATTAACAGGTAAATAAAGCATACTTGTGGGACGTTGACTAATTTTATATCCAGGTGATACATCGCTAGGACAAAATGAGTATAATGTGTGAGATGGTTGACCATTGATGTAGGATCCATTAACAACGTTGCACTCGACATTGACAATATCTACTAATGTGATTTTAACCAAAGTATTGGATGTAGACATTGCATTATTATCGATATAAATTTGATCAAATCCGAGTATATTTCCAACATGTCCACTTCCTTCAAAACTGATTGGGAATGATGCTATAATTTCCACTTTTTGTGTATTTACATTGGGCTTTATGGAAAACTTAAATTTATCCTTATTGAAACTATCTTTGAGGTATACTTCATGATCTTTAAACGTTAAATTGTACAGTAATTTTTCAATAGCCTCTATTTCATAAGCTCCCTTCTGGTATTTTAATAGATCGTGCTGCATGTTTAAGATTTTTTCCAATCAAAAAGTAGAGAAACATATCATTTTGATTCCGTATAACATTTGGAATAGAATTGAAGGTACTTAGACTGTATAGCCCAAGGGCATATGTGCCATCCTCATCTAATTCCAAAGGAGGAAAATAATCTTGAGATAATTCGCTTCTGTAACTGCTAAGTGTGAATAAACGGTCCATTATAGGTGTTTACATGGGAGAATTAAGAATACAAATGATGATTAGATAGATGGTTTCACATTTTTATTAGACTACTTTTCTTTCATACTCACAAAACTGTTTAAAAAGAAAACACAATGATAAATGACCGCAAATTATCATATCATAATCTTGTTCTTGCCCCCTGTTATAATAAATATCATAGTCTTCAAACACATTTACAAATTCTTTAGGTGGTGGTAAATTACCAAAACTAACGTAATAATTTACAATGTTATCATGCTTAAAATAACACATCCAATGAGTTCCAGGACCAGCTTTTTCATCCAAATTTATTACTCCACATTCGTAGCTCTTGGGCAAACTTTTACGTTTTAATATTTCATCTCGTGAAAACACTCCTTGGAATAAGGGAAATGTATGCGTTTTCGATATGATATTAAAAATATCATGATCACTGAGTGCTTCATGCCAAGGTAATATTTTCACAAAATCTGCTAGTTTTTTGGAAAATGTGGAGGATGAGGAGCTAAGAAAAGTCCATATCCTTTACGATATGGAGATAGAAATAGTCCATTACCAATTTTGTGACTAGTTGAAGCATCTATGGAATTACTATTCATACTTCTTCTCAAATTAACTATATCTCTTATAGCACTTAAAATAGCACTCGCGCCTCCAGCTATTGCTCCCACCTTTGATATTCCAGCCAAAATGGTATTAAGGGTAGAACTCCACCAACCTTTGGTATTGGAATGATCCTATTACTATCATTTTTATTTTTCATCAAAGCTTTTTCAACACCTATACGTGAGCCGATAGCTTTCAATGCAATTTGTATTGCCTTTTGTAAAGTTGAATCATCATTAATATTCTTGGCTTTGGTACCTCTCAAAGATTTTTGAGCTTTACGTACAAGTGAACCAAATGATATAATTCCACCAATTTGCTTAAAATTTTTCTTCATTTTGATATTGCAACAGCCAATGTTCATATCTCTCATTATTGTCTTCTTCTTCTTCATTTGACAGCCCTGTCCTAATTTTCGTTTAACTTTAATCACGTTTGTTGTTGCATAAGCAAATACTTTTTCAGGAATTGACGAGTCTGATGCCTTTACTCTTTCCCAAGCTTTATTCTCTAACTTTCTATCGGCTAAATGTCAAGATGCTATATCTTTATGCTTAGAATAGAAAATATCATGTTCTTTGGCAGCTTAATCAAGGGGATTTATACCGGGATCGCCTCGTTTCAAACATTCTTCCAAATTTGTAAATGGTCCTAAATACTGATAGGATGGAACATGCAACTCTGGTATGAATTTCAAATTTAAAAACTTATTAAATAAACCACAACCACTAGACTGATAATCCATGAACGTTATTACTCTTTGTCATCTTCTTTATAAATGATTTACAGAGCAGTCAATCATTATAACTTATACTCTTTATTTGTTTTTTCTCTATTACCATCCCAATTCCCATTTATTCTGTTCATTGTAAATCATTCACACAACCTATAAATACGTTACACGCTCGTGTTTTCACCATAATTGTGAAAGTTGACATCCAACTCACATACATCGAGATGAAGACTATCAAGCAAAAAGTTTCATTACCGATTGATGAAATCAAATTTGAATTGGATGGTTTATCTGAAATTCAAAGACATGGAATTCTTTTGCCTACTAGCATTCGAGCCATCATTTGTGGACCTAGTAATTGTGGAAAAACAAATCTCTTGATGAATTTATTATATAACCCAAATGGATTGTCATTTGAAAATATTTACCTGTATTCAAAGTCTCGTTATCAGCCAAAATACCAAGAATTGGAGAATGTGTTACAATTAGTACCAGAAATTGAATATTTTCCATATGATGATAATGAGTCAGTCATTCCTCCTAATGATGCTAAACCAAATTCTATTTTCATTTTTAACAATGTAGCCTGTGAGAAACAACAGCATATTCGAGCATACTTTTGCATGGGTCGTCACAAAATATAGATTCCTTTTACCTCGCTCAAACCTACACTCGGATTCCAAAACACTTAGTACGAGATAACGCAAATTTACTGGTTCTGTTTAAACAGGACTTTACTAATTTGAAACATGCGTACTACAACCATGTAAATACCGATATGAGTTTCAATAAATTTTGTGAAATTTGCCAACATTGTTGGAATATTTCAAATTATAGCTGCATTGTTATTGATAAAACTAGTGAGTTGAACAACGGTCGCTATTGTTTAGGCTTTGATGAATATATAATTGTTGAATAATGTAGTTTCTATTCAGTCACAATCATGGCTTCAAATGAAATTGACAATAAAAAGTGTTTAATTGAATTAGCGAGTGTGTTGAGACAAAAATTTGATAATTATTGTCATGGAGAAGCTGATTATAGGATGCAAAAAGAGAGAAAATATAAGCCCTTGGTGGATTTGCAAAAAAATGAGTTTTCAACGACAACAACCACAGGCAAAAATTTTAATGACATCGGATACAATTAGCAGTGATGATACTATCTTCGGAGTTAAACGTCATATGGATGGTACATATTTCCTCGGTGAATATCCTATTGTTTTTTCCAATGATTTAATTACCATTGCTGATTGAGAATATGAAGTGACTGAAGGATTAATATCCTTACTAATGAAGAAGAAGCCTCATGATTATACCAGTCAGGACGTTAAGTCTTACAAACAAATGTTGATTGATACTCGAGCTCATTTGCGAAAAGCCGATGGTAAAATTAAGTCAAATCCAGGTGCCAAATTAAAATTTATTAAGAAATTGTTTCAAACTGAGGATGCGAGTATTCAAGAAGAAGAGGGAGAAAATCAAATGATTTCCCAAAACTCTCCCCAATTTCAATCATTTTTCAATAATATCAATATTGAACAAGATCGATTAGACAAATTACTATCAATGAGACGAAACTTATTTTCTCCATCCTCCACTTCCTCAACTGAGAATCTCCCTTCTACTTCTTTCACTGAAGCTGGAGCAAGTCATAGTATTACTTCAAATAAAGATTTAGAAACTGGTCAAGGTGTACAAATGAAGCTTATAAAAGCAAAGGATAAAATCAAAAGTTTGTATACTTATTGGGACAATCCTAACGAGTTGGTTGATCGTTTATGTTTACTGCATGCTTCTCAAAATGCTGGAAATAATAACGTTATTAATGAGATTATAAGCATTGAATCAGAATTACAAGAAGCTGGATATATCCATTAAATATGGATCCTGTTGCTGATAAGAAAGTATCAAGTTCAAATAAGATGGTGCTTCGAGAGATAGCCACTGAATTACATAAACCAGCTCGTAAAAATTATTTGAGAAGACCTACTGTTGTTAAAGGATTCAAGGATCTATTTCAAGCTGATCTTGTTGAAATGCAGCCTTATGATGATGAAATTGCTAATAATCGTTGCATGTTGACTGTTATCGATGTTTTTTTCCAAATATGCTTGGGTTAGACCTCTCAGGAATAAGATGGCTACTACAGTTAGAAGTGCTATGCAAAATATACTCAATTTGAAAGATGGTGTCATTTTCAAACCCACTTGTTATTTACAAACTGACGAGGGAAAAGAATTTTACAATAGCATTTTCAAAAATATGTTGAAAGATTATAATATTCAATGGTACTGTACATATAGTAATAAGAAAGCTGCTGTTGTCGAGCGATTTAATCGAACTTTGAAAACAAAAATGTGGCGTGAATTTTCAGTGAATGGATCTTATAAATGGATTCATATTTTAGACGATTTAATTCATGAATATAATCATTCCACACATAGAACAATTAAGATGAAACCAGCAGATGTAA
This sequence comes from Ericerus pela, assembly GCA_011428145.1. NCBI lineage: Eukaryota > Metazoa > Arthropoda > Insecta > Hemiptera > Coccidae > Ericerus > Ericerus pela. The sequence continues at coordinate 3,912,704 of WOFM01000549.1, read as the reverse complement.
CTCTGAACGATGAAGTATATTTGTTAAACATTCATAAGAGCAATAAAAATAAGTCTCCTCGAGGATGTGTTAAATTTAAGGAAGGTAATTGTGTACGTATTAGCAAATTGAAAGGAGTTTTTGAAAAAGGTTATACTGCAAATTGGTCAACGGAATTATTCACTATTGATAAGATCCTTCCAACTACTCCTGTTACGTATCAGTTGCGGGATCTTCGTAACAATAAAATTGCAGGGGGTTTCTATAATCAAGAACTGCAAAAAGCTAAACATTGCGATATTTATTTAGTTGAAAAAATTATCAAACATCGAGAAAACAAATGCCTGGTTAAATGGTATGGCTTTCCATCTAGTGAAAATACGTGGGAGAACAAAAAAGATCTCAAACTTTAATCTTCCCACTCCTCTTCATTCTTAATACAGTCATGAGCTATAAAATGTTGCATCCGAATAAATTTTCTTCATTACAATTTAGTTACTATTTTAGCGTGTCTTGAGTTTGTGTGTTTAAAGATAGCAAAATATATTATAGATATCCAAGGCTTCAATTTAGATGACCATTCTTTCGTCATAAAGGAATTGTCAATCGTCGATCTGTACAATGAACATGTATCACATTTTCTTGTTTCACCTCTGTTTGATATCACTTTGCCTGACAGAAGACAAACAGAAACAAGTTTGCTTGTTGCAGAAATATCACCATAAAATTAATTGGAAAGATGGACAATTGGATTATCATAAAATGTTTTCAGTTTTACGACAAGCTGTCAGAGATGCGAGCATTTTGTATATTAAAGGCAGCAAACGCACCTTATTTTTGCAAAAAGTCACTGGAAAATTTGCATTGACCTGGATAAATTGGATTGTCCACAAGCTCAGTGCTTACCTTCACCAGAAATTAACGAGACTATTATTTGCTCTTATAAAAATCACTCGTTAAATAACAATGAGAGTGGACTTTGTTCATTAGCTCAAGCTCTGAAATTCAAGTTTTGGCTTAGAAATTTATTTGACCAAGGTGTTTACGAGGTTGATTTTTTGTAATTAGTTAATTCTACTTAAACAATATTTATTTATTTATTTATTTATTTTTCCTTCTTACATTCAGTCCTTATCTTTGTGTTCAAACATGGAGATTGATAAATTTGGTCGAACTCGTGACAGAACCTCGAGTGCAAATCAAAATGAAGAAGAAAATGTTCGTGTTTATTCAAAGATTCATGAGCTTGAGCGTAACTTTGAAGAAAGACATCTCAAACAGCTTCAAATTCAAATTGAAAATGATGCATTTCGTATTAAAAATATTCTTGCTGATGAAAGATCTGATGATGGAGATGCAGCTAATATTGACTTTGTTAAGAAATATACCACCCCTCAATTTAAATTACTTGAAAATGAGATAAATCAACTATGTAATAATCTAGAGTCCAAATTTGAATCAATTTGTGTTAAAAGTATTCTCATAGATGAGAAATCAAAACCAAAAGGTACAGTTATCGTTGATGATAATGTTTCAAAACCAAAAGAAAAAGCTATAGTTTAAAATATTATAATATTATCATATTCTGTTAAATACATGATTGTATACAAACTATTTTTTAATAAATATTGGTTAATTAAAACATCTTGGAATTCTCAGAATAATATTTAAATATGCACCTACTTTATTTTAATACATAGGTAAATAACGGTAAATTTGTAATATTATTGCATTTTACTTGCATCTGTTACAAAAGTTCTCGGTAAAAATTCGAGACTAACACTCCTCATTTTATTCAAACCCAAAACTTTCAAGTGAGAAATATTTTGTAAAAATACCTCGATACCTTCATCCGTATTCAAATAATTCTCGATTCTTTTTGGAAGAAATGATTCAAATTCTTCCTTCGATGATTCAGCTTGGAGATGTGCGATGAGAGAACGTCCGTATTTTGCTTCGATAGAACGAATTTTCAATATTTCATACTTTTCTTCTAAACTCAGTTCGATTAAACGTTTGGTCGGAATTTCGATATACTTTGCAACCTTTGCATTCATTTCATCAGCAAATGCGTCAGAAATACTGTCAGCACCACGTTTCAACAAACTCAAGGATGAAGCCATCTGGTGTGAAACAATTAAAATACTATTTAATAAAATAAGCACAAAATATTCTATTGTTTCGATATATTATCAAATACCTACAGGCAAGAAAAAAAAAAAAAAAAAAAGCAAATCAACTGTAAAAAAATTAATGTTAGGTAGATACTTACTTTGTCAATATGAGATGTAGCGAAGTAAAAATAATATCAACCAAAAATTTTTAAAACAGAAATAACGTCTTCTATTATCACAAAAATCACACTATGAAGTGAAACAGCTAGTATTTTCAAATGTGGATGAGTTTCTAAGATTCTAGGTTAAATGCTTATATGAAGTAAAGAGTGGGAGAAACCAAAAGGATGAAAAAAAAAGGAAGAAAGGTGAATCAATAGAGAAAGTGCAGTAAACTCCATTGTCTAGATCTAAGCACGGACAAGTCAAGACTTGCTTTAAAAAAAAAAAACAAAAAAAAACAGGAAAATAAATCTTTAACTGAAAATAACTCTTCACCCCTCCCACCAATGCTTCATCCAATACAAATTTCGATGTTATAATTCAGATTGGCATATCAGAAAACAAGCGTACGGATATGTCACACCCCTCATTTCATACACATATATTAATTATCTCGAAACCCCTTGTTTCAGCTCCGCACGCCCCTCTGCCTCATCGAATTCAAATTTTGAGGTCAAAATCGAAATCAGCATGTCAAAAAACATACCTATCGATATATCACACCTCGCATTTCATTCACACTTACTATTGACCTCTAAACCCCATGTTTCAACCCCCTACCCCCCTATACTACATCGAATTCAAATTTCAACCTCGAAATTAAAACCGCCATGTCAAATAACATACATATCGATATATCACACGCCTCTTTACAATCAAAAGCTCACATGCAAAAATATTGACCTCCAAAGTTCAACTTTGAAAGCTGTCCCAGAACTCTCCTTTTCCTATCTACTAATCCTCTATATTTAATTTTTGTTTTTTTTATTCCTTTGTCATCATGATAATGAAAAATTTTTTCGGTTAGTGATTTTTGATATAACTTTTCAGTTCTCTCGCATCTGAGTTTTTATACCATATAAAACTACACACACCATCGCACTCATATCCATATATCAAACTCTTATACCTCTCTGTCCATCCAGGTTGCTTTTACTTTTCAGAAATATTTTGTTGAATTTTCCTCCTTTGCTTTAATCATTCGCATCTACCCGTAAGCCGATATGATTATATTATAAACTGGAATCTATAGATATTTGTTCTAATACTCCCAATTATCGAATCTTCGGTTATATATTCTATAGAAACAGACTAATTTTTAGAGGAATCCTTCGTCTAAACTTCAACTGAAATAATTTTCCAGGAAGGAAATTCCATATTTCTTCATCAAATCATTTTTCTATCATGCTTCTCCTCTTTCGACCTTTGAATTTAATATAAAATTAACCACTCTCTTCGCCCTATGTCTGAATTTCCGCGTACATTAGTAGGTACCCCAACAATAGCTTCATTAGCTAATGCTCAAAACAATCATTTTGGCTTGATTTTCTTTAGAAAATATTTAAACTACTTCTGAAATATAATTATTTTCAGTACGATAGGTTAAATTAAAAATTCTGCTTTCATGTCCTCCTTCCCCTTTTGAAATTATTTTCTTAAAATTTTTTTATTTCGCAATATTCCTTAAATTATTTATCCGATAAATAATTATTTCCTAGACCTTTTGAAATGAATTTATTCTCAAGGAGGAAAGGTTTGGTGCAAAAATAAACTTTCGTCGACTTTGTATTGTGCAACACATTCGTTTAAGACGAAGATTTTTCTGAGGTTATTAAAGATGTAGGATGTAGGAGAAACGATTTTGCGACTATTTTGCGGAACATCTGCGACAAAAAAAAGAAATAAATAAATGAAAAAAAAAAAAAAATACAGGAACGAAGGAGGTGTACGAGTATATAGAGGAAAAGAGTCTTCGTTAATGTCAAATCGATTCTTAACCTTAGGTTAGCTCTGGAACAAAATAGAAAATAGAGAATTTAAAATGGGAAGGAAAAATGAAAAACTGATTCGACGCTGATAATTCAATATAATATATTATTGGAAATATAATTTACAGTAATACTTTGGTGGTATGACGCCATGGCGGAACCCATTATAAAACTATCGGGTGCCATATTTTTTCGTTTGCATCTCTTCTTGTTGAGTATGTTCCGGCTCTTCGGATGAATTTATTTGAAAACACCAATTTTTAGTGCTTTTGGAGGATACGAATGAGTTTAGAAAAAAGCGTTGATGGTTTTTAATGTTTTAAATCAGAAAATATTACATTTTTCAGCATCGACCATTGGTAGCTTCAGGGTGGAAAGAGGAAATTTCCTCTAAATTCTAAAAAAAAAAAATGAAGACAAAAAGATAAATGAAGGAGAAAAATGAAATACGACCGCAGAATTGAGATAAAAACTGTAAAGAATTAGTTGAAGAGCAAAAACAAAACAAAAAAAAAAGGTTAAATTCCCCAAACGCCCCCCTCCAAAATGACTTTCTAGATCTGCCACTGGCATCGAATAAACTGGACGAGTGAAATTGTGAATTCAAGTAATGAACGAAGACTTCCGAGTAATGTTTGTATACCGTTTAATGACGGTTAAGCAATTTGACAGATTTTTGTGTATGGTAATTTGCCGATTATTTTGTTACAAGGAACCAATGTAGCATTAAATGCGTGAATAATACCTATTATGTACTCCATTTCTAAATAATAAAATGTGATTTTCAGATAAATTCGGTTGAAGTGGTTTAAACTATTTTGTATTTACATTGACAATTGGCTTAACAACTTGTATGCAGTCGATGAGTAATGAACCAAATCAGTTTTATCAGAGATGTAACTGAGACAAGCCTAATTCAATAGGTAATGAAGCGAACATGACAACAAAATAATGTGAGGGCTGGTGAGAAATATAAGTAAGAATGAAATCATTAATGATATGAATTTATGATAACTATAAGCATACTTCACACAATGATTGATAACTATATTTCCTACAATCAGTGTACATTGAGTATTCGAGTGGTCGATAATCCTTTAATTTTTGGATCGTGAGAAAACTGTTTCCAAAATATGATGAGTGTTCAACCTCCACCTGCACGAAAAATTTCGAATTATAGCCACAATTTTTGGAAAATATTTTTCAAAACCATTCGGTGATAATTTTTTGTTTTTTTAATATTGTTCAATCTGGTGAATTATAACCGGCATCGAAATTTTTGACACTTATTCCAAGATTAAGGGTGCCAGCAGGTTCCAAAAATCATAGACAAAAATTTGTAGTGTGCGAAAGAAATAAAATGGTTCGGAAAATTTTGATAATTTATTTTGAACCTGGATATTTTTGTAAAATTTTTGAAGAAATCTGAACGGCAAGAAATCGCTTAAGCCATATCTTATTTGATGTTTGTCTGTAGTTTTTACTTTACTGTACCGCAAGAGCATCATTTAATACATAAACTCGTTGAAAATTTAATACTTGAAACCATTATTTTATTCAAAAATAGAACATTCCTCCTGATAAATCACATTTTTAAGACCAGGTCTTGAGACATTTTCTATAGCCTTATTATTTTGTTTCTGACTATTTAATAAAAACGTATGAAAGCTAATTCTCGAACTGAAGAAAGGCAAATATTCCTATTTTCTACATTTCTCTCCCAACTATAAGCAAAAATTATCTCTGTACGTATTAAAAAAAAAAAACAAAAAAACTATGGCAAATAAATTTGGTTTATTAACGTATTAATTTACAGTTTTAATTCCATTTAACGCATAAACTTCTGTTTTCAGGATATATAGTACACCTTTTCAACTTCCCTAAATAGTAAGCTGTTTTGAAAGCATTTTCGAAATTAGCTTTTGCTCGGATGAAAAAATAATATTTTTGGTACAGGCGTTTACCACTAGAACTATACTATTGGGTGTTCCACGAGAGGTCAACCTATCCGAAATTAAGTAAGTATACGTCGAAATAAGAAAAACAGTTACTCATGAACAACACCCAATTCACTTGTTTCAAGTTACAGGCTTTCAAAGTTTTAAATTTTTCACAGCAAAATCAAATGAGGGTATACAAAAAATTCTTCGCGTTCTATTTCTGAAGGTGAAATTTTCTTGTATTCAGCGATTACATTAAAAAAGGTTCTTCTCATCAATTATTCATCTTCAATATTCACGGAGTTAAATGCATTCAATTTATCGCCTTGTGAAAGTTATAACAGAACTCATTACCCAGTCATGTATATTTTGGTGCAACTCCGTGTGTTTTGATGATAGGCAGGTAATTAAGATAACCTTTTTAAGTAGGTTTCTACAGAAAATCTACTTATTAATCTTGGTGTCATGGAACGATCTGTGATTGGGGGTAGGTACGAGGAAAATTTTGCCACCAATAACTCAAATTCATATACACACATATGAGCCAATTTCTTGTTATCACGGTACAGATCAAAATTTTGATTCGATAGTCACAAAATTTGGAACGAACAATAGTACTAAGCGAAGAATCTGACCTATTAATTTTGTTGCGAATCGGTCCCATGGTACCTACTTTCGTGTGGCTATTTTCGTTTTTGTTTTGGCTATAACATTATCAATTTTCGATCAATAGCTGCGAAATTTGTAACAAATATTATAAGTGGCTATATATTTTGATGCGGATCGGTCGCTTTTTGTTTTTATTTGGCCAATAAAATGCCTAATTATGGACCAATAGGAACGTAATTCGGAACAAATATTTATTTCGATCTCTTAATAACTTTTTAGTGATCACTTAATTTTATATTTTTCGAACCTACTTTTTCTAACAGAGCTGCTGCTGCGTTAGAGTTTTTTTTTTCTCGTAAAGTATGTCCCAAAATACGCGAATAGGTATTTCTTTTCAAGGCCTAAAATGTAGAATTTTCAACCAGAGAATGAAATTTTTTACTGTAAGCAAAAGTCAATATAGTTCAGTCAAATCTTAAGATAATAAATTAAAAAAAGCACAAACTTTAACTATACATAGATTTTTGGGCGGGTAACAAAGTAGTTAAAACATACCTTATCTCATGTAGCAGTTCCTCGTGGTATACAATTTTCACAATTAAGGCGAAAATTTAATTTTCAGGACGATTATTAAGGAAAAAATAGAAAATCACATTAAATATCTAATAACTTGGAAACCAACAAACCAACTGGAACAAAAATTGGTAGGTTTGATCCTCACGGTAAAGGTAATGTTTTCATCAAATTTTATGCGTATTGAACAAAAATTTCAATTTTTATTGAGTTTCACATAAAAATTATCCTCTCCAATAGCTCCAAGCCATAAACCATAAAGCCAATCGCAACCAAATTTGATAGCATGTTATAATGATCTTGAATCAATTTGTCTTTCAAGTTTTGCGACTATTTCTTGAAAATTATTCATTTTAAAGCCATTACGCTGTCAAAAATGCAACATAATAGCCCATACCTGACGCACCACATAACCAATCGGTACTAAATTTAAATGGTCCTATCCTTGACTTAGTACTAACGTATGATCGAAATTTTGTGACTATAGAACGAAAATTACGCCCTGTATCGTTTTAATAGGAATGGTACATACATACATACATACAAACACAAATACATATTATTATGAAATTTCAAAAATGGAGCAAAAGTTTCCTTGAATCGTGAAAAATGCGCGGAACTATAAAAACAAAATGTACGGAACTGTATGATTTATAAAATAGACTTGGCACGGAACTGGCCCACTCCCCAGGAGGTTTGCGCTCAACTGTAGTGCTCCCAGATTTTTTGGATTGATTAACATACTAAGAGTTGCACCCTCCCTTCTTCAGCTCTTTCATTTCTGTAGTGGGGGTATTTATCGCCAAAAATTTGATTTTTCACATTTTTCTTTGCAAATTTTGATTTTGTGATGAAAATAAGTAGCTGTGAAATTTTTCAAGATGAAATTTCCCCCAAAAAATATCACATGAAATTTTTTGCTCCATATCCCCTTCACCTCCAAAGAGTTTTGAAAACAACCACTCTCTGGAAGAAAAAAGGGGTGTCAGACCGAAAACTGTGAAGATGGAGGGAGTGGTAAGGAATTATGGGAGTGTAGTGTATGGGTAGAAAATATGTGATGGATTCCCAGGTTATTTACATAATGTGATAATAACGAGTTGTATCTCCCATACAATGCCGTTAAATATATTCACTGAAGAATGGTTGTTTTTAAGACTTCCTTGAGGGGAAGAGGAGTGTCAGGAAAAACACTACATGTGATTTTTTTCATAGGAAATTTTATGCTGAACAATTTTGAACTGATCTATTTTTATCACAAAATCAAACTTTTCAAGGGAAAAGAATGTGAAAAACCAAATTACCAAATTTTTAGGGTATAAATGCAAGAGGTGGGGTGGGTATAACTTTTAGTATATGTTATTTCAGGAGACTCACCCAACAACCATAAATGGTTAAAATTTGTGTGCGATTTTTGTTTTTTTTTCCTCATTTGAACTAATAGTGGAAGAAAAACAAGTAGTTGTTCCCACAATGAAAACGCGTAGCTCCTCCTTATAACCAATCGGACCCCTTTAATTGCGCATGCGCATGTATAGCAAAAAATAGCGATTGTAACTTAAGTGCAATGTGAGAAACCTTGACTCGTGCAATTACAACAGGAGTCACACTTTGTGCTCTTATAGAAAAATATACCATAAATGTATTTTATTGGACATTAGGAGCAATATGTCCATTTAAGATATTAAAGTGATGAAATAAAATATAGTAATAACAACAATAAACACTCCAGTACCTCACCAAATAAGTATTTTATTATAGAGAATAAGAAAAACATATGTTAACTCTACGAACATCAGAAGAAGGAATGAATAATAATTATACATTAAAGAATTAGTAACGACGATATTATACATCAGTGTAACCAACAAGTGCTCAAACAATCAGTGTAACCCCAACATATTTAGCAAAAACAACAAAATTCTATTGTCGAAAATTGAATTTAAAGATTTTTATTAATTTTCTCGTCAGATTTTCATATGGAAAATTTGAAACTGAAAGTCTCTGTAATTAAAAAAAAATTATTAACATTAGAAATTGAAAAAAAAATTTAGTCAAGTTAATTAAATTTTGGTTAATTCCCCTCTCTCCGAGGCATTACTCTGACACCTATTATTTGTAAAACCTGGATTAAAAATCCAGTACCTAACTTAAAATGATAATTATTATTGTTTCACTGTATTTTGTTACTGTTGTTATCGTTTCTAAATTTTATCATCAAAATCAAATTACTTTCTAACATTTTTTTTTCACGAAAATTTGTCCAACACGTACCCAATAAGTATCTACCTACTTTGTTATGTAAATTGCTTAACCTATTTCGTAAAATTAAATGAATTTGTTTTGCATACTACTTTTTTATGCCCACAATAAAATGCGGAAACATTCTTAAACGTGTCATCGTTCAAATTAGTTTGTAGGTACAATCCTAAATGTACCAGGTATTTGATTCGGAGGTGGTATTTTGTAACCATGTTTCGTAAAAGGTCGCGTTTAATTTGCACACGTAAATTATGTTCCTCTTCGTTTGAAGGTAACCAGTGTTCTAAATTACAGCTTTAGGACTGGAACGAGATTGTGTAATTTATTTCTAACCCTGAAGCTTTGAATTTCACAACTTACACCCAAGATGCGAAGAATGATAAGATTCGCTAAAAGTTAGAGAGGGATGGGACCGCATAGGGGGTTAAAAGTGAAGGCATAAACATGAAAACATAGACTGCATCTTAATGAAACCAACGTTATTTTACGTAGCTACGGAGGTAAGTATCTCTTAAAAATGTTTAATTTTATCATTACTTTGCAATTAAGTATTGCTGATGTATTAGAATCGTTAATTTATTCAAGTGGGAGTTTGCATGTAAATAAAAATAAAATTAAAAATTAATATTTCTTTGATAGATAGTCAAAACTCAAAAGATGGAACGCGTCTCTCCACTGTTAATCTAGGAAAATAAGAAAAAGTAGAAACATTTTTTGGAAACACCTGCGCACGTTTTTGGCGGAATATTGTGAAAAGTAGTCCCCTAAATATCATAAAGAAAATCTCAACCTCATCTGGTGAGCTAATTTTTTCGAAGTAGTTCGAACCTCAAGAAAATTTTTTTTTTTTTTTAAATCTCAAAAATTAGGGGACACATAGAAAAATTTTTCAGATGAAACATTTTTCTGACTTATTTTCCTAACATTTATTTCCCAAACTTTTCTCTACCGAGTCAATCTTAAACACTTAAAAGCCGTTTTAAAAGCAACGTTCAATTTTATGTTATTTATTGATCTATTTCTTCTCAACACGATAGGGGGAAAACTGTTTTTTAATAGAGGAAAAATTTGGAACATAGATGAAAAGGAACCCTATTGATTTTGACATTGATTGTCTTATATTTTTGTTCTTACGTTATAAACATTTTTGGGCATGTGATATGAATGCACAAATTTCATAGGTAGGAAATATTTTCAATTTTTCTACATTTTTCTATATTTCACTGAATATCTAATAGCTCGAGAACAAATTAAGCCATCAAAATCAAAATCGACATGTTCAATCTACATTATAATATTCACCCATACGCCAAATTTTGCACCGATTTAAAGAAAAACAACTCTGCACTTCTGATATTTTGAAGTTATAGCTTAAGAAATAACAAAAAACTGGTACCGTAGAGACCATGTGTTCGTTCGCACAAACTTTAATTTGGTTCAGCTTTGGCATACAATGTATTTACGTACTAAACTTCAGCTTTATCGGCTGAAAATTACAACATTTATCGAGTTAACAAAAAATTTTTATAAGAACTCAGTAGGTAATATTGTATCTATTTTACCTTAAAGTTTTATGGTGCTTAAGATTGACTCGGTGAAAAAATGTATAGGAAATTAAATCAGGAAAATGTTTTGGTTAAAAAATGTTACCATAATTATGTTCCCTTATTTTGGAGATATTTTAGAAAATCCTATTTTCTTGGGTGTTCGAACACCTCTAAAACAATTACTTCAAGAGATGTGACGTGAGATTTTTAATGCGATGTTTTGGGGACCACTTTTAACATTATTCCGCAGAAAAAAAAGCGTCGTTTGTGAAAAATGTTTCTTTTTCTATCATACCTATATTATAAAATGGGGGAGACTGGAGTACCATGGAATACTTTTCTCCTTTTTGTCTCTGGTGTGAACTAGAATTGAGTTAGAAATTTGGGACCAATAAATTTGAAAAGAACAAACATTCATCTACAAAAAAAAAAAAAAAAAATAATAATTAACATATGATATTTTTTTTTAAATTCCATTTTAAAGGAGGTAACCTTTTTATTTCAAGATACACTTCCCCAGTGTACCATGGTAAATGTTAAATCCAATAATAAAAAATTATTTTTAAATCGAAAAATTAAATTTATTTCATCTAATAGAATATGAAATGCATTGCATCTAAAAGTAATTATATTTAGACAAAAAATGATATCTGCTATTTGAATTGTAATAATATAATTATTATTATTATTATGAAAACTGATTATTTTTTCAATTGTGACATTTTCTTCATGAATTTACTAATTTAAGGCATCTTTCACAATATCCTAAACTTTCTCAAGATCCAATTTTTCATGTTTTTGGGCTATTTTAATAAGAAAAATTATTTGCAAAAAATTGATAGGTATTTTTAGCATGTTCTATGGTACACCATAAAATTTACACCATGGTATACTAGGTTTACATTCTTAATGGAAACTAGAACTGTTTTTAAATCCCAGAAAATGGTTTTGTTTTTGTTTTTTTGTTTTTTGTTTTCAAGAAATCTTTTATGATATCCGAAAAAACACATGCACATAAAACGGTGTGTAATGTAAAAAACAATGCATAAAGAATTTATATTATGTATTGTTCTAAAATCGTATCATTATAATAAACATACAACCCAATTTTTTAAGACAAAAATGGACTATAAATTATTAAGACAAAATTCATCGAAAATTATTCAGACAAAATTCAAGGCGCATGCACCAACTACAAATGTTTCGTTGTTTCCATCCTAATAGCCTAGTTTACACCAGGCCATTTTATTAGCTTGGTTTCAGGCTAATAAAGTAGCGCAGCTAAAAATGCCAACATTGTTGCGCCTTTTAATATCCTAGGACTGATCACATGAGAAAGTCAATATCCGATGCAGGGAATGATAAAGTGCTTATCATATTACATCATTCACAATTTATATGTTAAATTTCAACTCCGGTAATTCTGTTTTTAAAATTTATAATACAAATTATATTAAAACTGAATTAAAAAAAGTTTTCAAAATGAATAAGTGGTCAAGTAATGACACGATTGCTTTTCAATAATTATTTATATTTGCAATTGCAATGATAAATAAAATAACAGCTTTTTGCAAGATTTTTTTATCAAAACTTACTTACAGTTATTTATTCATTACAAGTTTCATCATTCGAATATTTTTTCCTCAAAAATTCGGTCAATCAGTCTAAATTTTATCAGTGATTTTCTAATTTGTATAGATATTTCACGCAAGTAGCCTGAAAAGTTGAATCAGTTTAACTTCACGCAACTTAAAGTTAGGCAATTTTACTAGTTCATTTTCACTTGCCTCGAGCAGTCACACCTGGCAACTTTATTAGCGGCTTGTAAACTTGCGTGTTCTAAGCTAGTAAAATGGCCTGGTGTGAACTACGCTAATAACGAATTGAATTCAGTGTTGCCAGGTTAGTAGAACCCAAAACGCTGCAAAGCAGCTCTTCAGGACTGGTACTTTATATACCGCCGAGGAGCCCATAATCATCTACTTTATCAACCATTTTTTCAAAAAAACAGTTTAATGGCTAGGTTTTGAACAGTTGTGTGAAATATGGTTTTACACGGATTACAGGAGAGCACCATACAGTGACAACTCATTCAGATGGAGATAAAAATAGTATTTTAATTTTTTCATAGTTCAACTTTTTTTGATGTGTAAACATCTTAGTGCTTGGTCTACGGAGTTACGAGTTATATCACAACTATACTATTATGTTTACACATCAATCCTTCATGAGTATAGCCCCAGTCAAACTCGCAATTTTTTTTATTCTTTGGGGAGGTGTTACAAAACGTTGTATAACCCAAATAACTATATTTGATTGGATTTTGCAAGAAAAAAAAAAAATTAAGCCTACACCGAGACTGAAAATAGTAAAAAGAACGAAAAAAAATTATATAACTGATTAAATTAAATTTAAATAAATACTATAAGAAGCTAAATTTTTTTCCTTAATTTATGTTTAAAAGATATTGGAGACGAAAGCTAAAATTTTAATTTTCCCACCACCCAATGCAGTACGTTACTTTAATGGTATTTTTTAATTCATTTGCAAACGACAAATAATTTTTTTTATCATGCAGGTATCAATTTCTTTTGCTTTGGTAGTTTATGTAAGATAATTATTGTCAGACTACCTCGTTTCATTGGTACTCTCCGATAATTGTCAAAAATTTTTCATTCGTTTCTAATAATACTGAAAAAAAGAATTAAAAAAATTTGTGTAATTCACTGGTCAGAAAATTGTACGACAGAAACTCCGTATGAATTTTACGTTGATTTTTAAAAAATACAATACACAAAAAAACTTTCCGCAATAAAATAATATTCATTTAACATGAAGCTAAAAACAAAAAAAAAAAAAATTAAAACTTATCTTTAAAAAACTGTTTTTAACCTAAACTTATTTTTACATACATACCTAGCCTATAAATTCTTCTCGAATATTTTCGTTTATTCCTTCTTCACAGTCTCCATGAAAAAGCCATTTCATAGAAAGAAATATTATTATTTTTGAATCGCCCACATAATATATACGATTGCTTTGAATGTTTTTCTCCATCCTTACAGGATCTCATCAAACTGCTGGTGTCTGCGAATTTCCCAATCCTTTCTCCTTTTTTCTTTTTCTTCTTCTTTCTTATTTGCATCAAAATATCTATATTATTTTGACACATGATGGAAGCTATTGTTGGAACAAAAACACAATGAAAGATCTCGAAGAAAGGTCTATTCTTCGTAGTTATACTTATCCTTTTTATTTCAATGTTATAATATATTCTGCCAAAAAAAAAAAAAAAAAAAAAAAATTATTTTCGAGAAAAGTGAGCTGATATGTCTGGAAATAATGTATCTGTACTGTACTGTTTTCCACATTGTATCCATGCTGATAGATTATAAATCTGAAAGATATCATTTCAAAAAAAAAAATAATAAAAAAGTGAAATAAACATTTTTTTTTTCAATCAAATTTACGTTTTGACGTGGTCAGTTAGATGAGACTTTCCACGGCTCTATGAAAAGAATATCAAATATCTGAAATGTGAAAAAAATTGGGTAATTTAGCGAATCATCGTAACGAGGGGTTCGTGAAAATGAAAAACTCATTTATCATTCGAGAATATGGCTAAAATTTATGAATGTTTGTTCGTTTTTTTTTTTTTGACTGAAAATATACGTATAGGTTGAGACACAATTTTTCAACAATTTAAAAAAAGTTCACGTTTTCTCTTCTTTTTTTGTTTCGGAATTATTATTTACGTTTACCCGACTTGGAATATTTTTGTTAAAAAAGTTTTTGATAAACACGTTGGTTAATGTTTTTTGACAGAATCACAATTTTTACTTTTGTAACCTACAGACATTGACTACAATATTTTTTAAGCGGTTATAATTTTTTCTTTAGGTCCCTAAGGTAAATATTAGTTTGTTAAAACTGAAATATTCCAGCTTATTTGCACAGTCGGTTCATTCGTTAACCTCTTCTTTTTATGTAGGTCTTTAAAGAAAATCTACATATTAAAATTGATCTGGTATTAAGACTCAATGGTGGGAGTGGATTTCTTTTTCGTTTCATAACCTAAGGAAAATTTTGGCAGTATTTGCTCAAATTTATATGTAGGTATGTATGTATCATCCTCATATACATAAATAATTATTATAGTAATATGGTAAGGTTACAGCAACAGTTTCTCTCTTTAGCGTCGGATTAGATTGATGGATTTTCACGAAAAACGTGTCAGTAGAGAATACTTGTTAAGAATTTTCCAAAATGATGTGGTATGCCAGGGGGGCCTACTTGGGACCCACCATCCAACAGATTGCACATTATTATTTTTTATAAAATCCACGGCCACGGCTGAAAAACACGAATCATGTCCCTTTGCAAAGGGAGGCAACTCCAAAATGTTGCCCCCAGACCGGCTCAGCCTACCAGAATTTGTGGACCCGATGTCAGCGTGGAACGACTATATTTTTTACATCTGCATACCTCGGAAATCCATGGAAATGTACTTACATACTGCCATTCTGCTTCAGGTACAAATCAGGAACCACACCACCGAATTATTGCCCATTGCCTTTTAAATAAGTTAACACATTTTTCAAAGAAAATATTAAATATAATGAACCAAGGAAAGGTAGAAAAGATACATGTTGCTCATAGAGCACTAGAAAACGAACTGACTTTAAAAACGTCAGATTTTCCCTCCGAGATTTTTAAAAGAACAGAGAGATAATAAAAAAATATTACATATAGAACATTGTAGAAAATTCGGCGGAAAAAATGAAGAAAAGAAGGAGAAATATACATTTACCAGGTTTGAAGATAAGAAATAGGTGAATGAAATGAAAAGAACCAAGAAACAAAACATGAACAGATCATGTAGAATTTTGAATATTCGTGAGTATAGTGAAGAAATGATCGAGATATCAGAGGTGAATGACTATGACATAAAGAAAGAAGAAGATATGCGTGAGAAAGAGACAGAAATGAGATAAGAAAAATGCAAGAGAGTGAAAAATGAACATGAACAAACCACGGTAAAAGCTGTAGATAGAATTCTATTTTATTAAAAAAAAATTAGCCGAAATAAAAATTACGAATTTGAAGAAGGGGTGGTAGCCTCATGCGTCAATGAAGAAGGGACGTCTAAATAAGGGGAAAAAACTTTAGCATAGCAACCTACTGTATCGAAAATCGGGTTTTCAAAAATTATAAAATATCATTCATTATTTCTTTATTTACTCTAAACAATTCTTCAAATTATAAAACAAATGAAATGAGCGAACTGTCAACTGCACCAATCAAATTTTTATCTGATTTCACCAAATCGCGGTCAGAGAAATTTGTAATGAACTGTGTTCTGAAGTTATAAAATTAAAATACTGACTCGAATACAACGAAATGAAAAATACCAATTAATAAGTGATCGCTTTTAGCAAATCAAATAACAGCTAGCCTACTTGTGATCAAGCTTCTTTGGTTCATCTTGTATTTCTCATTTGTAAAACTCATTTTAAAAAACAATTTACAATCAACTTATCAGCCGTTTACTTTTAAAAAAGATCGGAATCTCCATACAAGTTCATTCAGGCTGTTGTATGCCACTACCAAAGTAAACAGACCAACCTAAAACATAACCATCGGCAAATAATTTCTTGGCCCATCTCAGGACCATTCTGCAGCCGCCTAACATAAACTACAAATATGCCAAACAATAATTATTCTGAATATTTCAGCCAGAAATTGGTATTTTATTACCATCAAGCATGGCTTATTTTTATATATTACAAACTTGGTGGACGTCTCAGGAAGAGGATAAGAAGCTCACACTTATTACTTGGCCAGGCCCCATTTTCAAAATAAATGCAACGCATTTTATCGAAAAAATACATCATGTATTAAGAAACAATGTAGACTATAAAACACTTTTTTAAATCACATTAATAAAAAAACATATTTACAGAAAAGATACAGTGAAAAAACGTGCGTTCCCTAATGGGCAGTAAAAAAATAAACTAACTTTGAAAATTTATTACAAAATAAAGTGGTTACCTCAGTGATTGCTCGACTGTGAAAGAAAGTTGGAGGAATGTAAAGGAAAGTAGGAGTAAGAACAGGTTTTTAGGAAACAGTACAGTACACCATGGCATGCCCAGTAGGCGTATGGTGCACAGAACCGAGGGTTAGCTGAGATCAGTGCAGATGCAAGGGCTGAAAATGATGAGGAAGAACAGAGCAATTGCTCGGTCAAGAAGTGCGGACACATGGCCGAAATAAAAATGTAATTTCAACGTAATACTGCAGAAAAACGTATAAAAATTTATTTCTATATAGGGTTTTGGGTGTCTATTAAAAACTTACGGGTGCCAGGCAAATGCACTAAGGTTACAATGTTGGTTCTTACAAAAAAAAAAAAAAAAAAAAAAAAAAGAATGAGAAAGAAAATTAAGGATAAATATAAAGAAGAAAAGGCAACATGAAGCATTTAGTCTTTCTCTCGTTGTATGTATAATCTTCTTGGAGAAGCATTCGCAATGACCGGACCAGCATAAAAGGTTATAGGTAGGTGATTTACACTTGGCTGAATGCTAAAAATTCACCATCTCACATTTTAATGCTATAGATGTGATAATATAAATTGGACAGTCAAGGTGAGTTTGTTGAGGATGCAGAACCATCATTTTAAAAGATTGTCCTGAACTATTTATTCGACTGTAGGTACCATTAGTAAGTTAGGTTAAAAACGAGTTTTTAAAAAATACGCTTTTATAATTTGTAGAAGAAAATAACGGGGAAAGAGAAAATAAAATTTCTCACTTTTTTTCCGAGACAGAAACAAACGAAAATTGAAAAAAAAAAAAACTGATAAAAACGGACATAAAGTGTATGTGTGCGCGTGTCGCAACATGCGAAAGCAGCGCCGAAGTTGGTCATCCGGTGTACTTCGCTAAATTGAGCGAGTAGAATAAAAGCGTATAAAAATACGCCATTAGAGGACCAGACAAGTTAGTTACACATTCTGCTTGACGAAGTGTGTGTAAAAGTCAGCTGGTGAACCAAATATATGTATACATCCACTATGAATATGTAGACGAGTATATTATTTGTTACAATACTCAGTTATTCGCTGCAGATGATCTCAGATTTTCAGCGAGTGAGGCAGTTTCTCGTTCTGGCGGATTAGAAAAACCAGCGCGATTACCATTAACACCATCAAATTCTAAAAGTATTTGATAATAACTATTCACTACGATAAAGTAATAAATCAGCAACACTGAAAATAAAAAATACAAAAATTAAAACAAATTAAAAAAACTGACAAGCTTTGCCACATTAGCATTGGCGTGACAAAGTCTATATAAAAAATGCTGAAATATCGATATAAAAAAAATAAAATAAAACCAACTTTGAAAAAAAAAAAAAAATCATATTTATAACAAAAGTTGTAAGAAAAAAAATCCTAAGAAGATGAATAACTTTGTAAGGATATTAAATACTTTTCTTTTTTTTTTTTTTTCAATAATGTTTTGAGGTTACTTCCTAATATTTCAAGCGAAGTAATAACACAGCTTCTTTAACATTATTTAACTCAATTAGAGTGGGAAAATTCTGGGGGTCAAATGCAAAACCAATACTTAAGTGATTCTTACATTTTTTCCACAATCAATTCGGTATAATTATAATGATGCATAAGTAAACATGTATATTTGTATAAATAAGGTATATCTAGTAATTCTCAAGAAATAGAAGGTACCAAAATATAATATCATTTATGAAGCTTTGGGTACATTCAAACATGAATAATTGGTACCTACCCCATACCGAGTTCATGTTCTCAATTTCAACTGGTGATTCTGGCAAAATTTTATATCTTTCAAGTATATATAATTTGGTATTTTTTGGATTTATCGCTTTTTTTTTCTCTTTGAAATTAACAATAAAATATGCTGTTTATTTGATTTAGCAAACTTTTTGTTCCAGTGGTTAAATTTTCGAAGTTAAGTTTTATTCGTTTGAATCATAAAAATCTAAAATTGTTGCCAAGAGTTGTGGTCCAGTCAACTCGTTAAAGTACTACAGTTTTTTAGTTAGTGTAGACTTTGTTGTTATGTTACAGGCATCCTTTTAAGATAGGGTAAGTGGTTACCGATAATAGAGGGTAAATAAATTTTTGTAATGAAGTACCTATTTAAAGAAATTTCTAATTAGTTACAATCATTAAAAATTATAGGAAAAGTACGAAGGAGATTTCTCAGTTCCAGATTTTTGCTTATCGGGACACTCGGAATATTTTTAATGTTTTGTTTTACTAAATTTTTGATCTACTAATTTTGGCTCTATAAAAATATATTGGCACTTATAATGGTGAGTTCTTCATACATGGAACCACTCCCACTTAAAATACAGTATTTCCTTAATTTCAGGTCCGGCACGGATCAATTAATACAAAAATGTAATGAGACCACTAAGAACTATTGTTTTTCAAATGAATTCTGAATTATCAAAATCAGTGCAGCCGTTGCTGAGAAATGGGTGTATATAAGAAATTACATTAAAAATATTATATTGACTAATATTGTACTCGACGAATATAGAACCTCTTCCTTTATATGATGAAATATTAATATTTTACACCACTATCGAAAACCAGGATCAGCGCAGCCTATCCTCACCACTCTAGCTACTTATATGACGTCATTAAGAAGAAAAAAATTATTTTCCTTCAAGAGTATAGACTACTTTACTACTTGATGGTCCAATGATTTTTTCTACGTGCCATAATATTTTATTGTTGCATCAGAGTACAACACATCAGTCTAAAATTATGAGGTTTTTGTCGTATGTCATGAAGTGAGCCCCCTCCAAGCGCGTAGATCTTATCACGTCAAAAAACAACAATATAAAAATATAAATTTATCTTACTCATATTAAAAATGCAGCCGAAAAATTCGTTAAAGTTGATAAATAGAAATTTGAATGAGATTCCTGCCACCGCTAATTCTATAAAGTAGCTCTCTCTGGAATCATGTCCGAAAATAGCCCTATATTCCAATCTGATGATCAAGAGTAACGCTGCTACGTTACAAACCAAGTACGGAAGCAGGTAATTCGGTTTATTCTGAAAAATGAAGAAGTCAAATTTTGAAAATTTAAATTTATAAACATCATTTTGGCGCACTGATTGTGAGAAAAGTACCTAGATACTCGTATTTTCCAAAGCTATCAAATTTTGTATTGACAGCCATTCAAAATATCTGTTGACCGATTTTACTCGAATGAAGTACTAACCCAAGCTCTTTGGCTTCTTGTCTATAACTAGCATAAAAATTGGAAAAAATCTGTCTACTGACGTGAGATCCTCGAGGGTTTGAAAAATTTTCAAAGCCTATTCGAAATATTCAAAAAATGTTACCACCAGGTGTGGTTCACAAAAGTCGTCAACAGTTCTTCGAGTTTCATTGCAAAAGGATCAAAACTCGGAGTCTCTACAGACTCAAAAATGGTCAAAATTGATAAAAAGTTTAAATATATCTATAGTTATACATTACTAGCTGGCCCGTGATGTCAGCTTTGATTCACAGATGCTTAGTATCTTTGACTCTAACCATATATTACACAATAAAATTTTAAAATACGTATAAAATTCTCCCTTTTTTGGGCCCAGTGAGGGACGAAGAATGGATGTAATGATAATATGAATAACAAATTCGAATTCCGTGCATCAAAAAACATGTCTAATGACAATATATTACACAATAAAATCTGAAAATAAAAAATTATTCCCTTTTTGGGCCCAATTACGATCGAAGAATGGGTCTAATGACAAAATTAACATCAAATTCGAATTTAGCGCCTCGAAACCCATGTCCGATGATATATTACACAATAAAATATGAAAATCGAAAACTGTAACTTTTTGGGCCCAATGAGGGTTGATGAATGGGTTAATTGATAAAATGAACAAAAAATTCGAATTAATAGCCTTAAAAAACATGTCCGATAATGTAAATTTAAGAATTAGGAAAAAGCCACTAAATGCAGAACTAATAAATTAACATAATTTTTTCCTCTGTTCGTTTTATATACACGCAGCGCTATTGATCCAGCCTTCATCGATTTTCCTTTATAAATAAGTTTTCCGAAGTGATAAAATAATACAACCAAACCTAGAATCTTTGTAGGTTCATAATGAATGCATTTGTAAAAATTCGTCAACATTGGTTCGGTAGATTCTGAGATTACTCTTAACATACACTTTCCCAAATTTTCCTCTTTATATATTAAACAAAAAATATATGCATACATAGATATACAACGTGATTGGAAGTTAAACATCTTATAAATTTCAAGATAGATTTCCAAGGTTGAAAAAACGAAAATAATTTTTTTACAAAATGCTGGGAAATAGCCCCTTCCCCCTCTAAGTGAAAAGAAAACATGCTGTAACTTCTTGAAAAATCAACAAAATTAACAAAATTTGGTATTAGAAAATATACCGATGTATTTTTATATTAATAACTTCGCGTCGAATGTTTTATCTAAATTTGGAATTAAAATATGGTTGTGACCAATTATTTATTTTAAGTCTTTTGCAGTGTTATCAAATGACTCCCACCATCTTACTCATATAATATAGGTACCTCACCTTAAATTTAATTCAATGCTCAGCAGCAGAAATTTTTTAAACGTAGCCTATACCTTAGGGACGAGGTGAACAGAGACAAATCTTTTCAATACAAATAATTATTTTTTCGAAAATAACCATCACTCTGTAGCATCACCTGTCATCAACATTATCACACCAGTTCTCTGGTCACAATGGATGACAACAATATTTAGTAAAAATGTAAGCATAGCTACGCGCTTGGTCAGGGTGAAAAGTAAACTTCGATCGAACGATAGTCATTCAAATTAAATTTAGCAAGCTAACAGGAAATTAAAAATATTATTCAGTAAGTTACCTATTCAGTAAGTTAACTACGAAACAAAAAAATTATTTCAATTCTAAATATTAAGTCATAATAGTATATTTTTCCTCAAATCAGTCGAAAATTCTCGAATTCCATATAACCAATGAAATTTTCACCACTCCTGCCCCCAGCTCCTGGAAACCCACTTTAACAAAAAACAATAAAAACATGAATTTGAATGAAATGGAATTCATATCTAATAAAATTATCGAAAGTAACATAGTAGATATGATATTATATGATTCACTCACATTATCGAGTCCCACCTGCGCAGAGAGGATAATTAATAATTTAATGCCAATGACGATGAATAACCAACCGTAATCATCTGTAAAAAAATAAAAATAAATTCCTATTATTTTATATACTTAGTCGTAATTGCCACCATTGTTGTCAAAATTTTGATCACTGATTTCTTGATTATTACCTAGGCAATTATAAATGTACCTAATTACCGACAATATTGCCCATCTAACTATGAAAGAACGTTCCGAAAAATTCTTTCACTTCTGAAAAAGAAACCCAAACAAAAAGGAGGAAAGAGAAATGAAAAAAAAAAAACCGCCAACATTTTGCAACTTTTTTATATCTGAAATAATGAAAGTTACATAGACCTCTGTGAAGTGACTTGGATTTACTTAGGCAACTTTGACAATACGACAAGTATTCGTAGATAATAGCTTCTTTATGTAAAATATTTAGAATATATTTCCAAACAAAACCTTTAAAACAAAATTTTTCAATAATATTTCAATGGGACATGTTTTTCAATTACAAAAATGCTAGAATTCAAAATACGCGGTAAATAAAATTCGGCTAAGACTAAAAAAAACTCACCCAAGAAGATTGTGGGGACATTACGTATGAGGTAATAGGGGCTCGCACCCCCCGACGACAGTCGCCGCCCAAAGGCTGGCAATAATCGTCTTTATGACGTTAAACGAATTTACACTGGTGCGTTTGTATGTTCGTACCTGTACGTACGTACAGGTAAGATACATTGTACGGGCCGAGATCAATTACCTGATAACGATCTCGGTAATGTCACGACCCAGTACCAAACGCACTGCGTCGTTTCTTATCACCTCAACGGAGACAAGAAACGACGTAACGCATGACATAATTACGTACATATACGTATGCATGTGTGTCTGTGTGCGTGTAGCAAATCCTGTATATAAACTCTCAGAACCAGCTCAAAAATCGCCAGTGTTCGCCGAGGATTTGGCTCTCCCATACTTAATCGTATGAAGTGGCAGAACACGCAAATACTGTTGAAGACCTTCTAGTGTGAATATCTCTCACGACAAGGTATTCCACAAAGATCAATACAAAACGATTTTTTTTCGTGGGTATTTGAGTGGTGGGACACTCGTTTTAGTTTCAATGACCTAATTTTATAAAATCTATTTCCCATCATGAATAGAAGCATTAAGATTAGAAAACTTACCATCATAATTTTCGTTGTACAATTTTCTTATTAACTGCCAAACTGCCAGAACATTGTTAATCTGTAAATTTAAAGAATAACGAACCATATTTAAAAATTAGATATAAATTTTATTTAATGTGAAAAAGTTTCGATCAAATTCCATATTTCGAGAGAACATTAATTGATAACATTACAACTACTCGAAATTTGCGTTTAAGAAAAAACATGTAGACCTTATATGTACTCAGTTATCTACCAAAGTTTATCAAATTTTACTTATGAGACCACTTTTTTATGATACTGAAGAAAATAAAAGGTGCAAAACTCGGGTATATTACATATAGGTGGAGGTCCCGTTCCCATCAGTGACACATGGCGAGAATAACTCCTTTGGAAATGGAATTTTTTATCAAAATTCATATTACACATGCATGCGGTGTTACCACAATATCATAGGCAATATAATTTATTGTTCCTAAATTTACTTTCCCCTGTTTAAGGCAATAAAAAAAAATTGATTTCATGCAAAAAATTATAATTTTTTTCATAATTTTCATTTTACTATCGGGAAAATAAAATTTGTCTAAAACAAAAGTATAGGTCCTTGGCCACAATTTGTCATAAAAGTTGAATCGATGGGAATTTTCGTTTTTAAGAAATAATTTTTTTTTATTCCTGTTATCACAAATTCCAACAGTGAGACAGCATGTCAATAGTTGGTAGGATTGGTGTATGAATGGCTAAACCGCTAAAACTGACAAAAATATATTCGTTATTTCGCATTTCGTTTTTCATACGCTAAGGGTTAGTATTAAAATGGTGGTTTGAACCAGCGGTTAAGAGTTTAAGCCAGGTTTAATGGGAAAATAAGGTTTTACAATCCACTGAATGTTCAATCATCTTGAGCCAAAGTTAATCTTTACCGCCAGATTTCCCATGGGGTTAACTGTTGGTTCATGTTTCTCATTGGCTCGTTTATCACGAGATTTTTTTTACCGATGAATTATGAATGTATAAGGTTGTTAAACACTATCCAATTATTAAATACGGTTAAAAATTTAAATTATTATCACATTATCAGATATTTATTGATTTTATTTTGCATGTCGAAGTCACAAATTAAATTTTCACCAATGAAAAGTAAACATTCAGTGAAACATAGCAAAAT
The DNA here is from genome assembly GCA_011428145.1 of Ericerus pela. Lineage (NCBI taxonomy): Eukaryota > Metazoa > Arthropoda > Insecta > Hemiptera > Coccidae > Ericerus > Ericerus pela. The sequence continues at coordinate 3,888,119 of WOFM01000549.1, read as the reverse complement.
TTGAATAAAACATTGATTTAGTTGAACCACTGCTGATATGTAATTGTAAAACTAAACCAACTTTGAACCATGGATCATAATTCAGTTGAACTGGAATTTGAACCTTTATTGTAAAACAAAGTCTAAGACACTTTGTATACGAAATTATTCGATTAACCTAAAATGTCGAGGTAAAGAATTGACATACTTAGATACTATAAGACATGCAAAAAGTTGTCAATAAAGTTCTGAAAATGATTTTTCTGTTTGAGAAGATGCTGAACAATACAATGACAAATTTCAGTCACTAACTGTTAAGTTAATATTCTTACTGTCCGCTGTAGGAACACAGCAGGTTTCAACAGTAAGCCAATTACATTTTTCTGTTTGTTTTACCAATCTGACTGTCAATCTTTATTTTATCAACGACTGCTCAAAAAAGTTCCAGGTATAACAAGTGTGGAAAGACAGTCTCTACTACGGTGTCAGCTTTTCAGAACTCAACCTCCACCTATGACTGATTTTCATTTAATTTTGTATGTTGCTGGATCATAAATTGGAAGTAGCTAGGATAGTATTGGTATTTTTTTCTACAAGCTTTGATAAATCTTTTATTCTTTTCTGATAAAAAGAGAAAAGCGCCCGTCAGTGCCTATTGGAATGTCCAGTGAGGGTGAAGCACTAGTGCTTATCACGTGCTATCACTTCTGAAAGGGTGTTCATAGAGATGGTTTACATCTTTTTACCTATTATTTCCTATTAAACAACGTATCCATATCTTCCTTCTGGAATTATTTTTTATATAACTGCAAATTTTATAACTTGTTAGTAACAATAATAAAACGGAATCATGTTTTAGTCATCAAAAATTTCACTTCTCAAATTAGATATGTCCTTTAAAAAATTCCTGTTTTATACTTAAAAACAGTTATCAAACATACATGATCAACCTTCCTAAATTTTTAATTTCTGCCATCAGAGAAAGATTCTTTTTATTAGACTTTCCAATAAGCAAATGGATTGAATCATTTAATGTGGTACATATTTCTATTTTTGCAGGTCGTAACACTGTATAATTTGTTGTTACGGTTTTGGTGGAAACAATGAAATTTGTTTTTTTGTTTGTTTTTTGTTAGTGTGTATGTGTTGAATTGTTGAATACAATCAAATACACACACACATACACACACACACACACACAAATTAATATTTTTTTCTACAAAATTTGCATCGAAACTTAAACTAAGATTTGTGCTTGCTGCCTTAGCCTTTTAGTTTTTACCCAGTTGTAAATGTGTACCGCATTAACAATAATTGTGTTCTCAACACACTCACAGTGGAACTGCGTATTTTCCACCCTTTTCACACAATATGTATCTGAAGTACCCATCTAATAAACAGGCTAGACAATAGTACCACAAAATATCACCAAATATCTGACTTAAACTTTTCTTAATTGAGTAAGAAAATCATTCTGTAATTCAAGAAAATTTCAGTTTTTTAACTGTATTATTTCTCCCAAAGATATGCCCTTATAAATATATGTGGATGTATTTGTACTTTATTTTCTCTACGTGATAATTTCTAGGAATTGATAGTTGTGGGTGTGTGTATATGTGTGTACACAACACCACACAAATACCAAATACGGTTGGTTGTGTGTACTGCTGAGAGCGTGTGCGGGCCGAGCCCAGTAAACAATTAAGCTGCACAGACAAAATGTACAGCCGTGAGCACAAAAAGGTAGTTTGTGGGTTTTACCCCACTGGCCCGCTAGGTGGTCGACGAGTGTGTAATACACACTCGTTCGTCATCGACCACCCGTCGCCACAATAGTATTTATTTTTTTTTTAAATGTGGAAATAAGCTTGAAAAAGTACTTTAGGCAAGGTTAAATAAAGCACCTATATTTAATAATTTTCTTTAGTGACTTAATTTGGTGTATACTAGAACATTCCATTTGATGATTTTAGAATTTGAAAGTCATGGATCATTATTTTCATTCAATAGAGATTTTAATAGACAACAATGACGTACTGAAGGCATTTTTTTTGGGGGGGGGAAAGGGGAGAAAATCAAAAATTCCCAACTGAAAACGTTGAAATTTTGAACTGAAAACGTTGAAATTTCGAACTGAAAATTTTCAATTTTCCCTTTCCAATTTTTTAATTCCCAAATCTTCTGGTATAGTAATTTTTGTTTTTATTTTAGCTATAAAATTTTTAATTTTAGACCAATAGCTACAAAATTTAAAGCAGATATTTATTATGATATATTATAACTTTTTATAAATTTTAGTGTGGATCGGTTGTACAGCACTTCCAGTATGACTATTTTCATTTTTGTTTTGGCTATAAAATTATCGATTTTCGAACAACAGCTACGAAATTTGTAACAAATATTATAACTTGCTATAAATTTTGGCGAGGATCAGTCCCATAATACTTCTGTAATGATATTTTCGAATCGTTCATAATACTTCCTAAATTCGTATTCTAAATCATCATCATTATCATTATTCTCAATCTATTTTCTCTTATTATTCCACTCATAAATTCTCACGTCATTTCTACAAAACAAGATTTGCTTGATAACATCATCTTCCTACATAAACAGTTACTTTGTTTACTCAAAACATGAATTTCAAATTAAATATTTATTTTAATTCATTGTAGTGTTCTACTAATTTTGGCATAGATCAGCTAGATGGTACTTCCAGTACCAATATTTTTGTTTTTATATTGACCAGAAAATGCGGAATTTTGGAACTATATGTACGAAATTTGAATTAAATAATCATTATAATTTATTGAAGCTTTTTACCAATTTTGGTGCAGATCAACAGGATGGTACTTCCAATAAAACTTTTTTTTTTCCTCTTTTTGTTTCTAATCTGCAGTAACATTTCTTTTTATAAAAACTAACCATATGTTCATATTTTCTTTTTTTTTATTTTAAATTATATGGTTATGTACTATACTTTATCATCTTAATTAATTTTCATTTTTTTAAATAATAATGCTTTTAAATTTTACATTGTCTAATATTTTTTCAACAACTAATACATTTCATACAATCATAACATAGCATTAACGCATATAAATATACAGACAATTAATGTGACCATCAAAATTTATATTTCTATTTGTCGAAAACCTACTTTTTCTAGCTAGTTTGCTTTGCCAGAGTTTTTTATCTTATTCCTTTCTATATAAAAAAAAAAAAAAGAAGAAAAAACGAAAGTCTGGAATGAATCTGATGACGTTAACATAAACAAAGTCACCAGTGATGGATGTATAGCTTCGCCTCTTGTTGCGTTATTCATTTGATAAGTAATTTTCAATAGCACTCGCACACAGGCCCTAATGCTAAGATTACTTTCACACACCCACTTACCCATAGACACATATGCAAGACAACTTTAAATCTTAATTTCAGCAGTTTGGCTGAATGGATTTTACTTTTTGTAGTCTATAAGCCACTTGTAAGATATTCCTCATATGTGGTTTGAATTTCGAAAGATTTTGTTCAGTACATTGTGAGAACGTTAGTGACAAAGAATGCCAACTTGTCTTTATATATCAGAAAAGAAGATACTATTTAGGATTTCTCAATTTTTAGCCGAATCTAAAAGCAAGTATCTTATAGGCCTATTCCGTCGACATTTTCAGTTTTTCCTGAATCTTGTCCCCAGCATCTATAATATTTAGCAAGCGAAAAGGGTAAAGGCTGGTAGGAAATGTGAGGTTTGAACTTTCCATTCGTTGTGACCGATATTGGTCGAGAATATCAGAAACTCACCATAAACTGATACTAGCAGTCTTTCCTGAACGAAGGGGGCGAATTGGAATAATATATTAAGAGAAAATATGTATTTTAGCGGACGGCGGGGTTATGCCAAAGAGGAAAAAAGGTCTTAAATTTCATTTTCTTCTTTTTTTTTTTTTTTTCAGGATTAGAGGGGGGTGACGTGCCCTTTGCTCTACGCTCGTATCCGCCTGGGAAAATTAATCAGTCGACTGCGTGGATCTGTAAATGCACAAAAAGCTTTTGGTGCGTTCGAGTGCTTGGCCTTCAGCTATTTTGATGTAGAAATTTAAATCAGCCTACAACCAAAGAAAACGTGAATGATGGTACCTATACTTGAACACGGTTGTGTAAAGTTCGGCGTTTCTTGTTTTTTGCTAGTGTCAGCACAAATTAAGATTATAAGGACGAGGTCGTACCGCAGACCACCGTTCATTTGAAATTATAAAAGTATCTGGATACATCAAATTTACCAATATTGATTAATCCGTAATTACCAGGTCGAAAAACAATAAAATGCGAACTCCAACGTCCAGCCTGCATACACCCAAACACCGGTTCACACGAATCATATTCAAGCTATTCTACGAGTTTCGGAAATAATTTCGGTATAAAATATCAACGGTAAACAAAATTCTTCTTAAAACTGGCGAAGTGATAATTATTATTATTCACGGTACAGAAGTCAAAGTTAAAAATACTGCGTTGAATATAGTGGTTGCGTATTAGAAGCCGCAATTACATTATCGCACGTATTGATACCAAATGCCAACGTCATACACTCGTGCTAGCAACCGTTCAACTGATTTGCAACATCTCCAACATTCGTCCAAAAACTTCTAAATGTACGACGTGTAGGAGCAGAGATGATAACCCATCAACGATTGAAATTATCGTTTACCATTATCGACCTTTGGTATGTCGCCTATGTCGCCACATCGACCAGTTATTTTGATAATCGTTGAATAGATAAGTGCCTATATGTAAGTACTGTATCTACAGGTAGAGGTATACGTACCTATACGCCTATAAAGCTACGTTTACATCTGACAGAAAACTCTCGACACTGATAACAACTTCTTAACAGAAAAATTGCAATGTAGTTTACATCTATGCAATAAATTCTGCGACTTTTCTATCTGAGAGTGAAGTGTCGAGATTTATTCTGCAATTTATACAATGTGAGTTTATATTTGACACAGCAAATTCTGGCAATAATTATCGCCCCACTTCTTCTGAATAAAAAAAAAAAAATTTTCAATTTGCCCGATGACGTTTTCTTTTTCTGATACCTAACTATTAAATTATTTGGGTCACCATGTATATAAAGCCCTGAAATTTGATGTTTCTGGACTGCATACTGGTGGAAGATATTGGTATGCTAATTTTTTTGACCATTTTTGCGTCTATATTGTCATTTTTACCTTTCCCATAAGAAAATAATACTGAGCATTATGATTTTGAAAAAAAAATTACACTTTTTCATCAACCTGAATCTCATATCCTATAAAAAATTTACCCGTAAAAACGGTTTTATTTCAAATTCGGATTGAAGTATCTAATTTTATTATATATCACTTAACTATCGACGAAAATATTGAAAAAAATATAAAAATAGTCAAACGCTGCAGCCCCCCTTTCGTGGAAGCACATGGTATGGGTTTGAGCATTCTTCTCAGTTATTAAGGATCTCATTTTGAACGTATTATAGTCATAAAACTTTTTTTAACTAATAATTCCATTTTAATCACATTTTTAACCTTTTACTACCGAGCTATTATACCCAAATCTAGAATACCTATCGGCAACATCTCACCAGGCACCCTGCATCTATATGTATACTTAGGAAAAATTATCAAGAAAATCGATTTACTATTTTTGTATGTTTCTATTCAGTAGAGATGTGCGTTTTAGTTTATTTGGTGGATTTAGTTCAACAAGTCTCGGTCTTTTGAATGAACTAGTTCAGTGAACTAGTTCAAAATGAATGAAATGAGCTGCATGAATCAAACCTTTGAGTATGTATTATTTCATATGGAGAGCCAATTCGTATACATTTTCTATGCGCAGTTACTTTCAGACATAGAAAGCGCTTTCAGGGAATGAAATGACTTCTTTTACACACGAGTATATCTATATATAATTCGTATATATAGATATACTCGCGTATAAAAGAAGTCATTTCATTCCCCAAAAACGCTTACTATTTTGTTTTGTTTTTTGTTGACTGATAAGAAATTCCACTCATCCAGTGATTAACAACAATGCTGTGACGTATAAGAGTGAACTAGCTTGTATGTCTACACAATATAACTTTGATTTGATATCTTTTAGTTCAAAGTGAACTAGTTCATTCTCATCTTTTGGTCTCGTTCATTTAGGTCTTTCAAAAGATTAGTTCAAATGAATGGCAAACATCGAACTTTTCCTTGTCGATTACTGTCGATAGTTTTGGGTTCCTTGTCGATAACTATTGATAACTGTCGATAGTTTTTCCAAAATTCCAGAAAATTTAATTTCTATTTTCTAATCAGTAATTCAAGTATAAAATTTCGATCCCAGTAATTTTTTATAATATAAAAGGTGTAAAAGGTATAAAATGGATTATGATTTTTATAGAGTTGATTAGACAGTTTCTCATGGCTCATTACCTGAATAAATGTATTGAAAAACATGAAAAAAATTAAATTTTCAGCATCAGTTTTTAGTGATGGAACATACTCTAGGAAATGTCAAATTCAACTCTCAATGTCAGTCGAATATATTATCGAAGAGTCAAGAGAAATAACCTCACTTTCGAGTTTGACATTTCAACTTTTAATTTTCAATATTTTCTTTCAATTTCTAGCATTTTTGGGTGTTTTTTTAAATTTTTTTTGTAAATCCTGACTTGTTTGATAGTTATCGATAATTTTTCTGTTGCCGATAGCTTACCAATAGGGCTCTTGTCAATAACTATCGATAACTATCGATAGTTTTGCCATCCCTAATCTCTACTATTCATTTTTTTAAACGGAAGGTTGTGGTCTGTTCCTCTATTGCTGTGTTTTTGAAGTTTAAAAAAAGTGTTTTTTTTGCTTTTCTAAATTAATGAAAAAGTGAAAAAAAAAAAAATTGCAGCTTTTCTTTCAAATATATATGTCAAACACTTTTGTTCCACTATAATTTTAATTTTCTTCCGAAGTTTCAATTTGTTTAGTCTAAATTTTAAGTTTTACATTTTTACATTTCAAATAAATTTTAATTTATGGTAAAAATTATTTTGTTGTTCTTTACCTGAAAATTGCTCAAGGTTTTGCAACATTGAACAATATTTCTCAAAAAAAAAAAAAAAGCGCAAAAAAGTATTCCCATTTTCCATTGTAATGTACATCATCTTCATTTTTGGCATCAGTTTTGGGGACAGTTTTTTTCATTTTTGCTTGAAATTGATTCCGGAGATTGTGTAATTTCCGAGTCACTTCATCAGTATTGGTATTGAAATGTTTGGCCAAACTTTCAAGGGCATCACTTTTTTAAATTCGATTTCTATAATTTTCACACTTGACATTCCACAATTCTTCAAAATCTTTGTACTTTGAAATTAGATCATCAATTTCATTTTTCGTCCAGTTTTTTTTTTTGGCACTCATTTTGAAAAAGAAAAATAGACTGAAAAAAATTGCGCAAGAAACGGATATTTTAAAACATACAAAACTGTCTGCTATCTGCGATAAAAGTAGAACAGTGGTCAACTTCTGCGATTAAAGTATTGGAATTTCTTCAGAGGAGTTTACATTGATGCGATAAAACTTTTGATACTTCTCTCAGAATTCTGCTAGAAATTGCAGAAGTAAACCTTTTTGTTGTTTACATCTGCGATTTTCACTGGCAGACAGAAAAGTGGCACAATAAATGTCAAATGTAAACGTAGCTTTGGCCAGGCTGTGAAAAACTGACGACCAAATCACAACTGGAGAAATCCGAAATCTACGCTTTTCAGCACATTGGAAGCAGTCGGTAAAATTTCCAGGAAATCTTATCAGTAAGGCCGTATTTGGGTAGAAAAAAGAAAGAAACCGTTCCTGACAGTCACCCATCCAACCGAGAGCGGAAAAAATGCCACTTCAAAAAGTATTTTTGCCCTACATCTGCTGCCGCTTTCACATTTTCAGAATTTAGAAAAAACAAAAAAGTATCCAGATGTGATACTTATGCACCCTCTTGCCAATTTTCAGCCTTCTAGCTCAATGAGTAGTAGGAAAAATAAATGCGGACGGAAATTCGAACCTCTTGTATACGTATATTATATAGTAGATGGTAGTAATAATGGGGTAGTGGGTAAATCAAACGAATAAGTCAAACTAAATAAAAGTACCACGAAGCAACCTGTTGCTGAAAATTGATCAATTTTTTTATGCAATAAATGAGTTATATGAAAGCAAGTAAAATTATATGGTGAGAGGAATAGATTATACAAATATGTGTGTGGACAAGGGCATAGCCAAGGTACGTAAAGGGGGCAATTGTTACCCACGATCTTATTTTTAGTTTATTTTATGCTTGTTACTTTTAAAATTTGAGAAAAAAAAATTAACCATAAATATGCGATAGCTGGTTCCATAGATTCTTAAGTTTCCCAAATTTTCTAAATTTTTATAAGTAACGAGCAAAAAAAACTAAAAAATAGTCATCAAATAATTTTTTGCACCCTACCCATTCAAGAAATCCTGGCTACACCCCTGTAGCTTGGCAAAACATGATATCTAGAGTAATGGCTACTTGCCACTAGCTGTTTGTACTATGTGTTTTAACGTCCCGAGACCAGAAAATAACCATTGACACAAATCTCTCACTCTCACTGTGCTACAATGGATCCAGACAACTGCCTCAGCCCAGTCACATGTCTGCCTACATTTATTCAGCAGACATGTATACTTTGAGCATGCCAGGCACGCAGGACTTGTAGGAGTATTCCCACAATACTCTTTTTCAAGGGTTTGATTTGCAATGTTTGCGGGAGTGTTTGTAGCATACAAAAGAACAGGCCTGTTAGATAAGTCTGTTTTCCTGTGTAAGAATTAAAATTCACCAAATTTTAATTTCTGCTGTACTTTTATTGAAGCAGATTTTTTGCAAAAAGATTTGTTTCTCCCAAGTTCTCCCAATGTCTCTGCTACCAAGTAGTGGCAACTCGCCAATAGCAGTTTGTATGTACTTATATATTATACTATGTGTTTTAACATCTGGAGACAAGAAAATAACCATTGACACCCACCTCTCACTCACACTGTGCGACAATGGATTCTGGCAACCACCTAGGCCAGTCACATGTCTGCCTATATTTCTTCAGCAGACATGTGTCCTTTGCACATGCCCAGCACGCAGGACTCATAGGGGTATCCCCACAATATCTAGTACCTATATAATAAGTGACACAAGTTGAACAGAGCACAGGTTTTATCTTTTATATTATAAGGCCAAATATGAGCCAATAGTTCTTTCATTCCAATACCTATTATCCAAGTCAGTGTATGTATTCATAGAGTGGTAACACATAACCTTTTCATACCAAAATTTACCTGCAGCTTGATTGAGCTTGACATAAAAATTGATTTAGTTTATACATATGACATTGTTTTTTCTTTGAAAATCGAGTATTTTGGTAGAAATTGAAGGAAGCCACCAAGCAGCCGCACACAAATGTGCATAAGTGATTTAACAATAATTTGATACCAAACTGTCAATTATAAATTTTCAGGGACGTAGCTATGGGTGGATGGGGAGACTCTCTCCAAAAAATATTTTTAGAGTTGGAAAAATTTACTAGTTGCATGTATAGTTGGAAAATCGAGGAATTTGATGACATTTTTTTTTTAGGAAGCTCAACATTTTTCTAGATGTTGGAAATTTGAAAAATTTTAGTCAGAAATTTTCGTTTAGTCTTTCACTACGTCCTTGTAAATTTCAGTTGGTATGTATATAACGAATTTCAATGTTATTGTCAGTGTGTAATCAGTGATCACACAAAATAAAATTCATTTTTCACAGTCTAATCAATTAGTAATAAACTGTTTAATTAAATTTAACAGATCCAGAATTTTCAAATAGGTATCTATCTAGTATAAAGTAAATTTTTACCATTTTGTCTCCAATTTTTGTGGAAACTGGCAGAAAGTTGGTGGAAAGAGGAACTCTACATCTACTACAGAGCCTCTTTCCTTTCTTCAAAAATAATTTCTGTCGGAATTAAAAAATTTTACGAACTTTGGAATTTTCTTATCAAATATTTTAAGCTTTTTCGGTGGTTTTTTTTTTTTTTTTTTTTTTTTTCATTTATGAAGTAATTACTTGCAGAATAACCAATAATTGGCCTAAAACCACACTGCGAACTTCATCTTCCATAGAATTATCGAATTGAATTTTGGATCCTTACACTTTTGAGGATCACTTACTAGATCAAAGAGTTCAAACTTGCGAAAATAAGTTATTACAGGCTATTCAGACAAACTTACAATTTAAAAGATATTTATAGTAGCTTACCTACCTTTGTTATTGTTATCTTTCTTCCATTTGAAAAAAACATTTGAACTTCAGTAATTTATTCATTTTTAAAAAGCGAAAAAAATGGGTATGAAAACGAGGGAAGAAATTAACTGAAATATTTTTAAGAGAAATTTCGTGTTACGTCTGTACAAATTTTCATAAGATACAAAGCCAAACGTGCTCCAAGGTTGTGATTTAAAAAATTAATTTCAGCGCACCGGTTTTTTTTTTTTTGGTTTTTTTTTTCCGCATTATTAAATATTATTGCTAACCGGATGCGACGGAGAGACACTTTTTGCAGATTTTCATTAAATAACAACGCTTGTAAATGAAGTGAACTCGTATTTTTTCTTGAAAATAGAAGGCACCTTTATTATGCAGTTTTGTAGATCTGTAGGTACTTATCAAGGTTTTCCTTACTTTCTTTCAAGAAGTTTTATGGATCTTAAGTACTTGCACTGAAGAGAGTTTGAAATGCAGTAATTTCTTGAGGACGAAGAGCGTGTTTAAAATATAATAAGTTATTACGTTTGAGTAACTCTAAAATTTTTTTTTTTTTTTCCTGCCGTGCGTAATTTTAATTATGTCGAAAAATAGAAGATGTTGTGAAAAAATCTAGCGCAGAATGTCTCAAAAATTAAGCCTATACCTATTTAATATTACATTCCAGCGAAACGTATAGGGTATTTTCTGAAAAATCATTTCTCTTCTGGCCAACCAATAAGTTGGGTGGAATTAAAAATTAAAAAAATAAATAAAATAGTTCGACGGTAATATTTTTTTACAAAACTGAGCATTGCCATTTAATATAAAAGTAAAAATGAATTTTTGGTTGGGCAACGAGATTTGTATTAATTTCGGATGATTATTAGCATTCATCCCAAGTGCAGCATCAAAATTACAACATATTTGGGAAAATTTAAATTTCAAGTATTCTAAGTCACACTAGAAGAAATTCTAAAATAGGTCTACTGTAATAATACGAGAATTAACATAGGCCTAATAAGAAGAAAATTAGGCATGGACATTGACTAGCAGACTTATTGTTATGATCTCTATTCTGCACTTGCTGAATATACGATTTAAAATGGAATTCAAATGGAAAAACTGGTACGTACGAAATTTAAATTCAGATCGTAAATTACATTAACATGAACAAATTATTACATTTAAATTTAAGGGAATATTGGAATATCTTCCAATTCGGTTGCTCCTGAAGTAGAAGCGAGGCTAGGACAAAATTCTAAGGGAGAAGTTGAAGGTCCTGTTATTTTTGGCTTCAATAAAAAAAAAATCAAATATACATTTGTTTCTCTCTACATTATGTACACTGTGGGGACTCACCTGTATGAGGGATAGGGGCTCGGACCCCTCGACAACAGTTGCCGCCTCAAAAGGCTGGCAAATATTTGTCCTTGTGACGTAAAACTCACACGAATTACGTTCGATCATAATTACCTGTAAGTACATGCAGGTAATGTACGAGTATCAAATTGTGACAATAGAATGATGTCATGATCCATACACGAACTGGCCAACCATCTCTTATCACAATAGGGGATGATGTAACCGGGCCGTTCTCACTAACTTATGTATTTCTTGCGTACGTGTGTTTGTGTGCATGTAAATAAGCCAGTATAAAAACTGTCCGAACCGGCTCTAAAATCGCCAGTGTTCGCCTAGGTTTTGGCTTACCCGTATGTTAAATACGAAGTGGCTGAACACGCTTAAATTCTGTTGAATTTACCTACTGTTGAGAATAGTTTCTCAGGACAAGGTATTCCACATACACATTTCCAAATTTTTTATCTGGGGGAAGGGTTCTATCAGATTTCAGAGAATCTTAGGTCTTAGCTCCTCCATGCTACTCTCTGCTTTATTGCCTTTGCACAGGATGAGAGAATCTAAAATGGATGAAAAAAAAAAAATACTAATAAATTGGTGCATACCAAGTAAAGCTCATGTTTTGTCGATATTTCACACTTTCATTGAGGCACCAAAAAGAGTCCAAATGAAAAACTTTATTTGTTTTTTTTTAGCAGGAAAGTTTGGCTGCTTCTGAAGTTCAGAGTTCTCCGTTTATTTGAACTGAATGCTTCAAAATTAATATCAGCTACAAATAATTGTAGATGACTCACAAAATATTTTTCTCATTATCCACATTAATAAAGCTCAATTTAATTTAAATTTTTTTTCGTTTGTTGCACTTGTAGCTACGTAGCTAGGTACTTACTCATTTATATTTACTCATGACGTCACAATTTGTGTAGACACTATTTATAGGACTGTTTTGATCGACAGCAGAAAGTAGGTCATTACGAATTAGTTTCGATTTATATCCTATACGTTGAAAAGAAAGATGGATTACCTACGTACACAGACTGATGCTCAATAATAATGTTAGTAACTATATGTATATCTTCAGCCTTTACAGTTTTTGAAAGTTTGAGTTTTTATGAGCTACGCGAGAAAATGGTGTTTTTGTCGCTTATTTGAAAACAAATTTGGAATGTATGCATGCCTCCAGCGAAAACTTTTTAATCTAACTTCGAAGCCAAAAATTCAAAAATAACTTATGAGGTAAAACAAATCTGTTTACTTACCGAATTTTCTCTCCCAAATCTCCTAAATCCTATAAGGCCATAAATCCAATTCATTTTAATTTTGTTATTTCTTTTCTTGCATTCTTCCTTTTTTTTTCTCTCCTAAAATTGAGAAAGTTTATAAAAATCTATGACTACTTCCAATTAAAGTTTAAAAATTTGTGTTGCTCAAACGTACATTCGTCTGCTTCTATTTTTCAACGTCGAAATCGTCTTCTTTGAACAATTTTTGATTAAATGTTATAATTATCATTCAACCTATTAACTAAATCATTTTTTTTCTTTTTTAAATTTAACGCGTGTATAATATATATTTTACTGTCATTTTTGTACCTTTATCTTAAACGTACCTACACTGAAAATTTTTGTGCTTATTCTCTCAATAAATTTATTGATTTTTTTCAAATTTTCAAACCTACTTTTCATACTTAATTTATTTGTTTAAATGAGAAAAAAAATTCTGTCCATAACTCATGTTAAAAGCTGAAAGACTACATGATTGTAAGTACAGCAAACTGGGGCTATTAGGTCAATTTTTTTTCTTTCTTTGATGATAATTTCGGTTCTAAAATACCTACCGGTTTTTTCTACATGCAATAGATAGCGCCATCCATCAGATTCACAGCTATATTCGTAGAGTTATTTCCGAATTGGTTAAACAGAGGATGTTTATTGTGGATCGGAGTTGGAAAGCTAGTAACCCGAGGTCGGTTCTGTTTGGCCAATTAAGTTTCATCCTCCCAAAAATATTCCTAAAATTGTTAGAACTGTGTGCAAATGATCTGAAACTGTTATTTATGAATACCAGATACATAATTGTTCTGTTTTCACCTTGTGTTCTTAGGCATCTCTAATATTTTACAGTAAATTACCCTTTAATTAGAAAAAACAACAATCTCAACATTTTTATCATTTGCAAAAAACAAAATGCAACTACATTACACTGTGAAGTAAAGTTAAGCAAAAGAGTCTATTATATTGTGTGTACCTTAAATTTAAAAAAATCCCATTTTCAAAAAAAGTTGTGGTAGTAATTTCCTTATATATTATAATCTATTTTCTTATGTGTCATCTACAAGAGGAAATTTGTAAATTTAGACTTTACAAATTTTCTAACAAAGTTGTCTCCACTGATGTTACTGATTTTGTTAATAAATCATTTTCTTCATTTGTAACACCATTGAAAATTCATCAACTACCCAATCTCTAACAGCTACTTCTAACGATTATTTTCTCATCATGTCTAGCTGCGTGTAAATCTTCATTAAGTTTTGATATAGTGCATGTAACTGATATGATGTGTGATTTTGACCATTATTTACATTATTAGATACAATCACTTACAATTTTCAACAGTTTTAAAGCTGAAAATAATGCCCTGAAATGAATGGCCGATGAACTCCTTTTTCTTTCTGAATAGCTCCATGTTACGTTTCACCTTCCCAATTGGCTCCATATAGAATGTGATTTTCAATATTTTTGGAATAATATAGTATTTACCCATTTTCAGATCATGACAAAAGTTGCATATGCCTTTTATCCTTCAATTTTCGCTAAGGTTATCAAATTTCATTACAACAATGAAAAGCGGACTCTGTAGATTAACCAATCAAACAGTTACTGATTTTCGACAGTAGACAATGCAGAATGATAAAACATCGATCATGGTGCTAGATTTCTCAAAAATAAAAAAGTTCAACTTCCGTTTTGCGAGTGGCTGATTAGCTCCGTTTCACGAAACATGATATTCGTCATAGATATTATGAAAAAAGTGGCAAGTATTCAAAACAAATAAATTGTTTATTTTCTTGACATTTAATCCATTAAAATTGAATTTGTCACCTCCAAAATACGTTAATTTAGATTCTAAAAACAAAAAGTTTTCGAAGCTTTGATAGATAGAGCAGCCTATGACCTAATAACGAATAGGACACCATTTTTTTTTTTTTTTTAGATTCTACACTATACTTACTCCAATTATAATTTTTAAATAACACGTTGTTCATAATTATTGTGATTTTATTTTAATATTTTCTTATCACTAGCCTACCTATATAATGCCAACCTAATTTCATCTGACATATCTGTAGGTATGAAAAGAGAAAAACTGAGGAGAAAAAAAATGAAAATAAACAAATAAATAAATAAAATAAAATAAAAGTATTTCGATGTTCTTAATCTGTTTTATTTCCTTTTCCGAACTTTATTTTTTTGTTTGTAAAAATTTATGAGTTACGGAAAGCAATTGTTTTTGTTTTGGTTTTATTGTTTTTCTTCCTTTTTTGTTCATTTTTCTCCCTCTGAAAGCACTGACAGACACACAATGATAAAAAAAAACTTTTTTTTACCAGAAAAGCTTTGCCTCTTGTACGAGGAAGTTTATTTATGTATTAAATGAATTAAAAGAGACGTTATAAAGTTGAATATTAACAAAAAAAAAAAAAAAAAAAAAACAAAAACAAAAAAAAATCCATAGAAAAATAACACAATATTAAGCTGTTCCAATTTGTTTTGGATGGCGAAATATGTTTACCATTAGTGCCGATAATAAAAGATTATATAGCGAATTCTTACAAAAAGAAAAAGGAAATGAAAGCTGAGCAGTAATATTTTCAAAGGTCTAAATAACAAATTTTGTTGGAATAAAGTTTTAATTAGTGAAATTACTCACAATTCGATTGTAAAAAATCGTCACATACAGGAGAGTTAATTAAATTGCCACAATTAAAGAACTACCACACTAAACCAAATAACACACAAGTAACAAAGGACAAACTGGGAACTCAAAGGGAGAAGAGTCACGATGAGTTAGAACATTAATGAATTAATACCGGCCTTGATACCTGTATTTTAACAAATTTTGAAAAAATATGAGAAAAAACCTTCATATATGATATAGCCTGAGGAGAATATTTCCGCTACTTTTTCTTTTATTCTTTATTTGTTTTTGTCTTTCTTTATTTATATTTCTGGCGCTCAGGTCAGAAAATGGAGATACCTACTGCTGGTTGCCTACAAATTTGACTAGGTACCATATTTTCTTCTTGCCTTAAGCTTTCAACTTTCGTTTCCATTTTTTCGTACTTTCATTTTGGATGACATTGACTTCAATGTGGCTTTTTTTTTTTTATTCTCTTGAAAGTTATTATTTTTTAATTGTAGTCAAGTTTGTGATTGTTACATCCAAGAATGTTGGTACCTCTGTTTTCTATGTGTTCTTGTGCGTGGTTAGATATTAAATTTTTTCTTTTCGACAGGGATTGAGAAACGGAAATGGAAACCGAATTTTTTGGGAACAGAAACCATATTTTTTTGTCCTGGACACCGAGATAAACGGAAACACCATAGAATTTAGAGATGGAAACCGAATTGGAAACAATTGACAAATTTGTTTCAAGACAAATAATGGAAGCCAAATGATGAATTGTTTCCATTTTCATTTCTCACTTGATTAACTTTTGATCAGAGACAAAAAATTTGAAAGAATATTAAAAAAATATTGATGTTTTTGGACAAATATCGAAAAAATATTGATATATTGATATTTGAACAGTATTTGGAAAATTTTAAATATAGGAAAAATATTGTTTTGAATGGAAATGGAACCTAAAACAGAAACTGAATAAAAAATTTTGATAAAATCAGGAATTATAACTGAAATGGAAACCAAAATGATGGAAAACAGAAATAAAAAATACCTAATATTATGCAGGGATGTAGTTAAGAGGGGATGAGGGAGGCTCCCCCTCAATATTTTTGGTCAGTTGGAAAAGTTGTACGAGTTTTTTATTAGTTGGAAAAATTGCGCCTAAGAGAAAAAGAAAGGACATAATATACGAGTGGTGTTAGGTTTTGTTTTTTTTTAGCGGTTGGTAATTTCAAAAATTTCAGTTGGAAATTTTCATTTCCCCCCACAAAAAAAAACAAAGTCTTCTGCTACGTCCCTGCTGTTATGGTAAATTTCAGAAACTCAACTAAAGGAAATAAAATGAAAAAAGTCAGCGTTTCTCAATGCCTGCTTTTGGAGCATTAGTTCTTACCTTTTTTCGTCTAATTATGATGATCGATATCCTCAACATGCACTCAATGCCTGTTCATTTGTATTTATCTAATATGATAATTATGTTCTTCAAAATGCATTAACTTCCTTTTTAAGCCTGAATGAAGTAAAAATATGTTTGAGGTGAAGTGTGTGTGTGTGTGTGTGTGTGCGTTCAATCCCCTTATTTTAATTATAGGCTCTTTTGGTCTCGAAATAAAATGTGTGTCTGAACCTAATCTGCATTCTTTAATTTTTACTTTTGGTTTTTCCTTGCATCTGTTTGTGCACTTCCATTTTGATTTTTGCGCACTACAGTAATACAAATAGGCTGATTACTTTATGCATGGAATATGTGGAACTTTTGCATCGAAGTATAATCAGACACCCTGCAGACATTCATAAATCACATAGTTCTCCGCACAGTGTTGGCATTTCAGTCTCAGTTGTTTTTTTATATAACTTCTCGGAAAAAAATTTTACATTACATCCATTTCATATTGTCGTTTTAGCTAATTATTGTTGGTTTAAAATTAGGTACCTCCACCAATATAAAATTAGTTTATTCTATGTATACTTCTATAAAATTTATCGTTGATTTGTGTTTTCGTGTTTTTATGGAACTACATTAGTTTCAGTAGTTTTTGAATGCCCGTTGTAGACCATTATTGGAATGTATAGGGTCAGAAACATCTCCATAATGTGCTCTACATAATATTATCTGCTATACACTTGAACTACCGTAAATGAATTATTAGACTAGGCTTCATTATCACTTCCGTAATAATAAAAAACGGTAAAATACGATATAAATGTTTCACAATAAGCCTGAATTTTCAATATTAATAATAAAAAACAGGTAATAAAACCAACATGGACATAGGAAGGTACCTAACACAATAAATGATCGGATCACTTTAAGAATCATAAACTGGAAAAGAGAAGGGTTTGTCAGTTTCAAAAAAAGGCTTCACTTTTTTATTATAATTAAGAAAATTAGGAGTACTTGTGGCATTGTCACAGAATCACAGGCCTAAGCAGCAACAGACTGGTGGTTTTAACTCCCAGTCAGCTGTTCAACTTTTCATAAAATCATCGAAAAGGGAGATTATTGCATAGAAAATGATAAAGACTTTATGGGTGTAGTAGGAGAAAAAAAACTAATAATAATCGTTCCTAATGGTCCGGTTTCACCAATGGGTAGGCCTATACGTTTTACCTTTTTTGGAAATTGATAGACAGATACATATCAAAAATGAATCTGAATTAGTGAACGGGATGTTGCCTAGCAACTGTCAAAATGATAGACGAAGATTGAAAATTAGAATTTATCAGTACAAAAAAATCAATTAAAAGTAGGTATAGGTAAGTGTCATTAAAAACACTCTTGTGAGGCTTCCCATAAAGTGTGGTACACCACCAAGGGTACCAACTAATTGTGCCAAAATGACCACAACCCAAACAGAACAAAAATATAAACATGTCCTGTCTTACAAATTTTGACCAAACACTTACGAATTTGTTCTCAGCGATAAAAATATCGATCTATATGGCAGACACAGAACTCCCATATCACTATATCAGCTAGGTGTCCGATCATTACTCACTTTACTCACTTTACTCACTTTACTCACTTTAAGTCATACTTTAAATTAATGGTGACCAAAATTTTCTGTAGTACGGAAAAAACTCAAATGTTGTGTATCTAGTTGATCATCACCAAATCCACTTACCAATATCGGCCCATCCGCAAAATAATTTAACACATTTTAATTAAGAACCACAATGCTAAAACAGATCACAAAAGCACATTCATAACCGCGGGTATAAATTTTATGCCCATTTACGGGTTTTGTAATCATGACACATTTGATTAACATTGGTGAGATAGGTGTACTGCCTACTGGGTATCCAGTACAAAAGGATCAAAAGGAGAGATGGAGGGTGGGAGGGGACGTGTGAGAGATAGAGAGAGAGAGAGAGAGAGAGAGAGAGGAAAAGAGCAACCCATCGAAGTTGTACAAGAAACATAACTTGACGTTTGTACCGCGCAAAACAAGAACGCACTCTGAATGGACCAAAAACGCATTAAATAAGGTTTCAAATGGAGGGGACTCTTACTTAACAGCCCAATGCGTTAAGAGTGTGAGCTGAAGTACAACTTACTATACAAAAACGTAATCAAACAGCTCAAGTAGTGTACTAATGGGAGTTTGAACCAGCACTGAAACTGCGCCTATATTGCCTTAAGACAAATACAGGGCCGTACCTAGCTTTTTTTGCCGCCCTGTGCGGACAAACTTTTTGACGCCCAAACACGTCTTTTTTTTGCCATTTAAATCAGAATGATATTCTTTTTCGTCATCCAGACGACGTATCGGATGACAACGATGTATTTTATTAAGGTTTTTTTTTTTTTTGGTCAGTATGGCGCCCTTGCACTCTTCCGCCCTGTGCGAATGCACAGATCGCACGTACCTAGTTACGGCCCTGGACAAATATGAGAAATGCGACTCTTTTCCCCTTCCCTGAAACCTATAATTTTTTCTTAAAAACTAATGCAACACTTTTAGTATCTTCAGTACCCAGCTCCAAGACTCCGAAGCACCCTCTCAGCAGCATCCAAAATTTTACCATTTTACTTCGGCATTAAAATATTTTTGTAGCGATTTTGAAAAGTAACGACACCAACACTGCCATCAAAAACAGGGTTGCTATATAATCAGTACCAAAAATCCCTAAAAATTTCAAATTTTTCCATTTTTCAAATTCGAAAAACTCCTTGAAATCAGTAGACAATATTATGTTTTTGTTGTTTAATACATTTTCAATGATCAAGATTATTACAAAATTATCGGTAAAGTCCGCGATTTTAAAAAAAATAGATTTTCTATTGAAAATTTATATATTAATCTTGGTGTTATGGAACGACCTGGGAGTAGGGGTAGGTACGTTTTTCGTTTAATAACTCAAAAAAAAAAATGTTGGCACTTGTGGGGACTATAAATCTCGTACACACGCAATTCCTTGGCGTATTATATTCAACAATATATAAAATACATTGTTTGTTCGTATGCTCTTACTTGCACACACAGGCAAGTAAGATGCAAAGTTCGGCCGATGACAAAACGATAGATAAAGATCTCGGTAATGTCTCGGACCGGTACACGAACTCATTATGTCATTTCTTATCAGTTGCTTCAGCAATGAATAAGAAATGACGTGAATTCTACTACACACCTACATATGTATATGTACATAAGTGTGTTTGTGTGCGTGTGCCAAAACCAGTATATAAACTCTCAGAACCGGCTCTAAAATCGCCAGTGTTCGGTCTGGTTCTGGCTTACCCGTACTTACGTACGAAGTGGCTGAACACGCTTAAATTCTGTTGAATTTCCTTCTGGTGAGAATATCTCTCACGACAAGGTATTCCACAGCACTAATAACACAAATTCATATACATATATGTATATTTTTTTTTTCTCGTATATATAATATAGTTTTCACTAATTTCCATTGGATATTCGTTTTTTTATGGGAGTTTACAGTATATAACGCAACATATGTTCATAAAAGAGTTTCTGGCTGTCGGTTAAAGTTACAAAATTTAATAGATGTATCACATCCATTCTTTTTGCAGCAGTAACGTAGGACAGTGGCCGCAATAACTTTGAATTTTGTCGCTGCAGTATCACTCGACCAACTTTTAGGTTCTTGAACTTCTTCGAATTAGCTACATACGCCTCATCAACTATTTCAACGTGAGATTTTTATGTATGAAACTGTAGTGTCGAAGAACTTACTAGACAATCACCTGATGTACTCCCCATATAATAAAACCATTAATTTACAATAATGATGAATTAATAGTATTTGTAACAAAATCATGAAACTCTGTGTTACAACATAAAATATCGTATGGATGATAAGTAATCTGATGGACTTAAGTTGGAAGT
Organism: Ericerus pela; assembly: GCA_011428145.1. Classification (NCBI taxonomy): domain Eukaryota; kingdom Metazoa; phylum Arthropoda; class Insecta; order Hemiptera; family Coccidae; genus Ericerus; species Ericerus pela. The sequence continues at coordinate 3,867,207 of WOFM01000549.1, read as the reverse complement.
TGATGAACTTGACTATAGTTTTGGAAAAGCTGAATGTTTTTATTTCGGAATTATGGCCATAGAACACTGAAATATGATAGATAGACGATTTTTAGAATGACATTAGATGTAGTACTGCCTTGCTCAATCAGAATCGCTTAAATCGCAAAAAACTTTTTTCAGATTTAATAGCTCTGTTTGATAGGATTATACTAACTTACACCAACCTGCACCAGTAGGGATATTCCACAAATATTCAAGTAAAACTTGGCCGAAACTCATATAACTCCTGGTTTAGGTTGGTGTAAGTTGATATAGTCCTATCAAACAGAGCTAATGAGTTTTGGAAATATGCTCCTCGTGTGTGTATATATATATATATATATATATATATATACATAAGCCAATTTCTTGTTATCGCCATACAGGTCGCAATTTTCATTCGATAGTTACAAAATTTGGAACAAACATTAGTATTAAGCCAAGGACTTGACCTATCAATTTTCTTACGGATTGGCCGCACGGTACTTCCGGTATAGCTATTTTAGTTTTTATTTTGGCCATAAAATTTTTAATTTTTGATCTGTAGCTACGAAACTAAAAAGAAATATTCATCATGATATATTTATAAATTGCTATAAATTTTGGTGCCGATCGGCCGTACGACATTTTCGGTATGACTATTTTTGTTTTTGTTTTGGCTATTAAATTTTTAATTTTCGATCAATAGCTACGAAATTCGTAACGAATATTACAACTTGCTGTAAATTTTAATGTGGATCGGTCGCACCGTACTTCTGGTAACACCATTTTCGTTTTTATTTCGCCTATAAAATGCCAAATTTTATACCTATAGGAATGTAATTCGAAACAAATATTTGTTAGGATCTATCAATAACTCTTAAGTGCGACTACCTAATTTTACATTTTTCGAAAACATATACCTTTTCTCATGGAGTTCAGTGCTGCCAGATTGTTTTTTCAAAAATCCGATTTCTGGCAGTGATAAGAGTAAATAAAATTCCGGACAAATCCGGATGTGCCAGTTTGCCCCTCATGACCAAAAAAAAAAAAAAAAGTTATTAACAGCGGTTTGTGGTTTTTCCAATGTTTGCTTTATGACTGCATTCAGTAATTCAATAATCAGTTTATTAGTTATCAATATTATTAATTATCATTCTGTTTTTAAATGAAAGTTTTTTTCTCGTAAAAAGGAACAAGTAATTTACATTTTTATTAGACTACTAGTTCCAACTTCAAAATGAATTCTAGTTCCTCTAATAATAATATTGATATTGATACTGATTTTACTGAAGAGGAAGATGCAGTGGCAGAGGGTAGTAGGCGTGATTAGGTATTCTTAGAATTTGAAATAAATAAGATATTTGTTTTTTTTTTTTTTTCTTAAAATAGGCCTCCCAATTTTTTTAAAATTCCTGATTGGACAAAAAAAAATCCGGATTTTGAAGAAATCCTGTCAAATTTCCGGACCTTTTTCCCAAACATAAAAATTCCCGATTTCTCGGAAGAAATCCGGACATCTGGCAGCACTGAATTGGAGTTGCTGCCTGGTTAGAGGTTTTTTTTTTTACAATTATACAGCTGTAGATATAGGTTTCTAATCTTTTAATAAAATTTTAATTTTTCGTTACTTTTCTTTAATAAGTAATTTAATTACGTTTTTCCTCGTAAAATTTCTACACATCAGTTGATGACATGATGTTCCAACTCTCGAGATAATCAGCCGCCATCAGTGCGGGAATTGACGATAACAAAAAGCTTTAGAAAGTTTTGAAAGTTTGTTGTTTTAAGAGCGGTAATGTTTATTGATTTGGGCTCGTCCAATTTCTCCAACTTTGGATACGTTAATAGCGAAAAATGAAAAGTTATTCGTCTGTAGCCTAATATACTTTAAAATCCGTTATAGGTATTTAATGTGTTTTCATTTTTCAACTTTAATCCTCTATAGTCCACACCAAAATCCTACGCTTTCGAATGAATCTAACGTTGGTATTTTCCTATTTTACTTTGCTCATCTTTTTTTCTGCCATTTCATTCGCACAAAATCATCGTAAATATATTCGAACCAAGCTTAGGCTGGACTATAATCGAATAATCAAATTTTCCAACCAATTTTCGAATTCGAAAACCGTAGTTTACGCTACATTCAATCATGATTTCATCGAACGTATGCTTTCGTAATTTTGTAAAAATATATCGTCTTTTTCTCAATTTTTTTTTTTTTTTTTTTATACACCATTAGTACTTGCGTAAAATTTGAAATTTTTTTCATTCTTGTTTTATGTTTTCCCCCACTAGACTCGACACCGTATATCAATCGCTTTATTTTACGATTCCCTCGATGGATGGTCGTAATTTCGACGGTATTGTTTTTACCTCGATTTAGAGACGCGTATAATTCGTTTATGGAAACCACTCGATTTCGGAATACATACCTATATATTATAATGTGGGCGACCCAAAATATTTGCACGCAGATGTCTCTGTGCGTTCAATAAAACTGTCACCACGTTATTTGATTTACGACGATATCGCGCGAAAGGTGAATTTTATTTTCATTTATATCGACGACTGTATTTTATTTGGCGGAGATATTCGAAATTGGTCGAGTACGGGGGGGGGGGGTGGGTAGAAAATGTGCTTTTCGATCGCCTGTATATATAGCAGTATGCGACGATTGTTTCAGAAGATAAATGTTGTCAACGTGTTGCTAGCTCGTCATGTCGGTTCATTTGTTGTCAAATACTCTTCAAAATTAATCTTCCGAGAAGATGAAATGGCATATAGGAGAACTTGGCAAGTTCGATCTACGCATAGTCTTACATGCTGGTTAGCTTTACCTATTCTCCAAATCTTCCGATCAAAATTCTTTAAATAGGTATAGGTGAATATAAATAAATAATGTATATGTAAGAATATGTATTCACATTCTTAAAATAACCACAGTTTCTGTCTGTGTTTCGCACTCGCTGATATAGTGAGTTGCAGAGATCTCTCATATATATATATATATTAGAGTTGTATTATATTCATCTATTGATGGATTTTAAGTATGGAAAGATGAAAGATGTGTCTACATGATTCTTCATTATTTTCTAAAGAGCTTACAAATCCATCAATACATGCCAAGCTAGTGGGATGATCTTGAGGAAGACGGAATGCTAATTAGTAAACGATCAGCTCAGTTCTTTCCCTAGTGCGGCTCCCCCTCGAAGAATAGGGATGTAAGAATATGTATTCACATTCTTAAAATAACCACAGTTTCTGTCTGTGTTTCGCACTCGCTAATATAGTGAGTTGCAGAGATCTCTCATATATATATATATATATTAGATTTGTATTATATTCATCTATTGATGGATTTTAAGTATGGAAAGATGAAAGATGTGTCTACATGATTCTTCATTATTTTCTAAAGAGCTTACATATATAAGGTGTGGAATACCTTGTCATGAGAGATATTCACACGTTGAAGGTTTTCTACAGGTTTGAGTGTTCTGCCACTTCATACATTTGAGTATGGGAGAGCCAAATCCTCGGCAAACACTGGCGACTTTGTAGCCAGTTTCGAGAGTTTATATACCAAATTTGGCACATGCTCACATACACATATATGTGCATATACGTATGGTATTATGTCATAAGTTATGTCGTTTCTTGCCTCTATTGAGGCGATAAGAAATGATGCAACTAGTTTGGTGCTGATCTGATTGGGTAATTGATCACAGCCCATACAATGTATCTTATCTGTACGTACGTACAAGTACAAACATACAAACGTACAAGTGTGTATTTAGTTTAACGTCTTCCAGACAAATATATGCCAGCCTTTGGGCGGTGACTGTCTTCGAGAAGGTGCGAGCTCCTAATACCTCATACAAGTATAATCCCTATATCAGGGTCGAGAAAAAAGGATACACAACATCAGGTGATCTGTTTGGAGATTAACTCCAAATGGTAAATTCAAGATCGAAATTCGAACGAATGCAGAATTGCGCAATCATCAGTTTTCACGCAGACATTAGGTGCTCATTGGTGGAATTTAGGATGGTAATGGCCAGTTTGTGGACTAAAAAACCTTCAGTTTTTGTAAAATCTTTGATCATTACTTTAAATTAAAAACTGCCTAGACTACGTAACTATATTTTAGACAATTTCCAGCCTTTCAGTGTCATTGGTTGGAATGAAATAATGTATATTAAATGCTATTTAATGAGGAACTGATCTTACTTTTTTTGTGGTATGAAAACTGCTACGCGTTGATCCATTGATTTTTGTACCATATTTCCTCAAAACTTGTTAACGAGTGGGCTACTTTCTAAGAACGTGCTTTTCCAGTATTTGATAATATGGAATTACCTACTTTTATTGGTCGAACAATTTTCCTATTAAAAAGCTGGAAAAAGGCTAATTTCACTCACAAAAATCTTTAATTTTGTATTATTGATAAATAATACGTAGGTACATATTCGTCCATCGGGAAAAAAAAAATATAATCCAAAACTCAACAGTTTTTTCAATGTTTATTTCATTCATTGATGCTGTGAGAACTTTTTTTAGGAGTAATTCTTAGTAGAATTTCAGCCCTGTTTTTTTTTTCATTTTTTATTCTTTAGTATTTTCATTTTTCAAGAAAGTTTTCTTGTGAAATTTTTCAAATGTGTATAAACGGTTAATGCGACTAACAGGGGCTGATTTAAGTAGGACTATGGATGTATGTCCTCCCCTCATAAAAAAAAAAATCAATGTTTAAAGTTCAAAAATTTATAAAAATACGGGAAAATTGTTAACTCTGTCAAAAATAATTTTTTTAGCCGCTCTGCTCGCATTAATACATATCACCATTGAAATATGTCTCCTCAAAACAAATTCTCCAGATCCACTTTTGGTTATAAGGATTAATTAAAAGTTTTCATGTTTCCCAAAATTTTCCTTCTTAACTAGATTTCTATTCTCTGACTAAAAAACAGTTGAGAGATAAGATGGCCAGGTGGATAACGAAAAGTTTTAAGGTAATTTTTTATTCGTCAAAAAAGAACGTTAGGGAAGAGGAAATTCTTAGGAGTATATTAATTTGAATTTTGAGTGGGTTTCCTCACTGAGCTAGGAGTCACAGCTGAAAATGCTAATGCATTTCCTCCACTCAAAGTCGTGAAAAAATTAAAAACATAATTTCTAAAATGCCCATCTGTAATTCTTTCCCTTCTTGAAATTCATTAAATTTTCTGAGAAACTCATTTAAGTACATTTTCTGTTGTCTATTTGAAAATTTTTCCCCTAAATTCTAAAGTCTGAGCTGTCATAATTCAAAAACTTTCAGTGGTAACTTAGGTTACCCATTTTGCCTATATTTTTTCTCATATTTGAGGAAGTATATGAGTTGATATAATTATAAAATCTCTAATTGTTTTTATCTTCAGCTTATAACCTTTGCAATAAAATAACTGGAAATTAATTTTGCAGTTGATTCATGAAAATCATTTTTCTGATCAATAATTCAATTCTTTCGTCATTGACCATTTTTGTTTACGTCGATTATGAATTTTTGACGAAAAGTGACAAAACTCTTGAAATTTTATTTTTATTTTTTTTTAGAATATTATCATAAATCTAATGTTAATTAAATCCTCGAAAGTATATAGAGAGCAAATAATTAGTGAATCTATAACACAAATAGACTGAGCAGTGAATCTCGTAGTGAGTACTATACAAAATGTAGAAAAATTTTTAAATTGGTAATATTTTTCGAATAGTAGTTTTTGAATTTCTGGCAGGTTTTCTCTCATTAAACATGTCAAAGTTAATACGAGTTACCAAGAAAATTATTATTTATAAATTAACCCGTTAAGAACATTAAAAAACTAATTCTTTAGCCAAAAAGTACTAAAACATTAGTCTGAACCGAGTTCTCACTCTTGATTGAACTTGTAGTGAAATAAGAACTTAGGTCCTGCACTTTTTTGCCATATTAAATTATGGCAATTACTGACCAATGTGAACAGTTACTCTGCGCCGTATTTTTTAACCGCTATTATACATATTAATTAATATGGGGTAAACTAACAACATTCAAAGCCACGATAACTTTACCTATATCTTAATGGCAATGGCTATCGTTTGAATAATTAGGTAATAAAATACTTGATACGCATAAAAAATATTGAAAAATTGTCTTAGGTAGATAGCATATTATTTTCGGTTACCTACTTTTCAAAACTTCCTGTAAAGATACAATGATGATTATTACTACGTTAAAGTGGACTTGATTTGAAAAAAGAGTACACTACCTACACTATCGATTAAATCGACGAAGTAACGACGGGTATATATATTTTTTGAATGTTTCCACTCGAAAAGATATTGTCGAAAATTTTCACCAGTGACGAGAAAAAATTCAATCAAATGTTTTAGAAAGAACTGTCATAACTTCTTTTTGCCATCTAATTTCTTACCAACTAAAGGCAAATTATTGGTAAATACTTCAGTATGCCTCAGTTTTCTATTTTTGTTGGATTAGGAGAAATATTAGAACAAAAAACTATAGCGCCGCAATGCTCCGCTGGAAAACCCAGTTTATATATATATATATATATATTTCATTGCTAGTTTCAGGTTAAGAAATTACAGAAAACTATCGATAATTATCCATATCTTTAACAAAAATATCGATATATCGATATTTTATCGCTAAAACTCACTTTTCCAGAAATTTTTTGTTTTCTCAAGAATTACTGAACCGATAAGCACCAAATTTCTTTTAAATTTGTTTCCATATAATAGCTATCTTTCGTAAAAATTTCAGCCTTATCTGTTTGGTAGTTTTCTCAAAACTGTAAAAACAAAATTTTTTCCAGAAATTTTTTTTCTTTAGTTTTCTCCAAAAATACCAAATTAATAGACACCAAACTTCTAAGAAACTTGCAAGAACATAAGGAAAGTTTATCGTAAAAATTTCAGCCTGATTTGTTTCGTCATTTTTTCAGAATCCCGAAAAAACGACTTTTCCAGGAATTTTTTGTCTTTCAGTTTTCTCAGAAACTAATTAACCGACAAGCAAAAAACTTCTTCCAGGTCTGCTCCCATATCAGGACTATCTCTCGTGAAAATCTCAGCCTTATGCAACGGGTAATTTTCTCAGAACCGTGAACACAAAATTTGGGCGATACATATATATATATATATAAAAATTTTTGATATTAAATTCCAATAATTTTTAATTTATTTATTTTATTTCTTTATTTTATCACAAATTTCGTTTCGTAAATTCAATCTGTATTAATACTTTTTTAATGCACACATAAAAAAATTAAGTCAAAATAAAAAAATGATACCAATTCTTTTCTTTCTTCATATCATCCCCGCCCCTAACCCTGCCATGAAGTCAATTTTAATACTCCATTTGCAAGAAAACTGGATAAAAATGCCAAAAATAGTCATATTGTTAACAATTTTTCATGTTCTGGTATTATTCGATGGTTTCTATGTAATGCATTTATTGGACACGTTGATACGTAAACTTTACTCTGTCGTGTAATGCGCACCTCAATAAAATAATCATCTTACAAGATACGGTGCCACTTTGTGTAAAACTGTGAGAATAATATTCGTTCACCAGTTGCATTATTCATCGAACCTCAGATTTATACTATACTATTCAGTTGAAAGAATTGTGTCAATATCAGATATTTACAGAGGCATAAAATTTATTATCAAGCCCCCCTTTTACAACATTAGACCTATTGTTTTCTTTTGAAACTGTTGATTGATGAGACGGCACATCGATACGAGGCAACAAGTGGCCTTATTCATTTTTTATCGCTTTCGTTCCATTTTGTGTCCAAACGCAGGTAGGTTTTACACGTCATCGAATCCACCACACAAATTCCCTTTCCCCATAAATCTTATCGTAGCTTCTGTGGTCAACCTTAATGAAGGTTGGGATGCGTCTTACTCAAAATGTCATCCCCGTGTATTAAAAATAACAAAAATAAATGATATTTGAGTATGGCTTATATAGGCATTCCAAGCGAATGAGCCCCATCAATGACTTGTGCCTGAACGAAATAATTCGTAGAGAGCTGAAATTTTGTGTACACATCAGTTTCACCATCGTTAATAAGTCCACAAAGGTTCGAATGCGAAAGACGCGGAAGTTACTCCAAGGGAGCAACGGAATTTGAGACATAATCCAGCGCCAAAAAAAAAAAAAAAATGTCAATTTAAAGCACAATTATTCCGTCTTTCAAATGTTACTTCGCTGAAATATGTAATTATTGGCTCCTCCCAGAAAAATTCATGAATATCATAAAACGTTATTGAACCTTTCCTCCTCAAGAAGAAATCCTGAAACCGGGAGTGCAGAGAAGTGAAAAAGGTGGCGCAAAGCAGTTTTTCACGTTTATCTCTTCTAATTTCGATCTCATCGAAAAATTATTCAAACAAAACTGAAAGCAGACTACAAAATCTACGAAAACGTGTTTCATAGTTTTTCCATCGGGTGTACAGTTTTTGCATAAATTTCGCCTATTTTTCCGTTATAGTAGGTAGCTAATGAATGGACAGTAAAAAATAATGCAATGTAGTCTAATACATCCATATTAATACGGTAGCTATACGAGTCCAGTTCGTCAATAATTTTATTCACAATGTGTAGACAGACACATGAAATAATATTCTCCCCCTTACCGTATTTCAGGACCCCCTCACTAACTAATATAGACTTCGAATACACGCTATAGTATTTTATACAGGCAGTGTTATGAAAAATCAGTGTGGGAGGTGCTGCCAGAATGCGGTAAGGGGGAGAGTTTTACTTCACGTGTCCATCGATACAGTATAATTTTTGACAAACTAAACTCAGGTACTGCATTAGTGTAGATTATAGATGTATTCGGCATTTTGGCTACACTGCATTTGTTTACTCTGCTAAATAGGTAGGTTTATACTAGATTAACAGAAAAATAGATATTTTAAATGGAAATTTTCGCAAAAACTAAACAGCTGACCGAAAAACTGTAAAATACGTTTTTACGTACTTTTTAGTCTTCTTTCGATTTTGTTTGACCAATTTTTGGCTAAAATGGAAATTAAGAATGTTAAAGGCGAACAACTGTTTTGCGCCACCATTTTAAACTCATCTTGAGGAACGCTCGCATCTCTCGCGTCCCAATTTTTAGGGAGTAGTTAAATATGGTGAACCCGACGTATGCCCAAAATTTCAGCTATCTATAAATTATTCGGTTCTTAAATCTTAATTGGCCTGGATTTCTACCAAGGTCTTCCTAAATTGTTAAATTACCGAATTTTTCTGAATCCTTGTCTCTAAGTATGTGAAGAAAACTACTCGATACGGTAGGTAGTTAAAAAACATACACTCACCCAAAAATTTACATTAAATTTTCAAAATCGAGCAATATAATTTCTTTAATCGACTCAAAAGTACACAAATTCTAGGAAAGTTTTAACGACTACGACTACCGCTCGGCTGGTTATCTATACAGTTTTTCTTCCTGCAGTATCCGATTGCGTGACAGATTGTCACCCTATAAAATTCAATGGGTAAAATAAAGTAATGCAGTTCTACTCGTTGGCGAATAACGAAGGGTTGGCCATAAAAAATATAAGCACTCCGAGCTTCGATAGGTTTGCAAAATTAATTCGAGAAAATAACACGATTGCGGTTGGTCAGACTTACCAGCAGTTTGTATGTGATTACGAATACCTAATCGATGTCATGTTCTGACGTGACCCCTATTTTTATTACCTACAATAAACGAGTGAATAGAAGAAGAAAATAAACAAAATCGAGTTTCCTTTTCTTCACTGTCTTCGTCTTTTTTCTCTCATTCTCGAATAACTCCCCTCGATTATTTGGTAAATAAATTATCTCGAATGAATTTTCTTTCTTTAGGATTGTAACAATTAGTTTAGTATGTAAACTTAAAAAAAAAAACGCAAACACACGAATGTAACATTTTATGAAATGATATTTTTTTTTGCAGACAAATTCTTGTTCAGAGAAACAGCGGTAGTTTTCTGTTTGAAATAAATTTCACATTTTGTAGGTATAGCTGGGTATTGCAGTCTTGCAGAAGGGTCCCATTTGCGATTATTCTGAATTCATTTTAGTTACCCGTTCCACTCAGTGATGTAGCGATAAACTTTTTCAAGGGGGTGAGGAAAACGATAATTTCCAACTGAAATTCTTGAAATTTCAGAACTTCTGAAAATTATGAAATCGTCTCAACAAAAAAAGAGTCGTCAACTTTCACGATTTGCCAACTGTCCAATTGACGAACCGAAAAATCCAACTTACCAACATCTCAGGGGCAAACTGCCTCCCTTACCCCTCTAACATCGTCCCTGGTTCGACAACTCAAAGTATGTGGACGAGTATCCAAGTTCTGTTTCAACTTTCTTATTTTAAAATCATCTAATTAAAATAATAAAAGAGTATAACATACTAAAGTGTTGTGTAAGGCCTAACTTCATTTCATAAAAAAAATGAATTCCCCGCTTTGTGAGTCAAATATTTATCTCAGATAATCCGTTTGTGTTTTCGGTCTACCCTTTAGTTTTTTTGAAAGAGAAACCAGTTAATATTACATAAATACATTAAAGTGCAACCAAATTTCTATGTAAATTAATCACAGGTGGACACAAATGGGGATGAAAGCTAAAAAATAGATTGGTAAATCTGACCTATTTTATCATTTTGGTAATTTTAACATACATACTTCGAAAAAAAGAAAGAAAAAAGAAGAGGTTTTACAATTCGACCCATATGTAGGCATGTGGTATGTTATAAGCATAATAATATGTACGTATACATATGTCATATATTATGTAGTATATGTTTGTTCACGAATTTATGGAGAGCTACCGGAGCGATTTTTATGAACGTTTTCTCACATGATAGAAAGTGATTCCATGATGGTCTCATATAATTTTATTTATTTTTAAGATCGATAAGATCTTTTTTGACTTATTTTTAAAAAACTACGTTTTAAAGTAAAATTTCCATCAGTTCTAACGTAGGTAAGAAGAAACGAAAAATAAATATCTAACAACATTTCTCGTCAAAAAATTGAGCCAACTTGAAGAAAAGAATAGCAAAAATGCACTGAAAAGAAAAAAATAACACTTCTAAAATTTCTCTAATAAAGTGTGCTGGAAGTGTAACGAAATACGTACATAGTAAGCATTAACTTAGGCTAAATTGAGTTGTTTTTTTTTTTCTTAAAATCAAGCAATTAAAATGGGAAAAAGGTGAAAACGACATTTTAAAAATTTCTCAAGCTAAATCTATGAACTGAAATTACTGAAGTCGGCGCTAATTAAAGAATTTTGTCATAAAATTTGACGGAATTGAGGTATAAGCCTATCTAGATATGTCCATGATAAAGAAAAAGAGCGCCGACTTCAATAATTCCAGTCCTTAAATCTTGCTGGGAAATATTGTATGTTTATTTTTATCTTTTTACCCCAACTTTGTTGTTTTGTTTTGTTTTTTGCTTTTTATAATTTTTTTTTTTTTTTGAAGTGGATCTATTTTTTGTTATCAAAATTAGTAAGTACCTAACTCACCATGGTATTAACAAATAGTTTTATTATTTCTTGAAAAATTTTCAGTTCACAAATTTTTTCGATCCATCAACAGTTAGCACGGAAAACAAAATGATTATTTAATATCTCGGCATACTCGACGAGACCTGAAACTCGGCAACACTTGACTCACCTATATTTAGAGGTCACGTTGGTTCTTATATTCATCACGAAAACCTAATATTCTGAGAAAACTTGACTTCAGAATTATTTTACCTATATTTTAGTCACAAATGATTTGTATTTTTAACAATTTACCAATTTTTTGAAGCATATTTCAAACTGTTTTGCATAATTTTTCCAATTTCTCAGAATGACGTTCTGGACAATATTTCCACAAACCCTCGAGTTCAACGTACTCTGTTTTTTTTATGAAAAAAGTACGAAAATAAGGCACACTACTGAATTTTATTTCCGACGATAACGAATTTCGAATAAAGTGACAGACTGATGAAAGTCCTTGCGGAAGTTGTTCTCGAATTCGTATTCCACATTTTCGAATGCCTACTCGAGTTTTAGGTATTTGACTAAACCATAACAAATGCACATACAGAAGTACAAATTATATTTCACTACTATTAGTTATACCTTCGAAAGATGATAATTCCTTGTACAATAGTTGTAATAATTTCTATCTTCACCTCAAATATAGTAACGTAAACTTGTTGCATGTTGTTGTTGTTGTTGTTTTTTTTTTTTTTTTTTTCAGTCATTAATAACTTTTATAAGGTCATATTCGGCGTATGATCAATCAACATAATATTACGCATTCCTATCCGATCCTGCAATAATAATTACCCAATTTATCAGGAAACAATAACAATAGTAGCATTTTATAAAAACAAGAATAATATGTTTAATCACAAGAACCACAAATCGACTAAGTATAAAAACAATAAAAAATAATTACGTGGTACAAAATTATTTTCGAACGATTTGTCCATTACAAAATGGCGAATGTAAAACAAATAAAATATAATAGGAACAAAATAATTCTTAATTTACCCCAGGTACTGAATTTTACCACTTATTTTTTTTATATATAAATATTTTTTTCCAACATAAAAATTATGGTAATCGAAACATTTTACAATAATTATGCGGATAGCGAAAACACTTGTAGTATTCATTACAAAAACTTAGATATCGATGTAATTAACGTACGTATAACAGAAATTTGAATAGACACGACGAGCTAAATATTAATATAACCTAAAGTTTACAACTTTCTCAACAAAAACGAGTGCCTACATACTTTTCTCTTTTTTTTTTTTTCATTTAACCTTGCGCAGCCCTTTCATTTATAATGGTCTCGTTAGCAGGCTCAGAAACAGATTGGACGGTAGCCTGGGGAGCAGACTGAGCGGGAGCCTGGATAGCAGGTTCGATAGCTGGCTCGGAAGTAGACTGAGGAGCAGACTGAACGGTAGGCTGGATAACAGGCTGGACAGCTGGCTCGGAAGTAAGCTGAAGAGCAGACGTAGGACGAGGAAGAGGTTCGAGAACAGACTCAACAGCAGCCGGTGGAACAGCTTCGATAGCAGGCTGTGGAGCAGCTTCGACAGCAGGCTCGACGACAACAACGACAGGCTGGTCAGTGGATTGAGCAGCAGGCTCCCCAGCTAACTGAGGCGACGACGACGATGACAACGACTGGTCGGCAGACGGTGCAGGAGCTTGGCTGGCGGACTCGGTATCAGGGGCCGAAGGCGTCGGAGGCGGCCCGTGGACAAACGCGAACGCGACCCGACGAGTGGACTGAGAAACGGACTCTTGGCCAGACTCGGAGGCGGCCTCGGTGATGGGCGCCAGACCGGTCGGCGTAACACCGAACAAGTCGACTTGTGAGGAGGTCTGCGGTGTAGGTGGCGGAGGCGAAGGCGGCTGCGAGGTGGACTTCGAGGTGGACGGAGCGCACGGCTCGGCTTCGTCGGCCGACCGCGGTCCTCGGTACGGATAGAAAAACTTGCGCGAACCGCCGGAACTGGTCGAAGTGGTGGAGGTACGCGGTTTGCGGAATTCGTCGCTGAAAACGTCGACCTCGAGCTTGAAGATGAATCCGTAGGTGCAGAACCAGAGCAGAATGGCGAGCGCGGCGCCGATCGCCTTCTGCTCGGCCTTGTGGTGGTAGGCGACGGTCACGAACATGTTGAGGTGCAGCAGCACCATCCAGACGGCCAGCAGCGTATAGGTGATGGTGATGAAGGGCGCGCTCAGGCCGAAGCACTCGTAGTTGTACCAGTTGCGGCTCGATATCAGTTTGTCGATTTCGGTGGGCGGACGAGCGCGCTGCCGCGCCAGCGTGCGTTCGTCCTGAAGGGTGGTCATCGAGCCGAGCATACCCGCGCACCAGTACTTGAAGACGCGCGTCTCCTCCAGTATCAGCAGCATCGAGTACAGCAGATAGAAAGCGTGGCCGGAGGCGCGGTACTCGATCCATTCGTGGCCGCCGGCCACGCACAGCAGCTGCTGGTTGTCGTACTGGGCGCGATCCTTGCACTGGCCGTGCATGACCGCCAGCACGTCGATGAGCCGTTTCACCACGTAGAACAGCAGCCAGCTGACGGCGAGCCGGCCGACCGGCCGCAGAATGTCGCGCACGTGCTCCCGCTGCAGCAGGTTGTCGAAGCGGTAGTGGTCCAGCGCGCAAATGGCCGCCACCGAGAAGATCATGAGCGCCGCGATCGTGTAGTTGTACGACGACTTGAACACATACACGTTAAACACGTTGTCCGGATGGACCAGATAGAAGTCGGGCATATGATCGACGTGGTCAAACGCCAGCGACAAGACGACGATTACGACGAAATAGGCGGCCGCGAAGATTTTCGGATCGCACGACAGCACCAGGTTGGCGACTTTGATGTGCCAGCGAATCATTTTGGCGGCGACGCGGCGACCAAAAAGCGGAGCGAAAAAACGCAATAAAAAAAAAAAAAAATGCGTAAAATGGCACCCGTTGGCACGCGGACGGAGCGGCAATTATATGGCCGCCACCAATTCGAGCCACGTATTGGGCCGGTGCGGTGCTCGTGCGTACCGAAATAAACGACGAATTCGCGAGAGACAAAATGCTGGCGAACGGCGAATATAATGTAATATTGAGATCGTATACACGGTACCGGCGACTGACGCGACCACAGACCGAATAAGGCGCGCCTACGCTTTTCAGTTGCTATTTCGCCCGTACGCGGATGTATCTTATCAGATTGCATACACTTCTATTCACGAACGCGTAATATACAGGTCGCGCATTGTCAGAACCGACCAACGGAAACGTCCAAAATTCGCATATCATATTTAGGTACAGGTATAGGTTTATAATTATATAGTATATCTATATAGGTATCGATATGGTATCGTAATCAATACGCACTTGATGAACCACCGATTATGATACTGAAGTATATGTCATTACCTGCTTCACCGTGCGAATGAAAAATAATCTCATTTTCTCGACGTACAATGGTTTTCTTGATTAGCAAAAAAAAAAAAAAAAAAAAAAAAAAAAAAAAGAAGTTACAAAAGGAAAAAACTAACGCAGCAGCAGCTCCGTTAGAAAAAAAGCAGGTTTTCAGCAAGTCGAAAATTAGTCGCTAAAACGTTATGGTTCCTAATAAATCATAATTGTTAATTGCGGTGAAATTTGTAACTATTGAAGTAAAATTACGAAGTTTAAAATGGGGGGCCGTGCGAGGGGCGACTGGAGAGTGGAGAGAATGGACACTCCCCTGGGACAAGCTGTTGTTAAAACTGATCGACTATTGTAAAAATAGAAGAAGGTACCTAGTGACTTTTTTTTCTTTTTTTTTTTGCTCTTCCACTGACCAGTTGACGTTTGTTGCGAGGTGCGTTGTAAAAATTGACCGGTTACACGTTCCCCGGCAACATCTATTACCTTTTTTGAAATGTAAACAGAAAATTGATTTTTTGGGAGTAAGTACCTCGCAGCCGATCCGCACCACCATTGGTAGCACGTTATCGCAGATTATAGTAAATATTTTATTTGCACTCGGTTATCGGCTCTAATAGAAAATAATATCATAAGTAGCTGTACTGTGCGCACCTTACGGTCGATCCGCACCAAAATCAATAGCACGTTGTTGGAGTAACTAAGTCATGTTGAATAAGTGCTTCGAATTTTGTAGCTATTAGTTCAAAATTCGCCATTTTCCAGCCAAAATAATAACAAACGTAGTGATACCGGATGTACCGTCCGACTGATCCGCACAAAAAGTGTTAAAATACGTTATAAGTAATAGATTAATAGTGAATATTAATTATTCGAGTTCTGTAGCTAAGTTAGTCAAAAATTAGCCATTTTATAGCCAAAATAAAGGCAAAAATAGTGTTACCGAAAGCACCGTCCGGCTGATCCGCCCCAAAATGGACAGTATGTTATAATGAATATTCGTTCGAGTGTCTGTAGTCGTTGGTCCAAAATTAGGCATTTGATAGGCAAAATAAAAATAAAAATAGAAGTGCTGGAAGCACCGACCGGCCCATCCGCACCTGGATCGATAGGTCAGACGCCTATCTTAATGTTAATGGTCGTTCCAAATTTTACGACTATCGGACAAAACCTGCGACATGTACTTACCGTGGTAACAAGAAATTGACTTATGTCTTATCAGAGAATATCTAAAAGTTAGTAAAATATGTCCTAATATGGAATAGTTGAGATTTAATCCGACATAATGTAAAATAGTAAGGATTAGAAAATGGTGATTGATATAGTGGATTTTGCAGGTAAGTTGAGAAACTTATCCACAAATCTACCAATATAACAAGCAAACTAGCCATAAATAATTAACGAACATTATGGAGAAACCTCATGAATTTACAACAAAAAGTAATCAACGTAGTATAGGTTTATAATATTTATACGTGTATTGCCTATCTGTATGAATTAGATCTTTTGGCGCCAAAATTTTTCTCAAGTTATAAAACGACAAGCGTACCCACCCCAGACAACCGGTCGTTTCGTGAAACCAAAATTAATACGTAGACTTTCATAAAAAAACCTACATAAAAATACTTTTTCCCCCACTTTGGCTAACGAGTTAATTAACTGATTAGCCAATATATTGTATACCTACCTACTCGTAAAAGGTTGGTCAAAGTCGAAGTTTGCGTAAAATTGAACTTAACGTAATAACGTGATGAACAAACGAAAGGAAAATTGATTAAAAATTGAGAAGTTTCAATTATGAATCTGCAGCCTGTGTATAGTTTTCATAGCTTTATTGTCTATTTATAGTGACGATTTCTGGCATAATATAATAAATAATGAAGTAGGCTATTTTCGGGCAGGAGATGTGTGGAAAGGGCTGCAGTTTTTACTTACTACCTATACCACTGAGTTTCCAAACGAAATCAAACAATTTTTGTAAGTAAACCTGGTTTTTCATTTTTCAAATAGTAGTTTTGTATTGGTAGGATGAAAGAGCGCAAGTTTCTTCATAAACATATACGAAGTCAAGGTTAAAATTTTATTATCAGCCATCGAGTATTCAACTATCATAAACACTGAATTGATAAACTGATCGTATGCTTTTTAAACAAAGATAGCACTTAGATCGTGTAAAATTATTAAGATGAAATTTTGATCATCAGTTTGATCATTTTGTGATTCAGCAGCTTATTCTTTCTCAGTGGCTGCATGAGAAATGATATGAAGAGAAAAATAGGTACATAAAAACACGACCAAAGATTATGAAAATCCACACAAAAGAAAAAAAAAAAATTTTGTTCAAAAAATAATATCTACCTAATCTATTTCGTAGAATTTTTATTGTTAATTTGACGACATTTTTCTACATGCTTTGAATGATTATTTCACATCACGACGGTATCTATCAATCATTATCATTATAATAATTGATTCAGGTATACTTTCAAGTACTTATATCAGTCTAGACAGGCGCGAATAAGTGTAAAATAAATTTTTGGGGGACTTAAAAAGTATTCTACTTTTTCCTTTCTTCCATTTTTCCCACCTTCCTACCTCTTTTTCGGCCTTTTCCATATTTGTTTTATTCGTCGAGTTTCGAATCCCTAAACCCTCCCCCAACCGCGTCTGAGTCTACGATATTAGAATTTAAAATCCAAAATTTTAATTCCTACCTAATAAAATTTGTGATCAGTAATGATTATTTTACTCGTCTTTTTATAAGCTTTTGTTCTACTCACTACTGCGATTTTCCAATATACCAATACTGCTGCGAACTTTCCACAGCGAAATAATATTTATTTCGTATGAAGCTAATAAAGCCCCCCCAAAAAAAATATATATAAAAGCTTATCTTTTAAAAACGCATTTTTAACGTAAACTCATTATTTTTTTTTTTTTTCAACCTTTCTAATTTACATTTTTCGATCATTACCAATTTAATGAACATCTTTATACTTCCAGTGGCGTAGGAATGGCTTTAAAATTTTTGCACTTCATTTCATGCCCTTTAAAAGAATAATCTACAATACTAGATGTCCGAAAGTTATCTCTCAAGTCAAATGGGTCTTATAGAACTCATCGAGAAAAGCAAAACGGTTCCTATTAACGGGATTTGGAATTGGTTGTTTCATAGATACAAGGCTCTCAAATTTTCAAAATTTTCATTGTTAAATCAAATGAGGAAGTTCAAAAAATTCTACAAATTTGATTTTCGATGAGTGCATCTTATTTTACTCATCGAGTACATTAAAAAACGTTCTCATGACCAGGTCCCTATCTTCAATACATACAAAGTTAAATGTATTTGAAATCGAAAGAAATTTTTTGAAATTTTTGCATGACTGATGTTCATTTTTTTGAAATTTTGAAGAAAAAAAAACGTTCCGCTGTGTGGATTCGAACCTGCAACCTTTGTGCGATGCGTACTACCATCTTTTGTAAATTTTGCCTTCAAACGAATAAATATGCAACCTATTTCACACACGCCCATGAAAGCTTGTATCTTTGAAACAACAATGCCAAAAAAAAGGATGCAGCCATGAACTTTTTTGCTTTCAACATGAACCTATTTTTTGCATTAGAGAAAGCCGTTTTATGCAGACTGAGAACCACCGTGCAGGACTAAGTGCTTTGGCCGATAAATTTTCCAAAACGCTGCAAATGGAAACTTTATTTCAAGTTTCTGAAACAATTGCGCATCCAGTACTGTAGACCTTCCAAAAACGCGTAAATTGTATGTAGGCTACTCTTTTAGTCCTCAACAAAAATAAAAATAATAATAATAATAATAACAAAATACTTTAAATTTTGATTTTAATGATGGCGTACAAATAAAAGCGAAATAAGGTAAACCAACATTCGTGCGTTTATTCATAATAATTATACTTCTTCTTTCCCTTTTTAAACTTTTTTAAACGCATTTTTTCTTTGTTAAGATTTACGTTTTCTTGCAACTTTTTTTTTTGTACTCAAGTTTAATGTACTCACACACTTTTTTTTCAATCCCCTACTCAAATGCACAGTTTTCCTTTGAGCCTGAATTACTTTCAACAAAACGATTATTTATTACGTTTTCTCGCGACTTACAATTTCTCCTTCCACTTCACTTTTTCTCAGATTTTCAGATCTTTTCCTTATTATAATGTCTTTTTTTTTCCTTTTTTCTCTTTTCCTTATTCTGTCTTTTTTTTTTCTTTTTTTCTAGTTCCAATTGCAAAAACCTTTTCATAAAGATAAAACGGTAACTACCTACGTTGTGAGAAAGAAAAAAAAAGTTTTACTAAATCATTGTGACTTTTGAATAAAGGTACGTTTCGGTCATTTAAGCCAGCCGAATATTACATATCTATCTACTTTTAAATTTTACTCACCTTATGCCATGATGATTAGGCCATTGAAAGAGTTGCTTTTTTCTTCTTTTTTTTCCTCCCAAGTGCGTAACTCTATTCTTATTCTTTTTTTTAATTTTTCTCTTCCCTTATGAGAAAACTTATCGAAATATACCTTTTTCGAAGCTAATAGAAGAAAATTTCCTGCGCTGTAATTCCTTAGATGTCGCCTTCTTGTAATGCCTTATGCCTCAAAATCTGATAACAAATTTCATCGTTAGGCCCTTTGACTTTTTTTTTTTTTTTTTTTACATATTTTCTCACATCCGATTATATTAATGGAAAATGTTTCAAATTTAAGCTTTTATACGAAAAACTGAAAAAGCGAAGGAAGGTAAAAAAATGAAATCAAAAAAAAAAAGAAAATCGAAAGAAATAAATTTTAAATTTTACACTCGAAAACGTTTATGCGGATTTCGTTCGGTACTTCTGATTTTTTTCGATTTATTTTTTCGTTTTGAAATTTGATATTAGTTGGAAAGTCAAACTGTGCTGTAGTTTTGACAATTGAATTCGAATCTTTGGTAACGAAAAAGTTCAATTGTCAGCACTGTAATTTGAAAGAAGGAAGAAAATTTTTTTTGCTTTTACCTACTTGATAACGGTGGTGGAAAATTTTTGTATGAGATCAGATTTCTATTGCCTTATTTTTATGTACGTAGGCAGGCTACCTATTTAAATAAATAAACAACAACAAATGAAATTGATTTCTTCAATTTTTGTATCAAAATTTACGACATTCTCAGCTTACAGTTCACGAAAAAGTCTATATAAAATTTCGGTTTTTTCATTTCAAACGAATAAATTTTTAGTTATTAGGCAGCTTTTCTTTGAAAATCTGCTTATTAAAATCGTTCTCATAAAAATACCTGGGTGTAAAACATGTGTGTTTTTCGATTTATGAAAAAATATGACTTTTGGCACCATTAAGTCAAATTTACGTGCATATAATAGGTACATCTAATACATACTTACAGATATATACCTATAATTATGTATGATTCTTGTTAACACAGTGGCCAACAGTTTGCAATTTTCATCAAATAGTCACGAAGTTTGACACAAACATTAATACAGCAGGTGACGCTGAATCCGTCATCTGTTGAACTAATGGTGAAATTTTGTAAAACAGAACCAAATGGACCTTTCCTGTACGTTTTTCATCAGAAAATCCGGGACTAATTTTTATTTAATCCAGTGAAAAAAACACAGTGAGGGAGAAAGAGAAATCGAAAATCGAGTCGATGAACCTTGATTTTTACACTTTCAAAAAGTGTTCTATTTTTTGTTCAGTTTCATCTCGGAAACAAGCATCTCAAATTTGTGTCCATTGTTTTGGTTTCAGTGGCGTCTTGAGGGGGCTGAAGCTGCCCTGGCGACAAAAAAACAAAGAACAAAAAAGTGTGGGTATGTGAACATACATGCCCGCACCTTCACAGGTTATCGGCAGCATCACAGCCATTTGGTAGCTCGTCGCTATTTTAACTTGTAGGTTTCCAGTTTGATTCCCCATGTCACCAATCTACAGAAATGGTGACCCGGATATGATTGAGCCACCTCTCTACCAGTTTACACAACCCCTCTGCAGAGTGGCATCGAGCCACGATGGAGTATAGCAGCAGCCTACAGCTCTGCCCTCTGTGTGCTGTCATGCTGCAACCACACCTGTAGCACTGAGGGTGTGGTTGTGGAAAAGTGAACATATGTATATCTCGACACCTTCACAATCTATTGTGGTAATGTCGTGGCTATTTTAACCTGCAGATTACCAGTTTGATTCCCCACCCTGACAACCACAACCTCCAAAAAGATTGTTCAATATATGAAGACCTCAACAGTTTGAATTATCTTAAATTAATCTTCCATGCTGATCAACATCACTCCCGCACTCTTACAAAATGAATAGTAGAAATTATCTATTCAAATCTCTTCAATCTCTGTACTTATTACATTTTCATCATTGGAATTTGCATACCTAATAATTGTGTCAATATCAACTTGGCTTATATCAGTATTATTGAAAGAGAGTGTAGTATGTTTGGACAATGAAGAAGGGTGAGTGAAAGAATGAGGAAATTTAATTTTTGTATGAATTCTTCTCAGTCACCTCTGGAGTAAAATCCTGAGTATGCGCCTATATTCAGTTTTCTGCGAATATTGTTTACACGGCTGATTCTAGACCAAAAGTATTTAGTGATATAATGAAAATAAATTTGACAAAATTTCCAAGAAGAATTTTTCCATTCACTCTTTTCGCATCTCTCATGGTGAATGAGAAACGCACCCATCAAACTGTTGTTCTTTCCAATTCCTGCTTTTTTTTTTTTTTTTTTGAAAAAGTATGAATGATCTTGATAATTAAATTTATAAAAAATATAAAGATACAAAAAAAAATGGATGAGAATGTTTATGTAGGAAATTTTAGAAATTTCATTTCTGTACATAATTTTTGTTTTCTTATGTTAAGGTTGCGAAAATTGTACCACTTTTCACTTTTGCTGCCCATAATTAAAAAAATAATATTTTTAGAATCCTCAATGATATATTTTCCAATTTTTATATCCTTACTTTTATTATATTTTCATTCACACCAGCCTCACTTAAATATTGTCAAAATTACTCCAGGTTTTATGAACAAATTCCAGGTGGTACGATTTGGGCAACTTGTTTCCTAAATTGTACCAGTTAATTTCCTAAATCGTAGCTGTGATAATTTTTTAATTTTTATAGCTTATTTTATTGTTTTTGGAGTTGGTTTTAATTTATTTTTATTTTTTACCATATTTTTAGAAATCTTTTTAATAAATAAATGACAATATACTTGTCAAAATGTTTTGAAACACATAACAACAAAAAGTGGTACTAAGAAGGAAACTCACCACCCTTATCAGGGGTACGATTCAGGAAATGATGTTCAATTTTTCATCTTCAAACCATAATCTGAATTAAAATTTTCTGAAAATATGATGAAAGAGGTTTTAAATTCAACTAAATTGACAATTTTGAGAGCTGAAACATTTTTTTAAGCCTAGGCTTATTAAAACAACATGATTGTATTATTTGTCCTTCAGTATACTTTTTTTCTTAAGCTTGTGAAGAAGGGGAAAATGAATATATTGAGAAAATTTTTGGTTCCCTCGTGGTAATTTGTATTTAGTTTTCATATTCACCAAATGGATAAGTAATTCACTCTCCTTTTTTTTTAAATATCAGCAGTGGTTCAATTTAGGAAATGATATGATTTTGTCAACCTTATCCTACAACCAACTAGTATGAAGATATTTTCAAAAACCCAAAACAACGAATACATTTTGCAGAGCCTTGAAATCAACTCACCTCTTAGATTCAATGACTTTTACCATACTCATAAACCTTCAAAACAATTACCAAAACTCAAAGGGTCTGTCTAAAAACCTTTTGTTGACCTTGACTGGACAAAAAGGTTAGTATGGAGACCTCAATGCTTCAATGCCAACTTCTGTGCACTGACCACATCTTTCCCTCCAAATCTACCAGTTTATGGCACTATCTGACTTTTGCCCTTCCTTTTTCCTTTTGGTAATTGTAGCTCTGGTGTTCCTTCAGTTATTTTTTATTCCATTTATGACTGTTAACTCTTCTTGCATGCCTTCTATATTCTCCTTTTACCCTTTTTATTTGGAAGATTATGTCGGTTCTTTAACTCTAGCTGTTCAAGTTGGTAAATGAAAACCTTTTGCTTCTAAAGAACGCTAAAATATTCATTCTTTAAATATAAAAAAAAATTTCTGAAAAGAGAAAAATAATTATTTTAAAATTTCTCCAGCAAGATATATAGGTCTAAGGACTGGAATTATTGAAGTCCACTTTCTTTCGTCTTCTTACCATATAGGCTTTATACGTCAATTCTGTCAAATTCCAAGACAAAACTTTTTAATTAGCACCAACTTCAATAATTCCAGTCCCTAGATCTACATCTTGCTGAAGAAATTTTAAGGGATTATTTTCCTCTTTTTAGAGTATTTTTATTGTGTTTTTGAAGTCGGTTCTATTTTTGGAAAAAAATTAACTACCTACCATAAGGCTTTTTTTGTTTCATTTTGATTCCAGCAGATTTTACTGAAGAAATTTTAAAAGAATTATTTTTCTCTTTTTAGAGCATTTTTATTTGTTTTTTGTTCTTTGAAGGTAGTTAGATTTTTTGATGAAAACATTTTTTTCAATAATTTCTCATTTCTAGCATTAGCGGCAATATTAGGGGAGACTGGAGTACCATGGAATAAGTGTACCATGTACAGAACTAACTTCCCTTTAATTTTTGGTCAAACTGGTTCCATAGCATTATGCATCATATACCTGCTAATTAGTCCATTTGTTTAGTATCATTATCAAATTCATTGCTCAAAAGTTGTTGGAATATTTATCAAAATTATACCAAAATTAAAATGTTAATAACTTGCAAGAAGTGTGACCAATAGGAGAGAAATTAAGCATTTAAATTTTTGGATATGTTCCAAATAAGTTTAATAGTCAGTGATTAATTTTTCAAATTTACCAATACTCAAAAACACTTGAATTAAATATAATGTTAATTTCTAGTTTGAAGGTGAACCTAGGAATGTAAATTCTCTGGTGTACCATAGAACATGCTAAAAATACCTTACAGTTTTTTGCAAATAATTTTCCTAATTAGAACAGCCCAAAAATATGAAACATTGGATCTTGAAAAATTTGAGGATACTGCGAAAGATAACTTCCTCAAAGTGTTGTGCAATGCCTAGCCGCCGTAGGTTTGACTGTGATAAATACATCCGCAGACTTGGACTTCCTTGCAAAATCAGCAGATAATGCGCTAGAATATACCAGGTCAAAGCCTGTGGTAAGTGCAGTATCTACAGAGACTGGTGAACTCGCTCAACTTAGAGCCCAAATAGCTCAGTTGACCGAGGAAGTAAAGAGGAACAAAAGCCAAAGCTCAACGAAACCCAATAGCAGCTGGCGACAATGATCTAAGTCAAGAAACAACAACAATAATAGTAGCAATAGCAAAGGACGACAGTCCCGGTCCAGAGACCGTAGATCAATTTCCAACAACAGGGGTCAGAGTTCAACTACCCCGAGAACATCATCACCCAAAAACCAGTCTCGAAATTGGGATGAAAAGAGTTGTTTCTTCCATAACAGGTTTGACGCAGAGGCCACCAAATGCAACAACAGGTGCAAATGGTGGGGCAAATCCTATACCAAGGAGGCGTCAAACTAGAACAAGGGGTCATCTATGCGGCCGAAGACCCCTTGGAAAAACACTCATGCCGCCTGTTCATAAAGGACAGTACTAATAGGAGATCATACTTGATAGACTCAGGTGCAGACATGAGTATATTGCCAGTAAGTAAAAACCAAAAAGTACTTCCTCCAAAATACTATCTCCATACTGTGAATGGTCAAAACTTTCCAGCTTACAGACTTGAGACCAGCAAAGTTGACATCGGACTTAAGGAAAATATGACGTGGTCCTTCACAATTGCTGATGTTCCAAACCCGATCCTGTGTGCAGATTTCCTTGCACATTATGGCCTGATCATTGACCTCAAACAGGGCAAATTGATCGATAGTGAATCTAAAAATTGTATGGATGGCAAAACGCATGCTTACAGACTGGACACAAATATATCCAACTGTACAAAAGTCAACGGACAACTCTTACAGATCCTGTCTGACTATCCCTGAGTCACTCAACCATCAATTTGCAGGCATCCTACCTATAAACATGACACAGTTCATTACATAGAGACCAAAGGACCGCCTTGCCATGCTAGAGCACGAAGGTTACTGCCTGACAAACTCAAAGCAGCACGGGAGTACTTCCATTGCATCATTGAGGAGGGCGTATGTTGCCCCTCAAAAAGCTCATGGAGCTCCCCTATCCACATGACCAAAAAAGCAAGTGGAGAGTGGCGAATTGTTGGAGACTACAGGGCCTTAAATGCCAAAACAGTTCCTGATCGCTACCCAGTCCCCAATATAATGGACTTCAACGCGAATATGAAGGGTAAAATGATTTTCACCAAAATAGACATCAACTGGGCATTCCACCAAATTCCTATGGCTGACCAGGACATACCAAAGACAGAGGTTATAACCACCTTTGGACAATTCGAATACCTTCGAATGCCGTTTAGACTTCGCAACTCAGCACAAACTTTCCAGAGATTTATCAATGGACTGTTTAGGGAATTGCCGTTTGCATATGCATACTTGGATGATATCTGCATTTGCTCTGAAGGCGGTGAGCAACAGTACGAGGAGAATGTAAAAGCCATCATACAGCGTATACACACTGCCGGGCTTACTATCAACATAGGTAAAAGCTTATATGCACAGACTGAAATTGACTTCCTCGGCTACAAAGAGATGGTGAACTTCTATAGATGTTGCATGAAGAATGCAGCAGCCGAACAAAGTAAGCTATTTGCACTAATTAAGACAAGCAAAAAGATAGATAAGACTCCACTCGAATGGAATGAAGAAGCCAAACAGGCCTTTGAGAAAATCAAAGATACACTGGAAAATGCAACTCTATTGGCTCATCCAGACAAAAGTCTGCCATTATGCGTGAGTACCGATGTCTCTGATTTTGCTATTGGTGCAACCTTGTACCAATTGGATAAAGACAACAAGAAGTTACCGCTAGCTTTCATCTCGAGGAAGCTCTCAAAAACCGAAAAGAACTATAGCACATACGATAGGGAATTGCTCGGAATTTTTGCTGCGTTGAAGCATTTCAGGCACCAATTAGAGGGTAGATGTTTTTCTGTGTATACTGACCATAAACCCCTAACATATGCCTTCACACAAAAAGCAGAACCAGCATTGCCGAGAAGAGCACGACTATTAGACTATATTAGTCAATTGACTACAGACATTCAGTATATAAGTGGAGAACTTAACACTCCAGCTGATGCCCTGAGTAGAATCGAAGCTATCTCGGCTCCTGTCCAATTGCCTTATGCTGAAATAGCTAAAGCACAGCTTAAGGATGCAGAATTGCAAGAGTTGTTATCGAACGATGATACTACTCTCAAATTGAGACAGCAAAAAATTCCCGGTACTGATGTTTTATTAACATGTGACATCAGTTCAGGAACATCCGCTGCCCCCTCTCTCCCATCATCATCCCTACGCCCATACCAAAAACCGACCACCGAGGCATAGGGGAGATGACAGCTGGGCAAATTACCTGGCCCAAATGCACGCCTGTAAGGAATCCTACAAGTGCGTCGGGGCTGTGGTAGGTAGCGCCCTGGCAAAATGGGAGGCCAACCAGAGGCGGAAGTAAAACCCGCATATCCCCCCAGGCCTTGCGCATTTTGATCATTTTTGCGGCGCAAAAATGGGGGGAGTAGCTGTGGGGACTCACCAGTATGAGGAAAAGGGGCTTGGACCCTCAACGACAGTCGCTGCCCCAAAGGGCAGACAAATAATCGTCCTTGTGACGTTGAATACTCAAATTACGTTCGATCGTAATTACCTGTATATACTTGCAGGTAATGTACGAGTACCGAATCGTGACACAATAAGATGATGTCACGATTCGTATACGAACTGGCCAGCCATCTCTTATCTCGATAGGGGATGATGCGACCTGGCCGTTCTAACCAACGTACGTATTATCTTACGTACGTGTGTTTGTCTGCGTGTAAATAAGCTGTATATAAACAACCCGAATCGGCTCTAAAATTGCCAGTATTCGGTCTGGTTCTAGCTTACCCATACTTATGTACAAAGTGGCTGAACACACTTAAATTCTGTAGAATTTCCTTCTGGTGAGAATATCTCTCACGATAAGGTATTCCACATGGGATATAACATGTACCATGATACACCACCCTCAGTTCTATGGTACACTACCCCAATATACTATGGAATAAAAAAAGGTACCCCTTTAAGATAGAATTAGAAAAGAACTATCAAGTATTAATTGCCTCTTTTGTTTTTTGTTTTTTGTTTTTTGTACATGAAGGTTCATTCTTTTCAAATATATTGGTCCCAAATTTCTAACTCAACTCTAGCTCACATTAGAGACAATAAGTAAAGAAGTATTCCCTGTTACCCCAGTCTCCCCTACTTTAAAACCAACAGTTTTTTTTATATCGAGATGACTCATAAACTACCTCACTGATTCTAAAAAAAAATTAATGGCACTATCATGGGATCATCTTCTTTCATTTATAAAAAAATAATTTATCAAAAATGATGCCCATGTTGAGAGGTTATGCTGCAACAAACATTAAAAAAAAAGTGTATGTTTGGTCACATTTTTGTACACGTTTAGTTCATTTACAAAAACATGCTGTACAAAATATAGACGACTATTATTCCCAGTTTTGAAAATAATAGCCGCTTATATTCTACCTGTTCTCACAGACAAACGCCACCAGATATGATGACAATGTCAAGTCATCATATTTGGCAGATGTTTTCATGTCATTCCACCTGCTTTAAGTCAGCCATTTTCGATTATAACACAAACTATACAGACAATGTATTCTCTTCTGTTGAAGACAAACTCATTCCTAAATCTCCTCTTGAACTGAAAGGTACGAATGTTAAGGTATCTACACTGGAGGTTATAGATTATTAGGTTTCATTGGAAGATAAAATAGACATAGATTTAATAAGTATAGAAGAATAGACTGATATTTAAAGTGCTCGATATAATTTTGTAGAATAATAAATAAGATAATAAGAATTGTCTCTATTTGATTGAGATTTTCTACACCCAGAAAAACTCGGTACAGTGTAAGGATCGAATTGATAACCTCCTCTATTTTTGAAGTCAGTTAAAAAAAAAAAAAAAGGGAAAAAAGGAAAAACCAACTTAATTTAGAAATTTATCAATGTGACCTAGGTAACTCTCGAATGAAACAATAATTTCTTTGCCCTATTCCTTGGTGAAATTTCACCTCGCGTTAATCGTTTGTTACGTCATTTTTATTCATTTAATATAATTATTGCATTCGAGAAAATTATTTGGTTTACG
Organism: Ericerus pela; assembly: GCA_011428145.1. Taxonomy (NCBI): domain Eukaryota; kingdom Metazoa; phylum Arthropoda; class Insecta; order Hemiptera; family Coccidae; genus Ericerus; species Ericerus pela. The sequence goes on along the minus strand of WOFM01000549.1, from coordinate 3,838,739 downwards.
AAAAATTCTAACCAAACAGTTAACTTCCGAAGCTAATGCGTTATTCTGCTTTATGTGTGCAAATGCAAAATGTCGCACCGAATCAAGGTACGAAGGCTGCAACCGTCTTGGAAAATCAACAAAATAAAACGAAACGACCCGCAAAATTTTCATCGACCGCCAACGTCTTGTTTGGCTCCATTCGAGGGTAATTTTAAGACAAAATCTAACATCCGGCCGCACGAATCATTAGGTAAATACAGTATTAAACGTAATTTATTAGACTAGAGGGAAATAATTCAGTTTCCTAAATCGATCTGTATTCCGAGTAGATAGGTAGATAGGTAGGTAGGTAGGTAGATAGGTACGTATAGTGCCACCGACGAATAATGCCGGAAATGATGAATAGCAAATTTGTAAAGAGACGTTTAAATGTATTTTAGCACGTAACTAGATCAACAATTCACGGAGATAGCTGCCAATTCAAATGCACTGAAAGTCTTCGTGAACAAACATTCGTTATTTCATTTAAAATGGGAGACTTGTATGGAACGATTCTGCAGATTCGTTAGAATAGAAAGTTCTAATACTTTTTACTACGTCTGTAGCCGCAATGATGACGTAGAAAATATAGCGAGATTCCGGGGGAAGTCCTCGACCAGCGAAATAAAACTAACCAACATCAACTTAATGTAGGTACCTATATAAAATACTGTATTAATTTATTCGATACGTGGTATTTTCACAGAAATAGTGTTTTTCGGCTCAAGGGTATATAATCCCCCCCCCAATACCGCCATAAAATTATCACTGCTGTCTGCTGAATCTTGATAGAAATAAAAGTAAAGTTCAGAAGAGAATATGGGCACCGTGATTGGACGTTGGGAGGATTTTAGTTAGGGGGGCTCATATAAATACTACCAAGAAACACCATCCTAAAAAAAAAGTGTCGTTTTTAAATCCTTTCTTTTGTTTGCAAGTTATTTTTCTCTTGAAAACTTTTTTTGGGGAAATTTAAGGGGGCTTCAATCCCCCGGTCCCCTTGGCAAGGCCCATGGCACCAAGGAAAGGAAATTTTTAAAAATTATCTTCATCTTGAAAACTACCTGTGGAACCGCCATACTTTGTCTAATATAAAATACATTCGCCAGTTATAGTTAGGGGTAAGATGGCTGTGAGGTTAAGTTCACTGCTTTTAGCTGGCGAATATGTAGGTCCCAGGTTCGATTCCCCGAGCTGACAAAAACAAAACCTACATCTGGTGACCCTTGACATATGCTGGACACGCACACACCCTAATGGTGCATGGTGGAACTCACAACTCTTCTTCCTAACTTGAGTTGCTGATAGATAGTGCCCTTTACAGAAGAAATAGAACCCGTATAGGTAGTATAAGCCTGTGGGTATAGGTATAAGAGGCATTTCTGACTCCGCTCAACCTCCTACAGCATCTAATGTCGTTCAACTCATGTTGAGTCTCTCTAGGGGGGAATGTGTGGGAACTGCCATACTTCTGCCTAATACATAATACATTCGTCAGTAATAATTGGCAATGAGATGGCCGTGCATTTAAGTTCACCGCTTGTAGCTGAAGAATATGTAGGTCCCAGGTTCGATTCCCTGAGCTGACAAAACCTACACTACTACCAATTGAATTGGTGAATTAATTAATTGTAATTAATATTTAATGTCAAAAATTTTGCGTTAAAGGCCAAGGTATTGAATATTCTTGGGACTATAAAGGAAGATCATTTCATTTTTAACCGACTTCAAAAAGAAAAAGCTTATAGAAACAAATTTTTAAAAGATAAGCTTTTTTTTTGGCTTTAACTTCGTGGGAAATAAACATTACTTTGTTGCGGAAAGTTGGCTCATTATTATTATATTTGAAAATCGCAGTAGTGAGTAGAATAAAAGCATATAAAAATGAGTAGGTTATCAATTCGATTTGTATTTTTTTTTTTTTTATGTTTGTTCCTGCATAACTTCGCACCCTGGTAACCGATTTTGATGAACTTCTTTTTAAATGATAGAAGATGATCTCATTGTCAGTTCCATTGAATTTTTTTTAAATCGTTGGATGGTTTTTCAGTTATAATTAAATAAAAAACTCTTAGTTTTAAAGTAATAATTATTGTCACTAATTCTAGAAACGAAAAATCATCAAAAAATTTTTCTATCAAAAAAATAAATAAAATTAAAATCATCTAAAAAGAAAAAAATAATTTTTTTTTTATTTCATCCGTAAAATATTTATACTGGAATTGAAATGAAACGAAAAGCGTTATGGTATATAAATAATTTTTTTCAAAAAATGGGAGTCATAAAATTGGAAGGAATTGACGTATAAAGTCTACAAATGGTAAAAAAAAAAGAACGCCGACTTCAATAATTCCAGTCCCTAGATTAAAATCCTGCTCAATAAATTTTAGAAGAATTATTTTTCTCTTTTTAGTGCATTTTTTTATTGTTTTTTCAAGTTGATTCTATTTGTTTTAGTCATAAATTTCTATATTTTCACAATGCATATAACTGTTCGAACGAAAAAATAGCAGGTATTTTATTTATTTTTTTTTGAAAACCTTCTGAAAGTAGATTAAATTAATTTTTCTAAAGTTAACTTACTATTTCAATGAAACGAAGTATAATTTTTCTACTTTAAAGATTTAAACTACAATTAAGATGAAAGGACTCAATTTTAAGAGTTTTAAAAAGCCTGAAAACATTGCGAAATGATGAAACGAATTATTGGTGAACCAATAATTTTATCTGAGATGAAAGACAAATTATGCAAAACTACTACAGAAAATTTTTTTTATTGTTTCTTTCTTTCTTCATTCAGAATATCAAATTAAGTAATAATAATACGGGTATATTTATGATGTTTAATGAAATAAAATAGTAGCGTACTTACGCAGATATCATGAACACTTAGATGGCCACTGTTAATTTCTGCATAAGCACTGCAAAATATGAAGTGTAGAAATACAAAATTTCATCGAGTTTGACCTAACTGAAAATTTCCTGAATTTTCAACCAATTTTAATTTTTTTTTTTCTAAGAAAAAACATAAATATATCGCCAATCACAAAATAATCTAAATTCCAGCTTTCGTTTTCTTAAAAAACGAATAGTCATCAACGTATCCAGTCATACTTTCTCCTTAGCTTCAGAACCATCCGGTAATCCTCCAAGGTCTGGAAATCATATTTGACTAATCTGTTTTCTGGAATTTTGGAAACATATTTTTTGAATCTCTATCATCCCATTGACCTCTAAATCTCTCATAGGTGAATACAAGGAGTGGCGCGAAAGGGTCTACCACCCCCTCTATTTCAAAAATTAAATTAAATAAATAAATGAAGAGATTACCTACTCATTATATTCAACCAATTTTACTCGCACAACCAATTCGCATACGGTAACTCACAATTTTTTACTACAAATCAAAAATCGATAAAATTTATACTTACAGCCTATAGTCAAATATTCTGAAAAATAAATAAATAAAATATAGCACACAAAATTTATAGTGTAGTTGGGTGAATCCTCTACAGTAACATACTAAAGTTTTCACTTTTCAAGCCTTTTGAAATTTTGAGAAGCGGTATGGTTATCCCTCAAAATTCGATTCTTAGCCTTTTTCTCCGCAAATTTTGATTTTATGATGAAAATAGTTCAATAATAAATTGGTTAACATAAAATTTTCTACAAAAAACGTTCCATTCATTTTTTTCGTTCCATTTTCTCCTTCCCTTCCAAAGAGTCTTTAAAAAAACGATTATTAGCTGAATATGTTCAATTTCAATGGAAAACTCAATACATAATATTTTCTATCCATCCCCCCCCCGTTTCATAATCCCTTATCACCCTGTCCACCTTCACAGTTTTTCTTCGGGAGAATAGTAAGTTGTGCTTGAAGGTGGAAAAGATGATAATGGATTGAGGAAGGGGGCGGAAGGGTAGCATTGCTTCATGAAAACGGCTGGGTGGACTATGAAGGCGGAGAATTGAAATTTGCGGAGAAAAGGCGGAGTGCTCCCAAATTAGTTTTGCTGTATCGTCTCTGTCTCAATGTGAGTCATCTTTATACTAAAGTGAGTGGCAGATCCCAGTCCATAAAAGAGTGGCACTAACTTGGGTAAAATTATTTGGACAGTTGAAGAAAAAATGTGAAAATCTCTTGGTTCTTATTCAACCGAGACATCGAATACCTATATAATTATCTAATACAAAAAAATTATTCATTAGTACCAACCTATTTATATGTACACCTACATAAATTTACAAAAGTTAGTATCCACCAAAAAATAACTTAATCAACATTTATGATCAACAAAATTTCACGAATTCAAGAATTTAATTTTATCATAGACATTATTCAAATATAATGTACAAATTCCATTTCACTTGGTGGACCAGATGTTATCATTGTTCTAACCACTTGCCTATGACATGGCTGCCTCTCATTTGACCTGAACTTATCAAACTATCCCTATTGTCAAAACAGTTATTTTATTATTGGTAAGCCAATTTATAGCGACTCGCGTAATCTCTGGCCCCATAACTACACCTGCCAATAGCTAGTTCCTTGTACCTTTTTCACGGAAAGAAGCCTTCTGCAGTAATTAAATGTCTCCTTATCAATGTCGGTCAGTTCTAAAATGATAAAGGCTTCAAGCAACTGCGCAATGAGCACCACTAATCCTGCCCAGTTTTCCAGAATTCAAATAAATAAGTATATTTTCGTAGAAAACCTACTTAATAACCAATAGTAAAAAATAGATCATTCCAACGTTTGAAAGTTTCATAAGCATTTAAAACTAACTTATACATAATTATGTACACATTAGGTAGGCACCTAGGTAATATCGTTATCAAAATTCTACTAACAAAAATATCGTCAAATTGTAAAAACTTTTGTAAATTTCTCCCTCCAAATTATTAATCTAATATACGTAAACAATGAAAGAAAATTAATTATTAATATCGAGTTATAAAATGTGATATAGTGGTCCAGTCAAATCGTACAAAAAAAGAATTAGCCCCCAAACCTTAACTAAAAAAAAAGTGCGAGGGTCCCCCTCACATATTTAATGTGTAAACATTCAGCTGAAGCACGATAAATATGTATCTAGTGTATGTGTGCATGCATGTATCGCGCTGCCAGATTGCCACGATGTATGCTTGTGAGTGTGTGTGTGTGTGTGTTATGTGACAAACAGAATTCAAAACTGGACAATGCGCCATGCAGTTTTTTTATGCAATCTCAACTTTTTTGTATCTAATATTTTTTTTACACCCAGGAGGAAGCGGACTAGAGAGCAAGAATGTTTACACATTAATAAGGTTGTTGAGATGGTCCCGTAGATTAAGATACTAAAAGTTGCACCCTCCACACTGCATGAATTTTTGGAAAGAAGGTGTTTGTCCCACAAAATTTGGTCTTTCCCGTTTTTTTCCGCGAATTATGATTTTGTGATAAAAATAGATCAGTACAAAATTGTTCTACATAAAATTTTCTACAAAAAGGGTAGCACACAATTCTTTTTCCGACGCTCCCCTTTCTTTCCAGAGAGTCTTGAAAAATCCATTCTTCAGTGAATATGTTCGATAGTATTATATGGAAAATATAACTCGATTATCATACCCTGTAAATAATTTGTAAACCTAATACATATTTTCTATTCGTCTACTCCTCTTCCATAACCCCTTCAAACAAAAAAGGTTTTCATATAGTTTCTTTCTCAACGCCCCCTTCCGCTCCAGAAAGTCTTAAAAACAATCAAATTCAGTGAATATAGTTGTTTTCAGGCCTCTCTGCAAGGAAAATGGGACATCGGGCAAAAAACTGCATTCGACCTTTTTCTAGGAAATTTTATGCTTAATAATTTCGTACCGACTTATTTTTATCACAAAACCAAAATTTGCGGAGAAAAATGAGAAAAATCTAATTTTGGGTCGTATACACTCCCACCCTAAAAATACAAGACGCGGAGAGGGTAAAACTTTTAGTATGTTGTTTCGAAAGGCTTGCCTAACAACCTTATATATTAACGTTTGTGTGCTCGTTTTTTCCCATCATTTTGATACTAATTTGAATGAACTAATAGGGGTTGAATCCTCCCCTTAAATTGAAGTTTTCAGAGATTTATTTATTAAACAGCCTTTCTCTCATTCATGATTTTCAAATTACGTTGGTTTTTTCATAAACCGACACCCTTCAAAACGCAATCCACTCAAAAAATTTCAGAACCAGCGATGAATTTTATTCCATCTTGTATCCTCAATAAGTAGGCCTACTCTACATTTCAAACGGCAGCGCACTGTCGTGCTACAGTCACTATACTTGGCAGTGAGCATTGACAGCACTTAGTTAATGATACACTGTTGAAAGTAATTCGAAAACTGAAATTTTTATTGCTTCTTCTCATTCTTATATGGGCTGAAGTGCTCAACAAATGCAAATCATTCTCCAAATAGTTTTCAATTTCTCGTGTATCGAAGTCGTAAAAGTTAATAGTTTAAAAAACAAAAAGAAAACATAAAACAATAAGTAACCGAACCAAATTACAGTATCCTATCATTGCACGAAAACGCTTTGAGGCCTATCCAAAAATTTTTCTTAGACTTCAACTTTCGTATAAATCCCCATTCCTCCTCCACCGAAAAAGCCAACTCGAAAACCATCGTAAACCTGTATAGTTCATATAAGTATCATTCTATATATGTATATATACCCTTTTACCAATGAACGAGTATACATAGGTATGTATATGTATACGAAGAATATTTATCGCTAATTTTGTTTTAATTGCAGGGGCGTTCAGGCTGTACGATGTTGATAACGATGGTTTTATTACACGAGATGAAATGTACAATATAGTCGACGCCATTTATCAGATGGTGGTAAGTATTTGTTCGTTTAAATTTACATGACTATAGAAATTAGTGGCACGGTATGCCTGTATAAAAATTCTTTATGAACCTTCCCTTTTGAAAATACGAACCACAACAACAACAGCAAATAAAAAGAAAAATTACTTCATGGTCTTAAAGTAAATATGTAACTGCACTGGCAAGAGTTGTAAAAGTAACAAACGAAACAACCAAAAAAAAAAAAAAAAAGTTGAAGACTTAAGTACAATATTTAAAAATGCACGTGAAAAAGGAATCATATTTTCAATGTCGTACGGCTTACACGAAAAAAAAATAAATATAAAAAAAAATAACTGTTAAAACGCTCCGTACACTTATATAGTGAGAATAAAAAACGATTATGGAAAATTTTAAGACATTTTCAAATATATCAACAACAAAAAAAAATTCGAACTAGGCTGGTTTCAAATTTACATTTTTCTTTGCGATAATATGAAAAGTTATTTTTTATTTTTAGTTTGCGTTGTAAGGCCGTAGGTAGGTACTGCATGATACGAAAACATTGATTAAGAAAATAACATAAAATAGTTTAGGTGACTTTTTTTCCTGTATTTAAAAAAAAAAAAATACAAATTAAGATAGGCCTACCACCCTACTGAGTTATACTGGTCTGTAATATCGTATTTACATGGAAACACCTTTCTTTTTCTACGACTCCCTTAGGTCTGTTTTATTAGCCACGAAAATCAACGCTTTCAACAGTGGTGTTTTTCTCGGTGTCAACTGCGGCGTTCTTTTTATATCAAAACTACATCAAAGGTTATCAATTTGACGTTATTTTCATATATGAGGGTAACATCAAGGGTAACACAGAACAGAAAATCTTACCTTTGCTCGTCGAGTAGGTGTAGGAAATCAGGGCAGGGGTAGAGTGTTTTGTTTAGGCAGATATCAGTGTAAGAGATCGCAGTTATCAGCATTTAGGAAGTTTGGTATTGTCTGTGTTACATTTTAGCATTCTTTTTGAATCAACATTTTTGTAACACTGTCGGTTTGTTCGAGGTAACCTGATATTAACCTGGTGTTAACCCAGTTTTCGGTGTTACTCTTTCCCAGACACAAAAATTTGGCAAATAGATAGAATGAACCTACTGATAATGAACTTCGGAATGTCTCATAAATGGAAGTTGCGGTTATCTCAGTTTTAATTTTTTTTTTTTAATGTTATGCTTCGAAAGACAATGTTTACACTTATATTTTCTAAGCAGAAAGTATAGTGCTTTTCATTAATCAAAGCATAAACTTGATGTAAAGAAAAAAGAGTAATGCTGCATCTACGTAAAAGTTTTTACATGGAGGTTAAAAGGTCACTAGGTTAACTTTCTTTCTGATGTAACGTTAATTCATAAGACTGTTACTGATATCACAAACTCCAACCTACTGGTAATGTTTTTATTTTTATTTCAATAATATCAAAAATAGTCACCTAACCTCCCAACTTATTGAAATTATTAATGAAAATAATAGAAAAAAAAAAACCAAAGTGCAATTCTAACCTGAAACATTTTGCATGGTAATTGTACTCACTACATGCGGTGCCCCACTCACTGATACTAATTCTAGAGTGTGTATGGTATTATAACATATTGAATGTACCTACTTTACCGAACATTAATAATAATTATGAGGCATTTACTTAATGTTTTGTCGCATTCTCTATAAAAAATATCTTCCTCAACAAGGTTTAAAAGTGAGTTTACATGACTTGAGAATTTTTCACTCACTGTGCTCATTTCACTAACATTCCCTTGTATTTAAACACTTACTTTTGAATCTTGGTGTGTAATATACTTTTAAATTGTAAATCAGTTTTCTCGATAATCAACTATTGGGCCTACCAGAAAACTAAATAGGTACTATTACTACTGATTTAGACTTATCTATGTAGCTCTTTCATACTACGATGGATATTAGGAAAGTAAGGTCCAATGCTCATGATAATAAAAAAGTAGCAACTGTTCAAGCAGATAAGTATATATTTACAATTTAGAAGATTTATCCAACTTTTATACATAGTTTCCGCCATTATCAAGGCACTTATTATACCGCTTAACAAGTTTTTGTATCCCAATAGCATAAAATGGCGCCTCCGATTTTTTTTAAAAGTCATGAACAGCTTCCTTGACATCGTTATCATTTTCGAAAAATTTAATCACCAAAATGTTTCTTCAAGTTAGGGAAAAGGTGAAATTCTGATGGGGCCAAGTCTGATGAATATTGTGGATGGCCAAAAACTTTCCATTTGAACGATTCCAAGAGTGTGGTTGTGATGAAGATAATGCTCCACCCCAAACAGTTTTTGTAGAGCGAGTGTGAGATATTGGTGGAAAATTTTTTTTTTATTATAAAATGTCATCAATAGTATAAATTTCAATATTATAAGTTAATTTTACGTTTCGCTGGCCCTATTTTTCCTTGTCTCATACTGGTTTGGGTAACATTTAGTGTGTGTAACGTTATAAACAATACTCGGTGTGACACGTAAGTGGGTGAATTCAATTTTTTAAAACGTCTAGATTTTATTCGCGTCACCGAGCGCACATTCGCCGAACACATCAAAGAGACAATTCCAAGTCTATAAGTATTTATATACATTGAGTAAGAATCGGTACCTATATGCGAGTGAAAACAATTTGAAAAAAATCATTTTACACTCGAATGTTACTCGTAGGAACATTGGCAACTGTAAAATGGTGAAAATGAAAAAGTGTAAAATTTTTATTTATAAAGTGAATACTTCGAGTCGAACAGTTTAACTGATTGAATTGGTAGAATGAATAGGTAGAAAAGTGAAATTCCTCTGGTTCGATAAATTTTTTTCAAATGCTGAAAAGCCATTATTTAATTTCTTTATAAAACACAAGCCTAATATCCTTCAGAACATTTATTTTCTTTTTACTTTCAATTACAGTTAGCCTACATGATCTTGGCTACCCCTTGGAACAAAAGGAAGTGGTATGGTTAATCATTCTATTTACAAATAAGGTTACTTGGTGAAGAGCCAAATTTTCATTATAAAATAAATATAACTTGGTTAAGTGACGTCTATTCGACCTAAAATTGTCTTCGATGTAATTTGAAATAATTGCCAAGTTGGATTTCCAAGTTTGGACCTTTGGATAAGTTCGTCGTACCTCGTATTTTAATTCAATGATAGACTTCATTTAAACTGAATAAAATGTTAATTTTTTTCAAAGGGTTAGGAAATTATGATGCAATTACCTGAATATTTTTTCAAATGACAACACAATAATAAATGGGCTGTAAATTATAAAACACAGCAAAAGAAAGTTTTAAATCACAAATTCATATCCCTTGTTACTGACTGAAATTAGACTACTATGTAGTCTCCGAAGTACCTTCAGATAACAATAATTAATTTTACCAATGGTGATGATTGTAATTATGATGATGGGTAACATGGATACAGAATATTCGTTCAGATTCCGAGTGTCCAACATCAAATGAATAGAACTTAATAAAAAAGTCCATATATAAAAAATTTCATCTTCCCAAATTGAAAAGGCAATTGTGTTTCAAATGAAAAAATCAAAATTTTCAAATCATGACAGCGGAAGTGTTAATCAGCAAAATACAGTTTTGGACTGTAGCTATTGGGTAGAGTGATAGTTTTGGTTGAGACGAAAGAAACAATTAAGTATATCACCTTGTTTCGTTTCATTTAAAAATTGACAGAACTGGAAAACAGCGAAAATTCGGTCTTTTTGACATTTAAATAAAAAATGCAATTCTTTGAATTTCCAACGTTTTCCAACTTCGTAAATTTTGAGAAGGGGCAAAACAAGGTAATAAAAATCTTTTTTTTTTTTGCTACGTTTTCTCTTTTTTTTTATCAACTATTGAGGGTTCTCTCGATCACCTAAACATGTGCAGGCAACAAGCCTGACCTTGGCCGGCGATCACGAAAATCCTCTTCTTTCTACTATTTTTTCCTTCGATGGCTGGCTACGATTTCAAGAGAAATAAACTCAAAATTCGAAACAAAATCTGAACTGATCGGACACCCTGTATATACCCTGTATGACAAATTAAAAGGATGTATTAGCATTATTTAACTTCCAGATGTATCTATGTTTTAATTATAGCCTACTACTTTTTGTGCATAACTGAGCTGTAAGGTAATAATTATAATTGTGAGGTAATACTGAGTCAATCACTCAAACAGCGTCTTTACTTCAGCGAAATTATTATCTTGTGTAGAGGTCATAGAGTGTATTTTGATAAAAGAAACAGACAACAGTATTCAATCTACTTGAGAGAATGTAATAATCAAAATTTTAAAAATCAATATGGAATAAGTATGAAGTTAAATGCGAGATTACGTCATATAAAGATTAATAAGAACCAGCTTGATTTCAACAAATACGTCTTTCACATAATTTACTGGTTTCGATGTCCTTGATGTAAATTGACTTATTCTGCACTTCCGCGATGATAGATGACAATTTCTATGATGACCATTTGACCTGTGGGTTTTTGAAGTTACAAAGGTGTTTAGGTAAGTGCGTTCAGTTTTACTCGAATGATTTAGCAAGTGACGTATAAAATACAAATTTATCCTTTTACCAACAGACGACTTTGCGAGATGACACAAGACAGCTTTGATTCCAATTTGTACCTCGATTCTGGTCCTACACAAGCAGGATGGTTGCTAAAAGAACAAGCAGTTCATTAGCCTACACAAGCAGGGCAGCTAACTCGATTATAATTGTACCCATTTACTTGACTTTAATGATCCAACGTAAGCAGGACTAATTGCTGTTGCTCCAAATGACGACAAGTTGACCAAATTACAGTTTTGATAATATAACTATTATTCAGCAAACCAAACGATGTAGATGAATTACACAAAAGATTTACATTCAAAATGTTGGTTCAAGTTACCCAACTTAAAAAAAAACACAGTATTACCAAAAATGTTCCCAGCGATGCTACCATATAGAGGTCTGAGAGTGTATTTTTATTAAAAAAAAAAAAAAAAAAAAAAAAAAAAAAAAAAAAAACAGTGTTCAATTTATTCGAGAGAATGTAATAATAAAAGTTTTAAAAATCAATATGGAATAAGTATCAAGTTAAACGCAAAGTGACGTCTTATAAAGATTAATGAAAACCGGTTTACATGATACAATATATGGTTACATACAGCGCAGTGCGTCAAGGAGCGAGGAAAGGGCGATTGGTATACCCAACATCTTGGAAATCAATCATATTTTTTTGAGGCAAAGGTTTCGAACGTGTACCTGTTGGTATATCCATCCATTCTAAAATGATATCATTATATGATAATCGCGTTATGAATAGGTATACCTAATCAGTTTTTCAAATTATAGTGATTCAATCAACCTTTCGTAAAAGACAACTAAAATCGTTTACAAAAGAATTAAATCATCCAAAATCGGGGGGGGGGATTGATACTAGAGTTGGGAATTTTAGTTCATTTTGCGGATTTAGTTCATTGAGTCTGCTTCACCAAAGTGAACTAGTTCACTGAACTAGTTCAATTAGTTCAGTAGTTCAGTAAATTTTTCAACTCGATCACTTCAATCGGCTGATTCCTGATTTGCTCATATCATTTAAATCAACTGATTTATTATATGATATTACGATGATCGACTCGTATTCATAAATTCATGCTAGAACTATTGGTTAATTGTTTGACTCACTCATCGACTGCTAGTTACTTCAACTTCAGTTCGATCAACGGATCGAGTAGAGTAGACTGATAAGAACTGAGAACTATCAAACGAGAAAGAACTAATGAACTAGTTCATTTGGAAGTGAACTAAATGATCGATTAGTTCACTTCTAGGATTCGTTCAAAAGAACTAACTCGCGAACGAACTACCCATCACTAATTGATACCGAATCTTATTCTGTTTGAATGCAAGTATTCAGCACACTAATTTCAGTTACGCATACAAATAAATCATCCAAATTAATTTTTCTTTCAGTATGATATCTTCTTCATTTACGGCTGAGTTAACTTGAAAAAGTCAATTTCAATGCTGAATTCATTTCAATGCTAGTTGCCAAAACTAACTCCCAAATTAATAGCGAAATAATTATATATTCGACCCTTTGAATCGCCATACAGTGCCCTTAGATTGAGAGGATATATTTAAAGCATTCTCTCAAACTAAAATAACAAGAAACCAAAACTTAGGCTGAGTATAAGTACAATATTCAAAACCCATGGATATAATACGGACAAATGCTTGAAAAATGAGAGAAATGTTTGGAAAATATAAACCCGTTAGACCAGCAATGACGGCTAAAATCTACCCAAATAAAAAGAACAGAGTATAAAATTCGAATTAATCAGTTCGAAAAACAGTAACATATTTCAGTCGTTCACCCAAAAAGGCGTAGGTCGAGGTTTAACGATATACGTACAGTCACAAAGAGAAAGTATAGACTACATTATACCAGACAAAGATAAATTCACGAATGAAATTTGTGTATCTTTGGCTTCGGAGAAAGGATGCGGAAGTTATATTCAGTTCAGCGAGAAAAGACCCAATCCTTTATTTTTCACCATGTTAGCCGAGCTTCGATGTGTACGAACGTATTAAAAGGGATACGAAATAAGGTTTTAGAGTGACACATTTATTTTAAAAATAAAATATGAATCCATTTTTTCCGCTTTTTTAGGACTACCTTTTTTCCAGCACTTTTTCATTTTATTTTGAGCCGCTTTTCACGGTACGAACGTGTAACGTAGGTACTTAACACAATTTTTATCATTGGCAAGTAGAAATCGCGTAAAGTAGAAAAACTGTTATTTTAGTATCACTCTCAATTTTGCTGTATTTTTGCAATGGAAAAAAAAAAAAATTTACCAAAAAAATATGTTTAAAAGTTGTTCTTTTTTCTTATGGTTTGACCTGGGTATATGGTAGAGACATAGGTTGGTCGATTTTGTCAATTTTTGTCAAAGGGTAAACAATTTTGCAGTAATCTTTCGAAGAAATGAATGGGTTTTACGCAGGTGGGTAGAGAGCTTCACGAGTAATGCGAGTCGTAACCTTTACCATACTTTTTGCTGGTATACCTACAAGTTAGATGACTGGTTTTTACGCCATTTATACGACATAGTTACGATCTGAAATGACATGAGGTAAAATGTCGAAATGTTTTCTTAGCAGATGATCAAAAATCGTATACATATATATCGACGAGACATTTGGAAGGGTGCACAGACAGATAAATGTACGTTGCAAAAAGATTTTTACATTCGAAATGCGGGAAATGGAAAATGCTGGCGTTTACGACTTGAAAAATAAACCAAAACTACGTTTTGACGGTGTTATGGCAGAGGAGAGTGCATAGCGTACTAAAAGGCCAGAAATATTCGCTTCAAGCTTCATCAAGGTGAGTTGTAGGTGCGTACAATATTTAGTGGTTTGAATTTATCTCTATATTTCAACCAGCTATTTTCAAATTTTTTTTTTTTACAACCTACAGTTTACCTTTTTTTTTTTCTTCGTTTCGAGTAGAATAAACTTGAAATCGTCACTTTAGTTCGTTGATGAATGTACGGTTTGGATGGATAAAAAATGTATGCAGAACCTACCTCAGTTATGGTTTTAAAAATATTCCATGAATCTGAATTTTTATACATAAAATGGTTAACCTGTAAAAATTTATAATCCCTTTTCAGTACACTCGAGAGTAGTTAAAATGTATACAACTTTAATTAGATACCTACGGGCGTTAAAAAAATTTAAGATGATTAAAATTCAAAAAACAACAAAATAAAACCAAAAAAAGAGAATGTATGCCGGGACACAATTTTGAAGTGAAACTTCCAAGAGTGATAATTGGATGAAATGATATATATTTTTTTTTAACCTAAGAGAGTGTGGGTTGTGCTTATATGTTTATATTTTTAATTTTTTTTAATGGGGGTTTTGCCCCCAAACTCCCTTTTTTCCTTTTTTTACCGGGGAGCTTCGTCTCCCAAACCCCCTTCTTATTTATTTTCTCAAAACACGTCACCTACCTACTATACAAAATAATATACCCTTTTTTGGAGGTAACAGAAAATTTAAATCACTCCAAGTGTGAAAAAGTTTTAGTATGGAGGCACCTTTTATGTTTTTTAATTTTTTGTCATCTTTTGCCCCAACCCATTTTTTTTTTCTTTTTTTTTTTAACTTTTTTATTTATTTTTTTAATTGGTGGCTTTCTTTTATTACTTTTTTGTCAAAACATGTCACCTACCTACAATACAAAATAATATACCATTTTCTAGAGACGAAGGAAAATTTAAATTGCCCCAAATGCAAAGCAGTTTTATATTTTCTCATATTTTTGCGCCGCACAAAATGTGTTGCCACAAACTTGAAGTGCGCCAAAGAAGTCTAGATTCTTGGAGGCACCTTAAGTGAATATACAGCTTTCCTCTCATGTTGTTGCTGTGCATGTGTGTGTGTGCGCGCATTTTCTTTTCATATATGAAACAATTTTGTTTCACGTCGATCGAGTTTACATCCCTGTAGAAGTTTCACTTCAATAATATATATACATTGAATAATTGAATTAATTTTCTAGAAATATCATAATAATTTTATTTAATATATTATTATTAATATTTATTAATTGTGAATCATGTCTAACATTATGGTGGATGATGCTTAGATGTATGATAGGCTCGGACGAGCCCAGTAAAATAAATGTTTCAATTATAATTAATGGTTAAAAAGGTTTTATGGGTAAAATATATTGGGGTGGGTGCCTCAGTAAGTCCTAAAAATGCTCCAACTCCATATAATGTGTTTATATTGATAGAGGAAGGAATTCGATGAGTGACTAAGTATTTTTAATTTTTTTCCAAATGATCCGCTCATCCACAGTAAAATTATAATCATATTAAGTTTAAAATTAGTGTAGGTACTCTATAGATAAAATCTGAAGCTAAAAAATTTCCATACTTTTTTGAGTGCGAAAGTCTAAGAAGCCCATATTGACACTTGAAAAACATGTAAGTTTCCAAAAGTAGAGGAAAAAATTACAAATTTGTGGTCACACACTTTATTTTGAGACCTCAGCAATTAAATTAAGAGGATGAGTTACACACATACTTACACATTGAATCAACTTATGAAGAATATGAACATATTATTTTACAGTTTGAATTAAATAAGTATATTCGATTAAAATGAACATCGAAGTAAGTGCATGTTGACAAAATAAAATGATTAGACCAAAAACTGAACAATAAGGTTAATTTTGAAAGTTCAATATATCGCAAATCATGCCAGAAACAGAGATTCTGACATAAATACTTTAAATGACTGTGAATCAGCAAACTCCGACCTCACTTAACATTGAAAAGAATATCCAGGAAAAGAACATAATTAACGTCATGAATCTCATGGTGGAAAAACTGGCTTTTTAATCGTAATTATTTTAAAAGTATGAAGAAGAAACCATGTAAGAACAATGGTGTTCAAAACGTGAGTTCCAAAAGTAAAAACAAAAGGGAAGAACTAGAGGATAGTAAAACAGTTGGTATTTCTATTTTTAACATGAGGGGTTGAAAAATGAAATAATGAATAATAAGAAAACAAATAAAAATAAATAAAAATTACAAAATGTGGCCCTCATACTACAAAATTTTTTGATGTGGAAACATCTTAATGCTCGGCCCACGGTAGGAGCTAAATGAGAATTACAATTATCAAATTTGCATAAGTGTAACTCTTACAATTGTAACTCTTTTATATGAAATTTAGGTGTATGGTTGCGTGCATGCTCAATTTGCATGTTCACAACCACACTATTAACTTAGATTTTGCAAGAATAGCTCGAAATTGAAAGTTGGTAATTTCGTTTTCATATTTACACATCGATCATTCATACATATAGCCCCAGCGGAACTCACACCTTTTTTTTTTTCAAAACTACATTAGGTGCTAAGATACAGGGTGGTGAAGAAGATTATGATTTTAAAAACCATGATAACAAGCATTGTTTTCTTATTGAGCAGCTGAAAATGAATGTAGAGGTAGACAGCTAAAAAAATTACCTATAATATCTACAGATAATTTCCATCAGTACATAGTCAATACATCATATTTCATGCTTGTACATTTATGGTATCCCCAATATTGAAGATGAATCATCAAAAGAATAATGAAAACAATCACAATTTTCGCAAGATTCTTCTGATGGTTTATTTTCATTATTAAGGACACCATCTATGTACAGGCTTGAGATCTGATACACTGACATTGACTACACACCGATGGAAAATATCCGTATGCCAATTTCATTGCCCATCGTCACGTCTATACTCTATGATAATTTTTAGGTTTTCAATAAACAAATAATGATGATTATTATGATTTTGAAAAAAAAATAGTATATTGTGTGACAAGTGCGCAAAGTGGGCAATTATTTTATCAAGTGGGAAGAGTTTGTTGACGAGCCAAAGGCGAGTGCTACAAACTTCATACGAGGTAAAACAGCCCACTAGCAC
Organism: Ericerus pela; assembly: GCA_011428145.1. Lineage (NCBI taxonomy): Eukaryota > Metazoa > Arthropoda > Insecta > Hemiptera > Coccidae > Ericerus > Ericerus pela. Next base: position 3,821,317 of record WOFM01000549.1, on the reverse strand, counting down.
TTGTTGCACACCATACTTTTTGCAACTAATGCAACAAAAAAAAAAAAAATTTAACAGTGACTAATCGAAAAGAATTCGCAGATGAATTCTCTTCTATTTGTACCTGAATCCTGATTAATTCAACGGCAAATTGAAGAGAATTCGTACATGAATTTTGTGAAAAGTACAGTTTGATAAGGGAAAAAACTTTTGAATGGAATGTACATTTTATTTGGTTGCCTTCAACATTTTATCAGTATGCGCAGTCCATTATGTATATGCTCGAAGTAATTAACCAAGTACTAATTTAATATTAGGTCTAATACTTTTCAAAAATTTATTGAAAATGTATTCTATAGATAATGTTTGATGTACATATTTTCAAATTAGGTTCTTCAATCCACAATGCATTGATACATACTAATTTTAATTTTTGATCAATCCGAACAACATACTTACAAAAATATCTCTTTCATCAGTATCCAAAAATGAAAAATTTGGGTATGAGTGAGGGACTATTATTGCTGATTATTTAAATATCGTTGTTTGTTACAAAATCAATGAAATATGCCCGTTGAAATTTGTCTGTCTGTAGTGGCGTGTGTAAAATATTTTACACACTCTCGCGCATTGAAATCTTGCGCAACAGAATGTAAAGTTATCGTCTGTGAAATTTATGTTCACAGTTCAAAAATTTGTTGCTTTACGTTGGCTATACATGCATGTAAAATTCGTTATTTTGTGCATGTATTGCAAAAAATTATTTTTTATCACGCTGCATCTCTGCTCCTATAATGAAAAATGTACCTACAGGAAATTTTTCATTTTAAATTTTGTGCATATCAACTTTATACTGAAATACTTTTATTGTATATTGCTTATCTATGGTGGGACATTGTTGTAATCCCCTTGATGGAAACACAGGGTATGGAAATAAGCGTTTTTATCACCTATTGAGGAACCTATCCCCAACATATTGCTACCATAAATCCTTTTGTAACTATTTTCAACCTCATTTTTAATATTATTTCACCGGGTTAGTTACAGTTGATAATAGTTATTTGTGATACTGTTGTATAAAGTAGGTGGTTTTGATTCGAGTGTGATTTTTGCAGCACAAGCCAAAGGCAAGTGGTGCGAATCCCTCGTGTATCAATCATCTACTAATTACCGGTATGCCACACTATTTTTTTAAACAACCCCACCCCCTAAAAAACAAAACAAAGAATTTAGATAAATAAATATTTTTGCTATTGGGAAACATATTATAAGTGCAAAGTATCCTCCTACTTTTAGCCAAACCTTGTGGCATAGTGTATAAAGTGATAGCTCTCCAATGAGATGTTGGAGGTTTGAATCCCCGCAGCAGAAGAAACTCTTGTGAAAAAAACAAAAAAAATCATAATAGGGTATATAATCAATGAAAACGACGATGTTAGGCTATGTGTAGTAAGCAGGACCAGCGTATAAAGTGACGTATGCGCCGAAGAGGATGTATAAAGTAAATACCAAAATACTTTATACATCGGTCCTAAATGGTTCTAAAATCGCCTGCTTTGTACATCGTCGCGTATAAAAATGAAGTTTACGAACAGATGTTGCAAAAAGAATATTATCAGGAGGCTTGTTGATGCAATTTGACAATTTTAAGTTGTTAACTGGCACTCTTCATTTTTGGAATTGTAAACCTTTAATTTCATATTAATGATATTTGCTCTAGTTCTTATCCAAAAATTTAACATATCTATAATTACTCAACTCATATCCACGTAGGTACCTACCTCCTTTTTTTTTTTTTGTCTTCAAATTTTGAATTACTCGAGATATATTGAAAACCAAAAAAAAATCAAGATCAGTCAAAAAACCAAAAAGCAACGGGCTATGATTATTTAAATGTTCCAAGTAACAAACATTTACTGAAAGAGAAAACTTAGTCAACCATCATGAGCAACAAAATGATTCAAAATTCTTGGAGCATTAATGAAAGTAACTTTCCAAAATTTATTACAGAGGGTATCTATTCGGTAGATTTATTTTTACCAGTTTTTTTTATTTCTTGTTTGTAATATGACTCAAATGAATTTATAACGTCGAATTTCCATTCTCACATTTGTGAACGTAAATAATGTAAGTATATTCTACTTGGGCTATTTCTCGTTACAAAGATATTAATTTTCATTTCCGGAATTTTTTGTTTTACTATATTATACAAGCGTACCGTCTGGCGAAAGTTGGACGCCATTTGAAACATACGTAATAAGAAATTTATCAGAGATACTTCGAAAAAGCTTAAAAGTTTTCAACATTTTCTCTGTTGTTGTTGTTGTTACTGTTGTTGCTGCTGCTGCTGTTGTAAGCTTTTAAAAACTGAGCACAAGAAAACGTAATAATATTACGCTCAGCTTTTTTTTTCTTTTTTTTTTAAACTTTAACGATGTTAACGGTTTTAAAAACGTGGCCTGTCTTTTCAGCGAACCATACTTTATGGTAGCACATTTGCGCACACAATGGCAAAATGCATTCTTCGTTCGAACGGTGCAACTTTAAATTGGATTCAACTCGAGCGATCTGAATTCGGAAACGAGCACTTTAATAAAAGCCAGATGTAGCCACTGTAACACATTAAAACGATTAAACAAACAATCGTTCGTTCTTTTTGAACGACTTTAATGAATACGAAGAAGATGATTGTAGGGTCTGCAGTTTTTTTTCTCCAGTTGAAAAATTACTGCCTAATAAATTCATTAAAACGTGAAGAACGATTTTAGAAAACAATATGCAAAAATATGCACAGTGATTCACGAACCAAAGAGGAGGATTTCTTAGTAAGAGTTCCTTCATTCCATACGTATGCAATTTTTCATACTTTCGTCTTCTGAAATTGTTTCATGTGATGTGAGCTTTTTCCTTGTTCTTACAGTTTAGTGCGACAACTTCCTTCATTCATTGACCATATTTCCCATTTTGTCAATTGGGAAGTTCCAAATTTTTTACTTTTCGCAGTCCCTCTACCTACTGAAATTAAAAAAAAAAAATTTTGAAGATCAACCATGGGTCAAAAATATGAAAAGTTAATTTTTTCTTGATCGTTCTTGGTGAGTGAAGAGGCCCAGGAAAACTAAAAAAACTTTATAATTATGATTATCAGCATTGACCATGATTAAAATAGGATAGGTATGTTTAAAAATGTAGATACCTATTCGATTGAAACAGAGACGAGTTCACAATAATTTGAATTGCTGCTCAGGCGATAGAAAAATTTATAAAATGATGCTATAATTCCAAGTTATGTAAACTGTGAACAAGCAACAGCTCTTTTTAAAGTCGCGGTTGAATGTTTATGACCATGGAGAGGATTTCTATGAAATAGCATATTTTCCTACGTTGAGTTAGGACTGGTATATTTCAACTTACTTTTCCTTTTAACATCTTTTCAAGGAAAATAAACCCTATTTGTTTTTGTATATTTCACAAATTTTACCTAAAATAGTTATTTGTGATACAAGTGCAAAAAGTAGGTGATTTTGATACGAGTGTGAATTTTGCAGCGCAAGCTGAAGGTGAGCGCTGAAAATCACACGAGTATCAATCACTTGCTTTGCACGGGTTTCACACACTATTTTTTGCAACACCCTACCCTAACTGTTCTTCAAAAAATGAAATGAATTTTTTTTCTAGATTCAAATAATAATTAAGTTATAATTTTATTTTTTTAAGCCGAAAAAAAATTTTTTTTTGATTTTTTTGCAGTTTCTTGTTTTTAGAATGTTTTTGAAAAATGAGATATTTAGTTCTTAGTGAGAATCAATAAAAAGTGAGAAAGTAGCCAACCCATGTGAGAAATTAATCAATCTGGGCGAGAAATTCAAGTTGCAAGTGCGTATGTGCAGAAGATAATTTTTTGACTTCGTACTGAAATTTGCTGCTCTTTGTTCTATCAAGGCGTGTAAAAAAAAGTACTTTTGGGTAGAGTGTTGCAAAAAAACATATTTTTATATGTTTTGATCATTTTTTTAGAATATTTATGCATTTTAGAGCATATTTCCCGAATTTTATAATTTTTTTGCACATAACCTATTTCTTTAATTTTCAATTTTTCTCTTTCAAACCAATAAAAAGTGTCAACTTTGATACCTACTGTATTCAAATACGCACCTCTCGATTCTGTGGATATAGAAACAAACTTTAGCATTTATAAACTACTGTTGGATGATCATTGCCGAAATTTCTTGATAGTCAACTTACGTTGTCATATGGTTAAAAATTTTCATAATAAAACTGCGTTTGATTAATTTTTGATTCTAATTATTTGGTTGAATTTAAGTCAAAATTACATGTAAATGTCAAAAATGTATTGGGGAGACTAGGGTACCATAGAACAAGTGTACCATGGAAAAAAATGACTTCTCATCTATTTTTAAACAAACTGGACCCATAGCACTATGCATCATATACCTGGTAGATACTTCATCCAGTTTGTTGTTCAAAAGTTATTGCAATATTTATCAAAATTATACCAATGTAAAATTTTGATAACTCACTGAAAGTGTGACGAATGGGAGAGAAGTTGAGCATTCAAATTTTTTGGATGTGTTTCAAAGAAGTTTAATAGTCAATAATTAATTATTCAGAGTTAAAAAAACTTAGATTAAATATAATGTTAATTTCTTGTTAGGTGAACCTAGTATACTATAGTTAAAATTTTCTAGTGTACCATAGAACATACAAAAATATCTTACAATTTTTTAGAAAATAATTTTCCTAATTAAAACTGCCCAAAAACATGGAGCATTGGATCTTGAAAAAGTTTAAGGTTCTGTGAAAGATGTCTTAAATTAAAACATTCATGAGGAAAGTGTCACAATTGAACAACAATCAATTTTCCTAATAATAATTATATTATTATAATTCAAATATCAGATACCTCATCTGTTATCTAATTAATATAATTATTTTTATATGCAGCGCACTTAATATTGGACTAGATAAAATAAATTTAATTTTTTGATTAAAAGATAATTTTTTCTTATGGGATTTAACATGTACCATGGTATACCACCCTCAGTTCCATGGTACACTGGGGTAGTGTACCATGGAACTAAAAACGTTACCTCCTTTAAGATAGAATTATAAAAAAAATTATTATATGTTGGTTATTTCTTTTGATTTTGTTTTGTACAAGAAGATTTGTTCTTTACAAATGTATTGGTACCAAATTTCTAACTCAATTTTAGCTCACATCACGGACAAAAAGGAGAAAAGTGTTCCATGGCACCCCAATCTCCCCTACAGATCTTTAAGCTTTTTAAAATGATACCCATATTGTTATGGCCTTATGAACTTATGGTATGCATATTTTTTACATGGGAGCTGTAAATTGCTAAAACATTTCACGAGTGGATGAATTAAAATAAATTTTTAAAGTGTTTTTTGTGTTTTAGGACATGTATTTTAGTGTGTTTGTTATGGACCCATTGGAGAAGTTACTCATCTGATTTTCATAAAATTTGTTTGATTTTACTCATTACTGTTCAGCTTAAGTCCAATGCCAGATTAGCATCTGCTGCCACTCTGTTTGAAATTTTAATTGCTACCCATAAGCTTTGATCCATATGATATTAAGTATGATAATGTAATTTGTAGCATGGAAAATGCTTCTTGAGTCAGTTTATGAAAAAGTGTCCGCCATCCAATTTTTACCTATGTTTTATGCGTGAATTTTAAGAGAAGGGGTATATAATGATGGTAAAAAAGTGGTCGGAGAAAATGGTCATGAAAAATAAAGTGAAGATGGTAATGCTGTTTTGTTGTTTACAGAACAAATATATGAAAATGAAAGAAAATGAAAAGTGAATAACTCTTTATTTTTTATTGTTTGTTTTGACAACATAAGATGAAGTCTCAATAAAAAGTTAAGAACACTAAATAAAAAATAAACTCCAAGTTTTTGCATAAGTAAACTAATAAAAAGTACTATCAAATCGAGGAAGCACAGCCTCATAACACAAGCACATAAGAAGGTTTTAAACACTGAGAGGGCAAAACCCTAAGAACAAAAACGAAATTTCAACTTTGAAATTCTATAATGGCGAAAAATTATAACAACACAAAAATATACACATACTGTGAGGCGAACAAATACAGACAGAGCTCTGAACAAAGTTAAAGAACTGAATAGACGGACAAGAAGGTGAAACAAGCACGAAATACAGTGTAGAGCTTATCTACAGATAGTGACGACGAAATATCACACACGCCTATACAAAACGGTAAGATCATTGATGAAAGGAAACAAGGACAAAAGACACACGATAAAGACCATGGCGAATAAGCAGGCGATTGAAGAAGAAATAAAATATGTACGTCCACTAAACAGACGTGAACAATTTTCCCCCCGGAAGACCAAAGGGCTTAAAATTGAACAAAATAAGCCAAAAAGGTTATAATTATAAATTTTGAATCTTATATTAATCACTAGAAGCCTCGATAGGCAGCTTCACCAATTTCTGGACAGCTCGAGACAGCGTTGACCCGTTGGAAAACACTTCTACTACTCGAACTCTCCCTTGATTTTTGGGAAAACTTGCAAACACTTCGTGGCAATGTAAGACGCGGGTGAGGTACCATACCTGACCGTCATCAGCTCGTAGATTTTGATCCGCTGATCGGTGCTGTTGCGCCACAAAATCAATTGCAGCAGCCAGTTGTCTGGGTGTACCTGGATTTGGCGGTACATCTTGCTAATATCTGTGCTGAATGCGATTGGGTACATTCTGAAATGCAGGATCGTGTCGAATAACTCGGGCTGACTGGTAGGTTCTACCATCAGAGCTTGATTCAAAGACAAACCTGACTGGTTTGCGGCTGAGGCATTGAAGACAGCTCGAAATCGAGTAGAGCTGCTATTTGGATGCAACACGAACAAGTGCGATATAAAATACCGTGGAGTATCCATATCAATGGCTTCTCGCATGTGGTTCAACTCCCGATACTCGATCATGAAGTCAACGTACATTTTCCAGGTTTCGTCATCCAATTTTCGTTCAAATCGGAGAAGTGACGATTTTGCTTGAGCATAGGTGTTAGCGATTGTTTGCAACAGCTTTTCTCGCAGGAGGCGGACTTGGAATTTTCCATTCTCCAATCTCGTGTATGTCGCGTTGAAATGCGCCTCGCATCGCTCTCGTTCCCCGAGAACTGGTGTGGGTGGTTGAATTCATTTTAAATGCCCTCCTCTCATTCTCACATATTTTGAAAAGAACAAAGCAAATAAATTTTTGAGGTAAAAAATTTGCCTCTTCATTCAAGCACACAATCCATACACCTGCTTAAGTCATGAAAAACAAAAAAAAATGTGATGTACACATATTGGTGGAATTCTCTTGCCATCACCAACTACATCATGGCTGTGTGTATACAGTGCTGTACTTTGGTTAATGGGGATGATCAAGTTGGGTTCCTGTTGGTATGGCTGTTAGATTCCCTATACTGGCAGGATACCTAAACTGGTGACCTTGATGTGATCCAAGAAGGCCAGCCAATGCTTCATCTTTAGGTAGAATGTGTCAGTTGCTAGTACACCTACTTACCACCCCATGATGTGATAGCACTAAATGCACTAGAATAAAGTGGTAGCGTGTACTGGTACAGAGTAGGGATGTATGGTGGGAGAATCCACCATCTCCCTATCAAGCACCTACCCTTCTACCCACTCTGCCTCCATCATATTGTACTGTTCTCCACTGCACTTTGGGAAGTAGTACAGTGTACACATATTTACAAAATTCTTTTGGCAACACAGCTGGTGCCATGGTCGCGTGTATACAGAGCTGTATTTTGGTTGGTGATGACAATTGAGTTTTATAGTTAGGTTCTCGTTGGTATGGTGGTTTGATTCCCCATACCAGCAGGATACCTAAATTAAATATTACTGTTCATTTCCCAAGTTTATTTTTCTAATATCTGATGCTAAACTCATGGAGATATCAATCAGCTGTCCCAAAATTTTGAAGAGTTTATACCTTCAACCAAAGAGGTCAACATCAGCAAAAGTAATTATATTCATCAGAACCATTGTAATTATTACTTGGAAACAAGCTCAAAGTAACTGAAATACTTTTAAAAAGTGACAAAAGTATGTGCCTTTTTTACATTGACACAATTTTTACTACTGGAACAATGAATAAAACTGACTTTTTCTATCGTTTTATATAATTTCTGATGTGCAGTGAGAAAATTTCTCAAGTGAGCAATGTAGGCATTAAGAATGTGGGTGAATTCTACACCATGATGAGAAGAGGGTGTATCATGGTTTCTTCATTCAACATTTAGTATTTCATACAAGTAGTGTGGTAGGTGGAGTGATAGTCTGATGCAGGCTCATGTGGACTTGAAACACTGTCTTAAAAAATTAATTCAACATGGTGTTCAGTTTTTACTAGTCATTTTTTGATGAGTAGAAGAACCTTTTTCTCTTCATGTACTGGTATCTCTGTCTGCATACCGCACACATGGTGTTGTTGTCACAGAACTGTCTCACTTATCAAATTGTATCAACCAGAATATGCCATAAAAATAAATCAATAATGAAATCAATTAAGGCTCATGTGTACTATGGATAGTACTATCACGATAGTGTTGCTAGATATCTCGTCAATGTGATAGTGTGGAGTACTGTTATGCCAGTGATTGACTACACTGTGATGATTTCACTGGCAAGGGCGTATATTAGAGGGGTCTTGAGGGTGTGGGCCCCACGAAAAAAAAGGCTTGACTTCTAAAAATAGTGTATTTTTATCAGTTTTAGTGATATTTTGTTGTGGTGGTGGTAAGAAAGACCATTTAAAATGTGTGAACCCCCTCCTTAAGACGAAGCTATATACGCCCTTATTTACTGGCATGAGATCAAATATCGTGATAGACTATCATAGTGTACACCAAGCTTTAATTGTGTTACAATTTCGCATTATAAAATAATAATACTTATGATACATGAGTGACGAAGATGCAACCGTCACTCGCTACTTACTTACAGGCCAGAGCTGTGCCACTCTGTTGTCAAAAAACAGTCTCACTTTTTCAAAATAACATTCCTACTAACCGCTGGCTGTGCACGTATTGTGAGCCTCACCAGGCATTGTTTATAACATTCCATTGAGGATTTCGAGTTGGTGACTTTGAGAGCAGCAGGTTTTTATCAGCTGGACCTAAACCCAACAGCATTTATTCATACAAATTACTTTAACCCGAAGCCTGAATAGAAAAAACCTATTCGATAATACTACCTATTTTATTAATTTATTTATCCTACCCCCTCTCATCCCTAGAAAAAAAAAGAGAGATCTCTGTACGCAACTCTCGACAGTTTTAGACGACGACCAAAAAAATAACGCAAAGCTGAAAAGCATAATAATTTTCAAATGGATCCAATTAGTTTATCGGACGCCATCAATTAACATCGCTTTCTCATTGTCATTGTTTCCAGGGTCAACAACCACAGGCGGAGGATGAAAATACGCCTCAAAAGCGAGTCGACAAAATATTCGACCAGATGGACAGAAACCACGACGACAAATTAACATTAGAGGAATTTCGCGAGGGTAGTAAAGCAGATCCACGTATTGTTCAGGCCTTGTCTCTGGGTGGTGGCGACGCAGCCCAGTCATCCGTTCCTAATTCTGTCTCAAATACGGAACGCAGCATTTCCAATCACTGAGAAAAAATAACAACATTACTTTATTTTTCTTACAGCCACCTTTTTACTCCTATTCATGTGTCTCCCTGATCAAAGGTATCGCGATAACGGGGGTGGCATTCTTTCATTACCTATACCTATACCGAATTTTAAAATTGCCTTACTACACAGTTAAGACTTGTCTAAAAATTTTCCAAATTAAATAATAGCCTATTGATAGAACCTACCTAATATTTACAGTAACGACGATATAGTAATAATAATTACCTATACTTGACAAATTCTAAAGAACTAATTCATGTCAAAACATGTAAAACAATTAGGTTGCATCTGGCCTATTTTATTGATTTTTCTTTCCTAACAAAATTTTTACATCATTTGCTGATGGTTGCACATACCTACTTATTTTCTGTCGCTTTGTTTTTTTGGCTGTTTTGAAAGCAAAACACTTAATTAAATCGCGCCTATGAACGATAGAAAGAGATTTTTATAATGCTAGTAATTAATTGGATTTTGTGGTGGGATATGAATTTTTAACTTCACGCTCAGACATAATCTGTCAAGTGTTTGCATGTATTGCAGCCTATTAATACATCATCGTTGATTCATCAAATTTTGTGGGTAGGTAGGTATTTAAAAAAATAAGTTTTAGGTTTCGGATTAACATATAGGTATCCACCTAGTTTTTTTTTAGTTTTTTTCTTTCATTCATTCCAAAATTCAGTGTCCAAATTAACTGTAACGAATTTATTAAAATTACACGGACTCAAGTTCAAAATATTAAATTGGTACAAAAATACAAACCAATATAGAAGATTTACCAACGAAAATGTAACAGTAGCTAGGCCTACCTACCTGTAGGTACATACCTACTTAAAAAATAAATAATTTATTTATGTTTCAATTTACTATTACATTTACTGAATTATGTCTTAGCTGATTTTCACTTAAAAATCTATCAGTAATTATTTATTCATTTATTTATTTTAATTTATATTTTATTTATTTATTTTTGTTACTTCAAAGTGGATTGTAAAATTAATATGGCGAGAAAATTTAAATATTATACTGACCGTCGCTATGTTATTAAGAAAAAAGATATTAAATGACGGTCAAGACATTTCTTTTTTTTAATGTAGAATTTCAGTAGGAATAAAAATCAGTTATTTTATTCATAAAATTTAACTTTGGTAAAACAATTTTTTGGGAAATATGATGAAAAAAAAAAAAACAGTACCACATCACTATAAAATCCTACATACACACGACACCAGTCTAAATTTTAAAAGATTTTTGGTTTATTTTGTCCTCGTCAAGCACAGAAAAAGCAATATTTAATTTTCTGACACCGAATTAATTAAAATTTGCAACTTTACATGTACTGAACGTTGATAAATCAGTGCAAAGTAATTTAAATAGGTACTTACCTTGTAAAAATTAATTTGAAAATAATTTAACATAATAATTTTCATTTTTCATTTTTCATTTTTTTATCTAATCTTCATATAAATTTATCTCCATAAAACATTTTCTGATTAAATTATTTACACGAATTCAGAGGGAAAACAATTTATTTTACATTTTCAAAATTTGTGATAAATTGTCAAAGTAGGTAATACATTAAGTTATTTTACGCTAGTTTCACCACTTGGGGAAAAATAAAAAATAAAATTTACCTATCAATTACCTACTTATTACGGATAATTTTAAAATTCTAATCATAAACATATTTTGTATCATAATCAAATCATGTAAGTATGCAATAAAAATTTTAGTTCAAAATCTTTAATTTATATAAGCTATAGAACTTCGCATTCATGCTGTGTTCTTGGTCCAAAAAACAATTATATCTAAAGCGAAGATTTATTCTAATCAAAACTGTATTAAAAAAAAAACAAAAAAAACATAGATTCGGATGATTTTTTGCTAGAAAGGTTCCTATTATACGTTACAGGCATTTTGTAAGCTTTAAGTTTTTGTTTTATTTATTTTAATTCCTTCTAACATATTTTTTTCTTTTCTAATTGATTGCTATGGTTAATTTGTCATTTGCGATAAAGAAAAATAAATTATTAGCCCGAAATTGACGAAAGGTAAGAAGTCATATTTATGCCATTTTTATTTACCAATAACGAAACGCAATTTTTAAAAATTTGATCTCGATGTGAAACAATATTTTTTCAAAATGGAAACTATGATTTAAGTTGATGCTGTAAATTTTGTATGTTTTTATTATTAATAATGCTATTAATGTACAATTGTGGTTAGCCTATTCCTATAATGATATACAACTTTAAGCAATAACTTTTTTTTATTTTATTTAACAAATAACTCACCAATTTTTTTCATGATAGATAATTGCTTTCAATTGTAAGGTTTGAGTTCGCCGCATGCTTGTAGTAGAAATTTTCTTGTATCAATCAGAAAATATTTCTTTTTTCACTAGGTTCCTAGATGCATAATGTTTTTCAACATCATTCATCAATTTTTAATTTTTGTTTAAAAATTTCCTTTCGGGTATAAACACCAGATTTGACGAATTATTCTACCAAATTCCAACTCGTTAATAAAAAAGAAACCACAAATATAAGAATAATTTAACTTTGCTATGGCATTAATATAAAGCAAAGATGTGCTTAAACTCGTGTGCCCGACTTCATAATATTGTATCTACTTTTTCTTCTACTTTCAATTTTTATTTTATCTGTTTTATCTTTTTTAATCGTATTATAGTGAACTTATATTAATTTATACTTATAAATTTTTTTTTTCTTATCAAGTTAAGAATCTATGATTCATTTTGATTCCTTTCGTGTATTTCTTATTAATTAATCATACTTTTTTTTCCCTCTTTTTGGTTTTAAATTATAATCATAAACTACAAAAAATTTTTGCTCATACTGTACGACTTTTTTCAAAATTTAATCGAGGGCTTTAATTTTTCTCCCTTCTTTATTCTTTTTTCTCTTTCACTCTCTTCTTTTTTTTAATGACTTTATTTAAGTTAAGTGTTTTTCCTTCTTTTTTAAAAAAAAATTTTTTGGCACTATCCTGCAAATTTGCTTTATTGATGCCGGACCAAATTTCAAAATATTACCAATCGCCGGGAGGAAAATAAAGAAAAATTCTTATTCTCAATTATTTTTAAATACACTCGTTGTAAAATTAGGTTTGTTTACCGAGGTATAAAATGAAAACATTGTTTATTTATTTTTTATTTTGTTCCATTAAAGCTATATTTAAATGAAACAGGTTTTTATGTGTATGAACTTGAAAACATAATGACGCGATGAAAACTGAAGTACTGTCGGTTACCCAGGTGGATTGCTTAAGTCAATTTATCGAGAACTTCAGTCAGTTTGATATTTCGATTGTAAAGCGGTATATGTGTCCTGAAATCAATAGCTAAACAACGATGGATGGTAGTACTTGTACTGGTAGAAGTTTAAGTTAGTTGGTTTAACGTCGCAAGGACGAATAAAATATTAGAGTTGTCACACACCTTGGCACGCGTCTTTGGTAGTACGACAACTAGTTAGCCTCGCCCAGTGTTGTCAAAAATATCGATATGTATCGATATGTATCGATATTTTTTCCAAAATTATCGATATTTTCAAATGCCAATTTTTAATTTTTTTTTCTGTGGTTGTGGATGTGGTATTGACAAAATTACGAGTAAATGAGTGATAACTGAAACTGATGACAGATGATATTTATGATTTTTATGAATTATGAAATTATGAATTAAGAATAACTTGATCTTGACTCCAGTCCAAAATGAGGAGATTTCTCAAACATAGTTCACATACATCTGTACCTATCTACAACTACATCAACAATGTCAAGTAAATACCCTGACTTGCTTCTATTATTCTTTTCCTCAAATTTATAAAATTCAAATTTATATTTTATTTTCATAGTTTTAAATAACAATAATTCAGATGAGCCATAAGCAAAAATTTTTTATCAAATTTTGTAAAATATCGATATTGTATCGATATTATCGGTATTTTCCCACAAATATCAATATCATATCGATATTTGACAACACTAGCCTCGCCTCAGCCCAGTGTCTCACAATCATGTCAAGTCTCTAGCGCATCACTAGTGCGCACGGGACTCGTGGGCGTAGCCATGACAGTACTTGCCAAAACTAAACTAAAACGAGTAATGATTAACGAAATACCTACATTTATGTGACAGATAAACTCCACATTTTATGTGCATATGTACAAAAAGTTGCATAGCATTTTTGTGATAGGAGTAATTTTGAATAAGCAATGAATCGACTGCCGAACTTCAGAGGTAGGTAACTATACTTATGACATAGGTACTAATTTAGTAAGTAGAATTCGAAGAAATATTATGTGAACACGTGGCCTATATACCGTATTGAAGGAACAATAAAAGTTTGGAATTTCAATAATTTTTTCTAAAACTATAAATAGGTACCTATGATAGTAATTTTGTGACGAGTAACGATTTTATTATACTTACAGATAAAATATTAACTAGATTTTAGAAAATTTTCGAACTAAGTTATATGAGCCAGAATGATAAAATTCTTTACTTAGAAGTTTTTGTAAAATCGTTAGAAAGTTGAATAAGATTCTTAGAAACCTTAGAATGAGATAATGCTCTATTATCGTTTGCAAAAATTCTTACCCTGAATTGTAAATTTTCGTATTTAAACTGGATAAACCCATGCCTATTGTAATAAACAGAATACAAATGCATAGGTACGTCGACAAAGAAATATTTTATATTATCGTAAAATTTTTTATCAGAAAATTGGGTTTCTCATAGAGGTAGGTAGGTACCTATCAGAATGGGCTTTTGAATCTCACTGAAATTTTAAGGATCCTTCTGTTCTAGTAACTGTTAAATTATTCCGAATTAGAAATTAATAATTATTTAAGATTTCAACAAAAAAAAAAAAAAAAAAAAAAGGAAGAAAGAAAATAAAATTTATTTCTAATAAAAATATCGATAAACGTTTTCCTCTGACAATGTCTGTATGTTTTTGAAACAAAATCTACATACTAAAATCGATTTGATATTAAGACTCGGGGTCGAGGATAGATTTTTTTTTTCGTTTTACGACCTCTGGAAACTTTTGGCACTGTTAGCTGAAATTTATATACATATATACAGTACATATGTAATACACATTTCGATAGAATCCTATTACGTTGTATTTTTAAGACTTGAATGGTTCTAAAATGCGTAATTTTCAAGTAATAATCACAAAATATGGAATAGACAGTGAACAAGTAATTCTAACAATTTGCAAAATTTCATTTCAATCTGCTTAACGGTTCATGCATAAAAGAGATTTTGAAAAATCTTAAATTATTGCTAAGAAGAAAAGATTAATTACATATGAAGTAAAGAAACTGTGCCAGCTGTTATTTTATTTGCTAAGCAATCATTCAATAAGTAACTTGCGTGCATATTTTTTAATTTCACAATAACATAAAATTCATAATGAATTTTCTTAACACTTCAATTTTAAATATAATTTTCATCCAGCAGTCTGCGAGATACCTATTTTAAATGTGGTTTTTTTTTGTATTTTTTTAACTTTTTTTATTTTTATTTATTTATTTATTTTTTTTTAATAAAAATACCTACATTTTTTTAGCGTGGCTTGCTACGATATTTACTTTATTATTACTCTAGGCTTCAAATCCTGAACTGGTCCACAGTTTCCATGAATGCAGTAATTGTACCTACATTTTTTGAAAGGTACACCCAGGCCCAGGCTGCACAGATTTTTTTCAAAGGAAAAGAGTAAGTATATGGCAAAAATTACAAAACCGTCTAGGGAAAAAAAGAACAAAAAAATGGTCATCAAATAACTTTTTAGTGTCACAAAAGAGAAAAAGTAAGAAAATAGTCAGTGAAAAAATAGTTTTCAGTAAAAATTTGGATACTAAGAGTTAAAATAGAGTAAAATGCTAAATTTGGACCAAAAGTTTTTTTTTTTTTTACTCAAAATGAGATTAAATACTCTAAGAAAGAGTATATCGGATTTAATGGGGGTGCCGATGTGTATCTGTACGCAAACCCTTCATGAAAAAATGAAGAATTAACAACTATTTTAGAACGCACAGAGGTGTAACATATTTTGCTTGAAATAAATATTAATAAATTTATTTTTTTTTTAAATGGAAAGAATGGAGGCCTTCACATAAATTTTATCCTGGGTCTCCATAAAATTAGATTCCAGTTTGAGTACCTCCTACCGTTTATCCATTCATTGTTCCAAATTATGCTCATTATTCTTTCAGGTAGGTGTACCTAAGGCAAAATTTATGCGTGAAAATTCACTCTGAAAAATTTAAAACAGATAAAAATCAGCCACAGAGAACCAAGATAGCCAGAAGCCTTCCTTCTGGTTCGTCATTCAATATAATTTATACAAATTTGTAAAAACCACCGAAAAAAAAAAAAAAAAAAATCAATAAATAAAACTATTAACAATAAACAGAATGTAATTCATTACAACAATACAAAATACTTTACTATAGAAGCGAGATAAATTATTAGCAGTCCGAAATTTTGGCTAGTTAAAGTTGTACAATTAATCTGAAAAACAAACTTGACGATATTCTGTTGGTTTTGACAATTTCATCAATACTCAACGCAATGATTTAGGAGCGATTTACAAAAGATTTCACTTGGTGCAATCAAAATTTGACAATGTAGTTAAAAGTAAATAAACAAACTAGATAAGAGTTCAAAACGAAATATAGCCTTATACAAAAAAATAATACTGTCACAAATAGGGAAAAATCAACGCAGCAATAACAAAATCATTACAAACTAATTGAAATAATATTATAGGTATGTTACACGTACAATGGTTCAGCATTTCAATGCGCCTCAAAATTACAACATTGAAATTTGAATATTTACAGTAGCCTACCTAAGTAGTAAAAAATAAAAAATAAAAAATAAAAAATAAAAAATAAAAAATAAAACATGTAACGAATTAATAAAAAAGCGTTGGTAACACTTGAGCATAACAGACGAGCATTGGAGTTCGGTGAGGTTCATGAGACAACCACCTCATTGAGCAATTATTCACGCACGATAATAGCATCTTTATTTTCAGCACATTAGCGACGACTTTAACCACTAAAATAAATGACAAAGTATTTAATTGGAATAGTAGGTACAAATTAATCAAATGCATTTTCGAAGGGTGAGGAGCATTAGTGTTGGAGAAATTAACGTGTGCCACTGACGTTCAGATTTTCTGGTCAAATTTTATGTTGCATTGGCTATAAGGTAGGTACTTAAAAACGTTGATATGCTACATAGGTCTATAAAATAAAAAATCAACAAAAATAGCATTGATTTAGACATTTCTCGCACAAATATTTAGTGAAGGAAAGAGAAAAAAAATCCAAAAATCACTTTTTTTTTAATGGAAAATCGAAACACAAGCGTAACCAGCATTTCATTTGAGGAACCAGTGTAGAGGCTGACATAAATCTGAGACGAGTAGGAAAGAACAAACAAGAAAGATGTCTAACAGAAAAAATGATTTCTTTTGAACAAAATTTTGTGCTTTCTGCGGGATAATAACCTCTTTGGTTTCTAACTTCTCCCGAAATCAATTTAGGACTGTACTAAATTTAATGATTTTTAACACAGTTTACCTTTCACACAGTTATAGTTATACGATCTCATTTTATATTCCTACGAAACAACTAACACTTCATAACATATGATTCACTGTAGGTAGGTATGGTCATGGATCTCTCATTAACAACAAAGTTGGAAGAGGTTTCTTGATTCAGAAATCTATATTCAGAATAATACTCCCTCAATTTATAACAACATTCTCGGCTAAACTCGCACCTCTATCACATGCTGCCTCGAAAAAATCCTCTCAACTCCTATATCTTGTATAATTTTCTGTGACTCACTTAGACACCAGCTTAACATCGAAAAATGTAAATACTTCCAAACCCATCATCCAATGTGCCTATCTTTCTTTCTTTGTTTAGCTATAATTACCCTAAAATCTATAACCCAATCGTAATTCACTTTTTCGAAATTCCGAGTGATATTTGTATTCCAGGTAAAGAGTGTAGTCAAGGGGGCAAAGGGGGCGATTTCCCCATGACCTTTTTTTTCTTTTAATTAGCCAAAAATTACGAAAACGTTTGCAGTGATTTTTTTTCATCGTTTATAGGTATATGCAGGGCTGACGAGAGGGTGATTCCTCCCAGGCCAGGTATTCTCAAAAAAAAAAAAAAAAAAAAAAAAAGAAAAAAATAGAAAATAGAAAAAAAAGAAAAACCCTCAAACAACTTTTTTGCACTTTCCGTTCGCGACTTTCGTTTCGCCAATATTATAAAACCTCTCCCCAAAATAAATCCTATTTACTACGCTGAACACAAATGAAATTCTTACTATTTTGGAAGGACCATAAATGTTTTTTCCCTCAGGTCGAATTTCCTCTCTACAGCCCTAGGTATGTGTACCTGGTCCATTCTAAGAAAATGATGAAAATTAACAATTTTTATTTCTGAAATTTCCAATATTATTTTTCAACAATTTTTTAGGGGAATTGTTTCTAGTTATTGCACAAAATTCAAATAAAATATTAGGTGCGCATCAAACACTTCTGAGGAGATGGAGTAAAAATGAAATTTGTTCATAATTCCACGAGTAATAATTATAGTTTGTTGTGTAGTAATGAAATTATTGTAATGTAAATTCGGTGTTGTCGATGTATCATTTCCCTTAAATATAATATACCAAACCCCCAACACCATATATTCTTTTGTCATGTACAAGTCCCTTCATTATGTCTCTAAAAATTACCTTTGACACGACTAGGGAAAAAAATGGAGGGAATATTCGTATAAAATTGAACCTGCCAAGCAATATACAGGCATTGAACAGAAACTCAGAGTGGCGGTGTCAATAGCAGCACTTACTGGTATATACTGCATTGTCCTTGAAATTTTTTAACCAATATATACCCTCCTATGGTTATCCATTACAAATAAAATAAAATAAAAAAAGTAGAAACCGTTATTTTTCATAAACTTTGTTAAAAATGCAAGAAATAATTGGAAAAAAAGGCATTTTTCAGACTGGATGGTGTTGTTAGCATAAAAAAAAAATCATTCTGACCCTTTGACCCATTAAAATGTATGGAAATAAGAACTTTTCTGATTGTTTGAAAAATGGTTATATTTAAGGAATAAAAACTGGTGTTGCAACTTATGAGAAGCCTACAATCTGTTATTGGTCCTTTAAAATTTTTTTATTTTTACCAACTTATCCTCCCATCTATCCTTTTTACATTTTCTATGAAAGATGTTATTCAGCTTTGAAACAGTGTTTATGAAATCAAAAATAAAATGAAAAATACAAGTGGTTACATCGATGACGATGGAATATTTCATATGCCTAATTTATCAATACATTTCATTTCGAGATATTTGTTGAAAAGAGTTTCTTACTGGCTATGATAAGGGAGATTATTTTCTATCAAATAAAAAAAAAATCAAGTTCCTAGCATTCTTAATTATGGAGATATTTTCTGGTTCGGTAATTTTCGTCATTCTCATAGAATGACCTACCTACTTCAGTTAAATCATTATACAAAAAATTACCTGACCACTTGCCTTGAATCTTCGCCCCACTAGTAGAAATTGTGACTAAGCTACCGGTGATTAGGCCGCTTGTAATGCGGCTACTTCCTTTATTCATCAGGTTAACAATCACTTAACCGCGGTCACAAAGAAAACAAAGTCTCTTCCAATTACAAAATATCTGAAATAACTTACTCAAACCCAACGAAACTTATATTTCATTTTATATTAATAATTTCTTTTTTGGAAACGAAACACGGATTCCAGAAGAAAGGAAATTATGCAGACCCACTTTTACATTAATCATTCCGATGTATCTCACTCGCAACACTTTTTCAAACTTGACCCCCTTCATTTGCTTCATTTTAATTGGAAATTTTCACTTATCCGTAGACCCTTAATCGAAACTCTACTATTATAATCTTCAGCAACTTCTCTATATTTTTCTGAATGACTCTTTACATTTTATCAGTCAACTCTTCCAATTTCTCTTGGAAATCAAAATATTAAATTATATTATACAGGTAGCAAGCCCATGAAACCTGAGAATAATAACATTATGCAACGGAATATTCTAACATATATCTGAAGGTAATAAAAACACAAAAATATCGATCCCTTCCATGTTGATCAGAATTTTTTACAATATAAAATATTTGGAAACAACTAATTTTTTGAAGAAAGGTCCACACTCCTCTGTCTGTTTCTTATTGATTAGCCTACATAACTTATTTCAGGAATATGCGAGGATATATCTAAAGCATATAAGGTGGTACGTCATAAACGAACACTTACCTCAGCTAATGTCAATTTAATGGTGCCATTTTGCAATGGATCTTTATAATCAAACGTACCTGAAACAATAAAAAAATACAATTTGTAACAATTCTGAATCATACGATTCTATCTATAGTCAATAAAGCGTAATAAGGCGAAGAGAAAAACAAATTTCTAACAGGCTTATTATGCTTACTAAAGGAAACTGTCAAATGCAATATCGCAGAAACGAAATCACCAAACCTCAAAGTACCATCTTTTCTCATGTATTTCAAAATAAGAATAGAAAGCACATCCGTACTTAATTGGAAACCTGAAAAATTTCAATATCGGAAGCTGTAGCGATTGAAGTATAGGCCCAAAGAATCGTTGTAAATAGGCCACTAAACAATATATTTAAGAAGACAATAATTCCACTTTCTTACCAACTTCCAACAGGGCGTCTTTCAATCTTTCTGCTTTCAGAATTCCCGTTTTCTCTTTGGTATGATTCTTAAAGGCTGTTTGCCAGCATTTCAGACTGCACATTAAATCTTTGAAGTCGTTGAATTTTAATCGACCATTTCCTATCGTCTGAGTACGGTTAGAATCAAGGAAAATTCGATCGGTAAAAAAAAAGCGCATGAAAAGTCACATTTTTATCATTTTTATGGCTTAAATACAAGTTATAAATTGTTCCAAAGGATACATCCAAGGTTATAACAATTTGTCGGCACACTTCCATGCAAGCGCAGCTTTTAATATAATCTAAAACAAAAAAACACGAAAAATTCAATAAAACAATTTGTAAATACTTAATCGCAATTTATAGGTACAGTCAAGAAGTTGGTCAGGGTCAAAACTAACAGGATTTCAAATAATAGCAAAAGTTGGTCTAATTTTCCACTCGGATGATCGTGGGAGAAATATTTTTTTTGTTTTGTTGTTGAGACTCGCATTTGAAAATTTTCTAGATAACAAGTGCTATCAGAAATGTCCACTCATAAAGCCTCAACCCTACATCTTTCATGAGAAAAAAGAGCACACAAACGCTTCTCACGGTAAATTAGTTAAGTATTGCATAAAAAAATTAGTTTTAACATGAACTACGAGAAAATTTCAGCTTACAAAGTCTCCTGAGGGTACCTGCTGTTTTGAATAACTCAAAGTTTAATATACATAGCTTCAATAGAATAACTCCTTCATATAGATACCATATATAGCCATAAAAAGTTTATTTGTTAGAAACTTGCTTGGAAATTCATTTTTTAATTTTTTTTTTCTTGTAAAAATAGTAGATTATACGACAAGTGTGGAAAGTATGCGATTACCATAGGCAAAGTTTGAGGAACGTAATTACCCAAGGTAACACGTACTGACCAATCCTGTTGCGTATACTATTTCAATTTTAAAGTCAAGTCATTAGTTGCTGAGTAGGTAGGTGTAATCAAAAAACGAAAAAAAAAACAAAATTCAACACCCGTCAGTATAGTGGTAGAGACACTACAGAATGTCACTTAATATCTTACGTGTGTTTAACATCCAGAGGACTATAAAACATGTGTTGTCACACACCTTGCACTTACACTAGGCATGACAACAACTACCGCAACCTCCTCAACCCAGTCGCTTGTCTCCCTTCATTGCTTTGAAAGACAATTATCCTGCGCCCCTGGCGAGTGCACAGGAGATTGTAGACAAAGCCCATGATAATCAGTACCTACCTAGTTATTTGATTGCAAAGAAAATTTATTTTGCACATAGGTTCATTTTAGATGGCAGAAAACAGTCATTTTCCACCCTTCTTGTTTGTTGGACATTGTTGGCCTGCACTTGACTGTTTTCTAACATGAAAACATCATCTATATAAATATATTTTCCAATCATCTATGATTAAATAATATTACCATTTGGTAAACAAGCGTCTAAAAGTTCTTGTAATTCGAAGGAATTCACCGTCCTATGTTCATCTGCTAACTGCAAAAATACAGATTCATATTGACTAAAATTTTTGCCATCTACAGCTGTTAAAGGAGCCTGTAAACATACAAATAAAAATAAAATTAGAACTTAAATAAGCTTGCAGACATTGTTCATTTCTTATTTTCAAATAAGCAAATTTTTTGAAACAATCTAAACTTTTACGACATAATGTGTGAATTTAGAGAAAAAACAGAAAAAGTATAGGAAGGTAGATAAATACCCTATAATAGTCTACAATTTTGGCTTCTGAGAACAAAAATTTTGGTAAAATGAACAAAGAAGTTCGACAATATTTGGAATGTCTTAAATTATTTTGAATTTTTGTGAAATTATTTGATGGTGAAATTTTTCAAGGCAATAAATTATTTGTAGTAATAAACGAATAATTACAAAGGCCTGTTTTATGGAGGGATTTAGGGTATAACCCCCCTAGTGCTAAAAAAAAGTCTAAATTTAAAACACAGTTATTCAGTTTTTCAAATTTTATGTATGTGAAATATATGAAAAATTGTGAACACCTCCCACAAAAATTCATGATTATTGTAAAATATGATTCCATCCACCCACAAAGAAATTCTGGAACCAAGGTTGGTAACTACTGAGAATAATTATAATTAATTAATTTCTAGCACATAGTATGCTACCCATCTAGAGTAACACATTTGTATTTGACATAGAACTTTTTTTTGCAATATTAACTTCTTTCACTAATTAAAACCTAAGTGAAATATATAGTTAATTATCATTATGTGTTAATAATAAATAAATTTAATAGAACTACAGTTTAAGTAATTCCTTTCCATTCTTCGGAACACTATACATGTACATGCATAATATATAAAGCATAGACTACATATTGATGAGAAATTTTAGTAAGCTAATTTCTTTGCTCATATTTATATGTACTGTGTTTTCATTTTCAATTTTCCATTAATACGAGAATAAGTACCTAATACAGATCATCATAATTTTGAAAAAAATGCTTTTCTTAACCTTCATAAAACTCACCAGGAAAACTAAAAATTGCCCCACATTTGACAATTTGATCCTTCCCCTAGAAGCAGAACAGAGTATTTAAGAAAAAAAATTTTTCATCACACATTCAGGAGCCCACCTTCATCATATTTTAGACATAAAACCACTTGTATACAGCAATAATGGTTATAATGGTTACAAAAAGATTCACAATAATTGTATGTTTTAAAAAGTGTTTGATATTTGAATAATTACAAGAGTGTATGTTGACTTTACACACGGTATTACTAAATTAGATGAAATTTTAAGAATGAATTAGTACAGAACATCAGACATACAGCTAAGTGTAAGAGTTCGAGTGATTTGAATTAGGTGTTGTGGGAGATGTATTAATTGGGTGCTTAGGAAAAATGTAATTGGGATAAAACCAATGAAATATGAAAGATATGACATAAAGTGGGAGCGTAAAAGAAAATAATGAGAATTAGAATTACTGGAGTGTGTTAAAATATGTTCATAGAAAAGTTAACATCATTAATATAGAAAAAAACAGTTTTGTGAAAGGAAATGTTGATGTCACCAGACAAGTGTCTAGACTTGAAAGATCATTTTGGTCTTGACTGAAATGATGTGAATAAATGGAAGAATAAACGTACGAAAATGTGATGAAATGGTATGAATGTAGGAAAATAAGAATTTGAGAGAAATGTATGAATTTATAATAAATTATCAGAAAATATGAGTACTGTAGGTATTTCGCCAGCCCGGGGATTAGAACCGTCAACTGACAGGAATACCTACCTCAATCGTCACCATCACCAAAATACAGCTACTGTATACACACGGCAATGGCGCTGGGTGATGGTGATGAGAATTAACTCCGTCTATATGTGGTCCCCACAATTACAATAGCCCAAGTTACCTATTAATTTTATTCCTCTTCAACCTTATTTTTAACCTAATTCTATTGGACTATGAACATAATAAAAATCAGGAATCAAATATGTCCATTTAATTTGACACATCTTGTGTCTGAAATTTGTTTTACATCGTTCCACCATCTGAAGCAAAAGGGAATAAGCAACCACAAAATTTTGTGACAGTTTTTCAATTTTACAAAAAAAATTTAAAATAAAAGTGCCTCAAGTCCTAAATTCCATTTGTCTTTAAATAAACAAATTTGGTTTGAAATTAATAACTATATTATTACATACTTTAATTATGGCGCTCTTCAGTAAAGATGGTGCAGTATCCAACAATCTGCGAAAAAATAGACATAAATGTAGTTAAATATGAAAAATCTACAGCTGACTTTTACCATGGCTAATACATGGTAGCCTAGATTAAATGATACGAAGAATAACCATAAAATGATGTAATTACTTTAATTTCAGAGGTTTACATGAATACACGCGTAAGGTAAAACTAGACTCTTGAGCTGGTTCAAAAGTTGTAGGCAAAATTAAATAACCTCCTTGTTCAAATTGATATCTTTGACTAACCTGTAAAATATGGTAACATTGAAAACGTTAATTAGGGCATAAGTAGGTATACATTATTATGTAGGTAAGTAACGTATTTTAAGTATATTGTCATCCAATATTTACTTGTCTACTATTTGTATACTGGGAATTGACTAAAGATTTATTCTTTTTGAAAAACTGGCGTCCAGCTGATTCGCCAGTATTTTTTGGTAATGAATACGCGGTGAAGCCAATGACCTGTTGAAAAATAAATAGATACACAGACGGAATATTAATCTCGTTACCATCGAATAGACCGGCAATAATCGTATTAAAAATTCTATTTCGTCATTACTTTTGGCTCCATAATACTGTGCTGGTTTAAAGAAATGATCACTTCTTCCATTTCACTGAGAATCAAATGAAGTTGTGGATTAATATGAAAAGTATCTGAAAATAAAATGTATTTTTGAAAAAGAAAATAAGAGATACGACAGTAACCGTAGGTAGTGTAGAGTACAGTGTCCATGAAGCACGTAAAAAAATATTTTTTTCAAAGAAAATCACCTATTTTATGACGAAAAAGCTTTCAATAAAAATTATATGGTCGACATCACCATCAAATGCCTTCAGGTAATCAAATTTGTATCCACAGGTTATACGTATAATTTTAAATATATATATAATTATATATACCGGGTGATTCAGTTTAACACGCACCACAGGAAAATCCCCTATGGTGCGTGTTAAAATGACTCACACAGATTAAATGATACAGATGAGGTGGAAAATAAATGCACCATGGAGAAAATTATAACGTTACCATACAATTTCTCCTTTCCTCTCATCATTTTCAAAAAATTTACCTCTGATTATCATACTTTTCTTCAAAAACTAAGTTTACCCCATATTTTTCAATAAACACGGCCCTGTGACTTTCGAATCTATGATTTTATTGAAAAGTATACAGAAACAATGTTATAGACCACTGAATTTTTGTTCGGCTGAATTTATTGTTTATTATTCTGTCTCCAACAGAAAAATGTTGTAGTAATTTTTGCAATAATTTGTTACGCTCCGTAAACACCAAACTACTATCAAATCTAGTCTAATATGAGGACTACTTTTCCTGAAAATTTTAGCCTAGTTTTCTCAAAATCGTAATCAAAACATTTTCTCCAGCAACTGTTTCTTTTCCAGTTTTATCGCAAAATGCAAAACTAATAAACACGAATGTTTGATCAAACCTGAGACTATATGAGAACTAATTTTCGTATAAATTTCGGCCCAATTCCTTTTGTAGTTTTCTCATAATCGTGAAAAATGCACTTTTCCAGGAATTTGTTCTCTCTAATTTTCTGGAAAACTACTGAACCAATAGGCATAAATTTCTTTCAGACATTCTTCTATATGATGAATATATCTCGTGAAAATTTAAGTCTTATCATTTATTTCTGTCATTTTCTCGATGATGTATTTATTTTCACTTCATCTGTATCATTTAACTCGTGTAAGTCATTTTAACACGCACCCTAGGAAAATCCTTTATGGTGCGTGTTAAACTGAATCACCAGGTATGTCACATTACTATATATAACTCCCTTTTTTTCTGGAAAAAATTAAAATAATGTTTTGCTCCTTTGAGGTTTCTTGAATTAGAGAGCTAACTATACAGTATAATAATGAATACTTATCACCTATCAAGTTGATATTCCTTCCTCAGTCCACTAGGATGTTTTAAACTATACTTCAAGGTTGTTTTCCTGACTTTTTCGTCTCAGTGTCAATCCTACAGAAAATTTTATTTTTGATGAAAAATTTTATCATAAAATTTTCGACAAATTAGGTCATTCATGCATTTTTCATAGACGTCATAGTTTTTGAGTTGAAGACTGTCAAATATTTTATTTCATAAAATTTCGTTTCTAATGGCTGTGAAAAAGGATTCGCATCAGTTTGAGGAAACCAAGGTTGGGCACGAATCGACTAAAAATGGATTCGAATACGAATCAGCGAATCCATATTTTTGGGGAGGATTCGAATATGATTTATTATAACTTTTTTTTTGAATTCGAATCCACGATCCGATTCTTCAGCTCATGTTTTTTTTTTATTACAATGATCTAAAATAGAAACTACTATAAGAAAAAATAGAATTTCATTGATCTCACATTCAAAATTGAATACACATTTTGTTTTTTCAAACAGTTTTAAAACTTAAACGAGTCGAAATGATTTTCAATTCCGATTCTTTGAAGCGAAAACGAAAATGAATCCTCGATCATAGAAAAATCATTAAAAAATTTCGGATCCTCCGAATCTGTCAAAATAAAGTTCACGAATCCAGTATTTTTTGTGCATTCGAATCACCAATTTTTTTTTTTGTCATTCCCCTTGAAGAAATCATGGCTACCTCCCTGCTGGCCATCACAATTTTGGAAGTGGACCATATGACGTGGGCTATTTATAAAATTTTTTCTCAGTCGTACTCGGTTGTATCCATATTTCAAGTTTGGGAAGCCAATAATGAAACTGAAACACACTTCGTGTGTATGTTATGTATTTACTTTTTGTGGATACAGATTTGATACCTTGAAGGGCTTTAATGGTGACATCTACCACTGAATTGAGGTGGATAAACTGCAAACCAACTTGCAACCATATGATTTTTAGGTATTATGTTAAATCTACTCAATTTCGTACTCTTCATCTTTTCCTCCAAGTATTCCAATCCTCTCTGGCTTGAAAGTTGGAGCTTGAAGTGACAGAAAAGAATCATAGATTTTACCAGAATTCATGTAACTGCTTAACATTCAGCTGTTTTTTATAAATCTTACCTATCTGAAATTTAAGGGGAAATTAAATGTTACAATATCGATATTTTTCGAAATTTTTCAGCTTAAATTGCATTATTTGATAAATTATATCTGAGAATTTTTCTACAAAATCTCGAATAAAATTGACAGGAGACAAGCAGAGTACTAAAAGATTACATGAATTTGAGTAAAATCTATATAGTTTTTTTCCTTGTAGGCACCTACATCGACCAAATAGCCTTATTTCAAAATCAAAAATCAAAGTCATCTCACCAAAAAATCCTAAACTCTCCTGGCGCAACCCTGCTGATGAACTTTCGCATGTTCTTACTTGAAATTTAATCAGCTCAAAACTTCATACCTGGATTATTTCTACATCCTCCAGCTGTAACTCCTCTTTGCCACGATCCCTGATGTATTCTCATCTGCCATGTATGTTTATGGTGTAATGATGGCTCGTCTCGGCTTGTTTCATTGTCCAAATGCACAACTTCTAAATGGGTGAACGTTTTAACAAAATCAGAATAAAGAATCCTGTCAACAAATAGAATAAAAAGGTTTATTAGAGTATCTGTAACGGCCAAAAGAGGTGGTAAAGTACCTAATTAGAACCACTTTCAGTGTTACGCCATACACGAGATATTGAACACTGGACAAGCATTAATATCTCTATAATAATTAAATATTCAATTTATCATCCACAACTATTGTGGACCTTAACGTATTGGAGAGACTCAATAATATTTAAAAAACACAAGTTTGAATTAACACTTTTAATAAAATAATAAATTGTACAACAGTACATCAATTAATACGTTAAATAATTTTACATATGGGATCACAACCCATTAGACAAGACTGTCTGTTCACTAGTTGCTCTACAAGAGAGGTTCTAGGTTAGAAGTAACTGTCTAGGAACTGTGTCTTATTCCTTTGAATCGAGGGTTTATATACTTGTTTGGGGTATGTAAGTGTACGTGTCGGATAGGCTAAGTGAGGTAGGGTATTGTTATTATAGGGTTGTGCTGACTCGTGATATACCCGAGGGACAAGCACAATTAGGTCATGAATATACAGACACTATATCTATATTCATAAAATCAAATACGGGTAAATTAGTGGTTGTTTATAAAGAGTTATAGGATGTTCTATTTTGATGAATACCTACGTTTTTGGTATTTGAAAATGAATAGACGAATATGTTCGTCATTTCTAAAAATAGATGAAAATATACGTTACAATATCTTGCTAAATTTATAAGCTGCAGAATGTTAGATCGCGCTTTCATATGTCCTATTTTTACCTACCAGAACTCCCCATCTGCTGTATATCGAATACCCAGCCGATCTTTCTCATGAGGTGGTACTTCATCCCATTCAGTCGAATCCCTTGACCAGGCACCGACATAATCGCCACCTGTTGAAATTGGATTACGTAATTTTACCAGCTGTACAGGTTCACTGCAAAAAGTTTCCACCTAAGTCGTGATAAAAATTCAAAAAAAATATTAAAAAATTTTTCAGAATAATAGGTTTAACAATATATCCAAGGTTTTTTCTCATCTTCATAAAATTGACTTCAGAATTTTTGAAGCTATTACCAGAAATGTTGCTTTCAAGATAAGATAATGACTTCATAGTAGCTCTAAGAAAAAAAGAATTTCAAAATTTCAATCCTGAGGGAAGAGAGAATGTTTGCATTAGGCTACGAATGATTACTGATTAGATACCTGCACGAGTTTTTGGTATTTAACAATAACATGATTCAATCTTTTTCAAAGTCAAAATTCACGACGTACGTCTTTTATTTCTCTACTCACTCACTCTCTCCTCCCCCTCCAAAAGCACTACGTATTAAGACTGCCCGAGAATTGACCTAAGAACATAGTCATAGATTACTGGATTCGATATGGAAAAAAAGTGCAACAATTAAAGTTTATCTTCTGGTCAAGTTCTTTTAAAAGTCAGCTCTCAGTTCTACCTTACGGTTTTAATTCTGAATGACTAAAACTCAAAAAATTGAAATCTCAATCGGAAAAATTAAATTAATTCGTTTGATAAGAAAGGCGCTCGTACACTTGAAGAAGAACTTTTTAGTAAAACCTACTCACTAAGTTGGATCAGGAAGTTCGGAAATTTTTAAGAAAAAAAGTTTTTTGAATTTCTACCCCAAAAAATCGAACAGTACTTTTAGAAAATTGGAGCTATACTCATCAAAATCAAACAGTTTCTTCAGAAAATTAGAGCTGTACTCATCAAAATCAAACAGCTCTTATTTTTAAAGAGAAGGAAAAGAACCGCACTTTTTGCCATATCGAACAGACTCAATAGCTTACGCCAATATCTCCTGGTTCTCTTAGAATCAGATGCTTAATTAGACCTGTCGTCTATTTTGATATTTCTCAAACATGGATTGGTCACATAAGCGCCAACTTGGCTTTTTTGGGGGGCGAGAAAATTGGGCCCCCAATAATTTTGTAAATTCTAGAATTTAGGTATATACGATTTTTCATGTTAAATAATCAAAAATTCGCTGTCTATAATTAGGTTGTGTGTGAACAAAAAAATTTTCACATTTTGTGTTTGGCCCTCTCATAATTTTACCAAGTTGACGTCACTGATGCTTCATTTGAGATTATTTTGAGTTTGGAGGCCAAAAAATTTAATTTCGTTCTCTAATTTTTAGTTTTTTAAACAATGAAAAATTAATTCATTTTTATAAAAAAAAAACTTAAAAATATTTGAACATAGCATTTATACTTTGGTCGAATTAAATAGACGGTTGAAAACTAATTAGAAACCAAAAAAAAAGATATTTATTCGTGCGGATGATTCAACACAAAACAAAGAAAAAAAGAAAAAAAGAAAAGATGATTCAATTCTCCATGAGACAAGAATTTTGAATTTAATTTTCCCAAAAACTGATTCTCATCACTAACCCCTCCATTCCATTTATCCCTGAAGCATCCATTTTTTTTCAACATTATTGTCCAACTGCAAATATGACTAATCTAAATTCTTTAGAAATTTTCATCAAAATCGAAATTTTCAAGAATAACTAGAACTGGTTATATAGGTTTATTCATCGTATATCTCGCAGTTCAATTTGAATTTCTTTATTTTGTTGTAACTTTCACGTACCAAACGTTCTACCAACAAAAGTGCATAAAATGCAAATTTGATGACGCGGATTTTTAAATTAGCCAATAAAGATTCTGCAATCTGCAACCCGTTACTACTTAGGAATTCTAATTCGGTAAAGGCCAAATTTTCATCCAACTTCTTCGTACATCGAGTTGAAAAACATTTGAAAAAAAGGAAAAAAAAAAAATTAAAAAAGAATACCATACTCACTCTTTCGATGGAGTACAGTCGGTAATTGGTGCCTATTTGTATTCCATTGGCTAGTTTTTCTGTTTGGGTTCTTATCTGCGAACAAACGAGAAAATAACGTATTAATTAACTTAGCTAAAAGAGGGGATAGTCTGTATAACTTTAGTACCCATGTATACTTTCATTACGCATCGGCTTGTTACGAAATAAATTAAGAGTTAAAACGTTGATCGCCAACTTTATTTACATTATTATCATTATCATCATTATTATCATCATTACAATTCTCTTTTTTCTCTTTTATTTTTTCTTGACGACGACAGTAATTTCACTTAAATTTCACAACTTTCGATTTCAATTTTTGAAAAAAGAGAAAAATACAAACAGAAAAAAATATTCTCACCTCAGTTTTATTCTTTCTTCTTTTCAATTTTATTCTTGCATAATTAATAATTAAAATTTTGATTATGATAACATCAATACCACCATATTGTTAGATATAAATATCTCCCTCGCATTGGCCTATACAATTGGTGTTTCATGAATGACTTCCCTAATCTGAGATGTACAGATATAACCGAGAACGACTAAGAAGAAACTCTGTCATCAAAATCTAAATTCTAAATTTTAGTAGTCAGAAGGGGCTGAAAAGTCTAAAAATGTTAAATTTTTCAATTAACAAATTTAGATCTGGTCGGAAATGATTGGACTCCCATATGTACAACAAAAAAGCTTATGCGAAACAACTTCAAAACACTGAAGTATGAAAAGTTGCATAATATGTATGAAGTGTCTACCAATAAATTTTTCTTTCTGGCTACTTCAGTTTTGAAGATTGGCCATATGTTGAGAAGAAGTATTTTCTTAGTCATTCTCGGTTGAATCCATATTTGAGGTTTGAGGAACCACTCATATATCAGGTTGTAGTACGTAGCATATACTTATTTTTATTGCTGAGCACAAAACAATTAATAAAATATCTTGAAATACCTACCCATGTAAATTAATTATAAAGTTGTTTTTTTTTTTTTTGTAAAAAAAAATTAATTTTTATTTTGGACTAACAAACAACATCCTGAGTAAGTATTTTCATCAATATGAAAGCTATTAAATTTTATGATTTTGAAACACAATAAAACGAGATAACTGTTCAACTGTTTGAAAAGCAAAATTTTCACCATTTACAAAACCCGCATATGAATACGAGACTAATTAACGGCGATGAAAATCAAAAATGAGTACATATTTTATTAATCCAGCGGCGGTTTTAGGGTCTGCAAACTCAGGTGACTGCCAGAGACCTCGTGCTTGGAGCGTGAGAGAGAAAAATCTTCATAAAAAAAACACCCAATGAGAGAAAAACTAACGAAAAATATAAATTTGTGGGGTAAATGTTCTGGTTTCGCAATACCGAAAACCGGCACCGACAAATCATTAATAGGCCTATTTACATTTTTGATTCAAACTAAGCGGACAATGCGGTGGCATAAACCATCTAAATAAATTTCAATGAGGATAAGTCCAACAAAAATGTCATGAGATGACTGTTTTTTTTTTGTTGCGATGAATTCAAAACCTGTCAAATCCCTTATTACATCGCCCCATTATCTGTATTGATTCAACAAATATACCCATATTACTGACAAAACATATGCTGAGAGCTGTAAAACATCAATTTTTGATAATTGTTCTCAAACCATAGAATAAGCAAGTAAAAGAGGCACAATTAAGACGCAAATCCTGGGGAATTGGGGGAGGAAGAATGTGATTTGTTTCGAATTTACAGTACTTCACTGCGATTGTATTTAATGAAATGCTGAAGTTAATGGATAAAAAAATTTTTTAAATGAAATATTTAGTAGAAAATTTATATTAATGTGAATTATTTTATAAATAATTATTTACTCGCGATAAAAGTATATTTTATTAATTTAGCATTGCGGAGTGAGGGAAGAGGAGTATGGTAATTTTTTAAGTTCTCGATCGTACATCAAACTTATTTTTTATTTTATTTTTTTTCAATTTCTGCAATTTGGAAACATAACCGCAGTAGGCAGTACCTTAGACATATGTGAGTGATAGATACGAGTATATTAATGCCACTAAAAATGGACAAAATCCACATAGGCGATTTTCTCAGGAGTGCAGGGGATGCAAGGCACCCCATGAATGTATCATGGACCCCCTGAGAAAATTAAAAAAAAAGTTTCTGGTCTTCATTTTTCATGTAACGTGCTTCATAAAGAATAGAAATAATTATAAAAACTATAGCGCTACAAGTTTCGCTAGAAAAAATAGGTTTTCGAGAAAAAGAATTATGAATTTTGATGGTTACATTAATTGTCTGTAAGTTTATATGCGTTAGTGGTATGTTATGATTGTACGAAATTAGTTAGCTACTGACAAAATATTAGACGATGTGAAATTTAAAAGCATTATTTCTTGAAATGAAAAAATTAATTAAGATGATAAAGTAATGTAAATAATCATATAATTTTAAATAAAACCAAAGAAATACATTAAAGTTATGAAATTAAAAACAGAAAACATGAACATGTGGTTAATTTTTATAAAAAAAAGAGTTCATGCAAGTTAGAATAAAAAAACTCTAACGTAGCAATACTTCGTTAGAAAATCCAGTATGCTAGATATTTATATCGATAGTTATCGATATATATATATCATATTTCATTGCTGGTTTCAGGTTAAGAAATTACAAAAAACTATCCACAATTAACCATATTTTTAACAAAAATATCGATCTATCGATGTTTCATTCCTAAAAACCGCTTTTCTAGAGATTTCTGGTTTCCGTTTTTTGGAGAAATACTAAACCGATGAGCACCGAACTTCTTTCAGACCTATTCGGATACAAGAACTATCTTTTGTGTAAAAATTTCAGCCTTATCTGTTTGGTAGATTTCTCAAAACCGTGAATACAAAATTTTTTCCAGAAATTTTTCTTTTCCAGTTTTCTCAAAAACTACTGAATTAATAAGCACCAAACTTCTAAGAAACTTGCATCAATATACGGAAAGTCTATCTTGAAAATTTTAGCCTAATCCGTTTTGTCATTTTCTCAGAATCCCGCAAAAACCACTTTTCCAGGAATTTTTTGTTTTCCAGTTTTCTCGGAAACTAATTAACCGATACGCAAAAAACTTTTTACAAACCTTTTCCAACATGAGAACTATCTCTCTTAAAAATTTCAGCCATATCCACCCTGTAGTTTTTTCAGAACCGCGAACACAAAATTTTGGGCAATACATATATATATATATACTTATAAAAATTAAGTCAAAATTAAAAAATGGTACCATTCGTTTTCTTTTCTCATGAAACGGATAATTTTTATTATTCCCACCCCTAACCCTTCCATTAGGTCAATTTTAATACCCCGTCTGTAATCAAACTGGGTAAAAAAAGAAAAAAAAGGTTTACCGGAACGCAGATTCAACAGTCATTAAAAATGAAAAATATTAAAAAACAACACAAGTTAGGTAGATATCTAAATATTCTTGAAACTTGTTACCACCAAAACAAATTCGGTTTTAGTGTTACAATATTTTGGGCCTTAACCCCCTTGTCCAAGGCTATATCCCTCAAAGCTAAAAACAAGAAACACTAAAATTCACGATCTCTAACACGAAAACACCAAAAAATATTTTTTGGTCACTCCGGTGGAGAAGTTTACCTTTTAAATTGTAAAATCATTCTCCCAGATAAATGTTGGACACTGCGTTGCCTTTGCCCCCTCCCTGGTAACAGGCCCACGTGGTCCCTGGCAATGTTTTTCTGTGTCCAGTGGTCCCTTATTTAAAAAAAAGGTTAATCTTCAACAGTTTTCACAAGAGACGAGAATTTTTGGGGTTGAGAATGAAAATGGACGGGTGAGATCATTACATAAAAAATTTCGTAAAGTTTTATCTAGGGGCTCTAGCCCTCCCCCTCCAAAAAAAAGCTGTCTAGCTGCGCCTATGATCGTAGATACCCTTAGTAAATCTGAATGCCGCCATCTGAACTAACAACAGTTCGAAACCTGTCTACCATCAGGGACACCCTGTACAACGCTTGTCTGACAAATAGGAGGGGTGGGGTTCGAAAGAATTAATTTTTCTCGACGAAGCCAGACTGATGCAACAACAGCGAACGAGTGCAACAGAGCGAGCGCGTTTCTCGATCATCTTCAGCAGTCCGTTGAAAACGAAGCCACGTGATTTTTATACGCCACCACTAAATTACAAGGGAAAGTGTTAACGATCAAATTCAACGTGTAACTACCATATTTGCCACTGGCAGCCGTGAAATGGCCAAGTAGACCGCAAACCAATGACCACGAAATTTAATTAACGACTTAACGTAAGAAACGTAGGTACGACTATACGTATAGGTATCCCAAA
Source organism: Ericerus pela (assembly GCA_011428145.1). NCBI lineage: Eukaryota > Metazoa > Arthropoda > Insecta > Hemiptera > Coccidae > Ericerus > Ericerus pela. Next base: position 3,786,296 of record WOFM01000549.1, on the reverse strand, counting down.
TCAAATATACCATCACGAATGAGTGTACGAGTAGGTGTGGAATAAGGATATATTATACAGCCTATGGTCTGTATGCGCAGTGTATAAAATATGAATCTTCTATGATACGGCCTGTAGGTATACAGGCAGCATCGGTATACAATATACCCGCCTATAATACCAATCAATTACACCGGCAATTACAATACCTATCTCATTATTATTAGCTTTTTTTTTTTTTTTTTTTTTTTTTTTTGCATCCAACCAACAACGTGTAAACTTTTTATTAGAACGATAATACCTACGTTAAAATGTATGGGTAATTCAACTGCGTTATGGAAATGGCGTTATATTTTATTTCGTACCTGCGGAGTGGTACTTGTCTGCACCGTACACGTTATCAGCGAAGTCATCTCCAAAAGTTTATTCAGCATTCGGCCACACGTCGTCGGATCTTGTCGAATGTTAATGCTTTCGGTAATGCCTCCGGTCAAATCGGCCAAACCGTCGAGAAACGTGCCATATTTTAAGGCTTCGTAGGAACCATGCAACCTAAAACAGCGGAAAATTTCGATTTATTCATTTATTATGCATATCGATATTATTTTAATGGCACTGTTTTCTTTCAAAATAACTTATACACGTATACACTCTCTCGTGTTGGTCGTTTTATGTGTACCTATGGCCATGTTTGGAAAGCATGCATTTTAAAAACTTTCCGTGTGGATGATATTAGGCTATGGGACCAAGCAACGAGTAGGTTGATACCTAATTTAAAATCGTACCTATAAAAAATTCGATATTTTTAACAAATTTTGAAAAAACGAGAAGGATATCAATTCGATCCGTGTACAGGGTGTCTAAAAATCGTTTTCTAAGCCAAATGGATCTTGTTGAACTCATCCAGGGAAGAAAACGTTCTTATTAACATGGGGTTTGAAACTGGTTGTTTCAGAGACACAAGACTCTCAAATTTTCAAAATTTTCATAGTTAAATCAAATGATGAAATTCAAAAAATTCTTTAAATTTGATTTTTGATGAGTGTATATCTCACTGTACTCATCAAGTACACAAAAATACGTTCTTTTTACCACGTCCCTATCTTCAATATGATACAAAATTATTCAACACATACATGTGAAAGCCTGTATCTCAAAAACAACAATGCCAAAAAAAGGATTTAAAAAGAACTTTTTTGCTTCTCTCGATGAATTCTACAAGACCAATTTAGCTTAGAAGACGATTTTTGGACATCCTGTATGTTTTTGTTTTTTTTATATTTGTTCCAGCATAATTTATCAAAATGGGCACCAATTTTGATGAACTTTCTTTCAAATGATAAAGGATGATGCCATGGTGTGTACATTAAATTTTTTTCGAATCTATGATCGAAGTAGTTTTGGAGTTTTCGTTAAATAAAAAATCTGTCCGTTTCAAAGTAATATAGCCACTAACGTTAGAAACGAAAAATTATTGAAAAAAATGTTTTCATCAAAAAATCTAACCAACTTCAAAAAACATAAATTGAACTAAAATGCTCAAAAAAGAAAAATCAATTATTTTAAAATTTTTCCAGTAAAATCTACTGGAATTCAAATAAAACGAAAAGGCAGTATGATAAATTAATAATTTTTTCCAAAAATAGAACCGACTTCAAAAAAATTAAAATAAAAAATCCGTTAAAAAAAGAAAAATAATCCTTTTAAAATTTCTCTAGCAAGACACAGGTCTAGAGACTAGAACGCTAATTTGAAGGTTTTGTCATAAAATTTGATGAAATTGACGTAGCTGTAAAGCCCTACATGATATGAAAAAGAGTGCAAACTTTAATAATTTTAGTCCCTAGACCTACATCTTGCTGAAAAAATTTTAAAAGCATTCTTTTTCTATTTTTAGCCCATTATTTATTTTTTATTTTTTGGTGTCGGTTCTATTTTTTTTAAATTTCTTTTTAAGGAAGAAAAAAATAAAAATACAGCTTAACGACACCTCCTGTGTGTGAAGTCGGACTATTTATTTCCACAGTATGATTATACTAACAGTGCATACCATTATATTAGGGTACTTAATGAGAGAACATCGATAGTAAATTATTTAAAATTTTAGAAAATGATAAAAAATGTATTCAAAATTAATGGAGGTCATTTTATTAATGAAGAGAATGATGTGAGAAAGACTGTGTTTTTCTAAAGAGGAACAAAGAAAACAAATTAAACTTTTGAAATGTGTAACTGGTGTGATGGTTTAAGCACTGCTAGCATAGTACCTAATTATAGACAAAGGAAAGTTCACAATGAGAAGGAAATAATGAAACATTGAGGCAAAATAAACTTCAAGGTCTTTATCAAACAAGAAAAACAATATGTACTAAACCTAAGCCTATGAGTATTCATTTTGAAGGTTGAAAATGAGTAGAATATCCAAGAGGGGACTAAATAGCATCTTATTCCGAATTTTTTCAATGAAGCATTTATCGAAATTGCAAAATTTTAATAATATACCTAATAACGTGTATGTATTGTCAGTTCGAGGAATCAAATCTAGTACCTACATATTTGCCAGCTAAAAGCTATGAACTTGACCGCATGGCCATTCCACTGCAGGCTACATATTGCGAATGTATTTTACATAGGACAAGGTGTGGCAGTTCCCACATAGGGTATAGACACACATTTATTAAACACCATCGACTTTAGAACTTCAGATTTCTCGGGAAGCACTCTGTGTAGATAGACTACAACATAAAATATTTTGACAAGTTCGTCACCGGCTCACTGGCTTCTGATTTTTGAATTGTAACTCCAGAAAGAAGCTTTTTTCACAATTTTTCGAATAGAAATTTTTTTTTCACCCTACAAATCGATTTTGGAAATGACACTCTTTAACTTACAATCTTTAAATCCATAAATACCTACCTAATAAGAGCCAATGATAATTAAAAAAATGAAAGTTTAACTCTCGGAAAAATACTTTGATTCAGCCAACACCTAGATTTTTATTCTTTATGGTTAGAAAAAATTCTGCAAAAACAAAATTCGTTCGAAACAACTAGGCTACGGAGTTATTCCACAAACTTCATGCTCTTCAAGCTACCTTCATCCTGAAACACAGGTCACGTTAGAGTGGACTAGCTCCCCTGACCTAGAACTATATTTTCATTAGCAACACTTACTTGTTATAAAGAACACACCTATTAATGACCTTTCGATTTCAATTTTTCATAAGCTCAATTGGTCAACCTCACGAAATGGGTTAAATAAAATCATAATACACATTTTGTACATCATTTTTTGGTCTTAAAATGTTTTTCTGAGACCGCCATCACCCTCGACCATTATTTTTTCTGCTTTTATGAGTCATCGTGATCGCATTTATACAATATATCACAAACCATAGGCCATGGCGATCCCACAGATTATTAATTCGGGCATAGCATCGTAAAGTACGCACATAAATTTTCAATTTCCACCCACAACTGCTACATAATTTTTATAGTTCGGTACTAAGAATAAAAACAATTTTCGATAATAATGTCGAGTACCTAATAATGATGATAGATGCATAGTTATTTCACTGAACCGTTCAACCGCGAAACGATAAAAATTCAAAGTATTTCCAAGGGTTAAGGGAAAACTATAATATACCTGAGTAATTTATTATCATTATGTCCAACATTATGGAAGAGTACGACGATTTTAGGCACACCCGAAAAATCCGAAAGTGTAAACGACACAGAAAAACAAAAATAATTAACCTATATATTTTTTGTCGAATTTTATGGTTTATGGTGAATGACGATAAGACAGAAAGAATAAACGAAAAAATGCTACTAAAAAAAAAAAAAAAAATCAAAAGAGAACAAGAGTGATTCACGTAACACGTCGTAATTTTCACGATGTCATTAAACGTGACAAAAATCATTATTGAAAATGAGTTACAAATCAGCCTATGTATTTCCATTGTTTTCATCATTGATTTTTTTTCTTTTAAATTATTTTAGGCTAAATTTTTGTCATTTTTCTTCATATAGTACGTATAGAAGTGGGCTATAGATTTATAGGATGAACTGTTCAAGTACGAAAAAGTGACTTAATTTTTTTTTTTTTTCTGGACAAACCATGACTTATTCTGGTTGCCTATTCTCGTTGTTACACTCTTTACCTACACTAATTTAAAAAAATCATAATAACAAAACAACGTAGATAGGTACCTACGTGAATTTCACTCATATTGTTGCTGTGTGGTCAGCTCCTCCGGTTGCTGTTACATGTCTGGTCTAAAATTAAACCCAAACTTAATACTTTCTATGCATATACCTTCCACTAAATCGATAGTAAGTTCAAGAAGAATGATTAAATTTTTTTCTCATTGTTATGACATTTTTGCATAAATCTCGGACCCGGAAATTTCTGTTGAAATAATTCCTGGAAACCTTTCGTTTTCTCATGAAATGAACCGAACTGCAAAGCACGAAAAAATCCAAGAAAATCTGTTATAAAACTCTAAGTACATTATAGGGTGGTTTCGTTGGCAAAGCTGGTGAATATGAACTGAGCTCCATAAAAAAAAGTCAAAAATCCATCCATAAAAAGTTACATATTTCCAAAGTTTAGGCGTTATTGTATTTCGAATATTGAAAAATCAAAATTTTCAACTTATGACAGCAAAAATGTTAATCAGAAGAATACAATTTTTGACTAGAGGAAATGGTAGAGTAGGCTGAGACGAAACGAAATTATACCACCTTGTCTTGCCTTTTCTCGAAATTCACTGGCTGGAAAACGTTGAAAATTCAGAAAATTACATTTTTAGTACTCAAAAAGGTACAATTTTCAATTTTTAGAATAAATTACATGTCATTGTTTTACAGCCCCTTCAATTTTGAGAATAAGCAAAATACGGTGAAGTAATTATTATTTTTTGTTTCAGCCAGTTCTACCATTTTCCCTGCCAAAAATTGTAGGTATTATGTTAATCAACAATTGTGCTGTTTTAGGTTGGAAATTGTGATTTTTCAATATTCGAAACACATCAACGTCTTCTGTTTAGCAATATGAAACTTTGTATGAATGGATTTGTTTCTTCTTTAATCGAGTTCTGTTCACACTTACTTGCTTTGCAAACGAGATCTGGACCCACGGCTGAATGGGCCAAGAAAACTCAAATATAGTCAAAGGCCAGGTGCCATCAGAAAGCATTGGTAGCGTAAATTAATCTTAATTTTGATCCTTCCTCAATTAATGCCGAAAAATAAAGTTGTAACAGACAAAAATTTTTAGTAGACTAACTAAGGCCAACTGCTGCAGTAAGGGTGAAAAGTTTCAGGTAAGTTATTTCCAAAAGGTGGAGTAGACTAATACAGCTACCCTTCATATTTAACTAACGTAAATTCCCTTGTAAACAAATTGAAAAAAAGTTATTCATCTCTTTCTAATGAATTTTTAATATTGTTTTTTTGAAGTTAGTTCTTTCACAATATGAAAAAATTTTTGATGCTTTTTTGTTTTCCTCGTACCTACATTAGCGTTATGGGGCAAATTTGCTTTAAAACAGGTAGTTTTTTAAGTAACTAAAACACTATCTCATCAATTCCAAAAAAAATAAAATGGGATTATCATTGTGACGTCCGAAAAAATCACAAAAATTACAACAAAAAAAAAGCCAACAGATAGGCAGGTAAAATGTAGGAACTTCTGCATGGCCAAGTGTAGGAAAAAGACAATTAAGGAAGAATGAGGAAAAATCACCATAAAAGACAAAACATCCCAATTACCAGAATAACCAACCATCCCCTTCCCACCACATGCCTGATTAGTTTTGGCTATCATTATTGAATTTAGATTCCCAAAAAGAACAAGTAAGAAACAAAATAAAGAAAAACCGTATATTACTATTCTGGATCCACAGCTTCGCAGTGGCCTGAAGACAATGCGATATCTGGTGGGTGTAGTTCTGGAGTTGCCCCTCGTTGATCCGGCTGATATAGCCCTGCTGACAAGCGTTTGTGTGAAGGGAAGCAGCAACAGTTGGAAAAATTCACAACTTACAGAAATTTCAGCACTTGCTCCCACTGCTCAATCTGGCTGTTGATGTAGAATCACACTGGAAACGCAGTTTGTGCGCCCCTCTGCAATTCTTTTCAAATTTTGGTAAAGCCAAAATTTGTATTTGACTGAAGTGGTCAAATTATATTAATCAGATTTTGAAATAACACTATAAGGGCTTACAAATCGGATGCCTTAATGGACAAAACAATATGAAATGTGTCAAGAATCAAATTTTTTGTAATTTCCTAAACCAGGCTTAAAACCTTAAAAGCAAGGGTGATTTCACACACACGATTCGCGATGTTTTTGATAGCATTAGACATCAATAAGCTTTTAGTTTGAGTAAAAATTGTTAGCCAAAAAAAAACACTTTTGAGGCAAAAACCTCTACATGGCGCGATCCGACTACTAAAATTCAACTAACTGCTAGCCTAACTACACGGATCGCGCTTAGGTATCGAGAAGAATACCCCCAGAACACACCACCAATCGCATCGTCTTGTACAAAATCATGCCATCGATTAACAGCCAATCGTCTGCAAGAAAAAGATTAAATATTTCGGCTGCTGCTTAATTTCAAATAATAACGTATTTTTCAGCCCAGTATGAGGAGCGACCCTACAGACTGTGAACGTTAAGCAAGCCGTGACGAGAATCTTGTATTAGGCTATTGTATACGTATATCAATTCACTGCTAGGCTAAACGATGAATAAAGAAGTGCGGACAGGCTACGTAAATGAAGAACAAGTTTAGGTTTGTAGCCTAGCCGCGTAGGAAAAATACGAGAACATGATATAATAAATTGGAGAAATTCGTACATATATTTTTTCATAAATATAAATTCGGCGATCAATTAGCTGTGGAAAGAAGCTCATGAAAAAAAAATAGGGGAATGTAGAAAAAAGAGAACGAATTTTATTTAGGGGAAAATACAGGTCATGCATCTCACCATATAACCTTCTATCATTAAAAACGAAAAATCATGAAAATCAGTCCAGTTGTTCTCCAGAAATTCGTGGACAAACATACATATATTACATAGACAAACAGGTTTTTAAAGATACACCTAACTCGAAAACTATATCGTAACAGTTCTAAAAATATATAAAAACGGACCTCAACAAAAGAATATTCTATAACGAAAAAAAAAAAAAAAATCATCAAAATTAGTATAATAGTTTACCAAAAATTCACGGACAAACATACAATTATGTATATGTTATCGTCAAAACCCGATTTTAGTCAAAACTAATTTTGATCAGTCACAATACTATTTATTCCTGACCCCTTTTTTCAATACTAGTTTTGATTAGTCAAAATTAATATTGACCAAAGAAAAAATGTTTCTTCGGTTAAAACTATTAATGACCAAATAAAAATGTTATCTTAAATTTGACGGGGCAAAATTATTAGTACTTTACTAAAAAAAATATTACTCCGGTCAGAATTACACAAAAATAAGTAAGAATTTCAATCTCATCGCAATTTATTGTTGATTATCACCTCATATGGCCCTATTTTTGTTATTTTTAGAAAAAATATTAATTTAAAAATATTAACTTCTGACACATGCCTATGCTTTTATTGTACCGTGGATGGTTTGGTAAGATGTCAAAATCATTTCTTAATCATATTATACGAGGGTGTGGAAGGAGTAATGGGCGCTTCGCCCACTAAACCCCCATTTTCCAATTTTTTTATCAACTTTTTTACCAACTTTTTTTTTTAAACAACCCACTTTACCTATGACCACTATATGATAAAGCATGGGCATGTATCAGAAATTATTTTTAAAAAATTAAAAATTATTATTTCATATTACCCTATTTTTGTAGTGATTTTTTAAAATTTTTTAAATCATTTGAAATAATTTCAAACATACGGCTGCTTTTATTATATAGTGGGTGGTTAGGTGGGATAATTGTTTTTTTTATGCCTCTATCGTATTGAGAGTATAAAGGTGAGGTAAGTTAAAAAATTTTGTAAATTTCAAAAAGGGTGTTCGTAGGCGAAGACCCCATTATTTCTTCTACAAATTCGTATAATGAATAAAAAAGTGATTTTGACTAAGATCGACTTTTTGCATTAATCATTTTTAGTCGATACTGGTACTGACCAGTCAAGACTGATATTGCTTAGTTCATTTTTTAGTCGATTCTAGTATTGACTGCGAATGTAATAAAATATCAGTCAATATTAGTTTTGACTGGTCAAAACTCGCATTAACTAATTTTAGATATTGACGACAACATGTACATGCATATTCAAGTCGGTTAAAAAAGTGAACGTCGTAGAATATCCCCAATTACATTCTAAAATCCGCGTCGCATTTTTTCTCTCTACTTCATTAGCTTCGTACCAAGATGAAACCAGCGCAACTTATAGCTCACACACGTCAAACTCTTTGTCCGTACAATGTAGACGTCACCATTGTGTCACGAAAATAAAAAAACAAAAGCGTGTAAAACCTTCAAAAAATACATATAATAAAAATTTTATAGAAACAAAGCACCTCATCTTCGTGAAAAAATTCCCATCAAGATCGATAAAGAAAGAAAGAGAAAAAAAAAAAAAAAGAAGCGAACTATAGGTATTAAACTTACCACAGACAAGAATTATCCGAAGTATGCGGATACCTACAGTAAAATGAGGTGCACCCACTGACCCACAAACATTTTCACCTGACAGTCGACGAAGTTTATTTAACTTTATAATATGATTAATTAACCGATGGCTAGGTATGGCATTACGAACCCAACGGTGCCATAAATTTGTCTAATTTGCAGCGTTTCGTACGAAAACTTGCCCTTTTCATCGAAGCACGCAGGGAGGAAAAAAATGAGTGATAAACGAAGAAAAAGAGAGAGAGAGAGAGAGAGAGAGAGAGAGAGAGAGGGCGAGTGAGAGAGAAACAAGTGAAGTTGAATGAACGGTTCAAGTTCACTGTCAATACGGAACTTTGAAAATGTGTGTATACCCGTATCCACTCCCCACGTTTGTGACGAATAAAACAACCGGTTCAATCTTGTCGCAGCTTTCTCCTAGCTCTATGGCAAGAATGCATACCACGAAAGTCTCGAACATGCTGTTTACATTTAAAAATTTCATTGTTGCGGTATTATAGATAAAGGGAAGTAAAAAGAGGGAAAATAATATTCCGGCATCATCGAGAATGGATTAAATTAAAATTTTTTTATAATTTTTTTTTTTTTTTTTTCATCTAATCGACAATTATCGGTTGTATTTAATTGAAGTTGATAGTCGTCTTTCATTTCTGTCTCCTTAGAATCTATCTTTTTCTCTCTCTCTCTCTCTCTCTCTCTCTCTTACTTTTCTATTCCTCTAATTCTCGTCGTCTCATCTCCATTTCTTTCCAACCTCTGATTCTCACTCTCATGTCTGTGGAACCGGTTTTTCATGAACCTGCTGGGGAAAGACGCAAGCATCGATCCGCAGAAATAGTTAACCCCCTTCACCCACGCCACCGAAAGTGGATTGATCATCTTGTGCGCTAATTTGTCGGAATACGAAGAATTAAAAAAAAAAAAAAAAAAAAAAGCTTTCCACGCGCAGCTACCTTTCTCAACAAGTTTTAGTTCTGATGCGGGGGAGGTTCCAGGGAGCAGAAGAGTGAGACGACACTAGTGATTATTGGCACGGATCGTCGACGCATATTTTTCACGCTAACTACCCACAGAGAGGAACCTAAATACTATAAGCGATAATTAAAAGGTGAAATGTCAACGAAAATTCTGCATTCCAGTTTTTGCGCTACAAACAATTGCACTGTCGGAGTGCAAATTATTTAAAACATCTCGAAAGCAAGCATCCTGCAGATACAGCGCGCTGAAGAAAACAAAATTATTTAGACTAGTGGAAAGTGTTTAGCACTAAAACTGTTGTCCAGGGTGCGGATACCATACACTAAAGCTAGATTTTTCCAAAATCGGATTTCGGACTATTAGAGAAAAGTTTGCATTTAGTGACGAATTTAAATGTTGCTTCTTCAGTCACTCAAAGTTATATAATTTTTATTTACTTTTCATTTTTATTTTAGCTGCTACCCATAGCGATGATGTGTCAAAAAAGTGCTACACTGTCTACATTCAAAATTCTAGTTCTGGAGAAGTTCGACTAAAGTTAGTTCTCAATTCAAGTTTACTGTTTTCGTTTTGTATAATCAGTTGTAAGAAGTGGACAAAATTTAAAAAAAAAAAAAACCGATATCTCAAATAAAACAATTAGTAGTTCAGAACTTTCTCGTTAAGAAGGGCATAACTTTGATATAAACACGATCATATGTTCGGAAGAGAACTTTCTATTAGAACCTATTTACCGAGTGGGCTCAGCAAATTCAACACTTCGATATAGAAAAGAAGTATTCTTTGACTTCGAGTTCAACTTTGGAAAATCAAATATCCTCTTCAAAGAACGAACAGTCAATCATTAAAAAAGTGGTAAAAGCTTCGCGCTAATTGCCATATTAAACAAACTGTACGTAGATATTCTTCGACATAGTAACAATTTGCTGTCTTCATAGTTGATTAAGATTTTGATCGTAGAAAATATTTGATATCTTGGCGTCCAAGACAGGTATCTAAAAATATGATATTCAGATAAGTAACATACCTATAACAAGGCCTAATTATGAATTTATTATAATTTTTTTAATGGGTTTTGGCTACGTGGCCACTTCACCCACCAACTGGAGGATAAATTTTGATGTAAAATTGGGGAGAAGGGGATGGACGGGATCCAACGGAAAATAGGTCTACCAAGCATGCATTTTTCAACCATAAGTATATTGGAGCACCAACAGAACCGAACCGAACACACCGCCATTTTGGTTTGGGAATGCGATGCGGCTGGTCTCTCGAACTCACAACCTTTCGATCGACGAGCAGAGCACCTAACCACAAAGCCATACATACACCCTTTCAAATTCGCTGACACGCACAATAAATTGGAAATTCTATTCGCTTTTCTTCAAGTTTCGTATTGTTTTCATAATCCACCTAATAGGTAGGTAGGTTGTGAAATAGAACAAACAGGAGAACTGAATGGGTGAGGCAATTTGGAAAAATCGATAAAATTGACACACACCCTACTAACATACAACCGATAGAAAAACAACATTAATGATTAATAATAACTTTAATATCTGTAGAAGTAATAGAACAGTAAAATCGATCTAAAAGCAAGAGCTAGTTTTTGTACCAGTAAAAACTATTAATTAAAGGGGAGTGAGAAATCGAATTATAGAAATATATATATATATATATAATGAAAAAAATCAATAAACAATTTCAAAAAACAAAAAACGAATAAAAATAGTGTAAAAAGAGAAAAATAATTCTTTTAAAATTTCTCAAGTAAAATCTACTGAAATTAAAATGAAACGAAAAAGCATTATGGTAAATTAATAATTTTTTTCAAAAAATAGAACTGACTTCAACAAAAGAAAAATCTATAAAATATGCGCTTAAAAAAGAAAAATGATCCTTTTAAAATTTCTTGTATGCTTTATACGTCAATTTCGTCAAATTTTATGAAAAAACATTTTAGTTAGCGCCGGCTTCCATAATTCTAGTCCCTAGACCTACATCTTGCCGGAGAAATTTTCAAAGGGTTATTTTTCTCTTTTTAGCGCATTTTTCATTGTTTTTTTTCACGTTGGTTCTACTTTTGAAAAAAATCATTAATTTACCATAACTAAGGCTTTTTCATTTCATTTTAATTCCGATAGACTTTACTGGAGAAATTTTAAAAGAATTATTTTTCTCTTTTTACAGCATTTTTATTAGTTTTTTTTTTTTAAATTGGTTAGATGTTTGAACTTTAATAATTTTTTGTTTCTAGCGTTAGTGGCAATATTATTTTAAAACTAACAGCTTTTTATTTAAAAATAATTCCAAAACTACCTCATCGATTCTAAAGAAAATTTAATGTGACCACCATGGGATCATCCTCTATCATTTAAAAAAGAGTTCATCAAAATCGGTGCCAGTTTGAGAAATTATGCTAAAACAAACATAAAAAAACATATATATAGTTCAGATCGAATTAATAACCTCCTCCTTTTTTTTAGAAAGCCGTTAAAAACGACCTTTTTTTCGTTTCTGAATTCTCCCAATTCTCCTCTTACCTACGATATGTATAATTCATTATACTTTTCACTTAATTTCAGTTTCAAAAGCTTCTTTTTTTAGTCAAAATTCCAAAATATCAACAAAAAAAAAAGAAGTTTTAAAAATATAACCTCCATTGAGCAGATACAAACAATGGATCATCAGATCAAGGAGTACGGTATTTATCGATGCGCCAAAACTAGTATCGACCAAATTAATACGTCAATCCATAAATCAAATTTCTTGAAAAAATATTTTTTTCATCTTTATGAAGTTACATTTTTCTTAGGATTGGCTGGACGGATTTTTTTGCTTTTTTTTTTTTTATTTCTAGGAGGCAGTAAGGCTCTTTACTTCCGGGTATGCCCGTGAATGTGATAAGAGATCATGCCGCCATTTTACGTTATTATTGTTTACATTAATTTTACATTATTTGTTAGTACCTACTGCGAGAAAATATTTATTATATATTATTATATTGATTTATATATTCAGTATGTCATAACAAGAATAACCCAAAAAGGCTGTTCACCTTTTATCAGTTATCACCCTCGTATGCATACGTGGTAGTAAGGAGTCTTGGTGGAAATGCCCTACAAAAACAGATGAGAGAAGTTTTTGAAATAATTTTTCGAAGGAGAGAAAAAATACCTTTTGTGTTGAAAAAGATGCTAAAAAAAAGGTACATTGACTAGTGACACAAAACCACATATAATATAATATTGAGATGTCTGACCTGTATTTTTCCCCATTAAATAATTACGTCGATTCCCGCCCTGGTCCCCTGTTTTTTTTTCGAAATAATTTTCTCCTCACCGTCCACAAACTCGCCGGAATATTTTTCGAATAATTGTACACGTATATTTTGTTCTCGAATATTACAATCTCTCGCCTACGTATTTTCTCTCGTACGCGGCTAGGCTACACAAACTTTAACATGTTTAGCCTGTCCGTACGTTTTATTATTCGCAGCTTAGCCTAGCCGCGAAATACGTACACCAATACAATAGCCTATACCATATACCTGTAATTGCTTGCCTAAACTTCGGCGGTCCGTTCGGTTGCTCGCCTAACGGACCGAAAAATACGTTAGAATTTAAATTCGAATGCAACGGCCGAAATAATTCATTTTCTTCAACAGGATTGGCTGTAATTTTATAGTAGGAAACGTGTACGAGGCGATGCAATTGGTGGTGAGTTTTAGTGGGAATTTCTCTCGATGCTTGGCGCGATCCTTACATTCTTAGCCTATAGTTAGTTGAATTTTAGCAGTCGGATCGCGCCGTTTAGAGGTTTTCACCTCGAAAAGTGTCGTTTTTGGCCACTAAATTTTAATTCAAAATTATATAAACTTACTCGGAGGGGGCTTCCCTCGCCGTTTAATGTTTTTGTTCATCAATCGCGAATTGTGTATGTGAAATCATCATTAAATTCATGAGGTTTCATGCCTAATTTTGGAGTAAACGAATTAAGTGAAAGTTGACATTTTTCCTTTAATTTCGTCCATCAGGGTGGCAATTTGTAAGTAAATTTTGTCAATCGAAATCAAAACCTTGACCTCCGAGGTCAAATTCGAATCTGGGCTTCAACTAAATTCGAAAAAGGCCACAGAGGGGTGCACAAACCGCACCTCCATAGTGGTTCTGACATCAACCAGATCAAGTAGCGGGAGCAGAAAGGAGGATTCATCCAGTGCTGTTTCCACAGTACCAGTGTTCGTCAGCGGGGCTACAACAGCCGGGGCATCGAGAGCATCCTGAACCACATCACCGGAAATTGCATCGCCCCAAGGCCGCTGCGGAGCTGTGACGAAGGACAGTAAATATATGGTTTTTCTTTACTATTCTGTTCATGTAACTTGCATTTGGGAATCAAAATTATCATGTTAGCCTAATAATCAGGCATGTGGTGGGAGGGGGGTGGTTGGTTACTCTGGCAATTGGGGTGTCAGTTCTAAATTGGTGAATTTTCCTTTTTCTTCCTTTTTGTCTTTTCCTACACTTGGCCATGCAGGAGTTCCCATACTCTACCTGCCTTTCTGTGGCTCTCTTTTTTTTGTTTGTGTTGTTTCTGTGATTTTTTCGGACGTCACATTAACTTATATGGCGACCGTGACAGGACACTGTGAGGCATGTCTCATGGTGTTCAGTGACCGGAAGCTGCACCCCAGTCCGTAGGCTCTCACGCCCCATTTTTTTTCTGAATTTATCAACCCAAAACTTCTAAATTTTTCTGTTTTGTTTTCCGTTAACTACTATACCTATCACAATCCATTGCCACTGCCACTAGGTAGTCCGTACCCCTAATTTTTATAAACATTTTTCACCCATTCATTTCGGAACAGTGTCTTCCTGCATGGCTAAAGTGATTTGGCAACTAGTAGTTGCATGTGTTCATATGCCCCCCTGGCAGGTATCTAGTCCAGGTTCGGGGCCCAAAATTCGTGCACTGTGTTAGGAACCAAGGGTGTAGTTTGGTCGACATGATGCTGGTTCGCCAGAAAGTGTCTTGTACCCCTCCCCTTGCCTCTCACATGCAGGGTGGATGACTCCCTAATGCATCCGGTTGTGTGTTTTCCTAAAACACTCTGGCGACCGTTTTAGACCGACCTTGGCATGGTCCTTTTCCTAAATTTCCCAAATTGTCTCACCATGATAGGCTGGCACCTTAACCCAGTCTACCGCAATCTCCTAACCACCACGCCGTTTTTGAAAATCAAAAACAAAACTAATCGAGATCAAGTGCAGTTCGTCACTTAGCTTTATTAGCACCAACTTTTGTGTAAAAATATTTTTATCTGCCTCTGTTCACCAAAGTGGCTTTGGCCCGTAAAAATAAACAAGCCTCTGTGCTCGGCACATAAATCGAAATCGTAAATCCTTTGGGATATCTTTTTTTTTTCATTATATATTTTTGCATTCATTTATTTATTGTGTATTTTCTTGCATTTATTTGTTTATTGTGTATTTTCTTGCATTTATTTATTTATTGTGTATGTATGTACCCCAGCCCTTGAGCAAGGCTGAAGGTCCAAAATAATTAAAATTTGGTGCCTTTTTAAATTTTGGTAAAATTTTCGGCGGCACTTCCTTTCTATAGGCTGTTGCGCCGAAAACCCCTATTCCCTACAACCACAGGTCTTCCCAGACAAAAAAATTGATAATTTAGTTTAACTTCTGTCTGCCCAGCTCTTAATTTAACATCACCTGTGGTCCCTCTCGGCATCTACATTTTTTTTTGGTTACCCTTTTATTTTTTTCTAGTCATTTTTTTCTTCTATTCGTTTTCTTTTATACCATATTTCCCCTTTTAAAAAATAAACTAATACTCTCGAAAGGAAAAGGAAAAAGAAACAAAATAATCGGACGCAGCAAAAAATTTGGCCATTTTACAATATTTTAAAGCCCCCAAAACAAAAGCCGCGATCCGACATCAAAAATATCTATAATTTTTCTCGTCCTGAATTAAAAAGTGTTCGAGAGTATTTTCGTAAAATAAAATAGGACGACGAACCTTGAAAAAAAAAAAATAAATATAAAATATTTCCGCATTCCTTACGATAGACGCTGGCCCGTTTATCGTGAATTACGAACATAAGAATATTTCTGATAAATACGATACGAACGGCTATCCATTCACGAACGTAATATTCCCAAGTAAATCGCGTAAAATACGTAAAGCAATTGTATTTCAGCACGAAAAAAAAAAAAAAACACTCGTCATTCATAAATACGTCGAGCGCTATCAGCAACAGTAGCCGTTCATACTTCGAAAGCCCCGCTGACGAGCGACTTGACCTACTGCACCAGTGACCCGAAACATCGCCAATAAGCCGATAGCACCGAATACCAGGCGTTCAAAAAACGCGCCGTGGTGCCCAGGGTGTTCCGAAACGCGCGCGACCGGAAAACTGCTAAAGAAGAAAGTTTGTCTTGAAAAAAAAAAAAACAGCTAATTCGCCCCGACCTTCCCACGTCGAAGGATGGAGGAGCGGCAAGGACCTCGCCTAAGCCTACCCCAGAGGTCCGACCCCGCGTCAAGGGAGGAGGAGCAACAACAAAAGGACGACGACTCAGTCAACCCCACTGTTGTCCTCCAGACTCCCAAACACGTTCAAGAACTACTCAACGAAAATCGGGAATACCGTGCCCGATACCAACAAGAGAGGGAAAGCAGAGCCAGGTACCAGGATGGTATGGAATACTACCAGAACCAGTACCGCGAATCCTGCATCCAGCTCAAGCAGATGCAAGCCGATATGGAGAAGTTCCGAAAGGAAATTGACGAGATAAAGAAGAACGCCGTTCATCACGCTATCTCCGAATCGATTGCTACTGCCCCCGAAAATACGGACCAGTTCGAGAGGAATGTAAATGTTCGCTCTTCGGCCATCGTCGATGTCCTCAATAACGACATTCCGTTAGAAGAACGAGTGGAACGAAATGACGAGCCTCTCAATCTGAGTCGAACGGATCTGCTTCGTGTACCACGCAGATTGTCCATACAGCAGGGCGGAGCTGATCTGCAACCACCAACAACGACGGCGCCGTTCTGGGTCAACCATCCGCCTCCGGTGATGAGCAATCAGTTCATCCCCAGTGGGGTTGATCCCAGACTAACCGCCGGCGCCCACTATGGAATACCACAAATGACACCATTCTCAAATCCCGCCATGTCAAATAGCCTAGTACCTGTAGCGCCACAAACGGTACCACCCCTGCTGTCATCCTTTCACAGTCTGGGAGGGGCAGAATCTGCCGCCTTTGTGGGGAACGGGTACGATCCAATGGCATACTTGCGCGGTTATCCCCAAACGTACCATTCAGGAGTATCTCGTACTCCCTCGTACGGACCAGGTATCGAAACGTCGAATACCGGGACAGCAAACGATCCGATTACCACTCAACAGAGTCCTCATGGCAACAATCAACCCACGCTGAATCAAGGTCCTCAAATGACGGGACTGCGCAGACCGCAACAAAACCAAAGTACAAATCTACGAGTGTTCGACCCATACCACTTGCCGAAATACCAAGGCGCGTGGGACTCGAGAAACCCCTGGGTATTTATCCAGGAGTTTGAGAACTGCACGAGCAGCATGGCGGACGATCTCCAGCGGGCTCAAGTCTTCAAAAACCGACTTGACCGCGAGAAGTTTCCGACGGCATCGGGGTACCCTTATCACCTGGGCTACCTCGCCTGCAGGCAGAAGTTCCTCGCCACTGAATGGAACCACGCCACGCGAAGCCGACAGGCTCGAACGATCTTGGCAGCCAAGTACGACGCCACACGCTATAAAACGGAAGTCGACTTCATCATAGACTGCTACACCAAGCTGCACGAAACTCAAACCGTGCAGATCATCGACATAATCCAGGCGATCCATGAGAAAATGCCGATGTGGCTCCGTCCTCATGTACCGCTAACCGCGTATCACACGCTGGAGGGATTTATCGATATGGTCAAGTTCGTCGAATCAGTGTACGGTCCAACGTCTGCGCCTACAGCAACGGTGCCAGTGCCCAAAAGGATCTGGACGGCGCTTGAAAACAACGCCAGGTATCCCGTCAAACCAAGGACGGACGGATCGACAACAAAACCGAAGTCAGATCCCGTCAATGTGGTCCAAGACAACGAAGAAGACGAGTACGACGTCACATACCCTGAATCGGACACGGAGTCGGGAAACGACTCGCGGCGGCCGTAACTGCCCATACGGACCGCCCTCCTCAAAACAAGGTTGGGCAGAAATCAACCAAATCTTCTTCCAGCGGGGAGAAGAAACCTGACTCGAATAAGACAAAAGTTCTTCACGACACCGGGCAACTTCCCGACTGGAAGGAATACCGCGTTCTCGGAGACGCATCAGCTCTCAGCTGGCTAATGCAATCCAAATTGTCGAATGCAGCCACGCTGGGTAATAAAATAGCGGATATGAGAAACAACAATCGTATCGCCAAACTCTACGCGAGCGCCTTGTCAAGAATCAAGGAGAACGACATGATCATCGTCTGTTTCGACGAGCACTTTGTGCTCCATCCGGACCATGAAGATCAAGCGTTCGAAGACAAACTCCGGGAGTTGGCTCGCCTAATCGTTATAGAGAAGAAGGCGAAGCAGCTGATCTTGTGCACCATTGCGCCTAACCTGTCGAAGGCGGCAGAACCGGTGTACAGAGCGAGGATCCGCAACGCCAACAGCCGAATGTGGAGAGTTCGAGGGGAATGCCCCAGGATGTACCTGCTCGACCTGGAACGTCATTTGATGGTCGATCCAGTCCCAAAAGTGAGTCCGAGCAAGGTAAATGACCCCCTGGAGGTGACGCTCCCCACTCCTCGAACTTACACGAAAAACGAAGTCGCGAGAATCGACAACAAGCTGACGGAACTTATCCGTAACACGATCGACAGGAAAGTCAACACCAGTTCCTCGATGCTTGTCAGGAAGCTGTTTGCGGAAGAGTTCACTCCAGTCGAGATACCACCCGAGGAGTTGAGTATCGAAGAAACAACTAGGTGGCCAAGACGAAAACGCCACAAACATGATCCAAGAAATAGGGGTCAAAGCCAAGCGGATTCTGGGGCTGCGACTGTGTGCATCAGTGTACTGGCGGACCAGTCACGCCTTCTTTGTGGCAACGTCATGGAGGAAACACTACAGGATCTAGAGGATGAGACGACTGTGGAGATCCCGAACAAATACCGGGTCGAGGACTTACCTCCTGCCTTCTACATCCCTGTGGAGATAGACATTGTGGAAAAAGTCTACCACTTCTTCCTCGACATAGGATCATTGTACTCCATCGTGACGCTAGAAGCTTTACAGCAAATGAAGAAGGAGCATCCAGAAACTCGCTTTTACCGATTAAAAGTGCCCTCTTATCGAATAGGCCCTTGTGTTGGCCGTACCGCCATCGTTGTTGTAGGAACAGCGGTAATTTCCTTCACGATGACGGACGACAAGGGGTGCAAACACACGTACACCACCGCGGTTCGCGTGGTGAAAAACTTCAACACACCGCTCCTGTTGGGCCGAACGTTCATGGCAGAATACGACGTCGTTCCATGCCTTACCAAAAGAACGTTCACCGCAACGACACCCGATGGTCAGGAGAGAATCCAATTCAAAGGTTCTGAACCGGCGGATTGGTCCCAGACCAAACAGGTTGCGTTGCTGGAATCGATTCCACTCACAGCCGAACAGGAAATCAACAACATTATCGAGAAGGTCGAGTTGCCATCCACGTATAAGGCCACCTTCGTCGACATACTGAAGAAGCATCACGAAGTCTTTCGACATCGAGTCGGAAGATGCAAGTACTACACGCACAAACTCGTGATGAAAGAGCCGGTCAAGGAAATGCGTTTCAATGGTCGCTCCATCCCCCACGCCCAAGTACCTGGCGTGAAGGAAATCATCGATGGATGGATCAAGGACGATATCGTAAGACCAGCTCCCAGTCGATACATATCTCCTCTCGCGGTGCATCGAAAGCCGAATGGAGAAGTGCGAGTCTGTCTCAACTCGCGAGCAGTAAATAAATTTATGAGCATCCGGGGAGACACGGTGCCCCCGATAAACGAGATCAAAACGAAGTTTTATGGTGCCAAGTGGTTCACCAAGATTGACCTGCGAAATGGATTCTTGCAGATTGGCCTAGCCGAAGAAAGCAAGGAGTATGTTGCCTTTAGCTTTCTGGGTCAGCCGTATGTCTTCCAAACGCTTGCGTTTGGATTGAAAGACAGCATGCAAGCGTTCATTGCGGCACTACGAACAGTTCTCGGGGACCTTGATGATTTCGTAACAGCGTATGTCGACGACATACTTATCTTCTCTCCCACAATCGAAGAACATATCCGACATATAGGAATCGTGCTCGAAAGACTGCACGAAGCGGGACATACGATCCGGTTGGATAAATGCTCATTTTTCCAACAGTCCGCCAACTACCTCGGATACATAATAAATCAAGAAGGGATCAAACCTGATCCGCGTCGCGTCGAAGCAATATATCAGTTCAAGCAGCCTCGAAACAAACATGAGGTGCAGAGCTTCCTCGGCGTGATGAACTACTATCGCGCTCATATCGTCAAATGCGCGGAAATTGCAGCACCTCTCCATAACCTGACAAAATCGACCGTACCGTTCAAGTGGGATGTCGAGGAGGAAATGGCTTTCCGTAGGCTCAAGAACGAGATTGCGGAATGCGTGATGCAGGCCCATCCCGATTGGACCAAGAAATTCGTCGTCATCACCGATGCCTCGGACGTGGCTATCTCCGGGATGGTCCTCCAGTATGAAGAACGTTCCATCGAAAAAGACGGAACGACCACCACCGAATTAGTCCCTAAAGTCATTGCGATGGTCAGCCGGCTTATAAAAAGCGCGGAACGCAATTATTTTCCTTACGAAAAGGAACTACTCGCGATAATATACACATTCAAAAAATGCGAGTATCTTCTTATCGACCGAGATGTTGAAGTACAAACGGACCACAAGGCTCTCCAGCATCTTCTCCAACACCAAGATGCATCACCACGAGTTGCCAGGTGGAGAGAATACCTGTGTATGTACAACATCTCGGCAATAAAACATATTCCTGGCAAAGACAACGTCGCGGCCGACGCACTCAGCAGATTCACTCGCGTCTCCGATCACATAAATCACCAACCAGCCGAGCTAATGACGGTTGTTATGTTGACCGATGTGCGCGGGGAAATCTCCATGGAAGAATTGTTAGGAAACCTGCCAGAGATGCAAGAAAACGATCCTGAAATCACACGACTGATCGAGTCCAAGTCTCCTAGGATCGAAACCCAGAAGGGTGTAGTCTACTGGAAAAACAGGGATAGCATCTCTCGCATGCTTGTTCCGAAAGAAGTTCGCCCAGCTCTCATACAATTCTACCATGAGGATCACCAACATCCTGGTGCCCGGAAAACGCTGGATATCGTTCGCCGACACTTCGACTGGCCATACTGTAAAGAAGATGTCGAAAAGTACTGCGCCAGGTGCATCGATTGCCAACAAGCAAAAAATTCAAATACAACGCTAACGAGCGGCTTCAACTCCGTTGTCGCGGAAAATGCCGGAGATTTGGTAGCCATCGACATATTCGGCCCTTTGCCGCGAGGGAGGGGTAATGTGTCCAAGATCATTGTGATAATGGACTTATTCACAAAACTTACCCGCCTCTACCCAGTGAAGATTGCTTCGACGAACGCATGCATTGGGGCAATGGAGAAATTCATTGCTGAATACGGCCCAATACGAAGCATATTGTCGGATAACGGTCCACAATTTAGTTCAAAATTCTGGACAGATCACTGGACGAAAAAAGACATATCGCCGAGATTCACCTCGATCTACACTCCATCCTCCAACCCTGTCGAAACAAGGATGAAGACGATAGGAGATTGCCTCCGGATATTCTGTCCGACGCAGCATTCGAGGTGGTCCATGTTCATCCCACAGATTGAACATAGGCTAAACTACGTTGAGCATGCAACGACAAAATTCACCCCTATCACACTTATGAAAGGAGTGAAACTCGATGTAGAAGGCGATCCGGTTCCCATGCGAAACGAAGAGTATCTTCAGGTCCTCAAACAAGCTCGAGCTAACTCAAGAAAGGTCATCGAAAGACGCCGAGCAAATCACCTCAAGGACGCTCGCATAACATCGCTGGAACCTGGACAGAGAGTCTTCGTCAAGAACTTCACCCTGTCCAACAAGCAACAAGGGATAGTTGCGAAATTGAACTTCAAATGGATCGGTCCGTACACCATCATTGGGGAAACCGGAAATGGCGCCTACAAGATGGAGGACGAAAATGGCCAAGTCATTAAAAGGAATATCCGCCACATAAAATTAATGCGGTCCCAACAATCTAGGCCAGAGTCCCAACAGTCAACCGAACCTGCTCCGACCACGACAACTAGCGCTCCGATAAAATCTGACAAGATAATCAAAAAGAAGACAACGATGACACGAAGCATCGTTGAACCGATAAGCACAGGCACAGGAGCACAGACCCGCAGCCAGACGAGAAAAATAAATCAACGTCATTCGTGATTTAAGTTCGACACGCGACGGCTCCGAGTGATAGGCAGTTAGAAATAACAAAACAAAACGGGCGTCGAGCGACAAATTTGAAAACAGTGAAATAATAAGTGATCGTGCTGCAAAAAGTGAATCCTCTAATTGTGTCGGTTCGTACTAATCCCTAAATATAACGATCCGCGAGAGAATCGAGTGAAATCAAAATGGCCGCACGCGATGATAAAGTAATGGATCTCGACATAAACGACAGGACCGGCGTCCGATGGACGGCAACTGGAAACACGGTAAGGGACCTCGAGGTAATAAATTACGAACTCGATATGTGCCGCCTAATTTTGGACAGCGAGATCAAACACGCGAAAGAGCCCGTGCCAGGTCTAGTCGGTGTGATGGAAACGATAGTCGACGTCCAAGTCGACCTGAAGCACGTAAAAAATAAGATCAAAAGTGTTGAACCGGCATGCCGACACGTGTTGGAGAAAGGGAACAGGATCCGTGAAGTGCTGCCAATCCAAAACCAAGAAATCTACGCCCGTCAACAGATCGAGGAGAGGGAGCTCAGACAACTATGCGAGAGACTCATGAGGGATAAAAAAACCGCGTTGTTAAAAATCGCGGAGGGAGCAAAAAAACCAACCACTCCCTCCCCTGACTCGACGTTGGAGGTGGAAGAGCCGCCTGCACACTCACCACCTGCAGGAAAACGAGTTCGATGGGCTGATGAGATGGAGTGGAGGACAGTGAACGACCCAACACTCCCCCCAACCGTGATGAATCCATTTCACCGAAACAATCAACCTCTCCCCGCAATGAAGATGAAATGTCTGACCAGGTTAGGACCGAGAGCCTCGAAAACCAAACTCCCGCCGCACCGCCCACACCACGCCGAATGACGAAAGGGGAATTGAAAGCCATCCTGCCCCGGACCTTCATCATCAGGCTGGGGTTCCTGAATGGCGGGTTCCAGCAGACCGAGACCCTAGTCCACGTCGATTGGTCGCTAATTCACTCCATAACCAGCCCCAAAATTGCCGGGGACCTGACGAGAACGAAGGTACCGAAATACGTCGGCCATTTGGCGTATGGAAATGTACGGATTCCGCAGAGTGACGAGGCAGTCCACCTGTTCCTCAATTTTCACAACAATTGGGACACTTTCATAGACGAACAAGTATACGTGATCAAGAATGAAAGATTCGACCAGAACCGCCTCATTTTAGGACAGTCCTTCATCAGAAAGTACGTGCTACAGGCAACCCACACGTCCGGGCCAAGGCGACGGGGTGATATCATCTTCATCGACGACAAGGGACTCGTCTCGAAAGGTTTCTACGAGCCGAAAACGGGAATGTATTGAATGAACCCGGAGGCCGACCACCTCCCTTAAGGCAATTGCTCGAAGTATGTAAATAAGCACTTATCAGTTCCTTCGCCCAGTCGGGGCTATGTATTCTTTTTTAAAGTTTTTATTTTTGTTATTTTTTTTAATGGCCTCGTAAATTGTTAAGTGTATAGCCGATAGGGGTAAATTCCTTTTTTAGCTCGTCGGAGCGGAGTCATTATTTTCTTTGTTCTCGTTTTTTTCTCTCTATTTTATTTTTTTTGTTCGTTTGTCGCATCCCCTCCGGGGCCAGCCGAGGGCGAGCGCCTGTTTTGTTCTTTTTTAAGAATATATGTTTGTTTATTTTGTGAATTCATTTTTTTATGTCTTTCGCGTGTGTTACCTTTTTTTTTAACATGAATTTCGGTACGTCTCTCAACCAATTCCTTCCTTTTTTTTTTTTCTCTTCTCTCTTTTCCAAATATTTCCTCGTGTCCCACTCGCAAAATTTGGGGGGGGGGGTTAATGAGATGTCTGACCTGTATTTTTCCCCATTAAATAATTACGTCGATTCCCGCCCTGGTCCCCTGTTTTTTTTTCGAAATAATTTTCTCCTCACCGTCCACAAACTCGCCGGAATATTTTTCGAATAATTGTACACGTATATTTTGTTCTCGAATATTACAATCTCTCGCCTACGTATTTTCTCTCGTACGCGGCTAGGCTACACAAACTTTAACATGTTTAGCCTGTCCGTACGTTTTATTATTCGCAGCTTAGCCTAGCCGCGAAATACGTACACCAATACAATAGCCTATACCATATACCTGTAATTGCTTGCCTAAACTTCGGCGGTCCGTTCGGTTGCTCGCCTAACGGACCGGAAAATACGTTAGAATTTAAATTCAAATGCAACGGCCGAAATAATTCATTTTCTTCAACAGGATTGGCTGTAATTTTATAGTAGGAAACGTGTACGAGGCGATGCAATTGGTGGTGAGTTTTGGTGGGAATTTCTCTCGATGCTTGGCGCGATCCTCACATTCTTAGCCTATAGTTAGTTGAATTTTAGCAGTCGGATCGCGCCGTTTGGAGGTTTTCACCTCGAAAAGTGTCGTTTTTGGCCACTAAATTTTAATTCAAAATTATATAAACTTACTCGGAGGGGGCTTCCCTCGCCGTTTAATGTTTTTGTTCATCAATCGCGAATTGTGTATGTGAAATCATCATTAAATTCATGAGGTTTCATGCCTAATTTTGGAGTAAACGAATTAAGTGAAAGTTGACATTTTTCCTTTAATTTCGTCCATCAGGGTGGCAATTTGTAAGTAAATTTTGTCAATCGAAATCAAAACCTTGACCTCCGAGGTCAAATTCGAATCTGGGCTTCAACTAAATTCGAAAAAGGCCACAGAGGGGTGCACAAACCGCACCTCCATAGTGGTTCTGACATCAACCAGATCAAGTAGCGGGAGCAGAAAGGAGGATTCATCCAGTGCTGTTTCCACAGTACCAGTGTTCGTCAGCGGGGCTACAACAGCCGGGGCATCGAGACCATCCTGAACCACATCACCGGAAATTGCATCGCCCCAAGGCCGCTGCGGAGCTGTGACGAAGGACAGTAAATATATGGTTTTTCTTTACTATTCTGTTCATGTAACTTGCATTTGGGAATCAAAATTATCATGTTAGCCTAATAATCAGGCATGTGGTGGGAGGGGGGTGGTTGGTTACTCTGGCAATTGGGGTGTCAGTTCTAAATTGGTGAATTTTCCTTTTTCTTCCTTTTTGTCTTTTCCTACACTTGGCCATGCAGGAGTTCCCATACTCTACCTGCCTTTCTGTGGCTCTCTTTTTTTGTTTGTGTTGTTTCTGTGATTTTTTCGGACGTCACAATATTAATAAAAAAAAAGTACTTTTTTTACCCTATTTTCTTAAAAATGGAGTATTAAAATCGGTCTCAAAGTGCTAAGAAGGGGTTATGGTTGGGAATGATGAAAATTATCCGTTTCGTGAAGAAAGAAAATGATTGAATCAATTTTCTCATTTTGACCTGATTTTTTTATATACATACCTATTACGTATACAGAAAGGGGAGATAAATGGTCTGAGCCTCCTTAAAATCTGATAAAACTGGAAAATATGAACTATATCTACTTAATAGATCAGAAAAACAAAAAATAATAATTCTATAATTAGGATTTTCAATTGAAGAAAAAATTATTGGACCTTGAACACCCCAAAAATTTTAACCTATTTTCGTTTCTGAATGATTCTAATTTTCTCTTATCTGACAGGGGGCTAAAGTATGCCCTTAAGCAAGAATGTATTCGAAGTTTTAGAATAATTTCACAGGATTTCATCAACTAAGGTTCATTGAGGTTTCACCAAAACATTAAATAAAAAACTAAAATTGCATTTCCAAACAAAGTCAAAATAACAATCAAAAATCATAATTAACAAAAAAAAAAAAACAATAAAAAACGGGTACGTAAAAATTAATTCACAAATAAAATTATTTCGTTAGTAATAATTATTTTAATGCAGTTTGACTTCATTATCTTAATTAAGATGGCCTACGGTATAGGCAGACGCTTATACTGTACGGTACCTACACCACAACGGATTCAATATTTAACCACTTTTCGAATTTGATAATCCATAATATCGGTTGCAAGCAATATTAACTATAAATTGTGTCAAACACCAGAAGATTTAAGAAGTCAAAAACCGTTCGATTAATTGCCAGTCATTACCTATAGGTAGGTAGGTACCTATTAACTTGTATATATATATATATTCACAGTGGTGGCAATACTTATATGTAGTTGGTATGACACGTTGCTACATTCGGGAAGTTCGGAAAGGAATTCTCTTTTCTTTTTCTTTTTTTTTGGCATAACTTTTAACACTACAGTAATTTTGTCGAATTTTTCAATAACGTGTAAGGTATGCCTGGCCTTCAAGTCTGCGGAGTAAATTAATCATCGAAATTTTAAAGACTAAACTACTACTTGGCGCACTTGTATTCAAAGAAAGACGAAGACGTTCAAAAATTTTCATAGACTCCAGTGGCAATAACAAAGAACAGGCTATGGGGAGGTTGCAGCAAAATTTTTAAAAATGAATAATTAAATGATAATTATAGTTTTCTGCAGATTTTCTCATAAGAAATTTTAAAAATGATTATAATATTTTTAGTAATTAAATGAAATTTGAATCAAATTTGAGCCACCGACATTCGTAGAACAGTTAAAATACACAACCTATATTGGCAACTGTAGCACAAAAACTAACTGCAAATCAACTTGCAGTGAACGAACTGATGGGTCAGCGATTCGTGAATAATTTGGAGCGATAGCAGTAAGTTGTTTGTTATCGTGAAAGTGAAAACTTGTACTGTGTAAACAGTGTTTGCATTAGAAATTACAATAGCTAAGAAGCAGGAAAAAGCTATAGCCATTCTTGTTTAGGTTGTTCTGTTGGACGCATTTCTAGTGTCCTTCTGTCACTCTAAACTCGTTGGATTATTAGTAAGTGCAGTCATGTTATTAATCTTAATTTATTAGATAAGGGAACTGAATTTGGATTGATTTGTTCCCTATTTATTATTTGAAATTTCGCCACAAAACTTGATGAAGTTGTGAAATTTCTCGCAGAGAAGTACCAACTCAAAATAGGTACTGCGCAGGGTTCCAAAAAAAATTTGAGTATTTATTTTGAGTTTTCAAACGACATTTTTGAATTATATACGTTTTTCACCATTGGGTCTACATTCCTTTTAATTCGAAATCTAAATGCAATCAATCGAACTATCCAAACAATGATAGACGGTTTTTTTTTTTTTTAAATTTACCTTAGTCTCAATATAAAAAACACGTGGTTCACACTAAGTCATTCTTCACTTACAGGCTGGAGAACAACTTACTGCTTTCACTTTACACTTAACCTGTCTATTCAGCCACTTGATATGTGAAGTATCACCAAGTTTTTATGTTGATTAGAATAAAAAACTTATATCACACTAACGTACAGGTATATAAGTTGTCTTAAAGTTCATAGAAAGGAGTTTGTGAATATAAAAAAAAAATGTATTTGGTCTATACCATTTTTTACAAATGCCCCTTCCCCTCACACCCCCAAAAGTTCGATAATGATGAACACCAGGGCACGGATTTCCTCTTCACGACCCTGACCGCTCCCTTTAATTAGTTTATCCTCTCCCAAATTGACTAATTGAGGAATCGAATCAATGGAGTCTACACTTACTTGGCGTATGCTTTTTCCAGCAAACCAGGCCAGTATTGATCGGAACATTGCGATTGTAAGAAAGCCAATTTTCCATTGACAGTTGGCAGTCGATCGTCCACGAGTACCTCGACCCACTCTCCACACCACCATAGCCGGAATCGAAAAACGCCAACATATTCGGTACTGAAAGTTTGATCAGCTGGCACTACTCTATAAAACAGTCCCTTGGTCAGATACAGTACTCCTAGACAGGATACCAGCCACTTATCACCTGAAACCAAACAAATAATAGTTGGAGATAAATATTAAACACTAATATCGATGGAATGGATAAAAATAGACGTATATATTCCGGAATAAAAACGAAATTTTGGTACCAATTTCTGAAGGTAATGGTTGGATTATGTTTGTGATCGATAGAAATCGAATACCAAGGGCGTAGATATCTCGATCATAACTGGGGTTCACATCTTCTCAAACATCCCTTATGACCCCCAATTCCCATCAATGTACCGTCACCACTAACAGTCTGAATTTTTTTTTTATCAAAACGAAGATGGCTCCAGACCCCATGATTCCTCATTATCTAACCCTTGTTGATGAAACTTCAAATCTAGTTCCTCTCTGCCAGTCAGTCCTTAGTCGAACGCTTTAAACTGTTGAGTAGAATATAACCCTAATTTTTATAGAACATGGTATCATATTCCAGGGCAGCTCAAATTCTTGAATTTTTCTGTTTTTCTTCCCCAAGACTCAATCAATTGAAAATTAAGAATCCTACTTTTGTACCTTGGAATATTTTAGTTAATACTTAAATATATATCATTGTGTTGGAAAAAAAAGGCATGAGTTCTACAGGGGCTTTACCCATGAAGGATTGATGTATAAACATAATAATAGTGTGGTTGTATGTGTGAGCAATGCATTGCATAGAAACAACCACACACCCACATGACATGTAACGCAAATAAATGAGACTTACAATTGTCGGAATTACAGTTACACAAATCTGATGATTATAATTCTCATTTAGCTTCTACCATAGACCAAGTGCTAAGATGTTTACATATCAAAAACTGTTATATAACTCAAAAACAAGCTCTAACCCTCTTCTCTCCTTTGACAATAAACATGAGTATTTCTCAATGTTCACCCTACTGTGAAATCCAAAAAAGTCATCCAACACACAAGAAAGGGCAAGTTAAAACATACAGGCGCCCGCATAGCCAAGTGTAGGAAAATATATAATTAGGAGGGAAAGGGTAAAATGGCATAACCAACAGAACACTAAATGAACCAGCAAAACCAACCACCCCCTCCCACTACATGCTTATTAATTTAGACTATCGTATTTGTTTTGGATTCCTAAGCAAATGAATAGAGTAGAACAAAAAGCATAAAAATGAAGTTTATATTACTGTACTGTTGTATACAAATGTAGCAACAGTCTTAAAATTATGCGATCTTTTATGGGTGTGGTACAGCATCAATCCCAAATTGATTCCACTGAAGAAACACCGCTGATAGACGATCAATTAGCCAAAAACCCACCAAAAACAACAGATTCGAGTACTTGCTCAAGGTATTCTGCCTAGCAGCTAATGTAGTATCACGCACAATTTATGATTTGTGTGGTTATGGAAAACTAAATTTCAATTTTGGTTGATTAAAATGTTCCCCCTTATCGATGTAATTAGATCGATGTTAATAAAAACACAATTTTGAACAATACACAAAATGTTTGCGAATCAGTGCCTTGGTAGGTAGGGTGAAAAAGTGACATGTATTATGACATTTCAATTTCAAACACAACTCAGATACTTGAGTTAAAATTTTTTGAACAAAGAAATTTCAACCATGCAATTCACGATTATTTAATTGCATCATTAAACGTTACTATCTTAAAAGGCAAACAAAAAAGATTTGGGTGAGAGACAGTGTGATTTTAAAAGAGCACATTCAGAGTAAAGACTCCCACCCAGCACGATTCATGAACCAGACAATAATTAACCAGCCTAACAAAGTAGGCAACCAAAAATAGTCTGGATTGCAATCTGAACCACCACCACACCGAATCGTATATCGCTTCGTATATTGTATGTTATGTTTAACAGTCAATGATCTGAGAAGACACGATTTGATTGACCGCTGCAAAATAAAGCATCATATATACATCCGAAATGGAGCAAATCAATGTTAGGTTAGCGAATTTAAAAATAAATTGATTGAGCAAATTCGAACTACAGGCAAAATAAAATTTAAAAACTAGGCTAATGGCCGAATGACAAATATAAATATGCAAAAGTAAGAGAAAAAATTGAGTGGTAAGCAGTGTAAAGCATAATAAAATAACTAGTGGTCAGTATCAGTAGCTGAAGCTGATTACAATTAATGTGATAACATTTTCATATTATTTGACTTTAAATGACAGTGAGATAATTTTCGGCTATTATTTCAATATATGTATTGATAAAATGTTGATATTTTGATATTTCATGGGAAATCTATGGAAAATCTACTGTGTAACTGTAACTAAAATGGTATCTTATTTCCGTCAGTTCCAAGGTAAACATAGGATTAATGTAAAATTGAAGTTTCATTTATCTGTAAGAATAAGAAAAATTCATAAAATGATCAATATTAAATAGATTTTAATAATTATTGGTGAATGGTGTATAATCAGTGGATGGGTTTTACTTTTGCCGATAAATTATTTCATCAAGTTAGGTACTTACAAGAAAGTCAATTGGTGAATCGAGTAGAATCCATCGATAGATTCTACTCGATTCACCGACCAATTTTCCTTTAATTTATAGTGAAATAATTCATCCGTGAATTGAGTAGAATCCATCGATAGATTCTATTCTACTCGATTCACCGATTGACTTTCCTTCAATTTAATGATATAATTCATTGGCGAATCAAAAATGCATTGATGGATGAATTCATTTGTGAAATTCGTTGGCGTTATATTTACGAAGATAAATTAAGTTAGTTACCGTACCAAATTCGTAGATGAAACATAAAAAACCTCTGGATACTGCAAAAATTGATAACACAATAAACATATTATTTCAGATTATACTTATTGAAATTCAAATGAATATAAAAATGAATATTTACAATTTTGTAATTTGAAAGCATTATTAAAAAAACAACTAGGTAGGTACACTTTAAAATCATGAATATTAAAAATAATTTAAATCACTATTCACTAATTCTCATTCACTGATAAACCTTAGAAAAATTCCAGTAAACATTTTAGCTACTTAATATATTGATAAAAATTTGATTTTGATGTTAAATGGAAAATACATGTAAATAAATATCATCTGGTTTATAAAAATTCGATATATAAAAAAATCTATATTTTTCGATGTTAAATGGAAAATGCATGTAAACCAATATCAATATTTTATCGATGTGTGAGAAAAAATAGGAAAATAAAGAAATATCGAATTCGAAAACAGATCCCATATAGAAAATAAAAATGTTATCACATTAATAAATAAAAAGTAGTCCTAAGGAAAAAATTAATAAAAATGTAGAAATTAAATTTACAGTGAATGACGTGAATGTGAATGACATATGAGAAAGATGACAACAGATGAAAAAGAGAGAGAGAAAGAAAAAAAAACAAGGTTATCCATCTCACTACTTCTCTCTTATTTATTTAACGGGGTGGAAAATTTAATGTTCTCATTATCGAATCAAGCAAACGAAGCAATATTTCGAACCGACTACGCGATAGGAAAAACCAATTTTACTTGGGCCTTACCAACTGAATCTCCGAAAAGCATCGGCAGCTTCCTCTCTATTTTCTAATCTTACCTACCGCTTAAAATCGACAAAGAAACAACTATAGTCTGTGAATAGGTAGTTAGGTGGGTATTTATGTATTAGGTTGTTAGAAAAATCAAGACCCGCGAAAACATTAAATAAACGATAATTTGAAGATGCTAATTTTCTTCTCAACTTCCTACACTTTTTCCTTCAAACGTTTTTTCGATTGTTCGGACGACCGGAAAATGGAAAAACAGCTCTTTCTCCTTTCAATACCTAGCTATTGAAAAATCGACGAGAAAGTGAAAAACATGTCGATAAATTCGTAATCGATTATACATGGATAATGAAGCTAAAAAAAAAAAAAAAAAAAAAGAGAAAAAGAAGAAGAAAAAAACTAGAAGCGTCAGTCTCTTTTTTTTTATTTGTACATTTTTTTTTATATAACGGTACGTGTCTTTCAAACTGGAGTAATTCGACGTGGTTATAGTGGTAAATGGTTATATGTGTATATGTGTATATATATATATATATATATATATGCAGTTGTTGTAGAATATAAAGAGACACTTATTTTCGAAATGTATCTAACTGGTTCATACATGATGCACACAGACGAAAATCTGTATGCGACCAAGCAGCCGGTTTTTCACATTTGGCGACCATTAATTATCGAAATGGAATCCGAGCATTTCGACAATCACAACGAACATTTTCTTCGCACGTACGTTTCGAATCTAGTCGAAAAAATTCGAAAGCTGACGACAAAAAAGCTCCAATAAATCAAAATTCCCGTTTTGAGAATATTCATGGTAATCAGATGGATTTTCTTTATTGAGTCACGCGAATCGTAAGCTTTATATCATAGTTACGAAATTCGTCATCGCAGCCGATAGCCTTGCCATAAGCTGACGTATCTATTTATTCCTTTTTTTTTTCACATACTTTGCTTTAATCTGACTATATTTGGTCTCGGAACCTGTGACAAAAAACCATGGTTTTTTTTTTTAAGTCGATTTTTTTCGTATTTTGTTCGGTGTACTTGGTCAGAGAATAAGAATGAGGCAGCTACCAGCTTGCAGGCCAGGTATAGTGGAACACGCGGAGCCCTCAGTTTTGCTAAGTCCTTGAGAAAAAAAAATATGAGTGTATCTATTTGACGAGAGATGAATTTTTTTCATGCATATTGGGTATGTCCAAAAAACATGTTTTTTCTATAGTGATCGAGCAGCCCAGTATTGGAGCATCCCTCGTCAGCACTACCTCAAACATATAAGAAAATTTAATCGTGATTATTTCATTAAAGCTGAAATTTTTTTATGCCTAGTATATACAATAATAGTAGATAAGGCGATAGGAGGGAAAAATATGCGATTACCAAGGGCGAAATTTGCGGAGCGAGGCGAAGCCGAGTGACGTAATCGCCCAAGGTGACGCATACTATCCAATCCTTTTGACTATATAGCTTAATGGACTGCTAGAATTGATAAGAAATACATAGGGTTAAATAAAACACCGTTGAAGCCACTGTTAACAGGCGTTCTTTTTACGAAAAACAACCTTTGGTGAATTTCAAAATTTTATCAGTTCTAGAAACAGCATACCTACTACGTATGAAATCGATACCTATTTATTTTTTTTGATACTTCTATATTCGATGAAAATTGTTCCAGAATTATTATCATGTCTTGAGTTATGGAACACCTGTCCTTTATCATAGCTCCTATATCTTAATTACTGACCCAATGAAGACAAAAACTGATCATCCACAGTGCTGAAAAAAAAATTACAAATATCTCAAAAATTGTCCCTCTATATATAATTTTTGATGAAAAAAAAAGTACAATTTATTTAGACATATCAGACAAATATACCTATGGCTACCATCAATTCCACACTATTATTTTCCTTTCCACAGATATTGGATCCACGTCATTTGGATACATGAAAGAGTAAAATTCATTTTTTTCAAAGAAATAATTTAACGGAATTGTTTCTTTGAACTAATTTTCAATTTCTATAGTGGACTTCATAGCTATTTCAAACATGAATTAGTATGACCACTGAAACTACCAAAATATGTGAAACAACAATGATAAACAAAATTCTTGGAGAAACAACTTCAGACCAATGTGGGATCCTTCCCAAATGCACTATACATGAACTAGCATTGTCAATCTGACAATAAACTCATCCTTAATACACATATCTTCATAATTTTCTTCAAAATATGATGTTGGAATTAGAAAAATTTATAATATTTTTGAAGTCAAAGGTGGAGATAGTCACGACAATGGACATTTTTACCCTTTACAGCAATTTTTTAGTATCAGTTCATGAGTCAGATTACTTGTGAGTTGTCCAGATAGAAGAAGTTGTCCTCTAATTAACTAACCAAAAAAATTTCAAGTAACTTTATTAGTTGAGGAGATATTGACTGGAGACAAAAGTTATTGTCAAATTTTGAAAAATCACCCACACAATACAGTCAATTAAAAAATTTCAACTTTCATAAAATATAGATATTACTATAATCCTAATTTTTTCAAGAACTTTGCAATCCTTTGAGGCTTGGTGTTTTCCTATCTGACTTGTTGGCTGTGTAGCTACCTTATTTTCTGCACAAATGTAACTAAATATTAAAAATCAGCTTTCATAAAAATAGTCAAAGTTTTTTTCTTAGGCTTTAGAACTGTTAATAAAGCTTTTATTTTAAATGAAGATGAATTATGAAGAAACTTAAAATTATTTTATTCACATTAGCTGCTTGTGGTGCTCATGATTTTTTTCAACACAGCAACCGGTCATGCAAGAATCAAAATCAACAAAATAATAAAAAATTAGGTAAAGGTATGCAGTTTCATAAAAATAACAAAAAAATATGTAAATGAGTAAAAATTAAACATTGAATGTAGTCAAGTAGCATTCTGTACCATTTCCCAAATCACCTCAATGCCACACCGAAGAAGGAATTTGATTAATAGAAAATTCTATACAACTCAATATGTTGCAGGAGTTTATGGAAGATTTTTATGATTAAAGCAAATGTCTTGAACAAAAATAAAAGTATGGTAGTATTTATAAATCTAGCGCAGTGTTTGCCAATTTTCATTGACAATATTAAAAAGTTTCATAAAAAAAATAAAACAAAAAAATAAAACCTGACTTAATGAGATGCATGATGCAGAAAAGACTCTCGTAACTCCTCGCGCTGTAAACAAAAAAAAGATACTTTTAAAAATAATTTTTTTTTACATTTTTCTCGGAAACCATTGAACCAATAAGCACCAAACTTCTACCAAACTTTCACTCACACGGTAAAAATCTATCCTGAAAATTTCAGTATGATCCCTTGCGTAGTTTTCTAAAAGACTGTGAACCAAAACTCTTTTCCAGTTTTCTAAGAAACCACCTGATGAATAAGTACCAAACTTCTATCGAACTTTCACATATGTAAGAAAAATCTATCATGAACATTTTAACCCAATCCTTTTTAAAATTTTCTAAAAATCCTGGAAAAAACCACCTTTCCAGTAATTTTTTCTTTTGCAGTTATCTCGGAAACTCCCGAACAAATAAGGAACAAACTTCTTCCAGGCTGGCATTAACATGAGAAAAATATGTCGTGAAAATTTCTATACTATCCCTATTGTACCTATTTTTTTCAAAATTCTGGAAAAACCAATTTATTTTCCATTTTTATCGGAAACAACAGAACCAATAAGCACAAAAATCATTTTATACTTGGTGCTATGAAATGAATATAGGTATGTGTCTCGAAAATTTCAGCCTTATCTCTTTAGCAGTTTTCTCAAAACCGTCAACAAAAAATTTTCTCCAGCAATTTATTCTCTTCCAGTTTTCTCAGAAATTACCGAAAAAATAAGCACCAAACTCCTATCAAACTTGTACTAATATAATAAAAATTTATCGTGAAAATTTTAGTCCAACACCTTTCAGTTTCTTCAAAATCTTGAAAAAACCACTTTTACAGGATTTTTTTGTTTTCCAGTTTTCTCGAAACTACCGAATATTAGGCGCTAAACTTTTTTCAGACTTGGTCCTATATGAGGACTACTTTTCGTGAAAATTTCAGCCCAATTCTTTTCGCAGTGTTCTCAAAACGGTGAATCAAAAATTTAGGCGATATATACATGTATAATTATTATACCTACATAAATATAAATTAGGTCAAATTGCGAAAATGATTTCATTAGTTTTCTTTTGTCGTGAAACAGAAAATTTTCATTACGCCCACCCCTAATCCATTTTTTAAGGTAAAAACTGGAAAATTGTCAAATTCTGTACAAATTTTCTGATGGTAAAACAAACTAAGTGCCTGTATAGAAAAATGTCCGGTAGTTATAGTATTATTAATTTATTATATGTATTGACTGTCATAATGTTTGTCAGTCCAAAAGTAAAAGAAAGAAAAAAATTTAACGAAGAAACGTTGGAATCAGTTTCACTGCGTTTTGTAAACTGAATTAATGATTGTATGTTTAGAGGTGTAATTATGAAAAAGATTCTGAGGTAGGTACTTTTGCTGGGTAATCTTTCTGTTTAATCCACTACACCCGTTATTAAATATTTAGCCAAGTAATGGACCTTACCAAACGCTTTCTACAAACAGAAATAAAAATACGAAAGATCACTTTAGGCTATGGACTATGACCCACTTGCGTCTCTCGTTTATGATTTTTTTTTTTTTTGACACAATAAAAGGGCTTCAAACGTAATGAGTCTTTTCCGCAAAAATAGTAAAAAGATTTTCACTAAAATACATCAATGTGAACGTATTTTCATTAAATCTAGAGCATGTCAACTCAATCTTCAGCAGACATTTAACTCGCGATAATACATCTACGACTAGATAAAAACTATCCGCGTCATTGTGCATAGGGTAATAAATAGTCTACATCTTCGATTGCTTGCGACTAAATTAACCGTAATTCCTGTCCTTTCATCTTTATCGCATGCAGGCAATTATAAGTGTGGGCAATACGTAGCTGAAGACGAACGTAGAAAAGTGGAACGTAAAAAAAAAGACAATGTACCGGCGAATAATAAACCACGATCCGATGCCATACTGACCAAGACTACAACAACAAAACAAAAGTCAGATAATATTCAAACCACTCAATTATACACATTGGTAGGCTGTTGGTTATTCGATATTAAAGCAAAATCTGAGAGATATAAAATTCAGTGCCTCATCAAATGATCTATTCATCATGGACCAAGAGACTACAGGCACCGTCGTGTAAAATTTTTGGCACCCTAAAAATTCACCTAAAAATAATCTCAATTCACGCATTGAAAACGTGTTAGCCCAGAAATCATCTGAGAATGGTCATATGACTTCCTCGTAATTCTCAAAGGTATCCTGCAATACTGAAAATTGTTCATTACGTCGTCATGCAGTTCATTCGATCCGGTAGGTAAATACACATTTTGTGTAAAATTCTTCACCATACTTAGCTACATATGATTTTTAAACCTATGGCATAATAATTCTGTTGTGTGATTGATCGATCCTTGATCACCAGAACTGATACAACTGAGCCTGACTGGGACCCAACTTCCATTCATACATATAACCCTCCCTTATGACAGTTTCGTCGTTCTCTTTGAAAATAGGAAGAAAATTATCGTACAACATCACAATTACTTTCAACCCATATAGGTAGCTTCAAGGAAAAAACTGTCTCTTCATGAAGTTAAGTTATCTAAAATTGACCACCTTGATGACTGACTTTCCAATTAATCATATTATATATTTTTAATAACCATCTTTCAATTTTAAAATATTAAAATTCTCATTATTGAATAAAGTGTTCACTTTTCCACTTACATGAGAGGTCAAATTTTTTTAATTCGTAAAAAGTATGAAACATACACATAAAATATTCCTTTATTGATGTCTAGATATGTCAAAAATAAGCACTTAAAGTGTTAAATATGTCAAAATATTCCCACAATCAATATGCCCATCAAAATGCACGACTTTCAAAGCTGAATAATATTAGTGCAATATTCAAGAATATAAATTACCGCAAAACGATTCGATAATCGATAAAACTTCATCGAAAATTGATGATTTTCAGTGTCTATATATTGCTAAATAACAAAATATTTTCCAAAACGTCAAGGAACGGCCGAATATTCTTAAATATGTTCAAAAATTGTTCAATTATCTGAATATATGGTGTACATTTCTATGCTTTTATTGTAAAATATGCCAAAATATGTACAATGAAGTTGGGCTCATGTTACTCAAAATGTCATTAATCGTAAAGATATTTCGGGTATTGCAACGTAGAACCAAATGACAAAATATGTAAATGTATTAAAAAATGTTGTCAAGTCATAACTTTTATCGTCACAATTGTTACCTTTTTATTCCTTCATAAGTTCTAAAAAAAATACTATTGAAGACTATTGCGACAAATTCGCGAAAAATTTGCGAAGGCTTCGAAAAAAACCCAAAAACCTGTACACTTTAAATGATAAGAGCATAATATGAACCTAATGCAATCTCTTCCGATACTAACAAACCACTCATACTGAGCTGACTCTCTGAAATCGTTCAAGTATTTAATTAACATCTATCTTATACCCCAAGTCTCACACGAAGGCTTCTTGAAAATCCATAAGTTTCTATCAATTTCTGAAGTACTTGGAAAGACTTATATTTAATGATAATCTACAAAAAATGGACACTCCATTCATACATATACGATATAGGTACATGATATACGTTATAGATTTTCAAATCACTGCGGAAGTGTCGAGTGAAAATTATGAGAATAGGCCTAATGGCCACTTTTTCCTCCTTTAAAAAAATTATGAACGTTATGTGCCTCAACTCATTGACAGATTTTAAACGCGGTAACCTTCTTCGTTGAAAAACACTCAATAGTCTACGCGTCTATGTTATTGTAATAGATTTACATTTCGAAAATGGGGGGAGAGTTCGTTGATAATTGGAAATGAAAAAAAAAAATTGGAATTTGCTCTAACTTTAGAAAATTCAAGATTTGCCACTACCTCAACAAATTTTGAGGACATTTATGTAATGATATTTCTATATCATTTCTAATTCTCATACAATTATTTCGTACTTATTCTCATTTCCCATAAACTCATTTCAATTACACTTCCGTATGTTTTCCTTCATAAACTGTCATATCATCTGGTCAAGTCTTGACTTGTCCAATGACATTACTATTTCGTTCAACTACTTGTTTCTGAACACTTGTCAGTGATTTCATCCAAGTATCCCACAAAATACAATTCCTTAATCTGCAAATATTATATTCTTACTAATTTCATCCATAAACCCACTTTAAGTCACTAATTCCTGTTCTCATTTGCTAATTCATTATGACGTATATTTATTGTAAGCAATTAGAAATAACCCTAACGACACACTATATAAAAATCACTCGAAATAACTCCCTTAGTTCTAAGCCTAAATTATTTTATATATTTATTCTTTTACTTTCACTCATATTATAAAACAACGCTTCGTATTTAATAGAATATACACCATTGTAAAAGTATAATTGTTTCATGTGTTACTTTTGTAACATTAACGCCGTTACAATGGATAAGGGGAATTATGGGAATCCGAGGAGTTGAAAGGCCTCATCGCTAAAAAGAGCTTGACGTATAGAATGGTGAGTCTTTGTCAGAACTGGTAGGGTCGAGGGAATGAAGTCAGAAAATATGTCAGAGAATATGTGAACCCCCCTCACGATGGAGCTATCTACG
The DNA here is from genome assembly GCA_011428145.1 of Ericerus pela. NCBI lineage: Eukaryota > Metazoa > Arthropoda > Insecta > Hemiptera > Coccidae > Ericerus > Ericerus pela. Next base: position 3,746,947 of record WOFM01000549.1, on the reverse strand, counting down.
TCCTTGACTAATTCGAGAAAAAAAAAACAAAAAAACATATTACTAGTAAATAATTGCTAGGTACCTTTTCTTTTTTCTTTTCCTAGTTCTACTTTTGCCAACTTAATAAGTATTTAAAGTTAATTTCATCGGTAACTGACTATAAGAGATTCGGAATGTCCTACAGTTCGCCAAAAGGCCTGAGATTGCTTTTTATTTGTTGCAGAACGATTAAAAATAACTCTATACGTCTTTTTCATTTTGTTTTTAGAAAGAATGTCGAGAATTTACCGATACAGAATGTTTGAAATATTATTTAGAAAGTGGTCTGCCACAAACATATTATCTGAAAATCGTATGCAGTCGAGGAATCAAAGCCACACGTTAGACCGAAGCAGAAGGAGAAAGAGATAGAAAAAATTATTTATAATGAAAGAGGAGGAAAAAAAAATTAAAAAGAAGAATGAATGCGTGTACGGTTGACGAGAATATCCAGCATAATAATAATACACGAACAGCACGAGTGAAAGTATGTATAACTTCTCTAGTCTACTGATATTCTTCCATCCACCAGCAATAATCTCGACTTCAGATGCTCTAGGAGACTCTACAAGTCGATTAATTCGTACGCGCATCGATTAGGATCATAAATCGTGCATAAAACGATGAAACCGATAGCCAAATTGTGATTCGATCTCTGACATCGTACGAACTTTTGGATGAAAACAAGAGCACAAAAACAGTCTCACACACACACACACACACACACAATTAAAAAATCTGAAGTACTAACCCATTTTTCCAGGCGTAATGTCGAACTGTGTGGGAGCATCGTGCACGAATACCGGACGAGTGCATACTTCCTGCAAAACAAACGAATAATTAGCCTACGATAGTTAAATAAAAGAATTTAAAAACGCATTGTAACATGGTTCGCAAAAAAAAAAAAAAAAAAAAAAGTGAAAAAATGAGAAATTTATTATTCTCAGACAATTATTTGCGTAAATCTAGATGTTTCACGTTTACACAGTTCACCAAAATAAATTTCAATCTTTTGGTAGATATTTTCTAAACCATCAGTTTTTAGTTGATTGCCAGCACCGTATTAACACTGAGAACAAAATGGGCGATTACCAACCATACCTTGAGTTCAGACGGCCCAGATATGCCTTGAAAAAAATTATGAATTGAAAAAACCTTTTTTCTTTTCGTTTTTACTTATGAAACGGCCTATTTGGAGATTTTCCCAGGGACCCCACGTACCTTAATCAGGCATTGCTGATTGCTTGATAGATTGGGAAAGCAGAAGCTAAGTTCTAACACTGGAAATGTTTAACCTGAGTTACATATCAAAAAGATGACGTCATATGCAACTAAAAGTGAAAACGAAGTTCGTAACAAAAAGTAAAAAAAAACAAAGTTTGCAACCAAAAGTGGAATTTTGCAACAAAAAGTGAAAAAAAGAAAATTTGCATCAAAAAATAAAAAAAATTTCAGAAACACCGCAAAAAAATAATTTTTATAACAAAATTAATTTTATTATAAAAATTCCAACTTTAATAATAATAATAACAGTAAATAATAAAATCAACGTAATTTTAAATATAATTTTAATTATTCCAATTATTACATTTAACACATATAATTTAAAAAACATAATATTTATTTCCATAAATAATATTTTTTAGCTTAGAACAATTATAATTATTAATAAATATATTCTACTTATTCAAAATCAAATATACCAAATCCAAGAGGTTTTTGAAATCCGCTACGCGGTACCCACAAATAAAAAAACTTAAGTAATCCATTTTTAAGCGCCCATCACGTAAGATAGTAAACCTAGCAAAAAATGGAAACGAAGTTCACAACAAGCGTGATTACAAAATACTTTCAAGTGGATGATAACGTTTATTTAACAAAATGAAAATTAAATACAAAATTAATTTCCAATGTATCCTCGACTGTGCAAGAAGTGCGAATCGTGTAAATTTTTACAAATACTTCTCTTCCGTGTTTCTTTTCATGTTCACCGACCATCTATCATCCCTTACAAAAAGTACAAAAAAAATACTAGCTCAGCAGCCTCTGCTCTAGAAAATTTAGGTTTTCAAAAACCAGACAATTACAACAAAATTGGCAATGAGTTAGTACCTATATAGATCATAAATAATCATTGTTCAAGTAGGCGACTAAATTGTGTTACTTTTGTTTGAAAATTACTCATTTTAGACACCGAACTGGGAATAAAATCTGACAAAGTGGAAGTACCAGCTAGGTGATCCGCACCACAATTATACTCCATTACAAATAAGAATGACGTGACGTCAGAGAAACGCTCACATTTCACATCTTGAAACGAAAAAACATTTTGGTAATCGGCAGTACTGGATGCAGCTCATGGTTGAATAGTGTTAATCTTTACTCTTTTTCTTCCCCCATGGTCCATCTACATAGATGATGTTACATCTTTCTCATTCAGAATAGAGTAACAGAAGCATGTCAGAATAGATCAATGTAAATAATTAATCTCCTTAAAATTTTGTAGCTAAGGCATTTTTGAGCCATAAAACTCGTAAAACTGCAACAAAAATAAACGAACCGGTAATACCTTCCCTCCAACCGATCTAAACCAAAATCAGTAAATCTGGTCTTCAACTTTATGAGTTACCTATACTGATGTTCGAATTAAATTTTGTGACTATCAGATAAAAATTTTGACCTACACCATGGTAACAAAAAAACAGAATATTTATAAAGATGAATTTGAGCTTTAAGCACCAAAAGTTTCCTCGGGTCATGAATGATGAAACTAAAAACATACCCACCTTCACCTCGCCGTTGTTTCATGAGATCAAAATTAGAAAGTTAGGTTATGGGAAATCTGCATAAAAATAAAAATTCCTACAGGTACTGTGGGAACTATACATATTGTACACACGTCATTCGTTATCAGGTGTATTATATTCAACAGTATATTATATACACTGTTTGTTCGTATGCTCTTACTTGCACACACAGGCAAGTAAGATGCAATGTTCAGCCGATGACAAAATGATAGATAAAGTAGGGATGGCAAAACTATCGATACTTATTGATAGTTATCGACAAGAGCCCTATTGGTAAGCTATCGGCAACAGAAAAATTATCAATAACTATCAAACAAGTCAGGATTTACAAAAAAAATTTTTAAAAACACACAAAAATGCTAGAAATTGAAATAAAATATTGAAAATCAAAAGTTGAAATGTAAAACTCAAAAGTGAGGTTATTTCTTCTAACTCTTCAATAATATATTTGATTGATCATTGAGAGTTGAATTTGACATTTCCTAGTGTATGTTCCATCACTAAAAACTGATGCTGAAAATTTAAATTTTTTCTTGTTTTTCAATACATTTATTTAGGTAATGAACTATGAGAAACTGTCTAATCAACTCTTTATAAAAATCATAATCCATATTATACCTTTTACACATTTTATATTATAAAAAATTACTGGGATCGAAATTTTATACTTGAATTACTGATTAGAAAATAGAAATTAGATTTTTTGAAATTTTGGAAAAACTAACAATAGTTATTGATAAGGAAAAGTTCAATGTTTACCATCCCTAAGATAAAGATCTTGGTAATGTCTTGGACCAGTACACGAACACATTATGTCATTCCTTATCAGTTGCCATGGCAATGAATAAGAAATGACGTGTTTTCTACAACACATATACATATGTATATGTACACATGTGTGTCTGTGTGCCTGTGCCAATTTCCTTATATAAACTCACAAAACTGGCTCCAAAATTACCAGTGTTTGCCTAGGTTTTGGCTTACCCATATGTTTAATATGAAGTGGTTGAACACGCAAAATCTGTAGATTACCTTCTGGTGAGATATCTTTTCACAACAAGGTATTCCACAGATACCTACCAACATTTGGGTTTTCCTGTTGCTGAGATCAACCAACAAAAGGTTAGCACGTTCACTAGTATTTGAAAGGCCAACCTGGAATTCTGGAGAGTAAATAAGATTATCTTGAACAATGTCTAAATGTAGATGATTAAATGGTAGTTAAACACCACTTGGTATACCCCTAGAAACCATCCCCATTGATATGACAACAATGGGTAATAATGTTCACCACTTATCAATGTGCACCACTATTTACTTTTTATGATATGTAAACGCAATCGTGCACACTAGTGTATTGAAAACAAAATGTATTCCCCACTGTGACGTCACTTTATGAAAGCTATACAGGCTTATCGTTTGGTGAGTGTGTGTGTTTATGTGTATACACGCTCTTTTACTTTTCGCTCTGTGAGCCGAATTATTTGAGCATCTGATGATGAACCAGAAATTGTCAATAAGCTATGGTTGCAGTAACTCCACATACCTACATAAACGCATAAAATTGAACGATTGTGTAAATTATAATTTTGGAGAGAGTTAATCAAAATGCAAATCTAAAATTAATGGAAATATTAATACGAGTTAACTTATGTTCTCAGTTTTTTTTTTGTTTTTTCCAAGAGAATAGTTATTATTATTGATCATAAGTATCATAACTCAGAAAAAAAAAACAGAACGATATTCGTTGAAGTTTGTCAAAATTCGGACAGTTCATATATTTCATAATTTCTTAACTCCGAAAAGAAAGCTAATTTCATTTTATGAGAAGCTAAAACTGTCGACATGTCCTCAAGTTCTAATTTCTTCTCATTTTCGAGAAATAAAACGTCACAAATATAATTAGATCAGACAGAGCTCAATTCACAAACTAATCCAGGTCAAATGCAGACATTGATCCAGATAGTCATAGGAAATGATCTAAGATATAATTTTACTACCGTAGTCGATCACGTACTTCAACCATAAACAGATCACGAAAATAAAAATTATAATAAGTTAGGTAGGTACTTATTATTTTTTTCAACTTTTTTTTCTTTAGTGATTTTCATTCATTTTGCATTTCTTAAGACCTTTCGCACCGTCATATGCGGCGTAGCTCTTTTAGGAATCAGTAAAATTTTGCTTCTTTCCTTTTCTTTTTTTGTGTAGAGTTCCAATAATTATATGATTGTATGTTTGGTAAATTATTACCCTGCTTACTAGAAGAAAAATATTGAAAACTTTTTCCTCAAAAAGATTGATTTTTCTGGAATTATAAATCGTTGAGACTTTTCGTTGTCTTTTAATAAAACAAATTTTTTTGAAGAAAATCAAAGGGCCGAAGTAAAAATTTTCCGTCCGAAGACTGCGCAACTATACTCGGAAAGAACTCTAGAAAACCCTGTTTTACAATTTACAACTACAATTCAACGAACAATTCTGAATTACAAATGCGTGAAAAATTTACAAAAAAACTATCGATAGTTATCGATATGATCCAACAAACATATCTCAATCTATACGAATTTTATTGTTACAGTTTTAAGTGAAACAAGCAGAATAATCCTTACGCCGTAAATACGGAAAAGATATATACTTACTTCAAGCTGCACGAGCAACTTATTACATTTTTCTCAAAAACTACCGAATCAATAAACACCAAAATTCTATCACATTTGGTCTTACGTAAAAATTACATTTTTTCAAAATTTCAGCTCTATTTCTTTTGTAATTTCTTTAAAATACTGAAAAAAAACTTTTCTTCCATAAATTTATTTTCTTCTCCAGGTTTCTCGGAAACTGCTGTCTTAATAGGCACCAAATCTCAATAAGATTTGCTCGTACGGACGAACAATGTATCGTGAAAATTTCTCAAAAATTACTTAATTAATAGGCAATAAACTCATATCAGGCTAGGTCCTATAAAACAAGTATCTTTCATGAAAATATAAGCCCTTTCACACTTATATTTTTTCTAAAACCGTGGGTCAGTAGTATGCCACATTGGGAACAATGATGGCGAGGGTGCTAAGTGACTGAGGCAAGCCCCAACCACTGGAGGACTCCCTCCCGTTGCTGGCATACAAGTGGCATACCTTGGCCAAGACCACCGTATCGTCCGAAAGATGTGCTTTTTTTTTACATGCCAGCAGAACATGTGAGAAATATGATAAAAAAAATTTATTGTAAGTATAGGTATATGAATGAAGAAGAAGAACTGGCAACATAAATTCCTTATATACTTTACAAAAGAAAATACGCCCTCATTGCACCTGGTTAATTGATAATTCCAACCCATTTATGTAGGTCTGTGAAAATTATTGGGTAACTCTCTAATACATTATAATTATTTATGTTACTGTCAAAATTAGAATTTGGTAACTTCTGGTTTTGACTAGTCTAAACTAGAATTGGAAAATTACATTTGACCCTTCTAGTACTAACCAGTCAAAACTAGAATTGAAAAATGAGGTGGGCGGTATATGGCCTTAGCCGCTTGTGTGTTTAACGTCCGTTAGACAGTAAAATACGTAGTCACACTCCTCCTCACCGAAGTGTAACTGTCTGGCAACCGTCTCAACTCCAGTACAGACTCCATCGACCTGTGAGCAGTTGTCAAACATACTGTGCCTGGTGTATGCACAGTAGCTCGTGTGTCTATATCACGATAGGCGGTTCAAATTCTGACTGGTTAAAACAAGAAGATACATTTTTAGTTGAAACTAACAATGCCTAGTCAAAACCAGTAACCAAGCGTACCAGCGTTTTTCTTATTTAAAAAAAAAAAAAAAACAGTGCTGGGCCGGGGTTTAATATATTTAATTTCTAATATCACGTGGCTTTTTTTTTTTTTGTGGGAATGTGGAGTGGACAACCCTCAATAAGGATCAGCTTAAAAAACCTACAATAGTGTAGTCGACTAAGACCGACTAAGACTGAATACAGATTTAGAGGCATTGTTTTAACTCATTTTTGGTTTCGACATTTGTATGTTGGTCAGAACTAGAACTGTCCAACGCATTTTTCAATTCTAATTTAGACTAGTGAAAACCAGAAATGACCAAATTCTAGTTTTGACTAACATATTGTATATCAAAAAACATTAGGTGAAAATGGAAAAATTGTACCAATTGTTTTCTTTTCTTATGAAACAGATAATTTTCTTTACCGTTTTAAAAGGTCAATTGTAATACACAGTTTGAAATAAAAACTGGGTAAAAAGCATTTTCATTTTTTATTTTTCACTCCAAAAACCTGTTGCCCGAAGACAAGTACCCCTTACCCCTCTAGTTGTGCCCCTGAAAAACGTTGAATAGAAAATGGACTATTTTTTGATAACGATAGGTACATCAGAAATGTTACTTTTTCACGTACAAAGACCCCGTTATCCTGAAAATAATTTCAATACTTACTTATACCTATTAAAAACATTAAAATAAAGAAAGAAGACAGAGCGAAACAATCGTTTTATTTATTTTTATTATTATAGTCGACTTCGGTAAGTCACCATTTAGGAAAATATCAACGAGTTGATTGGTCACCATTTATGGGCAAAAATTTTCATATTTTCTAGGAAGAAAATCGTTTTTTCATACCCGAATGGCGCAGTAATTAATAACTTGACTTACATTTTTTCTCAAACGAAATCGTGTCAAAACGAAGTAAATTTCACACTTGTCTTCGAGGTGGGTAGCTGCCTATATCGTATATTATACAACGAAATAACACTCAGCTTACTCAATGTATAACCTGTAATTACTTTCATTTGTCAACAGCAAAACATTTTCATTCTTTTTTTTTTCATACATAATACTGTGTATATATTTATATATATATATATATATATATATCATTCTTGCCATAAGGCGAGGTCGAACACATACCATCGCATACCTTCAATAACGTTTTTCGATCGAGGACAAAATTTTTGAGGACGAGATGCACATTTCCGCCCAGTTGTTATGCTGAACAAATTAACGGACACATTCGGCGCATACGTGCCCAATCATTAGAACGTACGAATTCGAATTACATTACATCATACGAAGAGATACAGGTACGACAGGTATATTATACTTTGGTATTGTATGCACGAAGATGATGTCATAATCTTACGGACGAGTAAGCAAACTGAAGATCAAGTTGAAAAGAATGGATTCAACTGCTAACACACCAGAGTCTCTCCTCTTTCTCAGATAACAACATGAAAAATTCGGTTTAATCGCCATAAAAGTTTTATGATTTATGAAAAAAAGTGCAAAATTATAATTCGAAGACCATCCGTAACCTGCCTCATACATTGTATAATCGTTTTTTTTTCTTCTTTTTTTTTCAACTCTCCCGGGAGCTTAGCTCCTAAATTCCCCATACTTTTACCTATTATTAAATTTCATAAAACAATGAACCCAAAAATATTATTACTTAGTTACTTCGATTTACGGCTGAGCTTCGACTTCGAAGCATCAAACAGTTTATCCTTTATCCTAAAAGGTCACACTCATCTACATTTAAAAACCTAAATTTCATGTTTTATCAATACAACTAATATTCTAAATGAATGATACTGGTAAGTAAATATTTTCACCAGTATATTTACCTCAATCCAATTTCTAGGCCCATTTTTCTGGAAAACTACTAATTTCTAATTGAGGGTATATTATACACTTCAATGTTTTAAGTAATGTAAATTACAATCCACTTGACCTCTGGATACCAAATTATCTGATGTAAACAATACAAAAAAACAAATGAAAAATTCTTCTTCTCAACATTATTATTTTTACCTAAATTATAATTTTTAAATCTAGTCTTCACTTTCCCTCAACCTGCATGTTCGATAGTTTTCTCTTGAACCTAAATTGAGCCGACAACTTCTCCAGAAGTACGCCTATTTTATTTTATTATGAGTACGCTTTCGAGTACAAAAACTTCAGTCGTGAAAAAGTCATGAGTGAACATTTGCAGCCAGAGACGACTACTACTATAGAAATGAAATTTTCTCCTAAGACCAAAAAACATTCATAGTATCGTGGAGCAAAATATCGCAAATATTTCTTCTTTCCGAACGGTAAGCCTGTACCTCAATAGTATTTTTTCCTGGAGTTAAATATTAATTACATAAACTCAAAATTTGTCACGAATTTGATGATTTTTTGATACCTTTTTGCTGATTTTTGGTAAATTTAGCATGCGAAGTATCAAAAAATGTACTCAGTTTATTGTTAATTAATGTGTATATTATAGTTACCACGATGGAAAAAATATCATTTTTTATAAGCATTTATTCTACTTACTGCTGCGATTTTAAAATATACTAACACTGCAGCCTACCTTCCGTAACAAAATAATATTAATTATTTCGTATAAAGCTAAAGCCAAAAAAAAATTAAAAAAAAAAAAAAAAAGCATATCTTAAAGAAATTTGTTTTCAACGTAACCTTATTTATTAATTTTTTTCAAAAATTATTCGAGATCTAACTGACACTCGCAATGAGTTTTCAAGCTCCGACGAACATACAGACAATTTCATCTAATGATCTAATAACGAAATGAGAAAATTTACGATAAAAGTCTAGCCTACGTGCACTTCACAGCGCAAGTCAAGTGCCTCGTACTAATAATTTTACGTGATATTAAAAAGAGGAAGAAACAAAAATGCAAATATTCGGTTCTCATACCAGTCACGCGCATGAAAAAAAAAAAAGGGAAATTCTTGTTGTTGTTACTGTAATTTTTTTTTTCACACAATACGAGTTTCTCAAAGTGCTGCCGGCAATAACGTAGTATGAGCCAAAATCGGCACACTAGCATTCAAACATCTAATTTTAATAGTTTTTTTTTTTTTTTTTTAGCCTTTCTGTAATCCTATTTCCGTTTCATCTATCCACGAGAAAATAACGTTGTTTTCGACCTGGAAACAACAGATAGAAAATTTAACGCGATTAAGGTGATCATCATTTTGGTAATAAATAGCTGGTTACACCTAACTTTGCTATGGCGACTGGAACAATAAAAAAATTAACAAATCAAGGCTGCATGAAAGAAAGAAACAAAAAAAGAGAGGGTTATTTTATGTAACAATACCGCAAGTTACTGTCCACTGTATCATTTTGGAACAGGTATTCAACAATTGATGGGTTGCTTGTAGTAGGTATATACGTACGTTTAAGACAATATAAGGGATTTTTTAATTCCAAGATTAACTGGGGGTGGGGTTTTAACTGGAATTCAAGTTTAGTATTTTCCATAAATTTCTTTTCTATTTGACTGAGCATCAAAATCAAACCATAATTTGGACAGATTCGTGGTTTATCATTTTTGATTTGAAAACATCTTGGCGCTCGGTCTAGGTAGGGGCTAAAATGAGAATTACGATCATCAGATTTGTGTAACTTATACGTCTGACAATATTATAACTCTCATTTGTGTGAGTTAGTTGGCATGTAGTTGTGTGGTTGCGCGTGTGTGCAATGTGCACACTCACAGCCACACTATTGTGTTTACACATCAATCCTTCGTGAGTCCCCAGCAGAACTTGCCTTTTTTTTATTTATTTATTACTATCCTAAATACAAGTAGCAGTCCTATCAAGTGATGGATGGCCTGGAGTCACAGAAAGACAGGTGTATAGTTATTGGTGTATTTAAGTGTATACAAATATTCCACTAGCACACCTATTAAATTTCCACAAAAAAAAGACACAACAGTTCTGTTTGTAGTAGGGCTTGTAACAAGAACGTTTTTGTGATTACTAGTTACTGGGAATCAATTGTAGGATGCGACCATCCTCTAAAAAACAAATTTATAAATTTTTTCATAATTTCCCTAATAATAAAATTAAATTAAATTAAATAAAAACACACACACTTTGAAACGCCATGAGCGTCTTCGGCTTTAGCCTAGCCACGTAGCCTAAACGGTTTTCCCTCTCTTTTAATCTTTCGATCTTTCACACCACCATCTTATTTTTAGTGGTGGTAAATCATAATACAATCTCGGTTGCCGGAAATTCCCTTACCTTTTTCTTCTAAATTATTATGTTATTTCTGGTACTCTGTAATATTATGAATTTCTTATACAATTCATCCTTCGTTTTACTTAAGTTAGAGAGCTGAGGTTGATGTTGCTGAAAAAAGGATAAAATTTACAAAATTTTTATATAATTTTTTAATTATCTTTAGCTTTTTGAAAATAAACAAACGAAAAAAACGCTAATTAACATAAAATTGGCTGATTTTTGGGATCTGTAAACCTCTCTTCATTCGCTCAACGATTTCTCAGCCTCTATTCAAGCTAGAAAACTGGGGTTAGCATTTTTGGAAAGATGATAAAATTTTCTCGAATTTATTTTTCATGTAATTCTTTAATCATCTTTAGCTGCAAGAAAATAAACGAATGAAAAACACGAATTAATAGAAAATTTGTCGTTTTTTGAATCTAGAAACCTCTCCTCTTTCAATCAATAATTCCTCAGTCGCTTTTCTAGCTAGAAAGCTGAGGTTGATACTGCAAGAAAGAAGAGAAAATATACTTAAATCTATATTCCTCCATACCTTTTATTCATCCTTAGCTACTTGAAAATAAACAAACGAGAAGACGCAAATTAAAGGAAAGTTTGCCATTTTTGTATCGTTTAAATATATTGTGGAATACCTTGTTGTGAGAAGTATTCGCACAAGAAGGTCTTCAACAGAGTTTTGCATGTTCTACCACTTCTTACTGTAAAGTATGGGAGAGTCAAATCCTCGGCAAACACTGGCAATTTTGTAGCCAGTTTTGAGAGTTTATATACCAAATTTGGCACATGCACACAGACACACATACATACGTATATGTACGTAATTATGTCATACGTTACGTCGTTTTTTGCCTCCGTTGAGGTGATAAGAAATGACGTAGCGCATTTGGTACAGGGCTGTGACATCACCGAGATCGTTATCAGGTAATTGATCTTGGCCCGTGCAATGTATCTTACCTGTACATACATACAGGTACGAACATACAAACGCACCAGTGTGTATATGTTTTAAGTCATGTAGACGATTATTGCCAGCCTTTGGGCAGCGACTGTCGTCAAGGGGTGCAAGCCCCTAATACCTCATACGAGTGATGTCCCCACATATATTTTCAAACAATTTTTTTTATGAAGAAATTTTTTTTATTGATGGTGTTACAAAACATAGTATGTGACATTCGTGCGAAGTAGGTGAATGCTACTTGCGTGATTTGCATCACACTGTATCAAAATCACCTACTTCATGCACCTGTATCACAAATAACTGTTTTATATTCTCTGTGACTCACCGCTTCTCATCTTCCAACAATTTAATTAGATTCTCTATTCAGAGTCACCTAACCCTGCGAAAATTCATACAATTTTATTTTTTCGCAACATATTAGCCTTAGGTATAGTTTGAAACTGTTCGGCTCCTTTACAACAGGTATATTCTAACTCTCTGCGTCTGTTGCTTAAATCTACGTCAAACTCGATGCTTCAGGAATTCTAGTATGTTTAAATGATTTTCTTTATCGTACCTACATAGTTACAACCAATTCGATTATACCTATCCTTTACTAACCATACCTAACACGTATACTGTAAGTCTGTAAGAAAATATATAACTTCGCGCAGGTACAATGCTAATACAGTGCATATTTCTCTTATTCGATGTACATTCAAAACGAAAATCAAATCACCACACCTGCATGCGGCCACATATTTTCTCAGCAACCGATCACAAATGGAATTCACAAACTATCTCTAAAAAAAAAAAAAAAAATAAAAAAATAAAAACCTATTGTTTCCCGATGAATACACATTTTCCAGTACATATGTTATATTCGTCATTAAAGTTGAAGGTTAATTTCATTATACGTGTACAATGGTATGTATGACCATAAGCATTATATCCAGCAAACAAATGCTAAATAGGTATGCGGTAAAAGAAGAAAAGAAAAAAAAAACTTTCTAACAATTGACCATTATCTCCAAGCGATATTAAAAACACTTAACAATAGCACGTGGTTAACATTTTTTTTTACTAATAATTCACAAAATAATTACGAGCGAAAAATAACAACAATGACGAATACCGGTAGTAATAATGGTCCTTATTTACGAAAATACGAAAAACATCATCAAATGGTTTCGTATTTCATCATTCTCTACATTTCTTTGCTTTTACTTGTAACTTAGTAGACGAATAGGTATCAGGTAGTAAGTATAAATAGGTAGGTATTTGTTTCAATTTGAAATTAAGTATAACTGCAAAATATTGATTTTGAACGCATACCGTACCTCAGTGGAGGAATTAGAAGAGTTGGACGGCCTAAGCACTTCACCCTCTTTCTGAAAGGAAAATAATTAGAGCAGCTAATTTTAAAAATACATTCTGCGAAAAACAACTCGATCGAAAGGATCATTTTTCCCAAAAAATTCATGGAGACATTTCAGGATTTATTGGTACGAACAACGCCTCATCGAGAATGATTCTTAAAGATTACCAAATTTGCCCTATTTCAAGTCTTCAAGGTGATTCTATGCTGTGCAAAGATAAAAACCATGGATACCGTATTCAAAAGACGAAATTATGAAAGAGTTCATCAACTCTTCACTTACGAGAGGGTATTCTAGGCAACAATCTTCTTGCTCACTCAGTAACTAATCAATTTCAAGTTTAGGCTACCATTTATAATTCTAGTGAAATTGGTCGAAAAATGAAGGACTTTTTACTTAAGACCAAAGAATATTCAACCACAATAGTGAAATTTTAGTACATTTTGCAGCACTTGATATACATATAGGCCACCACAAATTCGAATCTAGATCCCGTCTCTTTTAATCCGTACAAAAATTAAAAATTAATTTGTTTTCAGAGTTTGTGAATGGGTAAACAGAAAAATTGTCAAGAAAGGCAAAAGTACATGGGCGTATACAAGATGAGTCATAAGGGTCTGATATCACTCTTACTCGAGAAAAAAAAGGCTTCACCTTTAAAAATTATGTATATTAATCAATTTTTGTGATTTTTTGTAGTGGAGGGTGTCAGAAGAGACCACTGGGAATATGTGGACCCTCCCTTACAATCGAGTTATATACGCCCTTGCAAAGGTATGGTGTCGAACTGAAAAATACTAGCAAGTTAAATTCTTTTTGTTAAAGAAGGGACGTAAACAATGCAAAATCATTTTTCATAAATTTCAATGAAATTTTACAATACATGAAGTTCAGCCTATAGTAAGTACCTAAACTGAACGACTAAATACCGCAGATGTAAGTAATGCTCCTTTCAGGCAGGTTAGTGAACCTAGTCTTGAACTTTATTACAAATAGCTAACCCGTTCACTCAAGTGAAGAATTAATCAAAATTCGACGATACTTCATAATACGAGGCCAACAGATTCCCGCAACGATTAAAAGATGCAAAAAAAAAACATACGAAGTTAACCACTTTCAGTACTTAAGTAAAATAAGAAAAGTTGGACCGATAAATTACTACTCAAGTATAAGCTTTTTTTTAATAAACACATTAATTTTTAGTAAACTAGCCAAAAATAAGTTCGAAACTATCTTAGCTCTTGCATGAAATCAAACATTGAGCAGAAATATACATGCTATGTTCTATTCCTCATTTCAAACTAAAAAATATGAAACCTACAGTAAAGTCAAACAAGACAAAAACTTATGAACAGGGTAGCCAACTCAAGTAGATAAAAAAATAATGTCCTTCTGACCATTCAAATCGTTTAAAAAGTAAGAAGAAGACAAGACAATCAGTTTTTGTTTTTGGTTTTTTTTCTGATTCATGACATTAAATTACCGAGTTGATTAGAAACTTTACTAATTTTTCTCAACGAAGTGTGACGAAACGTACACCCATTATGGATATTAAATGGACGCATTCATGCGACAAAAATCCGCATAGATAATGTAAAAAAAAGTTCGGCAAATGAAGTAACCAATCTACGAAGGTGCCGATGAACCCACGCAATTGGTAACACTGCTTGGAAATAATAATTTTTATTTTGGTGGAAAACTACGAAAAACTTGCTCATTCAATGAAAAATTTGCAAGTCGAGAGAATATTATTCGCTAATGGTGAAGATTTTTGAAAATCTGCGTATTCAAGGATGAATGTTCATACATTTGGCAACACGGTCTACATACGAAGAAAGACAATGTGGTCTATTCAATACTCGATACAGCACGCAGTGTATTCACGAATTTATTGTAAAATATAGGTATGCACTCGTACATTACCTCGAGGTTTTTACATTAAATTCAATGAAACGTACACCAAAAAGAATTTCAGCAAACTGAAATGCGTGCTATAACGGTGTTTTTGGCTATCTATCACAATTTTCCTTCCACATTTTCTTACGCGTAGGTACAAAAACAGCGTGCATTATTATGTGTGCTCAATAGCTTTTCTGTTTACTGCCTCTGCCATTCCAGTTACACATTTTCTGTCTCGCTTATTTCTCTCTCGTTGTTCTTTAATTTGAGCTTGCTTGCACATTTTTATAGACGTTACTTACGCTTATTCATCAAACGGCTACTGGTATCCGACACTCTTCAGTCTTACTTCCACTTTTCTTGTTCACCAGACCCTTCTGCCAAGCTTCATGTTCTTACTGTTTTCATTCTTCCATATAATTTTTCTAGCGCTATCTACATAATAAATGTTGATATTCTATGGGGCCAAAAAGTACTGCACATAAATTTTAATTAAAACAAGTTCTCAGTTCAACACCATGGGTATGCGATTCTGTGTAAGTTCTGCGAAGGGATGAAAATTCAAAAAAGATATATTTCCAATGAGAACAATTAAAAGAATATTTTTAATACAATGGAAATGATGAGGCACGCACGTGGCATAGTTACAACACAAACACAGTCACATCATTAGAAGAGAACTTTTCAACAGAATCTTACATTCTGAGTCAGGTCAGAAAATTCTGTACTTTTTCAAAATTTAAGTATATTTTCTCGAATTTTGCCCCGACAAATAGAAAAGTCTCTTCAATTTCAGAGAATCAGTTTCACACTTTTCTAAACGGAATATTGCTAAGACAACTATAAAGTACGGGCATACCAAACCGCCATTTTGTTCTTTTTCTGTTGAGAATCGATATGTTTTATCCGTATTTTTCCCACATTTCATATGGGTTGTATATGGGATGTTCACGATTATTGTAGAATGTAGAAATAATAAAGATGTTTACAAAGTTACATCTTGGAAATGTGTAATTGCAGCAGATTATATATGTAAAGTATAGAGTATAAACTTTATGAAGTGTATGAATATGTATGGAGACAAACAAATGAGTGGCGGAACAGGTAACAGTGTAGCCGCGAGTATAAATGTGAAAAACATATTATACAATTAATGTCGAGTGTTTGCAAGAGTGTGAGAGGAAAAGGATTGGTAGTCCCAACACATTTTACTACCAAAATTTGGAGCTTAAATTAAGACTGAAATATTCCAACACAACTCTCCCAGCAAGTTTTATTTCTATGGATCTTAAAGAGTTTATCATTTAACAATGGAAATACAGTTGAATTCTCATTGTATCAATCATATTATATAAGTAAGAAATGAGGTATGGGTTGTGACATCTGAAAACAAACGTACATCCCGAGTTTAAGGGTTTGATATCACAATTTGAAGTATATCAATGAGTCTCAATTAATCGTAGAGTCGAGACCACAAGTTAGCTCAAACAGTTAGGCCACCAGCCTACCAGCGAAAGCTCCTAAGGCCTACGAAGTATGTCAGGCAATTTTGAGTAAGTGGAATAAATAAGTTGGCCAACCCATTATCACAGTTAAAAGGTTACTTTTAGTAAGATGTAAAAATATCAGGTTGTGCAGGTATCACAGAATTGTATTGCCTCGTGGTCATCGATGTCCGGTGAACCAACAGATTCCAACCAAGTATATTCGTTGTTGGAATTGAAAACGGTGCAACGGATTTACAGTTTCTGTTAGCTGCGTTCACATTTGTATAGTTTTGGTAAAAACAACTTGAAAAAAAGGGTAACTTAATGTCGAAACAAAAGCTGTAGTATGTCGTGAATAATATTTCGTATTCACGACGAATGGATTTCATCACGTATAAAAGGAGACTGACTGTTCACTGTTCAACCAAATTTGTGAACAGTCGAGAGAGATAAGATGTTGGTTCACTGATGACTGAGGTTTGAGAATATACACGTCTCCACATTGTTTAATAGTAATCGATCAACATGTCTTTCACTATCTCGTAGAATGGGAATTTATTTCCTTGTGGAATCGATGTATTTTCCTTTGAAACTTACCGATAGTATAATCTTAAGGTTTGTGAGCCATTCCCAATCGTAAAGTATAATAACAATTATGAATCGGTGGTGACGTGAGGGGAAGGCTGTAGGTAATCAGATGTCACAGGGTAATATACCGATACATATCGATATTTTCACTGAAATATTATACAGATTGAGGATTAACAGATTTGATTAAGATGAACAAAAAGAAAAGATGTTGACGAAGTTACATTCTAGAAGTATGAAAGTACAAAGGATGAAATGTATGTAAGACGAAGTCTCCCAAATTCTCGGTGATACAAGAATCAGTGTAGCCGCGTGTATAAGTTTGTAAAACACTTTATATGATTAAAGTGGAGTGTTTATAGGAGTTAGCGGGGAGGAGGATAGGTGGTCCCAACAAATATCAATACAAAAAAAAATTTATATTTCACACCACTACTACCTATCAGAAGTTTAATTTTACTATTGTGATTTTTAAGCATAGTGGCCGACATCTGGTGTATTTTTAGTTAAGCTCAAATAAGAGGAATAAATTCCTATCATTCCTATAGTTAATTGGCTGCTCATTGAGTTTGCACCTGGTTTGATAATTGTTTTGGTTGTTTTTTCACTCCAGTTATCAACTAACAGACAATCAACTTCATACAAAACTATATTATTGTTTTTTGTTTTTTATTTACGCAGAAAAATCCTCATTCGAATAATCGAAGGAGGAAGTTGAAACTTGAAAAGGATCAAATAAAAAAAACAAATAAAAAGTTCTAACTTGCAATCGTAATAAAAAATAAACAGCCTTTGTAACATTACAACTACACGGCAATAACGTATCGATAATTATGGAATTCAAAGTTCCTGAAATTACGAGATATATACGATCGAATTTCACCACATTCATAAATCTAATTTGTAAAAAGCTTACAATAGTAGAGCTCATTCGCACTTTTTTACGCATGTTTAGACAAATTTTATTCGAATGTTTTGTTACCGTCTTTACTAGCCTATTCTCGCCGATCTTTTTGTCCATAAAGTAAATAATAAAGTTCATCACTCACTTTCGGTCGTTTCCACACAAATTGAAACGGTGGCTTCTGGTGATAGAAAACGGACGCTTGAGTGGCCGGAAAATCCGGATCTTCCCAAAGTTCTCCACGTTTCAAGCACGAACGCTTTATTCGCTCGAAGTCCGTCATTCGCAATTATTTAAAAATCTGCATTCGATCCGTTTCTGTAAAATTGGGGAAAAAAAGGTCAAAGTTAAGAAAGTTTCTCTTCTTGACAGCCATGTGACTATACGTAGCAGTCAAATTATTTTAGTTGCTTATTGAATATTGCAAATTAAGGGTAAAACTAAGAATTTTTGAAAAAGTTCCGGTCCATTTATCATAAGAGGTTCCAATTGTATGGGCTGCTCGAGCAGGGGATCAGGGATCTTCAAGCAGGGGTTGTTGGATCCCCTGGCTCGATTTCAGAGCCTCAGAGAGAAATTTCGGGCTAGCTGCAGGATTTGTCTTTGGAATGGGGTTATAAATTCAGAAAACAATTTCGTTCGCTCTTCTCACAAAATAAATTTTTTAAATACGTTTTTGGGTTCTAAAACACATATTTTAGTGGTTTTTTTTTTCAAGCCGTCGGAAAATTTACTCCTAAAAACCTCATCGATGATCTATCCTGACGCCCTTTTTCATTGTTTATACTTCAAAATTATAATTTATTTCTAAATTGAGGCCATTCCGGACCCCCTAAAGATGTCCGGGCTCGGTACCTTTGGTACCTTTTCCCCCTTCCTTTCAAAGACCTTGCTCGATTCAAATTGGCAAAATCGTGCCAATTGTTGGTCTTTTTTTTTTGCTTATTAATTTTATTTTTGCGAAATGTTGGCGATTTTGTTTACAAACGGAAGTTGACCGAATTAAGAATTTCATCCTTTATTTTAGGCAACTTTAAAGAGCCACTGAGCTCACAAGGCAAACACTACAAAAATACCCAAGATGATGCGTGGACGCGTGCATAAGCGTTCTGTTGTTGCAACAGTGATCAACTATGTACCTGTTGAGATTAGTGATACACTGCCAGAAATTTTTTCACAAGAAATAACTTCACTAATAATCAAGAATCTGCTACTGGAAAGAATAGTAGGTACCTGTAACAGCACAAAAGAGTTCTGTTGTACCTGGTAGATTACTTTTTACATGTGACACTTTACACGAGTATATTAATATCAAGAATAAAATTTAATATCTCTGAATATTATTAATTATTTAATTTATTTACTATCCACACTTTTATGATGGACCTTGACTTTCAGGAATCAGACTTTAAGTAAGACAGTATTTCAAACACAGAGTGAATGCACCATATAATAGAAAATAATAATTTTTAGGTACATACAACGGTACACAAATAATATTCAACATTTAGCGTACAATATTAGACAGTCTCAGTTACCAGGTTACAGTAGAATTATTCTATTTGAAACATTGGTTTATATATCCTTTCAGGGATACGTTTTTACTCTGTGACTAGTGTGCGTGAGGTAAAGATTTGCTGATTAAGGGGATTCGTGTCTTCGAGTATATTTGAGCAACCAGTGCATTGAGGTCACCGAATATTCCATTAGAAAATGTCTGAAACATTTTAGGAATGTGGAGAAAGAATAACGGTAAATAATTTACAGGGATAATTGTCAACAAAAATGAAAATATTTTTGTGTAGCCGAATATGTTTGTCTATAATTAAAATAGACGAATATATATGTTACAGTATCTAACTGAATTCAGAGGATTATTTTTGTAAAAGAAAAACTTCAAATAAAAAGGAAAAAATTTCATCCCAACAAAAATTCATTTCACAAGGAATAATCCATTTTTGATTTGAGAATCACCTAAAATGTATTCGTGAATTCTCTGTGACTCATTCGATTAGACAAACAAAAATCTCTAAATACCGAATTTCGATTACATGTAGGTTAGCAGAACGGTGAAATTGGTAACTTTAGCTAAGTTTATGTGACATAATGCTGGTGATATTCTTCTGTGTTCCAAATCCAATAAGATATCAGAGAATTGATGAGTGAGGAGTTGAATTCACTTGTTTTTATAACTAGATTTCATTTGACATAAAAATAATTTAGGTCCCAGCTCAAACTTCTGTATTAGAAATGAGATTAATTTCGCTTAAAAACAATTTTAGTTATTGTTGTGTTTTTATATTTTTTAGAAAACCCTCAAAAAAAGAAAGTATTATTGCGAATTTTCTCAAAATACTCACCCAAGAACAAGTAATTTCCGAGAAAAGAAAATTAGGGAAAGTGAAATTTTTCAATGTTAGAACTTTTGTGGTCGAAACAATAATCTTATTGGTGAGGATTTCGAAAATTTATCCCTGAAAAATGCTACTCTAAATCTCGTAATTTTTTAACGTCTGTGAATTGCGAATATCTAATACCTTCAATCATAATATTTTAAAATGTATGATTTTTTTTCAACGGCCCAGTTGTACAATAGTCAGTGAAAACGACATTTACAAAACTCAGGTTTAACTCCAACCCAAGGATAAGAGAATTAAACCGGAGTTGATTTACTTTTACTTTAACCTTATCAAATCTTA
Organism: Ericerus pela; assembly: GCA_011428145.1. NCBI lineage: Eukaryota > Metazoa > Arthropoda > Insecta > Hemiptera > Coccidae > Ericerus > Ericerus pela. The sequence goes on along the minus strand of WOFM01000549.1, from coordinate 3,726,164 downwards.
ATATAATATATATTTTTGGGCTTGCTCCAAAAATGAAAACAAATTTACTCACAAACCTATGTACCTATTAATGCTGATCACTATGGTGAAAAAATTTATTTTACTAATACATAGCAGTCAAAGGACTTACTTAAAACCGAGAATCAAACCCCCCCCCAGCAAAAAAATAAGGATGGTACCTGAGAGTTGAACCGCTAGGTTTAACCGTATAAACCAGTGTTAAATAAAACTCATTTTTTGTGTTAATCCAGTCTTAATGCTCAATCTCAAAGTAAAGATTAACTCACTGTTGTCTAACTGAGCCTGAATGTGGATACTTCCTACATATTCAAATATATTCAAGACCATTTTTCTCTTTAAAAGTCGATTCATATGCATCATCCTCAGTTCATCTCATACGTATTATAATTATAGACAAGGGCGGAGCCAAGGAAGGAAAAGGGAGAGATTGCCCCCATGACCTATGACCTAATTTTCATTAATTTCTTTTGGTAATAACTTTCGAAATTTGAAAAAAAATTTAGTAGTAAATATGCGACAGCCGATTCTATAGATGCTGAATTTCTCAAATTTTCTAAATTTCTAAAGTGACGAACACAAAAAAAAGGTCATCAAATAATTTTCCCCATCTTGAAGAAATCCTGGCTACGCCCCTGATTTTAGGTACATCTAACAGGAATATGCAATTGCTAAAAATAGAAAAGAACATTAAACATGTTCGAACATCGAATTCTATGTCGTGATTAAATATTTTTCGTTTAACATCGACCCCATTTCATATACTTATTCTAGTTTTCCTCTCTTTTCTTCACTTTTCTTCGTCTTTTTTAGTGCAATTTTTTTTTTCTTAGGTACCTTAGCATCTCAATATTAAAAAAACATTTGAAAAAAAAAAAAAAAAAAAAAAAAAACGAGAACAAAAGTGTGAAATTAGTACGTAGAGAAAGCATTTATACACACTGATTGGGAAGGTGTTACAGAGAAAAGATTGAAACCGAATAAACTAGTATTAATCTAAATGCCAAACAACTTTTTTTTTTTCACTATGTCGCATTAAGGCATCTTTAAACAGAAAGTAAAAATAATTATACCGGAACGCCCAATTCGAATTCCTAGTTAGGACGAGTCCAACATACAGCTGTGTAGTTAGGTTAAGGTTAGGGTAATTAGATTGATTAAGAATTTGTTTGCAGTTTTATCGTCGTTGATGGGTGTTTTTGATAGGCCTATGGTACGTATTGAAGAAGAATAAGGCGAGAAAGAAATGAAGTAGAAGAAGACGACGACGATTTAACGAAAAGAATGTTAAAAAGTTTTTAAGCAAGCAGGTATAAATACGTTGGGAAATGGCTAGATTCGATATTCGAAGATGGACGATGCTACTTGTTGGAATGTGCGTGGAAAAAAACAAAAATATGCGAAAACCTAAAAAGAAAGAGGATGAATAACTAACTGTAATCCTAGCCTACGTGGGTTAATGACATATCTGTATTTGGTATGAAACAATTTCTGGTCGAAAAGTAGCGACAATATGGGATATTATTCGAGTAAGTCATAAATTTTTTACAAAAATCTTCCATTAAGTAGGTACTAATAAAAAATTATTCATGTTAGGCCAAAAACATGAATATCATTTATAAAAGACATCGGAAAAGCAGTAGGTAGTGTCTCCACCCCATCGAGGAAAAATATATCACCTAGCTTTATTAAACGAGAAATCTGATAACTTATGGAAAAACTAAAGTTTCAATTTTGAAAGCAGTAAACGAGTGAAAATCAATAATATGACCCTCAAACTGATTTTTGTGAAAGGATCAGAAAGATTAGTCTTTTCCTAGACGAGTAGACACTTTAAACAAGTTTCAATGCCTATTTTTTGAGTACCTTGCTGGGAAAGTTTTTCCTTTAGATTTGCAACACTGATGAACCTCAATTTTGAATAATCGTTTTTTAATTTTTATTAGAATTAAAAAATTATTACATAGTTGTCACCCGTGGGCTTCGCCTCCACGTATAAATTTGATTTGAAACTTAAAATCCTCCAAAGAGAAAACCCCAGTTTGAAAATGAGAGCCGTTAAGAGAAAGAGAGATTAAATTTTTTTTTAATATTTTTCTTACTTTTTACTTTTTGTTTTTTAGTTTACAAACAATGAAGAATTGAGGAATGTACTTAAAGGAAAAGTTGAAAATTTACACTCACGGGAACTACAGACTTTCACTAAGGCTTAAAACCCTCCATGGAACAATCCACTTGCTAAGAGTGACCAAACACTTTACATAAAATGGCTCACTTTTCTTCCCCACTCTTTCCCACTGTTTTCTTCTTTCTCCCTCATCTCATTTTCAAACCATCTATTCGACTGGTCCGTATATACAGAATAGTATATGTGGGAACTGCCATACTTTGTCAAATATAAAATACATTCGCCAGTTATAATTGGCGGTGAGATGGCCGTGCGGTTAAGTTCACCGCTTTTAGCTGGCAAATATGTAGGTCCTAGGTTCAATTCCCCAAGCTGACAAAACCTACATCTGGTGACCCTTGATGTGTGCTGGACACGCACGCACCCTAGTGGTGCATGGTGGAACTCACAACTCTCCTTCCTAACTTGAGTTGCTGATAAATGGCGCCCTATATAGTGGAAATAGAACCCGTGTAGGTAGTATAAGCCTGTGTATATAGGTATAAGAGGTGTTTCTAACTCCGCCCAACCTCCCACAGAATCTAATGTCATTCAACTCGTGTTGAGAGTCTCTCTAGGGGGGGAATATGTGGGAACTGCCATACTTTGTCTAATATAAAATACATTCGCCAGTTATAATTGGCAGTGAAATGGCCGTGCGGTTAAGTTCACTGCTTTTAGCTGGCAAATATGTAGGTCCTAGGTTTGATTCCCCAAGCCAACAAAACCTACAGTATATATATTCACTTCAATTTTTTTTAATTTTTGGCGCTCAATATCTCAGAAATGGGGTGATACAGAAGTATGAAATTTTGTTAACTTATTAATATATTAAGGAAAATATGTTTAAGGGAAGAAAAAATAAAAAACATTTTTTCAGAAGGTGAAGGGGTCAAAATCTACAACTTTTTCCTCTGAGGGTTATAAACTTTTTCTCTTCTGGTAACACATCTACATGGTCAGACCTTTCTTTTAACACCTCAATCATTAAGATCGGTTCAGCTGTTTTCTCTAACTTAATACTACACTGTAAAAAAAACTTATTGATTTCTGATATAGATTTCACCCATGACAAACTCAAACTACAATAATTAAAATTTTCTAAAAATATTTCTTTTTAATTTTGTCATAATGTTTTTCCCAAAAGTCAAAAAAGTTGTGTAATCATGTTCTATTAGTGTTTTTAACCAAAATATGAAATTTCAAGTGTAGGTACTGTGTATTTCATTAGAACATAGCTAACTCTTGTGAACCTGTAGTACCTTAACTATGCGAGTGAGATAAATTTTAGTTGAAATTTTTTTTGTAGAAAATTTCATGAAAAATATTTCTTTGCTTTACTACTTTCCTTGTAACTCAAACTGAAAAAATCTAAATCTCACCTACTCGCAACATGCTGCATGTTAAGATAACTCACTGCAATATAAAGAAATGTATTGAGCCCGCTGAGCCATACTGACATGCAGCAAATGGGATTTTCCTATGCTGAGGAATAAACTGACTAACCCTACATATCTCACTTCTCACATTATGACAATTGCCCAATGTTAAACAAACTCAATATTTTGAATCAGAACTACCTTGTATTTTGTTGTTAGTATGCAACTAAAAACACACTAAACAGAAAAAAATAATTTACCCTAGTGGAATACCTTACATCGCTGAAGATATTTCAACAACAGAAAGTGTTTTGCAGTTATTACTTGTTCACCACAAATCATACACAAAGTATGAAGGAGCCAGAGCTCGACAAACACTGGCAATTTAGCTTAAGTTTTTGTGGCCTTTTATACTGGCTCTTTACACACACACACAAATACACATAATAATATAAAGAATACATACATATATGTGATGACTATAATTTTAACGTATTTTATCATTACTATAGTAACTGGTAAGATATGGTATGTGCACTGAGATAATCCAAATGGTGACATCAACCGGGATGTGAACTATTGATTCATCACAATCTAGATGTTGCAACTTACTTGCATGAATTTTCAAATAATTACTAACAAACATACATTGTATTTAACATGCAGTGCACATAATTAGTCACTTGGGATGTCTGTTGTCGAGAGGCTGAGGCTCTAACCTCATGCAAATAGTCTAATCCCCACAATCCTTTTAAAATTTCTCCATCAAGATCTAGGTAGGCTTACTGGAATTACTGAAATGGACACCTTTTTCCTTTATAATGTTGGCTTACATGCCAATTGTCAAATGTCACACAAAACTGTTCAATTAGCGACAACTTCAGTAATTCCATTCCCTTATAGATTTCGAAATATAAATTTTAGAAGGATCATTTTTCTCCTTTTAGTGAATTTTCATTTTTTTTTATTGGTTTGAAGTTGGTTCCATTTATTAAGGTGAATTACTAATTTAGCTCGAGCTGGTGGTTTTTCATTTCATTATAGTTAATTCCAATAAATACGTATCTACTTATATCCCGCAGGAGAAATTTCAAAAAGTTCATTATTTTTAGTTTCATTTTTTTTTTTTTTAAATTTGTTTGATTTTTTAGCAAAAAAAATTGTTAAATGCTTTTTAGTTTCACTCACATTAGCAATAGCGGAAATTTTACTTTAAAATAAGCAGTTTTTTAATGATAGCTTAAAAACAGTCAGTTTTATCGATTTCAGAAAAAACTGAGTGGCATCACCATGGAATCACCCATTACTATTTAAAAAAAGTTCGTTAAAATCAGTGCCCAGGATAAGAAGTTATGACGGAACAAACATACCAAAAACAACATCGGCTCTACTCGTACCTATATGGATCGAATTGATAATCTTCCTTTTTTTCGAAAGCGGTTAAAAAATATCCATGTCATCGAAAGGATAGCTACATGTTCTGTCCAGAATTTAAAGAAGGAATCTTTTCCTCTGAATCAATTATCGAGGGGTCAGCGGAGTTTTGATTCAGCATCGAAATAAGACTTCTGTCCTTTTTCCCTATGTCAGAAACAGGTGCGTGACCACCTTTTACATTACCAGCACCAGAGAATATTGGAAACTGTCTGGAAAACACGTTACAATTTTGCAACTTTGGCTGCGTTAAACCGGTTCCACCAAACTCAATTCTCGGCAACGCAGTCACTGGCAAAAATTTGACCAACAGAGCTGTAGAAAAGGCACTCTCGTTCAACTTTTCACTCGATTCAAAATGACCACGGCGTAGCCACAGCAGCGTGAAAATCCTCCCACACATGAATACGAAGAGAAAAAAAAAATAAATACATTCCTACAGTATCTATATGCTGTAAACACATTATACGAAATACATTATCATATACCTACATTCACATAATATAACGGTGTACACGAAAGGTGAAGCAGAAAAGAGAAATACCAACCGGTGGCGGCAGCAGCCAGCAATATGTGCCCATAGAGGAGGTAGGTAGTAACCTTGGCATGTGCTGGGGCAGAGATCCGGAGCATCTCCACCGTGGTTTTTATTAAAAAAAAAAAAAAAAAAAGGCTCAAACAGGTCGATGCGCATAAACGTCAATAGAAATACAGAGACTGAAATGGTAGAGAGGGTAAGAGAAAGACAGAGTAAGAGGAGAGCAAGGCATAAATAAAAACACATTAAGGAAGAGGAAAATCACGAATTACCGTTTATTTATTTTTTATTTTTTCTTCTTTTCATCGTCAACGACGGTCAATAACATTCATAAATCGAGTTAACACCCACAAATTACTCGTTTCCATATCGCCGTTTTGCATTCCCACATTCAAACAGATGACTGCGGGGTATTAAGTTATAATGTAAAAAAAATAAATAAATAAATTAATACGTAAAAAAAAAAAAATAATCGAGCTGATAAATGCGAATTAACGTAATCAGTTGAGAGGACGAGGAAAGAATGAGGAAGAAGAAAAAAAAATTAAAATACAAGTTGGTAAGTTTCATCCTCCTTCATGGTACCTATACTACACAATACGCATTTATTAAATTAACTTAGCGCGATTAATGTCTTTTTTCTTCTTTTTTTTATGAGCCTACTTTTTGATTTCAACGTTATACTAGAATGAAAAAAGTAAAATACACCAATGAGCACGTGTTCTACCTATAGCCATAGATGGAAGAATACCAGCAGTGTAGAACTGCCACGAAGATAAACACTGATTAGGTAGGTGACTGGCTTATGTATAGACTCGTTTCTTTTTAAGTCGTTTTGGACCTTTACTAGAATTTTTCAGCGTATGGTTCAAGACAGTGCTTGAAGGGAGGACATGCTTCCTTCCTCCAAAAAAACTCCCATTCTTACTGTGGAATACCTTGTCGTGAGAAAGTATTCTCACCAGAAGGTAAATTCTACAGAATTTAAGCGTGTTCAGCTACTTCATATATTACATATGGGTAAGCCAAAACCAAGGCAAACATTGGCAATTTTAGAGCCAGTTCGGACGGTTTTTATACTGGCTTATTTACACGCACACAAACACACATATGTAAGAAATACGTACGTTAGTGAGAATGATGGTTGGCCGGTTTGTGTACAGATCGTGACATTATTCTATTGTCACGATTCGGTACTCGTACATTACCTGCATGTACTCGCAGGTAATTACGATCAAACGTAATTCGTGTGAGTTTTACCATATGAATACGAGTTAATTAATGGTGCCAAAAGTTATGTTTTGACATGAATCAAAAAAATGAACTAGTTCTCAACTCCAAGTCTTTTCATGAGAACAATATTTTAATAAACAGATTTTTGAAGAAAACTTGCTTAAAAACTGTAGCGCAGCAGCCACTCCCCACAAAAATGTAAGTTTTCATAAGTAAGCCAATACAATTGAAGCTGGAAACAAGTAAGGATATCGGAACTGCCATCTGGCCCATCCTCTCTAAAATTGATAGAATATTAGAATATAGTTATGTATTTTAGTAAAATAATATTTGTTTGAAATTTTGTAACTAATAGTGAAGAATTAAAGTAGGATTGTGTGACAAGTGTGTAATGTGGGCTATTTTTAACCGAGTTTGAAAAGTTTGTAGACGAGCTGAAGGCGAGTGCTGTAAACTTCAAACGAGTTTAACCTGAATTCACCATATGCTGACAATCTGTATTAACACAGATACTGATCAGTAGTTGTTAGATCATACTATTCACCCTGATCTGATATGTCATCATATGATCCATTGTGTCATCAGATGTGTGTTAACACTGGTTAACTCACATCTGATACTGTTTATATTTTTGTCAGCCATCAGAAAGTGAAGATTTATTTTTACTGCGGTACAGAATTAATTCCGTAATTTTCTAAACAGAACAGACATGGGTACTACTTCTAAGATGCATTACCTACGTTGAGTTATGTTGTGTTGTAATGTGTCGCGATCAGGTTAATACAAAACTTCAGTGTAGCGAGAACCCAGCTTTAAAATAGTCCATAAGCAACTGTCGCACACCACACTTCTTGCAACTTAGCCTACGACTACGTAACAAACAACAGCAACTTCAAACAGCCTAAATTTGTTATCAACATCAAACACCACAAAATATTTTCTTTTTGCTGCTTACTTTTGGCTATATGTACAGGCGTAGCCTAATGCAGAAAGTATTTAATGACTATAAAACTCCAAAAATCGGCACAAAAATGGTGATATCGTAAATACCGTCAGACCAATCTGCACCTAAATCAATAGATCAAGTCCATGGCTGAATAAAAATGTTTGTGCCAAACTTTGTGACTATTGGACAAAAACTGTACCATGTACTACCTAGATAACAAAAAAAGGAATATAGTATAATTTTATTATTATGAAATTAATATATAATTCGTTATTTGAGCTGTTAAGCTTCTAGTAACACAATTTTCCTTGAGTTATGAAACGAAAAACGTACCCATGCCCCCCAGCCATAGGTCTTTTCATGAGATAAAATTCATATGCAGATTTTCGTAGAAAAGCCACATGAAAATTCAACGTTGGTTCATAATCCAATGATTTGAGAATTTTTATCAGAGTTTATTTTGTTCTCACCTATCAGTTTTGAATAAATACCTCTACAGGTACGTAGTTTCACAAATGATTTTTGTTTTTTAAATGCTACGTTGTAAGGCTAAAACGCTCGTGACACATTCTACAACGCAAGTTATACTGGATGTGATGTACCTTCCTCAATACTTACGTAGGTACGATTGAGACTGAGAACATAAACGTTCGTCCGAGGTAATACTTTCACTACTATAGAAAGAAAAAAAAAGTATACAGTAGGTATACCGGACATTTAAAACGATATAATAGAAAATCTTAGGCGTGAGAAGATACCGCGGACAATACATTTTGTGATTTTTTTTTTCTCTCTCTCTCTTTGGTCAGTAAACTATTAATAACATATTATATAGATCGATATTGGATAATTTTCTTTTGATAGTCTATTGAAAATATTTTACACGTTAAACAAATTTGTCGTCTTCCACATTTTGTTACTGTATACTTTCTAATTGGCGTAAAAATTTAGGGGAAAAAAATTAAATTTCGTAAGTCTATAAAATTAGGACTATTAGTAGTTATGTCATAGGTAATAAAGATAAGTTAGGTACCCTATTATCATTAGTTCAGATGGATGAAAACAATGTTCATGGAGTAATTTACTAACAATAGGAGAAATTTAAAAAGTAACCGTTAGTATATAGAAAGAATTATAAAGTAAGTATCGTATTTTTTTTAAGAAGAAGAACGTTTAGAATTAAAAGTGTTTAGAACATTATTTCTGAAAAAAACTTTTGATGTGGAAGCTAATCCCTTCAATGAATATTTCTTTCATCCAATTCTAATAATTTAAAAAAAAAAAACAATGATATGGTAGCCAATTGCTCGGAGTTTTTTTCCGTCTTTTTTATAATCTGAGGAGTAGCGAGTTTTACGAGCTGCCAGTCAAATGCCACAATATAATAAATATTTATACTTTGTTCATCTAAGAAGTGCTTGATGTCAGAATCACCTTTAGACGTAGCAACTGGTCGAGAAGAAAGTAAAGGTATAGATGCACACCGTTATACAAAGATGAGCATATATTTGTAGGGTAAACAAACATGGTGTTTCAAGCAAGTAAGTTTAACATATGGTTTATGACATCACACACTTCTTAGCATGAGCAAACTTAGGTACTTCATGTACCTCATATAGAATACCTATACCTAAATTAGGCCTCGGCTAAACAAACAAATGTTGAGCGATCAGAAATACAAACTATTTTAATTGAAGCTTTACACAGTAATACCGATCATACGACTAAACGCTTGCCTGTGTGGCCTTAGCTTTAGATGAAATCTTCATGGGTCAAAGTATGTTTCCCTCTCTATTATCAGACAGATTATGTTACATAATATTTTCACACCTCTCTTAGTGGGTTTCAAGGCTGGAGCTATAGGGGAGAACAGGGGGCAACTTGCCTCCCAATAATGTGAAATAGGCTGAAAATTTGGGAAAATTGAAGCTAATTGGAAAATTTAATTATTTAGTATTGTTTTTGACAAGAAAAGTAAATTGAATAACCTAAAATTAGGTTACAGAAGAACCAACATGTTGAATACTGTTGAGTGTTTCCCAAAGGTGACACAACAACATTACTGATATTAGTATAGTATCGATACTTTTTTTGATACCAAGTAAAAATGGTATACGATACTGTACATTCGATACTTTACTGATATCAGTATTAATGCTGTGGTATCGAAAGGTATTGAATGGTAATGCCAGTTTTGTCAGTTTTATCAAATTGATATCAAAATATCGTCACAATTTTTTTCTTGCATTTCACAAACTGTCATCAAACATTATGAATTCTCATATCATATTATTTAATAATTAATATTAATATTGGAGATGTCACTTCCAAGCAGTAAATTGTGACGAAGTTTTGTCAAAACTTCATGAGAATACCACTCAACAAAACTGTTCCATGATACTTTTTGATACTTAAACGGAATCTTTTGGTCGTTACAATACCTATTTCAAATTTCTGCACCATTTTAAGTTCAGTTCATATTAGTGATATTTTACTTGACGGTATTGAAATTGTAAATATTTTTTCAGTGTTTCAGAATGTATTTTCTCTCTATCGATATTTTCAATAAAATTATTTTTGTTCATCCAAATGACATTCGGATTTCTTTATTTTAACCATCGACTACGTTATGTACCGTCTATATACCTATTCAGTCAACAATTTTCACACATACAATGGAATTTTCACTCACATAAGTACATATTATAATTCGCTAGATAACCACACATTGACGTGACTTCACCACATAGTCTCTCATAAGAAAAAAAGTTAGCCCCCATTTGGTGTAATCATAACTGTAAATAGTGGCTTCTGGTTCGTGTATAGTCTGGTTACTGCATTGTACTTTAATGGAATCTGGTCAAGCATGAAAATATCTTGTCAAAGTTACGTTCTTATTCGAAGATAAAATCTAGGTGTTGAAAGTGGAGGAGGAGGAGAATTACATAAGAATAGAAAAATGACTGCCATAGAAATTTTATAGACTTTGGTTGTCAATTAGATCCTCAATTCAATTCCATCAATAAACTGCGTGTACACGGCAGCGAGATGAGCCAATGTTTTTCTTTTTTTACTTTGTAGTTTATTTTCACGATTATTTGAAGTCAGTTTATAGAAGTCGACTCGCGACTGATTTCAGAGTGGATGGTGAATTTGAATCGAAATTTTCACTTCTTTCTTCTTCAAAGAACTGAAAGTTCGATACTTTCCTCCATTTTACATTATCGTAGGCACATAGTCAGTCTCATCGGTTACTTTACTGACAATCTGAAAAATCACTCAGGAGTGCAACATTATGGAAGAGGGTAGGGCATGACTTCTTGTTAGTTTTAGTAGAGAAACAGTCTTCGATATTTTCGATATTCTAGCATTCAAAACTCGAACAGTTTCTTTCTTTCCTATTGTTTTCCCATCGAACGAGAGCTACCTATGCCAAAAATAACATCAAAAATTCATTTTGATAATTAAAATTTGAATTGAAAATATTTTCTCTCTATGGTTGGTCGCTTATTGAGTTATTAGCTAGAAACACTTTTATAGAAGCCTTAACATGACCAAGGGAATAGATAAGGGAAAAGTCCTGGGGGGCACCTCTCTCCTTAGCCAAGCAAAAAAGTCTCAACGTATTTAAAAATAGTGTATTTTTGTCTGTTTTAATGATTTTGTGTTAAAAAGGGGTGGACCAGAACAGACTACTGAGAATATTTGTGGATCATCCCCTTACGACCGAACTATGTATTTCCTTAAAAGTGACAACTATCCCCTCTATATTTGCAATTTTAGCTGATATAATTCAGACTAGGTCATTTCAATAATAATAATTATAATAATAGCTGATATCATCTCTTTCAGACACTCGATAATAAATCGAAAGCCTAAAACTTCGAGAAGAGGGCATAGCTTATTTAATATTCAGTGTTAGCAATCATAATATGAATTCATGGATTAGTTCATTTTATTAACTGACATAGTAGGTAAAAGCAGGCCACTTACCGTCAATAGTAAATATATTTTCTGCCAAAAAATCATTCCCAAATAACTGGTAGTTTTACAGTAATTAGAAATAAAGTATTTCAGTCACTTTCCCCCAATTTTTAGGTAAGTAATTTCTCACGAGTCCATTCAACATGCAAAGTTGTAAAATTAACATTACTGGTTCTGCAGCGAATTTTCAATGGGAGTAAAATAGTAAATACATGCTCACAGTGCATAAAAAAGCAGAAAAATTTACACAATTATTAATTTTTCAATATTTCACCCAAAAATTTAAAATTTCAGATTATAAAGCTTCAGCACACTGGCGCGATATCGAAGCGATATTTAGACACGATATTGAGGTGGTAAAGTAAAATCTACATATATAAGTGAAAAGTGGCACACTAAACGCGATATATACAGTTTTTGAATGTGATTTCTGCATTTGGTGCGATATTCTACATTTGGTGCATTTACCTCTGGTGGTCAAAATTTTTTTAGAAGATCTTCAAAAATATCGGCCATGTTTTTTCGTTTTTTAAGTAGGTTTTCGATGTAAACCTATTCATGAAATTTTGATTAGGCATTATCCTCTAGGAATGAGGGTGGATACGTTTTTTGTTTCATAAATCCACGAAAATCTTGGTCCTAATAACTCAAATTCATTTGTATATCTCCGCCTCGCATCAACCGTAGTAAGTGTATTTTCAAAGAGTGTCAAATTTTGTAATTGCTGCCATTTGAAAACTAGCCGACCAATTTTGCTCAAATTCAATACTAAACTAGTCCCTAATAGTTTCCAACAGTCATAAAAATTTCAAGCCAAAATATTGTAATTTACGGGAATTATCGCGATGACAACATAGTGGGTTTGCAACACTTTGAGAACTCCTTTCTTCGAAACTAGCAGATAAATTTCAAAAATTCTAACACAAACATGTAGCCCATGAAACTCATGAAAACTTCCAACACTAACCCAAGTTTCATCGTCATAGGTCAAACAGCGGAGGCTCCATACCTTGCTACGTTTTATTATTGATGATAAACACTTAAAAATGTTTTCAAAATATCTTTTCATCTCAATACCGAGGCGGTCTAATTCTTCTATTAAACCGCCTAAGAACCGCTCCAAAATATCGCTTCGGTGTGCGTCAAAAAGTATCGCCTGGACCATATGGCTTGAGCATCGCACTGGTGTGCTGAAACCTTTAAAATTCCAATTTGGCTAACATGCTGTCTTCATGGCATTAGGATAGTAAATTATACGTATCTAGATCAATTAACATTACAGATAAAATACTGGACAGACTTCCTTTCTGAGGTCAATAAACGGGTCACAATTTTAAGTACCTAATGGGGCACCTAAATATTGGAGAGAAAAAAAGCTAAAAACTAGCCTAAATCAATACTTAACTTTGTTTCTCCTTTCAATTCATACCCTTCCTATACCATTAGACCAAGTTAGGCTATTTACATAACCAACAGTTTCAAGTTTTTATTGAATTATTCTTTTCAAGGCTTTAAATTCAATTTTATTCTGACCCACAACATCATTTTCACTCAATCTCAAAAACTGACAATTTAGGTATCAAGACTTATCAGTAAATTTATAACTGATACGTTTAGCACAAAGATGTTTACGCAACACATGCATAAAAACCACTACTTTGCATGTATGTATAGCAACTGTAAACCAACAAATTTTTGGCCTGTGAAGTAGATGAATTCATTTTACACACTGTTGCGGAAAGTTAAGATCCGTAAAAGTGTGTAAAATATTTTGCACATGCCTCTACAGACAGCCATATTTCAACAGCTAGGCCCATATTCACAAATGTCACTTTAACCTCCCTTCATTTCAATTTCACTTAAAAATTACTTTTGGCACAATTTTATATTGCAGAGTGTAGTAACTGTAACGTATATGTTCGTCCATTTTAATTATGGATGAACATATTCAGCTAAACGAAAATATTTCCATGTCTATCGACAAATATCCCTGTAAATTATTTACTGTTATTCTTTCTCCACGTTCCTTAAAATGTGAATAGGTTTTCTAATGGGATATTTGGTGATCTAAATACGCTGGTCCCTCAAATATACTCGAAAATAAGAATCCCAGTAGTCAATAAATCCCAACCACTCACACACTAACCACAGTATAAAAATGTATCCCTGAGAAAGTATATAAACTGTTGCTTCGAACACAATTATTATACTTTGTTTTAGTCTCTCTTAGACTTCTATACTTTGTGTTAGTCTCTGTTTGAGTACTTAAAAATATTTTATTGAGACTCTATTCTCGAATTATTAATTGAACTTGTGAATATGCAAAATATTATTTTTATTATATTGTGTTAGAATAATTGTGTTTTCGATTTAATTTAAAGTCTGAATCTAGAACAGTTAATGTCCACCATCAGAGTGTGGATAACAAAATTAATACTTAAGAGATTTTAATAGTAATTAATAATCTCGTGTATGGTGTAACACACAAAGAATATAACCAGGTACAATTATATCTCTTTTATGCCGTTACAATAACATTTTATTTTTAAATTGGAACTCTCATGAGAGATACAATGTTCCCACATTTTTAAGTACAAAATTGTGCAAAACAATTTTTTTAAGTGAAATTTAAGTGAAGGAAGTTAAAGTGACGTTTATGAATATGGGCCCTTGAACATAATATACCTACATTATAGTCATTTCGATATTTTTATTCACTTTAATTCATGAAAAACTGTTCGTAATACGTTACCATTTTAATTCTACACAACATTTCAATTTTGAAAAAACCTCTCGAATGATTTCTCAGCCTCTAATTGAGCTTGAGAGCTGGAGTTTGTAATGTTCCAAAAAGGATAAAATTTACAGCATTTCTATACAATTTAAAAATTATTTCTATCTGACCACAAACAAACAAAAAAGACGCAAAATAATAGAAAATTTGCTTTTTTCTGGAATCTAGAAACCTCTATTCTTTCACTCAATAATTCCTCAGCTGCTATTTAAGTTCGAGAGCTGGGACTGATATTTTTAGAAAGAAAAGAAAATTTACTTAATTTACTATTCATACAATTTTTTATTCGTCTTCAACAATTTAAAAATAAACGAACAAAAAAAACGCTAATTAATGAAAAAAAATTTTTTTTTGAAATCCAAAAACTTCTCTTCTTTCACTCAATGATTCCTCAGCCACTATTTCAGCTAGATAGCTGGAATTAGCATTGCTGGAAAGAAAAAAAATTTACTTAAAAACCACAGCCCTTATAAATTTTTAATCATTATCAGAGCTGTTTGAAAATAAATGAACAAAAAAATACAAAATAATTGAAAACTTGCCGTTTTTGCGTGTTATTTTATAGACTTTTTCAGTAAATTTTTTTTTTGGGGTGTGTAATTGTCACAATTTTTTTTTTGGCATTAGTTGCAAAAAGTATGGTGTGTAACAAGTGTTAACGGTTTATTGTACCTTATGTGAAGTTTGCAGCACTCGCCTTCGGCTCGTCTGCAAATTCTTCACTCAGTAAAATATAGCCCATTTTATATACTCGTTACACAATATACTAATATGTCTTATTCATCAAAAATATTGCCCAGTACATATCACATCCTATTTTTTGTTCTTTTTACTGAGAAATACTGAAATGATTCATACGTAGGTCGCAGGCTACGAGCAGCAACAATTGAATAATTTTCAGGTATCTCGACTGACTCATAGACTACAGCCACAAAAAGTTTTTTCAAATCATCTCTGCGTTCTTGTCAAATTCATTATTCTTTCGTGACTCACATTAAATCATCCCGAAAAAATTCTAAATATTTTTCACACCGGTGATTTTCTATTTAACATTTCAAACGTAGCTCATTAACAACAAAATACCTACTTATTGGTTAATTTAAAATCGAAAGAAAGTAGGATAATGTAAACAATTCAAGATGCATATAAGTTGTGGCTAAATTTTCTTAAAATTCGTACAAGCTGAATTTAACAAATTTATCTCAACTCCTCACTTTTTTAAAAGATGTCAACTTCGACGCTGTGAAGAATAGAATTTTGATAAAATAAAAAATCAAATTCAAAACAAAATAAGGTAGGTGGGTACGTTTTTCAAACAAAATATGCACATATCAGCAGATTTTCGAAATTTATTAATTAAAATCTACGATAAATGGGCAAACAATGTGTTACCCGTACGAGATGCTTTATTTAAAGGCTATTTAAATGAGGTAATAAAAATGATACCTTACTTCTGAAATTTTTACGTTATCTTTAAAAAACCAAAAAAAAAAAAAATCGGATAAATTATAATGAATGTTGCAGCTTAAAAAATTGTTATGAATCCAAATATTAACCGATTTATGACATAAGCATAGCGTTTTTATTTACGTGAATAAACCAGAAAAAAATCATAGCTTGTAAGAAAAAATGAAACTTCAAAAATTTTAGAAGTCCTATAGTTTTTCCCCTTCAGTAGTCACGGTCCGCAAAAGACTATACATCGCCATCAATAAAATTACACCGTCTATCATTAGTATAGGGTACTCACCTTAAGCGAAACACCTCAAAATAAGTTTTCAAAGAAAATCTTAAAGTTCCCCCAAAGAGAGAGTGACAGACAGAAAAAGAGAGAAATGGCAGAAAAAAGGTTTCTAAACACGAACATGAGTGTTTTCAGGGTAGCCGGATTTCCAGTTTTTAAAACAAATAGGACGATTAGAAAGTTGACCAAAAAAAAGTCTCCTTTTTAGTGCAAAAGCCGAATGAATTTTAAAAAAAAAAAAAGTAAAAATTTTACCAAGTGGTAACCAAGAAATATTCAGCCGACCAAAACTGTGCCAAAAAAGAAAAAAAAATTAATAAAAACTTGATTAATCATTCCATGTATTTCGCCATCTTCGAATCCATACGTATACTATAGATAGGCATTATGTAGGTACGCAAAAAATAGAAATTTGTTAAGGAATGAAAATTGAAATACCTGACTCCAAGTGTACATACCGATCGAGAACACGATATCGACAACCTGAAGCAACTGGAGAAAAAACAGCAAGGTAGCAGTATAAAAAAAGAAAAAAAAAAATCGAACACCATTAGCTAGTCTCGACGATTCGAAATGTTTTACCATGCGACGGTTCATTAACATCGAACTGCCAGAAGTTAATACCCTTGAAATAATTTATTTTCTGGTAATTAGATAAACTTATTGTACGCAAGTATGTCCGAAGAAGAACCCAAAAAACAAAAAAAAACAAAAACAAAAAAACAAAACGAGAAATATCCAGCAGTAGGTACGGTTTTGCTGAATTTAACAATAATAGGTAATCGTACTGCAAGGTTTTATGCGCCAGAGATAAATTATTAAATTCATTTAAAAAGTTGTGTATAGTAAAAAGTGCACTTCATCACTCATAAAAATACAAAGATCTATTTAAAAGTAAATACAGGCAAGACCATAAAAGCATTACACACTTACAAAAAAAAAAAAAAAAAAATGATAGGCCCCTCAAATCAAAAAATCAATCATCTAGGAATGGGTATTCAATAATAAATTAAAATTCAATATTAATTAAATTCACTTTTCATAGTCTCAGATAGGTGTTTAGATTACCTATTTCTAGAGTAGGTATGTCTCATAAAAATTCAATTATCAAAAACAAAAATGATATGGGTCTCAATATTCTACCTTCACCCTGAAACCTATTTTTGTGTCTCCAGCTAAGCGGGTTTCACTGTTCGTGAGTGTTTGAAGACAATTTTTTCAAAAAATTTTATTAATTAAGTATTTATATAAAAAAAAAAAAAAAAAAAAAGGTCTATTAGATTTTATTAGATTCTTCCTATTAAAAAAATAATAATTTTTTGTAAATTTAAAAAAAAAGAAAATTCAGGATAAAAATTAACATTTCTATTTACTTACAACTTATCTCCCCACCCAAGAAAAAAACTGTTATTGCCTACAAACAACTCGAAACATTTAAAAAATATTTTCAGTGAGAATAAAATAATAAAATATACAATGCATGCGATACAATCACGAACTCACTTTTAGAATTTACTCACAAAATTTAACACTTTTCCAGACAAAAAATCGCTTTTTTGAAATTTACTCAGGAAAATCGAGTATAGTCTCTTCAGAGAACTAATTTAACAGTCCAATATTACGATGTTTTGAAAATTACATAGGTACTGTTTCACATGCAGAACAGACCTCCTCATTTAAGTTAAATTTTATTATCATTGAGTATCCTACTAACAAAAAATGTAACCCCTCTCCTAAGAGAAGAGTATAAACATACCTCCATAATGTAGGCTATGAACGATGGAAATACATAATTAGAATTTCGTGGCATATGTACAATTTTCAGGTGCATTGCATAGTGATGAAATTTTTAACAATGTTTCACTACCTAAACTATATTAATGGGACAAGATACCTCCTGATCCAAGCGGTGGATGAAGTAGGTATGCAACGAGCAGAACTTTTTATTTGGTTCTAACAGGAAAGTTCTGTAGGTAGCAGATTTTCTCATAAGAATCAAGAAACTTCATCTTTCTCAGGAAATTTCATAGGAAAACTATAGCTTAATAAAAGAAAGGTGGAGAAAAAACATGAGGTAATGAAAATGCACGAAGAAATTTGATAAAATTAGAAAGATACTAATTAGGAAAAAGTCAGTGCGGAAATCTGATTAGGTACCACCCGTATATATATATAGCATATTATCAGTTCTTTTTTTGTAAAAGTTTTTTGTTTTTTTCGCTTGTCAAAAATACTACAAAATCTTAAATTTTCCAACCAGCTTCACATTTTCCTACGTTTCGGCCAATGTCAAATTATTGAGGGGGCTAATCTCTCCAACCCCCCTACGACTACGGCTCTGAAATTATGTGGTAGATACTTCTCAAGTTAAAGACGCAATTAACCAATATAACTATTTATCATGCATGAGTATGATTCTCTATCAGTTTATGACTGAATAAAGGCCGAAATAAAAATTGCAAAACGATTATTATAAACCGTTGATTATTATTAATATTCTAATCATCCATTGTTCGACCATCACGTTTCATTTTCTTTTGGACACAACCCAGCAAACGAGAGATGTATCCAAGAGATGGTTCCAAAATCATTTTAAACACTTGTTCATCCGTTTCCGAACGTATTTCAATGGCGTCTTTTTGGTAGCAAGCCTAATTATACTTGAGGAGAGGCCGAAAGGGAGTCGTTAATAGAATTTTACCAACAAATGAGCAACTATAATTGTTGCTTTTAAAATAAATCGGCTGGAGCCGTTGACTGAGTTTAGTATACAAAGTACCTGAGCAGGCCATTGATGAGTTCATGAAAAATTTTGAGAATATAAGTTTAAAAAACTTTGAACAGGAAATGGGATAAAAAAAGAAAAAAAAGTGATTACTTTTCAAACAGTACACAAAAACAACTAATAGCCAACGAACTTTACGAACCAAAATGTGTTTTGAAGTACTTATTAAGAGTATGCTGCCCATACTTCGGAAATTTCCAGTTTTTCCTGAGAGTATGCTAGATTGTGAAAAAAGGTAGGCAGTCAAATGGACTATGAAAACGAAAGTTAACTTTTGAACACTTTCATCGAAGGTACTAACCTACATTATAAAATTATTAGTATTTATGGTCGGTGTAAAGTATAAACTTATTCAAATGTAAAATTTCTGATGGATTGCACAAAATTACCTTAGCAGAGGACAACAATTTGCTAAGAATGGTTAAAAAATTGGACATGAGGCTGTTTTAGATACCTATCACAAAAAAAACTTCAATTTGACCCTCAAAAAAATATGAATGCAAACGATATCATCGACAGTAGGTATTCAAAAATATTACCAAAAATAATTTTTGAACCAGAAGTTGAAAAGAAAATAAGTACTCAGGTATTCGTCTAAATGGAATAACCACTGAAAAAGAAGAGAAGAGTCATTGAATGTTAGTAAAAATTATTTTTAATGATGATAGGTAATCAAAAATACCCTCCCCTTCATAATCGATTTGGATGAAAGGAATGATCTGGACTTGCCTCCAGGTCAGTCCAAACCATCTGACAAGGATATGAAGTCCCTTTCTTGTGATAAGAAATGTTCCAAGAGTATGACAACCGAAAACTGGATTCATTACAATTTCGAGTGTTTAAAGTAGGCTTATAAAGAATATTCTGGAGACAAAAGCAATATTTATATTTGTAACTTTTCTGCCCAATTTTCATTTATAATAATGGAATAATTAGACATAAGTACCTATGTAAGTATAGGTACCTACATTTCAGCTGATGTTTTGTAATTCTTTTTTTCGTGACCCGTTTGCAAGAAATGTCATAATTGGCCCTTTCATATAAATTAAAACTATAGTCAAACTTTAAGGGAGGTAGTTAGGAAATTAATTTTAAAACATTAAAACTATATATTACAATTTTTCCCATAATTTGGTAAGTTTAATTTCCAAGATCTGTTCAATGAGTTGAAAGCTACCAGTATAAACAAAGACAAGATATAAGTCGAACTGCTACTACTTACTGTTTCTTTTAACGTGAAATTTGGGTAAAGGTTATACAAGAAATAGACATAGATATCTAAAAAATCAAACGCAGCAGCAGCTCATAAGAAGTTGGTAATTAGGTCATAATCGGTGATTGTATTGAATTTTGGTAATTGCTAACCTAAAATTACACAGTTTAAAACCATTATCTCCTTCAAAATAAAAAAAAAAATGGACTTTTTTGGAAATATCATATGAGCCATCCCGCACCAGAATTAATAGAATGTTGTAATAAATTATAGTAAATATTTTTCGCTAATTTTGTAGCGATATTGGTTCAAAATCAAGCATTTTATAGGCAAAATAATTTAAAATAAAAATAGCTGCATCATAAGTACCAACCATTCGGCCAATCTACACCAAAATTGACGGCATGTTATTTAGTGGCAAAATTTTCCTTGCATTATGAAACGAAAAACGTAGCTACCCCCAACCCGAGGTCCAGTCATGACACGAAGATTATGAAGTATGTTTTCACAGACAACCACTTAAAAATCTGCAGAATTACTAGAAAAGTAGGTAGCCTGGCTGTAACATGTATAGTCAGCCATAAAATAGGTAGGTGGACGACTATATTCGAACACACAGGCGATATTATTTTACTTGATAAATAATATCACTGAATTCAATTTACTCTTCTTCTTCTTTCTTTTGTTTCTTTAGTTAACATTCAGATAATACCCAATGATATTCTGTGACTTAATTGGACTGGTCCCTCAAATACACGAATCCCTCCCTTCTCTACATCCCTCCTTTGTACCAATCACAGTAGAAATACATATACAGTAAAACTTGGTTACTTGCAACCTCTGTAAGTGGAAAACTGGCTATCTGAAAGAAATTAACTGGTCCCTAGACTTGCCTATCTTTTTCTTAAGAAATTAACCTCTTTTACTGAAATGGAGTTTCATCTTACCAGGATTAAGTGGAATTTTTTTTTTAGCCTTCAGCCCTCTATAAGTGGGATGTTGTAATCACTTTACCTCTATATGGGGAAGTTATATACAGTCTATTTATCTGTTGGTTTAATATCAGCTCATTCATGTTGTTTCTTGTCAAATGCGCATTCTTTGTAAAAATCAAAGATGTGAGTTTTGAATGTATGAGCAGTTGAGTAGTGTCAGTTCTGAACCATACTAGAAAAAATGTCTGTGAAACACACACCAGTGCAAACTAAAATTACGCAATATTTTAATTAACACATGTATAACACTGTATATTGTTCATTATTTGCCTAAATTTAGCTATAGATTGACATTTAATAAAATAAACTGCATAACTGAAATTTTTTATTTTTTAACCTGTTTTACTGAAACTCTGTGTAGTGAAAAACTAATTATCGGGAAAAAATTTGTCATCCCCTTGCAATTCCACTAAACCAAGTTTTACTGTACCTTAATTTTATGTTTAAACTCATGTTTGAAACAGAATATTCGCACTATTTCTTATTCGTATTGAACTAGATTAACTTATCTTACGATTACTTCTCGTACTGTTGTATATGTACAAAATTATTATGTCATTATATTGTAATTTTACTTTTTGTGTTTGAAACATTTATTTAAAGTCTGATTCCTGACAGTTAAGGTCCACCATAAGAGCGTAGATAGTAAATTATTTAATTCATTAATTCTAAAGTGTTATTGGTATTCACTTCGGATATTAGTATTTCTTGATCAAAGTGTAACTCCAGAAAAGAGTAGGTAATTAATTGGTACAATCAGAACTCTTTTGTGTCGTTACACTAGGTACCTATCCGATTATGATAGGTATATAATTTATTTTTTTCTTCTAACTCAGCCTCATAATTTAATCCAATTTTATTGAAAAATTAGCACATTTTCCTCTTTATAAATGAATAAATCCATCGCGACAGCGTAACACAAATATTTCAAAAGGCTTTCAGTAGGCCTATAATCTACATATGTGTCCGTGCAACTCATATAAAATAATTACAATCAACGCTTCTTCGATCGGAATCAACAATTGCACTTTTTAGCAGCGCGCTATTCGTAATAATAACCATAAAACGCTGATAACCTTCAATACCTACAAAACGATGTTTCACTTTCTTCATTACTAGCACAGTCAATAAACTGCGAGTAGGCCTATAAAAAAAAGTATCATAATGAAGATTTTTATACTTTTTATTTTTATTTTTTCCTCATAGGCTATACAGAATGAGTTGATTAATTCATTGAAAATTTAACAAATACAGTTTAGTCATGATATTTAAAGAAAAAAAAATATACTTAGTTAAATGCAGTCACACTTGAGCGATTGCGAGCATAGCCTACTCGAAATTTAGCGAGGAAATGACGAAAATTAATGTTCCCAACGTGCGAACATCGCACACAGCACTTTGTGCTGCACAGCGAATGCAAGAATTTATTCTTACAAAATGAAGTAATCGTCAACGAAAACGAACACGATTTTTAATGAAACAAACGTTTCTGGATTGAATTCGTGTTTACATTTCGAAATGGCCAATTAAACAACAAATTACTCAACTATTTTAGAACTAATCTCGCCTCTAGAATACTGGGTACCTGTAGGCTAGCAAAGAAATAGTTTAGGCTGTATAGGTAACGTGTAATTTGCGAAGCGTAAATCACTATATTTTAGAAATTTGAAACTTTTTTAAATATTTTCCATTAGCCTACTTACATTGCGAACTAATACTTTACGAAGCTTTTCATGAGTTATTCGCGAATCGACTTTACCAATGAACGTGCCTATAGAATTTTATAAGGGCGGATATTTATAGCAGTTCTTCGCCAGTCTATGTATTGATTTCCAGCCTCTTTCCTCCAAATTAAATGAACTGCAGCGAGTCTGCTCATTATTACAAAATTGAGAGTTTTTCATTTTGATCACATATTTTTACAGATTACCTATATTGACTCTTAAAATGCTAATGTCTACTGAAAATAGATGCACTGTAGGTAACGGCCCAGCATTGAAATCAAAAGAACTATAAACTACAATAAGAGAAAACTTTGAACAACATTCGTTGCTATTAAATATACATTGTAGGTATACGGCTGGTACTACAGACATTATTTGAGCAATAATTATGGAGAATTACAGAATTTTTTCATTGAGTATCGTCATCTTGGCTATTAATTCTACAACTGGAAGCTGTAATTGGTAAGCTTTCACCAAACAAACTATAGTTCAAGAGTTTCATTTTTAAGAAATTCGACCCTTCACAGATGACATACGAAAATATTACTGAAAGTGATCATAATTATGTCAATACTACGATGCTGCACCACAAAATAATCAATTTGATCGTGACTGTAAGAATTATGGTTTCGAGTAAGACAATTACGAAAAACTATCGATAGTTGCACCAAACTCTTATAAGACCGAGTCACATATAAGAAATACCTTTCGTGAAAATTTTATCCCTGCCCATTTTGTAGTTTTCTCAAAACCGTGAACCAGGAATTGAGAAACGGAAATGGAAACAGAACTGAAAGCAACTAACCAATTGGTTTCAAGACCAATAATGGAAACAAAATGAATCGTTTTCGTTTTCATTTTTAACTTGATTAATTTTTGATCTGGGAGAAAAAATTTGAAAAAATATTAATGTTTCTGGGAAAATATCAAAAAAATATTGATATATCAATATTTGAATAGGATTTGGAAAATTTTAAATATAGGAAAAATATTTTTTTTAATGAAAATGGAAACGGAACCCGAAATGGAATCTGAATAAAAACTTTTGATAAAACCTGGAAACTTAATGGAAATGGAAACCAAAATGATGGAAACAGAAACCAAAAAAAAACTAATCTTATGGTAAATTTCAGAACAACTGTAATGGAGATAAAATGAAAAAAGATAGTTTCTCAATCCCTGACATGAATAAAACATTTTTGCAGTAATTTTCCCTCTTCTGTTTTCTCGGAAACTACTGAACTAATAGTCACCAGACTTTTATCAAATTTTTACCTACATAAGAAAATCTATAGTGAAAATTTTAGCTCAATCCCTGTTTTTGTTTTCTCAAAATTTTGGAAAAACCACTTTTCTAAGAATTTTTTGTTTTCCAGTTTTCTCAGAAACAATACTGAACCAACAGGCACCAAACTTCTTTGAGACCTGCTCCCATATGAAAACTATCTATCGTAAAAATTTCAGTCTCATCTGTTTCATAGTTCTATCAAAACTGTGAACACAAAATTTTTTTCAGCAATTTTTCTTCTCTAGTTTTCAAAAAAAATACTAAATTAATAGGCAGACTTGCATCAACAAAAGGATAATCCATCGTGAAAATTTCAGCCCGATCTCTTTTATCATTGCTTCAGAATCCTGAAAAAACGATTTTTCTTAGAAATTTTTATTTTTCAGTTTTCTTGGAAACTACCAAATTGATAAGCACCAAACTTCGTTCAGACCTGGTCAATAACAATTTCTCACAAAAATTTCAGCTCGGTCTGTTTTGCAATTTTTTCAAAACCGTGAGCACAAAATTTTGAGCACAATATACGTACATAAAGATACAAACACACACATCCTTAAACAATTTAGGTCAAAATGGAAAAATGGTACCAATCATTTTCTTTTCTCATTAAAACAGATAATTTTCATCATCTCCACATCTAACCTTTTTATGAGGTCAATTTTACTACCCCGTTTGCAAGCAAACTGGGTAAAAAGTTTCCAAAATGTTTCACGTCTCTTCTTCAAACACAAAATCTGAATTTAATATTTTTCGCCTTAATAATACTGACAGAAATATACGGACAAATCTCAGAACAATTGATGAATCAAGACTAAGAGCAGAGGAAGTTTTCATTGGCACTGTTCAAATAAGTTTTTTCAATAAAATAATGGCTGTCACTAAACTTTGTTAAACAGAAAAGAAAGTCTTTTTCAGGAAGACCCACCTTCATCTTTCACCTACTCGAGCACGGCTATTAAAACCATGGAAGTAAAAGATGGGCCTGGATGTTGTCTGGACCTCTCTACACTTCTGAAAATACCAGTGTGTCTTCATTGATGGTGATGGTATTATAGCAGTGTGAAGGCTAAAAAGGGAAAGCTGGGAATATGTGGACACCACCCCCTAGGATGGAACAATTTTTACCCTTGATTAGATGGCAATGAAAATGATCCCATCGCCTTTTCAGAAGAAGACCGTTACAGTCCAAGAAGTCTCCATATTTTCATTTCATCGCACGAATCATTCCTATTGAAATCGAATATCACTGTCATATTCGAAAAAATGGTACTAATGACTTCCAAAATGTAGGTAACACTTATTCTTTCATTAATCCGTAGTTTGAAACACAGTATGGATTTTTCAATGGAAGGCAGTCACAGTTCAGAATTGTGTCTGGATAATAAGAGGTGCTCCAGGGAATTTCACTTTTAAACTAGGTAGGAAGCAGCTACACCAAATTCAAAAATACTGCTAAAACATAAAAGTTCATTAGCACATTTTTTACGAACCGATGTCAAATTCTCAATTCTACCATGCTTTATCGTTTAAAGAATTGAATTAAATTGAATTTTTAATATTCAAGTATGAAGTAAATAAAAAAATAGTTTTTGAAAATCGAAAAGTCAACATGCAAATATTTATATCTGTAGTGAGACTATAATACCTTTTTGGGATATTAATGTGTTAAAAAGTGACCCAGTTAAAAAAATATAGGCTACCTTGGGTACCTATAGGAACCCTTTTTCGGAATAATTTCATAAATAAAAATGGAAGTAAAAAGGTATACCTATACCTAATTACCTACAAAAGGAGTACAAAAAAAAAAATTAAAGACGATGTTAAGTTTAAGTGCGTGTATGTATACCCTATTTGAACCAGTTTATACCTTCCACGATTTATCATTCCAAAGGTAAGTTATAGGTAAGATGAAATTTCAGCAAAATCATTAAGAAGTGTTTTCTTATAAGAGCGAAACGAAAATATTCAAACAAAAGAGTGAATTAAAATTGAGAAGAATTTTTACACAGCTATAAAAAACTTACCAACGAAACCAAGAACACAACTAGACGACAATTAACGAACACCGTAGGTACTTCAGTCACGTCAAACTCAATTTCAGCAGATTTTGTTGTTGTTGTTTTTTTTTTTTTTCGTTTTCGAGCAATACACAACACAATCGCGTAATTAGCACATATTCGTTAAATTATATCGCACCTTCTTTTTATTACTTTTTTTACTTTTTTTTTTCTTTGTATAAACACGTAAACAATCGCACTCGAAAAAATTCTCTCCAGCACACAGTCGCACGTGCACAGCAAGAACTCACCGAATGAAAACCAGCAGATTAATACCTTCGGACACGGTACCTATCTCTGGTATTCTTTTACCTCCACAGTGGAGTGAATGTCTCATGTCTGAACGCGTTTTGAGAGGGGCGATAATCTCGCATACCAATAAAATAAGTTGCTTTCACACGGGTTGGTCGTATGGTACGAATCATTACACCGTGTAATTTTCTTCCTTTTTAAGTAGGTTCTTTAGAAAATCTACTTATTACGTTTGTTGCGGTATTAGCCCCCAAGGTTGAGGTGAGTACGTTTTTCGTTTCACGATTTCAGGAAAATTTTGGCACCAATAACTCAAATTTACATATATATATATATATATATATATATAGATAGATAGATAGATAGATAGATAGATATATATAGATAAAAGTCCATTTCTTGTTCCAACGCTACAGGTTGCAATTTTTGTCCGATAATCAGGAAATTTTGTACGAACATTTGTATTGAGCCAAGGACCAGACCTATTGATTTTGATGCGGATCGGCCAGACGGTACTTACGGTACCGCTATTTTTGTTTTTATATTCGTCACAAAATGCGGAATTTGTACGAAATTTGAAATATATTCATTATAATTTATTGTAGCATGCTACAAATTTTGGTGCGGATCGACCGGACGGTACTTCCGATAAAACAGTTTTTTCCACTTTTTTTTTCTAATTTGCATAAACTTTTCTTTTTACAAAAATTAATCACATGTTCATGTTTTCTTTTTTTTCATTTCATAACTTTATTAGGTATATTTCTTTGGTTTTATGTTCCATACTTTATCATCTTAATTAATTTTTCATTTTTTCAAGAAATAATGCTTTTAAATTTCACACCGTATAATATTTTGTCAGCAGCTAATACATTTCATGCAATCGTAACACACCGTTAACGCATATAAACATACAGACAATTAATATGACCATCAAAACTTGTAATTCTTTTTCTCGAAAACCTACTTTTTCTAGCAAGGCTTGCTGCGTTAGTGTTTTTTCTCCTCCACTCTTTACGGATGTAACACAAGCGGCTAAAATAGTACCTAACTGAAATTAATCTCTGCTTGTAAGACAATAATGGAAAAAATTTACTTGAATTTAGCTTTTCAAAATTCGTTTTTAAAACTACTATAAAGCTTTGCCATTCTTTACGGCAAACTAAGTTATGCATTTAAGTTTCAGGTTCTATAAACAAGTTTCATTGAGACTGAGATTTCAGATTAACCCAAATTGTAAGTTTTTAACAACAGCCTCTTCAGAGAATTAATTCCCCACTTTTATAAATAGAATAGCATATGTTATTAACATTAGGTGTTAAAAATTCCGCATTTTTTCCCATAAAGAACAAAGCTGATACAGTGAAATCCGCTTAATGTAATAATTTGCTGATTGTAATGAAAATACTCTAGTCCCGATCTTTCATATCTAAATGCACAGAGATTGTCGCTTATTATAATGAAAATTTAGTTATTGTTACTGTTTTCTGATGTAAAACATGAATAAACATGCCAAAATTCCATTTGGTAACTGCCAATTTTACCTTTCACGATATATTTTTCAACAGGTTAGGACGTAGTTACAATAGCATCAAAGAGTATTTAGGTGTTTCAAGTTAAAAACTTGAGCTCTTGAATGAATTTTATGCCATGCCAAAAGTGAGTCCAAAGAAAGTGGCATATTATGTATAAATTACATATTGACTAAGAGTACGCGTACGACATAAGTGTTAAGCTTTAAGCATTGAGCGTATCGGTGTAAAAACGCTCAACCCTCACGCGCAGCATCAAATATTTTACAAACACTCGGGACTCTGACTTACCAGGTTATAATTGGTTGTTTTGTTGTTTTTTTTCTTTACTTTTCACGTGAAATCAGAATCCTATACCCGCCAGTACATCACCAGTGGAGGGATATTTCAGACAATGTGGGGGGCCTTGGCCAAGGCATGCCACTTCGTATGTCGGTGATGGCAGGGTGGTCTTCAGGGAATGGAATGAAGACCCACCCATTTTGACCCCCTGCCATCATCACCTCTAAAGTGGTATACCATGGACCAGCCCCACATCTGCCTAAATGATCTCACCACCTATGCCACGAATGAACCACATATTTTAATCAACGTATAAAACTCTCATAAAACATTGTTAAAAATAAATTCCTGAAAAAAAAAATAAAAAAAAAATAAATAAATAAAATGTTCTATCAGTGAGATTTAAATCAACATCTATATTGCAACCACGGAGTACAAGAGAGTACCACACCAAATTTGAAAACTGAGCAGTTCAATTTAGTATACGAATAAAAAAATAAGAAAGAACTGGGAAAAATAACCGATCATAATGTCATAAAGCCAGAGTCCCAAGTGAAATTTAGATGCTTTTCATATTTTTGATAGTGAGCGTAAATGTTAACGCACAGCTGGGGTCTACAGCCTAAGTAAAAACAATATGTAGCTGGTGTTAAAACTATTTTACTGTTTTTTTGTTTTTTTTTAGCATTAAAAATTCTTCTAGAGTAAGTTTGTGAAAAAGTATCTGCCACCTGATTTTTCGAGAGGGAAGGGGTAGATAACAACAGTGAAAAAAGTGGAAAGATAAAATAGTTCCTACAACCTGAAATATGGATGGAACCAAGTATGACTAAGAAAAAACTTAGTCTTAACATACGACCTATCTTCAAAATTGAAGTACTTAGCCAGAAAAGAGGATTTCTTCGTAGCCCCTTAATTTCATGCCTACGTAACTTTCTATACTTAGTTTTTTCTTTTTTGTATCAAATGCATAAAAAATGCAACAATTTCCTCCATACCCCGAACATATTTCCGACATTTTGCAATTGAAAAATTCCAATTTTTGTTTACAGCTTCTATGCCTGCGAAAATTTTGAAAATAAATTTTGAAGGTAAGCTACCTGGTTCAAGTTAGTTTTTTCTTACAGTCATAATCGGTATCCATTTTTTTTATATGTTAGAGACCACTCATGAATCACCCTATAATTTGTATATTTCCTGCTTATACATTTATAGACATGATCTCTCTAATGATGGAAATGAACTATCAGAAAATGGATGGAAACAATTATTACAGTTTTTGCATAATTTTTGAAAGCCTTATTTGTATTACTTGAGACACTATGTACATACAGGTCTAAAATAATATGATACATGGATGGACTACATACAGATAGAAAATATCAGTACCCTATTCCAAATAAGAGAGACAGAGCATCACAGAGACAACCACATTTCACAGCAACATAAAGCTAAAAATATTTATGCAAACTAAACAGATGCAGCCTTCATTGAATAGGGTAAATCTCTACCTTTTCCTTTTCTCCCAGGCCACTATTTCATATGATGTCGTTTTTCCGGTTTGGAATAGAGTAAAATTTATTTGGCGATCTTTACATCCATATTCATTTTCAGCTTTCCAATAAGAAAATAATGCAGATTATTGTGATAGAGAAAAAAAAAATTTAACCACCTTGTATCTCAGTTCCTAAAGTTGTTAAGTATACAAAAAGAGACGAGAAAATTTCTTGTTTCAAATATTATATACATCAACTCCGCAGAGTAATATTTTTTTAATAAGTGTGGCGACTACCGCCACACTACATAGGCTGATTGCCGTTTCTCCCTTGAACACCATCACCCAGCATCGTGGCCAAATGTATACGGTGCTGGCTTTTGGTGGCGGTGAACGAGGGGGATTTTAGGTGTTTGGCCAGTACAGGTTCGAATCCCCATACCGCCTGAACACCTAAAGTGGTGACCCCGACGTGATCCGGGAGATGGTAATGCATGCCATCTCTCGGACACGTACAAAACTGGTAGCCGTGGTGGTACGTCACACCACCGATGCTGGTATGTGACGGCGCTGTAGGGTGTGTGCCACGGTGCGGTGATGAGGGTGGGCATCACCACGCATCAGTGTACATCCCTACCCGCAAGGCACCTCCGTACTGGGTGTCGTATTACACTCCGCTATACTGAGGGGGAGTGATGTGGCAACTACCGCCATACTACGTAGGCTGATTGCCGTTTCTCCCTCGAACACCATCACCCGGCATCGTGGCCGAGTGTATACGGTGCTGGCTTTTGGCGGCGGTGAATGAGGGGGATTTTAGGTGTTTGGCCAGTATGGATTCGAATCCCCGTACAGCCTGAACACCTAAAGTAAGTAAATTGCTTATCTATAAAGGGAAATTGAAAAAACAAAAATTAATCACACATTGTAATACCCACTCACTTACTCTTACCATGGTGAAAGCACAATGGACATAAGAGTATTTTTGTCCCTAATTAAGGTCCCCATTCTCAATATATTGCAGCCGTAAAACCTTTTGAAATTATTGATTCCATTTCAACCCCATTTCTAATCCTATACGAGGCTATGAAATCTATTTCTTTCACATTACATAAAATTATGATAAAATTTAAAAAAGAAAATTTTTTAATAATTTTTATAAAAATTAATCTTCTTTCACAAATAACATTCTTTAATTTATAAAACGAAAACTAAGAATAGATATAGGTAATGAAACATAGAGGTTGAGAGAAATTTCAAAAAACCATTATTTCTTCTCGTATTATTCATTCATACAATTTTAGACAACAAAGACATGAACTCATTCTCAATTTTTGATCACAAGGACCAGGACTTAGATGCACTCAACATCGCAAAAATACGTTTATGATGTTTACAGGTACCACTTATTGGTACAACATATTGTTAAGTGTATAAAAATGAACCTATTTAAAATCATTGGACTTGATAGGTACCACACTGAATGGGCTATTTTCTCCTGGGTTGACTTTCTAAACATTCTGTCTAACTTCAAAATTACACAACATCGGTTACAAGATAAATGACACAATTTTTATTATCAATTTGAGTTATTTGGGCACAAATCGAAACTTTTTTAACAGAAAGAACATCATTTTTTGTTCATTTTCTAATGTAAAAACAGAAATAATTTTATTGAAAAATACGAGTAAAAAGGAAATAAAACACACTTTCTTTTAAAATAAAAAAATTCGAATCCATTTTTTTCAAGATATTTTTTTAGTTGTCACTCTTCTTGCAAATCGACGACATGGTTTTAAATTGCCAAAAGTATACTCTGTAACGAAAATACTTAATATCGGTCGAACTTCAAATGATAAACACGTTAAATTGAAACCAACACAGCAAAATAAATAACTGCCCTGAAATCAACGCCTCTAATAAAACATTAAAAAAATCAATCATTATCCTACAATTAAATTTTTCGAGAATGTAAAATGGTTTTAATTTTCATACGTTTTTGCTCCATGGTTCTACAATTTAGGCAACAAATCCTTCGATAAACCCCTCCTTTTTCATATCCAAACAATTGAAAACAACAAAAAACTTCGATTTGATAACGAATAGACAAACAATGTGTAAAACTGCAGCTTTTCTTGACGAAACCAACAGAAAAAATTCATAAATTACTTACACAAAAAAGTTGCTCCCTGAGACTCATACAATGAATTAAGAACAAAATTTGCAATATAAAAACAAAAAGAATTTATTAACCCGAAGCGACGGTTCACAGTTGACATGAGCTGGATTTAAAAAAAATCAATAATCCAAAAAAAGAAATACGTAAACCATAGTGATAATGGAGAATAGTGAAGCAAACATCAAAGCTAGCACTAATAAATGAATACGAACAACCGAAAAAAAAAAAAAAAAGGCAAAATTGCAAACCGTACATAATATCAATTCCAAAAACAATACGCAAATAAATGGAGGAAGAAAAAAACACGAAAACAACGATTCTAAACATCACTAATAAATACACACAAGTTTCGTTGCGTACATTTTCAAACTTGATTATGAAATTACATACTCGATACAATTAATTTTGAATCGAACTTTCAACAACTTGATTACCTAAAATATCACATTCAACATTAGCTAACGCCCAATCGTGGTGACAAATTTCCAAGGCTTCCCATTCGGCTTTGAAAGCCATTTTTGGATCAATGGGCGGTGTAGGACCCATACCACCAATCTGCATCATTCCGGGTGCGAAATCTTGTTCGGCAGCAGCATTATTTTCACCTAATACTAAGGAGTACACGTTCCTCAAACCGAAAACGTTTAAAAAATACCACGAAGCCGACGATACCCACGAGGCGTCCAAAGACAACAGTTCAATACCTCTTTGGAGCATCGGTTTAAAACGTAAGGTCAACGGAAACGGAACTTTGGTCGTGACGAATCCCGAAAACATCCAATTAATCCATCCTCCAATGACAATCATCGGTAACACATTGGTAATATTACCTTTCAACATTTCAGTCATCAACGTCGGATCCGTCATCGGATTTTGCGGTTGAGAAGTTCGTTTTTGGGACTTAAAGTATCCGGTTTCTTCGTGGTTAAAAAAATGTTTTCTAATGTAGAAGCCTTGCTTTGATATGTATTTACCATTTTCTCGGAGCATTCGGGCTCGAATTAGCACTTGATTATCTTGGACCTGGGTTACTTCCGACTTTTTCTGCGCCACTATCAATAATGAAACGTAATGTCTGACAATACCTACAAGAAAGGTTATCACGACGATAGGTAAAAACACCCACCAACGAATCTGTGGGTCAAGAAGTAGCTCTGCCATTTTGATAAATTATAACGGACAAACGGTTAGTCAGTGTTCCTCGATCATCTGAAACAATTATAATCAAATCATAACTCTCCATTTAAATAAATTGTTCATGAAATATACTAATAACCAATAATTAAAAACAATAATATGGATGAGCACTTATCACGTGAAGTTTTAGATTTACCTGAATGAATAATCTCGAACAAAAGATAACATACTTGAAAAATGCAAATTTAATCAATGAAATACACCTGGAAAGATGAAAGTATTAAATTATAATTGAATCATCACAGAACAGAAAATTATTTAAGTTTGACGGAGAAATAGAATCGGAAAATGGTCATGGAAATTAGAAATAGATAAAAAATGTTGACTTATGGTTACTGATATAATTTTTCAGTGTTGCCTCGTGAAACAACAGTAAAAAGTAATATGAACTCCATGACAACCAGGACAAACTTCTCTCTTTTTTCTGAAGTTCTCTTTTGTTTTGAATTTTGACAGAAAGTTTTTAGAAGGTCTTTGAGTAAGTTTCGAGGAAAATTTCCGTATTAAAAATATTAAAATTGATGTAGTATTGAAAATTGAGACCTAGGGTCGGGGTAGGTTTGGTTTTCGTCTCATGACTCCACAGAGTATTAAATATAACAGAGGACGCGCTTCATTATAATATGCTGCAACAGAAAACGGCACCGCTTTTGAAGCTATTTGTCCCCACTCCTTCGGTACACAATTTGAATTTCCTTGTCCCTCATTCGGGCCCATGGACAGTAATCAGAAGTTTTTCTTTTAAATAATTTAATTATATAAACGAATAAATATAATTGTTAATTTAAATATCACAATCAACGCGAATTTCGTAGATAAAAATGGGGTTGAAAATTGTCGCCACCTTAGCAATGTCGGATATTTTGATCGTAAAAGTGGTGCCGTTTTTTGTTTCACATACGTCCTCTATTATATTTAATACTCTGTGCATGACCCCAGGAAACTTTTGGCACTATTACCTACAGATTTAATTCAATAAAATATGTAGACACATTTCTACACACGCTGTACAGGTCACAAGTTTTATCAGATATAGTCTTGAAATTCGGTACACTTTTATTTGGATCTAGACAAGGAAGAACGCTGTTGTTTTTGGTCTGGATGATGGATCAGCCGGATGGTTCGTCCGGTATATCTTTTTATGTTGCATTTTTGTAGATTTAATGCGATAACTAAATATTTCAATCAACGCTATAATAGATGTAAAATTCGTAATTTTTAGACAATAGGGACAAAATTTAGTGCAGAATAACATAATATGATGTTCCATAATTCCGAAAAATTTTAATTCAAACGGCTCAACGGTTCATACGTAGAATGATTAGACAAAATCTTTAACTATTGCTAAGAAAATTAAATAATTCCAGATGAGAAACAAAAAAGCTGAGTAAAAATCAGGCCTATTATTTTATTTGCTAAGCAATCCTAATTTAACCTCGCGATACCATTCATTATGAATTTCCTTGACTCTTCGTCATTAAATATTATAATTCTCACCCAGCATTCGGGAAATTCATTACGAAGTGATAGAAATGAAGTCTGTTACGAAATTGCACCCAAGTTATTAAATGATTGCTTAGCAAATTAAATAAAAGCAAACCTACTCTCAACCAGCTGCTTTGGCTAATCTAGTCTTGATATTCTTTGCTTAACACTAATTAAAAATTTTTTCAAATAATCTCTATACTCACATGAATCGTTCGGTCGTTTTAAACAAAATTTTGCATACTTAATGACGGAATATAATAAACCTACCTACTCGATATCTGTACCATATTTTGTGATTATTGGTTAGAAATTATGCATTTTGGAACTATTTAAATCCCAAAAATGAAACATAATTGGATATAATAAACGAACCACGGTGTCGATCTGGACCAAAAACAAACGGGTTCGTTTTTGTGTAGATCCAAATAAGAGAACCAAATTTCAGAACTATCTTATAAAAATTGACCTGTAGCGGTAACAAGTTCAATAGAAATAAATGTATGTATATATATTTATATAAATAAATTTAAGCTAATGGTGCCAAGAAAAACACAAAAATTGAACATAGGTAATCGAACCTACCAGACGTATATCATACGAGCATTCGCTACAAAAATAATATAATATAGCTAGGTCCGGTCCTTGTTTAAAAGAAATTCGAACTTCATATATTACGTGCTAGAACGAGAGGACAATATCGCCAATTGCATTCTCTCTCTTTCCAACACCGTGGTACAATTCAATAAAGTTTGATAAACGAAGAGAGTTCGTTCCGGTTTGTCATTGCGCTACATTGTGGGCTTTGACTATATAAACATATATAACGATTGTGAACATCGTGGCTGCACTGCTATATTCTGACATAAAAGTTTAAAAAAATAAAATTCAAAATACAGAAAACGAATTAAAACGAAAATATTTTCATAACTTCATAAATTCATAATAGGTATTAAACTAAATTAAAGACTATAGATGAATGAAAATAGATTAAAGTTTTTAATTGTAATCGGTGAATTAAGTGGAAACTTTCGTGATATTTTTACAATAGAAAATGTAGATTTCTACTAATGCAAATTGAGAAATGAGACTATCTAACCAATATTACAAAACGGCGTATGTCGGACCTATTAGCTGCGTAGGCGTACCTTCTGGCATCTAACCAACCAACAGCCACGTTACGTACTCAACGCTCAAAGATCTGCGGCCATGGTACTAACGCACCCCCTGCTAATCTTTTTTGGCTACTGTATCTTCAAGTAAATAATTCATGATGATATATTGAGAATATAGGTAAATAATAGAAGAAAAAAAAAAGTAGATACTAAAAAAATTTAACGAGTTTTTGCTTTTCAATTCATTCAACTTCGGCATCGACAGTTCAACTTAATCAGTGTGGGATCTAATGAGAAAACAAGCTTAGAAAACCTACACCAAGGGAAGGCTTTTTGGCTCTTCATGGCCTCGTAACAAATTGTCAAGTCCAGCATCCTATAATTACAATGGGCCTTTTCAAGCATCTTGTGCCTAGGATTGTTTCCTTAGATCCGCTACTTTTAACTTTTTTTAAATTTACAGCAGAATTTCAAAACTTCTTCCCTATCAATATTAGGAACAAGCAAAAACTCGTTTCTAGTTCCACACTCATTTATTTAGACATTTTCTGTATCATTAAAATTTTACTTAACAATAAATTAAAAAACAATTATTATCAATGTCTACTTGAGACAGTAAATGTCTAAAAAGGTTTAGGTTTTTTTTTTTTTTTTGATAGTAACTGAATGACATGCTCAGACGAATTACGTAGGGTAAAGCATTTATTACTACATCCCTACAAATGAAAAAATAAAAAATTCGATCGATCAGATCATATATTATCAACCACATACACGAAAATCGTAAATGATTTAATTCTACGTTACAGCGATAAAATAAAAAGGTAAAAAAAAAAAAGGAAAAGATACAAATAAATAATGTCCTGCAAACAGATGATCCAATGCACACCCGTCGTCGGTGATTAGGATTGGCTGAAAACTAATCGATGTTCCTAATTATGACTTTCATGCTAGTTAAAAATTCCACACCAAATTGACCAAATAAAAGAGAATTTGTAGCAAATGCATAAGGTAACGTAACTTTATTTTTCCATATATTTCTTTTTTTGAACCCGGTGAGGACGACCGTGCATCAGATCATCAAAAGCTACCCATTACGGATGGTCATTTGTAGAAGCGGGTGATAGGTAAGCGAAAGATAAACAGACGTCATTAAGATTAAATTATATTTATACTTAAAAACCCGAATAAAAACACTAATACAAGTTTCATAACAACATTCGGTTCAACTGCTCATACTTGCCCTCTTAATGCTAAGAATAATAAGAATTCGAAAATATGAACCATATCCCTTTTGAAATATTTTTATCGCACTAAAATAAAATGAACTTAATATTATATTACGCACGATGAATAAGATAAATGCTGCACTACGGGTCTAATACTAATTGTCGTTGTAGTTCAATAACGATTCGACAACCTTGCTCACATCCGTCGGGTATTTCCGGATCAAAAATAAGTTGTAGTTGTCATTCAAAAATCCCATTTCGTTCAACTGCAAAATCTTCTTTCTTAATTCCGGCGCCAAGCGGTTATATTCTTCATCTGCGATCAATCCAGGTCGAGTATGCTAAAAAAGGAAGAAAAAAATGTTTATGAACTGAAATAGATGATTCGATTTTAAATCACTGTTTAACAGGCATTCTGAATTTCAACTGACCGGAGGCGTTTGCACTGGATCGTCTCCAGTGGCGTGAACAGTTACAGGCGTTTCCGCCGTGGGTATGTTCGAGTCAGTAGACTGCAATAAAACGTATTCACTTTCAGAATTAAAAAATTTTCATTCGAATCAATAGGCTACACAGGTTACACAGAAAGGGTAAGTACGTGAAAAGTTGGAAAATGAAGATCTACTTTTTCGAATGGCTTCATTTGGAATTTCAACTTATGTACTGGACTAACGCCAGCAGACTGAACATTCACGGTTACTCCGGTAGTAGGTACATTCGAATGAGATAGCTATAATGAAATGTTGTAATGAGCCAGAGAAAATCCAACGAAATTTACTTAAAAAGAAGATTATTGGTTCTCCTACCCCACAAGGATATGATAAAACTCGTTCAGACAAAAAAAAAGAACTTAAAAGTCCTGCTTATCTTTTAAAAGCTTTTATTCCACTCACTACTGCGATTTTAAAATATACCAATACCGCAGCCAACCTTCCGCAACGAAATAATATTCATTCCGCATGAAGCTAAAGCCAAAAAAAAGATAAATAAATAAAAGCCTATCAATTAAAAATTCGTTTTGAACGTAAACTTATTTCTGTTTCAAACAGTTTTAGCGCAATTTCGACTCGATCAAGGTTAAGGAGTCTTCGTTTTCTCATTTTTTTATTTTTCTGAAATCTTCCCTTCAAACTTTTTTTATTGACCTATAACTCGCTCAATTTTGAAGCGAGAGCATACGTAAAGAGAACTTTGTTTTTCATCTGAACGAGTTTTATCATACACTTGCGGGATAGGAAAAAAAAACTGGGACAACCTGTATATAAATATTTCTAGAGCTAAAATTAAAATTAATTTCATAAAAACCTACAGCAAACCCCAAAAATAGCTTTCTTCGACCCACTTGCTTTTTTTAAAACCAACATTGAATAATATCCTAAGTTAACCGGAGTATTATAAGCTTATTTCTGTTTTGTTTTGTTTTGTTTTTCTTTTTTTTTAATTCGATAATGATGGAACTTATTTTATATTAGGTATCGATGATTTTATTTTCGATACAAGTTTGTTTGTGTGTTCATAAAAATTGTTCAGATAATTTCATCAATTAATTTGGTTACTGACATGGGAAAGAATCGGGCACTTTCATCAAATCTACTCGGACAGAATCGGGGCACATCACCCGGGATGATAAAAATAATGAGAAGTAATCGATCTGCACCATAAATGAAAAAAGGCAAACGGGAAGGAATCGGGTTACACCCAATATCACGGCAAGTTTTCAACTAAATGAGGTAGCACGAGAACTTGCCAATTTTTCTTTTCAAACATAAAATATAAGCGGGAGAAATACGATACGAAACACGCAGCAGGTAATACAGGTAGAGACAACTGAAATCCTTTGGCTGATACATAATCCGAAAGGAAGATTATTTTTTACATAAAAACTGGCCATAGAATTTTTTTCATCCGTTAATTTATTTTTCGAATTGAAGCAGCAACTTTGATCGTAACCAGTATAAAAAAAAAAGAATTTAGGAAAAAAAAGTGGGGTATTTTGAGAACTAGCACCTAAAAAACACAGATATTACTTTGTGAACCACAATTTCAGTTGGGTTAAAAATTATCATCTGATCTCACCCAAATCTCAATCAACTTGAAGAGTAATATCAGTTCTTGAAAACCAAGTTTTCAAATCATTTCCCAAAGCGACAAATCATCACAAAATTAAGCTTACCGAGTGTCGCGGTGAATTTGGTTCGCGAAATACGCCACGTTCAAAATCTGGTGCGGAAGTAGTAGTCGCTAGTTGAGGAACTTTTTCAACGTGCGGCCCGGTCAATGTGGTTATATTCGTCATTTTCGATGCAGTTGCAACGCTAGGGTCACTAGCTGCGGTCCAAACCGACGGAAAAGACGTCGTCACGGGCACAGATTCTTGGACGAGTTTTGATACGGACGGCGACGTACAGTCAGGGAATACCGCATTTACGGCGGACGCTGCTGAAGAGGTAGATGAGAAAGTGGTAGTAACTGGCGCTGGCATCGTCGTTTGAGATGTCGACCACGAGTATTGAGGTGGATTCATCTGTGAATCCTGTAAAGAATCGGATGTAGTTGAGGTAATCGGAGATCCCAGCGAGGTAGCTGGGGCTGGAGGTGGTGGCGCAGCATACGGCTGTGGGGGTTGCTGTCCATATGTCGGTGCACCACCGAGTACGGAACGCGAAATCGACCACAACGTTTCATCGACGTTCTTCTGTATCATATCTTTAACGTCACTCGTTGGTTTCATCGAATTCATTACGGTTTTGAAAACGTTGCTTGTCATTTCGAATACTTTTTCTGGTAAAATGGCGACAGGTGACTGAGTTTCTTTCGAGACAGGAGAAGTTTTTCCAGCTTTATTTGCTGGATCGCTTAGTTCCTCCAAAGTCGGATACAGAGTTTTGTAAGAGCACTTTGGAGGGGATTCTTCGGGTTTTCCAGAACTATCGCTAGCATTTTTCGACTCTTCATTAGAACTAGAGAACGACTTTGTTGTTGATTGTGAACGTAAGGCGTTACATTCAGATGCAGACATAGAAGGAGGGCAAGGATAAAAATCATTAAACGGTCGGGATCTGCTTTTTTTCGAAGAGCTAGAACCAGCTGGTTCACCAGCAGCCGGCATCCACCAATCAGGAATTTCTGAAATCCAAATATATATTTGTCAAAGATCGACAGAAATTATGGAACAGATAACCTCAATATATCTAACAAAATCTGATAATTTTTTGAAAAATAAATAAATTTACTCAACTTACTAGAAGAGCTATCTGCAGCATAAGCAGCTGAGTTGTCATTTTTCTTCCTGCGAGCGGAACTAAATTTGCGTTTCACACGAACAGAAAGCGGTTCTAAGAATAAAGCGATTAAAACAAAATATTAGAATAATTCAAGACAAAAATGAATAATGATATGAAGTAGCTAACAAATATTTTCAAGGAACTTTTTTTGTAACGAGTAAAGAGTGAAAGAATTATTAAAGCAAAAACAAGTTATATGTACCTTTACCAATATCGGCATGGGGAATAAAACATGGTGGTATTTTCACAAAGCAAAAACAAGTTATATGTACCTTTACCAATATCGACATGGGGAATAAAACATGGTGGTATTTTCACAATGTCCAAGTCTTTGTCGATAACGTCTCGAACTTCGTTCTCATCCAACAGCAAACTCACAGATGAATCTGAATCGTCATTAAAATTGGAATGTGTCGACAAATTTTCATTTATTTTCAACTTTTCAAAGGCAGCGCAGGGCACCTTTAATCCCGGATCAATTCCCTCGTCATTGTCGTTCTCACCTAAAACCATAATAAAATAATAATTTCAATAAATTTGTACATCAACAGATACACCAATAAAATTATCAATCAAAGAATCAATTAACTAACGATTAGCTTCTCCTTCGTCAGAATCGGATGAAATGGACGATGGGTACTCTTGGAATCCACTAATTCCTTCGTCAACATCGGGATTCGCCGTCGATGTTGATTCGAAGGCTCCAAAACGATTCTCATCAAAACGAGAACGGTTACTAGCACTCAAAAAACCAGGCATAGCCTCCTCTAAAATTCGAACAAATAAATTTATAAAACAAAAAGAAATTCAAGACATACATTTTTAAGTTCTTCGATTAACTACCAGCAGAGTCGATCGTATCAGAATTGGAACAGAATCGTTTCACACGAACATTAATGCACAGCGGATGTACACAAACTTTTCCATTGCGGAAGATTTTCAGGAAGCAGTGGAATTTGCCAGTACGTTCTGAATAAATACACAATAAAGCATTTTTAGATGATAACGAAAAAATTAAGGTTTTTAATCCCTGATTAAGACAGTTTGGGCATACTGAGTGACAATTCATTAAATTGAAAAAAGAAAAATTTCAAGCTTTCATTCCAGTTAGTCAGCTGACATGAAAACTTAACACTTTTTCAGCTAGACTACTGACACTGAATGAGCGGACTATTTAGACTCAACTTAAGCTCATTAAATTTTTACCTTTACTTCTAAAACGAACATCGTAGAAGGAATATTGTCCTTTGTCGTCAATTTGAGACTTATCATTGCTCTTAACAGCAGGTTTGACGCAACATTCAACACCACCACCGGGTACAATAGTAGGCATGAAATCAACCTGAAGAAAAAAATCAAAACCGTAGTTTTTCATCTGAAATATTCATTCATCATAGATTAGGTAGCAAAAAATACCTCAAATTTTGAATTACGATATTTGCCATATTTGAAGAGAGCAAATTTAAAGGACTGAGTAACATTACGAGCCATTTTCACTTTAAATCCTGATTTACATAAGGCGAACAGATCTGGCTCCAATTCAATGACGGATCCCTTCATACGTTTTTTCAGAATACCCAAAGTCGCTTTCCTCGTCAAAGAACTGAAGTCACGTCCACGACGATGATTACCATGGGGTCCATACCTGAAACAAAGTTCAATTATTATAATCTAGGACAGTAAATAAGTTATTTACATTTGACTTATATAACAATGGGAAGCAACTGCCAGTCTCAACTTTTTTTGAAATTCAATATAGGAACAGAAGGTGGTGCTGCCATTCCATATATCATAATTTGAATTTTCTTCTTCAAGGCCCCTTCAATATTAGCAAAAACAAGGAATTATGAAAAAGACTTGAAAAAAAAAAAAACAATAATTTTTTTCGTTTTTGATCACATACAAAACATTTTAATAATGAATGAAATTATTGACAACGGAATTTCAATCTTCAGCCAAGGAAATTCGAGAAATCCGTTTCAAGGTTTTGCTGACATTCAATCGGTACTTAGAAGTTTTAGAGTCTCATAAGCGATTTTCATTTAATCACGTTAATGTTGAAAACTCCCATAACTGCTCCAACACCAAGATCGAAATCACACTAAATTAATGAAAAATATTTCTAGATTCTCTCAAAATTAAAAAAAATAACACGAAAACAATTGTCAAAAAGTCACCCAAACAGTTGCTACAATCAATTTATCTTAATTTTATTTAGAGATCTCGTTTTCCCGCATTTAGATGGACAATAGAATCAACCAATGATTTAAATCTACGTATTTAAGAAACTTTTCATACAATCTTTTTCTTTTAAATAATTTTCAAATTTGAGAAAGCATCGATCGCTTAATCTTTCAAATTTCAAGGTACGAACATCAATCATCTGAACATCGCACAAAATTGTTCAAACAACAGACCAACAAGCAAAGTTTCAGTTCAATTTCAAAACATTTCATACGAAATCACAAACAGAATTAACTGATGTACTTCAATTCTGAAGAGATATCATAATAAATAAAAAATAATAATTTTCGCTTGTTTTCATCCAACCATTAACTGACAACTTTTCGACAAATAAAAAGCTTACAATTCCATCAAAACTCCCTCCTGATACTCCCTAAATGTTTTAAACGAACACCACGAAAAAAATAAGCTATTCCACTGGCTCCACAATAATAGACTTACAGAAACCGCGAGAAAAATCTACAGAATAACTTTAACATGACCTTCAAAATGCTTCGAAGAGCTCATGATATCATATAAAGATTCAAGCTTATTTATTCGACAAGAAAAACAATACCAGAAAATGACTCATTCGAAAAAGAATAATTAATGCAATGACATTGACAAATGACACAATTTCAACACGAACTCTACACAGTATACTCACCAATGCGCGTATTTGTTGGGCTTGGCAGAAAGAACATCAGAACTTGCGCCATTCTCGATAGAATTCAATTGTTCCTCGATCTGGGACAATGTGTTCAGTAATTTGGGTAAATCGGAATCATCCGCTTCAGATTTTACACATTCATTCACGTTAATAAC
Source organism: Ericerus pela (assembly GCA_011428145.1). Taxonomy (NCBI): domain Eukaryota; kingdom Metazoa; phylum Arthropoda; class Insecta; order Hemiptera; family Coccidae; genus Ericerus; species Ericerus pela. The sequence continues at coordinate 3,682,767 of WOFM01000549.1, read as the reverse complement.
TGAACGTACTTCCGGATTTTTCTTCGAGGAAGATGTGTCCTCGATATCAACTTTTTTTGCATACTTTTTGACAGTTTCTTCGACGATACCGCCAAGTTCATCTCTCATTTGTTCTTTGAACTGTAATCAAACAAATACAATACGAATTATCATTTTTCAGAATGATATACTAACATCTGCGAACATGTGAAACTGAGAAAGTTTGCCAAACTTCAACTGCAAAGAGAGAAAGTAAAAAGTATTTAAATCAAAGATAAATACAGAATAATAATAAATTTTATAAATTAGTCTTTCAACTGAGTTTCCAATTCAAATCATTTTGAATTTTTAGGTATTTAGTATGAGACTTCAAGAGCAGATGGCTGAAAATGAACTTAAATATTCTGGGACGAAGCAATCAAAATTTAATAATTTTATTTGAAGTTTGAGTAATCATACATAGACTTCGGATAAATTTTTCAAGAGAATATCCAGTTAATTTTAAATTGCTGCTCAAATTATCGAGCCTAACCTTACAGCTTTTAATACTGACCTTAACAGTTTTCACTGAATGGTACTGCACAAATATTATACAAAACGTGATGAGTGTACTACAGAAAAACGTTATAAAAATAAAATACACAGATAAACATTACATCTATTTGTGGGTAGAAAAAACAAATTTGATTTCACGACTAAAAAAAAATCAAACCTGATTCAAGACGTCCGTCAATTGCTTTGCGTTTAAAGACATACTACTATCAGAATTCAGTACTTCTTTATCATCTCGAGAGGCAAAAGCAGAAGTTGAGGCAGAAGCAGACTTTTGAACCTTGCGTATTTTATCTTGTTCCTTTGAAACCTTGGTGAATGAAGAGGAAATGAACTGCAAAAAGGAAGAAATTAAATTTAGAATATACTATCAGTGGTTTATTTTCAATTTCAATATTTACCGCTAGAGGTTCAGAATCACCCGAATCGTCAGGTTCATGCAATGGCTTTTTCTCGTCAACGTCATCATGGAACGGATTCGACGATACAGATTTATTCTCCAACTAAAAAATAACACAAATTTCAAGATAATTACGAAGGAATCTTATTATTTTTCGATGAACTAAGAAAACTTTCAAATACTTTCTTAAATGCGCTACTACTCACAAATATTCATACAAAATATTAATGACCAACTATATACCTTTCGACTCAATTCTTGGAGTTCTGTCTTGAACAAGTTCATAAAATCAGCCCCACGGTTCGAATAAAATATTTTATTAGACTGAATAACAACAGGAACACGCAGTTGACCACACAAGAAATTTTGGTCCTTTTCTGCTTTCCAAGAGATACCAAAATTATCCCATTCTGCCGAATACTGCAAAATAAAATAAAATTGGAAATTTGATAATCAAATTAGAGAAAATTGACTGTTCTTTTCAGAACCATTCATCAGAAAAATTTACAATATTCTGGCTTTTAAGGAAAATCTGTCGAAAATTAACCAAATTGGTAGGATTGACTTTCGATTCGACGACATATGAACGCCTATAGTAGTATGATATCGTTTCAGCATGTTTCATGATAGGAAATAATACATAATTTCAAGACTTGAAAATTTTCGATAAATCATGATAAAATATAAAACATGAATTCAATATAGAATATAATATAAAGGTTTTCTTTAATTAATCGTAAAAATACACTTTTCGCCAATAAAAATCTCAAGTTTCAAATACCTACATATCCAATTAATTAATTCTCTAAAAAAAAATTTGCTGAAATTCAAGACTCTAGAATAAACTATTTCAGTTCAGCAGCATCAGAAAGGATGGAACTCGTTAATTCTCAGTCAGACTAAATTACGGTTTACACACTACAAAGTAAACACATGCGTTCAGGTAAGACGTCAATAACAAATACTGTCATTATAAGTGACATAATTATGATGACATATTTTACAATGATTAAGACATTCAAAATTTCTAAATAATGAATACATACCGTTCTTCTGATCTACATATTTTACAGAAACAATATTTTATTTTTCTCAAAACTATTGTCGAAACATACCTGCGGAACCATTGTTAGCAATATATTTTCACCAGATCCATTCGGTAGAACTATATTAGATCCTTTAGCCAAAAGATTCACAGTATCTTCAGATGAAACCGATCGAATGACAAGGTAGCCCGTACAATTCGCGTTTTTCTCCTGGAAAAGTGCATACATAGCATAAGCGTAAAATATAACTCTCGACAGATGTGACAAAACCAAGTTCCTTTATTACATCATTCTTATCGGCTTTTGCATCTGCTGGATACGAGAGATTATTAACGATTCCCACATTTTCGAGTTTGCGTTTAATCTCTTGTGTAGATTTTTGATCCAGTTTCGGGGAGAAAATATCATTAAAATCGGTAAAATGTAGAGCCTAAAATACATAAAGGATTGATAAATTAGAAAAAAACATCATTAGGCTTATTATATGATTCATGCAACGGACATACTTTTCCGCATTCCTTATCAATAGTTTCCAAATTCGGGCAAGTATCTTGAGGAAATATATAAATTGGAACATTTTTAAAGACAGCAGCTTCCGCGAACTAATTATAATCATCAGAAACACCAAAATATTAGGTTAGAACAATTCTACAGAAAATGAAGATTTTAATTAAGGGAAAACACTTACCGAAAGAAGACAAGCGAAGGATATTGAAATCTAGAGCAAAAAAGACAAGCGATTAGGAGCAATCGAATCATCATGAAAAAAACAAATGATGAATGAAATGTAACTTCAAGATAACTTGGTACCTCATTTTCTAAAAAGCGATTCTTGGACGCCATTGGCGGAGCGGTAAACGAGTAACATAGTTTGACGCCTTTATTACAGGCAATCTGTACAAAAAAACAAAATTATTACTCTGTGAGAATTGATAAATTCATGTTCAATTCTCGGTAGGTAACATAATGATGTATTCAAGTTTGATACAATGTCGATCATTTCTAATTTTTCTGTTTATCTACAGATGTTAACAACACCTACGAACTATTTGAGACTATTAGATTATCATAACCATCAACGCTGTACTAAACACATCTATTCAAAAGTGACTGTCAAAAGATAAATCTGAAAAAAGAACTATTGCAAGTAGGGTTACTTTATTAAGAGAAGTTTAAACTAACCAATTCTTTGAAATATTTTATAAGACGTTTGCGATCGAATGCGAGTTGATAAGAATTGCCTTCAAAGGGTGCATAACATCCAGTGCAAATTTGTGGATGGACAATTAATGTCAAAAAACGATGATCCATTATTGAAAGGATAATGTAATTCACCACACAGAATGACACGATAATAAACGCAATGAACACTGAATTATCAGAAAGTTGACATTAGGTCAATCATCAAGTCACCACGCACACAAAAAATGAAACCGAATATATTATAGGAAAACCAGACGAAAAGAAAATAGCAAATTTTACCAATACATACGAACACGTACAAAAACAAAGATGAAAGGCTTTATAACTACGCAGTTTATTTCAAAACGAAATGTTGTGCCCCGCCGTTCGTCCTTCTTCGGCTTCTGTGTGGCGAAGGTTATGTATTATTATTCGTTCCTCGTTCTATTCTAATCAATGCTCATTAATCAGCTGGGGAATATGATATCAGTCTCACCAGATGAAGAAAGCAAAAAATTAAGATGGATTGTGAAATTCTAGCTTGAAGAGCCCAGTTAGTATATTTATCTATACCTAACATACAATGGATGAAATGAGTAAATTTGTTGAGGAGAGTTAAGATCTTTTGAAATCAAACACAGTTAGAAAATATGAACTCAACTATTTTATTTCAAGACATTGTAATAACCAAAGACAAATGGAGAACAGTCCCCAACTCCCCAATCAAAGATGAAAAATGTTGAGGAGAGATGAGATCTTTAGATGCAAACACAGTGAAAAAAAAACTTTGATTCAAAAATATTTATTCACAACATCGTGGCAACGACGACTAACGAATGGAAACAACCTCCGTTGATCAGAGGTGGAAAAACAGTTAGGTCCTTTGACTATACAGAATTAACATAGACTGCTATTTGATTGAAAAATACGTACAAAATTTCGTTGTTAATTGCCAAGACATAGGAGGAAAAAGTTAATCGGGTTGGGTTGATAATATTTCAATGTTCTTTGCGTGGTAATTTTGTTTAGAATAGAAATTATGAAAATTTAATTTAATACCATAGAAAATGCTTCTACTTATTACTTTCTCGTTAATAAAAATTTAAAAATATAATTAATTCAGTTCCTTTATATTTAGAACCGACACCAGTTACAAACAACTGAGTTTGGTTTAAATATGTATTTACTTGAATATATTCATAAATAACTTGAGAAACACTATGTAATTAAACTTAATTTATTAAAGGAACAAAAGGCATAATTAAAGTCTTATCGCCATATTGAATACAACAAGTGAGTGAGCGTCACCTCCTGACCAGAAAACAGAGAGAGAAAGAAAAAGACAGATAAAAACGATGAGAACTTGACTGTAGGAAATCTTGATTCAGTAGTACCAACTACTGACATCTAACACCCCCTTCCAGGCAAGTGTCGAGCCGTTTTTATTGGAACCTCTTGATAACAAATTTTCTTGAATTATCACAGACACTTGAAAAATCACAGCAGCTTGAGAATCACAGGAACTTGAGTAATCTTAATCTTAACAAAACAAAACGAGTATCACGCTCCAAAAACAAAACAAACTTAAATTCTTAAATTTTGGTCATAATACTGAACAAAACAAAATTGAGCAAATAAAATCACAAAATTAATTGACCAGAAAAAAAGGAAAAACGTCCAAATTAAACGAACAAATGAGTATCATAAACTTAATAATAGGTAACGAGTCACCTGCAAACAAAATAATATTAGTATTTTCAAATAAAAATGATACTTAAAAATAATAAGTCTTCCTGAAAATAAAAGAACACATGATTAAACAGGAACAACAACGAATATAAAAATATAAAAGTATCTGAAAAGGAAAATACAGTTGTTTATATTATTCTTGATCGAATGTTCGAATTCATCTTGATGGAATACATCTGGAACAATAAACAGATATATTAGTATTTCATCAAATTAAATAGATGAGTTCATCAGACTGCTTGACATCAACTTGGTCTTGATAATAAAAGAAAGAAACTTGATTTAATAAAGATGTCGACTCTTGAGAAAAATTAATTTACTTGAACTAAACTTGTCATTATTTCTTGAGGTTAGAGTCAATATTATATCATAATTTTGAGTCTGGATATCGATCGATGAATTATATTCAGCAAACTAGGAAAAATACGAAACTCGTACCCAATTTGGAATTATCCGAACTTGAGTAAATATTTTCTTGATTCTTGAACTTGAAACTTGATTTACTTGACCGTTAATATTTTTCTAAAATTTATACAACTTACAAATTTTGAGAAATTTCTTCTATTTATGAATAACAGAAGTTTAACAAATCTTCATTTATGAATAACGAAAATTTTATTAACTTGACTTGACTTGAACAATAGAGATGGTAACTTGATAAATTAAAGTTTTCAAATATACTTGAGTGACTCTCTTGACTTACCATTTTAATTGCTTAATAATTTTTCACGTAACAACTCATGTTGCTGAGTCGTAAGAGGTTTTGTTAAAATATCAGCAACTTGATTGTTTGTTGACACGTGAACAATTTTGAGTAAGTTATTATCTTCATACATGGTAACTCGAGTTTTAAACTGAAGAAAAGTTTCTTCAGTTAATCTACTACAATAAAGCATGTGACTTGAGGCAACAGCAACAGTTACAAACTCGGCCTCAGTAGTTGACTCAGCAATTACATCTTGTTTTCTGCAGCCCCAAGCAATTGTATTACCAAACAGTTTAATACAATAGCCAGTAGTGGATTTTCTTGATTTATCTGCTGCGAAGTCAGCATCAACATACGCAACAATATCTTCATCAGGACTTGAGTAGGTTAAACCTAAAGTCGGAGTGTGTTTTAAATAACGAACTACATGACTTACTAAAGTACGATGTAACTCCGTAGGTTTTTCTTGAAATCTAGCTAAGAAACTTACCGCAAAAGAAATATCTGGGCGAGTAGTATTAGCTAAATATCTATATGAATTATGAGGAGGTAGGGGTATTTCTTGAATTTTTGGAAAATTGGCAAAAGAGTTCATTGGAACTAAACGTTCACCACAATTTTCTAACTTAAATTTGTGAATTAGGGTTTTAATGTAATCCTCTTGATGTAAACGAAGATTACCAGTGTTATTGTCAATTTCAATTTGAAAACCAACATAACGACTAGGGGAACCTAAGTTCTTGACTTCAAAATTTTCTTGAATAGACTTGATAGCATCTTAAACAACTTGATTACTAGAGCCCATAATTAAAATGCCATCAACATATGCTAACATTATGACAAAATTATTAGCACTTGATTTCATAAAAATACAGCCTTGACGTAATAATGGTTCAAAACCCTTACTCTTGAGAATTCTTGAAAATTTTACATACCATGACCTAGGTGCAGTAGCTAACCCATACACAGCTTTATTTAACTTGAGTGCATAAAGTTTGTTGTCGAGATCAATACCCTAAGGTATTGAAGTATATTTATCTCGATCAATCTCACTATTGAGAAACGCAGTCTTGATGTCTAGCTGTGTGAGAAAGTGGCGATCACTAATATGAAAGATTTCACATTAATCGAATAAGAACAACAACCAGCGATGATATTAAACGAACACCATTGAAGAAACACTTAATTTGTAGTCAAAACAATAAGTAAAAGATTCAGTTTTTAGGATCTCATTTTATTCTATGTTCACGTAACAACATTTTAAACCATTTTGATGTCTCAACTCTGAGCCATTTCATCTGATTTTACTGAGTTATAATAGCCTCCAAAATTCCCTGTTTCAGCTCTCACCTTTTCGCTGCTCTACTCTTACTCTCATTGTTCACTTTTCACAATATTATGGACTAACAACGGTGTTTAGTAGTCGGCCCAAAAACAAGTGTTTATGTTTTCGTCGTTAAGCTGTAAACTCAAGGATAAATAATTATAGTCAAATTGTTTTGGGAGAGATACGAAAAAATTTGAGATGTACGTGTTCATTATGTTCCCTAATTCAGTGGAAATTAATAAAAAATACTGAAGACAACTCTCTGTCGCAATAATTCGTAAATTTATAGAAAATCTATAAAATATCGGTTTTTTTTTACATTCATTAAGAAAACAAATTATCGCAGGATAACGCGGTGAAACGAAAATGAGACTTCCAAAAAGATCATTCTGGATGAAATAATTCCTTCCGTCTGCGAGTATATGAATCGTACCTTTCGGATGTTACACTTTTTAAATGATTAATACTAATATACTATAGCCGCTAAAGGTATTAATTCGTTCACTGACCCTCTTCGAGAGAAAGATAAACTGAAGCGGTTGAATAACAACTAGTTTTTTAAAAGAAAGTTTTTAGCTTTTTGCATCTCAAGTTTGTCTTTTTCACCGATTATAATTGAAGACAAAATTACATCGGATATTTCGGAAAACGAGCAGCCCGACAAACAATTCACAGCTAACTGGTAAAAACATTAGGAGTCTCCACTGCTAATTTTAATTTAGCAGTAAGACGTTACATAGCTGTGTATTAGCCATTTGGCACACTTTTTATGAATAATTTAGCAGTAGGACATTGCATAATTGTGTATTAGCCGTAAAAAGTGTGCCAAATTAGGAGTGACGGCTAATTTACCATTGATTTTTAGTTGTGAGAATACTAAAGTACCGCTAAAATTAGCCGTGGAATTCCCAATTTTTTTTTTTACAAATTGCTTGTCAGGAGTTGGCAAGAATAACAGCTATTAACATTTCGTTTAAGTTGGAACTGATCGATTTGATAATGCTCGCCAAAAGTTTTCGAATAATTTTTCTTTGCGAATTAAACAAGAGGATCGGCGCTTTTCCACAGGTCCTGCCATTTTACTGAATGCAAGACTTGGGAGAATACACTAAATATAAGCAATACAGTCATTCAAAGATGCTGGAATAGTCCTTTATCCAATTTGACCATTAGAGCACACGAAAAAATAAATTTAATTACACGTTTCGAAAAGAAAAACAAGGATCATTCACAAAAGCGAAAAATAACGAAAAATAGTATTTTAAAATTGATTAACCAATAAAATGTTGTTTTTTAGGTCGTGTATCTGAAAAATTTCATTTTTAGAAAGTCAATTTAGTGAAATTATTCTTCGCGCTATCAAAAACTACTCTTTCAATAAATAATGATGAAGCCATAAATTTTGGAATAAGAAGCTTACAACTAAGAAACTGTTCATAGGAAAATACGCATAATTTTCTCTCTCTAGAAACAAACCTTCATTGTTTTCTTTAATTTATCAGTTCTCATAAAGCAAGCCAAACAGAGTTCATTCGTTCCTATGAAACTGAGTTGTAAAAAGAAAATCCCAAAACCAGAGTAAAAACTGAAACGAAAAATGAGTAACGCAATTATTGGTAGAAACGCACTAAATTATTTTTGTTACACGAAAAGTTATTTTCGAAATAGTTCAGGTACATTAATTGGGGAAATACATTCAAAAATGAACACTTAGAAGGAAAACGATGTCTAATTCTAAAGAAACAAAAAAAGTACATAACAAATAAATTAAAAATCTGTAACCGTCATTACAGATTGTGTGTCCAAAAGTGTATCACTATTACTTAAATTTAAACTACTATTAATTAACAAGGACGTGGGCGGTACTTTGGCTTGGGTTCTCCAGTGAGTAAATGGGTAAAAAGATCCAATATGATTGCTGAAAGCTACTATATCAAAGGAACTATTATCTGAAGACAAAGCTGCTCTAGCTGCTAAATCAATCTGCAAAAAATAAAACCGAAATAAATTCATTAATTCCCGATTTCAGTGCAATACAATGTAAACACTGAAATTTGTACCAAAGGCTTTCCTCCGCCAATGAGTTCTAGAAGAGGTACGAATCGAAAATAACATTGCGACCATAGCTGCAAATCAGATATATTCGGCTGAACATCCAACGGGACAGAATGTTCAAAATTTTCAGGACGGTTATAGAATGGGTTGTAAAATAATTCAATATCTTTATCTGGAAACATTTCTCCCCAATCCCAGATGTTGCGTAGTATAAGCGGATTGTTGGGATCCTGCAAATAAATAATAAATAGCTGAAAAAAGTATACAAAAATTCTAAGTAAAAAAAAAAAGTCAATGTAGCTGCTTCGTTCAGAGTTTGAATGTTCCTTCTTGATAATTATTTCAGCTGTGGTACATGCTGATTCGATGTATCTTCATCATATAATTATATCATTACGATAAGGTCACGGTCTACTTCTCCCTTTTGCGCTACAATGGATTTTTATGTAGAAGAAATCGGGCAGAAGTGCAATTAATTTTTTCTAAAAATTGGAGAGTGGGGGTGAAAACCGGAAAAAAAGTGAAGGTTGTCCAGAAAACATATTTTCAAATGTCCAGCAAAAACAGTTTAATGATCACACTTACATGAAATCGTTGCTAGAAAGTACAGCAAATTTTTGAAAGTTGTCTCGAAAGTAAAATGAGGTGCTGGCGACCAAGTTAATTAGAGTTAAAAATTTTTTTAAAAGTTGTCAAATCTTTTGGTGAGTCTATCGACTTCAAAGCTAATCATATTATAATAAAGACAAGCTAACTAGCTTAACTTTTTTTTATATAACGCCAGAAACTGCATTTTAACGCATGCGTATTGGTATGACATGTTGCAAATAGAAGTTGAAGTTTTTCCATTCTTAAATAAAACGAGATTTAATGAAAAATCGAATTTGAAATTTAAACTCAGTACCTCAAAAATATGCAACATTCAAAAGTAAAATGAAACCTACCAAAGAGTCAAGAAGTTCAAATAACAAATTATGGCTCTGTTTTATAGACGTACATTGACTTACACCAACCTACAACGAAAGAGGTATTCCACAAATGTAAGAATACTACGTGACTTTGCGGCTTACGCCAATTTTTACTTGTAGGTATATTTGTGGAATAGCCCCACCGGTGCATGTTTTTATGAGTATAATTAAGTAAATAAATGAATAATAAATAAAAATGAAAAATTTTATAAGACTTTAATTTTCATAACATACCTTCACTGCAAAAATTCGATCCCGCTCGCAATCAAAGAGAAACGTATCGAATAAGGAGATGTGAGCTGAATCCCATAACGTCGTAAGATAAGTTTCTGAGAATTGAAACCGTGTTGGAAATTGTTGCAACAATTGCCAAACACAATCCAAGAATAATAAAAATATGGGCGACTGGGTGAAAAAACGAAAAAAAAAAAACAAGTTTTAAATGAACGAATTAAAATAATAATTTTCCCTTTAATTCTGAAATCAAGAGAGCTTATTTTCAAAAGAATGCAGTTTTTTTTTCTTTTCTCTCTTTCAGAATTTCCCGGTTGCACGGCTATTTCCGGCACCAATCTACGACATTATCAAGATCGTGAGAAAGTTAAAAATAATGTGATGCTCCACAAACAGACGTCGTAGGTTGACGATCTCTTAATCAGCAAATCGAAAATAAGCACTCGAAAGATTTCAGAATTAAAGAAATTTAGCAATTAAAAGGCCAAAGTACTTGCTGATTTTCATCTTCATTGGTATAAACATGACGCAGTCGAGTGCAAAAAGGATGTCCCATTACAACCCATTCTTTTTGAATTAAGGATTGAAATCCATTCAAAGTTCTGAAATACGGATCCAATAATAATAATGTTAAACTTGATATAACGCAACACAAATCACGGCCATCCATTTCTAAGAATAAAACGTTTGATATTAGAAAAACAGCGATTTCAGACGTCGAAAAATACGAAGAAAAATATACCTTGAAGAACAACTGTAATATCTTTATGCAATAAACTAGCTGCTTCGGCTGACTTCATTAGACAATTAGAAACGTAAAATAACCATTTACAGTTTTCTAACATTGAATAAAAATGATTGTCTTGAAGCCAAAACTGTCGAGAACTATCTGTAAATCAAAGAATAAAAATAATAATACATAAAAATTTATTACCTAAATTGTTTTAAACTTTTTTTTTACAATCAATTAGTGACTAATACAAGTTAAGCTTTAAAAACGAGTTTTTAAAAGATACGCTTGTATAATAAAATTTAAAAAAATGGGATTGGAACACGTATTTCGCATGAAGAATCATGTTGATACTTTGATTATACACGGTGTTTGCGAAGTGGACGTCAAATCATTTTTGTTAAAATTACTTTATTTCTCACTTGTTATACATCTTTTACGTACGAACGATGTCAAGAATCGTCGATAAAAAGTAAAATCCGAAGGACCTCATTCTTCCAATGATATTTATTTAAAAGAGACATTTTGCCTTCACGTTCTTATCACTATGCTCAGTCCATATAGTCATTTATAGTCAAAGCGTTGATACCATGACACCGTAGCATTGGTATTGGTAGTAACAATGAGATGAAACTTGTGTTAAAAACTTTGGCTATTATTGTATTCGCATAAGGACCTATCATACTGAGGTGTGTTCAGAATGAACGCTGGGGTAACACCCGGGTAACAATAAAAACACTTCAACTGTTCAGAATGAACTAGTTGTATTACCCGGGTAGGGTAAGTTTTATCCTGGTAAATAGTTGGTGAAAAGTTACCTTAACAATTTTGATTGGTTGTTGCAGTATTAAGTACCTGCTTAACTGAGCTTTGCTCAAATGTGGAAATTAGAAAAAATTTTGTTAATTTAATTCAAGCTTGGGAATTTCATAAACATATTTTTTTAACATATTTCGATTCTCGAAAATAAAATTGAAGATTGCAACTATAAACTCATTAATTCATTAGTCATAAATCATAATGATCACACACAGCGTAGCCCTACCAAAATTCGCTAATAAAACCTTATCTATCCGTTAATTTTAGCCAAGCGAATTTTTTATCATTCGTTGTAATCGCTTACTGGGCTGATGGATAAACTAAGACGCTCGTATTTCTGTTCAACGAATTTTTTCAAACTTGGAACCTATCTAAATCGTTTTTTCATAACTAAAAACCCTTTTTCTGGAAATTTAAATAACACTGTTGGTCTACTTCTTCAGAACGCAGTTACATACATATATGTATATACATACATACATACATACAATTATTGCTCGTATTATAGTATAGGATTGGATGGGATAGGATAGGATAACAATGTGAAATACTTGATAACAATCTATTGTGTTTTAATTATTTACCCTGACATTCGGAGAAATCGTTCATTTTGAACTGGGTAAACTTGGGGTAAAATTTACCCTTTTCCTAACAACCACGTTTATTCGTGTTGGTTGTTCATTCTGAATGGGCCTCTCATAAAAAATATATTGGTTTAAGATGATAAAATGCATGCGGTGCAGATCCTCTTGAAACATTCAGGGAAAAAAGTACAGTTGAGGTAATGCGAAGAGTAAAAAATGCATCATATGATGGAACTCATTTTTGTAAGTGGAATTACAATGATACAATTTTTAAAATTCACACAAAAATAATTGAATTTCACTTGTATAATCAATAAATTCTATGTCTTTCCGCTCGTTGTTCTAGTTGACTTTGGGTTGGGATCAATTTATCATCAATATGGTCAGTCTAGACAGAAAAGCGGTATCATGTTTTGCGGGAAATCTCATGTTACCTCATCCCTCTGCGAATGATTCACAAAAATGAGCGCATTTCATTCTTTCTATACAGTCCGTGAGTCAGGTTGATCATTTTTTTTCCTCTATTGTAATTGTCAGATAATAATTGTACTTAATGCTGACGAGTTAAATGTATTTGGTGGTACAGGTTATGTTTCTTAATTTCATTTTTGCTGTTATTTATTGTTGGGGGCTTATTTATATTTGGACATGGAGGTAGTGACTAGTGCAGTGTATGCGTGTAGTGTATGCGTACAGTGTATGCGTGCAACAGGTAATGAAGGTATTATTCCAGAATTCCAAGTATGGTGACGGATTTTTTTTTCCTCTCAGTTTCTCTTAATTTACGCTTCCGCTATAGGCCTGCGGCCCTTTCTAGGAAAGATTTAATTTAATTTTTTTACTAGGTGGAGCCATGGTGGCGATCCAGACCTAGAAAAAGAAAATAAGCTACCACCACCTCTACAAAAGCTCATACTATGAGAAAAAAAATACACTACCATCACCCGCTAAATTTAAAAAAAAAAACTTTTCTGAGGTGGTGATCGAGAGAGATAGAAATGTAAAAAAATAAAAAAACATAACGGCCAACATATAATTATCTGGAGTAAAATGTCGCTTAAAACCCGACTAATTATATAAACTATTTAGACAAGTTGATGCACTCTTATAAAGCCAATGTGATGTGAGAGAGGTTCGAGGAAAGTTGAATAACGAAGAACTCAATACGAATAGTTACAGAAATACAATAATTGAATAAGTAAAATATAACATTCGAATATGATGGTGAAGTTCAGCGCTAGCATAGATTGTAACTGCGAGATTAGAATGGAAGGTGAAACATATGATATATATATATATATATATATATATATATATATATATATGAGAGTGATGATGAACGAGTGAGTGAGAGAGAATTTTGTATCAATACAATGTAATAAAATTGTTGTCATTTTGTACTTGGGATAAATTATCCACTAAGTAAGCGCAAGTGTCGTTAGTTCTTCAAAGTGTTGGGCAGGTGAGAGGAATTGAATCGCAAACGACGCCAGAACTTACTTAGTAGGATAAAATGTTAAAAATGACTTTTGTGACGCCTTCTTATCAGAGAGCGTCAATTTGTCTAAATAGTCTATATAATTTTACACCCAACAACAACAACAAAAGGTGAAGAAACGCACCACTAAATATATTCACTCACAGTCACGCACATACCACCGAAAAAATAATACGTTATCCCACAAAATAGTCAAATATTGTACAAGTTACAAAAGGGAAAAAAATCATTTCAACCTTTCCTCAATTACTAATAAGAAAGACATGACGTCATGCGAGTTGATGAACTAGAGAGGGAAAGAGAAGGTAGAGATTCACCTTATTCAATAAAGGCTGTATCCAAAATAGTTTTATTTGCGCTAATATAAAACTTTATAAAGCTGTGAAATGTCTGTCACGTCACGACTTTCTCATTTGGAACAGAGTATAGAGAAAATCAGAGAAAATAATAGAAGGTTAAAAATATTTAAGATGAGTTGAATCATTTCCCGACATCGTTCACAGAGTGATGAGGTAATGTCAGATTCCTCTACAAAACGTGATATGGCAGCTGAAAAAGCAAGAACATCAATAAAGTGATCACTGATAAAAACAAAACTTAATTTTAGTGCCCCCAGATGTTAGTACAAGAACTATATCACATTTTTTTGTGTATGCGTCAGTTGCACGAAGCATTAATACCAGCTTCCAGTTTGCCAGTTAAGTAGCCTTGCATCATGTGACAAGCCACTTGCCTTCTACTTGCTTGAATTGAACATGGTAAACTTACTAGCTCAGTAACGGCAAATTTGGTAAAGGCCAGTAAAATGCCTCGTGTGGCAGATGCTTTAGTAACTACCATAAAAATGAATAAAAAATGAATTTATAATGTTCAAGTACGAAATTAGGTGCCCTTAAGAGGTCAAGATTAATGTTAAAGAGAGCTCAACCAAAGAGGAAAATTTCAACGAGAGCTCTGTAATTGACGTGCATAATCAACTAAATTAACTATAAATTTTATTCCTTATATTAGTTACAGTTAATTTTCTGTAGGTATCATAAATATTTTAATGAAGAGTGTATACATCCCTTCTGACATCAAACATGACAAAAATACTATGTCTCAGTTAAACATTTTTTTAATTTTCATTGAGAATTGAAATAAATAAAAACTTATAAACTTTAATCCTTACAATAATTGCAGTCAGTTCTTTCCAGGCATCATTAATGTGCCAATGAAGAATATATACGTCCCTTTTGACATCAAGCGTGACAAAAAAATATACTTTATAAAGATTCAAGGGAGGGAAAAATGCTGTGATGTTTCTGTCAAATTCAGTTTACGCCGCAAAAAATAAGCGCTTCACCACCCAACCATTCGATCATTCAGATGAACTCCCTACTACAACCTCATACCACTCTAAGAGCTCCCACCCCTTCGATCCTTTACCTCACCAGAAGACTCTGCTCCTAAAACCCCTGATTAGGACGTATTTATACTTGTGAAGACCCTGCCCTCAGATCATCTGCCTCCTTATACCGAATTACAAAACGCTAAATCTGTGACATTAAAGATCAGGGAGCCTCCTCCAATAGTGAGTTTCTAGGTCCAGGTAGTGAATTTTTGACGAATTTAGGGACAATTTCAATGTGTTTATGAGCGTTGAAACGAATTCCACGTTAAGAAGGGAAAAATAATAAAATCTACTTAACAGTTGAAAAGGCTTCAGTCAACAGTGTAAATAATACCTGGTACACATAATTCTCTCAGCTTAACGTAACTAAGCTCCAGTTCCTTTGGTAGTGGTAAATCTTTCGTGAGATCAATCACCGTCGGCGGAGTTTTATGAGGATGCGATTTGCGAACACTTTCCAACATTGCATTTTCTTGTTTCCTACTGGGAAATGAAGGTCAATGGATGTAACACTAAGAGAATATTCACGTTAAATTTTAAAAACGTACCTATCTGGAACAGTGGGAATTATATCGGCCATTCTTACCAAGGCCGCGCCAGATTTTGCGCTCCAACACCACAACGGCGGTCGATTACACCGAAAGTGTTGAGCTGCTACATTAATTTGAGAATCGGTGACATCTTTACCGACAACAAAAAATTCTGGTAAGCTAAAAAAAAAAATTAAACGAAAACAGAAAGAATGAAATAAGGCTCTTTGAAACCTTAAGTAACTCAGATTCAAAAAATAAAACCTGGATGATAGCTGAAATCGTTGATTCTGGTAAGTAAGTCTCCATCCTTTACAAGCTGTTCTTTCCATTTCTTTTCTCCATTCTTCAGGATCACGAAAAGAGATTACTTTTTGATTGTATGGAAAGTACGGTTCTCTGTATGAAATAAAATTCAAAAGCATACGTATAGATAAAAAAGAAAATACTAAGCATATGATATCGCAACGCTTTCACTAAAGGACGAAAGGCGTAACTAAAAAGAAAAAAAATTAAGAGAATTCACCTAAATAATCAAGTTTTCATTAGTTACGTTGAAAATAAAAGTATATTATTAGGATTGATGCATGAGTATAATTTCCCGCGAAGCAGTATGTAATTCAAAATTTTGAGAAATCAGATTTTATGAAGAAGAAATTTAATTTAAAACTTCCCTACTACAATTTTCTTCAATTAAAATTCTTCAATTATACTGAAATTTTTCTACATTTTTCATAATAATTGTTGCGTAAATCAATAAATTATTATTTCTTTTTGTCGAAAATTTCCTACACTTATGCTATAGTTTGTCATGAATTTTTTGTGGAACCAAACAATTCCGTACACTATCACCAAGTTTTATACACTTTTATTTTCTTTCTATATTATAAATCGAGATTGCTTTTTCTTGTCGTAGCATCACGCTTCTCCCACTTGACATATTTTCATAAATTTTTAGCTTCATGTAGATGCATATCTTTATACGGTTTCCTCAAAGTTTCGCTTCGAAAGCACTATTCTAAGAGCTGTAATTAAGTTCGTAAGTTTCATTTCGGAACCTGTTCTTATCAAAGTTAGTCATCAGTTCTACCCAATGATTTTTGTGTCGTTTTTATATATGTATAACCTTCAATTTTCATTATTGTTTCTTTTTCGTATTTTTCACTAATTTTTCTTTTTTTTTGAATGCCTGGCAATGTCTTTGCGTGCGCACACTGTCGATTGTTGATGTCAGAAAATTGTCACTGTTTTAAAACGTACCCCAATACCGTGAAGTTAAACATTTTCAATGTTAAAACGAAAGTTATTTCCTATAACCTTACCATCAAAGGACTAACGTCATAGTTAGCTTTGGTTCTAGCACTGTAACAGTGTTTCTGCATTCCACGAACTTCAAGCCGTGAAGTGAAAATTGCAATGTTGCAAAAATTTGTGTCCGAGGAAGCGATTTTGAAAATTATTTTAGAAACGAGTTTTAGGCTTGATTTTCAAAATCCTTATTCCCTAAAATGTGATGCATTATAAATTGTAAATTGTTTTCGTCACTTTTTCTCTAGTTATGATTAAATTATAGCAAAAATAGTGAAGCTGGCAACTGTAGTGAGGAACCAATTTTAATTTTACTTCGTGGCTTGATAAGTAAAGTTGGTTTTGGTATAATTCGATTTCTGAAAAATTTGCAGTTACGACTTCCTTCTTTTAAAAGTGCGATATTTTAAATACCTGTAATCATAGGCGAATAGAAGCTGATGACGTCTTGGAAATGCGTGGTGTAACAATGCATTAGTAAGAGTTTTACCGTGTCCAATCGGTGAAAATTTGAAACTAAACGTTAAGACTTTCATATTCTGTTAACGAGAAAGAATAATATTTTAAACGTAAGTAATTCGATATACTGAATACGGGAAATGTGAAAGCACTTACCTTACACAACACGAATAACAATTTCACTTTTTCAGGAACTCTTTGGCCCGGTAACAGTCGACGTTTTTTATCTCCAGAAAATAAATACAGAGTATCTACATTCGATAAACATATGTCGTATTCTCCAAGTAATAAATTATCTTGATAGCACAGTTCCTACGGAATGCAGTCAAAATATGTAATAAAACAAAACTAAACGGATCGGTAAGAAATAGAAGACAAAATTATACTTCTGCTGATTTTTCTTCGGAAGTAACGAATGATAATCTGAAATTGGTAACTGTCAAAACTCCAGATTTTCCAGTTTTTTGACTGGTCGCAGGAGTAAAAAGCAGAACACTTTTTGCTTCAGCTATTATCATTTCACCTGAATACAATGAATAGATAAATTATGTACGATGATGATGAGGATAGAAAAGACACTGAAAATATAGTAATTTGAAACTTGAATCAACCTGGCAAAATTTTAGGGGTCAGAAGCTCAGAAAAAGTTTCATCGGCGCTACTATTAAGTTTCTGAAACAGTAAAAAGAATTAGCATACGTACTAAATGAAACAAAAAAACAGATGAGGCAGGAGTGTTTCGAAATTTCACCATCATTTCAATTGAAAAGAACAAGAATATAATGAAGAAAGACAGATACACAAAATGATCTGCCGTCAAGTTACAAGATAATTGTTCAAGAATTAGGATAAATTAGTAGAGTAACAAACCTGATCAGATTCATCTAAATCAACATAACTCTTGAAACTCATTCTGCACAATTTCACTGACGTATTCATTCGTAAATTTTTGAATAAGAAACCATTTATGACATGTTTACCGTTATGATCAACCGTTCCAAAAGATCAAAATCAGGGAATAGATGACCAAAAAAATAGACACCAACGAAGAATTCGCAATTGAATTATAGAACAAGCATAAGATAAGATTTTAACGAATTTCCTCTAACATATTCTATTGAAAAATTGAAGTTAAATTATTATGTCTTTCGTTTTTCCCTTCTTGTTTAATACTTTGATTGTTGATTATGCAGAATTTGTATAAAATCTTCGAGGATATATATATGATGGAGACGACATGCTGCTGTTTACAAAAGGGATCGACTTGTCGTTAACATCTACACCGAGCACGTATACACTGGCATACAAATTACCCCACATCAATCGACATCGACCAATCAAAATAATCAGATTCTCCGAAATGGGGTAATTTATACGCCAAGGTTTATTAACTAATCCTTGTAGCGATTTTTTCTCCAATTAGATTTTTAGAAAGCAAAACACTTGGCGTCGGTAGCGCTATCCATAGGTGCGACACCAAAACCACTTTTATGTCGTTTCCATCATATATATAAAATGTATATCCTTGAAGTACGTTGCCGAATTCTAAATGAAAAAAAATTTTTTCGATTTTATCTTTCAGTCGGTGTAAAGTATGTAACCTGTGTAACTTCTTATAAACTAAAGTATCATTTGTTTTACTTTTGAAATGTTCATTTTTCCAAATCAAAAAAAGAGTGTACTAACTTTATTCTTGTATGAACTTAATTATTAGTTATTCTTATAATTTTAAAAGGAAGAAATTTTATGACATTCATTTGTTATTTATTCATATTCATGGTTTAGTTTTATCTTCTTTAATTCCGTACTTTCTACTTCTGGTTGT
This sequence comes from Ericerus pela, assembly GCA_011428145.1. NCBI lineage: Eukaryota > Metazoa > Arthropoda > Insecta > Hemiptera > Coccidae > Ericerus > Ericerus pela. Next base: position 3,663,423 of record WOFM01000549.1, on the reverse strand, counting down.
CGATTCAGTTATACAAAGATGTGAAAGTACAAATATTGGATTTTCCGATGTGAATTCATCAATTTAAAATTTGTATTTATCATTTTGTTAACCTTAAGTTCTCTTAATCATGCAGCGTGAAGAAAGACAACTCGAATTATCAATTGAAGCCACTGTCACCAGACTGAGCGAGCTGAAAAATCAACTTCATTCATTGCTTTACAAAATCGAATTTGAAGCTGATTCTTTAACCTGGCCAACGGTACTGGACAATTTCGCTTTGATTTCAGCTCAATTTACGGCAATATCGAAGATGCTAAGTGCAGAGAAGACACCTCCTTTGCGAAATTTTACCGTTCTCCCATTACGACTGAGCCAAGACCGTGATGAGGAACTGGTGCAACTCACAGAACGACGAATACCGACTTTTAGTCACGATTTAGTTCCAGATTATTTGCGCACCAAACCAGAACCCGATATTGAAACGAAGATTAATCAATTTGTTAACAAAGCTAATGGTATAATGTCCGAGACGGCCCAGAAACAGAGCACTGCATTCAACAAGGTACTAAATCATGTAATTGAGATTATTAATAAGTCACGAGAAGAATGGGAATCTGAAGCAGGCTCAAGAAGTGGAATTGGACAAATGAGTTCGATGAACGATACTCACACCCTGGTGTCCGTTATTACAATGGGAAAAGGCTTAAAACCTATGATACCACAAGGCGTTTCATCTGGTCCACCCGGTATGATGGTACCACCTGGTGTTCGACCAGGTGGCCCTGGACCTAATGCAGGGCCTCAGGGACCTCCAGGGTCTCAGAACAGTCCAGTGAATCCGAACCAAGCGGCCCAGATGGGAATGATGGGAAAAGCTTCTCCGGCGATCAAGACGAACGTTAGGGCAGCTTCTCAAGTCCACTACCGTCAGATGCCGTCTTGAATATCGAATAGGCCCCAACTTTGGTTTATTTGGTTTAAGTGTCTTTTTTTTTTTGGGGTTTTTAGTTCTTGTTCATAATACGAAATATAGGAGTTGATCTTGTTTCGACCTAGTTTTGATTTTTCAAAGTAAAAAAATCCTGTTATTATAACTTATTTTCTTATTCGATTGCCATAATTATTGTCAATATTGTTGTGTTTCGTCATTTCGAATTTGTTTGCGACGGAAGATTAAATCGATGGATCGAAAGAAAAAAGTAAAAACTGAATATAATACGAGTTAATGCTGAATAATAGATTTAGTAATTCTAATTTGTATTATGGTATGCAAAACATATTTTTTCGAATTAAAACGCCGCAGATGCAAACATTTGGCCCTTTAATTTTCATGTCGTAGAAGCTGAAAAATGAAAAATCGATCAAAATTAACTATTATCGAGCGATTGTGATTCTACTCTAATTTTTACAATTTCACGTGAAAAATCACTTTGTTTCCCAACTCTAACAGGGTACATTCTAAGCGACACGTAAACAGCATGGAAGCCGTAACATTGATATAATCGAGTGCGACTGAGAAAAAACTTGTCCTGAATCACGATCCAATCCAAAAAAAGACGTATTTTTTGGTAGGTATATGCAACTTTGTATACTTCAGTGATGTGCAAATGCAATATTGTTTAGTCGCCCACGTAGCAGTACTTTGCGTACCTACATGATCGTGATAACTGATGAGCCCAAAAATTTCATCCTTTTTCCAACCAGATAAGAATTCCCAAATATAACGATCAAACTTTTTTGATTTCCTCAAATTTCGTAATATTTATCAACGAATGTGATTTTATTCTAGTTTCTGCTATGAAAATTTTTCAAAATTTTCTGCGGAAAATCCTTTTGTTGGAAACCCTTAACCTACAGTTACAGGATACTTTCTAAGCGACACTTGAAAACATGAAGGAAATAGCCCTGAGGTTAATAAATATAGTTAAATTTTTAGCACTTATAGACCGCCGAGAGCATTAAGCTTCATAATTTAAAAAAAATAGTGTCGAATCGATCAAAAAAAAAAAATAGTGCAAATTAATATTAATTATGATTGTTAAATTCTAACGCAGCACTTCAGAAAACATGCCCGATGATGTTGGACAAAGAAAAATACGAAAAGTCAAAATTCGGTACCTTTTTTAGCCCCTTATGTCAAGGAATCATTCAAATGAAAAATTAATGTAAAGTTCGAAATTAGCGTCCCAAAAAGTATGCCTAATGAAGTACCTACGTAATCCAATAAAATATGAGTCAAAATTTGCGTTTTTGTATGCCTCAATTTTCATTATCTTTCTTGTATTAGTCATATTTTTACTAGTTTTTCTTTAGCCTTCTTTTTTTTGTCTGGAAATACCAATTTATTTAATTCAATCACAGTTCTCACGTATTTACGCGCACACATTGTTGATGTTGTTGATGTCGGACCGTTTCAAATAGTTTTAAAACGTACTCGGATACCGTGAGGTTAGACATTTTCAACGTCAAAATTAGAAAGAATTACCTTAACTACCTTCTTGACCAATGTTGTAAAGGCTTACATTTTAGCTTGTTCGATTACTAGGAGAAAAAGTGCCGAACTTCAGCTCTTGATGATATGAAGTTGTTTGAGTTAGAAAAGTACAAAACTAATTCTCCGAAGCGGCTGTTTAATTTACTAAGGTCGAACTCTAAAAATCCATCCATTTTCAAAACGTGCCGCGACTCAATGAGTATAATTATGTTCTAATAAAAATATCTGTCCAAAATAAATAATTGCGTTTGTATCATACCCTTCTCACCGAAAGAATTGATTTTAAATGTCACCGAACAGAACCGACACAGAACGAAAAAAGTATAGGGACAGTAGGGTTGAACTGAAAATTATAATTTCAAGTGCAGCACTTTTTCGCCAAATCGAACACAGCTATTAAGAACTACATTTATTGAATGCTAATTCTGAAGAATAAACTGAACAGTCATAAAACACTTTTTAGGCACACTTGAAAACAAAAACATGTTAAAGATAAAATTTCGTTTAAAAAATGAAAAACTAATTTTCTTCAAGAAACATACTTCGTCTGCAAATTGAAATTAAAAACTTATTGTGAGAAAGGAGATGTAAATTGCTTATTAAAAAGTTTTGAACATAGATGAAAAGTACAGTACACTGAGAAAAAAGTAATGGTACGATGAGCTAATAAAATAATCACGAAGAGACCGGTAATCCGAATGGATCTTTCCCAGTATTCAGCAAACATACGGATGATTCCCCTATTTTTTTCAGAACTTCTCCGAGGTCTTGTGTTGAATAAGCCTAAAATTATGAAATTTTTGATCATATGTGAACTGGTGAAAAATATACATTCTTTACAAACAATTATTTTTACTTTATAAATTTGATGATTTTCAGACGAAAGAATATCAGCAAGTTTTAAGCATTCGTCATATTGTTTCATACTGTGCAGAATTGTATGCAGCAAAATCACAATCTGAAAATAATTAAAAATTGAGGTCACAATATTAACACAAAATTTGAATTTTTTCTCAACATTATAGAAAAATTAAGAGTTTACCTTAGGAATACATAATTTACGTAACGCGTTCATTTGGTGAATACGAGTAGTATCATCGAAGTATCGATTTTCTACTAACCAACCGCCATCAGGGAAAAGCAGAACATTATATAAATGACTTTTAACGATCTGTAAAATATAAATGAAGGATAAATTCAGCAGGAGTACGATTCAGTTATAGAGTAGGTCCTGCACATAAAGTTACTCAACCAGAAAAAAAATTCATTAAAATTTCAAGTAAGTCAACAGTCACAGGAATTTTAAAATCGAAATTCAAAAAGCACCTTAGTCTCTTCATCAACAGCAGATTTCCATTTCAGATATTCCGAGTTGTATTGATTCAACTGATGCTCGTAACTCACTTTCTGAGCATACTGCGCATCGTCAGCTGGTTTTTGAGGGCGAATCGGTTCCAATTTATGAAAACTGTGAAACCAATCGGCGAATCGAATTTCCGCATTCTATGAAAATTTTCATTAGGATAGTGCAGCAATAATACAAAGAAAAAATTTATGTAAAACATATTTTACCAGATAAACTTTGTAACAAAAATATTCTCGAATTGCAGCGAAAATCTTATTCGGAACATCATCTGAGTGGTTTAATAAGATAGTTTCATCAATATCGAATTTTTGCAGAATTATTTCCACTGAATTTTCAGGGATCTGTAAAATATATTCAACATACAACACTGCTCTGGTGTGATTACGAAACGAGAATAACAGATTTATCTACTTTACAAAACGCATGGTTAGCAGCTTGTAGATTACGTTGACTCAAAAAATATCTAATTAAGGCATTCGTTTCCCACAAAGCTTCATCTCTTTGATGTGAGTAATGCATCATCAAATCTAAAGCAGAAATTTTTTTTTCATCCTCTTTCGTTATTCCGGAGGACAAATTCAAAGAACTATCATGTTCGTCAGATTTATTTCTGTAAAGTATTGGAAAACATTAACAAAAATTACTTTAAACTACGATAAACCTGATTTTCGTACCTGACGAGCTGAACAACTCGTTTCGTAATTTCTTCGATTTGCAAGTGACACATTTCAGCTGCTTCTAGACATTTAAGACGTTCATTTTCATCTTCAACGTTTTGTAAAAATTCTGAGTAATAATTAATTTGATCTTCTTCTGACAACATAGCAGTGTAATAAGCGACTAATTTAGAATCTCTGGTTTTCATTAGAATCTGAAAATAATAATATGACATTAGTGAAAATTAATGAGCAAGTTCGACCTGCCGATTTAAAGTAGTAAACCTTGACATAGCATCTCAAAATTTCTTCAGATTTTTGTTTGTTACTCAACAAACCAACAATTTTCAGACAAATAACGATATGAGTGCACAAACGAACTAAATTCGAGTTGACATTTGGGTTCTCACACCATTCAACCATAGCAGAAATTAGATCCGGAATTCTATTCGTGATAATAAATCTTTGAATAATGCGCTCGGGTTTCGCTGCTTCTATTCGAATGTTGTTATCGTGGTGACCGGCTATTTCATCGAAAATTTCATCGACCGTAAATCTGATTTTTTCGAAACAAAGATTCATGAATAAGTAACAAATAATTATGACTGATTCAATGAGGGAGAAATAGAAAAGTTACTTGAAATCCCAAAACTGATCAGGAAGTTGAATGAATTCTTTTGGGCTAACGGTTCGGATTTCTCCTTCTACTTTGACATCTATATAAACCTTGAGATAAGCCCATAGTAAATCTTCCCAAACAGTGCAAGCTGACAATAACACCTGTAAGTTACCACAAAACACAGACAACACAGCTTTCCACGAAGTAGAGCAATTAGATTTTTCAGTGAGTTCCCAAGCGCACATTTTCCAAATATCCCTGAGACAGAATGATGTTTTTTATAATCGAAAACCACAACATAAAAATTCTAATCATCGTTCAATGGACCGAGCATGCAGATGCAAGCAGTATTAGAACAATTTAACAAACCTATGGGGATTTCCAAATGCTGAAATAACAGAATCGTCGGAACATTTAAAATTGGGATCATTAAATAGCATCCATCCTTGTAAAATAGCAGCACGCCATTTATGTCCACATAAATTACAGATCTCAAGAGCTTTGTTCAATCGTCCACAGCGAATTTCTAAATACACCTGTTCCAGCAAGCGGGCTTCATCTTCCTGCAAGATAAGATATTATTACTCTCGTCCAAACTACATGAGATCAATCTACTATATTTCAATAATTACCGAATCCAGATCATGAAGCTGTTTTTTCTCTCTTTGAGGCGCATCAGGATCCATCGAAGAAACTAACGGCCTTTGACTAGAAAATGCTACATTGGTTACCTAAAATTACGATGAAATTATAAAAATTACGACAAATAAATTTGAAAAGTTAAAGATATTATCAGATCCTCACTTGAAGTTGATGAAGGGTATTCTCCCAAGCCACCGTTTTATCAGTAAAATGAGACATTTTCGGCTGATCGCTTCGATCTATTCTTTCAGCAGCGCATTCTTCTAACCAATCAACTACTAACTGACACTGAAATATTTTAAATGACTTTGGCATAAGATTCACAACAAAAAATGTACTGCATGATAATAAATACAATTACTTCTCGAATAGAATCGTTATTCTGAAAAAAATTCTTCATTATATCTAGTTCATTTTCGATGAATAAATTTACTCTTTCGGGAACATAATGCAGCCTATTTTGGTACAGAGCGAAAATTAATCTCCATATTGTTTTTTCATTTTCCAACCATACTTTGTCCTGGTTTAAGGATATAAAATTAAATTGTTTTTAAATCAAACGAAAATTAGATACGAATATGAAATGCATACGCTTGTACGAAGATGATGAGTTTCTGCAGCATCAGCACAACTCGAAACAAAACTATTAATCATATCAAATACTTGATCTGGGGAACTATAGGCTTCAATAATGTCCAGAAATTGATAAAATAATGAATCTGAGTCTGAAATCAAATTCTGTTAGTCGAAAAATATAATACTACGTGGATCATTTCTTTCAATCTTATTACCTCGATAGTCCTCAAAAACAGACGAACGTTTCGAAAATAAGCTGCTTCTTCCTGAAATGGATACATTGTCCGAAGTCTTTAATGGACCGTTAAAAGTTCGCTCAATTTCTATATTCAAACCTATGAAAGATGAATAATAGAAAAATAAATATTAAATGGATGGCACATTAGTTCATGATACTTACTAGCTTTGTATGAATATCTCGTTGAATCATTAACCATGAGACTATCGGGTGATTTCAGGATAGTTTTGAATTTTCCGTCCATCCAAAGTTCAGGATCCATCATTACCAGATTACTGAAAAGAATGACCATAAAGCACTGATGACAAATTGGCGGTCATTTTAGCATTACGAAAAATAAATTTAATTCAAAAAAGATTTTACCGGCAAAGTTATAGGGTAACGGCTGCAAGATTAATGAAATTATAAACGATAGATAGAATAATAATACATCATAAAGCTACAGTAAACATTCCGGAAAGTGGGGAAACATGAAGAAATAAAAATTATCATAACACTTACACAATTGAAATTAAAATTCACAAAATTGAAAAAACTAAACTTTACGAAAACAATTCGTTGAAAAATGACAGTGAAAATGTGTTTAGCAGAAAAGATTCCCATAGACAAACGCTAACTGATCAAGAATTATCTTATCAATATCAAAGCAATTATCATATTGGGAGTTTCCATAGCCACTGGGAGCGCTATAGTCAACAAAAAATATAGGTGATGGTGTATGTTATCAAAAATAGGTTTGTTTGTTTATAATGGATTCTATTAATGAGCCATTCACAGAATCCATTGCAAACAAACAGACCTCTCCAAATTTTTGAACGAATTCTTGATGGTTTGCTGTCTCAGTATAGTTTCTGCACTTCTAAAAGGACATGTGTCTGTTTCCACACCAATATGTTCAACAATTTGTAGATAAATAAGTTATAACACTTATTCCTTCAAGACAAAACTAAGAAAAATCAATGAAAAAACAAAACTTACATAAGATTTACATCGTTGATAACATACACCATCACCTCTACTTTAGTTTGATAAAAATCCACCAAATGTCAGCCACTCTGATGGAAACTCCCAATAGGTACATCATTAAATTTGTGCAAAGTGAAAATCAAAGAACAACTTTCAGTTTGAGCGTTTAATTCCGTCAATTCTCACCAGTGATGGCATATTTATTAAAACAATATTTTCTAGTAGTTCAGTGATAAAAATTTATTTGGCAAGCTCTAAAGTCTAACATGAATTAAAAAAAATTGAGTTCATTGAATTTTTTATTTAAAATTTGAAGTGAGGTTGTCTTCCAAAGAAAGATGAGACAAGAAAGTTAGAAATATTTTAATGCTGATGTGAGGCGGTGATGACGAGGAACGAAAAAGAGTAAGAGAGAAGTATTCACGAGAGAATTTATTAGCAGACTAAATTTACATTTGGAAATAAAATACGAATAAGTACGAAATGGCGAAGCAACAGCGATAGCGGATCAAGAATGGTAGGGGAAGCACTTACTGACGAGAGTGTACGTGTGACATATATATATAGTGATCGTGATGATGATGATGATGAAGAACGAGATGAGGTGGGATTTCGTATCAACACCCCCCTTTGACTATATACATACTGGACTACTAATACTGATAAGAATAACACAGAGTCTAATGAACAACAGGTGAAGTTGAGTCATACACCCGTATCCCCGTTCAAAATGTTAGTTTACTGGTTTGCTGTTTGAAAACATACAGCTACCTGATCCGCTTTTAACCGAATTAATTACAAATTTCTATGTAAAAATTAGAATTAGACATATTTGTAAGAATATTTCGCAAGTAGATAAAAACATTCGTCATACAGCAACAAAAAATATTATTTTTATGCAGCAATAAATCAAATTTTAAATTGATTTAACTGAAATTTTTGAACTTCTGAGTTTTATAAAACTACAACATTACCAATTTAATTCGTAATTAAAGGCAATAATTGTGGTAAGAAGAGACCCAGTCAAAGGAAAAGACAATAATTGTTGTAACGGAAATCCCACCTTCTCTCTTTCTTCATCATCATTACAAACACATTATATATATATGTCATATGTACACTCTCGTCACGAAGTGCTTCCCCTACTATTCTCGATCCGATAACGCTGTTGCTTCGCCATTTTGTATTTCGTTTGTGAAACATAATTCAGTCGCTAATAAAATGTCAGTAAAGTAAAAAGTCTCAAGTTCTTTCGATCCTCGTTCTGTACGCCTCACATCATGGTAGCCATCGCTGCGGTAGAACTTTGAGGAGAGACTTAGAAAATTTAAATCGATGAAATAATAATTTTTTCTTAAATTAATTTGCTGCTGTGCAAAAATTTTTTATGTTTTCCATTGAATAATACACAAAGTAATTACCGTGTTTTTCAAGAAGTTTTAACTTGAATGTTAATTTATTTTCAATTTTGAAAAAATTAAAAATTAAATCAAAAAGTAGAAGCTGAAGTTCCAGACTTAATAACGGCCAATCCTGGAAGTCATCGAACGCTAAATCCAGTTAGGACCGCCAAAGAGATCGAGTGAACAGCCAAAGGAAACCTGCTCCCGTCATCGAGGACTCATCGTAGATCCACAAATCAAAGACCCAAATTTTTTCGGCCAACTCAGAACAAAATTTAAGCAGGAAGTACAGAGGTAGACAGCGAAGCATCGAAGACATAAATTATTCATCAGCACAGCGGAAATTATAAGGTAAAATTTTTTGTAAAGGTAATATTTGTTGAAGTAAATTATTTTTCGTGTTTATGCGATTGTGTTTGAACTGAGGCTATTAAATTAAATTTTTTTAAAGTTATTTATGTCCCCTACAATAAAATTGTTTGAAGGAAAAATTGGTGAGTATAATATTGAGAAAGAACAATTAAAGGAATTAATAAAAAAGTTTGAAGGTGAAAAAGTTGTTGATGTAAAGATAGAAACTTATAATTTACCCTATGTTAGATACTTCACAGGCGAGATAATATTAGAATCGTTTGTAATAGATATATCAGGAAGAATTGAAGATATTAGCAGTTTGAAATATATTAAAATTTTAGAATCTTCAGTAAATTATTTTTCGAGCAGAATTTATAGTTCTGATAAATCGAAAGACAAATTTATGAACAGATTCTTTAATTAATTAAATAATAAAACTGGATAATATCGAAAAAGGTAAAAAAGAAAGAAGTGAAAAAGAAAATTTAATTAAGGAAATCGAAAAAGAAACTAAAGAAAATAAGAAATATATAGCTGTTATTAATAGAGAAAAAAGTGTGTTAGGTTTTCGTAAAATTAAAGAAAATATGGCATCCCAAAATGAAATTAAACCCATACAAGCTCCATTGGGAAAGGTATTTAATGGAAAATATTACTTAGACTGGCGCAGGATGATTATTTCAGCTATTAGGGGAGCCGGATATTACGATATTTTCGGGGAACACGAATTCCTACAATTATATATTAATCATATAGATGATTTAAATTTCCGACCCGAAAAAGATATGGTGAATTATTGCAAAATGCAAGACAATGCTAAGGCATTTGTATTAGAAAGAGTATCAAATGAAATCACAAAACAGATAAGGGACTGTAATACAGCAATATTAATGTTAAAAAAGTTAGATAATATTTATGGCACGAAAACTTCGGTCACAGCAAATATGGCAAAGGCAAAATGGATGGAGTTCAGATTTCAGCCTGGTGGAAATATGAAAGGTTTTTTAAAAAAATGGGATGAACTGGTAACTGACGTAAGAGATAGTGGCAAAGAAGTTACTGAAACAGAAGAATTAGAGAATTTGCAATTAGCTTTATGCTACGAACAGGCAATTGCAAAAATGCAATATGAAAATTTACCTTCAGTTGAAAAAAATTTAGATAATTTTAAAAGAATATTGAGAGAGGACTCTGACCAAAAATTTAGGGATCAGACCTTAAAAAAGCAAAATAATAATAATAATAATCAATCGAATAATTATAGAAATAATGGTAATAATAATAATAGATATAATTATAGGGGAAGATATAATAATTATAGAGGTAGGAATAATTATAGAGGAAATGGAAATGGTCATAATAACTATAGGAATGGTAATAGAAATAATTTTAATAGTAATGGTGGTAGTAATAATGGTAATGGTAATGAAACAAACCAAAACCAAAATAATAATATGAACAATAGTGGGAATCGTAATAATAATGGAAATTATAGAGGAAACAATTATAGGGGTAACTCAAATTATAGAGGTAATAACTATAGAGATAATGGTAGAAATTATAATCAAAATAATACGAAATGTTACAAATGTGGGCAATTTGGGCATATAGCACAAAATTGTGGCAATAATAACCCACAACAAAATAATAATAACGTTAATTCTAATAATAATCAGGGAAATTATCTCCCAAAAACGAATGTAAGTCAACCAAATACTAATAAAAAATATAGTGCAGAACAGCAAGTAAAAATGTCTTGCATGGTCAAAAAATTTAATAGGAATAATAATGAATGGTTATTGAATGAATTGATTAATAATAATAAACATAATAATAATGAGAATTATACAATGTTAAAACACAAAGCAATTTTGGATGGAGCTGCAGAAGTACATCTAACGTCTGATTTTAATAAATTAGTAGATGTTAAAAAATTTGTAACTCCAATAAAATTGCAATGTGATGGAAAAAATACATTCTTATATGCCACTCATACAGGAAGAATGGTGATCAAAGTCGAAAATTCCTATAAAACTCAGTCATTGATAGAATTGAATGATGTCCATTATGTGCCGGATCTAAACCTAGATATTATTTCAGCAATAAAAATCACAAATACAGGTATAATCAATATCGACCAACAGAAAGATATTGCGAACATCTACTTCATTGAAAATGCAGAAATAATTATGACTGCAAAAAAAGAGGAAGGAATTTTTTACATATATTATAATGTCGAAAATAAGAATGAAAATATAGATAATAATATTAATAATGATGAACAAAATATAATATGTGCCCCCGTCACTCAAAATATGGATGATGAATGGGATGATTTTACAGTAGAACTGGAAATTTAAGAAGAGGATGTTAATACTGAATCACCTCAGGGGGTGAAAATAATGAAATAATAATAGAAAATAATGAAAATAATAATATTAATACACCACAAATAAACAATAATATAAATAAAAAATTACTAATACGTAGAAGACTTGGGCATTTAAATGCCAGATATCTGCAAAAATTAAAAACTTTAGCAGTTGGCATTCCCGATAATATAAATTTTAGGGATAAAGATTTTGTGAATTGTCAGATATGTTGCATTGCCAATAATTCAAAACTAGGTCATACTGGTATTAGGACGAAACCAACAAGGAAATTAGAGATAGCGTCCTCAGATATTATGGGTCCATTTACGCCCTCTGTGGCAAATCAAAAATATATTTTAACTTTTATAGATCATTTTTTGAAATACACTTTTGTCATGCCTATTGCTAATAAAAGCCAAGTGACAAATGAATTTAAGAACATTATAATATCTATGAAAAATAAATTCCCTGAATATCCCATAGGGACTATAAGATGCGATAATGCAAAGGAATATACCGATGCAAAAATAATAAATTATTGTAATGAGGTTGGCATAACAATGGATTATGTGGTGCCATATTCTCCAAAATTAAACGGTGTTGCCGAAAGGCAAAATCAAACTTTAATGAGGAGAGTACGAGCCATGTTGATTGATGCCAATCTAGACATAAAATATTGGTCATATGCTGTAGTTACATCAGCTTACCTAATTAATAGATGCCCCACAAAGGCAAATGAAGGATATAAAACACCTTATGAATTATTCTATGGAATAAAACCAAACTTAAAAAATCTTAAAGTTTTCGGAGCATTAACTTATAGACATATACCTATAGAAGTTAGAAAACAAAATGCAACGAAAGCAAAAGCAAAATCAATAAATAAAATAGATCCAAAGTTAGCAGACAGAGCCGAAAAAAATATAATGATGGGCTATACAAATACGGGATACTGTCTTAAAGACCCTTATAATACAAAATCCTATATTTCATGTGATGTGAAAATGGATGAAACACAAAATATAAAATCCTTATTAATAAACAATAAACCCTTGACAATAAAATCAGCGAACTATGAATATGATTTAGGGATAATTAACCCAGTTATTATGAATGTCAATATTAGATATAATAAAATATATATAGAGGATAATATTCCTAAAAATTTCTCTGAAATAGATTTAAACCCTTTTAGGGAGGATTGGATTAGGGCCATAAATGACAAATTCAATTCTCTCGATGACATGAAGGTATGGGAAATAGTGGATTATGATCACCAAAAACTTATAGATACGAGGTGGATTTTCACAATAAAATTTGATGAATTTGGAAATCCAAAACCCAAAGCAAGACTTGTGGCAACAGGTTTTAAAGATCGAACCGAATATGGTATTGCCGAAACCCATGGCCCAGTGGCATCGATAGGAACAATAGGATTATTATTATCTATAGTTAATAAGGAGAAATTAATAATGGTACAATATGACGTGAAAACCGCATATTTAAATTCACCAGTAGTAAAACCTATTTTTGTAGGAAGACCTGAGGGAATAAATATAAACACGAATCAAGTACTCGAACTGAAAAAGTCAATTTATGGATTGAAAACATCCGGCGAATCGTGGTATGACTTATTGGACATGAAAGTAAAGGATATGGGCTTTACCAGAACCAAAAGTGATAGATGCTTTTATACAATAATAAATAATAATGAAAAAATTTATTTTTTAACATATGTAGACGATATATTAATTGCATCAAATTCGCAATCATCCATCACTAAAATAAATGAGGAATTGCAGAAGGACTTTACAATTACTATAATAAATAATTCTAGATTTTTCGTAGGTTTAGAAATAGTTAGAAACATTGAAAATAATACAATAATACTTTCACAACATAAACACATAGATAAAACGTTGAAGAAATTTGGAATTTCGGAATTAAAAAATACGAATACCCCTATGGAAACAGGCTTAAAAATAGATAGAATAGAAAATGGTAGAGATGATACTGAATATAGGTCAACGATAGGAGGGCTATTATATTTAGCGAGACTCACAAGACCGGACATATTGTTTCCAGTCAATTTTTTCTCACATTTCCAAAATAATTCCAATGATACACTCAAGAATTATGTAAAAAGAATTTTTAGGTATGTTAACACAACAAAAAATTATAATATAATATATAAATCGGAAGGGGATGGAATACAGGCTTATGTTGACGCCTCATATGCACCCCAAGTTGATGAAACAAATATAGAATTATGTAATCTAAAAAAAGGAAAGTCAATAACTGGATTTATGTTATTTGCTAATGGAGACTTGGTGGAGTGGAATTGCTCTAAGCAGACTATTCACGCCTCATCAAGTACTGCAGCGGAAATAATTGCAGTGTTTGACACTTTAGATACCATAAAAGTCATACATCATATGAATTATGAAATTTTTGGAGAAAAATTGATAGTAGACATAATGGAAGATAATATTTCGACACAGAAAATATGTTCAGGGGGTAGCCAGAAAAAATCGAGAGCCCTAATGATTAAATGCTACTCGATTTTAGAGGCATTGGAAGAAAAGATAATATTTTTTAGAACTGTAAGCTCTGAGAATCAATTAGCCGATATTTTGACTAAATCATTAGATCGTTCAAAATTCGAGAATATAATTGTCAAAATATTGAATGACACTAACATATACACATAATAATATAATAATTCGTTTATTTTAAAGTCATAATATGTTTGAAAATTTTTCATTTCAAAGTACAAGTCGTCCCAAGTCCAAATATAAGTCGTAACATGAAAATAATTGCTGAAAAATTAACCTTCAATTATTGCAAAAAAAGTACTTAACAATACCATTTTACTAGAAAATTCTTGCAAGAGATAGATACTCGATTTCTCAAAAATTGCAACAAAGAAAACGGCATTAAAATCAAGCAAGAATAAACCCTACAATTTGTATAATAAAAACCCTATACATTTTCAAACTAGCGTGAGAGAAATACACGAAATATTCCCACACAATTTGATGAAAGAAAATCCTCTAACAATGAACACAATAAAGATTAAAACCCATTACATGACCACAATTATGATAAATCGAAAGAAGGTTGCCTTATCGTAAAACATGTTAAACGCCAGTTCAAATATAATAGCAATACACGAAAGATAATAAACGATGCAACGTATATTATTCTACAATCTTTTACATGTCATGTTATTTAGATAAGATACGAAACATAACGTTCCTTTAAATTCAACGAACCCGTAATCGGAAATACCTTTGTCGATTTTTTTTCTCTCTTTTCCTTTAATGTAATATGTGTACGTGAATATTTTTTTTCTAATTTTTATTTTTTCCACACTTGAAATATATGATGAATGAATCATCCGTTACTCATAATATCTTTGCATGTTACCAATTTTTGTATTTTTAATAATTTCTTTTGGCTTTTCGCATATACCAGTTTTATATCATATATTAATATTGAATATTCCATGCATGTTACCATATTTATATTTATTTATTTATTTATTTATTTTACTCAATTATTTTATTTACTCTCGAAGCACAGCACAGCAAAATTTTTTTTAGGAACCAAAGTTACCATAATAATATTCAAATAATATGATGTCAATATTTTTATTTTTTATTTTTGAAATTTTTTATTATGCATATATCATTTTTTGTACTTAACATTTTTTTTAGAAATAATAATAATTCATTTACTTTCAGCGTACAACATGATGAAGAATTCAAACGGTAAAATTTCAGGGGGGTGTTGTAACGGAAATCCCACCTTCTCTCTTTCTTCATCATCATCACGAACACATTATATATATATGTCATATGTACACTCTTGTCACGAAGTGCTTCCCCTACTATTCTCGATCCGATAACGCTGTTGCTTCGCCATTTCGTATTTCGTTTGTGAAACATAATTCAGTCGCTAATAAAATGTCAGTAAAGTAAAAAGTCTCAAGTTCTTTCGATCCTCGTTCTGTACGCCTCACATCAATAATTAATAAATTTGATAATGAACTAACATTTTGAACAGGGATACGCCTGTTTGTTTTGAACACAGCTTTTTATCAGTATTAGCAGTCCAGTATGTATATAGGCAAAAGATAGGACTACACCGACTTACACCAACCCATACCAGGAGGGCGATTCCACAAATGCAGGAATGTTATGTGATTTTGCGCCAAGTTTTACTTAAATATTTGTGGAATATCCCTACCGGTGTAGGTTGGTTTAAGTCTTTGACTATATACATACTGGACTGCTAATACTGATAAGAATAACACAGAGTCTAATGAACAACTGGTGAAGTTGAGTCAGACACCCGTATCCCCGTTTAAAATGTTAGTTTACTGGTTTGCTGTTTAAAAACATAGAGCTACCTGATCCGCATTTAACCAAATTAATTACAAATTTCTATGTAAAAATTAGAATTAGACATATTTGTAAGAATATTTCGCAATTAGATAAAAACATTCGTCATACAGCAACAAAAAATATTATTTTTATGCATCAATAAATCAAATTTTAAATTGATATAATTGAAATTTTTGAACTTCTGAGTTTTATAAAACTACAATATTACCGATTTAATTCGTAATTAAAAGCAATAATTGTGGTAAGAAGAGACCTAGTCAAAGGAAAAGACAATAAGTATTAATAAATTTGATAATGAACTAACATTTTGAACAGGGATACGCCTGTTTGTTTTGAACACAGCTTTTTATCAGTATTAGCAGTCCAGTATGTATATAGTATTGAGTTATTCTTCTTCTAGCGTAGGATCGGTTTTCGTATAATTATTAAAACACTGAAGAACCAAGAACAAATTCATAAATCGTATAATTAATCGATTCGTATTACACACATTAAAAAGATCGCGAAAGTTCGTCAAATTGAAAATCATTAATTAATAGAAGAGACTAGAAAAATTGGAAGCCACCAAAAACGTTGAGTTCCAAAACCAATGTTACTGAGCAAAAGGTATTTTCATAAATATATCTATCACAGACAAAATATATACGTCATTTATAAAATATATTCGGATGTGGAATTGGATCCATTCGTAAAGCCAAAAAGGAGTCATATAAATCAACACCCCCCCTCAATTCCATATCCGATCACAATTATATTAACGATCCGCTAATTACAAACATTACAAATTATTAAATAATTTCGACATTAACTTGTGATGCTGCGGACCATTAAGGCTTTTCGTTAGCACGTCTGCTATCTGATCGGTCGTTGACACCTTGACAAGTTTGATGACCCCATCACGGACAGCGTCTTTCGTTATGTGGTAGGCAATGTCAATATGTTTCGTACGTCGCGTT
This sequence comes from Ericerus pela, assembly GCA_011428145.1. NCBI lineage: Eukaryota > Metazoa > Arthropoda > Insecta > Hemiptera > Coccidae > Ericerus > Ericerus pela. Next base: position 3,646,390 of record WOFM01000549.1, on the reverse strand, counting down.
TCTCTGGTCTTAGCTATTGCGATAGCGCCGGAGTTGTCTTCGTAGACTGGAACTGGAACCAAATCATTGCGCTCGTAGCCCATTTCCACCATTAAATTTAGTAGGCCCTTGATCTCTGTAGTAGCTAACTCCAGAGCAACAAACTCTGCCTCCGATGATGATCGTGCGACACTACTCTGCTTTTTCGTTCGCCAGACTACTGGATTACCATGTACACAGAGTAGAACACCAGATGTAGACCTGCGATCATTTGCGTCGCCTGCCCAATCTGAATCTGCGTAGCCAGTGATGATTTCCTCGGCACCAGTCCCAAAATTCAAACATTGATTGATTGTGCCGAGCAAATAACGTAGCACTCGTTTCGCGTACTTGAACAACATCTCCGTCGGCGTATTCTGATGTCGGCTCAAGACGTTAACAGCGTACATGATGTCTGGTCTCGTACCATGCGCAATATAATTCAGACAACCAATAATCTCGCGATAGGGTAGCTCTCGACGGATATCGCGTTCGTCGATTTCGATTTTCAAACCAAACTCCATTGGCGTACTGACTGGTCGTGAGTCTTTCATACCAAACCGCTCAATAACAGCTTCGATATACGGTCGTTGATGAAGTTGGATACATTGACCTTCTATATCTCGTGAAATAACCAAACCTAAAAACTTAGAAGGCACATCTACAACCTTTACATTAAATGCAGATTTCAATACATTTATGGTAAAATCGATTTTGTGTTCGTTGTTACTCGCGATCAAAATATCGTCTACATAAACTAAAATAAATACATTTTCATTTTCGTTTCTAAAAATACACGGACAAGTTTTTAATGCGTGAAAATTATTCTTTTCTAAAAACGTTTCTAGAGTATCGTTCCAAATTTTTGCGGCAGTATCTAAACCATAAAGGGCTTTGTTAAGTTTCCAAACATAATCATTATTATTATTCGCGTTACAATATTTATACGATTTACACCCTTCAGGTATTTCCACATAAATGTCTTCGTTCAATTTTCCATTTAAAAATGCCGTTACAAAATCTAATTGTTTAAGTCTCAACTTATGAAAATTAATAATCGATAAAAACGTACGCACAACTTCTAATTTAGGTACCGGCGAGTAAATGTCTTTTAAATCGTGATTATTTAACATACAACCAAGTGCGACTAAACGAGCTTTAAATAAACTATTAACATTTTCAATACTTTTCTTCGCGAACACCCACCGGGTACGTATCACTTTCGTTTTCGCGTCGTTACGTTTAATTACAGAATATACGTTATTTTCGATTAATGAATTCAATTCAGCGTTAATCGCGTTCAACCAACTTTCTCGATCAGGACTATTAACCGCTTCTGCATACGTCGTTGGTAACCCCACCTCTACGTTTATGTGCAGAGCATAAGCGAAATTCGATTCAGCTTCTTGGATTAGTTCTTCGTTGTTGGATATGATCTCGTTTTCCAGATCACTGTAGTTACCAAACTGAACCGGATTAAAATCTTTGAATGTTTTCGTTTCGTCGACTTCAACGTTTGATGATCTCTCGTAGCGTTTCGTTACTGGATCATACAGCAAATAACCAGTGTCTGTATTACCTACAACAAACATTAGCTTACTGCGAGGATCTAACTTCGTTGTATTTGGAGTTTCAATTTTGACGTAGGCTAAACTTCCAAAAACTCGTATTTTACTGATGTTCGGTTTTCTGCCAACCCAACTGTTCGTATGGCGTTACAAAGTCATTGGCTCTCGTTGGTACTCGATTCAGCAAATAATTCGCATGTTCTACCGCATATGGCCATAATTCTAAAGCTGCTCCTGATTCAAACATTAACGCACGCGTATAATTTAATAATGTTCTGTTATACCGTTCTACACGTCCTTGATGCTCGTGATGGTATGGTGCTGCATACTCGTTGCGTATACCATTTCGTTTACACATTTCTTTAAATGAATTCGATGTGAATTCACCACCGTTGTCTGCTCTTATTTCCACCACAGGATTCTGATGGAACGTTTTCATCAATTCAACGTATTCTTGAATCGTATCGGCTGCGTCGCTTTTTCGATCTAAAACTTTTATTATTACGTAATGTGTAAAATCGTCAACAATTACCAAAATCCATTTCTTTGGCACCACGTTACTGCGAGTTGAAACTTCGTTGAGATCTACGTAGACTATCTCACCAGGCTTCGTTGCTTTTCTACGTTCGGCGTTGAATGGCTTTCTCGTCTGCTTCGCTTCTTGGCATACGGAGCACGTTCTGTCTTTGAGGGAAGAGAAATCGTTAAAATTCATACCTTTGACGATGTTGGATAACTTTTCCAGGTATGTTACGTTCAGATGACCCATTCGTTTATGCCATAACTCAGCGACTTCGTTGACATTCGTTACAAGAGCGTAGGATTTTCTAAGATCGACGTCCTCATTTACCATTACTCGAACTCGTATCAAGTTATTCTCCAGTTGACCTCGTAGAATCAGCTTGCCACCTTTACCAACTAAGGCTTCGTTGTCGCGAAAAACTATCGTATAGCCACCTTTCATAAGCTTAGTTACTGAAAGTAAATTCGTTCGCAAATTAGGTACATATAAAACATCTTTTATTACAAGATTTTGCGTTAAATCGCCGTCGACAAAAACCGCATTAATATCGCCACTTTCACTTGAATGTAACGCACTATTTTTATTCGCGCTATTTATCGTAACCGGATTTTTATAAATGCTGTCTGGAATAAAATTTGAAGCATCACCGGACATATTGTCTGAAGCTCCACTATCTAGAACAAATTCTATTTCATTACTAGATTTAGAACACAAATTTAAAGCATACCGTTCTTCATTACATTCACGATTAAAATTAACTTCAGCAAAATTTACGTTACTCATTCTTTCACTATTTACAGCTGGTACGTTGGTTTTCGTTGGATTTGTTGTGGCTTCGTTTGCTTGTCGTACTTGATGCTGATTATTCGTTTTACTGGAGCGTTGATCGTCATTGGTTCTCACATGGTTCCCGAATTTAGGACAATGTCTACCAATATGACCGAAATTATTACATCTGAAACATTTAATATTCTCGTTTCTCGAATTACCGTTAAATCTCTTAAAACCGTTACTGCCGTTGCTATAGTTTCGATTCACGTTAGCGTTACCATATCGTTGATCGTTTCGTTGATCATTTCGTTGGTTTCTATAACCGCCGTTATTTCTAAATGTCTTGGAATACATAGCCTGCTTTTCAGCCTCTTTATATTCGTGACTGTCTTTATACGTAGTCTCTTCAGTCAACAATAAACTTTTAATATATTGAAAGTTTCTTTGCTCACCTGACAGTGAATTTACTACCGTCCTTACGTGTGACCATCGTTCAGGCATCGTTTTTAGCAGCCAAGCAACCTTTAGCGTAAATGGAAGACGTTCATTCGCATTTTCTAATATAGCACAATATTTTTCAAATTCTGCTATATGATCTTCTAATGGATTTTTCAAATCGTATTGCATTGCACCAATTTTCGTTTGTACAACGATCACGTCAACTGGACCAGTTCGTTCATACATTGGATCAAGAATCTGAAACAATTCTAAAGGCGTATTTGCAGCATTTACAGTCGTTTGTCTCACAGTATCTAAACGGTTATATATATACGCAAATGCTTTTCCTTCTCTCATCTGTCTTGCTGTCAAAGCAACTTGAGCATTTCCTTCATTATTCGGAATGTACTCACTGAGAGTATCTAGCCAGCCGTTAGCTCTCAGATTCACACGAATTAATTTCTTCCATGCTGTATAATTTTTACCATTGAATATCTGACTTTTTAATACCAGATCGTTTTGAGATTCCATACTTTCGTTTATGTTTAAAATATGAATAATTGGAACATTACCGTTTTCGTTTACACCGTTTAAATCGTTTAAATCGATCAAATCGTTTACTTCGTTCACTTCGTTTTCGTTGATCACTGGATTCACCGGATCTACCACGTTTTCAGCTTGGTCATGAACAATAGGAATTCTTCTACCTGATCTCAGTTCTCGAAAATCGATTCGTTGATCTTCACCGTTGGAATCAGCCAGATTGTTGGAAACCAAACGTCAAAAATAATTAATTAAAATCGTAGCTCAGTTCAATAATTACCACAGTGAGAATCTAGACAAAAGATCACGTCAACAATGGTTCCTCAGTAACCTTGCTCTGCTACCATATTGAGTTATTCTTCTTCTAGCGTAGGATCGGTTTTCGTATAATTATTAAAACACTGAAGAACCAAGAACAAATTCATAAATCGTATAATTAATCGATTCGTATTACACACATTAAAAAGATCGCGAAAGTTCGTCAAATTGAAAATCATTAATTAATAGAAGAGACTAGAAAAATTGGAAGCCACCAAAAACGTTGAGTTCCAAAACCAATGTTACTGAGCAAAAGGTATTTTCATAAATATATCTATCACAGACAAAATATATACGTCATTTATAAAATATATTCGGATGTGGAATTGGATCCATTCGTAAAGCCAAAAAGGAGTCATATAAATCAACATATAGTCAAAGGTGTAAGTTAGTGTGATCCTATCAAACAGAGTTATTTTTATCAGTGGCCAGTGTGGCCAGCTCACTGAATTGAATACCAGCTTCTTCTTCTCCACGAATCACAATTCAAATCCAAGTCCACTTCCACTTCCGGTTCGGTTTCCGAGGTTTCCGGTTTTCCGTCTCTCTCGTGGATTGATTGTTTTATTTCATTTCGTTCCCTAAATTGTTGGGTTTTGTCGGAACAAGTTGTTGTTTATATAATTCATTATATTCATTTTTCGAAGAATTTTGTAGTTTTTTGTAAATGTAGAAAATATCCCAAAAATTATTAATTTCTTCAATCATCATGAATTTAGTGAGTGCTGTGAAGAATTACATCGCCAAAATGACTGATGAAAGTGGTCCTGGCATGAAAGTACTCTTAATGGATAAGGAGACGGTAACTTCAGATCTCTCCCTTTTATTTACCCTCTTTTACCCAGTTAAACTTATAATTCTTACTCTTACGTGTTTTTAGACGAGTATCGTCAGTATGGTCTATAGTCAGTCGGAAATTCTCCAACGCGAAGTATATCTTTTTGAAAGAATTGACATGATAACAGAAAATGAAGCCATGAAACACTTGAAATGTATCGTTTTTCTTCGACCTACAAGAGAAAATATTTCCTTGCTCTCTCGCGAGTTACAAAACTCTCGTTACGGAGTTTATTACATTTGTATGTTTTGGTGGTATAAATTAATATACTTTTACTCTGAAACATAACGAAATAAAATCCATATGTTGGTAGATATGAGTAATATAATATCAAAAACCGACATCAAAACGCTGGCGGAAAATGATGAACAAGAAGTTGTTCGAGAATTAGAAGAATTCTTTGCCGATTACTTAGCCATTTCACCGCATTTATTCTCTTTAAATATACCCGTATGTGTTCAAGGTATGAAACTTCATCTATGTTATTGTAAGATACGAATTCGTGAAGTTTTGATGTATGATATTTTTAGGAAATTTATGGGGCCCTGTCCAACTTCAGCGTTGTATGCAAGGAATTGCTGCCGTACTTTTGTCTTTAAAAAAAATTCCTGTCATTCGTTACCAAGGTTCCTCAGAACTTGTGAAAAGACTGGCTGAAAAAATTGGAGTATGGACTTTCATCCTTAATATTTTTTTTCAACGTTATACCTTTAAAATTTAATTAATTTTTTTTTAGGATCTGATTTACAAAGAGAGCTCGCTGTTTGATTTTCGGAGTGATAATCCATCCGTTCTGTTAATATTAGATAGGCGAGAAGATCCGTTTACTCCTCTTTTAACGCAAGTGTGTATTTAAGAAGAATTTATGAGATAATTTGGAATACGTATTGAATTATGTATTATTTGTAGTGGACTTACCAAGCTATGGTTCATGAAATTTTCACTATAAATAACAATCGAGTTGACTTGCGTCATATAGACGGTATAACCAAAGAATTACAAGAAGTGTTACTCTCGCCATTGCAAGATGAATTCTATGCTCAGGTTTGTTCATTTTTAATAAGCTTTCGCATCGTAATTCAAATTATTCGTTATTTGTAGTGCATGCTAGAAGAACAATGTCACTTTAGGGTGTTTTTTGTCCTAGTTTTCGTTGCCAAAGCTTCGTACTTTTCACAGATTTTAACAAAAAAGTAAAGTTAAATTGGAAAGTAATATTATCATAAAATCACGTAACTTTCTTCTTGTTATTCACCTAAGCTTTGATTGCTTCAGTTTTTTATTGTTTTAATCTCATCTATTTTCGTGTTGTTCAGAATATGTTTAAAAATTACGGAGAAATTGGGCAAACTATCAAAGGTTTAATGGATGAGTATCAGTTGAAATCGAAAAGCCATCAGAAACTCGAAAGCATCGGAGATATGAAAGCGTTTATTGAAAATTATCCCCAATTCAAAGTTCGTTTTACTGAAAATTTTGTTATTTGTCAAAAAGAAAACATATGTAATCTGAAATTAGTTGATTTCAGAAAATGTCTGGCACTGTATCTAAACATGTAACTATCGTTGGAGAATTATCGACTGTCGTTACTGAACGCAATTTGTTGGAAGTGTCTGAAATTGAACAGCAAATTACTTGTCAAAATCAGCACACGCAACAATTACAGGTAGTAAAAGAAGACTGTTTTATCTGTTCTGAATTTTTAATATTTTATATTCATTACGTTTCTAACGTCATTTCAGAAAATAAAAAAAATTCTATCCAGTGATCGAATAAGACCTGAGGAAGCTGCCAAGTTAGTCATGTTATATGCGTTGAAATATGCTACGCATCCGAATAATCACATCACTGGATTAATTAATACTTTAGCTAATGAAAATAATGTTCCTACACGTTTAATTCAGGTAATATGCAAAATTTTTTTATTTTTTTGATTTCGCCAAAAAAAACTACACGTACGTTTGAAAATATTTACTTCAATATCATATCGAGTGAAAGAAATCGATGTTTTTTCACATTTAATTGAGAATATGTCGGTAGTCTATTCGTGTAGTTTCATACCAGTCTCCAGCTATTCTCATCCACAGCTTAAATCCATTCACGATTTTTTGTTGCTTGGCTTTTCGACGCTTTGCTTTCATTCCGAAAAGCTATACTGTGTGTGAAATGTTATTACTTGCAGTTAATTCACAAAGTCATTGAATATGGCAATAAACAATCACATATTAGTGATAATTTTGGAACACAAGAAGCTGTCATCCAAGTCACAAAACGGATTTTCAAGGTTAGATATTTCATCGTTTCTTCCTTTGTCTTCATTGTGAAATTATTAAATTAATGCATTTTCTAGGATCTGCAAGGTGTAGAAAATATTTACACGCAGCATACTCCTATTTTAAAGGAAACACTAGAAGATCTACTCAAAGGACGGTTGAAAGAAAGCAGTTTCCCCTACTTAAATTCCCAAAATATAACATCTTCGAGGTAAATTACATTAAAAATTGGGTTCCCGTGCGTATAAAATCATTCTCTGTTACGTGTTTGACTTGTTAACAGACCAGTTGATATAATCGTATTCATTGTCGGCGGGACGACGTACGAGGAGTCTCTAGCTGTGCATCAATTAAATTATGCGTACCCTCAGGCGAGAATCATTTTAGGTGGTTCCACCATACACAACTCGACAAGTTTCTTAAAAGAAGTTGATTCTGTAATATTAGACATTCCTCCCACTGGTAACAAATCTCAGGCTCTGAAGAACGCTACTCAGCGTTCGAACAAATTATCTCGTTTTTCCTAGAAAATCATCCTGTTACCCCTACTTAAAAGTACAATGTTCTTATGCGTTATTTTCCTTTCGCTTTAACTCTTTTCTTGTTATTTATTCTCTTTTTTGTACCTGCTTCAAATAAATATTTTGTTTGCGAAATATTTTTTATTTGACCATGATTCACGAGTTATTATAGGTACGTTATTTGAACTGGACTAAGTCATTACTTTTTTCAGTCCATAAACCTAGGAAGGTTTTAAAATTTTTCCAGGCGTTTTGGTAAGAAGCTGCTTTCTGCTTAATTTCATAGTATGTGTAATCGTTGTACGCATTTTCGGTAACTGATTTAAAAGTCTGTAAGAACATCCTTTTCGTAATGGACAAGGGTTGAGCTCGAGAACTAGTTTTTTTCGTCCACCCAAGACGCCGACCTTCGACAAGAACTTCATGATTCCTAAATGAATGAAAAACATTAATATTTACATTTCGCATAGGTGAGCTAAAATTATCGCCGCGTCCATATTCCTATATTTAGACGTATTCCTACGTCAAAAGAAGAAACTACGAGAGCAGAAAATTTTCTTTCTCTTACATAGATGAAAATCAAAATACTATACTGCATTAGTTTATAACTGTCTTCCAAAAAAAAAAAAAAAAAAAAAAAAAAAAAAAGACGGAACAATAGGCGTGAAATTCTCTTGCAGTTCTCATTTCATTCCAACATTTACATGATTTTCATCAACGTATTTTCACTTCTCTACTTTCTTCTGGTCTTGTGAACACATTTAGAATGTAGTATTAATGTTTTTGCTAAGTCAGTTTACCTCGGTTACTTGCAAAATTACTGGATTTATTTTGATGAAACTTTCATCGATCCAATCCTTCAAAATCTTCAAATAAGTAAACTTAACGCTCTTGAAGAAAAGAAAAAAAGAGGTAAATAATAAAATGTGATTCACATGCTTCTTTCAGAAATACCGAATATAATAATCAAACCCCTATAAAAATCCCAGATGCGCCTACATACTTATCGAAATTTTCACTTACATTTTAGGCACATTACACCACAGAATTCCACACGGCGACGGTTTTCCAGGAATTCCACAGAGACGCTTGCAAAACTTGAATTCCAAATTTGAATGTAACAATACCGGGCATCGATTAATCTCGGCCACCGCTGAATTTCTATTGATGACGGCTCTGTTCAAAGCTTCTCGAAAATACAGACTGTCATGATTTCCAATAATAATGCTAGACAGATAAATGGGTTCGGGCAACAATAATGATAATAAAGCTCCTTGGATACCGACACAATTCCAACGTAAAATTTTATCACTGCAGGACACAGACATGGTTGGATCTCCTCGACCAGGTTTAGTTCGCACACAGCCAACAACATGATAACAGGAACCAGCTTGTTTTGGATCCGGATTTCTTTCATGAGGCAAACATTTAGCTCCGGTTCTGTGAATATCATCGACAACATCACCAATGTCGGAGTTCAGAAACATTTCTGCGTCCATTCTTCTTCTCTTCGCAGCTTTATTATAATCCGTTATCTCTTCTGAAGTAACAGCCGTCATCAATTCATTCGCCGCCTTATCCAGATTAATCTCTTGAATACTGCACTTGGGAAATATAGCAGCGTCTCCACACGGCATATGACTTGAAAAAAAATGAAACGTGACTGGTCGAATTATGCTGTATTTCCTTCCTCCGTCGAGACTAGTTAGAATATGCGACTTTCCCTTCAGTTTTGCACATTTAATTTGGTCATAGAGATATTTCAAAAATCCTCGCCTTGCCAGCACCTAAATAAACAAAATGAACCTTACAATGCATATTTTTAGGAAGAAAATCGTTTTAATTCCAAACCATAACATAAGCCAGTTTCGAAAATACTGAGTTTATTGGAATTTGTTGACAGTAATTAGATCATATTCATAACCATATGACATCATGAATCAAAAAATGAATCAACACAACAGGAAATATTTTCTGGCAAAATTATGTTATAGGTGAATGAAAACGACCCATTAACAAAAAACCCCGGCAAATAATTTGGTTTCAAAATAGACTCTTAGGAAAAAATTGATGATATGTTATGTTAATAAATTACCTCGGCATGACTGTCGTTGATTATATCACCGCATGGACTCAATTTTCTTTTCCCGATACACTTGGAACCTGTGGCGATGGAAATGACCTCCAACTTTCCATTATCATGTTTAATAATTGCTGCTAAATAGGTCCACTCGTTTTCAACGGGTTTTCCCGATTTCGGCAGTTTTTCAAATTTTTCATAACACACACGTGCAACTTGATCAGCAAATTGGGAATCGAAATTTTGATTGTTCATTATTTTCCCACAATCAAGGTCGTTGAAAATAAAATATATTCTTATAATCACAGTAACTTAAAATGAATAATTATAAAACGACTTAATTCTATATTAGATTGATTTTTAAAATGGCTGTTATCGAACAATGTCTGGGTTCCAAGCGTATTTCTTTTTCAGACCAGCATTATTTAATGCATTCATTTCTTGATCCGAAAGGGCCTTATTTAGATTGGCGTTGGCTTCGATACGTTCCGGGGTAACAGACTTGGGTACTATAGCTAAAATAAACAATTATCGTTAAAATTCTTAGCGTAAGCAAGGATCGAAGAACACTGAATAGTATAACCGTTTTAGACCAACCATAATTTCGCTGTAGAGCCCACCGTAGTAACACCTGAGCAGGGGATAATCCAGTTTGACGGGCGATATTCACAACTACTGGATCCGTCACTAAATTTTTGTTGGAAGTTCCACCCAACGAACTGTAAGCTTGGAGCAAAATTTTACGTTCCTTACAAATACTATGCAATTCTTTAGTTTGTTGCCAATGAGGATGAAATTCAACCTACAAATGAAACACGTATAACTCAACAATTTCTAGATGTTTTCGTAGTGAGAAATAACAGTAAAATTTACGAACCTGGTTGACCGCAGGTATAACTGAGCTAGTCTTTAGCAGCTGGTTAATATGTTCGGCGGTGTAATTAGAAACACCTATTGATTTTAGAACACCTTTTCCACTATCGTGCAATTTTGACAGTGTTTCCCACGTTTTAGAACGGATTGCAATATTAGATGGATCTCCAGGAGAAATTCCAGACGCTGCAGGCCAGTGTATCAAATACAAATCTAAGTAAGGTGTGTCTAAATTTTGCAAAGAGTTGTACACAGCGTTTATAACTCGCTCTTCGCTACCGTGATCATGCGGAGCTGAAAAATAGACAAATTATGCATTATAACACAAGGGGGTAACGAAATCATTACATTTAATAACATAGGATGACAAATACCTAGTTTTGAAGTAATGAAAATGTCTTCTCGGCGTAAATTATACTTTGGTAACAATTTCTTCAAAGCATAACCAATGTCAGCTTCGTTTCTATAGACTGCAGCAGTATCTGAGAAAATTTCAAATTATCAAATACGTTTTAAATTGGGCAAAGCAAACAGAAATTCAACAAGTTTGAAAAATTTCTCACCAATTGCTCGAAATCCAGCTTTCAACGCAGCATCCAAGACTTTAAAAATCGTGTTTCTTCCAGTTATCTGATACGTACCGACTGAAAAATAAGAAATAAGTAGATTAAATTCCCCAAAAAATTACGAATGATCACAACTCAATGTTCCAAATTTGAAAGTAGTACGTACAACAAATTATTGGAAAAACCCTGCCACTGTTGAGAGATGCTTTAACACTGATAACGGGTTCGTCGTGAGAATTAGGCAAAATGAACATTATATTTAGTATTGATATTGACGGTATTCAGTATGACGAATATAACGGATGCAAAATTTAAAAAGCTTGAAACAATAAATATAGTACTGTTATTCAATCCATATTGTTAATAATATAAATATAGGTAAATACGTTCTTATTTCAAGCACAATTACTGAAAGTCTGAAAAACTGAAATACGTCTTGGTAATGTTAATGAAAAACAAGCTATCAATACACTACTAGCTAACACGATGCCACAAACTAAGTTAAAATCTACTCGACAGCATCCTACGATTAGAATTGTTTCCGTTGACTCTTGTAGGGAATTAGTCAACTCGGGAAATCCCCCAAATTTCAAAATTCCGATGAATGGGGAAGTATTAATTCGGGTGTTTGACTCATAAAATAATTTTATTTTCTCTGACGTCATCAATTCATCATTTACTCCTGGAATAAGTAATAGTATTTTGCATTCTTGACTTGCATTAACTAATAACTACTAATTGTCATATGTCACTGATGTAATTCGCCATAATCAGATTAAGTAAGATCAATGTTTTCACATTAGAGAAAAAACGTTCAAGAATACGACCCAGTCACTGATTGTAAGTCTAGCCGTATTTTATTTTTAGCTCTGTTTCTGTATTGTAATCTGTATATCGAGTTCAATTGAGTTATAAATTTTATTATTGTTCTTGATCAAACATTAGAAATCAACTTTTCCAATATCTTTCCATCGAATTCAGCGAGTGTAAATCAAGACGTTAATGATTTTGCAAAATAAAAATTTTATTAATTCCTGATCGCATTTTTCTTCAAAATTCAAATTCGATTCCATCTGCGAAAATGCGAAGATTGTTTCATGTTTAAACAAACGACGAATCAAGAATCAGAAATAAGTAATAGTGTAGGTAATGGTAATGGTAATGGTATACCCGACAAATTATTTTGAATTACGTAAGTAATTTTTTTCTCTTTATATTTTGTTTCAGTACGTTATTAATTTTACGATTGAATGCTCTTGTTGCAGACAGAAAATCGGATAACACTGTAAAATGATGTATTAGGGTTGGACATAGTACCTGGAGAAATTTCTTTACCGTTCCGAATGTGTGTAATAAGTTTTATGCAGGGCCGTAACTAGGTACAAAGTGGATTAGTAAACTTGGAAAAACTACAGGTAATATATGAACTCACATCCTTTACTCTTAAAATGACGCAAAAAATTTGAAAATTTTCGAGTAGTTTATTTTTAAATGCCAGTTGAATGAAAAATGATAGGGGGAGGATTTGGACACTTTCTAATTCTGCTGTTTTTTGTTGTTTTTGCATAGAATGCCGCGATTTTATAAAAGAAAAAACCCCTCAAACACAGTCAACGAGCGTGGGTTGAGAACTGCTATACGAAGTATCTTCTGCATCCATCTGATGATGGAATTCGATCGTTAGCGGTCAAATACAATGTTAAAAAGTCCACTCTTCACTATCGAATAACCAACATAAAAAAAGACAAAAAGCTTCTGAAAATGTGGATGGAAGGTGGACAATTCGAAGAACTAACTCCCAGCGGTCTACAAATGGTATAACAAAAAATAAATACTCCGCTTTCCCAATTTTTTAATACTGAAGAAGAACTGTGCCTTGCCGATTATGCTGTAGAAGCCTGTAATTTGAGTTTTGGTTAACTACAGTGAAAACTAGAAAACTTGCTTACAAATTTGCAATGATTTTGAAGAAGAAAGTTCCTGAAAAGTGGCACGATGATAAAGCTGCTTCTATAGAATGGTATAAAGGATTTATGAATAGAAATTCTTCTCTAAGTTTACGAAAACCTGAAAATACGAGCTTGGCCAGAACAAATGCGTATAAAAAAGAAACAGTAAATCAGTTTTTTGATACTTACGGAGCTTTAATGAGACAGCACGCATTTCTACCTAATAAAATTTATAACTCAGTTTGAAATACACCACAATGTGTTAAAATTTTAAGTTTTGTTTGAAAAAGTAAACGTATTTCATAAAATTTAGTGTGAATTTATTTAAAAAATTACATTTTTCAGCGTGTCCAAATCCTCCCCATGTCGTGTCCAAAGCCTCCACCCACTATCCGGGTCTCCACCCAAACTGCGATTTTTTCAAAGTCGAATAACTTTTTGGTGCGATCTGTGCATTCGCACAGGGCGGCAGAGTGCAAGGGCGCCATACTAACCGAAAAAAATAAATATCTGCCACCCATCAACCTCAGTGTGTATTTTTCAAGTATCAAATTTTGTAATGGCTGCCATTCAAAAACTAGCTGACCAATTTCGCTCAAATTCAAAACCAAACCAGTCCCTAATAGTCTCCAACTACCATAAAAATTTCGAGCCAAAATCTTTTAATTTACGAGAATTATCGTGATGACGACGTGGTGGGTTTGCAAAACTTTAAGAACCCGTTCCTCCGAAACTACTGAATGAATTTCAACAATTTTAACACGAATGTGTTGCCCATGAAAACGTGTAACACTATCTTAAGTTTAATTGGCATAAGTCAAAAAGCAGAGGCTCCACAGACTCCCAAAAAATGCCAAAATCAGTAAAAAAAGTTTCAAATTTGTAATGGCTGCCATTCGAAAACCAATCAACCGATTTCGCTCAAATTCAATACTAAATCAGTCCCAAATACAGAGTGACCCAAAAGTTGTGCAACCCAAACATTCAACTGTAAAAATTCCAAAAAAAGAGATAGAAGGCTGAAATTTTGCACTCTTGTAGGAGTGGGTTACTCAATTATTTATGCAAAATTTCAGCTATTTATCTACAGTAGTCTAAATTTTGAGTAATTTTTGATTTTTAATTTTAATTTTTGTATTTGTGGCAAAACAAACTTTAAAATATTTTAAGTTGCCAATAGCTCTGTTTTACACCAACCTACACCAGGAGGGCGATTCCACAAATGTAGAAATGTTATGTGATTTTATGCCAAGTTTTACTTGAATATTTTAGGAATATTCCTACCAGTGTAAGTTGGTGTAAGTCAGTGTAATCCTATCAAACAGAGCTAATGTTTTCCAAAAATTCTGAAACTTGCCACAATAATGGAGGATGATTACCAGATTAAGCAGGTAAAGTTTCACTTACTTATCTTAATTTTTTTTTTGAGAATTTTCCTAGTGATCTGTACGCATTAAAAATGAATCAAAAAATTTTAAACTGCAAAAATTTTCAAAAAATTTTGAAACATAGGACAATGATAGGGAAATGGTTACTTAATTATGTGATTATGCAACTTTTCGTAAGCACTGAATAAAAAGTTACATAACTGCTCATTGCAGGTGTTATTGAGGAAAAAACATTGATGTATGAAAAGTTGCATACCCAAACAAATTTAAAAAAACTGTTATGACAAAATTCTGCCATAAAGTAAAGTACTGCACCCAAGTGGGGATCAAGGGAAAGGATGAAAAAAAATTTTTGATATTAAAAAATTTTTTTTATTTGTTTTGAAAGCATTGTATAGACTATAGAAAAAGTTCCTAAAAAAACAAGGATGAAGGTACTGATGTTAAACTTTACCCGTTTAATCAGGTAATCATTCTCTATTATTGTACCAAGTTTCAGAATGTTTTGAGAACTTTTACCATTAAAAATTTTTCAAAGTTTATTTTTCAAACATGGTAAAATTATAATTAAAAATCAAAAATTCCTCAAAGTTAGATTATTACAGATACAGAGCTGAAACTTTGCATGAATAATTGAGTAATCAACTTCTGCAACTGTGCCAAGACTCAGCCTTGTATCTCTTTTTTCAAAATTTTTACATTTGAAGGTTTGGGTTGCAGGACTTTTGGGTCACCCAGTAGTTTAAAACTACCATAACAATTTCAAGTCAAAATATAAAAATTTACAGGAGTTATCGTGATGACAACATGCTGGGTTTGCAACACTTTGAGAACCCCTTCCTCAAAAACTAACAAATTAATTTCAAAAATTTTAACACGAACGTGTAGCCCAGGAATGCTTCTAACACTATCCCAAGTTTCATTGTCATAGGTCAAACAGCTGACGGTTCACAGACTTCCAAAAAGTTCCAAAATGAGCAAAAAGTGGAAATATATATATATACATAATATTGCGTACAGAAGAATTTAAGTGACCTATATATTCGTGATCTACAACTCAGGATTGGCGCTTTTCCACAGGTCCCACACCCAGGACCCGTCGCATTGCACTGAATGCAATAGTTGTATTTTCCTTAGGAAAATACACTAAAAAAAACTTAATATAATACATTGTCGTTGACCGATACATTGTCTGGACAAAGACAAAGAATATCATTCTGATTTAGGTAATGGGAGGGCGTCAAAAGGTTTGTTCGCACAGGGCGGCAAAAAAGCTATGTACGGCCCTGGTTTTATGCGTTTCCATCTAACCTGAAACTTGTCTTCAACCAGGCATTTTTCCGAAATTTTCATTCATATAGCTTTCCTAATGAAAAAAAGTTACTAAAACGTGATGAGTTAGCTTCTATCAGTTAAATCGAAAACATGTTTGAACTTTTTCATATTTGGTCTTATACATTGTAATAATTGGAACGCCTATTATTATTGTATCAACAAAAATTTAGACAAAGAAGAGTTAATTGAAGATATAGGATATTCTATTCATAATTTTAAATCCACTGAAAGTACAGTTTATCCGGTTATCTTAGTCTTATTTAAGGTAGCGTTATACTGCAAATGAAAAAGGATTTCCTATGAAGATGTATTGTAATGGAGAAAAATACACAGCGATTTTACCCAATGGTTATTTTCTTCTGTTTGAAAAAATTTATTATTTTGAGAAAGCTTACAAAGTGAGAAATTTGCTGTTTTTCTTGCCAGACACGACATTTCGTCTTGGAAATAAGAATGTAAGATTATTTCCAGACAGGTTTCGCAGACCTTATGATTTCATGAATATGGTAGATGAACCATATTTTGAATCCAAAACCGCAAATTAGAATTAGATTTTCAACAGAAACAATTAGTATTATTTGTAATTGTTTTGTTTGTTTTCATTTTGTACGTATTTGCTACATTTTCATTGGAAGGCTTAAGTTGGATTTTTTTCTGTTCAGTTACTGTGATATGTTACTTGTAATAGTTGCGGGGCATTCATATACATATATATATTACAAAAGATTCTTTTTTAAAATTGAATGTATCGCAAAGTAAAATTTTAATAATAAATGTTTTAAACATTTTTGTAACTTGCGTTTTAATTTTTAGTGTACTTCGGTGTCATGGAACTTGAGGAAATTACAGAATAATTTTAATATTCTGTTTTTTTTTTGAAAATGTACGAAAGAAGTTCGTCTCTGTTACTACTAAAGGCTATTTTTACTTTGAGAAAAGTGTTGGTTGGTTATCGAGGAAAGATCGGCAATTGGATAGGCAGTATTTCAGTCACTATTTTTATTCATTTATTATTGAAACGAATAATTTGTATTTCACTTCTTGCTAGCATATGGTTAGATTGCTCTAAAACCCCAGGTAGGGTTAAAATGAAAGAATTCTTAAGATTATTTTCATTCTCGTCAAATTATGTTAATGTGTTTAACGCAGGGTGCACAGATTTTTCTCGAGGCAAAAGAATATGTGACAAAAAAAAAAAAAATTATTTTTGGTAAAAGTTTGGATAGGTAGGCGCTAGCGAAAAATAAAAAGAGAATGAAGTGTTAATTTTGGACCAAAAGAATTAATTTTACGCAGTTTTCTGGTCAACGGGAGTATTAAAATTGACTTCACAAAAGGATGATGAAAATTATCCGTTTTGTGAAAAAAGAAAATGATTGGTACCAGAGGGAACCACCATACCTATAAATTCACCAGTTATAGTTGGCAGTGAGACGGCCTTGTAGTTCAGTTCACCACTTTTTGGAGGCAAATATGTAGGTCCAAGGTTTGATTCCCTGAACTGACAAAACCTAATCTGGTTAGCCCTGACATGTGCTGGATATGCACGCACTATAGTGGTGCATGGTAGAACTCACAACTCTCCTTCCTAACTTGAGTTACTGATAGATGGCACCTTATATAGTGGAAACAGAATCTTTATAGGTAGAGTAAGCTTGTGTGTATAAGTATAAGAGGTGTTCCTGGCTCCACCCAACCTCCCACACCATCTAATGTCATTCAACTCGTGTTGAGTCTCTCTAGGGGGGATTGTGTGAACACCGCCATACCTTGCTCTATACAAAATATATTTGCCAGTTATAGTCTGTGATTAGATGGCCATTTGGTTAAGTTCATAGCTTTTAGCTGGCAAATATGTAGGTCCCATATTTGATTCCCTGAATCGACAAAACCTACAATACCATTTTCCAATTATGACCTAATTTAAATATTTAAATTTATAAGAGTATATATATATATATATATATATATATATATATATATATGTGTGTGTGTGTGTGTGTGTGTGTGCATGCATATGTGTGTGTAAGTATTACGCAAAAATTTTCTGTACACTGTTTTGTGAAAACTAACCAACAAATAGGACTGAAATTTTTACAAAAGACATTAATCATATGGTTGCAGGTCTGAATAAGTTTGGTGTTCATCAGTTTGGTAGTTCTTGAAAAAACTGGAGAACAAAAAATTTTTTTCTGGCATTCTAAAAAAATGATAAAAGGGATGGAATTGAAACTTTCACAATTTATTATCCTTATATAGTGTAAGTCTGATAGAAGTTTGATGCCCATTAATTCGGTAGATTCTGATAGAACTAAAGAAAAAAAATGGTTGAAAAAATTTTGTTTTCACAGTTTTGAGAAAATTATAAAATAGATAGGGCTAAAATTTTCACGAAAGGTATGTTCATCATATGGGAACAGATTTGATAGGCATTTGGTGCCTATTGGTGCAGTAATTTATCAGAAAACTAGAAAACAAAAAAGTCCTAGAAAACTGGTTTTTATCCATAAAACATGGATAGATCGATATTTTTGTTAAAGTTATCAATAACTATCAATAGTTTTTTGTAATTTTTTTTACTTTAAACAAAAAATGAAGTTAGTTGAGTTTCTGAAATTTACCATAATGACAATGTTGGTTATTTTTTGTTTTCATTTCCATTATTTTGGTTTCCATTTTCATTACCTTTTCTGATTTTACCAAAATGTTTCATTCAGTTTCCATTTTGGTTTTGATTTCAATTCAAAAAAAATTTTAGTTTATTTAAAATTTTTCAAATCTTGTTTAGATATCAATATATCAATATATTTTTGATATTACACAAAAAATTTTGATTTTTTTTGGTATTTCACAAAAAATATTGATATTTTTTCAATATTTTTTCAAATTTTTTCTCCCAGATCAAAAATTTTGAAAGATTCACCATTCGGTTTCTGTTACATTTCCATTGTTGGTCTTAAAGCTAATAGGTTAAATGTTTCCAATTCCGTTTCCATTTCAGAATTTTGGTATTTCCATTTATTTTGGTTTTCAGTGCAAAATAATATGGTTTCTGTTTTTAAAAAATTTGGTTTCTATTTCCATTTCTCAATCCCTGTTTTTTACAATTTTTCCAAGTTGTTTGACTTGATAGTTTTTTTTTAGTCTGAATTATTGATGAAAAATAGCATCTGGATTTTCTAACAAAGTATTGCTGCGATAAAGTTGTTTTTTTTTTCATCTAAAAAATGGAAGAGGACATCTGTGATCCCTGGGTTAATGCTCTTACACTTTAAAAGTATTTTTTTCCAATCAACTCTTTTTCTTTCTGTCCTTTTTATATTTATTGGGCATGTATTTTCCGTAAGTTTTTCCAGAACTTTTGGCTCCCCACTGCTAACTCAAACAGAACCTATAATATAGAATCTTCACAAAGTTTTTATTGAATGTTTTTAGTTTTGGCTAATTGTGTCTTTACTCAGTGACTCAGTCTTATCTATAAATGTTTTTGAATGACTGAATTGATCGGTCTACACTTTTTTCACTGAAAAGTACAACGATAGCTTTTCTTCTAAAAGTCCAACGTGCATTACCCTTGTGCTGCATTTTGCATGTAGGTGTGTAGGTAATATGTCGAGCGGATTTTATATTCATCAGATGAATCATTATTCTTTTATTGTTGAATAAAATTTGCATGTTTATCTTAATGAATTGTATAAGTATCTCTGTATGGCGTTTAGTGTTGTGGGCTCCGCCCCGACCCTCCTGCACACAACGCAATGCGCAGGAGTGGTTAATAGGCACTGACGCTGAGGTAGTTGCAGCAGTATGAGCTCTGACTTGCGTGAGAGATCATCATCTATTTTGTTGTCCCTTGGACGTTAAACCAATTTATAATGTTAAGGAACTATTAGCCCACTACATTTAGCCTCTATGTCTATATTATAATGATGAGTCGAATATTATACCTTATCAAGTTTAATATTTAATTGCATTTTATCGTTGGACAAATTAATAAGCTCCCATTGAGAACACAAACGTTTAATTAAATTAGTTACTTACTGGAGTTCAAATGATATTTTTTTCTTCTTTTTTATTTTTTATTTTTTGTCACGTAATTCTTGCTTATCGGAACAAAAATTAAAAATAGTGACAGGTTTTTTTTTTCTTTCGCACAAAAGAAGAGCTGATTCCCACTGAATCGAGGCTATATTTACTTATCACATCTCCCTACTCCAAGTCAATGTACGCACTCCGTGAATAACACCCTCATATCCATTTGTATTTTTTATTCGTGCTGTTTATTGTTCTCAACTTCTTAAAATACTTCAACAGTTCACTGAATTTTAAACATCGTTTAATA
Source organism: Ericerus pela (assembly GCA_011428145.1). Lineage (NCBI taxonomy): Eukaryota > Metazoa > Arthropoda > Insecta > Hemiptera > Coccidae > Ericerus > Ericerus pela. The sequence goes on along the minus strand of WOFM01000549.1, from coordinate 3,626,046 downwards.
CAAAAGCTATATAGCCTATACTTGTTACTAAAAGATTTGTGAATGTTTTTTGCGAGTGTTCTGAATTTTTCAACGTTTCTCTTCACCTACATATTTGATCAATAATCGAACGGATCTTCAAAAGTTGTTATGAATGTTCATCTAAATTCTATTTTTACTATTCTTCTGTTGAGTCGAAACGTCGGTAAGCTTCCAAGTTTATTAAAGTAATATTGTACAGAAAACTTATTTTTTGTTTTGTTGGAAATAAAATTAAAAAAAAAAAGAACTTATACTTGCTTAAAAACATTATTACTTATTTGTTTTGTGTTGAGTGACTGGAAAACAGCTGAACGTCAGCGTAGAAATACCGAAGAATGTGGTTTCCGGCTCTTCGGTTACACTTTATTCTTCCTTTAGTTTGCCTTTGGAAGAGATTTATTCGATAAAATGGTATCACCAGAATACAGAATTTTACAGATATTCACCATCTGAAAATCCTCCGGAAAAATATTTCAGTTTTTTCCCGGAAATTAACGTCGATGTAAGTGCAAACATAAAGAAATTAAGAAGCCAAGTAATTTTATGAATGCCGTTTTACTTGCATTTTTTAATGCAACTCATTTTAAATAATTATAGTTATTTAGTTGGATTTAGTTTAGGTAGTGGGCACGAAATGATGGTAAAATGTGGAGGAAAATTATACCGACTCGTCAATTTACTCATTCACATCACATGCCATAAAATATTTGTAAATCAAGAACAAATAAAATAATCAAAACAAAAATCAGTGGGGTTCCTCTACATCGTAACACCCACCTATATATACCTATTTTTTCTGAAATTGTTAAGACATTGCTCCCGACCAATAGTGTTACAAGAAAAATTGCTAAACCCCCTGAACGTACCTCCAGAGTGGCCATCAGTAAGGAGAAGCTTTTTTTGTTCGTTACACACCTCTGATCATTATCAGGGTGACCCTCCAAACCCCAAAACTAAGGCCACAAAATTTCTTAGTCCATAATAATGAGGTCATCTTTCCTTCAAGGCGCTCTCTGTCACTCCCCCATGTCAGAGTGGCAGAGTGGCCAGCTAGGAAAAAAACGTATCCACTTTGAAAGAGGGAAAACAGTAGCATTTAAAAATAATAGCACGCAATGATATCACTCCACACTAAAACATGACTTAGGAAAATTTTCATTACCTATTCAAATTTTTAACTGACCCCCAGACCAAAAACATATCCACGTTAAAAGTAAAAAAATTGAATATCTTGTACAGGCGTGCATCTGACTTGTATGAAAGTCGAGATGGTAAATCTTTGGAATAGAATGTATCTACACACTGATTTTCAGCCTTATTGACTAAAAATTACTGCAATTAGACCACGAGCACAACATGAGCGTTGAGCTTTGAGCACTGAGCGTCACCATGTAAAAACGTTCACCTCTCACATTCAGCATCAAAATTATATGATAACACTCAAGTCGTGTCCAAAGCATTATTGTGTTAAGAAAAAATTCATACATATTCAGTAAATGTATTTCACTTTACAGTGACTTTTAGGTGCCTAAAATTATAATTGAATAACGATACGCGAAAAAATCAAATTTGTAGAAAATCAAGATAGAAAATGTTTTATCTGGAAAATTTCTATGGTAACATTCAAAATTTTTTTTAAAAATAAATTTTAGGGAGGTTTGAATCCCTATAAAAATTTTTTTTAGGAGAAAGGGTAGGATTTTTAATATGATTTTTAGGTAACCCATCCCAATAATTTTCAAAACAAAAAGAAATTTTCTTGAGTAAAATGTTTCTAAAACTCATATATATAATACGAATTATCACTATAATAATCGTATAACCCATAATTCATTCACCAAAATTATTTCACAATATTATGCCTCTAAATTATTTTGCTAATATTTTTCCTTATATTGGATGCGCATGCTCTACTACCCACATGGCCACATACAGATAAAAAAAATGTTTGTTGCTTCCTTCGAAACAACAAATTCTACAGTGTTACTTATATGTTAGCAAAAATCCAGGGCTCACACAAGTCGAAATGCAGGATGGCCAGTGAGAGTAAAAATTAATGACCTCGTAATTATATATTATTGATGATTGGTACCGATAAATTTGCAACCACCATTATTTTATAGGACCACATATCCACAACAAACTGGTTACAGAAATCTGTTAATTGTATCCAGCTACTGGCTACAACAAACAAATTTTACAATCTTTTGAAATTTGTTGTAACCAATTTCTACTGTACTTTGTTACTGACACTGTATTTTCCTGGAGCGCCTAATAATTAATGCTGTTATAATAATATTTACAAGGAAAGACTGTGGTGAAGGATGCACTAAAATTTTATTTTCCTGTGCTGTGTTGAAATGTACACATAATAAGGACATTAGGTAAGTTATGACATCATCAGGACATCCCAGGTCCTAAAATTTGGTATCAACAAGATAATGAGCCAAATAATCTGATACAATTAGGGTAGACTCACCCTAATATTATGACAGAGTAAAAATTTTCGATATTTTGGTTAAACGTGAAAAAATCCCTTTTATTGAGGCCGTTTCCCCCCTCTCTCCCTTATTCATCCATAAAGGGTCTCGAGGAATTTTCTTGAACTTCCATCGCTTGAAATGGGTATTATTGGATTAAAATAATGAAAATCCTAATTCCTTATTCTAGGTACCTTCACATCCCTTTGTATTTTATTTCTCGGTTTTACTGATCATTTTTCCATAAAAATATTGTCTCTATTTACTGAAAATAATTCTCTTACTACCTATGTATTTTTGCCGGTTTATCGATTGTATTATGAAATTAAATCATGGAAATAACAATTTTTGTGATACCTTGTTGCCTACGTGAATTGAATTCATGGCCTTATACTTGCACTCGATAAGCAGTCAGCATTCTATAGAATGATTTGTCTGTTAATGTGTTTGTGAATATTTAATCGTTTTTTAAAGATCGCCAAGTCGAATGCAACTCAAGTTACGTTGAAAAATGTGTCGGAATCATTAACCGGAATGTATACTTGCGAAGTTACAGCCGCAGAGACCTTTACTATTGGGTCAGATTCCAGTATGTTGTACGTTTATGGTATGAATATAATTTTTTTCAAAATACCTATTATCTATGTATCTAAATTAACAAAGATTCGCTGTCAACGGCGTACCGGAGTTTTGGACCTCTCGACAAAACCAAATAATAAAATGATTCTATTATGCCGTTATAATTTTAGTATGCAATTACAATACACTAATAACTGAATGATTGCTTATCCAGGTCTGTTTGGATACTATGTTATCGATAAAGTTGAGTCTGGCACCTATTGTGTAACACCAAAATGAATACAATGTTTTGGGAAAACGCCACGAATGTTTTGGCAACTGATTTGAGGGACATCTTTAGGGTGAAATTTCCACCCCATATTTTTTAGCTCCGTTAACTACGTACCGAACAGCAATTTTTATTAGGTATGTTTTTCAGAAAAACAATTTAAATAAGATAAATCAAAAACTATCTCACTATATCGTGGATTTAAGAAAAAATTGAATAGGACCACCATGGGATAACCATCTATCATTTAAAAGAAATTTCATCAAAATCTGTGCCCAGGGTCAAAAATAATGCTGGAATAGATGTAAAAAAAACTCTAGCGCAACAATGCTTCACTAGAAAACCCGTTTGCTCGAATATCGATGATGATTGATATTTATTTCGATAGTTATCTATATATAAATATTCCATTGCGAGTTTCAAGTTAAGAAATATGTATAGAGGTTGTAAATCAGATGTTCATGTTTATTGTATGAAATAATAAAGACGTTCACAAAGTTAGGTCTCAGAAGTGTGTAATTGAAGAATATTATGCGTGTAAATTACAAAGTATGAATGTTTGAAGAGTACAAAGTTGTATGGAGACAAACGAATGAGCAGCGAAGTAATAGCATAGCCACAAGTATAAATGTGAAAAAGATACAACATATGTAATGTTGAGTGTTCACAAGATTGTGAGTGGAAGAGGATTGGTCGTCCCAACAAGAAATTACAAAAAACAATTGACATTTATTCATATCTTTAACAAAAATATCGATCTATCGATGTTTTATCGTTAAAAAGTGCTTTTCCAGAGATTTTTGGTTTCCAGTTTTCTCGAGAACTACTCAACTGATGAGCACCAAACTTCTTTTATACCTGACCCCATACAGTAGCTATCTTTCGCAAAAAATTTCAGCTCTATCTGTTTGGTAGTTTTTTCAAAACCGTGAACATGAAATTTTTTACAGAAATTTTTCTTTTTTAGTTTTCTTGGAAACTACTGAATTAATAGACACCAAACTTCTAAGAAACTTGCACCAACATAAGAAAAGTTTAACGTGAAAATTTTAGTCTAATCCATTTTGTCATTCTCTCATAATCCTGGAAATTTAAATTTTCCAGGAATTTTTTGTTTTCCAGTTTTCTTAGAAACTAATTAACCAATAGGCAAAAAAATTATTTTAACCTGCTCCAATATGAGAACTAATTCTCATAAAAATTTCAGCCCTATCCACCCGTTAGATTTCTCTGAAACGTGAACACAAAATTTTGGGTGATACATACATACACATACATACAAACACACATATCATACATACATATACATATATATGTACAAAACAATTAGATCAAAATGAATAAATGGTATCAATCGTTTTCTTTTCTCATGAAACAGATAATTTTCATCATCCCTACCCCTAATCCTTTTGTGAGATCAATTTTAATACGCCGTTTGCAAGCGAACCGGGTAAAAACAAGAAAAACATGTATTGGATCGAATTGATAATCTCCTCCATATTTTGAAGTCGATTGAAACTGTAAATTACTCACATTTCTTCGTAGCCATAGATTTTTTGTCCATTCATTACTCATAACTTTTTATGACTCATTACAAAGAATGAATTATGAAATTTCTAAAATGAGAAAACATCAATTTTTATGATTTTCTCCATTTTTGTCTTAATTTGCCATCTTTAAATAAACCTCGTGTTTAATATAGTACTTAAAATACGGTTCACTGATACCTACTTACTAAAATTAAAACGATTGTATATTCTAATTATTACCGAGCCTAAATATATTAAAAATTATCAACAAAATACGTTGACAAATTTACTATTTTTTTTTTTTTTGAAATTTTACAAATGAAAAAGGACAAAATATCGGTCTGTGATTTATAATTCGTCTTAATCAGTTCCATCAGTTGGTAGAGATTCTTAATCATATTCTTCAATAATTTTAAATTATTTTATTCACGTCCTTTGTTCATTAAAAGAATAAATTCTCAACTCATTTTTACCCGCAATTTGTTTGTAAACGAATTATTATTTTGTTCTAACTTTTTAGGTATTTTTTTCAGATGTCGCTCTACTTTCGAAACCTAAGATCAAAGTAGAACTCAGAATATTCAATGGTGTAGACTTTCCTACCATTCTGTGCTCAACTATCTTCATAAAAGAAAAAAATAAATTTTCGAACGGAATCTACGTGAACAACAAACCTGTAAATTTGACTAAGTTTTTTGACTTTAGCCTGAGTTTCGGTGTACCTAACGATGCTTGATATAGAAAATATCGATCTAAATTATTGTGAATTTTTTTACTTTAGGTTAGGCCGGACCTTGTCAGATACGACGAAAAAACCGGATACCTTCGACTAAATATGGATAAGACACCTTGGAAAAATGAGACAAATGCCATGGTCTCTTGTCGATCGAATTTACCTGGAATCGTCGGTTTGAACAGTAGCGAAATATGTTATAACTGTTTATCAAGTACAGTGGGCTTGTTTAATTAATTATTTATTTTATTCGAAATTCATAAAAAAAATTTAAACGTTTAAAGTCATTATTGATGTTTGAAGATTGGGTGCTTAAAAATATTCATATAGCCTTAGAGTACACGCGCCCTTCTTCACTCAAAATTGAATCGACGGAAATAATTTGATATCCGTGCAAGCCCATCAGTTTCACTTTCCAAACATTTCAAAATTTAAAGAGTTATTTGTGATACAAGTGCGTAAAGTAGGTGATTTTGCTACGAGTGTGATTTTTGCTACATGAGCTGAAGGAGAATGATACAAATCACAAGGGTAGCGATCAACTACTACGCAGGATTGTCACACACAATTTTTTGCAACTCAGCCCCACAAAAACAAAATTTCATTGAGAAAACTTTTTTTTTAAAAGGATTTTTTAAAAGAACAAAATCGGGAAAATTTTTCGTTAGTTTGTGTTTTTTCGTTCGTCTATTCTGAAGTACCTAGCCAAGGATGAATGAAAAATTTGATTATATGACGTAGATTCGAGTAAATAGGTACTTCTTTCTAACTGTATAAAATCCAGCTTTTTAGCTTAAATAGCGGCTAAGGAATTATTGATTGAAAGAAGAGAGATTTTTATATTCCAAAAAACGGCTAATTTTCCATTCATTTGCGTTTTTTTCATTCGTTTATTTTTAACCAGCTAAAGTTGTTTAAAAATTATATGAAAAGAAAATACAAGAAAATTGTCTCCTTATTTCAACAATACCAACCCCAGCTCTCTATAGTTTAAATAGCCGCTAAGGAATTATTGAAGTAAAGAGGAGAAATTTCTAGATTTCAAAAACCAGCCAATTTATCATTAATTAGCGTTTTTACCACTTTTTAGTGTTTTTGCACCAAGTTCAAAATACCCTGTTAAAATCACCATTATTTTCCTTCTTCTTTTTTTCGTTTTCTTCCTGCTTTTTCTTTAGCCACTTCTATGTTTTTTTCATCTTTGAAGCTAGTAATGCGCACTAATCGATTGGTTCGACTAATCGTTAATCAATTTTTTGCTACTCGATTTATTTTTGTGAAATTAATCGATTATCGAATATGATTCAGGCTTGGGCAAGTATCACAAAATTTTTATAAAAGAAATAGACCAAATATATGAGGAAAATCCTGCTTGTTGGCTGTTGCAGAAGAAACGTTTTCTGTTCTACTTTGAAATTAATACATGTTGAAAAAATTAAGTTTGCAAGTTGGTGTAAAAAACAGTAAAATCGACTGCTTGAAATAATTAATAAATCGAATAATTTTTGAATAATCATGCATAACTATATGAAGCAAAAACCCTATCGATGTAGCTTGTTTATTTTCGAACTGCTCAAGACTTCGAGTATATATACACATATATATACGATGGAGACGACACAAAAGGTGTTTTGGTGTCGCACCTGTGGGTAGTGCTGCCGGCACCATGTGTTTTGCTTTCTAAAAATCTGACTAGAGGAGAAAATCGCCACGTGTATTTGTTTATAAACACTGGCATATAAAATACCCCACGTATTTTGTATGCCAGTGTACACATGCTCGGTGTAGGTATTTATGACAGTCGATCCCATGTAAAACAGCGTCCTGTTGTCTCCATCATATATATATATATCTTCGAAGGCTATGGACGATTAAAAAATTATACGAAAATTTTGTAAATTTTATCCTCTTTTCAGCAACACCAATCCCAGCTCTCTAGCTTAAATATGGAGGCTGAAGAATCATTGAGTGAAATAAAAAAGGTGTGCTTAAAAATTGAAATGTGTTCAATATCAAAAGAGAAAAATAATAATAAATTTTTTGCAAATTTAGGAAGTGCAGATAATGTTGGATAAGACATATTTCCCATGCGCAGCAAAGACAGCGATTCAGTAATCTAATCAAGTCTTAAACTGTCAACGGAGCATGTACGAAATTCTACTTTTCAACATTGAGGTAGAATCTCCTACATCACTTATAGTCAATATGCACGAAAACATCTGTTTTTTGGGATGGATGTTGTAAAAACAATAACTACTATCGAATTGGTTTCGCTCATATATCTGTAGCCTGTTCTTTTTCTCTATTTTTCTTCTTATAACATTATAGAATTCCAGTATAAGCTGTAGACTAGACCTATATGTATTCTGAGAGGTTGATTCAAAATTCCAATTACTCGTCAATACAATTCGAGGACTGCAATTTTTTATAAAGAACTATTTCCATGGCAGACCTGTAAAAGAAATTAATAAGTTGCATTTGTTTTTGAATATCTTCTGCAAAAGTTTGAAAAAAAAAAGTGTTCTCAAAGTCAAGTCACGATTCACTGTTATATCGTGTTTTCTTAAAAGATAGAAAAAAATCATCCTAAACAATTAGGAAGAGTGCCTTTCGATAATTTGTTTTCATTTGTTTTTTTTTTTGTTTTTTTTTTTGTTTTTTTTTTTTTTTTTTTCAAATAAAAAAGTTGTTATAGCTTCCTTCTTATCCAAAAGGTTGGTTTATTGTTTGTTTATTTATGATTTCCTTTGAATGATAGAACCAAACTTATTTAAACGGTGAAAAATCTTTTGAAGTTACAATTTAGGCTCCTATTTTGCACCATATTGGCCAACTAGGTAGTTTATAAGGAAGTTTGATTGGGAAATACATAGGTAATTAATGCGATATTCATTTTCTTCATAATCAGTAATCATTATAACTGAACCTTTATTTAAAATAAATACATATTTCCCATATTTTTTTGTATTTCCAGTATTTTTCCTTTCTTTTCAGGTAGTGATCGAAGATTAATCAGTGGTTCGTTAATCAGTTACTTGGTACTAATTATCGCGATTAGTTTTTTAAGATTACCATAGATTTTTGATTATTTATCGTTTGTGTACCTCGCAAAGGTCTAAAATTTCATTTTTAATTTAAGTAATCTATTGAAACTGTTTTATTTAATTGTTTGTTTTGTTTTAGGTTAGGTACCTATATCCTTACTTACAGCGCATTTTTGAATCGTAACTTCAGCGAAAAAAATTCTCGCGCAGCAACGTTTTGAAGAAAAAGTAGATTATCTTTGTTTAAAAATCATCTGTATCACCAAAATTTTTCTAATAAAGTCATACGTAAAATATTTATACTTTTTGCAAAAAATTACCAATAATTAACCCACAAATACGATGCATGCGATAAAATATACTTATTAAGTATCATTTTTTCAAAATATTTTATGAATGTGTCAATAATCTTCATTTTTTTGTGAAATGAAAAATTATTTCAAGTTCTACCAAGCATAATTTTAGGAAATAATTCGACGGTTTTCTTTTCTGCAGTGACAAAAATTGCGGATTATATAAAAAAAACAAAAAAAAAAAAACAAAAAAACAAAAAAACCAAAAGAACACTTATATAAGAAAAAAATGTACAACATTGAAAAACGAAGTATAGTGTTCAAATCCAGTGTAAGACAGTCGGTGGGATGTGGGCGAAAATTGACCTTTTTCTGAAATCGAGTTATTTTTAGGTTAAAACGATCAGTGGTTTTCTCGAAGAATGATAGAAAATAAATGTTTCAGGACCATTATCAGGAGGCAGCGGCGGATTTAAGTCTCTCGACGCCCCAAACTGTAGAAAATTTGCCTCCCCAAGAAAACATTTTTGTGTCCCCTCTCCTCCAGGAGCAATAATGAGTGTGAAAGGTGTGACGCATCAAATTATATCAATTTTTTTTGTACAATTCGAAACAACACATCTCTAAATGATCTGATCATAATTTCTATATAAATTGCATGAAATAACTGAAAAAAAAATTTATTTGCTGCCCGAAGCTGCAGCTTTGTAAGCCTGTGCGTAAATCCACCGCTGTCAGGAGGGTAAAAGAGGGAAAATAATATTGAATAGCTAATAAGTTGAAAACAAACTGAACAATCAAAACCAAAATTGTTAGGTCTGGTCCTTGTATGAGAGGTACTCTTTGTACTAAATTTCGTGACTATTGAAAGAGAATTGCAACTTTAATTGAGATAACATGAAAAATTAGCATCTCCAATAACCCCAGGGAATGAACCATAATACCATTAGGAACCAAATTTAGAATTACATTAGATATACTTTTAATCAAAACCTGTACCAAATTTTGAAACTATAGCTTGAAAATTACTCCTTTTAGAGCCACTAATCTGTCAAAATTGCAACAAAATCGCTCCTATCAGACGTGCCGTAAAGTATATTTGCACAAAAATTGATAGGTATTATCCTCGACCTAAAACACATACGTATACCAAATTTTAGGTTTATAAATGAAAATTGCGACCTGTAGGCTGTTCAATAAAAAATGCATATAAACTAACCTACCGGACAGACTATGTGCCATGAATCCGAATATGTGTTTCAAATTTCGAAACCATCCGATCAAAATTACGCCTGGAAATGGACATAACGCCAAAGAGGGTACATTAAAAAAAATTAATTTTCAAAAATAGTGCCGAAATGCTCAGAAAATTAAAACGTACCCACTCCCACCCTTGGGTCCGAATACTCAGGTAATTTTAAATTAAAAATGCAAACAAACTATGTGATTTAATTGGATCTTTGGATTTAGAATTGTAAGCCTATGTTTACCAACAGAAACGAAAATTATTTTTCTGATTTTTTTCGCAAAGATATTTAATAAAATGCCTACCTATTTAAGAAAAACTCTATCGTAACAATACTTCGCTGGAAAACCCAGTTTGCCATTTTTCATCAATAATTCAGAAAAAACAAAAGCCTGAATTCCAAACATTTGAAGAAATTGCAAAATAATATCGATAGTAATTGATAAATTTATTGATAGTTATTGATATCTTCAACAAAATTATCTATTTATTAATATTTTATTGCTGAAAACCGATTTCCTGTGAATTTATTGTTTTCCAGTTTTCTTGGAAATTACCGAATCAATAGGCACTATAAACTCTCATCAGACTTGTTCCCATATAAGAAATACCTGTTGTGAAAATGTCAGCCCTAACCATTTTGTACTTTTCTCAAAAACTATTGAACTAATAGGCACCAAATTTCTATTAGATTTCCAACAAAATGAGGATATTCTATCGTAAAAATTTCTGCATGATCCCTAGTTTTCCTGGAATTTTTTTTTCAATTTTCTCAAAAACTAGTGAATTGATAAAATCAAATTTCTTTCGGAATTGCTCCTAAATGTTAACTATACCTCTCATAAAAATTTCAGCTCTATCTGTTTCGTAGTCTTTGCAAAACCAAGAACACAAAATTTTGGGTGATATATACTTACATACATACATTATAATTATTATAAGTACTTACATTATATTATATCACTACAATAAAATAATGTACAAGCCATTAATTCGTTCATTAAAATTATTTCACAAAATTATTTCCCGATATTATTTCCCCTTTTTTATTATTCCCTCATGTTTGATGCTCACGTACCATTGCCCATACAGACATAGACAAAAAGTTTGTTGCTTTCCCGGAAACAACTACCCGTATTCTAGAATGATACTTATGTAAAGATTCGCTACTTAAGTAATATTTTATTTGTGACTCCCATGTATAGGTATAGGATAAACCTGGTCGAATGAGTATTTAAGTCTAATTTAATGCTAAGAAATGTTCTAGAATACAGGTGAACAAATTCTACAGTATTACTTATAGGCATGCCAGAAAAAATCCAGAGCTGGCACAAGCCAAAACAACATGAACTGTGGGGCTTCTAAGCCCAACCATAACCACTAAAAACCTAAATAAATTGACGACATCGATTTGGGAACCGATAACCAAAACAAACAAATTTCACATAACCAATAACCAGTAACCAATTCCCATAAAATGGTGAAGCCATTAACTAGAAATATCAGTATTATTGATTATTCTTTTTAAAAATTACCCATTATTTACTGAAAAATTATTAATTATTGATAATTTAACCTGAAGAAAGTTTTTTTTTGTCTATTTTACCACAGATTTTCTCTAAATTTATAACCAGTAACCACAACCAATAACCATAAAAGCTGTTTTGGTGAACCAGAACAATAGCCAGTAACCAAATAAATACATTTTTAACCAATAACCAGTGACCAGTAACCAATATAAATTTTTACTGGTTCCCAGTAACCAATAACCTCAAAAATGTTTTGATTACAAGCCCTAGCATGAAGTGGCGCTTCAGGGCTTGTGTAACATATATGTATATAGGTTATAGGTAATTTTGCAGGTAATGTGGTGTATTTTTTGCAATATGGGGCACTTTTTGGTTCGCTACATTAGTCTCTCTCAGAAAAATGTGAGGATAAAGTTTTGCACCTTGGAGGTTTATTGTATTAGGGGGTTAACTATATAAAATTGAATACTTATCACCTTTCAAGTTGATGCTTCCCCCTCAGCTCTCCAAGATGTTTCAAACCATACTTTGCCGTTGTTTTCCAGATTCTCTTACCTGTGAGTCAATCCTACAAAAAAGTTTATTCGTGGTAAAAATGTTTCTCATAAAATTTTCTACAAATTAGGCCATTTACACATTTTTAATAGGTGCTATAGTTTTGGAGTAGAAAGCTGTCCAACATTTTATTACACAAAATTTTGTTACCAGGGCCCAGGGCTATAAAAGAGGGTAACATCAACTTGAGGGTTGGAAACATTTATGTTTCATGATGTCCATTACCCAACACACAAACTCTGTATAGTATATAATAAAAGTTTATTTTTTGAAGTAAACATGTAGTATGATGACCTAAAACTGATAAACTGCTCTCAATGAAAATATATCAACATTAGGGAAAAAGGAGTAAGATATACTTTCATTCTGACATATCTGAATATGAATATAGACAATAAAAAAAAATCCATCACTGTTATTTTCTATTTTTATATGTATAAGTATAATGAACATAATATATACTCGGGTAAAAAAAAATTGGTCATTATGGGAAAATGGTACTAATTGTTTTTTTTTAATGTGATAACATTTTTATTTTCACTACAGCAAAATACGGGGTTTGTTTTTATATTCGATGTCAATTTTTCTCGGTAAATTTTCCACCGATTATGATAATATATCGATACAAACTACATAGCTTTCTTATGACACATCGAAATATCGATATTTCATTCAACGTTGATAAAACAGTTATAAGGAAATCCATGTATTTGTTAACACAGTATAGATAGTTGATGGTAAAACATTGATATTGAAGATGAAAATGTTATCACATTAAATGTAACAGTCTGTGATAGTCACTGATACTGGGGCGTTTTTTTTCTTATGAACCGGGTAATTTTCATCATCCTTATCCCTCACCTTATTGTGAGTTCAATTTACACCATTTTCAAGAAAACTGAGTAAGAATCATGCTATAAATACACCATGGCCAAGAAGGTTCACATAGAACTAAAGGCTAGGCTAATGAAAAAATTTGTTAAGGGAAGAAGTGTTATATGTTTGCGTGAGTAAATGAATGCCACAGAGCTGCAAAGTTCTTCTTATCTGTAGAATACCTAAATTAATGCAAATTACATTACAATTTCTCGCCATAAAACGTGTTGACCACGAGCGATTCAGTAAATGCGATATCAATCCCACGTGCCTTCAAAAATTATCATCAACAGTGGTTCTTAAAACAACTAAATAATGTACTTTTATTTAGATACCTATTGATTATTTTCTGATTTGACGTCAACGGAAGCTGATATTTGCGTTTTAGTTTAGGCACTTCAGACTTAAGTCAACAATACTGGGATCAAAGTTTTGTTTTCTTCTCATTAAAGGATGGATGTGAGCCTTCAAAATAACATGCTGAAAGTCTCACCCCTACTCTCGTAAACAGTAATAAGGTAAATCTAACACCGCCGGCACTTGATCTTTTTCTTAACCGTAGTTACATCGGTTAAGTTTGCTGAAACGACTTAAACGACATAAAATATTAGTGGAATAGCTCCCCTGTATTACCTGACTGTATTTATTTTTATTTCCCGTTAGTAAAATTTCTGCAGTTGGGATTTCCCAACTTTTAAGAGCTCAAGCTTTGTATACGTATGTACCTAATTACATAATGCAAGCCAGAAAATTTTTTTTGTTATGCATCTATACGTCAATATTGATTTTATCGAAAAAGTAGTTTAGTAAAAACATACTTATTATCTACCACTTGGTTCACTATCACCATAAAAAAAAGTTGTTATCGATATTCTCGTTCAATGCACCGAACATTTATAAAATACTGCTTTTTATCTACGCACGGAATTCTTGTAACATTGGAACAACCCGCAGACGTATTCATTGTTGAGTCGGAATAAAAATGATTAAGATTAGCATTTCTCTGTGGAATGCGTTGTACGTTCCTAAATTTTAGATTGAAAATTTAGTGTTAAATACTTTTTTTTGTGATAAAAGCAATACTGACGGAGATATGCGCGAAAAACTAATTTTGGAGACACTCTCAATTTTATTCCTCACAGTGGCAAACCGTAAAAGGATTGATATATTAAGTGGTTCATCTTTGCACCTGTTATGTCGAATCTTTAACCAAGTAGGACTGGACCAGTAAAGCTCCATAAGCCCAATGTAATTATAATGTACAAACATGGCGTCGTAAAAGTGGGCAACCAGCGTATATTTTGTATGTATTTTCGATATATTGCTTGAGTTCACCAATTTAGAATACATTTGGTAACGGTCATCCCTTAAATTCACAACGATAGCGTACATAAAAGTAGTTTAAAATACGTCATGTGGTACACTGTAGTTGTCTATTTAGCGTCGGCATGTCTAACCTGAAATCATGGTTTTTTACTGGTCCAGTAATTGATTACAGTTAAAGTGTAGAATAAACTTCCATTTTCGAGCTAAATATTTTGAATTATTTATTTACCTAGGACTTTTAAGTTCGTTTTTGGGTATGATTCTATAATTTATTTGCAGTGGATTGACTTTTAGAAGACCAGAACCAATCAACCAACCATCATTCAATGATGGCTCCATTTGTTACGATAACAGATGACCGAAGAACTTTTTTGATTTACTTTCTCATTTCTATCACATCGGACCTTACTATGAATGAACGACTGATTCATAAAAGAGAAGGCGAAACTGATAAAGATTGTTACAGGTATATTAGATTAAATTTGCGGGTTGCCAGCGAACCCCAGAGCCATAACAGAAACGAAGTTGGTTACACAGAATGACCCCACTCATCCCAATAAAAAAAAACAACAAATGAACAAAGTATACCCAAGCCACATCACACATATGTTAGCAGTGGAACTTTGCACTTCAATAAACATATCCGGGGATGTATTACACAATAAAATGTTGAAAAATTTTCTTAACCAACCCTTTTTGGGTCACATGGAGGTCCAATGAGTGGTTCAATTCAAAACTGAACTTAAAATTTAAGCTCAGTGCCTCGAAAACAATAAGCAACGATGTATTTACTCAGTTTTTTAAAAAGACATTATACTAACCCCTTTTTGGGTAACACGGGGGCTCGATGAGTGGTTCAGTTTAAAAGTGAACTGAAAATTTGAACTCAATGCCTCAAAATACATACATGATGATGTATTTATTATTCAATTAGAAAAAAAAAAAATCCTAAGCCCTTCCTTCCTTATCAAAGTTAGGAGTCGAAACTGAAAAAATTGAAATTTTTCTATAATAAACACACGTGCGACAATGGTTCAAATCTCTGCATAGAAACAGAATATTTATTTTGAAAATTGGGCTTCGTCATTACATCAGGCTTAACTTAAAATAGTTATTTGAAAGTTTTGGTTATTTTTGGTTTGGCGATCTAATAGCAATGGGGTAATCATCACAAATGTTGTTCTGCGAGTGGGTCCATAAAGAAGTCTCCTTCTATATCGCTTCGTTCGCTTTAATAATTACTTTAAGATTATTCAGAAGCACTTATTACAATACAGTATAAGCTCAATGCAGGATTACATGCCTTTAGCCTTCAATATGCAGCCCTGATGACAATAGATTTGTGAAATTAGTTGTGTTTAGCCTATTAAGTTGGTACGATTAACAGTAGCCTTCCCACTCAGCTACATATACTGCAGTAAAACCCTCTTTATACGTTCTTGCATGAGACGTTTTCCTGCAAATCACACGTTTTTCTTATGGCTCCTTGATTTGTCATACTAAAGCTAAGTAAAATTTCCCGGGTAAGACATCGCTGGGTATAACATTTTCTCATTTTATACGTTTTTAAGGCAGGTCTGGCCAGATTTACTTTTGGAAATTTGGGACTTTTTGAGGAAAAAAGTATTTTTGAGTTCTGACCTTGAAAATCAAGTAGTCTCTTTAAAGAATTTTTTCTAGTGTAAAACATCGAAAAGATTTTATTTGAATTTTTTTTATCAAATATTTTAGTTTTTCCATTTCCTGCCAAATAATACGTTTTTTCATTGTGGTCCCTTGTAAAACGTATTAACGGGGTTATACTGTATTTAGAAAATACATACTTACCGGGGCTGATGCGTGGAGAGATATTTTTGTTATTGTCATGATGTTTACCTACACAGCCTACTTGCATTTTTACCAAGGTACCTAACAAAATGACATTCCTTATTTTCGAGTATAAGGTTGACGTTTGAGTTCGTTTCCTATTAAAGTGATTTGTTTTACTCTCACATAATGATTTGATGGGCAAAACAAATCGTCCTCGTTAGTTAATTTTTAAGAGACTTGAAAAAAAAGGAGGCACCTTTTTCTTTTTTTATGTATAATTACGTACATTAGTTACCTACTCATCAACGGTTGCACTGATTCTGATGATTCTAGTTTCATTTGAAAAAAGATATTCCTGAGGTGGTCTCTTCAAATTTTTATTGAGATCAGATATTAATACCAGATCCATTCCGAATTCGAAATTACGGACCTGAAATTTAAAATTCAATCTATTTAAGTGCTGACAGGTATTTCAGATTATTTTTGATTGTTGATTACAAATCAGCTGTCAGATTTTAAAATTCAAAGTGGCAGTTGTAATACAATATATTTGAAATTTTGCACTTAACCGCAATCTGGATGAAATTTAGTACGTAGGCCTGATGGCAGCGGATTCTATACTGGACTCCTGTTTTTTCATATTTAGAAAATTGAAACTAAAAAATTGAAAAATAATAAAAGTTTAAAAAATGAATGAATAAAACCGACTAAAAAAAAAGATCATCCTATGCAAAAGAAAAAAAGAAGAAAAGTGTGGTTGCTGCCTATAACACCATATTTTTTTGACTGAACTGATGTTATAATTTCATTTTCAATTTTTTGAATTGGTAAAACTTTTCAAGTTAGCCCCAGATTTCAAGCAAAAAGTCTAAATTTTTAAATTCCCAACAACTTACGTTTTATATTCGACGTTAATCCGAGTTTGAAACAATACCGTAACTAAGCCTACGAGTTTGTTCACTTAAACTGATTTTAAGAATGTAAAAAAGCTGGTTTCAAAACTTCATTGTGCTTGAAAATCGGGGCTGACTTGAAAAGTTTTATTAAAAGAATAAAAGATGGAATTCAAAAAAATATTGTGTTACCAATGGGCATGGCTTCTGCAGAAAACTTTTTTTTTTTTCCCTGCAGGATTATCTTTTTTAAGAATAAAAACATGAATATAGGTTCTGAGAAGTATCATTTGCCAGTTATCTGTTAAATTACTATTGTTCTTAGTATTGGTGTTGAAAAGCATTGCATCCAATTTATTTGATGCTGACTTGCTTTTATAGGTACCTAGCTTACTACTTTATAGGAACTGGAATTGCTTCCATAAAAGAAAAGAAAACATTAATTTATTTTAGAAAAGAAAAGCTGTTTATGATAGTAGAAGACTTTTCAATAAAATAATTTTTCAACATTCGTATTAGTATCCAAGAAATTATTCATTTAGTCAAATAAAAAATAAATAAAAAATGACGAGAAAAATTTTAATTCAGATTATAAGTGTTTTTTCGAATTAAAGTACCCATGATGTACAAAAAATCGAAGTTTTTTAAAATTTACAAATTTTTGGCAGTTGTCAAGGTATGGTAATCAAAACTGTCCAAGTTAATTAATGTAATTTGGTTCTTTAAAGAATGTATTTTTCAAAATAAGTCATCGTAGATATCGATTACGTCTTCACTAACACAGGCTCATGCAAAATTTTGTTTGAAAATTACAAACATTACTTTTCAAATTTTATTTAGTTTTTAGAAAAATAGATGTGGTACCCACCTTTGATGAAAACAAAATACCATGTAAAATGTGAAATAAAATGAAACATTTACTAAATTATTTACAAATTTCACAGAAAAAATTATGGTCTTTAGTTTCAGACTAGGTACATAACAGCCTATTTCTAAAAAACAATGAAATTACCTTAGACATTGATCCTACAAATTGACGAAAAAAAATGTTTTTGCAAAAATAAAAGTATGTAATTGGAAAGCAAAAATGGTCAATAAAAGAAAGGTGGGAGTTACACTGGGACTATATGAGCTATACTCATGAGAGGATTGATGTGTAAACATAATAATAGTGCGGTTGTGTGCACACACAACCATATACCTACACATCATATAACACACTCAAAGGAGAGTTATAATTATAAGAGTTACAGTTACGGAAATCCGAAGATCGTAATTCTCATTTAGCCCCTACCATAGACCAAGCGCTAAGATGTTTACACATCAAAAATTTATTTTTTTGGTAAATAAAGCTAATTATTTCTTTGTATCGGTGAAAATATTTGTATTCAAAAATCACATACGTAAAACTAAAATCCTTATAGTTCTGGACAGTTAATTTACGTATAAGTAGGGTGCAGATTTTCTGGCATTTGCCAAATCATTTTCTTAACAGATAAGGGCTTGAAAATAAAATTGAAGTTTGTTTCATAGATTGAGGGGCTGGAAAAAAAAATTTATTTTGTCAAAAAGTGCCAAAAATTAAATAAATGCCAAAAACGTCTATTTTCTAAGAAAAACTGTAGACTTGGAGAGAAAATTGAAATTTGAAGTTTTTAGGAGCTATTTCCATCGTCTATTGAAGAGAAAAACTCAAATTGTAAGGAGCTGAATTGACACTAGGTGTCCATCTTGTTAATGAATAACACATATCTAGAACATTGGGAATGAGCTCATTGAATTTCTTGTTAAACAATACATCATTTTCATATAAAAAATTGGAGAATTTAAGAAAAAATTAAAATCTGAAGTTTTTAAATGCTATTTTCGTTGTCTAAAGGTTTTTTTTTTGTTTTTGCCTAATAAAGCTGAAAACACAGTTTTTACTGCCGAATTTTAACTTTAATAATGCCAAAAAATCCGCACTCTACCTATAATTTATACAGGGTGCTTTATGAGTGTTCATGAAACTAAAATATGGATATAACCGATGTGGGGACAATACTCGTATGAGGTAATAGGGGCTCGCACCCCTCGACGACAGTTGCCGCCCAAAGGCTGGCAATAATCGTCTCTGACGTTAAACAAATTTACACTGGTGCGTTTGTATGATCGTACCCGTACGTACGTACAGGTAAGATACATTGTACGGGCCGATATCAATTACCTGATAACGATCTCGGTGATGTCACAGCCTGGTACCAAACGCACTGCGTCGTTTCTTATCACATCGACAGAGGCAAAAAACGACGTAACGTATGACATAATTACGTACATGTACGTATGCATGTGTGTCTGTGTGCGTGTACCAAATCCTGTATATAAACTCTCAGAACTGGCTCAAAAACCTCCAGTGTTCGCCGAGGATTTGGCTCTTCCATACTTAACCATATGAAGTGGCAGAACACGCAAAATACTGTTGAAGACCTTCTAGTGTGAATATCTCTCCCAACAAAGTATTCCACAACCGAGGACGACGAAAAAAAACTTCCTCTTACAATTTTATTTGTCTTCAAAATTGAAATAGCCAGAGAGATGGATTTCTTGGCCGTACATTTATTTCAAACATATGAAATTTTTCATTTTTCATTGGGTAACACCGTTTTCTCCATTCACAAATTGTACTAGACTTTACAGCCTCTTTAGCTACCAAAATTTTGAAAATAAATATTAAAGATGAGGGAAATCGTAAGGAGAAGTTTTTCTTAGTCGTTCTCGGTTATACCCATCTTTTAGATTTGGGGAACATTTCATGAAACACCCTGTATTAATTACTTCAGTATCAACGAAAAAAAAAGTGATTATTATTTAAATAATTATGTGTAAGTTAGTACCTACTTGAACGAGTTAGGTGTATGCTTCTCAACATGAAAAATATGTATACGCGATAATGACAGCTTATTTCCGGGAATTTTATATCATCATAATCGATAAGTTTTCGAATGACAACCAAAAATGTTCTTAGAATTTCACCACTCAACATGTACCTCCACAATTAAATTTTTCTGACTGTTCTGGAAAAGCACTTTCTTGCAAACCTGAAGAGCTTCTCGAAGCAGCTAATACATTCGCTTTCACCGAAAATTTTCGTATTAAATTCATCGAATTTATTTGCACTTAACATAAAAAAAAAAGTTTTGGATTATAGTTCGAGAATTTATACAGAAAGATAGGTACGATTGGAAACCTGCCTTGAGGAAAAATTAGCAATAATCAAACGACAGGTGGTCTTTTAAAAGGAATACCTGCATAAAATGTGGTTTGTCAATGATGATAAAGAAACAATTGTTTGAACTCTGTGAGGAATGCTATACCTATATACATTAATAATTATTCTATTCGCTATAACAGACTTTTCGATTATTCTTTTATACACGAAGACAAAGTAAAAAAAAAAGAGAGATTTTACTGTAGGTACACCTCCTGTTTTTTTGAGATAATAAAATCATTCTACATTTATTATGTTGTTTCTCTTTGATCGTAATTTTATTATTTGCAAACAAAAAAAAATCAGTTTCATTTCCGGCCTAACATAAAATTTCTAATGTTAAATAAAAACAAAAAAAAACAGCTTCCTAATCATTTTTACTATGTCGTCCCTTATCCAATACTCTGACTAGTCATCGTAGCCATTAACAGATAAGTGTTTTACAGTTCTCAGTTAAAAATTTTCACACTCATCACTGCACGTTCAGTCTGAAACTTTATAGGCCTACGTATCATATTATTTTTTACTGATGTAATAGATAAACTGTAAGATATGGGTAATATAAAATTCTGTCGGTAACCCTTGAAGTTATGAAGGCTCTTTTATTATGTGTTAACGATTCTTCCTTTTTCATCAATTGTAACGAAAATAATACAGCTCTTTTATTTGAGTTTTACAATATCTACATCATACCTACCTGTAACTAATTCAATTTTTACATTAGTCTTTGTTTTAGTCTCAATCTAGCTATCTAGCTAAGTTAAGGCTTGATCTGGATCTGGTTTGGAAAACCTTTGCTTTTATTGAAATTAAACTTGTTTGAAAGAGAGAGCAATTCACACATTAAATATTGGAAATTATTTAAGTAGGTATCTACGGAAAATTTGCAAATGTTTTAATTACAGTTCGTTTATTTTCAATTAGTCTTGAACAATTGAGTCTTGGGGCTGAATCCAAGAAATAATAGGTACTTACTTAAGAACTATCAATGACTTGAGAATTACTTTATTCTTTCTTACAATATAAGCCAAGGCAAGAATGTTACATACGTAAGAAATACTTCAGTACTAATCAGACCAGCATCTGAGTATTAGAAAGATGAACCAGTAAGGGAAAGGCTGCGGTAAGAGTACAAAGACGGGTAAGAGTGCACACTTCAATTTTTACTTTCTGGCATGTACTAATCTGAAATATGTCAACTGTATAATCAACAGCCTCATATAAAGACCTTGTGTACCAAATACCATGATATTAGATTGAATGTGTGAGTTGTAATATGATAAAAACTGTTTTTATATGTTTCTTTACTATTTTCTGTGATGACATTGTAAGACATAGAAATCATTTATTTTTTTCAAATTAATCTCAGAAAATCAATAATATCTATTGTGTCAGCATCTAAAAACATACCCAGGAGAAATATTTGAAAAAATTACAATGTATATTTTTTTAAAGACTTTTCACAAGACGAGTGTTAATCAGCTAAGAGTATATGAATAGCCTAAAGGAAAGATATCACTGCTTAAAACATGCTATTTTGTAAAGAAAAGAAGGGAGAGGTTAAAACTGGTTTATTTTACAAAGATATTTTCCATCTTTCCTGCTCATAAAGAAGATTTCTGAGTTAGAGGAAAATTCAGGAAATTATAAGGCACATTTTATGGAAATTGGTGGTCTAAAGATTCAAAGGCATATAATGGAAAAGAGAAATTTTTACCAGTCTTTGTTAATACTCAGATTTTATTATAAAAATGATACTGTTTCATACTTGATTTCAAATTTTATAATATTTTTGAGTTTCAGTAGTTTTTAATATTTTTTCAGAATGCGTACCCTTAAAACCCCAAGTGAATACTTTTACCTGTTTAGGCGGGTAAGAGTACGCATTTGATTTCTTTTTTCAACAGTGGAATTGTAAAATTACAAATCGAGATACAGAACTCAAACTAGCAACAAACTGTAGCAAATGGATGATAGTATTTCACAGGTAAATTTGTGAGGGTGGGATTTCCAGGGGCGGTAGGGTTTACAATATAACATTAAGTGCTTACTCTTACCAGCCTTTCCTTTAGGTAAGCATCGTCTTAACCCATGAGTCAGAAGTACTTATAATATCATAGTTATTTCTCAAGTATCGATCTTGCATTCTGCTCATGCGACCTAGCATTCTATGGTTGGTCTTGGCCTTGCCACTGTGTGTGGAATCTTGATATATAGTCACCCAAATATGTGCAAGAACAAGATTAAATCCAAAACTTAAAAATATTCACAAGTTTTAAAATGTTCATAAATCTGGCTACTCAAATGATTTTCAATATTTGATATTTTCCTTTTTTTCTCTCACATTTGGTAATAATTGTTCAATTCAGCCCACAGTAATCAGGGCAAGGCAAAACTTGAGTCACTTTGGACTCGAGTCATTTATGATGACTCATGACTCGGACATGAGTCACAAATTCAGCCAAAATGTCAAGTCGAGTCCTCTTTTTTATATGCCTTTATTTAACTCACTCGAGTTGTTTTATTGTTTAAATATCATTTGGGTATCACTATCAGTAACTATTATTTATGTATTATAAAGCATACCGGTATTGTAACTTATCAGGAATTCATGCACTAATCTGTTTAACTGAACGGGTTTATCATGAATCTTTAGGTAATTTTCAACAACAAATCCATTCATTTTAACGGCATTAATTCGTCCACAAATTCCCTGAGATTTGTGGACGAATTAGTGCCATTAAAATGAATGGATTCGTACATGAATTCTCAATGAGTTAAAGTAAAACATATTCAAGTATAGAGAAAGTAAAAATTAAAAATTTGTTTCTTTAAATAATTTCAGAAATAATCAGCAACAATTTCCCACAATTAAAAAGTTCTTCTTGGAGTATAATACTCCACTTTGTTCCTCTGCCCCAGTTGAACATCTGTTCTCCTGAGATAATTTCATTCTGAATCCACAATGATCGTCTATGTCAAATTTTAGTTTTCAGAAGTTGATGTTCTTGAAGGGAAATTTTGATATGTTAAAAATAAAAATGTAATTTTAGTACCTAAGACGGCTAAGACACTGTAGACTACCTATAGTTTATATTTTGTATTAATGTCAAAATAAAATGAATATTACAAAATTTATTAACAATAATTTCAATTTTCTAATGGCTAAAAATATAATGGCGGACTCGACTCGTGACTCGACTTGTGACTCGAGTCTATTCAAGTTTTCAGGACTCGGACTTGGACTCGAGTCATATTTTGTAGATGTGACTCGACTCGTGACTCGAGTCCTTTTGTACGACTCGATGCCAAGCCCTGACAGTAATATTCTAAAGTGTAACTACCTTGGCTATAGGCCTACCTACACTGTTAGAATTTGTAAACAAGACCGAGATTCAGATCAAACTTTGACTGTGCAAGACTAATACCGAAAGGCAGAACAAGGCCAACAGACCAAGAATATCATGTTTTTGGTCATGATCTCACCTTTACTCATGCCTCATCACCATTACTAATCGAAATTTCTGTTCCATTGAAAATGACACTCAAATTATGAAATTTTTGTGGTCAACAATAAACTAAGAAATGATATCTACGACAGATAAGCTGCTCTCTTTATATCGATAACGCACTATCTATATTCAACACCAGGTATACCTACAGGTATACCTATAACTGGATGGTATGCAGGTAATATTTCAAAAATTCTACAATTAAGGTGTCACATCAGTGTGTACGAGTTCATGAAAACTAACTTGTAACATCCATTCATCATTAACGTTCGAAATTATTCATCGTCTCACCATTCGGCATCGGATATATTAATACTGAGAAGAAAAAATGTACGCCGGTGACGATTTACTCATTCTGTCAAACGAAACAATTGTACACCTTCTTCGCACAAATACATCATCTGAACTGTCAAACGTACCTATATGATTCATATAATAAACGAACTGAAACTAATACAAGACGAAAAACAGAAAACATGTAAAAAAAAAAGAAATGAACTTGGCCACGCGTCTCCAAAAAGAACGTATTTTTTGTTATGCAAATTTTTTTCTCTCACTCACCAATTAATTATCGATTATTATGTTTTCAAAACGAATGCGGATATAGCAGCACCTATATCTGCTAAGATGGTGAATTTTATTTCTAAATGCTGGGTACATAATAATATAGAACCGAGCAGACGAGACTGGTCTTAAGTTACAATTTTTTTAATTTTTGAAAATTTTGAGACGCCAGTCGAACCTAATATAGGCTACATTTGAAACTTGAAGTTGACTTAATTTGTTGCATATCTAATAAATATGTACGCTGGTCGACAGAGTTGCTCTGATCCTCTCGACTCGCCGACGAGTTCCCCCTGAATATTTTAAAATCAACCCGCTGAATATTTTAAAAACAACCCACCTAAAAATTTTTAATCAATAATTTTTATAAGTAAATATTTTGTTTTTCGAGAAATCCAAATGTTACCAAATGATGAAAAATAATGTAATCTGCCAGAAGGCATATAAGAGTACAGAAATATGATCGAAAATGAAAACGACAAACAATGAAATGAGAATTGAACACTAGATATCAACTAACAAAAAATTTCCATATCAAGATGAAACATTCATTAGATAAAAATGTACAGGTAGACAGTTAGCTTTGTTCGTTTAGAACAGATTCTTTGAATCAGGTTCAGATTTTTTGGTGCTATTTTGAAAACATTGGTACCTAAATAATTAACTTCAACTACACAGATATTTATAGAATAACACCCCTAAAATCCGAATCTGATTCACTGAATCTATTCTAAATGAACATACACAGTGACGTAGTGAAAAAATATTTCAGGGGGGATGAATGTTCGAATTTGCCGACCCAAAATTTTTAAATCTCCAAATACCAATTGTGAGTAGAAAAATTACCAATATCTCATATAATTTTAAATTGTTCTTATTTTACAAATTTTCGAACTGATTTCAAAATAGGACTAATTTTTTTTTTCTGAGGGATGACTTCCTCCTCAACAGACCAAAAACGCAAATTATATGGAAACAAACCAAAAATACAAATAAAACCAACCAAAACAAAAAAGATTTTTACTTCTTATAAAAGTGGTTTTATCTGAGCCATCTGTTTCACGTCGTTGCCTTCTAATCAGTAAAATATGTTCAACTATTCCTCACTCAATAACTTACTGATACATAATATACGAGAATATATTCGAGCTTTTAGCGACCATCTTTGTTATTTTATTTTCGCGTTTTTGGTCACAACCAACTTAATTTAATTAGCGCTTTTTTTTTCGCACTTTTTGTAGCGTTTTTTAAACATTTTTTATATAATTTTTGCTTTTGGCTGGCACGGGTCTTCACAATCTAGAATTTCCAAGAATTTTTTTTTTCTTCCAAAACACGTTTTCCCCACAATTATCGCTTCCAAATCTTTTTTTCCCAACTATATTTTTCCCAATGAATATTTTTCTAATATAAAAATTTAATTAAAATTTTGTAGGTACTGATTTAGCCTTTAAGTATTGTAAAAGGTTAGGTGAGGTGCTAATTTTTTTTTTTTTTTGTAAATACAGTAAATAATAAATATGTAAGTACATTGTAAGTATGCAATAAAAACAAAATCATATTTCTTTGATTTATATATATTGGACATTGGGGGCTTGATGTCCATAATAAATATTTATATATCAAGAACAATTAACAAAGAAATAACATAACTCCAGTACCGCACCAAGTAATCACTTTATTATATAAAGAAGAACAAGTAAATGTTAACTCTACGAGTACAAGAAGAAGAAGTGAGTATAACGAAAATAATAAATTTTCTTAGTATCGTACATCAGTATAACCAACAAGTGCTCAAACAATCAGTGTAACCCCAACACTTCCTCCTTGGTTGAGTGATGCAGTTAGTCCATTGAATTCTTGAGTTGGTGCGGTAAAAGAACTGTTTGGAGAAAACCATTATTATGAAAAAACTCCAATTTTTCATCGAAAAAAATATTCACTCCTGTTGTTGAGGAAAAACCGTGTAAACAGTAAAAAAACCTCAACTTGAATTTCTCCTATCTCTATTCTCCGTACGCCTGTCTCCATTTTAAATCTCCTTTAGAAGAAAACTTATAATTAAGAAAAACCTTTATTTCTCCAATTGTTATTCCTATTCGAAGAAACCCTTTTACTCCACAAGGTAAAACTTCGAAATATTGCCAAAGAAAATATTTAAATTTGTGTGTATCATTTTTGTCATTATCACTTAATTAGCCTTAAGCCACCATAAGACTAGTTAAATGATTTGTTATTGTTTTTCGAAATAAAGTGTAAAGTTTATACAAAATAATAAAATTTATATAATTAATAAAAATACAAAACGAAAAACAAAACAATTCAATAACACACAAATAATAATAAATGAATAATAATAATCACTCCTCCCGAACACAAACATATTTACAAATGGGTAGGTAGTACTTAAATAATAATGACTTGATTTTTGACAAGATCGTTTTTTGAGGTAGTTGATTTGTCTCCGTTTTGTCTCCGATCTACTGCTTTTGTGTCTACTGATTATCTGTAAATAAATTATTTTATGTTACTATTACTCCAGTAACATTCAAATTATAATACTCCAAATTTTAAGGGTCGGTGTTGTCCTTAATGTTTAATATTCTCCGTACTAATTTTTCAAATACTTCTATCGACAAAGGTTTAGTGAATATGTCAGCTTCCTGATCTTCTGACACAATTTTAACTAAATTTACTTTACCATCTTGTTGAGCTTGTCTCACATAATGGTATCTCGTGTGTAGATATTTTAAGCCTGGTGCTCCTACCATCTGAGCTCCTTCGATAGTTGATTTGCTATCACAATAAATTGTCGCCGGTAAATAAGATACTCCTATTATTTTCTCCGTTATTTCAGCTTGAGTTTCTATCTCCTTGGCTAATTCACTCATGGCTATGAATTCAGCCGCACAAGTGGAAGTGGTTACGCACCGTTGTTTGTAACATTTCCATGCAATCACGTCTCCGAATAGTTTGACAGCGTATCCAGCTGTTGAAGCTCCGGTTATTGGGCAATCTCCCCAACTTGCATCTGAGTAACCTTCTAAGTTATTACTTTCTCCAAGATAAGTTATTCCCAAATTCTCTGTATGTTTAAGGTATCTAAAAATTCTTTTTAACTCCTGTATGTTCTCTTGTGTAGGGTTTGATTGACATCTACTCATTAAGTTTACCGCCAATGCTATATCTGGTCTTGTTCCTCCAGTCAGATATAACAAACATCCGACAGCTTCTCTGAACGGATATTTTTCTCCAATTTGTGATTTCTCTGTCTGTTCGTAATTATTTTCATTTCTCCATTTAACTTGCCTTGTCACCATTGGTGTTTTGCAAGGCTTACAGTCTTCCATTTTAAATCTCCTCAGTAATTTGTTAATAAAACGAGACTGTTTCAACTCCAATTTATTAATACTCCGATTTCTTTCTATTTCAATACTTAAATATTCTTTGGGTGTTCCCATATCCGAATATTTAAATATTTTTCATAGATTCTCCTTAAGTTGTTTAATTAACTCCAAACAGTTTCCGGCTAATAATATGTCATCGACATACGCCAGAAGTATGACAAATTTATCTCCTTTTCTCCATTCGAACAGACAGGGGTCCTTAACATCACTGACCAAGCCAATTTTATTCATTTCTGCGGTAAAAAGGATATTCCAACTTTTTGGACTTGTTCTTAGACCGTAGATTGATTTATTTAATTTGTAGATTTTGTTTGCCCGCTCCGAAGGATTTATCTCCACTCCTTCAGGAATCTCCATGTATATTGGGGTGGTTACTTCTCCGTGTAAAAACGCAGTTTTCACATCCAGCTGACAAATCTCCAGATTGTACTTATTTACTATAGATAGTAAATTTTGTACTGTTGTCAGCGGTGTTACTGGCGCATATATCTTCAATAAACTATACTCCATTTTGTCTTTAAATCCTCGTCCCACTAATCTCGCTTTATAGCGGATTCCTCCTTGTGGTTCCATTTTGGTTTTGAATAACCAACGAGAATCTATGACATTTAATTTTCTCCCATATTCATCAACGACTGGGCGGTCTATAATACTCCAGACCTGATGTTCATTTAACGAGTTTAGTTCCTCCTTTGTAGCTTCTCTCCACTCCTGATTATTTGAGGAACTTATTGCCTCCATATAAGTTTTAGGATCCTCATTTATTTCCGCCATAGCTATATACGTAAACTCGTCAGTGTTATTCTCCGAGTCTCCAATATTCACAATGTTTTCTCCTTCAATGTTGAATGCTTCAACTTTTTGTCTTTTCGCCTTAGACAGTCTGTTTGATTTTCTCCGTTTGACTCCTGTTGAAGCAGATGTTTCTTCTTCTTTTTCCGATTCAGACTCCGTTTTAAATTTATCAAACCAGTCGTTGTTAATATGTTTATTTTTCTCTAATAGTTTATATTTCTCCCTATAAACTATTTTCTCATTAAAACGTATGTCTCTCGATTCGATAAACGTTTTATTCTCCGGGCTATAGAGTAAGTAACTTGACGGAGTATATCCAACCAAAATGGCTGGTATACCTCGTCCTGAGAATTTAGTCTCCGGTCTCCTTTTTACCTTAAAGTATGCCAAGCAACCAAATCTCCTTAATTGGTTGAAATGGTAATTTGTGTTAGGCGAGATCCTTTTTATTGGTATTTCATAGTTTACTGATTTGTGGGGTGTACAATTGTACACATAAACAGCTGCTTTGACTGCTAAATCCCACATACTGCTGGGCAAACCAGAATCTAGCATTAATGCTCTTACTCTACTTTGTAACGTTTGGTTAAATCTCTCCACTACTCCGTTATGTTGTGGTGTGTCAGGTGGTGCTAGTTGTAGGTCAATTTTTTCACGTTTTAGTATCTCCTTTGTATATCCTCCAGTAAACTCCGTACCTTGGTCTGACCTCAAGTAGCACACCTTAACATTGTCTCCTATTAAATTACGAATGTTACGTAAGAACAACTCCAAGCATTCTCCAACCTCCGACTTGTGGGTCATGATGTGTGCTTGTGCATAACGTGAGTAGTTGTCAATAAACACTACTATAAATCTCCGTCCTGCAGGGAATGTTGCTGGTGAGATAGGTCCCATTACATCTGAATGTATCATTTGTAATGGTTTCTCCGCTCTCCATCTCGATTGTTTAAATGGTAATTTTGATAGATTAGCTATAGCACATGTTTCACAATCCCTGATTACTCCAGTAAATTGAACTCTTTTTAATTTGGGATGTGTATTAGCTAATTTCTTCAAGTATTTCTCTGACAAATGACCTAGTTTGTAGTGCCAGAATAACTCAAGTGGTATTTGTTTATTTGTAATCTCCATGATGGTAGTAACATGCATTTTATCTCCGTCTAATATATATCTATCACACTCTATATTTTCATAATGTAACACTGATAGTGTGGCATTCCTTATTTTGAAATAATTTTTTTTATACTGCCTATGCCATAACAATTCATTTAAAAAAAACCCCATTGGAAAACTACTTTGATTGGAAAAAATAGTTTTGGGAAAACCGAGCTTTTGGGATTTATGACTTAGGGAAAATCGGTTTGGGAAAGCTGTACCCTAATCGTGCCTTATACTCATTTACTTATTCAGGTAGTTTCGGGTAAAGCATACAATGCATAAGAAGTGATAAACTTATCCTTATCGAATTTGGTTAGGTTAGTGAGAATTTATTCAAATTGTGAAATTAATATCTATTCACTGGTTTTTATGAAGATCCTTATCCATCACCAGTAGACCTAACAATTATTATACAGGCTGATCTGTAAAAAATTATACAACGTCGTGTACCTATCAGGAAGATTTTAGGTGGTTATAAATTTTCAGGATCGTGTGACCTATCTGCAATTTCTTCACGGTATACATTTCGTGAAAGAGGGTGGGAAGCAAGGATCATTAATCCTTTTTTGCTTATTTTTTAACTTACTTTCGGCCATACGATATTAAACATTGTAGTCCGAGTGTTTACTTAAGTAAATACTTTCTTTTGTGCGACGTATTTAGTTTCTACTTTTTACTTTTTTAATTTAAACTGATGAATACGTAACATACTTTCGAGGTAAGCATTCTTTTGTTTTGGCAACTCTTTTCTGAAATGTTTGCCAATGATATAGAGGAACTCAATTTCAATCCGCATAAACATAAAGCAGTTAGAGAAATGAAAAGAGAATGAGATGAAGAGAGAATTAGTCTTACAAAAGAAGATGAAAAAAAAAAGACAGAGGGAGAGAGAGAGAGAGTGATTACACCGAGAAGCGAGATCAGTTAATTAGTTTTAACCTCTTTAAGGAGGCAAAAGAACGAAAAGCTTGGTCTAATAATAAACTAAATGAGGTCGTAGAGGCTGCTGCGTATGTGAACTTGAAACTAAATTCGTAATCGGAAGCTGAAATCGAAATCATCTCTGGATCAGTTGACGGGGGTAAATTATTTCTTCAAATGTGTTTCACTATATTTTGGATTTTTTACATTTTTCTTCATTTAATGAAAATAAAATTGAAATGTCATATTTGAAATTTTGAATACAGCTGTAATTCATGTTCCATTTTATAAAATGTCCAATTTTTAGCTGGTTTTCAAAAAGTCAAAACCATACTTGTTTTTGGTTTCATCTTTTTTTTGGACTTCAATTCGCATATATGACATGGAAAACAAAATTTCCATGCCTTTTTATGACTACTCTATGGAGTTATTTAAATTTTTTTTTTCGCCTGTAGTGGGCATTCTGGGGCAGTATTCGCATAAATAACAAATTTTGTGATTCAAGAGGTTCAAAGCGAAAGTAGATCTATTTTGTAAAACCTTATTTCATTTAATGTTTACCATTCCCGATTGATTCTTTGAAAATGTGTACAAATTAAAACAAAATTCTATCTATGAAAAAATGAATGTATATGACTTGGTTCTAGGGGTGTAGAATTATTTTTTGTTTGGGAGGTACAAGTTGAAAAATGAAAAAACCAAGAAATTTGAAATATTTTTGCTGCAGTGACAAAACCGGTGGGACTATACTAGTAATTATAACCTTCCCTTTCAACTAATAGAATTATTTTAAAAACTTTGGTGCTGTGATAGTTCGCTAGAAAAGCTAGTTTGCCAATTTTCAATAACAATATTAAAAAAAAACAAAAAAAAACCTGAATTAATGGTAGCCTATGCAAAAAAACCGATAGTAACCCTTTGTGCCGTGAATAAAAAAAAAGATACTTCAACTGGTACCGAACTTGCACTTTCATGATGAGAAACCATTGTGAAAATTTCAACCCAATCCCTTTGGTAGTTTTCTCAAAACCGAGAGCTAAAATTCTTTTCCAGTTACCTAGAAAATTATCAAATGAATAGGCATCAAATTTCTATGAAATTTGCACAGATATAAAGAAAATCTATCGTGAAAATTTTAACCCGATACTATCAGAAATTTTCTCAAAACTCTGGAAAAACCACTGTTCCAGAAATTTTTTCTTTTCCAGTTATCTCGGAAATTACCAAATAAATAAGCAACAAACTTCTATCAGACTTGCACTAACATAAGGAAAATTTATCGTGAAAATTTCAACACTATTCCTGTTGTAGTTTCTTTAAAATTTTGGAAAAACCACTTTCAAAGAATTTTTTGTTCTCCAGTTGTTTCAGAAACTGCTGTACCAATAGGTATCAAACTTCTTTCAGACTTTGTCCAATATAAGAACTGCGTGTCCTAAAAATTTCAGTCTTAGCTATACCAGTAGTTTTCTCAAAGCCATAAACAAAAAATAGTTCATGAAAATCGGTTCGAAACAGGGCTTTCAAGCTAAATAAATAAATCTTAAAAGTTGTAGGCTTTTGGCTTAAATATTTTCTTAAACTTGTAACCAAATGACATGAGATAAATTTTTTTAAATTTAAAATTTATAAATATACGAGTAATTTGATAATAATGAGAGAAACTAATAAAACTGTGGTGTGATAGAGAGAAAAAAAAGCCAAAGGCAAAAAGGAAAAATATGACTTTCAGCTAAGAAGTTTAGGCTTCCAGCTAGCTTGACCTTTGACTATATAGCTTAATGGACTGCTAGAACTGATAAAATCTTGAAGCCAAACAATGCAGGCGTTACTTTTCAAAAAAGGTACTTTGTGTGAAAACTGAATTTGTATCAGGTAGAATATCGTAAATTTTATATTTAGACCTAATTATTTCCTTCCGTAATTCTTACTTTTTTTTTATACAGAACATTTTAATGCAAATGTGATTAAATGTTATTACTGTCGATGGAAAACTAATCAAAGAATTACGTACTTATGTAATATATACTGAGATATTACGCTTGTTAGAAAACAACTGCTAATATAAGAAAAATCTTCTGTCCTAATTGTGGTAATAAAACCTTGTAAAGAGTATCAGTGTTTTTAGATAAAGATGGTAATAAATGCATGTTCATCAATTTCAAAAAAAACATATCGACTCGAGGAAAATGGTTAAGACTAATTACAGATCAGATATTAAAAACAACTTTAGTGCAAAAATAATTTTTCTCCATTTTTACCAAAATAAAGAGAACATTTTAACGCGATTGTAATATCTGTTACTTGAACAATCCATTAACGAAATAATAGGAAAAATATAAACTTTTGTAGATGTATCAGTATCATTCTTTACTCCGACACAAACATTATTTTTTAAATGCTGAATTATACCTATTCTGGTACGACATGATTTATTACACTTCGAACAGTTCTGCATAATTGAAAATCAGAGGGTACAAAATTATCAATGGAATGAAGTTCTAGTAAAGTATTACATATTTACGTCATTAATTATTCTGTAAACTTATAAATAAGGCCATTTTATCATGTGTCAATGGAAAGTAGAATAATAATAAAATTAATTATCTTCAAATATAATTTTAATTACTAAATTAAAGAAATATAAAAATTAATTTTTTGCTAGCTGGAATTGGAAATTTGGAATCAATATCACTTATCACCAAAGGTCGTTTTTCGTAAAAAGAACGCCTGTTAACAGTGGCTTCAGCGGTGTTCCATTTAACTTTATGTATTTCTTATCAGTTCTAGCAGTCCATTAAGCTATATAGTCAAAGAGCTTGACAGCCCTGGTTCTAAGAGTGAGAAGTTATATTCGACAAATATTTAAAAAAAAATCGGCTATATACAAATCGATCTGATAAGGAACCTCCTTTTTTTTGCGGAAGTTTTTTAAAAATACGATCTTTCTTAATCTTCAGGTCTCATGTAAAATTTTGTAACATATTACCTGATATGCTAACAATCATTTAAAAATATTTTTTGGGATATACAAATTATTTCTACCCCCATTTTTCGTTTGAGGGTACACTATACCTCTGTACTCTCCCATTCATACGCCACTGCTTGGTTCATATAATTGCGTGGAAAAATATACGCTTTCGACTGGTACACAAAACCAGCCTTAACTCAAAGAAATGATAAAAGTTGAGGCGGCTCACTTTTGCTCAGTGCCCCTCACACCTATACAATGAAGGTCAAAAAAAAATTTACTCGAATGTATCGACTCAGCAAGAAAATCACGTAGTGTAGCGTTGGGGTCACAAGAAAATGACTTGACTTTTTCTCCAAATTTTGTGAAAAATGGTTACAGCTTGAGAATGAATACTTTAAATTTTAGAGTAGCCCAATGAAAATGTTACGCCATCAAAATTTTTGCTTCGTTTCTTAATTTTCATACCTAGCATTTTTAGAACCATTTAAATAAAAAACTGTTTTTTTGTGAGATTAATTCTAAGTTATAGAGCACGTGAATTCATTATCATACCAAGAAAACTCGATAATAAATGGATTTATCATAAAAAAGTTTTATATCATCAATAAAAAGAGTTAATTTTGCAATATTATTAATTTCAACACAATTTTGCTCGCCAATATTAGCGTCCATACTATTGGAGTTACTTGTTTGCATCTTTTAAATACTTATCATCAGTCTTTTTTTTTGTTTTTTGTTTTTTTTTCCCTATTAAATTAGATACTTACCTATCCACGAATTGTGATTACTAGTGTTCAATGATAATCGTCATAAATATCATATCCTATGATCATACCTAAATTTTTAGATTTAATTAAATAGAAAATTCAGAGTTAAAGCTAGGTGTTATAGTATTAAATAAAAATGTTTATTTTGGATATTGTTAAATTAGTCTGCCGGTTCTGTAAAGGTGGTTTAAATGTGAGTTGAAATTTGATTTGGCCTAGTTTATCGACTGAATTTTTGGTATTTCAGAAGTGTGTGCAGTTTTTTAATGCCGATAGTTATGTTTTATAATGAAGAAAATGTCTCATCTTCACTCAATAGGTAAGTGTAGGTGAAAACGGATTGTCCAAAATGGAATTTCGCCAAAGATTTGCGAAGGAGACGTTTGGTTGCCTACTTTTCTATGCGTACGCACGAGTTTTTAAACAATAATTCTTTAATAATTACTGTAGCTTCCTGTCATTCATTCTTTTTAGAGAAATAATATACCTACAATAATGCAGGAATTTTTATGTTGTACTTGAAGGCTGTTAGACAAAATTACTGTAGCCTACTACGATCACAGATTCCAAGATTAGATTAATTTAATTTACCCAAGTAAATACAATTACTTCAATCGATATAGGCTACTTTTTATTCGATAATTTACATCGGTTATCTTTTAATTTGATCCAAGTAATTATTTATATAGGTAGGTTAGTAAAAAAAAATTATGGCAACGAATGATATGAGTTTTTTTAATTGGGTAAGGGAACTCATCCGTACTCTTGAAATACGCTTAGCATGTAGGCTTAAACATTTTGAGAAATTGACATTTTTGAGTGATGTTTCTAAAGAGGAGCTTTTCAAGTTAATTACCTAGGTATTCATTGAGTATAAATATGGGTAGTTAATAAAGTTAATTATTGCAAATATGAATTCGTTTCTAATTTGTTATAATACTTCGTTATATAATTAAAAATTTGAAAGTAGCCTACGGGTGTCGATACATTTGATTTAATACCTGATTGTAGGCCTGAATAGCCTACCCTTAGTCTAAAATTACGTATGATACGAATAATCAGTACCTACAGGTATCGATATTTCCCAGGAATTGACGTAACCGTATGCTAAGATTTTTGCGCAATACTAAATAGACAGAATAGCTGGATATATTATGAAGATATTAGGAACCAATTAAGTGATTTGGAGGTTGTTTCGATAAAAGGGTACAGTACCTAGTTTTGTTAAGGCTTTCTATTGAATCTACGATGGTGGCTTCCCTAAAATTTAATTTTTGGCATAATTGCCTCAACTCAAACATTTCTCAATAGTTCTCTTTATTTGAAACAAAATCTATCCACGCTCAAAAAATCACTTGTTAAATTTGGTAAGAATTTTATATGATACGATCCCTTAATATCGTATCCGAAAATAACATTTCAAGAAAGATTACTAGCAAAAAATGAAGTTTAAATGAGTGATTAATTTGCACCTATGAAATCTCTTCCAGCTATTTTGATGTGAGTAAAAATAAATTCAATACTTCGTTTATTTTTAAGATTTTGGAAAAAGTGACCACACATATTTCTTTTACATCTTTCAAATAGGTATGTTTATTGTCATTTCGAAAAATTTAAACACATCTGAAGACATGAAACATGGTGATGCAAGGGTAGGTAGTTCATTATTATGTTAGATAAGAATTAGTTGTTTATTTTTCTCTACCTGGTGCTTCATTAAGACTCATAATAATTCAGTTGGTACACGTTCTTAATAGCTTATAATATAAAGGCTTATTTTTAGAGTTAGAAATTGAGAATTTATTTTCGTATGATAATTTTATTATTACAGAAAATCTGAGAGCTATAACAATGTAATTTATAATTATATTTACAATGCGAATCACTAACCCTGCATGTTAGACCAAATGAGATGAGGATTCAGAGGATGTATGTCTACGAGGAGCGTCTACATTCAGTGAAAGAGGATATTTTTATTTGCGTTATCAAAGGTTATAGTAGTTGTTCTTAGGGTGGTGTTGTATGCATAGTTATGTTTAAATCATCTCTTCTGCAAACTTCTCCGTGACTCTGTCGTAATGACTTGGACTGACACCCATTCAACCTATGTTCACATCCTTATGATACTAAAAATTATTTTTGCAATTTTATTTTTTTTGTTTTATTTTTACGTTGTATCTGTTAGAGGGGATTAGCCAGATTGTCTATTATATTAAAAAAAAAAAGCCTTAACTGCCAGAAGTCTTATATTTTACTTTCTCGAGTACTTTTCATCTGTTGTCTATTTACGAATGCAACTGGAAACACTCGAAAAAACATCCTCTTTGTCTAATCGTAGGAGCTTGTATACCTATATGTCATTATCATAATCAATAGTGGGCAGGATCCAAACAATTTGAATCACGGATCATGGATCATGGATCCTGTATCCTGGATCCTTTTAATGATCTGTGATTCGAAACTAGAATAATTTTTATTTGATGGATCCATGATCAGTGATAATCATTTTCTGAGAAAGGATACGAAGTATCTGTTCGGATACGTTTCTCAGGATCAATTTTTCCAAATTTTCCAAAAAAAAAACAAAAAAAAAAACATCGAGAATAAAGAATATAGGTACTTGAGAATTATTCATTTATTTTTTCGAAATAGATGAAGAAACTTTTGTTTTCAAGTTATTCACAGGATCCGTGCAAATGATATGAACTGATACTTTTTTTTCACAAATGATCCGTGATCATTCTTTGGAGAATGATTCGTGATCCGGACCCAAATCACTTCTGTGAAAATTGGAAAGGATCCGTGATCCGAGTCATTTTCTTCAGATCTTGCCCACTCCTTTCATAATCAAACAATAGTGGTAAACTTTTAGTACTGGCTTTTCCAACCTCAGTTAGGCTCTCAGTTAGTTTAATTGGCCTATCGAACTAAGAGTTAGATACAATTTTTGCGCTACCTGACTGTTAAATTTCTTACACGGCGATTGAAAATTCGGCCTTTGTAATGTTAGTACTTAGTTTCAGTGACAAGATAATTTGATTACAATATTCAACGCACAATTACGAATTTCTCTTCTCTTTATTTATTTTTTCGAACTAATTATTATCAATGCTAGTACCATGAGATAGGGTCAACAGTTTACTACTTCTGCATTCATTTAATCTCGATATCCTTTATCTAGTCTGAAATATTCATTTTACCATAATGGCCTAAGATAAAATAAGAGTAATAGATATAGGAAATGTCTTCCGCCTGAAATATATGGTAAGGGTGGATTTCTAAATCAGCTACGAACATTTTCTGACCCATATGTAGTGCTTTCACCAGAGGGATTCGAACATGTAGAATTTAGGTATAACCTCACTAGGACCGAACCTAAAGAGGAAAATTTTGAAAAGAAAATAAAAAATTTTTAATTTCAACTGTTGGTGAAAGAACAAGAATGGTACAAAAAAGTTAGAATAAATGATCTTTGTTACGTTTTTGTCTTTTGATGATTTTATTTAGAATTTTCAAAGAAGATTAAGAGCTCCATTTTCAGCCTTTTTAAACTTTGCATTTCCACAACGGATGAAAAAATAAGCTAAATATGGTTTTGGCTGTATAGGGTAAATCGGTACACAATGGCATAAAAATCGCTTTTTGCCCCACAAGATAAGCTGGAATCATTATTTTTTAATGTTTCTTGGACTTACTGATAGATACATTATTTGCGCAAATTTCATGCAATTAGGTCATGTACAAGTTCTCGAAAATTAAAACTATTTTTTTGTGCCATTGTGTACCAAATATAGTATAAAATAACACACCAATTGGTACACAATGACATGTAATTTTTTTCTTTCAATCGATACATTAAAATAAAATGTGAACTGAAGTGAAATTAGGCACACATGTAACAAATTAACGGCTTAAAGAAATTCAGCCTTTTGACAATCACCTTCACCTCTCAAAACATAATCGACAGCATCTTTCATTGAGGTTCTTGAGAAACTAACAGTTAGTTGTATAACAAATTGACCTGCCATAAATTTTTGAGCTGATGTGTCATTGTGTACTGTCAGAATATTAGGGATATAGATTCAAAATTCTATTCAAATTGCAAAACTTTTACATGAATAGAAGTTAGGAGACGCACTCTTTTCAATGGTATAACAGTCATCAACAAATAGGTATTAATAAATTTTGAAGTTATGAACAAATGAAACATTTTTTTGGATTGTAACTTTTGGTACCAAAAAACACGTATGTTCTCTCATAACATTAAAATAACTGACTGGATGTCGTAAGTGAGTAGGTTTCCGGATAGATCAGTCAAATTTACACAAACTATGAGAATTTCACATTCGGAATCTTATTGAGATAATTTGACTGTACCATTGTATATAATGTGTCAGGGCGTATCTGTTTACCCTACAATAAAAATACGTCCGAATAAATAAAAAATGGGAAACAAAAAGCTTTCTATCTGCTTGTTTCATAACTGTCATGGGGGCTGTGATATCGGGTGGTAGTGAGGGGCATTTTTTTCTTGTCAAAATCATAATAATCTTTAATATTTTCTTATTAGGAGACTGCAAATAAATATAGACTTAAATTTGGCCCATGAAATTAGCATTTTTCGGTTTTCGATTTTTGATGAATATGAAAAATGCCTGAATACGTCATATTTCATGGCTCTATATTCGAGGTGTCCCCAATAATGGAGATGAACCATTCAAAAAAAGAATGGGAAGATTGAAAATGACTAGGTACGTATCCTCGTTATTTTTCTGGTGGTTAATTTTCATTATTGGGGACACTTACATGTATACCGTGTAAAGCCATTAAATATGTACTGTGTATAGACTACGTCATAGGCTAGGCATTGATGGAAAACCTCTGAATACAAATTTCTTTGGCCGTGTGTATATATAAATTAATTTTAAGCTTCTCGGTGTAAGAAAATAATTCAGTGCAGATTGAAAAAAAAAACTTTTATTTACCACCCTTTATCTCAGCCCGTTTGATAGAAATGAAAAAAAAAGTAAATTTTTTAATCTATATTGTTTGTACATTATTTTTATATCAAATATTTTTGTTTTCTATATTTCTTAGTTCTACATCTAGCATATTATTCCATTTCAAACCCTTATTAACTGAGTTGATAAAGATTTTATAGGTAGTGGCCATTAATTCGACGAATTTGATTTAAGCACCATCAGCATTAGTATTTCCGAAATTTTGTTGAATTTTATGCTACAGTGGCATTTATATAATTTTATTTATACCAAAAGTAAAATTTTAATAACTCCCAAGAAAGGTGACCAATAGGAGAGAAGTTGAGCATTAAAATTTTTGGATATGTTTCAAAGAAGTTTAGTAGTCAGTATAATTATTTATTCAGTGTTACTGTGGAATACCTTACGTGGAAAGTAAACTAACAACAGAAGGTGTTCAACAGAACAATTTGTGTGTTTATGCCAAAATACCAAAAATGTATAGGGGAGCCAAGACCTTGGCAAACACTGACGATTTAGCTTATGATTTTCTGGTCTTATATACCCGGCTCCCTACACGCACACATACACACCTATGTAATATTTACATAGGTACAGTGTAGATAATTATTCGTACTTTACAGTTGCTATGGCAACGGTAAAGTATGGAGAATGCATCTTTGTATCAGTCCGTGACATTGCCGAGATTGTTATCTATCGATTCGTCATGGTATGAGATTTGTAACTTGTCTATCTGCAAAAATAGACAAGTACAAACAAACATACATCTTGTATTTGGTTTAACGTGCAAGGCAGGAATAATTGTCACCGAAGGTGACGACTGTCGTCGATAGGCCGAGCCTATTTCCTCATACGAGTAATGGTATAATCCCCACAGTTACCAATACTCAAAAACACTTGGATTAAATATAATGTTAATTTCTAGTAAGAAGGTGAACCTAGTGTACCATTGTGTAAATGTTCTGGTGTACCATGGAACATATTAAAAATATCTTTCAATTTTTTGAGAATAATTTTCCCAATTTAAACTGCCCAAAGACCTGAAATGTTGGATCTTAAGAAAGTTTAGGATACTGTGAAAGATGTCTTAAATTAGTGAATTTGCGAGGAAAGTGTCGTAATTGAAAAACAATCGATTTTCCTAATAACAATAATTATATTATTACAATTCAAATAGCAGACATCATCTGTTATCTAAATATATTTACTTTTAGATGCTGAGCACTTCATGTATTGTATTAGATAAAATACATTTAATTTATTGATTCAAAAATATTTTTTTCTTGGGGATTTAATAATATGTGCTACGATACACCACCCTTAATTCCATGGTACTTTGGGATAGTGTACCATGGAATAAAAAAAATTACACCCTTTCAGACGGAATTAGAAAAAAACTATCACATGTTGTTTTATTTCTTTTGGTTGTTTTTTCGTAGATGAAGGTTCGTTTTTTTCAAATTTCTTGGTCCCAAATTTCTAACTTAATTCTAGCTTGCACTAGAGACAAAAACGAAAAAAGTGCTCCATGGTAATATAGTCTCCCCTATTAATGAAATTTGTGACAACTGAAAATAGTAGGGTTAACGACTTTTTTTTTGTCATCATGATAAACTTAAAATTAAGCAATTATACTAATAAAATCTATTTTTGTTGACTGCAAAATACTGTAAGATTTTGTTTAACTGAGGGCATACGTTGGAACAATGACCTCACTCACCCTTCCATTGGATAGGAACCTAATAAAACACTAACAAAGGGTAGGCACTCAAGCAAGTTGGCACATCTATTGCTTTCAAACTTGAACATCATTCACAATTATTTTAAAATCTCTCGTCCTCTTTTTTCCATGAAATATAGTGCGTCATAATTGGATTATCAATTTTGCTTATATGGAAAGTAAATAGAACAGCATAATATTGTTGGATGGAAAGTTTTGACGTAAACTTCAATCGGTACCTAATAGGCGAGATAATGGTCAGAAATTATGATAAAAATATTTTATTTCGAGTAGACGTTCATTTTACGGAAGTGAAGTCTTTTTTTTTTAATTTATGATGTAGTGTTGAAAATTAAGAAGAAACGAAAATACGAAAACAAAATTGACTTAATTTGAAGGACAAAAGAAAATATTATTAATTTGCAAAATAATGGTCAATAGTTCATTGTTCATCTATTAACATATGTGATCTCCACAATCTTTTCTACATCACTATCAAAAATGATGAAAACTGATCTATAGTCTACGTACTGCAGATCAGATCTACATTTTATGGTCATCTATGATCGCAAATTTTCAGTCTTACCTTGAAATAAATTATATTTAAGAAATTATCAAATGAAATCAAGAAAAAAAGTTACTATATTATTACCGATGAAATTTTTACCTAAAGTAAAATTTTGGGACCTTATGTCTTGGGTATTTCTTTCACTTGGTTGTCTTTACTAAAAATATTCAATTATTGTTTCGAATCAAAGTATTGCATGGTGCCACGTCGTTGATAGGATTTGAATTTATTTTTTATGATGCTAATTGAATTTTTTTGAATTACGAATGAAAAGTTTTCTCTTCCTCTCTGGTGAGAATGTGTAATATGCTACTAATATGCAGCTATTCGCGGCACTTAACTGAACACCAGCTTGAAGATTACGGAAAAATATTACTGAAAATGGCCTCGATGTAATTTTAAAATAATTTAATGGCTGAGAAATTTTCGAGTTATATAGTCATAAATTATTGAACGAAAAAAGTCGAATGTAATAAAAATTTTCTACCAACACTTATGTATCAGTGGAAAAATTTAGAACCTTTTTTTTTCTCGAACTTCGAATTCTCTTATGTATTTTGTGAGTTTGATCTCATAGTTATTCACTTACCTAGTAGATACTTTTGAGAAAATTCTTGCCTTCACATTCTCTTTACTAAAATCTTAATTTTTAGATTCACCTCCGACGCAGAAAAATCTGTAGGATGAAAATCTTTAAATATGGGTAGGACCACATTATATTTCC
This sequence comes from Ericerus pela, assembly GCA_011428145.1. Taxonomy (NCBI): domain Eukaryota; kingdom Metazoa; phylum Arthropoda; class Insecta; order Hemiptera; family Coccidae; genus Ericerus; species Ericerus pela. The sequence continues at coordinate 3,583,505 of WOFM01000549.1, read as the reverse complement.
GATTTAAAAAAAAAAATATACCAGCAAAGCTTACTCGAAAATTTAAACAGTCTTCCGGTGTTTACGTATTCCGAGTAAAACTTGCCTAGGTCAACGAAATATTTGGAGAAGTCGAAAATCCTCGAACAGAGAAGATACATGTATATTAAAATCAAAAGGTGTTTTTTTTTTTTCATTTCATTAAAAAGAAAAATACCTTGAGCGACCTTGACATCCATTTGAAACTATTACTCGGTCAGGCTGTGAACTATTATTTATAACATGAGACAAACTAATGAAAAAAAAAAAAATTATATGTATATATAGGTACATAATATAATGTCGTACGTGTATGAACTGGTGTTGTTGTATAGAAGTTTGATTAATACGACAGGACGTCGTCGGTGATAACGACTAGGACAACTGGAGGAAAAAAAAAATGAAAAAAAAAAATGAAAGAAGATTAACTCACCCGTGGAGTGTTTGTTTAAAAAAAATGATAATATAATTATTCTAAACGATAAAAAAATTCGATAAATAACAACTTTTAAAGGACGTTATAAAAATTACATGACGTCACCATCATCATTGGGTGGTTGGGCCTCGAAAATGGATACACTGGCCTATACCAAATGGTGTACATAGGGATGTACGAATTATTGTACGTATAATTATAATACGTGGATAGCCTAGGCATATTAATTTTTTTATTTTATTTATCGTCAAACACAAACTGTCTCATCCTATTCCTGCAGGTAATCTCGAAAAATAATAATCTAAAATAATGAGTGAGAAAAAAATACACTGTCTTTTGTACTGAACAAAAGTAGAAACCGGTCACGAAGTGAATACCCAAGTGTAAATTGATTTTTCACAGTAGGGGGCTACCAGAGAGGGTGTACACCCTGAACGGGCAGGAGAAAGATGACGATATTTAAAGGAAAAAATTCATATAGGTATATGTATTTTTTCAAAATCTGAAGTACACCTAGTCTTCACCATACCTGTACAAAAATTGGTTTTTCGTCGAGACATTACAGCATTTAGTTACCTGTACATGGTGTCCTCTGTTTAGTTTGTGATATTCTTCGAAATTTTATTGAAAAAAATAATAATATTTCAATCCATGTGTGGGGACTCACTGGTATGAGGTAAAGGGGCTCGGACCCCTCAACGACAGTCGCCGCCCCAAAGGGCAGGCCAATTATTCGTCTATATGACGTTAAACACACAAAACTCGTTCGATCGTAATTACCTGTACGTACTTGCAGGTAATGTACGAGTACTGAATCGTGACACGATACAATGACGTCACGATTTGTACACGAACCGGCCAGACATCTCTTATCTTGATAGGGGATGATGTGACCTGGCCAGTTCTCACCAACGTACGTATTACCTTACGTACGTGTGTTTGTGTGCGTGCGAATAAGCCGTATATAAACCGCCCAAATCGGCTCTAAAATCGCCAGTGTTTGGTCTGGTTCTGGCTTACCCGTACTTACGTATGAAGTGGCTGAACACACTTAAATTCTGTTGAATTTCCTTCTGGTGAGAATATCTCTCACAACAAGGTATTCCACACCATGGATAGATACAAATAAAAGTTCTAGACTTGTAAACTAAAATGGCTTCAGTCTAAATTTATTTTAATATTTGAAGGTTCGGAAACAGATTTATACCAGAATAGAAATTTTTCACGTTTTGATTTTAAACATATTTTCAAAGAGTTTTTTTTTGTATTTTTATAAGAAACATGAGAATATAATTAGCAGAAGCAATGGTGGCGCATCTGGATGCTGAGCGCCTGCTCCTCTACGGCTCCCACATCTTATTTCTTTGGTATTTGAAGGGGAAACCATCTGGCCACCACATAACTATAGATCATCTCTTTTCCTCCAACTGGCACCCATAGCCTACTTGGTGCGGTGCTGGATTTTGAAGAAGAAGAGGTATCGTGTTTTTTGAAATTGTTGGAGGAAGGTATGGTATCTTAACAAAAACATTAGCGTTTCATATTCCTAGCATTTTAATTAATTTTTTTTCTTCTTTCTTTTTTCAATTAACCTTTTGGGTAATTAAATTATTTGGTTAATTAAATCATTTTGTTAAGGTTTCAATAGTGGTTCTAATAAGCGGCATCTAACGTAGGTGTAAGCTTACTGGAGCTGCACAAAGGAAAAATATGTGTTGTGGTAATGGTCAAAGCTTACCAATACAGAAAAAAAAAAAGTTGCATGGGAAGGGCACAAAGTGATTGAAGTACCGGCCCCCGACATTTATGTCAGCCGGTACAGGCTTCTAGCCTACGACCTTAAAATTGTAAAGCTAACTATTTAATTATCATACCTTTTGAAAAATGACCGTCAAACTAACAGCGTATTTGAGACAATGTATTTGTTGGAAAATAATTATTTCACTAAATCGTAAAATTGGCATTTCCGAAAAATGTCAAATAAAATTTAGTCCGTTTCGAACGATAACCACAGCTTGAAAAAATGATTTTAGACGTCCTGTACTGCCAAGTGAAAGATAGGTAAAATGCGATGTACAAATTAATGGTGTACAGTTGAGATTAATCATCGTACTTTGAATAGTAATAACGTTTAAACATAGTTAACGTTATAACGGATAATATATTATGTTTCTAATTTACACTTCGTACTGCAAGACTGGAAAAAAAAAAAAAAAAGATAATTTAATCGCAAGGAAAACAAAAACTCTGTTCGATAAATTCTAAAACAAACATATAAATCGAACTTTGGGTCGACAAAATTTATCCAGCAAGATCAAACAAATTATGTAAGTATTTACAAAATAATATGACATGTTGAAGGAATCACGATCATTAAATGGTAGAGTAGTTAACGAGGAATTCGTTCGAATGCATAGGCCAGCATCCTAAACTGAATAGTATACCTAATTAGCCCATTTCGATTAATTACAAATAAAAATGAACGCCATTAGAACCTATAATCAACCTTATGATAGGTAAAATCAGATAAAAATTTTAGAACAATTTTTACCCAGTTTGCTTGTAAACGAGGTATTAAAATATTGATAATGATACTCATAGTTGGCTTGTAAAAATTCCTAGATAAGTAATTTTTCTGAGACTTAGACGGGGCTGAAATTTTCGTGATAGATTATCTCTATGCGATTGCAAGTCTGGTAGAGATTTGGTATCTATTGGTTCGGTAGCTTCCCATGAAACTAGACAGAAAAATATTTCTGAAGAAAATTTTGTGTTGGCGGTTTAAAAAAAATTACGATCAAGAAATAGGGCTGAAATTTCCACGGTAGGTAGACCTTAATTAGGACCAGGTCTGATCGAGTTTGTTTCCTATTGGTTTAGTAGTTTCCGAGAAAAATGTAAAACAAAAAAAAAAAATCTAGGGCGCAATACTTCGCTAGAAAACACCCAGTTTTCCAGTAGGTATTTACATCTACAATTGAATAAACAATTCTAAATTCCGAATGCGTGAGAAAACTGCAAAAAACTATTGACAGTTATTGATATCTAACAAACATATCGATTTATCGAAATTTTATTATTAGAGTTTCAATTAAAATGAGTAAATTAACCCCGTACGCCGTAAATAAGGATAATATACTTCAAGAAACACAGGCGACTTTCTTTTCTCCAGCAATTTGTTTTTATTTTACATTTTTTTTGAAAACTACCAAATCAGTATGTACCAAACTTCTATCAGATCTGGTCTTCCATAAAAACTGAATTTAGTGAAAATGTTTGGTCCATCCCCTTTGGTAGTTGCCTCAAAATCCTGAAAAGAACCACTTTTACAGCAACTTTTCTTTCTAGTTTTCTCCAAGAAGTACTCAATTAATAGGCACCAAACCTCTATCAAATTTGGAAAATTTCAACTTTATCCCCTTCGCGGTTTCCTCAAAATCTTTGAGAAACCATTTTTCCAAAAATTTTTTGTTTTCTAGCATTCTCGTAAACTACTGAACCTATAGGCATTAAACTTTTATCAGACCGCATCCTAAATAAGCATTAGGTACTTTTCACGAAAATTTCCGGTCGACCTCTTTCATAGTTTTTTCAAAAGCATGAAAAAAAAATTTTCTTAACCAGTCTTTTCTTTTTCAGTTTTCTCCAGAACTACTAAACAAATAGACATTATACTTCTTTGAGATTGCATATAGAATAATATAATAAGAATGTATCGTGAAAATTTAAGCTCGAATTCTTATGTAGATTCTTCAAAATCCAGGAAAAACCAATTTTTCAGGAATTTTTTGGTCTTCAGTTTTCTCACAAACTATACCATTTTTTGGAAATTTCAGCTTTATTTCTTTTGTAGTTTTCTCAAAACCGTGAACACAAATTGTAGGCAATACATACTATATATATATGTAGTGATTTTCGTAGAATGGAGTCAATGGCTCATGATAGATAAAAAAACTTTATTGATTACAGTATCTGGTGTGTTGCAGATTCCTGACAGTCAAAGGGGCAATTCTATGAGACTTCGAAAAATATTAAATTGTCATTTCAACATTTTTTTTCTTATTAACGCAGATAAAACAGCTGCGTTTCCACCATTTAGTAAGTAGATTCATAGTCACCATACACAGAAAAATTGGTACCATTAGGTTGACATTTGAATTTTTGAGAATGTTTTAAGTGACAAAATTCTCGAAAATTTATGCTATTTTTCTGTATTTTTCAAAAATTACAAAAGATACCAATTTTATTGCTTTATTCGATTGCCCCATCGATTCCCTAAAAAAAAATGTTACGTAACTCATCTACCTATCTCCCATAGGTAACAAAGACAAAAAACTTCAAATCTTCGCTGTATTCTAAAGCCTTTTCAAAAGCCTCAGTGAATGAAATAAGTTAGCTCCTTCAATTTTTATGAAGGCAACTATTTGTACACAAATACTGCCAAGGAAATTAAATAGGTAGGCGTGTATGAACATGCGGGAAATTGTCCGTTACAGTTTTTTGGAGTTCTGAATAGTTTTCGCTGATTTTTTTAAAATTAATTTTTGAGCATTTAAATAGGCTTTAGGATGTAGTGAAAATTTCAAAATTTTTTCTCAAAATCTATAGAAGATAGACTGATGGGTTGCATGACATTGTTTTTAAGGAATATGGGGCAGTTGAATAAAACAATGCAAATGATACCTCATATCGAGAACGTTGTTGTAATTTTTGAAAAATACAGAAGAACTGCTCAGATTTTAAAGATTTTAGCTCTGTTTGATAGGATTACATTAACTTACACCAACCTACACTGGTAGAGATATTCCAAAAATATTCAAGTAAAACTTGGTGCAAAGTCACATAACATTCCTACATTTATGGAATCGCCCTCCTGGTGTAGGTTGGTGTAAGTTGATGTAGTCCTATCAAACAGAATACTAGTTGTAAAACATTCTCAAAAATTCAAATACCAATCAAATGATGCCAACTTTTTTATGAATGGTGACTATGAGTTTCCTTGTCAAATGGCGGAAGTGGAGCAATTTTATCTGTGTGAATAATCTGGAAAAAAAAATCATTTTGAAAATTGTTCTGTCCCGTTTTTGCAGACGATTAAGTTTGTCTACAAAAACGTGTTGAACGAAGATAGACAACTATTATTCCTAATTCTTGGAATAATAGCTGTCAATATATTACTTTGCTTCTCACGGACGAACACCACCAAATATGCTGACAATAAGAGTCATCATATTTGGCAGATGTTCCATGTCACGCCACCTTTTTGGTCGGCCATTTTTTGATCTATAACAAAGAAAACAAAGGTGATGTCTTGTCTTCTATTTGAAGACATATTCATTCCTGAACTTGCAGTCGAGTAGAAGTGTTAAGTCCATACTCGATGTTACGGATATCAGGTCTCACTATTATCAAGTATCAGTAATAAGTTAAAGTTTAAATGTGTTTTGTAATAACTTGAAGTTCAAATTTAATAAAAGATAATATTTAGAAATTATTTTATTTGTTGAGATAATTCAAACTTTGAATTATTCTCGCAACAAAAATGATAATTCAATAATAATTTTTGAAGTCTCATAGTGTTTCCTTCCACCACCAGGGGCTGAAACACATCATACATCATCGTGCTATAAACCACTGATCCGGCTTCTGCGGAAATCACTTTATATATTTACTCAACTCACTCATACCTTTGACTACGTATTACTGGATGAGTAAAGCTCAATGAAACCAATGTACTTTTTAATATCAAAACATGCAGGTGTAAAAGTAGGCAACCCTAGTTGGGCAAACCTTCAACGTTCTGTGTGAGTTCATCAATTCAGAATACATTTGATAAAGTCATCCCTTAAATTCGCAAGGATAGTGTACATAAACGTAGTGTAGTTCTTTACTGGTCCAGAGTTACAATTATAGTAAAAGTATCTATCATATAATATAATATAATACATTATATATGAAAAAAAATTTAGTAAAAATAGAAAAATGGTAGGTACCAATCGTTTGTGTTTTTTTATGAAACAGATAATTTTTAAAACCCCTAACCTATTTGCGTGGTTAACTTTAATACCCCGTTTTCAAGCTAACTGGATAAAAATATTTCTGGAGAAAAGCAAGTCACCTGTGTTGCTTGTAGTATATTTTTCGTATTTTTGGAGCAAGGGGTTACGGGCGTCTTTTCTGCATTGCGCTAATATTGTTGTTCTACACTCCACCTACATTCGCTCACTAACCGTTAGCGCTACTACTTTAAACAACATAAACTAACACTTTCAGGTTGTGCGAACAAACACGACTTTTTTCATCCGTTCACCCGAGAACGCTGAAACTCGTTTCCCACTCAAACTGTAATCTTGTAATGGAGGGAGATCGTTCATCTTCCTCAAACTTATAATTTGTATTCTCGATCATTGCATTAAAGTATCTCTAACTAACTTATTCCTTTCTTTGGATTTCAACCTCACTTCATGGTAGGCAGAGCTACGATTCCTGAATAGTTAGTACAGAGTGATACTTAAGCTTTCAATTTAATTTTTTGCTATAGTATCCAAAAGTTTAAGGAACTATAAGCTTTTATTTTCGTTAAAAGTTGTTTTCTTTACAAAATATATTTTAATTCAAGAGTTGTTAACTCAAGTGAATTTTTTTTTCGTTTAATTTTTCGAAAAGTTCATCGAAAATTATTCGAAGGTTACTTCAATCATATTGACGCTAAATTAACTTAACGCCATTTTAATCATCTACCGAAAAATACTGGATCGTCTTTTTGCGGCAAGGTGAAACCAAAATTTTTTTTCGTGGTGGGATTGCAGATTACTTCGGATCTGGATCGTCTGTTACAGCAAGGTGAAACATAGCAAATTCAAAAATCGGAGATCACTGTTGCATCAAACAAAGTCATCGTAATTTTCAAACATCATCATAATCAAAATTTCGTCGATTGAGTGCTGCTGATTTTGTATGCTGCCAAGATTGAAATTTTCTGAGGACGACCTGAAATTAATCCAAGTACTGACCCACGGGAAAACGCCGATTACTCACGAACTCAGCTGGGAAATATTCAACGGAATTCCGCAAGTCACTGGTAATGTAATTTTTGATACTTTCAAATTATATATTTCATTTACTATTGCGGAAAACGATGGGATATATTCAGTGATTTTGTGGGACATTAAGCGAATTTAGTTATATAAAAATTAATTTTCTTTCCTTGAAATAATTTTTCTTCATTCTTTTAAATTCCAAAACGCTTAAATTCAAGAACCCCCTTTAGTTTGGTAAAAATCATGTGAAATTTCACAGGACGATTAAGCTTAAAAATAAGTTCGAATAAAGCAGGTTACGAATGGTAAGGCTTTGGAAACAAATTTCTAACTGCAAATCAAATTGTGAAGGAATAATAAAAATTAAAGGAAAAGATTACAAAAAATTATTAGATATCTTTCAAAACGAAAAAATAATAGAAGTAAGAGTAAATTTAATTGAATTTCCATTCTGGAAAACATTTTCAGGAGAAATTATCTTGGAAACTTTCTCAGTAAATGTTGGAGGAATAATTCATTATAAAAGAGGTATCGAAGTCGCAAAATTTGTGGAAATTTCAAAAAATATTTTTAGTATTCAAGCTTTGGACTCGATAGAATCTTTCAGAATTTTTCTTGAAAATTTTGAAAGAGAAAATCCACTTTAAAAACACTTAAAATTACGAAAATCAAAAAATATAGTATAATAATAATAAGTAAAATACTTTCATAGTTGAACAAATTTCATGTTTCAACAATTTATTATCACAAAAGAAAAAATTTTTGTCGCATTGGGCAAGTTTAATCCAAAAATTTTAATGTTATAAAATTCCTTTGTTTGGAATACCAATGCATAAACTTGAAAACTTATTACAATAAAATATTACAGATAGTATTCAAGGACAATTTTCAATAGATCTTTTGTCATAAACAATCACAAAGATTCAAATTTAAACAAGATTTATTCAAGTTTATTTTTGAAATATATTCTCAATTGGAATATTTTTTTTCTTTTTCATATTTTAAAACGCAAACATATACACGAATTATATTACGAAAGATTAACAATTTAAAATAAAAAATAAAATATTTTTTTTCTATTTTGAAAAAATTAAATTATTTTTTTAGGAAATTAATTTTTTTTGAAAATTGATTTTTAATTTTTAATTTTTTTTTTCAAAATTGAGTTGTCAGAACTAAGCACATTACCAAGTACTCCAGAAAGCATGAATACAGCAAGAGAAAGAACCGCTACACCATCCCCTCAAGGAGGATCAGGCTCTGGGAGTACACACCCTCAAGTACATTATGTCATGCCAGCTGATGAAACTATACGTCCAATACAAGGTCCAAGTGGGAAAATATTTGATGGTCAATATTACTTGGACTGGAAACGGATGATAATAGCTTTAATAAGGGGTTCAGGATATTGGGATGTTTTTGGTCCACACCCTGAACTTAAAATTTATATAGAAAATATGGATAATCTACAATATAGATCATCTTCGAATTCTGCTAAAGCTTATTTTAAAAAACAAAAATGTGCAAAAGCATTTATCATGGAACGAATGACATATAATGTATCGAAACAAATTAGGGAATGCAAAACGGTAGATAAAATTTTTGAAAAATTAGATATAACCTATGGTTCCAAAACAAAAATAGTCGCAAATATGACAAAATCAAAATGGACTGCTTTTAGATTTACACCAGGTGGAAATATAAGAGGTTTCTTAAACAAATGGGACATACTAGTACAGGAAGTTCGTGATGCAGGGAAAGAAGTATCTGAAGAAGAGGAATTAGAAAATCTTCAATTAGCATTAGGATATGAACAGACCATAGCAAAAATGCAATTTGATAATCTCCCTGAAAATAAAAAAAATCTAGAAGTATTTAAACAGATATTAAAGGAAGACGGTGATCAAAAAATAAGAGATAAACAAATTAAATTACAATATCAATCGTCTAACAAAAAATTTGATAATAATTAAAATAAATTTAAAAATAATAATACGAATTATAATAATAATAAAGACAATAGATGGAACAGAAATAATAATTATAGACGAAATAATAATACAAACGGTAATAATAATGGAAATACAAATAATAACAATTATAGAAATAATAACTCAAGAAATGAAAATAATAATCATAATAATCAAAGTAATTATAATAAAAATCAAAATAATAATAGAAACAATGATCAATCACCCAGAAAAAATAATAAAGAAGAAAGATGTTTTATATGTAATCAAACGGGACATTATAAAAATAAATGCCCCAATTTTAAACCAGAAAATAAGGAACAAAATAAAGAAAAACAAAAAAATAAAGATAAAAAAGAAGAAGAGAGACCAATTAAATTGTCATACATGGTAAAAAAATACAACAATAATGAAGACTGGCTCCTAAAAAAATTAATTAAAGACAACACAAAAAATGAAAATTATGTACACTTAAAAAAAAAAAATGTTACTTGATGGGGGGGCGGAGGTCCATCTCACATCAAATATGGAAAAATTAATTAATATAACAAAATTTAAAATTCCTGTAAAACTACAGTGTGCACTTAAGGATACGTATTTGTATGCCACACATATGGGGAATATGAGAATATTAGTGGAAAATGAAAATAATATTCAAACAGCAATTGAATTATTAGAAGTACATTATGTACCAGATCTGTCATTAGACATTATGTCTGGAATTAAAGTAACAGAATCTGGAATTTTACATATGGATCAAGGAAAAGAAAAAATACAAACATATTTTATAGAAACAGGAGACATTTTATTTACATCTTATAAAATTGATGGAGTCTTTCAAGTAAATTATGATTACATAAACATACCAAAAAAATGTATGCCCGTCACTCAAAACCAAGATGACGATGAATGGGATTCTTTCTCTGTCAAACTAGAAATAGAAGAAGAGGAAGAAGAACCAAATAATAATAATTCAGAAGAAATTAATGAAAATAATAATATTACCACTGAAAATAATAATAATGAGGATAATAATGACAATAATAAAAAAAAAATAATAATAATATTACAGATAATTCATTAGAAATAATCCAAAATAATACAAACAACCATAAAAAAATGATTTGACATAGACGTTTGGGTCACTTAAATGGAAAATACATGAGATACCTACATAAAGTCACAGTAGGAATTCCAAAAACAATTATTTTTAAAGATGACGATTTTATAAATTGTGAAATTTGCAAAATAGCTAATAGCCAACGTCTAGGACATAATAATGTTAGAAATAAACCCCAAAGAAGACTGGAAATTATATCATCTGATATCATGGGACCATTCACACCCACAATAGCTAACCAAAAATATATATTAACATTTATTGATAATTATAGCAAATACACCTTCGTAATACCTATATCCAATAAAAGTCAGGTATTTACTGAATTTAAAAATATTTTTCTTTCAATGAAAAATAAATTCCCTGAAACACCAATAAGCCAAATAAGATGTGACAATGCAAAGGAATATATGGATCAAAACTTAGTAAAATTTTGTGAAGAAAATGGAGTACAAATTGAAAATGTTGTTCCCTACTCACCAGAACTAAATGGAATTGCTGAACGACAAAACCAAACCTTAATGAAAAGAGTAAGAAGTTTACTAATTGATGGTTATCTGGATATTAAATATTGGGCGCATGCAATAGCTACAGCCGCATATTTAATAAACAGATCACCAACAAGAGTAAACTCAGAATACAAAACTCCATACGAAATTTTTTTTGGTAAAAAACCAAACTTAGACAATTTAAAAATTTTTGGATCATTAGTTTATAGGCATATTCCTTTAGAAGTTCGACAAAAAAATGCAACTAAGTCAAAAAATAGAAATGAACAAAAAATAGATCCAAAGTTTGCACCAAGGGGGGAAAAAGGTATACTCATGGGATATACCACTACCGGATATTGCATAAGAGACCCTTTCTCAAATAAATTCAATATATCTTGTGATGCCAAATTTGATGAAAATAAAAATATATCAAACCTAAAAAATTGTGAACAAGAACTGGTACTTAAACCAGCAAACTTTGTGAAAAATATAGTCAATATAAATACTTTTAACATTACAAAAACTATAGACAATAGGTGGATCGAAGACTGTATACCAACATGCTATAAAGATATTAAAAATAATCCTTTTAGAAAAGAATGGATGGAAGCTATCGAAGATGAATTTATTTCATTGGAGGAAATGGATGTGTGGGAATATGTGGACTATGATAAATCTTTAAAAATAATTGATACAAGACGGGTTTTTGTAACCAAACCAAATGATGAAGGATACCATCAACCGAAGGCAAGATTGGTTGCGAGGGGTTTTAAGGACAGAACCGAATACGAATTGGGACAAGTATTCGCCCCGCTTGTTCCAATTTGGATAGTAAGATGGTTCCTATCAATTGTTAATAAATATGACTTGGAAATGGTTCAATACGATGTAAAAACGGCTTATTTAAATTCTCCTGCTATAGTCCCAATATATTTAAAACCCCCAGAAGGTTTACTAATGGAGAGTAACAAATTATTAAAACTCAGAAAATCTATTTATGGCTTAAAAACATCGTCTAAATCGTGGTATAATTTAATAAACGAATATATTCTAAAAATGAACTTTGAAAGATCAAAAATGGACAAATGCCTATATTTCAAAAAATCAAATGAAAAAATAATTTTAATGATCACATATGTCGACGACATATTAATAGCCTCAAATACCCCTGAATGGATTAAAAACGTAAACGATTCCTTTAACAAAAGATTCACCATGAAAATTATTGATAACCCAAGATTTTATTTAGGATTTGAAATTATTAGAGATAGAAGAGAAAATACCATAACTCTAATACAATCACGATATATAGAAAAAATAAAAAAAAAATATAATCAAAATGAATCAAATTTCATAAATACCCCTATAGAAACATCATTAAAAATTGAAGAAGATGAAAATTGTACAGATGATACAGAATATCATTCAATGATTGGAGCCCTGTTATATCTAGCTAAAATAACAAGACCAGATATTTCATTTGCAGTGAATTTTTACTCAAGGTTCCAAACAAAATCAAATTCTAAATTAAAAAATCATGTAAGAAGAATATTGAAATATGTAAATACCACAAAAGATTTCTCAATTAAATTCACATCAGATAGTAAAGGCATACATTCGTTCGTTGATGCATCTTATGCCCCAGATGTAAAAGATCATGAAATAAAAATATCAACTTTAAATCTGGGAAAATCAATATCAGGATTTTTGATATATTTAAATGGGGATTTAATTAATTGGAATGTAAGAAGACAAACAATCGTAGCTACAAGCTCAACTACTGCTGAAATTATTGCGGTATTTGATGCCTTAGACGATATACAGGTCACATTCCTCCTACAAAAAGAAATATTCCAAGAAAATGACCCAGTAAGAATTTTTGAAGATAACATTTCAGCCCTCAGAATAATGTCAGGAGGAGCTCAAAAACGAGCAAGGGCCTTAATGACAAAATGTTATGCCATTACACAATCGGTAGAGGATAAAGAAATAGAATTCAAAACTGTAGGTACAAACTCGCAATTAGCAGATATGCTGACAAAAAGTCTCAAAAAACAAAAATTTAGAAATCTAGTCGATAAAATCTTAACGAGATCAAACCTCTCACAATAAAATTCATTAAATTCACAATAATCATATGGAAAATTGTTTATTTTAAAGGGAAGAAATATAGAAACTCAAGTCAGGAATCACTGAATACAATAATCCCGCCTTTTGTAATATAGTACATGAAAAATATAATGTTCGAGAAAAAGAAAAATCACATGTTCAAACAAAATTAATAATATAATATACTTTTAGGCCAAATAATACTTGTTGAAACAAAATTTATTTTCATGTAGGTATTCATTGTCATCTCTGCAAATTCAGGTTTTGAATAAACAGAGATCTGAATACAAATCATAAACATGATTTCACACGTTTAGTTGATATTAGTTTATCACAATCTGGAACACCCTCATTCAACAAGTACTGAACAAAATTGAACAAAATTTTTCTCGAACAACATGAAAGATCGAAAAATATATGAATCGAAATCCGTTAATATAATATATGTCGATAAAAATTTTTCTTTTTGAACATACATCGAAATACATGTTGTAATCTAGTCATTATTTATTATTAATTTAACTTTATGTAATTTATTTTATTTATTTTTTGTTTGGGAAATGAAAGTAAAAGTGTAATAATATTGTAATTCAAAATTTTTGTTCTCGCTATAAATCATGTTCGCTCGTTTCATTGGACTGTGGGGGGGTGTTGTTCTACACTCCACCTACATTCGCTCACTAACCGTTAGCGCTACTACTTTAAACAACATAAACTAACACTTTCAGGTTGTGCGAATAAACACGACTTTTTTCGTCCGTTCACCCGAGAACGCTGAAACTCATTTCCCACTCAAACTGTAATCTCGTAATGGAGGGAGATCGTTCATCTTCCTCAAACTTATAATTTGTATTCTCGATCATTGCATTAAAGTATCTCTAACTAACTCATTCCTTTCTTTGGATTTCAATCTCACTTCAAATATAGGTTTTAGGTTTTTTTTTTTGTTTTTTTTTTTTTGCAGCGAGGTACTAAAAACGACGGATTGTTATCAAATTTGACCGCATTCGACCACAAAGAAGTCTATAGATTAATAGGCTAATTTAAATGACTACGCAAATCAATCGTTTAATTAGGAACTATTATTTCCTAATAAATATAATACTCAACATTTTTACACGTATCTTAAAAATTATAAAGTACGAGATAATTTTTTTTTTTTTTTTTTTATATAATAACGAGAAACCATTTATTCTTTTCTAAAGAAAAGTTCAAATTATTCGAACGAATTTTTAGAAATTTTAAATTTGTTTTATCGAACTGTTATTTGGCGAATAAAAAATGATTATGCGTAGGCTATATACGTAGATATACCTACAAGAAAAAGAAGCTTTATAACTACCTGCCAATTTTTCCAACATTCGAAAATTTTAACGTATAGATTGTGAGAGAGAACAGAGAAAGTATACATTATTCTTGTTTCTTTTTCCTCTTTTATTTTAATTTATTTTTATCTTCCTTTCTCTGTTTGATAAGATTAGTTTCTGTTCCATCAAATTGATAACACTACATTGAACATTGAGGAAATTAATAATTTACTTTAAACTTCTACGGTCAGTTTTAATTTGATTTCGATTCAAATCGACCGTATTTTGAGTGATATTTTTTACGTGTGGGTATGCGTTTCGGTTATTGTTGAAAATTCTGATCATATTTTGTTTTCTCTATTATTTGATCACCGAAACATCGTCATTGTACGGATAGGGGTAAGTTTTTTTTTTTTTTTTTCTTCCAAACTTTTGAGCTATAACTGGCATTTGACATACCTAATGAAAATAACGAAAAACGTCCTTATTGGTAATTGAACAGAGTATTTGATGGAAAAATGGATAAACCTATACCTATATAGGTATTCGCAGTCAAGCTAGGGTGAACCTATATCCAATTATTATAAACGTTCTGAAATAGTTTATTATCGAATATTTCGTCTCCATTTCCGGAGATTAGTCACCAAATGCGATAGTTTAGAAAAAGAATTGTTAAAGAAGAGGTGAAAAAAAGAGGAAAAAAAACAGAAGTAAGAGATTATTTCCGAAAACAATGTGATTTTGCTATTTTACATTTTCGAATACCTAATGAATTATGACAGACACGTCGTCGTCCGTAGTAATTAAAGAAAATAAAATAAGCTTTTTCGTCAGCTAGCTTTGTTTCCTATTGCTGGGTCTCCACATACATCCATTCTCATTGCTTCACGTTTCAAGTTCGTAGGTTCATTCCTTGGTAATGAACTGCAAAAAAAAAAAAGAAAAAGAAAAAAGAAGATAAAATGAGAAGTTATAACTTCAGCGAAATGAGGATTTGGAAAATAAAAAATTAAATATAGTTGTAGAGTTAGGTAACGAAATTTTAGTGCTTGTGAACTTCTGTTGTGTTCTTTTTATCGTTCTTAGATATTAGTGTTTTTTTTTTTTTTTGCTTTTTTTCCCATTTTCTGTGAGTGAAATAGTGAGAAAACAACAAAATATGATGTTCATTTTTTTTTTATTTTTATTATTATTGCTTACCAAAAAGCTTACAATTTAAACGGTGAAAAATTGTTTAACGTCTAAAAGTTGGTCGTTGTAACCAAATTCTTTTGTCGCGCAAATGGGGATTGTGCGGTTTGTGTGATATCGATTTTTTTGTGATCTTTTAAAAATGATTGTGCAAGCCAAAAAAGTGTCATATCCTATCTGCTATATTTTGCCGAAACGAATTCGATGAAAATACGTTGTATTTTACGCAGCTACTTCTATCATGAAGAAGTGTGAAGTCCGTTCAGTACCGGTAAAATATTTTTCATTAAATATAAAAAATTAAATAAAATAACGTGAACCGGTTTAGTGATTAATGTTGTATAGTTTTCTACCTCCGCTATCAGTACCATATGCTTAGTTGATTTTTCAACATAAAAACGTCTTATTTAATACTTAGATTTGGCAACAAGCACTTAAGTGTTACTGTAAGTTATCGCAATGAATGAAAACTCCTTCTCCGCAACTAAGCTTTTATTAAGGGGCACCAACTTGGTAAATTTTTTTTGTGGGGTGGATGTAGCGTAGCTGAAAATAAATTTATTAAGTCTATCGGTTTACATTAATTCAACCTAAACATCGAACTGGTAATACGTATAAATATTAGGTACTTCGTATGTTCCCAAATTTATAAAATTATTGAGAAGTCAGGACCCCAAAAAACTTAAAAATCAGCATCTATGCTTGGATTCGATTTACAATATCTTTCTGCACCAATGGATGTTAAATGAAAATTTTATTATTTGGACTCGTCAAAGTATTGAGCACCTAGGCCTAAATTCTTTAGCATTCAGCCCAGGCTACAAAATTTATCTTATTTCAAGGCGAAAATTCAGTATTTTTAGAAATTTTTTCAAATTTATATTCGATTATTCCTGAATTTTAATATGCATAGCTGAGTAAAAGAGAAATAAAAAAATAAAAAAATTATTAGCTAACAAAGTGGACATTTTTTTCTTAAAAATAACATTACTTAATTAGAGTTTACTCGCACTTAGATAGATATTCGTTTTTAAAAAAACCCCTAGCCTAAGGGAGGTAGCCCTTCTGGTCAACGATTTGCACCATAGCATTTTTTTTTTTTTTTTTTCATCACTCATCAATACTTAACAATACATAGTTGAGCACTTTCAAAGTTTTTTTTTTTGGCTACGGCATTGGTTGTAGAAAAGTTAAGTGATGTCTAGCTTACATTTTGATATTCTATTTTATTTTTTGAAATTTTTACTTGCAATGTTATAAATTCCATTGGTGGCTATGTAGATTTAATTCTTCGTACGCTTAAAATGGTCCAATAAAGTGATTCTAGCTTCTCTCTCTGAGACTAATTGAAGATAGTTTATTTTCCATTCATAAGGAGGTTATCATTGTCTTACAAAAAGTGATTAGCCTGAGAATACCTGTACATCTTAACGGAGAAACATGTATATCACTGCAAATGAATGATTCACTTGTATAAGTCTGATAAAAGCATACATTACCATTTGCAACTAGAGGCTGAAATATTCCCATAGTGACTAACACTATTACCTTTCATCAATACTCATTTTCAAACAATCACAGACCACTGAAATGGAAGAATTAGGCCAAACTTCTAGTGTTAATGGTCTTCAGTCTGCACAATGGAATATTAGAAATTCTCCAGAAAAGGGTTTTTATAGAGATTTAGAATTTTCAGTATGCGAGTATTGAGCTTGATTTCCTGATTCTGATTTTTTTTAAGAATATTCCAATAAATGGTTTTGAAAATTACACGAAATATCAAATTTTTTTGTGTGTGTGGGTTGTGTCGTTGGTCTAGATTTTTCTTTTGCCCTACGAAACCATTAATTAAAGAATTATAGTTCGATAATGATCGATTATGCGAAGGATCGACTATATTACAATACGATTGACTATAGGTAAATGTATAGACTGATTCTGATTCAAAATGTACATCAACCTTCTCAATGGTTCGAATCAATAAACCTTTATCTCGTTGATATACTACATATAAGTACCGCGTAGACTACGCTACTACTATCTATACGTAAAATTAAGAACAACTTTTCTCACAACTCCGAAGATACTTCACCATGAGAATAAAGAAAACATACCTAGATTGAACATCAAATTGCATTCCATTACGATTCCGCCGGCAAATACGATAGTAAAATTTCATGTACCTACCTAACCATAGTGGTCACCAAATAATACCAGACATTTATTCTCATTATCTTTTTCGTAGTTGAAATAATTAATTTGATATTGACGTCAGTTCGAAGGAATGGACGAATGCCCCCGTGCATTCGTAATTAGAATGGAAGCAATGATCTATCCATTTCGACACACATCAGTAGGACCATAGGTAGAGGTACATACGTAGGTACCGTATGAAGTTGAAAATTTTTACCTTCTGGACAAGTTTATTAATTCACGACGAGCCTATTCGTTCCTAACTTAATTTATGGTTTTATGGTTTTGAAAGTGACCATCAGCTGTTCGTGTTAATGAACGGCTGGGTCCGCAGATTCAAAATGTGAGGCCTCGGCGTGTATTCACATTCGGCGTGTGCTTTTAGTGGATTTCGTTGACGGAAGAGCACAAAAATGAAAACCAAATTTTTCCTTTAATAATTCAATAGGAATTAGATCTCAAAAAAAAGTAGGTATCTACTGAAAGTCTCATTCCACATAGGTTTGCCACCGAGACAAATTATGTTGCAGCGAGATGTGGCACCGTGAATTCGATGCAATAAGAAAAAGCATTACATTTTGTTGTGTATTTTATCCAACACGTGTTTACATTTTATAATTACCTTCTTTCATTGAAAATTGAGAGTGAAATAACATTGACGAAGATATGTAAGTAAAAAAAAAAAATTGAACGAGGAACATTTTACAGATTTTTCACATTTGTCTCGAAGGCAAACTGGATTTGGAATGAAACTTTCATTAACGTTATTCGTGAAGTTCATCCGCACGTATCTGTGAAGAGAAAAATTTGGGTTCAGTCAGGGGTAGAGCTACGGGAGCCTGGGGGAAACAAGCTGTTGGACCCTTCGATGAATTACCCAAGATAATTGGCATGACACATTGAAATCACCGAATAAATATTCGATGATAAACTGTTGCTAGAGTACCGAAAGCTAAAAAAAGCGTTATCTCACTCAACTCTAATTTTCAAAAACTTTCACGTCGTCCAATAATAGCCCACTCAAAATAGCATCTAGCTACGCCTTCGATGACAATTATGTTAAATAATTTGTCTGGATTGTCGGGAATGTTACATTTCAATTAATTTTTTTTTTTTTTTTTTATTCTTTGTTCAAATATTATTAACCTATATCTTCGCTGTCGCCCGTCACTAACAAATTTTACTAAACTCAAAGGCAGTTTTAACAGTTTTACGTAAAAAAACCTATCATAGAACAACGATACAGTTATTCAGTTTATCACCCAGCATAGGTAAATCTCATTTACCGTGTGTTAATACGACTCAACGGGCAAAATCTACGTATTTTCACTGCATTGATTCAGTTTAATGCACAGCAGCATGTAAGAACAAGCTCCATCAGTGGTATCTACTGGTTGTAATTTTTTTTCGATAGTTGCGAAATTTGGACCAAACATTAGTGTTGAGCCGTTTACCAGACCATTAAAATTTTGTGCAGAACAGCTTGAATGCCATCACTTTTTCTACTGACTTTGGAGGTTTAATGGCTTTAAAATAAGTAATTTTCAAGCAATAGTTACAAAATTTGAAACACACATATATTTGGAACTATTCTAATGTTTCCAAATATGGTTCCAATTGGTTTTATGGCTTATCCACTGGGGCTATTGGAGGGGCTAATTTTTGATGTTGACACAATAAAGGTTTCATTGCTTATCCAATATTCACAAAATTTGGCTTAAACATTACTTTTAAGCCACGGATCAAGCCTACTGATTTTGGTTTCAATTGGTCGATTCTTTCTCAAGTTATTAGTTATTTAGTGTGATTTTCTCTTTTTTCCCCTTTAGATAACAGTCCTGGAGTAGTATATTTCACTAAATGAGTGTAAAATGAGTGATCTTTGACAAGTTGCGATGTTTTCAACACGAACCGCAGGCGAATGTTTTAATCACCCGAGTCAAGGTTGCTCACATTACACTCAGGTTGTTAACATTACTTTTGCAACATATGTGCATGTGCAGTTACTAGGGAAAGTGTCTCATTAGTTGATTGGAGGAGTCAAAGACTTCCACAGTGGGAGAAAATTAGTGCTTTGCTCTCACTAAAACTTTTTTGCTCAGTTGGAAATGCCATACGTTTGGAATTGAAGAAGCAGATGTAATCACATACTTTGCAGCATGTGTTGCAAAAAGTTTTTTTCAGAGTTGACTGCTGGTTAAACAATATTCCGCTTCCATTCCCAACATTTCACAAAACTTGAATTTTCTTTTTTTCTTTTTTTTTTTTTTTTTTTTTGGAGACACTGGTTGGACAAAGTGTCTTCTGAAGTTTTGAGTATTTATTTAGAAAGCATTGAAACATTTCTGTTTCATTCGTTCAACTCGAGTGGACAGGTTTTAATTTTTAAAAATATTTTTTTGATCATCATTCAAAAGTATTATTAATTTTCAATTGTTCTCAGAAAAATTAAATATAAAAATGGTTTACCTGCGTTGAACGACGTGTTTAAATATATATGTGATTTTCCTCCAATACAATTTTACGAAGAATTATCATTTTTGATTCCACTTCATTATGTCTAAAACAGAATCAATTAGGTTTTATTATTATTATTTTTTTTAATCTTATCAGTCTCTTGGACTTCGTTCACTTTTTTTCTTATTCTGACCAAAACCATAGCTGACGGAGTTTTCCATTTTTATTTTTTTTATAATAACTGTGTAAATGCGGTCAGTTGATGTATGTGTTTAGCTTAGGTGTTAATTTTTTTTTAAATGTGAATTCCTACGTGAAATAAAAAATAAAGGTTAAAATTTTGTGGTGCGTGTTTGTGAGCTCTCATATTACTGTTCATCAAAGGAACATCAAAATTCAAAATTGTAAGTTATAATCATTGTCACTGAGTACTTTTCAAAAACTAAAAGTTTAGGTACAGATGTTTTATACTTACAAGTAGCTTAGTACTAGGTACCTATCAGAAAAGTTGGATCGGCTAAAGTGCAGGAGTAAATCCATACAGAGAATTTCTCCATAAAATTGAAGTGCAGAGACTATTGAAGTAGGTAAATATTTCAAAACATAAGAATAAGTACAAAATATCTTCAATGATCGATGGATCTGCATTGCAGTCTAAAGGAAAAAACAAACATAATCACTTAGTTTTCCACGATATGCCTACCATAAAGTTTTTATGGCACTCGGTAGGTCTTGGTTTTTGTATCTCTTCACTATTGGAACCACAAAACCTTGTACAAATGGTTCAAGCTTCGTTCAAAAAATTAAAAAAATTTCGATTAAAAAATTTTGTTTTTTTCTTAGAAATGGGTAGATTACTATATCTTTGTGTTATTGAATACCATTCCTCGACTTTGAAATTCAAAAGTTCTATCAGAAATTTTGTATTTTTAGTAGAAAATTCGGAAAGATTTCAAAGTTTTTCATTTTAAAAATGCTCATCAATATGAGACGTTGAAGGTTTAATCAGTAATCGATTTTTGATTGAATTCCAACAAAAATTGAACATATAGATTCCCCAGTGACAACACAAATATCATCAAATAAAAAAGTCCGTATGGTTTACTTTGATCTCATCTCGTGTTATAACTTTTTGCTTCAGATTAATCAGTAGACCAAATTTGTTCTTTTTATGGGCACTATCAAAGACATACATTATTTTATAGGCCCTTACGGAAAACCCTACATTAACTTTGGCTAATGATATGTCAAGTGTAGGTTACAAAAATTAAAATTTTTATTGTTTGTATTTTTTTCAGCCGGTAAAAGAGGCTGAGCATCAACCAGTCCAATAACAATGCAAATTATTCGAAGTTTTTAATTTTCCAAAAAAAAAAAAAAAAAATTAATAATAATTTTAATATCTGGCCCAAACAGATCAATAGTAATAAATATAAATTAGATTATTTTTCTAATGGTGAGAGATTGAACTGCTAATCAGCCACAGTCCACTCCGCCTGGTTTTCTCTAGTTACGAGGTTGATATTTTGTTGAAAAAAACCGTAAGTCATTCAATTGCCATAAAAAATACATATTTAGTTTAGTAAGAGATGAAGATATGGTCTGATAGAAATATAATATTTGAGAGCAGTCGACTTTTTAGGTAATTGAGCCTCCTTGTAT
Source organism: Ericerus pela (assembly GCA_011428145.1). Classification (NCBI taxonomy): domain Eukaryota; kingdom Metazoa; phylum Arthropoda; class Insecta; order Hemiptera; family Coccidae; genus Ericerus; species Ericerus pela. The sequence goes on along the minus strand of WOFM01000549.1, from coordinate 3,561,511 downwards.
TTGTCTCGAGAACAGGAGATTGAAATGTCAAAATTTTACTTTCATAAAGATCCATTTTTTCACTTTACCAACGTAGTTTAAACAATTTTTCGGTTAATTTTTACAAAAACTTTTTTGTCTCGTTGAGAAGGTTTGTTTGCTTATTATATTTTATTATATTTAAGACACTCAACATGGCCGCCATTTGCGTCTGTTCATGATTTTTCTAAGCAAACGGCTTATTTTACAGGACTAATAATTTTTAGAAAATCATTCAAAGACAAAACGAACTTTGATTTATGAGAAAAATATGTTTGATAATGAAGTGAATTAGTATTCATTAGTGTACAAAATGATGAAATAATAAATATATACCTACCTACAAGTAATTAAGATAATAACGCGTAGGTAGACCTATATAGTACTTATCGAGATTAACCATTCATAATTATTGGTAAGGTACCTAATAAAAAGAAAAAAATAAATTACTAATCGCAAAATTAATTAACAAACGTAAATAATAAATTAAATATTATGTACTTAAAACTAAAAAAAAATTAATGTGATGTGATTTAGGTACTGGATAGAATTTAAAAACATAAATTCTAAGGATTTCGGTTTTATTTTTTCCCACACACGTTATGTCTGTCGTGCTGTGTTTACCGTTGGCATGTTCAATAATAATTTTTATCGAATTTTTGCATTCTTAATCAACCGATTATGATGTGGTCAACTGTCATTTGACAATTATAAATGTTTCGTATCTAAATAAACTAAATAAACCGACAATTGAAACTGAACTGGTGTCGGTTTGAGTCGAATTTTTATCATTTTTTTTCATCCCAGATAATGTCGCATTATTTCACTGCCTGAATTAGTCATGAATTGAAGATATCTGAACTTAAATTTGACCTAAAATTTATTAATACATTAATCGCTTTGATATCGTTCTAAAATGAGCGGAACAGGAAGCATCACCGGTAACCACTTGTAACAGGGGATACTTTGCAGAGGGAGGAGTACAAAGTGTGTGCAGACAGGTCTCGAGTGGCTGAATCTCATTCAAACGAGTGATTTATTTGCAAAATATAAAATTAAAGCTTTGGCAAGTACAATACTTTGGAAGTTACAAACATAGTTAACAGGATGTTCGTTGCAAAACTGCCCCATAGGACAATACGATCGAATTTTGTTTTTGTTGCATAAAACGTTTCCATTATTTATGCAATACATGCGGTGATTGGCTTCTCTATCCGAAAATTCGACGAGAAACCGAATAATGAAAGTTTCAGGTTTATACGAGTAATATTCATGGAGACAGAGGTAGAACTTAAACTGGAAATACCTGTATTTGTGATGGAGATAAAGGTGATATAATAAGGTAGGGGGTAGGGTCAACTGTCTGTTGTATTGTGTCACACGTTGTAAAGTGTCACACCTACAATAACTCAGGAACCGTTTGAGTTCTGAATATGTATCGTACTTATTGATCCACTTTAAATCAATATTACCCACTTTACCTCACTAGTAATTATATAAAAGTATTTTCGGCGGTCAAAAGTTAAAAATTAAAATTTTTCAATTTCGCTTTTTCATTATTTAAAATTTCAATTTCATTCGAGGAAATTAAAATAATACATCAAAAGAAATCCTCTTTAAAGGTAAATTTAATGCTATTTGAAGTTCTAGAAATAGTTTATTTTAGAGAGATTGCGACATGCGTTTAAATGCCAAATGAGAATGTTCTGAAATGTCTCACATTGGCTTTGTTAAAAAGTCAATAAATAAAGATGCCTATAAAATAAATTTTTTTTTAAATTTAGCAGAAGGAACAAATTTACACTGCTGTTGGTTGCCAGTGTGACATGGATCTAAAAATTATTAGTTTTAAAACTTTATGCTCAGAAAATTCCTTTATTAATGTTTCATAATTTGTTCTTTGGATTACTTTTTCTTAGGTCTTTTGAATGCTCTATTCAGTAGTATGGAAAGTGAAACACTTGGATAAAAACTGGGAATTACGACCAAAAAAATTTTGGGGTGACATAATACAATATTTTCCTCTATCTATCTAAATTCTTCACGAAAATTCAAATAAATATTTAAAGGCAATTGTTTTATTGAAACAACAAAATATGGTTTAAAAAATAGATGGTTGTCCTGCCCGTAGTGATCAGCATATCTGGAATCATTTAATAACTGCATTTCCTAACAGAGTTACACCCTTTATATGGTGACAATTATTATATAGCCACTAAGATAAACAGATTCAGCTCCATGTGACTTTCGTTTTGGTAAGGGCACATCAAAACGCAAATTCATCATTTGGGATGATCATATGAGACAATCGATGAGCTGCAAATCGCTATTTTGGTATGTTACAGAAACGCATTAATGCTCAACATCTGGCTCGAGTGAGAGTTGAGTTTTTGAGTTGTCCTGTTGTCGCAGAAGTAGGTTTATTTGAGCGTTTATTGTCAAATAAAATGTTAATGTCTAAGATTATAATATTTTTTACATGTCTTCGATGAGGATTTTGAACTTTGTTTCGTATTTCACATAGACCGGCATTTTTTTTTACTGGTACAGCTCTTTTTAGGAAAGTGTCATATCTGTCAGCAATTTTCCTAATATTTTCCGAAATACTGATGATGCGACCTTGAAATTTTTAGCCTTCGATTCTCCTTAATTTCGATGCCGCAAAGCTAGTCATATTGATTTGAAAAAATAACGAGTAGGTATTTTTTAGGTATGTTCATTAAAGTGAAAAGTTTCCCTTCCAACGTGCGCGTGATGTGGCCTAGATACACTTTTTTATTATTTTCAGGGGTGGGGGTTTATTCTGTGTAACCAACTTCGATTAAGTTATATGGTTTGGGGTTCGTTTGCTACCCGCAAATCCAATCTAGTATTTTTTGCAACATGTGCATGTATGGTGTGATGAAAGTGGTCAATTTCAGAACACTTATTTTTTGAATTTCTTAATTTCTTTTTAAGTAGGTTTTCTTTAGAAAATCTACTTATTACGCTTAGTGCGGTATTAGCTGTAGGACAGAGAATTGCACGAGTACATACGGCATCGTATGATTACGAGTACAAAATACTCGTCAGATGAGTAACACGATTACCTGTGTGTACTCGTACTCATGTAGCAAACAATGCGAGTAAGTAATCGGCATCGCATCGTGGCATCGTTAAAAAATCACACAGAAAAAAATCGTCTTCCGCTCCGTAGACTAATAATAATAAAAAGAAAGGATCTTCAGTAAACAAATAATAACAATAACACAAAAATGAAAGACCTTTCGTAAGTTTGTAAAAAAAATGAACACTCTCCTGTATAATAAATCGTTTATGGATAAAAATTAAGATAGCATGAAAAGAAAAACAACAGAAAAATAAAGAAAACGAAAACACTCCAATACACATTACTCTTTTTGCAGTGAATGTAGAAACAAGATGGCATCTAAGTTTTCTCCTCTCAAATTACTTCTTCTATCTTCGAGTATGCGATTTGCTGTACTAAAAAACCTCTCGCTTGCTGCACTTGATGCCAGTATACATAAAATACGTTGCGCTAACTTTGTTAGCCGTGGAAAATCATTTACATGGGCTTTCCACCACTGTACAATACTATTACTGCAGTAAGCGTTACCTCTGTATAACTCCATTTCTACATTGATTTGAGTCGTATTATCCGTTATTGTACCAGTATGAATATCTTTGTACTTGACTAAGAAGGTACCAAATTCCTGATCGACACCGTTTTCAGAGTCAGGCATTATTTCATCTGGGGAGTCATCTGCAGAATTTGCACTCAAATCTATATCACTTGTCATGATCATATCATGTAATGTGTCCTTCACAAGTTTATACACCTCTTGACGTTCGTCCTCCATGAGATAACGTAGCTGCTTGTACTCTGGCCATAAAAATGCGGCGATTTTATGGACATTGTCAGGAACAAATTTCGCGTCAAAAACTTTATCTAAACAATACGCAGCAATAGATTGTACTTCATCAGTAACTGTACCAGTACCTCGTTCATCTCTTAATGCCATTAACTTTTCTTTATGTATACGCATATGGAGTAATACCAAGTGAATAGTTGGTTTCTGCTCACATTCAAAAACTAATGTAGCAGTCTTAAATGGTTTTAACAGCAGGAGTACTCGATCTAATAAATATTTGTCAATTCCATATAAACGATGTGATTCGCTGGATGTTTCTGAAATTGCTTCAAGTGCTTCAAAATTTTGGCGTACTGACCATAGCATGTCAAATTTAGTATACCATCTGGAGGAGCACTCTTGTTTTACAGTCGTGGATAACATTTGAGTTACTCCTGATTGCTTCAAATACTCAACCAGGGATTTACAGCTTGTAAGTAGGGTCAAAACATGAGGCGCACAGATTTCTAGTACAGACTTTTTAAAAGTGTGCGTCAAAATAATATTCAGCACATGCGCGATGCAATTAATTTGTGAATGATGGTGTAAAGCTTTTTTAATATTTGATCCCTGATCGGTGGTAAATGATATTTTCCTATGTAAATTCGGTCCTAGGGTTAGCTGTTCAAATTTAGCATCTAACGCATGTACAATATTTTCTGCCGTTTTCTTCACAGCATTTCCTTCTTCGTCACACATTTTAAATTCCATAGTGCAGAGAATACGACTATAACAAACACATAGAGAGCCTTCATGAAAAATATGTGAAAAAACTTAACTTTGACTTAGATCTCGCGATGGTGAGGGATAAGGTCAGTGGAGGCCTACAATGAAGAATAAACCTACATAATGAAATTTGAAAATCACCATATCAGTGGAACTTGAAGTACTACATTTTTCATGTTTAAAGATTTTGTGGCATGTTCCGCAAATCACAAATGGTTCATTTCTTTTAGTATCATTATTCACTATTCTATGAAATACTGACCAAACATCGCTTGATCCCGAAGCTTTTATTGCGCTAAAATCACCATCTTTAAGTTTTCTCGTAATAGCCGCATACATTTTTCATCTCATTACATACAAAAAATGCAAACGCAAAACAGTCAACATACAACATCTATCTTACACTCATGAAACATGAATAACAGCAGACACTATATTTTCCTCACATTATATTCATATTTCATAGGTTGTAAGTTGCAACGTGCAGTGTGATGCAGAACTTTGGGGAAAACCAATGCTCTTTAACTGAATGCGCGGCGATTACATAAGAGTATAATCGTTACGATGCCTACGATGCCACGCTGCTACAAGTAAAATTTTTCCGATTACGTACTTGCATCGTTTTGTGAAGTAATCGGTGATTCCTACACGGTTACTTTTATACGTACTCGTGTAGGTCTCTACTGTAGGATTGTGGGTGGGTATGTTTTTCATTTCATGACCTCAGAAAAATTTTGGCACCAGTAATTCAAATTCATACATATATATGTAAGATCGTTTGAAAATCTTACGAGAGAGTAAACGACTTGGATGAATTTAACTTTATTGAAAATACAGTAAATTCAAAAACGAAGTCGTTTCACATAGGAAAGTGTACAAAGTATGAAAGCTAAAACAGAATTAAAGTGCATGAACTGGCAAACGTACGATGAATGAGAGCAAAAATGACTGTAACCTGTACGAGAAATGGACAATAGAGCGATAAGGAAGTGTAGAGCGTGAATAAACGATAAGCAGGAAAGAATAAGAAGATAAAGCGAAGAGAATCTTTTTATTTTACATATATATATATATATGTATGATATAAGTCAATTTCTTGTTCCCACGGTACAGGTCAAAATTTTTGTCCGATAATCACAAAATTTAGTACAAACATTTTTACTGAGACAGGGACTAGATCTAATGATTTTGGTACGGATCGGCAGGACGGTACTTTTAATACTACATGTTTTGTTTTTATATTGGTCATAAAATTTTATATTTTACGAAATTTGAAATAAATATTCATTATAATTTATTGTAGCATGCTACCAATTTTGGTGCGGATTAACCGGACGGATACATCTAGTAGAGCTTTTTTTCCCTCTTTTATAATTTGCATGAACCTGTTTTTTTTTACAAAAATTAACCACATGCTCATGTTTTCTTTTTTTTTTATTTCATAACTTTATTATATTTCATTGGTTTTATTTTAAATTATATGATGATGTACCATGCTTTATCATCTAAATTTATTCTTCATTTTTTCAAGTAAAAATGCTTTTATATTTCACATTAATATTTTGTCAGCAGGTAACACATTTCATGCAATAATAATGTACCATTAACGCATATAAACTTACAGATAATTAATGTGATCATCAAAATTGTAATTCTTTCTCTTGAAAACCTACTTTTTCTAGTAAAGCTTGCTGCGCTAGAGGTTTTGCACTTTCAGTAGATATAAGGTAGTATTTATATAATTAGAGAATGATTATTTTCGCTTTGTCACCAAGTAACAGCAGAAGTCTATTAAAATATTCTTAGGTACTTTAATTTGGTTTTCAAATTTATGGACGTTGCTTTCTGCATTTACCTCCGTTTTATTGCTGCTCTTAACTTCGTAGTGTTTAAATTAAGAAAATCCATTGTTAATTTCGTCGATGAGATTTAGTCATTTAAAAAAAAAAAAAAAGTAATACGAAAAGAGAAATAACGAGGAAATAGCCGATTGGATTATAAGAAAATGTGTCGAGTCATGTAAGTATTGGATATTCACATCTTATGTAGGCTACTTAGTACCTATAAGAGTGAGTTTTTTCCCTGAAAAATTATTCTTTTCAACTTCACTCTGTCAGCTCAGTGATCCGAATAAAATCAGTTTGAGAAAAAAAAAAAAAAAGATAAAAAACACGTAGTCTGTTTCTATTACTTCTACGTTTAATTTACAAAACAATCGATTAATGAGGCGTTAATTTTTCTGCAGTATCAAAACTCCCAGAGGCATCAAAATAATATAATATTATATGGACATATGTATGCAGTATAGGTATAGGTTTTATATAGGTACCTACCAATATACATGTGTATGTATAGGAAACGGATGTACAGTAAATGTGGAGGTTGATACATGCCACTCGGATGACTGATATTTAAACAGAGATCAAAACAGTAGCAAACAATGAACCTCTTGCTAGCGTGTAAAATTCTTTATTTACTATACTTAATAGACGAATATTAATGACACAGCCTGAAAACATAGGACATAAAGCGTTAGGCTACAATTTTTACTTTCTACTACAGCCAACGTGCATATCGAATCAAGTGAATGTTTGTGGAGTACCTACCTAACTTATGTATCGAAATAAAGAGTGTAAGCCCAACAGTTACGATATAATTGAGAATTTAATTCACGATGAGGTTTTTTGTTTGTTTATTGTTTTCCTCATTCCTTCAATTTCACTCAATCCGAAATTTGTTACGAAATCTGTACTTCATTATATTATGTTTTTGAAATTGGAAAATGTATGTTTCGAGATGATGTTTCTTTGTGATCTTGCGATGGCTTATGCGATATCCATGTGGTATATAATCGCAACCCAGTAGGTTATTAACTTATGATAAGGGAGCCAGTCATTAGATTTTTTGGTTTATTGATTCGTTTAATGAGAATTTTTTAAATGAACTTTCATTCGATGTGCTTGGATTGAGTACCTATACTCGATTATTTTCCTTGTAATTTTCACGCTCGCATATTTTTAACGCTGTTTATACTCTGTATTTATGCGCAACCTTCGCATGAGTATTGCCTATATACCAATTCCGACGTACGAAGAAGTGACATGCAATTGAATACTTATAATGGGATTTTTGCCCTTTCGTAATCGAATAGATTCTGCACTGTTTTGCAATGCTCTATAAAATTGGATGCATCGAAAACCTGTTACACTAATTCAACAAGTTGGGACAGCGTATACGACGACTGAGTAAATTATAGGTGGATGGTGGGTATTCTGAAATGTAGGTAAAACAAAGTATGTATTAAAAAAAAAAAAAAAAAAAAAAAAAACTAACCGCATCAATAAGAAAATAAGTGTGGTCAATAACTTCGTATAAAATTTAGATACTTACGTCATCAAAAATGGATCATCTCGCTATCAACAATTAGCTTGGGTTTGATTAGTTCCTATTTTTCGTTAGAAAGTTAAGCCTATGTTGTGAAAGTATAACTTTTCTTTTATTTTTATTCTACATTAAATATTATATTAATCAGTATTTGTGCCTAAATTAGATTACCATAGCGTAATAGCATAATGAGTTTTATGCGGTGACGCCTTAAATGAACGTTCTTTTACGTGTCAGGTATATGTAAATTACTAAATTTTCGAATATGGTCTAAAATATGTCTATAAGTTACGTTAGATACCTGGCATGTGTTCTGTTATAGTCCAGTAAAGACAGCATGTGTAATAATTTTCATTCTGAAAAATTACCATGTTTACCTTTTTTTCACAAATCGTTAGTAATGAACGTTTTGAAAAACATACCCAAAATCTCAACTCCCACCCCATTTGCTTTAGTGAGAATGAGAAAAAATGTGCGCCCTAATTCAGTATTTTGCAGTTTTATCAGGAACTATTAACTGTAGTGGGAAAATAGTTCAATCCGAAAATGTTGAACATTATATTTATAATAAAAAAGGTTCTTATCATATTTTTTGTATGATGCTCCCCGCCCCTAAAAAATGAGCATGAAAATACAAATTTTTGTATTCAGTTTAGCTAATATAATTATCAGAAACGTGAATTTTACCAGTAAAAACTTTGTATAAAATGCAAAAAAACTCAAAAACTATTGTTTCTACCACCTGTGCTTGGATTCATTTGATTCTGTGCTAAAAAATACGTAGGATTTGATTGCGTTACGTTATTTCTGCTGAAAATTTTCATCTTTTAAAAAATGTAGCTAAAAATTAGATTTTTAGACACATTTTCCCTTCAACACTCCTCATATCAGTTGTATCAGTAATTTCCAGCTGTGAGCAAAATATTTACAAGTAGGTAGCTGTCTCCTAAAAGAAAGATTTTCATTTTTCTTAAGCCATTATTTCAAACGTTATGATCAACATTTCAGTTATTTGGTAACTACTTCCCAAATGCTAGTTGAAAATTCAGGATATATTTAGACCTTAGTAGATACTTATTATTATACCAATTCGGCTGTTTTATCATGCTGAAAAATTTCATTATTTACTATCTCTGAAGGGTACCGGTAATTGTTTTTCTCATGGTAATAATAAATCGATGAGATTCTGTTACACTGATCGTCATCTTTATTTTTTCATATAACTATTGTCAAAAAAATGCGAAGTATTTAATAATCTTGAGAGACTTTCTGATGACGAATGAAAAAGTTACTTAATGAAGTACAGTTATACACGATCTATATATATATAGATTAGGATTAACGATAAAGTAATGGTTCCCTAGCTGTAATTCCAGATTCGTTGCTCCAGCTTTCCAGTTTACATTTTAGGTTTGAATTTTATTAGTGTAGCTCAAAATTCGTGTTCACTCCATAAACGAAATAATTTTTAGTGCATTAAAATTTTTGAGGTGGATAATAAAAAATTTTAAAAATTTATACTTCTTCGAAGCTTATATTGAAGTAAAGGTGAATTCAAATCAAAATTTATCTTTCATAAAAAATTGGTTTCGATCCTTATCTCATGAGAGGTTATTTTAAATACCTACCTATGTATCACAGACATTGAACAAAATATTCTATCTCCAAGTATTATCTACTTTTAATAGCTTAGGTAAATACTTTGAATTTACCTACTGAAAAAACTTCAGTACCTAAATTGAAATTAAAGAAATTCAAAGTTGCAATGAGGACGTTCGAGAATTATTTAGTAGGGAAAGATGGTAATTAAAAATTATTCAGTGCTTCAGAAAACGTAAATTTTGACTATAACTGTTTCTAAAATAGATTTTTGTTATTAATTCAAACCTTGATTTTTCACCTCTGAGTAATAAGTAACCCAAGGTACACTTCGAGCTGTTTTTCATAATATTTTCGCAGAACATGTTCGGCGAAAGAAAATAAAAACTATGGTCAGCTATTTGTCACGCTGAAAATGCAAGCCATGAAAATTTCGATTTCGAAATTGGGAAAAAACTACAAGGACGATATACGTTCGCGAAGATGGAAAGAATTTCGAACAGCTTTCAAAAAGAGAGGGAAAAAATAGCGGCGAAAATAGTAAAAATGGAAGATTCTCATGAAAAAATTTCGTAGGTAACCACGTTTGATTTTAAACACCCCAAGGTTAATGCAACCCCCTTACAAAAAATTGTAGCTCTACCATTTATTCGGTTAGAAAATGGATCACAGCTTCACTGCATTTTTTGACAGCCTGAAAGACTTCCGTTAGTATTTCAGACAGATTTGTGGAGTAGGGGTTAGAGAAGTTCTAGGGGGCTAATTACCTCAGAAAATTACTCAGTGTAACGTATATTTTTATCTATTTTTAGATATGACTAACATATTCGTCTACACATTTTTGAATACCAAAAACGTAGGTATTCATCAATAATAAAACATCATATAACTCTTTATAAACAACCATTAAATTACCCGTATTTGATTTTATGAATATAGATACAATGTCTGTATATTCATGACCTAATTGTGCCTGTCCCTCGAGTATATTGCGAGTTAGCACAACCCTATAATAACAATCCCATACCTCACTTAGCCTATCTAATACGTACACTTTCATACCCAAACGAGTATATAAACCCTTGATTTGAAGGAATAAGACACAGTTCCTATTCAGTACCTAGAGCCTCTCTTATAGAGCTACTAGTTCATAGACAGTCTTGTCTAAAAGGTTGTAACCCCATATGTTAAATCTATTGTATAATAATTAACATATTATTCAATGTACTGTTGTCGTACAATTTACTATTTTATTAAAAGTGTTAATCTAACCTTGTGTTTTGAATATTATTGAGTCTCTCAAATATGTTAAGGTCCACGATAGTTGTGGATGATAAATTGAATATTTAAATTATTATAGAGGTATTAATGCTTGTCCAGTATTAAATGTCTCGTGTATGGTGTAACACTGAAAGTGGTTCTAATTAGGTACATTACCACCTCTTTTGGCCATTACACTCAGCCCCCCAGACATTGTCCAAAAAAAGGGATTACTACGTAAAAAACATTTTATGACGTTTATAGGTGCCTAAAAATCGTCCAATCTCAACTACAATTGCAATGAGATGAACTATAGGTATTTCCTTAAGATGTGTGTTACTGCGTCTGTTGTTTAAATGGATCATCGAAGTCAGTAACCTATTTGTGGCTTTCAGCTTAAGATGGAGTTGAAGGAAATGGATGCGTGTAGACGTATAGACTTCGTATCAACAAAATTAAGTGTACAGTTTTTAATGCCAAAACACTGAAAGGCCACCCGTGTATTTTAAATCACCATTAACCTTTCTTCACACAGGGTCGTAGATAAAGCCTTTTTGGGAGATAGAGAAAAAAGAAAATTACCAACCGAAATTTTTAAAATTGCCAAATGAAATTGTTTTTTAAATTTTCAAAAGTAAAAACAAAAAATACGGTCATCAACTGGCATGATTTTCCAACTATTATCTACCTATAATTATAAAACTGTCAATTTTTTCAACTTCAAAATTTCTAATTGCTGCAAAATTTCAAAATTTCCTAAAAAAACAAAAAACTGTCATCGAATTCCACGATTTTTCAGCTATAAATAGGACATGCAACTAGTCAATTTTTTCAAATTTAAAAATACTTTGGAGGGAGTATCCCCAATCCTCCCTTCACTACTTCCCTATCTTTACCTCAGATGAGAAAAATAAATTCGAATTTCTCTACCCAACAAAATTCGTTTTGCTGCTGATTACGATTCAAATTTCAATCAACAGATTAATCTAATTAAAAATTGACGACAACGTATTATTTATCATAGACTATACATATTATAGGCACCCATAACTCGCTCACTATTACCTTAGGTATTGTTAATAGCTCAGTTTCTACTCGAGGCTGAACCTGAGAATTCTCAGATGGCATTCGTAATGAGTTTAGGTTCGTACAGTTCCTACGCATAAGTGTACAGCCACGTTCATTGTCGATGGGGGGGGGGATATTATCAATAGCAGGTCAGTTCAGCTCCGATAAAACGAAAATTTTCAATTCTTAAAAAAAAGTGAAAATCAAGTATAATCGTGTGTTCCTCGTTTGTGGTAGACGATACGTCGTTTATCGTTACATTGGCCTATTTCAAGGTATTAGGTGGTTTGTTTTTTATTTTCATTCTTTCTTCAGCAGATTGGCATTAATTATTTTATTTTCCATTTCTAAAACCCAGTCCTTTATACCTACACTTCCTCGCTCTGGTTGCATAATTCGATATTTCCGAGATTACGTTTTTTGTTATATATACTTACTCGTGCTCTTTGTTTCTACCTGGTCACACTTACTCTCTCTTTTATTTTGCTGTACAGCTTCGTTCTTAGCGCAGAATTAAATAATCGCTTCTAATATTATATTTATTTTTTCGCATTCACGATTTCATTGCCGGCGGCGTCTAATTAATAACGAGTAGCCGGTATTTTTGTTTAGAATATTTTACCTAAATTATTCGAGTATGAAGTCGGGGCTGTAAAATCATTTTGCTGCGTTATTGGGTCAACTGATACCAAGCAGGTATCGAGAATGGGTTGAACTTGCCGTATTTTTTCTATCATATAGGTATGAGTAGTTATAGGTGCTTATTATTGTCGAAATCGACGGACGCTTATCAAATTCAGCAAATGGTTTTTAAAAGAAAAGAAAATTAGGAAATTTTTCGGCGGCTGAGGAGTTGAATGAAACTTATTTGTGTGTGAACAATTTTATCTCTGTGGTCGTGGTAAATTTTGAATTTTGTCACGTAGGAATGCACGAAATTAATGATGAAAGGAAGTGAAAAAAATAAAATTGTAGCGGAAGTACACGCGAAATGGTACAGAAGTTTATGCTTAACCTTTCCCATTCGCAACTAATAACGTAGGTAGGTAGTTAGGGACCGTATTTCACCGAATTAATTTGTTCTTTTTAAGTAGGTTTTATATGGATTTCTTCTCGTTAATGTTGATCTCGTGGAATGACCTGGGGTTGGAGTTGGGCTGGTTTTTCGTTTCATATCACTAGGAAAATTTTGGCACCAAAAACACAAATTCATATCTATGTTATAAATTGAAGTTGTTGTTTTTTTGTCGCAGCATCACACCCCTCCAAGTTGACGGATTTTTTCAAAATTTTTAATCTCATGTAGATTCCTATCTTTAGATGGTTTGTGCCAAGTTTTATTTCGAAAGCTCTATTTTGAGAGCTGTAATTAAGTTCGAATGTTTCAGTGCTAAACCTGTCCTTTTCAAACTTATTTCTCTAATCTACTTAATGGTTTTTATGTCAGTGTCAGTTCTGAGAGGTAAAATTTATACAGCTGAGAACTCGAGTTGAGTTCGAAAGTTTGCTTTTAGTTCTACTTGATAGTTTTAGCATAAGTTCTGAGGAGTGAAAACTCAAAACTTCAAAGTTCAAGTTCTGAATCCCGAAATCTGATCTTAGCTTTACTCCAAAAATCCACTTTTTATGCCCTCTAACAGGTCTTTAATGATTTATTCGTTTCCTAATAGCGATATCAAAAAATTGTTCGAACACGCAATATAGCATATTAAATTTTCAACAACAAACGTGTCTTGATATTTTTTTGTAAGTGCCATAGAAAGCTCAGAAAATGACTAGAAAGTTTGAACATACCACTAATAGAAGATACTGTACTGGATGAGGCTCTGTTTCCCTTACTACACCAATATACTCGGTTAATTTAATATACCTACCATACATATACTTATCTAATGCATATAAATAATAAATAATTTATTTTCGTATGTGTGGTTGTGTGTGTGTGTGCGTGTGTGTGTGTGTGTGGGCGTGCATGTATGTATGTATGCATGCATGTATGCATGAATGTATGTATGTATGTGTATATGTATGTATGTTCATTTGCAACACCATAACTTCAGAACCATTCCAAAAAACAAACATTAACTTTATGTGCATATTTGTTTTATTCCAAGGAAGGTTTTAAAATAACTCGGAAGTCAGAAGCTTCCTTGGTGGCTTTGTTGTGGATAAAAATAATAAATTTTATTTATTCAAAAATACGTCTCTTTTCATTGACCACCTGACCAAAAAACATAAAATAAATAAAATAGATCTTTTCAAGATTTTTACTTGGGGTGTTTTTCTTAGATCCACCACTGATCGTTGGAGACTCGTGAATAATTTCTTTTTGGAGAAGTTTTGTTTGGTCAATTTCCAAAGGTTTCCAAAAATTTCGAGAACATGTGCCTCTCTTTCATACTGAAGAGAGAAAGTTAAAGATATGATATCCTAATTATTATTAAAAAAAATACTATTTCTGTAGAGCGGCAATTATAGTAGCAGGAATGATTAAATTTTGCTGAAACATTTTCAAGAATTGGAATTTGGGAGGTCAGCTACCATTTCTGAATACGAGTAAGTAAGACTAATAGAATGTACAGCTAAACCTTGATCTGAAATGAAAGATTGAAAACTCGTAAAAACAACCATTAAAACTCCAATAGTAAATATTCAATTTTTCAGTCATAAATATTCTAATTTATGTATTATATTTTTTGACCAAAATCGATAGAATTGAAAAAAAAAAAAACTGTAGTACACCAAGCCTCGCTAGAAAAAGTAGGTTTTCGAGAAATAATAAATGAATTTTGATGGACACGTTAATTGTCTTTATAGTATGTTATGATTGTATGAAATTTGTCAGCTGCTGACAAAATATTAGTCAATGTGAAATTTAAAAGCATTATTTTTTGAAAAAATGAAAAATTAATTTAGATAATAAAGTATGATACATAATCGTACAGGTAATTTAAAATAGAAACAGAGAAATACAATAAAGTTATAAAAGAAAAAAAAAGAAGAAAAAAAAAGCCTTACCGGAAGTACCGATCTACGCCAAAATTGGTAACATAGGTATTGTAAGAAGTTGTAATAAATATTTATTCCGAATTTCGTAGCTATTGGTGCAAAATTGAGCATTTTATAGCCAAAATAAAACAAAAATATTTGCACGGGAGGTACCGTCCTGTCGATCCGCACCAAAATTAATAGCGTGCCACAATAAATTATAATGAATATTTGTTTCAAATTTCGTGCACATTGTTCCGAAATTCCTCATTTTATGACAAAAATAATAACAAAAACAGTGGTACCGGAAGTACCGTCCGGACGATCCACGTTAAAATTGGTAGCGTATTACAAAGGTTAAAATAAATATTTACTCCGAATTTCGTGGCTACTGGTGCAAAATTGAGCACTTTATATCTAAAATAAAAACAAAAATGGTGGTACCGGAAGCACCATCCGGCCAATCCGCACCAAAACCAATAGATCTTTTCCTTGGCTTAGTACAAATATTCCTACCATATTTCGTGATTATCGAACAAAAATTGCAACCTGTATCGTAGGAACAAGAAATTTACTTATGTCATATATATATGTAAAAGACGATGTCGTCTTTTCCCAAATTACACCAAATCTCGCTCATACTTGCGAGATTTTGACTATTTTTCATGTTTATTTATGTTTGACCTAGGCTAAGCTGTTACGATGTATTAATGAACTGCATGCGATTTACTTATCTATAATAACGTCATTTCATTCATTAAATTCATTCCTTCTCTTATCCGATGACAACATTTTCGACTAATCTTAACCTGTACATTTTCTTTTGTTATCGTCATCGACTTCGCAGCTGGCTTCCGATTATTTTTCATTGATAATTTCATTCATCCTTTCGTGCGGTCATTCAACGTTGACCCAGTTTAACAGAATAGATCTTCGTTCGTTTCGTGTGTAAGAAATATCCAAATTTTATAATTTCACCATTATTGTAATTACGTGTGAATAAATAGTTTTGAATTTTAAACTCTCACACTATTCTTATTTTGAAGTGCAAATTAGATTCGCGACACACAACGAACCTACATATATATATATATGAGTATGAATTTGAGTTATTGGTGCCAAAATTTTCCTGAGGTCATGAAATGAAAAACGTATCCACATCCAACCCTGGGGACCAATATCGTCCCAAGCGTAATAAGTAGAGTATCTTAAGAAAACCCACTTAAAAGTCAATTTTCTCTCTGTGCAAAAGCGCTTCTGCAGTATTTTTGGCGCAAATTATATGTTAATATTCTCCTCTCCATTCCATAAAAATTTTCAACTCTTCATTAGGTAACTTCTGATTATTAGTGTACTCCGCAATACAATAAGACTGAAATTAAAATTATATTAAAGATGAATAACATGTACCGAATAATTAGAACAAGGTTATAATTACTGTACAATCGTTAAAGATATATAGGTATATTTATTAAAAGTTTTAGGTCAGTCTGAGTACCTTATATGAGTCAATGAAAGAGGCCTTTTTAAGAATATTAGAATTGCCGAATTCGATTATACGACGCATAAACTGCAAACATAGAAAATTAATTTAACGAACAAAAATGTTAACCTTAAATTTTATTAGTGCTTCGTGTTATACGACTACCTAATCAAAATTTTGTTATTATTTGGTTCATCTATTAAGTAGTTGAGTAGCCAGCGTGTGTTGACGTGTGAAAATTAAATAAAGATCGACGATTATTCAGTGATAATTTTTTATCTTATATAGCTAGTAAGGCTGCGTAAAGGTCGGTCAAAATCCTTCAGATTCAGATAATAATTATTAAACCGCGAGTAAATGAGTAAAAAAAGATTCACATTTACGTATACAAAATGTACCGATTCGCGTAGGTAGCACAGTAGCAGCGATAAAATGAAAACCTCAAAATGATGTTCAACCAACACAAAAACTTCTCATCTCGCGTACTCATGAAGTGCTGCTCATTGGTGTGTATACCTATTACGGTATTTTATTGTCAATCCATAGTCTGCTACAAAGTTCGTAACGTGCAAACAAGTAAATAATACGTTTATCGGCGTAATTAAAAAATAATAATAATTTTTATTTAAAAATATTGATTAAATACAAATGGTGTTGAAAATAACGAATATGTATATAAGAAAAAACCTACTTAATAATCGTGTATGACGTAGGTAGCCTATCTCTACGTATATATTTTGTGGGTTTTTCGTATTTTTTTAAGTAGGTCTTCATTGAAAATCTACTTATTCGTTATTAGGATGGAAATAACGAAACATTTGTAGTTGGCGCATGCGCCTTGAATTTTGTCTGAATAACTTTCGTTGAATTTTGTCTTAATTAAAAATTGGTTGTACTTTATTATAATGATGATATACTATGATTTATAAAAGCCAATTTCGTGTTGCCACGTCACAGGTCGAAATTTTTATCCGATAGGCAGGAAATTTGGAACGAACATTAGTACTAAACCAAGGACCTGATTGATTTTATTGCGGATCGGCCGGACGGTACTTACGATATGCTATTTTCGTTTTTGTTTTGGCTATAAAATTATCAATTTTCGATCAATAGCTACGAAATTTGTAACAAATATTATAACTCGGTATAAATTTTGGTGCGGATCGGTCACACGGTACTTCCGGTAACACCAATTTTGTTTTTATTTCGCCTATAGAATGCCTAGTTTTGGACCAATAGGAACGTAATTCGGAACAGATATTTATTACGATCTGTTAATAACTTTTTCGTGACTATCTACCTTATTTTACATTTTTCGAAAACCTACTTTTTCTAACGAAGCTGCTGCTGCGTTAGAGTTTTTAATCAAAATCTACTTATTAAAAATGCCTGAGTATTTGGCCCCAAGGGTGGGAGTGGGTACGTTTTTTGTTTCATGATTTTCGGAGCATTTTGGTACTATTTTTGAAGAAAATTTTTTTTTCGTACCCCCTTTTGCGTTGAGTCCATTTCCAGGCGTAATTTTGGACGGGTGGTTTCGAATCCATTTGAGAAAGAATCCTGTTGTTTTTGGTTCGAATCGGGGGTATAGTTCGTCTGCTAGGTTAGTTTATATGCATTTTGTATTGAACAGCGTACAGGTCACAATTTTCAATCGATTGGCCTGAAATTTGGTAGTTGTATGTGTTTTAGGTCAAAAACAGTACCTACTAATTTTAGTGCGGATAGTCTTTTAGAAGCGATTTTGTTGAATTTTAGGCTGATTAATGGCTCTAAAAATAGTAATTTTTAAGCTATAGTCACAAAATTTGGTACAATTTAAGTATCGATTTCAAGTATGCCTAACATGTTCCCAAATTTAGTTTCTCTTGGTATTACAGTTCATTCCCTGATGTGGTTGGAGGTGCTAATTTTTCATATTATCCCAATAAAATTTGCAATTCTCTTTTAATAGTCACAAAATTTGGTACAAACTGTACCTCCTGCACAAGGATCGGACCTACCAATTTTCGTTTTGATTCGTCAATTTGTTCCAAATTTATTAGCTATTCAGTGTGATTTTCCCTTTTTTACCCTTTTAATAATGATCCTGAAAAATTCATTTTCTATATAGTTTTCATCGAGAAAACCACTCATTTTAACCTAAAAATAAATTTAGGTTAAAAACAAAGTTTCAAAAGATAAGCCTCTATTTCTTTTTTGGCTTTAGCTTCATTCAAAATAAATATTATTTCGTTGCGGAAAGTTGGCTGCATTATTGGTGTATTTTAAAGTTGCAATAGTGAGTAGAATTAAAGTTTATAACAACACGATCTCAGAAAAAAGTCAATTTTCGCCCATCCCCCACTGACTGCTGTACACTATATTTGAACACGGATACTACAATTTCCGCTAATGTGATATTTTTTTCTCTTGTTTTTTCTTTTTATATATATATATATATATATAATCCAAAATTCTTGTCAGTGCGGGAAAGAAAACATCGAATTATTTCCTAAAACTATGCTTATTAGAACTTGGAATAATTTTTCATTTCACAAAAAAATAGTAATTTTTGACACATTCATAAAATATTTTTTTGAAAACATGATACTTAATTAGTATATTTTATCGTATGCATCGTATTTGTGAGATACTGATAATTTTTTGCAAAATATGTAAATATTTTATTTATTACTTTATTAGAAGAATGTTGGTGATATAGGTGATTTTTAAACAAAGAAATTCTATTTTTTCTTGCGAAGCTTGCTGCGCAAGAATTTTTTTCTACATAATCTTCATACCACAACTATTAGGTATGTAAACCAGTCGATGTGAACTCAGTTATTAAGATTTTCGACCACACGCAGACTTCATTTAAGATTTGGTGGCGAATAAGAATTACCTAAATATGTGAATAGAATATTCTATAGATTTGACAATATTGATTATTTGTAACAAGTAAGGTATATAGTTAGGTGTATACAATGGCTATAATGCCCCAAATAAGGTGGGATGCTTAAAAAGGTTGTGACTAGGAGATTTTATTGTAACATTCTCTAATAGGCCTAATATATTATACAGGCCTCGTAGATTTGCTAAATTCATTCAATCCACTTCCAAGCATGATTAGAGAAAAGTCTTGTGAAAAAAGTAAGGATAAGTGTTCATTATATCACAACAAAATACTTTTGGCCATATTTTCTAAAATTTTTATACAATTGTTTTGATTTGTAGTTTTCATACCACCGAATGGAGTAGTTAAAAGGTTACTAAATGAGAATAGTTTTAAAACTCAAAGCACCTTACAACCTGTGATAAGGTAAATCAAAAAATTTTTTTAAATTATGACACATTACAGCGGGATTGTAAAAAGTCATTGCCATGTTGTAAGGTGTCACAACAGATAAATAACTGTCCCAAATACAGTAGAAATTGGGTACAACGAATTTCAAGGGACTGTGAAATTTTTTGCTGAAGCCGAAGTTTGTTGTAGCCAGTAGCTGGCTACAATGAACAGATTGCTGTAACCGGGTAGTAGTGGATATTTGGGCCTATAAAATAATGATTGATGCAAACTGATCAGCACCAATTATCAACAATAGGTCCATATGAGAACATCAATTTTTACACACACTGTTCATTAAAATGCAGTTGTATACTGATTAAATAATACACGGTAATTTTCAAAAGCACAAAAGTGGCGATTGGAAGAAATATGGGGATTGGATAGAAAAAGTGGTTTGTTACATGAAAGAAATTAAGAAAGCACAGGTGAATTATACTTTATTGTAGGCAATAGTTTGTAGTTGCCCGATTTGTCACAGCCAGTCTTCCTTAACATAGAATTAAATGGAGTTCTGCTGGGACCAGAAATTTTGTGTGATGTAGCTGGTTGTTTGCTATAACCAGTGTTCGTTATAGTGATTTCTAATGTATAAAAAACCGTCACATCATGTAAAAAGTGTCACAACAGACAAAGAATTACTCTTTCAGCCTGATTTTATCTGAATATGAATTTAATCAATTTTTTTGAACTTCTCCAAATTGAAAAACAAATATGACCTATTAATAAGTAAATTTTCTGGACCCAAACTTTTAAAACTAATTATTTTTAAATACATGCCACACTGGCAACCAAAAAAACAGTATATTTTTTCCCTCAGCTAGTTTTTCTTAAAAATTCTATTTTGTAGGCATCTTTACCTAGTAACTTTTTACAGCAGCCAATGTGAGAAATTTTACACTTCCTCATTTAGCATTTAGACGCATGTTGATTATCCAAAAATAAACTATTTCTGAAAGCTGTATCGTTAGATTCACCTTTACAAGGACTTACTTCTGATGTATTATGTTATTTTACATAATACGTGATCAGAAAGGCAATGTTTATACTGGTATTTTGAGTGAAAAATAGCTCCTATTATTGGTGGACGTAATCTCGATGTAAATGACTACGCCTCCATGTAAAAATGTGAAGCATCTTTTTACATGGAAGCACATCCACTTTTCATTGAAGTAGAGGTTACACGTTCTGAATGAAATGTTAAATCTGCCACAATGAAGAGGTTGATATTTCATTCCAATTTTTATAATTTTTGTGAGAGACTCATCATTATGATAGAATTTTAACATTTCATCGCTTTCTGATCATTAATTATAATTATAGAATATCGTCCTCAACATGGTTCAAAAGTGGGTTAATATGACTCGGGAATCGCTCACTCACTGTGCTCATTTCACAAACTTCCCTTACATGCATACGCTCGCTTTTCAACCTTAGTGTGTAATATACTATTCCTTCAATGAAATAGAAATTTTAAATAAGAAAAAAGGGAATTAAAAAAGTTTTAACTTTCGACTATTGAAAACACTTTTTTGTAATTACTGAAAGGAATTGAATAAGATTAGCTTAAAATAGCACATTGATATATATAATTCAAGTGGTTTCTGACATATTGCACGCATTACACTTCACAACGTGGGATATAATACAACAGTTGCCCCTAGACCTCTAACTAAACTTTTGTAGCCAATTTGCCGTTAACGTTTTCTTAATTAGTTATGACTTGAGCATCTGATGACTTATACCTATTCACAAATCTTTTAGTTCGCTACTTTTTTCCAATTTTGTTTTAAATTTTAGATAGGTACCCACCTATTTATTATTTGGTACAACAACTTGAATTGGGTATTCAGCGCTTCTACGTCCTGCAACAATAATTAATAATTAAAAAGTAAAGTTAATTTTTTCACCGAGTTAGCAGTAAAAATGTTTTTCTGTTCATAGTAGTCTTCTTCAACGTTTCCATATTTTCATGTAAATTAATTTAATATTTCGTCAAACAAACAAACAAACGTAAAATGCAATCTTACAATCGTGTTATTTCCTTATTGCAACATTTGTCTTCACACCCCCTTATCCTTAACTGGTAACCAGCATTATGGTAAAAAAAAAAAGAAGTAAATAGTCTGGCGCAGTCCTACAGTGGCCTTGCTTGGATTATTTCCCTTAGGATACTGCCGTAATGCAGACTATTAAATTTATTCTTTTTTCAATCTGTTTTAAACACAGACTGCTCACAATTTTTAAACAAAATTCTTTAACATTTTATGAAATAAATCCACCTATCAGATAAAAATTACAGACTCTTTAATTAGTGCAAATTGACTAAGTACCTACCTACTTTTTCCCCATTTTTTTTTTTTTTTATAACCTCTACATTATATAACTACCGCGTGAATAAAGTATAATGCATACAGAAGTTTCATTGGATAAACCAAATCGCCATTTTTTTCATGCTCGATTTACAAAAAATGATTATTTCTTTTACTTATTAGGCTATACACAATTTTTCAAAAGGTTCGATTGCGTTCAGCAAAAAACAATTAGCATTTCGATAACCGTATTCTGAAACGGGAGTAAGTTGATCAATGCAAAGTCTTTTCATGGGTGAGAAAAGTTATCTTTAGTGTGATAAGAAAATTTAAATAAGTATTCAGTTTTTTGATAATATTTCGCCGAATTATGTAGAATTGTAGAAAATCTGAAAAATCGGTTAAAAATTAAAATATAAAAATTGAGTAACATTGATGTTTTATGGTCTCTTCCGAGTAATTTTGATTTAAGTTTCTTTGGCTGTGTACGTTGAAAAATACATTCCCCAGAGGTTGGGCTTGAGAAGGGTGAAAATAAAACGACAAAGATTACAAAATGACAGATGAACGGCAAATATCATGCATAAAAAAAGTGTTCTATTACGAAGATGATGAACATAAAATTCAAAATAAAGAAGGTTTTCCACGTTTTTTTGTAGGGGCTGAGATACAAGGTGGTACCTACGCAAGATGGGTATTTTTTTTCAAAATCGTTATAATCTATGTATTACTTTCTTACTTATTGGAAAGGTGAAAATGAATAATTGAATATATAGAGGTAGAGATGGTCAAAGAAATTATCACACTGATATCTTCTATCAGTATGCAGTCTATATATGTCAGGGTTTTTGTATATACATGGTGTCCCAATTAATGTAGTCTAAATTAGTCATTTAAAAAATTATGAAAAAAATTACAATTTTCTGATGATTTTTCTGATAAATATTAAATTATTTGGGTCACCATGTATATAAAACCCTGAAATTTGATGTTTCTGGACTGCATACTGGTGGAAGATATTGCTATGCTAATTTTTTTGGTCATTTTTGCGTCTATATTATCATTTTTACCTTTCCCATAAGAAAATAATACTGAGCATTATGATTTTGAAAAAAAAAAAATACATTTTTTCATCAACCTGAATCTCATATCCTATAAAAAATTTACCCGTAAAAACTGTTTTATTTCAAATTCGGATTGAAGTATCTAATTTTATTATATATCACTTAACTATCGATGAAAATATTGAAAAAAATATAAAAATAGTCAAACGCTGCAGCCCCCCTTTCGTGGAAGCACATGGTATGGGTTTGAGCATTCTTCTCAGTTATTAAGGATCTCATTTTGAACGTTTCGCCCGAAATTCTGCAAGTTTTTACGGATTTTCAGTATAACGGTTTCGTTGGGCTACCTATGAAACACCATGTATAACATAATTCTGCGTTACAAACAGACAGGTATATTCGAATTTTCAGTGGCCATGCGAGGTATACGCACGAATAGCTAAAAAAATAAACGATTTTTCTTCAGACTTCTGATCTCGTTGGAACAATATATAAAAAAAAAAAACTTGCTAAAAACTGGACCTATGTATTATTTGGAACCTACCTCGTTGTCTATCGACCAAGAAGCCTAGTTTACCTATCGATACCTCAATATTTATGGTACCTATTATGAAAGATATTGTCCTAGATAATAATTGTTAATATGATCCCGATGTCGCTCGAACGTCTATAACAATAGAGGCAGGTACAGGTATTAGGCAGGTACATGTACCATATTTTTGTTTGATATTTTTATATAAACCAGCCGACTATAAAAGTTACGAAACGAGAAAAGTGTAAATTACGTTAAATATTCGACAATTACGTGCATAATTGACGACGGTGTCGAGCGTAACAGGCTGTGGTGTAGTTCAATGCATTCTAATTAAATTAAATATACTTATTCTAAATCACCAGCTCAGATTGTTTATGCCTAAAGGCATAGAGGTAGGTACCTACATAGGTATACACTATTCGTCCAATGACCATAATTTAACCTGCAGTATTTCATAGATCGTCGCACGAGTAAATCGTAATTTTATTAGATGCATTTGTGGAAAATTACATTGCAGGCCTACGTGCGACGTTTTAAAATCATCGAATGGAATCCAGAAAAAGGTTGAAAGGGGGAGGTTAGATTAAGAATACTTAATTAGGTAATAAATAAAATTTCATTGTAGGTGTGTACGGAGTTCCATTTAGAAGAAAGTGCGAATCTCTGAACTTGACACTATCAGATAACGGGTTAATTGTTCCGTTTTGAAAAGTACACCTACCTACGTAACTGGTTCTCTGAAGTGACTGTTGTATTTGTAGGGTGGGTAAAACCAGAAAAGAACTTTACTTCTCAAAAAGTGTCAAACTTCCTCGCGCATCTTCTGATGGAAAGTTCTCTTCTACAGATACGATCGTGTTCGTACCACTTGCTCTGAGAGTGTACCTTATCATTTCCTTCTCGCTCGCAAAAGTTCTTCAATTTGTTATCTTCGTTATTAATTTTGAGAGTTTCCGCTCTTCACAAAACTGTAACAGAACTAAAATCTTCGGACTGAACAGCGAAATAACCTATAACAGAATTTATTTTAAACTAAAATTCCAAGTAGAGCACTGTTTTTTTTTTTTTTTTTTTTTTTTTTTTTTTTTTTTTAAATATTGATCCCAGCTATAACGATTACAAAGTTTGGCTGCATCCACACAATGCAGCCAGGGCGAACAGATATTATGAATAGGGGATGATTTTTCATTATGCATGCGTAGGTACCAGTTTGTTAGCTGTGGCTGATAAATTTAATGTTTTTGTTACTTTCTGATTATGAATAGTACCTACACATTATCGTTTAATGCATTTATTGTGTTTCTATTGGTGTATGGGTACGGCAGATAACATTATTGAACGAAATCAAATCCGTATCGGTCAGCTCAATGAACTGACTCTTGTTCCTGACTGACATCTTTGTAAAATTACTTGACGTTGCGTTGATGGTACCCTTGATTTAGCAGAGAAGGACAAATCTGCAAACCTATCTAACGTAAAATTAGAAAAGGCTCAAAGCCAGCTTCGAAAAGTTGAAATTGTTGAGTATGTTGAGAGACATTGCTAGTCTTTTAGAAGGTTTAAATTTTCTTAACTTGAAAACAGTAAAAATCAAACAGCATTAGAGTTAGGTACCGAACAAATTGTAACAAATACAATTCGAAAGTGACACCTGTATGCGAAATTAGCGTTGCAGATATGAGGTCACTGTCCTGTTCAAATTTTCTCTGTAACCTATATTTGAATGCGAGTAGAAATTCAGCTATGCAGTGTTGGTAAAAACTTAAAACAAGCAGGTGAACATGATTTAAGTTAAAAGAATTTAATGTATTGTTTTTTGTTTTAGTTTTACAATGTAGACCTAATAATGCGTTAAATTTTTTCTAATTTCTCAATTTTTATTTATTTTGTGAAAATCACGTAATTATGGTAGAAGCAAAAGGAATAATTTAAAATATTTTGAAGAGGGGCATTCGATTTCTCAGTTTTTGTTTTATGATTTGTCGCAGAGTTATAACGGATGTGGGGGGGTAGCGTTAACTTTTCCTATATCAGATTCAGTGGCGAAATCTAGATTCTGGGAGGGACTTACGACAATAAATTTTAAAATGCTAGTTCATTAGTTATTACTGAGGGCCAGTTATGAAGTTTTTTGGTTCTAGGGATTTGAAATGGATTGGAGGAACTCTGAAAATATTCAGGTTTTAGTGTCTTAACTTTAATATAAACCGTAGGTACCTATAGGGTTTCTGCAAAAAGATGAGCTTAGTGGAGTTTGAATTTTAAAAATCCGTTAATTCGAAGTGATTTAAATTCAAACCCACTCACCTGAAAATATGATGACAAGTTCCGAATTTTATTGAGAATTATGTTCTTTATTAGCAAGGATGCCTGATTTCAATACGTAATGGATTCTATTGCTTTTTGCCTAATCTGCTTGCAAACGGGTGACATCATTGTGGGGTTAGAGATTGGGGTCGTCAAAACTATCAGTTTCATGAGAAAATAAAACGATTGGTACCATTTTCTCATTCTGACCTAATTTCTTTTATGTATAGTATATATATATATATATATATATATATATAAACGTATGTATGTATGGCCCAAAATTTTTGGTTCACGATTTTGAGAAAATTGCCTGGTGGATAGAGCTTAAATTTTCACAAAATATAGTTCTTATATTGGAGCAGGTCTGAAAGAAGTTTTTTGCTTATTAGTTGATTAGTTTCTGAGAAAACTAGAAAACAAAAAATTCCTAGAAAAGCCGTTTTTCTGGGATTCTGAGTAAAGTAAAAAATGGATTGGACTGAAATGTTTACGATAGACTTTTCTTATGTTGTTGCTAATTTCTTAGAAGTTTGGTGTTTAATTATTCAGTGGTTTCCGAGAAAAGTGGAGAAGAAATATTTTTGGAAAAAATTTTGTGTTCAAGGTTTTGAGAAAACTACCAAACAGATAAGGCTGAAATATTTATGAAAGATAGTTATTTTATGGGAGTAAGTCTGAAGGAAATTTAGTGCTTATTGGTTACATTGTTCTCAAGAAAACTGGAAACAAAAAATCTCTAGAAAAATGGTTTTTAGCGATAAAAACTCGATAGATCTATATTTTTTTAAGATATGGATAGTTGTCCATAGTTTTTTTGTAATCTTTATTCTCAACCCACAATTCCACAAATCAAACTTTAAAATTCTGTTAATAATTTCACTACTTAATAAGATTTAAACGAATTTTTTGCCATAAAACCCTTCAAATTAAATAATTGATGACAACAATTATCTTTGGCACTATTTATAGAAATTTCAACTGGCTCTGTAATTGTTTTCTTTACATATTTTATCTCATCTATTTTTTAATTTACATATATATATGATTAATCCATAGTCCATTGATAGCTTCTAATGAATATTGGCGAAATATACACATTTCATATTACTGTAAGTACATATGCCTTTTATTTCATAATTTTATTTTTGTTTCTGCTAACGCTTGTACTCGCAAACTGCTCGCTAACGATAATAAACGCTACAATTTATGAAAAAATTACCTTCTATATTATAATGGAAGATTGATCATACTTAGATGAAAATATAGCATATTTCAACTTTAAAATCAACTGTAGGAATTTACAAAAATAAAATATACCTTTATCGATCGTAAAGGAAAATGAGTTCTCAAGTTATTGTTCTATTTATATAGTCAAGTTCTTAGTTCTCATTATCAGTGTTGAAACAATTGATATATTTTATAAGCACTAGTTGGCTACTCTGATTTCTTAGTACAGATTGTTATTGTTATTGTCATAATAATAATAATAATAATAATAATTATTATTATTATTATTATTATTATTATTATTATTATTATTATTATTATTATTATTATTATTATTATTATTATTATTTATTATTATTATTATTATTATTATTATTATTATTATTATTATTATTATTATTTTTGTTCGTCATCAGGACTTACTCTTCGTTGTGAATTCCTAGAGTAAACACCAACTGTGTTTTTCTTTAATAGATCTTCTACTTGATGCGGTTTATAAGTGTTGTTATTTATCTGATTAATTAATTACCCATTTAATTACTTTCGTCGTACATCAAAACCATCTTGATGTCCAATAATAAGAGTATTAATTTGGGCAGTTAGATATTCGAAAATGGTATTCTGGATAACTGACGACGTCACAATTGCACACACACTTTGGTATACGTTGGGATGGTTTGGACACTACGACCTAATATGCTTTACAGCCTCCGTCTAGTACCGCCCTCCGGGCAGTTTTCTGATGAATTCGTCCAACATTTGTGTTTGAATACTCTCACCGTCCCCACGTTGTCGTTACGCCATTGCCAGAGGTTAAAAAAAATTCGAAAAAACGAGGAAAACAAATACGAGGCAAAAAACAAAAACGAGAGTTGTGAAAAAATGTCGAAAGTAAAAGCAGAAAATAAAATTCAACCCCCGTCTGCGGAAGAAAGCTCGGGCTGTGCCACTGATTCGTAATTAATCAACATAATTAGATGCTGCGCGAGAACTATGACGGAAATTGTCATGCAAACAGGTTGCTAAAAATTTCAGAATTTTATTAATTAATTCGTTCTCCACGTGCCATGGTTGCGAATTTGTTTCGTTTGCTTCATACGCAATTTTTCATCACCAATGTACTGTATTATCTCTTTTCAAGTATAGGCGTACTTACCTTAATAATTATAATAAATGGCTAATTTACTGAGCGTGGTGGAACACAATGATTTCGATTCTGCATGAAACACCAAGCACCGATAACGAGCACCACATTCAAGGCTTTATATTAAAAATATTGTTATCTTAATTCGAAAATCGAGACGCTCCAGGCTTTTCATTAAAATGATGTGATAGAAATTTAATTTTTCATTTCCTTCTTCCTTGTCTCATTTATATTTCGCACACCATTTAGTGGTACAAATCACCATATTATGCTGACGTTATTTCTGCATCACAAAGTGTACGATCCTATTTTTCCGTCATTTAGAAACATAATTATTATCGATGAGTACGTTTTAACAGTAGGTAGGCTACTTTTCGACGTTGAGAATGTGGGAGATTTGTTTTTATAACTGATAAGTAATGAGAAAAGGCTTAACGGTTAATCTTATTAGTCTTAAAAGCTGCTATCATTCTTAAGAAAGATGGGTGAGAAAATTAAGCAAACGAATGCGATATGATTAGAGCTATTGGCATAGCACTGGTAGGTAATAAAAGTATGCCATTGGGTCCTTCCAATTCTGAAATTAAGGCTCAAATAAAAGTGAGGTAAAACAATAAAATAAAAACCTCAAAATTTTTACTTCAGGTCAGTTAAAAAAATGATTTTGAAAAAATTATTAAAAGGAGTGAAATTTTTATTTTATTTTTTTGAAGATTTTTCAATTTTTATATTGATTTTGTTAAAAATTGTAACGCACTGACTTGGGTATCTATCTACTTTATATTTTAAATGATTTAATAAATTTACAAAATTTCGTTTCAACTGGTTCGTCGATGTTACAGAAAAAACATTTTACCAGGTTTTTTGTAAATCCTTCCAAAAATCGGCCCCAAGTGATGTACCGAGGCAGTCAAAATGCATATAGCCTATTTTTTTTTAAAATTTTTGCCACTCATATATTACGATTTTTGATTCATTTTATCCAACCAAAAATCATTAAAAGACAAAAATAATAATAAGAAATTAGCCTATATATAAAATCTAAAAATTCTTTTAAAAAAATGATTTTTACGAGGTATTTCTTTCTCTTATAAGACATGGATGAAGAACCAGTTTTTTTATGAAATTTTCTCATTTTTATGCATGTTTTCAAGGAAAATGGATCTACACATAAAAACAGATCATGTATTGAGACCCAGGATTAAAGGGTAGGTTCGTTTATCGTTTCATGACCACAGAAAATTTTTATGGTTGGCTAATTGAGGGGTATCAATTTCTCTGCTTAGAGAGAATGTAGTGCTCGTAAAGAATTATTGTAGAAATTGCTGAAAATGTAGAGGATTGCAACAAATATTGAGTTTTTTTGCTGTAGAGAGCCAAAAAACAGTATACTGAATTTGTAAAATTCTACATTCTCTATACGGATGTAAAGAATTGTACACTTTACACATAGAAAAATGTCATTATGTTAGTTGACATCTCTACATGCCAACCCCGCATTGAACCTTAATTATATATATATATATCTACACATATATATTTAACGCGGTGAAGGTCGCGATTTTTATCAAATAGTCGTGAAATTGGGTACATTTATTTGGATGTAAGCAAGGATGAACCCTATTGTTTTTGGTCTAGATTGGATGGATGGTGGGTCCAGTATATCCTATTATATAACATTTTTGGAGCTTAAATGGCTTTAAAATGCGTAATTTTTTATCACCAGTCATAAAATTTTGTATGGATGTTGAACGTATTGTACTCCAACATTCTGCAAAATTTTTTTTCAATCGACTGAAGGTCTTTTCACACACATCCATTATGTATCAGTGATAAATGTACAGCCTATTCACTTTTGCGTTTGATGATATTTGATACTAGTTAATGTGGGAATGAATTGTCTTATTTCCTCCAATAATTTATGAAATAATTAGAAAATTTTGTTTAGATTGCGGTAGTATTTAATTCAACTGTTTTGACGGTGACTATTTAATTTAAAAATTGTGAAACAATAAAAAATTAAAATCGGCTAATATGGCCATCATAACTAGAGGCTAAGATGCCGCACCAATATTGAAATTACTCATTGTAGAATGATATTTAATTGATTAAATTTAATGAATAATTAAAATAGGTGCCCTCTTATATAATTTCCTTTTTATTTCTAGTTAAATTTTAGGGAAAAAAATTAGCAAAACCCATTGTGATTTTAAGGACTAAATAATATCCTTAAAAACCATTAGAAAGCTAAGAAAGATAATTTTATGTAGTTGTTCTTTAATTTTAATAGATTTTTTTTTTTAATTTTAACCATTTTGGATTTACAAGGCCTATTTTATTTTTATTTTTTTCAAACCTAAGGAGTCAGTAACGTTGCTACGGAATGGTTGAGAATCCCAAGGAATTGGACTTATCAAAAATAAAAATCTCCTATTTCTCAGAAATCTAACTTTCAAAAATTATTTATCTTTTTGTTGTATTTCTGTAATTTTTTAGTTTCGCAGTGATCATTGTATTACATACCAGACCAAGGCGAAGATAACTCCAGATTATAGGAATGGTCTTCAACTAACAACAAAAACAACGACAACAAAAACACGAATATTTACGTAAGTTAGTTACCTACCTATCCAATTTATTTATTATTTTATTTGAGGGCAGATCTTCGCAAAGAAATATCTTCTTTTTTTGGGGGGGAGAGGGTCTTAGAAATGTTTGAACCCTCTAATACTCTCCAAACCACGACATTGATACGAGAAAAAAATAGGATTTCTGCTTCTTTTCGGCCAATAAAATCTCATTTGGTTGGTCTTTTTCTCTTTTGTGAACCCCCTGTGGTCCTTTCTCTGACATCTCTACCTTCAGGAAACAACTATTATGAAGGGTAATGGTCTCTGAAACTTCCTCAATTACACGAATATCTTATTTTGCTCATTAATAAAAAATAAAAAATAAACTAAGCTCATTTCTCATAGCGATAGTCAGACTAAAGTTCACTCGGTTTTAACGGAGCAACGTCATACTTGGAAACAAATAATAACCAATCATTTCGTATCTGATTTAACTTCATCTTTATTGAAGAGTAAAAATACATACTGCGTTACAAATATTTCGAATTACCAACTTATAGGAACATTCCATTATCAATTCAGTATTTTTTCTTACTTTTCAAGAGTGCCTAAAATAAAAATATGCTAAATAAGAACAGTAGGTATTTAAATAATAAAAAAAAAATTACCAAAACACTGGAGCAGCAGCCACTCCTCTGTAGAAAATGTAGGTTTTCAAAACCCAGTAAATATTATAACTGAAATCGGCAATTTAGTGTAGGTCATTTATGATTTTCCTAAAATTCGTTAATATTCATTTAAATAAAATACCCATTTTAGAGCCCAAAATCAGAATGAAATCGGACATATCGGCGGTTGATCTGCACCAAAAATTGGTAGTAGGTATGTTAGAAATAATCTTAGTTAATACAGTGGAAACCTCATATTAGGGACACTGGATAAAGGGGATAACCACTTAATTGGGACAAATCTGGGAAGTCCCAAAAAAAATGATGTAAAACCATTGGAAATCAGATTGTGGGACAAAAGAAGTACATAGACAAGGAAAAGTTGCCCTTGAACAGTTATTGAAAATGATGATAATCTTATTTGAGTTCATTAGCGATAGTATATATATGTTAGTCTTTGTAATAATTCTTCCTATCTTTCATAATTTCATGTCGTCTTGAGCCTATTAGTTTCAATTTAGGTTATGAAAAAGTACCTTCTACTATCTTCTTCCAACCAAAAAATCTCCGGGTACTTTCTTTTTTTTTTTTTTTTTTTTTGTCATAAATATATTATGTAAGTATGTATAATATAATTACTTATTCAATAATTTAACTGTTTTTAATGTAATTTTACCAGAAGTCCAGTACTGAAACTCATCATTAATTTTTGTTTTTTACATTTGAACTTTCAACATCGTTTAATTGGGATACCGCTTATAAGGGACAAAAAAGGGTACCGCCCAAAATGTCCTTAATAACAGGTTTCCACTGCATATGATCTCTTTTAAATTTAGTAGTTAGGCTATCGATAAAAAGTCAAGTATTTTAGAGCTGAATACCCCCCAAAAGAGGAACAAAAATGGACGTATCGGAAGCGCCGTCTGACAGATCCACACAAAAATCATTCCGTCTAGTGCTTAGAATGATATTTATGTTCGTACTAAATTTTCAGACTATCGAACTAAAACTTTGACCCGTACCATAGTAATAAGAAAATCGTCTGCATATATACTCGTAGGTATGTACAATACCTACTTGGAACGTCTCAAAAATAAGAATCATTGGGCCATAAAAGGTTAAAAAAAATTAAAATTCTATAAATTTGTATTTAATAATTAAATTTATTACTTCGCAACATAGGTACCATCATTATCCAGACATTTGTTATATCGAGAAACTAATTTTTCAAAATCGAATTCAAAAAAATTAATGTCTTATATTGTTTGAAAAAATCCAAGTTAGCATCGTCACTTGAATTTTTTACTACCTATATTAGTGGTAGGTCAAGGTTCTAAATGAAATCAGCGTTGCTCTTGCCACTAACCATAATATTAGCACCTCTGACGTTGAGCTCATTTTATCAGAATAGGTATATTTCCTCTGATTACACGAAAGTTGACATTTATTTTTAAAATGCCTTAATTCTATGAATTTGAACTTTTTGTGTGAAAAGGGCCGTCGAAAGGGTAAGTTCACACATTCTCAATGGTCTCTTCAGATCCTTCCTTCAGCAAACAATCACTAAAACTGACAGAAATACACACAATTATTAGAGGGTGAGCCTTTTTTTTCTTCGTTAAGGGGGTCCGAACCTCCAGGATCCCCCCTTGATATACGTCCTTGATTAATATGAACATTTTCATCGAAAACCTACCTAAAACACTTAGGCCTACCGAGTACTGAAGATTTTAAAATTTATGGTAGTCGTTCTACGAAATAATGAGACCGCATATTTAAGGTAAATGCACTTACGAAAAAATCGTGTTCTAATTTTCTATACAGCTAAACGAAAATATAAAAGGTCAATAGTACCTGCATAAGTACGTTTAAACATGACGAAGTCGAATGAAAATTTTTTTAATGCATTCTTCACGATATTAGTTCATTCAATGCACAATAAATATCGTATTACGATAAATCTTGTTGTTAAAGTTGTTGTTTTTGTTTTTTTACCTTCTCTTTTTCTTACACTTTTTTTTTTTCCATTCTTCAAAGTATCGCCACTATCTCTTTAGGCTTAATGTTGTTGAACTGCACCGAGGTTTTTGATGCATTATACGCAGACACCGCTAAAACTGTTACGATGTCTGTATGTCTGTATTATCTCCATCCAAAAATCCTTTACCTCTAAAAATATATGTAACGTCTATTTTCAAACAATTCGACATTATAATGCATTAGAAAGACAAAGAGAGCATGAAGAGAAGAATATAAATGAGTAGGTATATAGGTAGGTACCTAATAGAGATAGAAAAAAAAAAGAAAAAAGTCAATAACCGGTTATGAGACGTAGTTTAAGGTGAGAATTACGTGAACATAAATTTGTGGAACAGCTATAAGTTTTTTTTTTTTTTTTTTTTTTTTGAAAATTGTAACTACTGGATGAAATACTTGGACATAATTATCCATCGTTAAGAAAAACTTTATTGAGCAGAGTGCGGTAAAGACATAATATCTCAAAGGGTTGGTCCGTTTTTTTTTTAACTTTATTTTTTACTATTATTATCCTATTAAATTTGTGTGAACAAGGAAACAGGAAGAGTTTGTTCTGATAAAGATTATCAGTGAAATATTAGTTTCTTTCGAATGTAACTGAGGCAAAAATTATGAAGCTACGACATGTACTTTCTGTATCATATTTTGTCATCATCTGAAACAAATGGGATGAGATATGAAATTGAGGGTAATTTATGGCGTCGGGTTCTATTCATTTGTGGCAGACATAAAAGTTTCTTGTGAAATGTAACGTATGTTTTTGAAAATTATTCAAAATAGCAGCCATAATTATTAGGTTATTTTTGATGAAAATGAGATCATATACTTATAGGTTAATTCAGAAAGATGTTACATTTAGAAAAAAGTGTCATATTGAACAAATTTATTAATTTATTCGAATTCATGGCCTGATTTTCTGACGATTAGAATATTGTTTTTCTGAAAATTCTATTCGAAATTAGAGGTAGGCCTACCTGTGTATGAAAAACTGTCGAGTTAATATTATAGTTTTTTATAATTTTTCACACAAATTTTTTTTTTTGTTTTTTCAATCAATATTCGTGGGAAAAGAGTCGAGTTCTAGGAGATTACCTTAGGCTTAGGTAAATGCTCTTCACATCCTGGTGTATGGATGTGATGATGATGATGATGATGATAATAAGCCACCATTTTCGGTGTTTTCATTATTGGTCACTTCGTGTTCTTGAATTTAATTAAATATAAATATTGTAATGGAAAAACTCAAAAAAGCTTTACCGAGACCTACCTAAAGTAAATTCTACGAATCCTTTCTTCCAATAAGTAGGTAATCATTTCTAAAATGAAAGTGAAAATATTACCTACTTTTGTTGGCAGCAATAACATTTAATTACTTTTTATATTTTCGACCAGTGGCGTAGCTGGAGAAAATTTTACTTTTTTTTTGGTGGGAGTTTACAAATTTTTTTTAGGCAATAGCCTAATTGTAGATTATTTTTTAAGGAAATGTGAGGTCATCAAAAAATTTCGGGGGATGGATTGAACCTACCACACCCATTCCTAAGCCACTGTCTTCTGTTTTCATCCAATATTCTCATTAAAGATAGACATTTTTATGTTTTTCTCTCAGAGATGAAATTTTCTCAATTTTTTTTTTTAAATTAATAACCAACCAATCTATTCTGTAAGGAGCAGGTACATAAAGTAAATGAAAAGTTCATTTTTTTTATATTTGATTTTATTTTGGGAGATCATGGAGTGAAATTAGTATTTTTTTTTAGCTTAATTGTAAATTAGTCCAGTCAAATGAGTATCAAAATGAGGAACAAAAAAAAATTAACACACAAGCCTCACCTATATAGGATTGTTGGATCTAGGCTTCTTGCAATTTTAGAAAGGGGGTATTTAAGCACCAAAATTCTATTCTTCGTGTTTTTTTTTTAAATTTCAATTTTGTGATAAAAATAGTTCAGTAAAAAATTGTTCACTATAAAATTTCCACCAAACTCGGTTTAATGAATTTTTTTCAGTGTTCTCTTCCCGCTCCACAAAGTCTTGAAAACAAAAATTTTTTAGTGAATATTTTCAATATCATCATATTTGTATGTGAAATATAACTCATATTGTCATACTGTTTAGATAATTATAGTAAACCCAATACTTATATATTTATTTCCCATCGTCCTGGATTAGGAAATAAAATTTACGGTACATTACTGTCATAAAAGTGTGAGGGATTCAGAACAAGCATCAATAATGCAAGAAGAAATGGGATATTATTCGTGTATTTTTTCTCAATTATGTCTACAGCTACAAGGTCTTTAATTTTCCAATTTTTCGGTTATTTATAATTTTCAATTTGTCTTTTTGTTGGAATCAAGTTGGGATCAACCATAATAGCTATAAATTAGTTAACAAAACATTTATCTAGTTTTCCCTTAGTAAGTTGGTTGCAAATATGTATAGATGTGCTTAGAGTTTTGGTTGGCTTTTTCAACGAAATTCCTCTTGCCTCTGCAGTGGCTCAAAAGAAAGAATTTAAAAAATTTTTCTGATTTTAAATGATGTAGGTCAATATTTCGAGAAGTAAATTTTCTCAGAATGCTTTTAAAAAATGTTCAATTATCTACCATTCCTTCTTTTTTAAGATTTTCAAAATTTAAACAATATATATCAATTTTTATACTTGATTTATTGTTCTACTTAAGCTTCATGTGTTTTAAATAGCTAAGTTCACATTGTAAATTATTTTTTCAGTGGATGCTTTACGGAATGTTTTTGAAAATGCTGGAGTCAGACTGATATCAATAACCAATTGAGTCTAAATTTTCAATGAATAACCAAACATTTTGTCCAGAGTTAAGATGAAATAGTCTTTATAAAAAATTGTTCCGTACTTAATGCCACTTAATCACTTCTTTGCTCCAAAAAAATGAACCCATATAGGTAGTATAAGCCTGTGCGTATAGTTATAAGATGCGTTTCTGATTCCGCCTAACCTCCCACAGCATCTAATGTCATTTAACTCGTGCTAAGTCTCTCTAGGGGGGAGTGTGTGGGGACCCCCATACCTTGTCTAATATAAAATACATTCACCAGTTATAGTTGGCGGTGAGATGGCCGTGCAGTTAAGTTCACCGCTTTTAGCTGACAAATATGTAGGTCTCAGGTTTGATTCCCCGAGCTGACAAAACCTACAAAGTTTATCAAAATCGGTGGACAGTTGGAAAAATTATGCTGGAACAGACCTGAAAAAAAAACATAGAAGGATTGAATTTATAAACGCCTCCTTTTTTTTTGAAGTCGGTTAAAAAGCGCCAACTTCAATAATTCCAATTCCCAGACCTATATCTTTCTGGAGAAACTTTAAAACAATTATTTTTTTCTTTTTAGGGCATTTGTTTATTGTTTTTTCGAAGTTGGTTCTATTTTTTGAAAAAAATTATTAATTTATCATAATACTTTTTCGTTTTATTTTAATTCCAGTAGATTTTATTAGAAAAATTTTATAAAATAACTATTTTTTACTTTTTGGAGCATTTTTATTCGTATTTCTCTCCACATACTTACCTATATGAAAAAATTTCGCCTCGTTGACGTCGAAAAGACTAATAATAATCGGATCAGTTTACAGACTGAATATTTCATGCTAAGGAATCGTCAATAAAAATAGACTGTAAGCTATAGCCTATCTAGAATACGCATTTGATGGTACCTACCATGAACATAATTATTATAAATATAGCTAGATCCATCGTTAAATATTATATCTACGAGGGTCATAAACACTTTCGAATCAACTGTACGATTACTCGTGTTCACTGTTTGTAAGCAGCTACATGCGAGTGATAGGTAATTGTTATAACGACAATTATATGATCGGTATATTCGATAATTAACGGAAATTCCGAGATTTAAGATCGTTAAAATTAATATAATACACCATCGTTCGTAAGAAATACTAAGGTCAACCAAACATAAATTGAAAATTATTTAAAGATTTCCTTTAAATCATTTTCGGTTCCAAATATAAATCTATGTTATTTATTCATTTATTCTATTTTCTCGCCTAGGCTACTCTTGTTCAAAATTAGTATTTTAATTAACTTTTTATTTTGGAAAATACCTATGGATACCTACATTTACTTAGCAGGAACACAGACACAAACACAAAAAAAAAAAAAATTGCGCCACCAATTGCTACGACCATTACTTCGAATGAGTTATTTGCTGAATGTATAGCTTACCTTTCATAAATCTGAACGAATTACGGAAGTATTAATTTTCTTGCGACCTTCGTCTGCTGAAGCCGAGTGCGAAATATTTTTATGTCACCGCTCGTGTATACCTTATAGATATTGTGGAATCGCGACCATCTTTTATGACAACTTTGTGTTTTTGAAGCGTGTAAAAATCGTTACGATCACCGAAGATCGATAATAATCAGCATGCAGAGCTGTGGGACGTACCTGCCTAGACTTGGACATTTAATCGTACGGGGGAGAGAATATCGATATGTTGAAACGGTGAACAGTCTATATACCACAATAGAATATATATGTATATATGTTGTCAGAAAATTCTTACCCAGTCGCATATAATATTCCTACCAAAGAGGCACTTCCAGATTATTAAGAGCGAAAGACATTATGGTATTTAATAGTATAGCTGTTGGCAAGGTAAAATATTCTCACGTTTAGATCCTCGTTAAACGATCTGTTTTAATAATGTCTGTATAAGGGAGGAACACCCTTGGGCTATCAATCTGTGTATGATAAATCCGGTAAGCATATAAGTAGTAATAAGCTTAATAATAATAATAATAACAACAACAATAAGAACGGAGGCGGAAGGAAGTGCGATTTTTTAATTAGAAGACTCCGAAGCCCAGAATACAAATTACAAAATGGACGAAATTGAGATAGGATGGAAGAATTGGATGTTGAACCAAATATTATACACTTCTAGCATAGTCCAGCTAGGTTAGCTCTAAGAAGTGGTTCAACAGGGAATAAATCAGTACAAGCTGAAATTAGGTACACATCCTTAGTACTTATCTTCCTTAATGACATAGGCTACTGAAAGGCACCGAGCAGCGGCATGAGCGTCGTCCCTTTTAGGAGAAAAAAAGATAACACGAAACGGTTTTTTGCATGTATTTCATTTAATTTTCATTTTTTGGCAAAAATTATCTCCACTAAAGTTGTAGAATATTAAAATTTTCATAAAAAAGGTAGAAACATTTTTTTTTGTAAAACCAATTGTTCGGGAGAAATTTAAGATTAAACACGAGGCATATGTATAACTGCACGTACAATATAGGCATACTCATATATTATATACTACACACTTGATCTTCACAGCAGCAAGTGTCACCACAGTGATATTTAATTATTTCTTCATTTATTTGTCCAATATAAATTGTAATTTACTTCAGTACAATTCAAGTCTGGGAAAATAGGGTTCGAAGGCCTTATGGCTATTGAAAGAACAACGGTGTTGGGCACTGAATTATTTTTAGATTAAAATAAAGAAAAACTGAGAACAGGCAAGTTTACTCGCTATTTTTTAGTTTGCAGAATATAGAAGACTGCACTGAAGGGGAGTGGTGAAGGGGTCGTAAGTCTGAGTTGTAGTTACAAAGTTATAATGAACTTAGACCATACAGGACTAACCGTTTTTTACATTTGCTTCATATGTTACCTTGAATTTCTCCCGGATGATTGGTTCTACAAAAAAAATTATCGAACTTTTTGATATGTAAACATCTTAAAGCTTGGTTTACAGTAGGGGCTAAATGAAAATTAAAATCGTTAGATTTGCATAACTGTAACTCTTATAATTGTAACTCTTGTTTGTGTGCATTACATAAAGTGTGGGTGTGTGGTTATGTGTGTGCACAACATATAGCGCACACACTCAACAACACTATTATTATGTTTACACATCAATCCTTCATGAGTAAAGCCCAAGCGGAACTCAGGCCCTTTTTTTTTTATAAAACTTAATGTTTTAAAACTTTTGTAGAAATAAGTTTTGCCAAAAAATGAGAATTGGTTGAAGTACGTGAAAAAACTACCTATTTTGCGCCACTAGTTTTTCCTCGTGGTTTCTTTTCTCATGAAACGCGTAATTTTCATCATTTCCACCACTAACACTTTTGCAAACTCAATTTTAATACCCCGTTTGCAAACAAACTGAGTAAAAACCCTCCTCCTCTGGTGAAAAGTTTCAATGTTAAGCAAATTTTCATCTGCCACCAATATAAAAGGCCGCACGTTGGTCTTATTTCGTTGAGGTATTTCCAAAAGTACTTTTTTTTTGTCTTCCCCAAAAATCATGTTTAAATAAATTTAACGTCGTACCCATCTACCACGAAGCTACGTAATTTATTAAATGCATCATTAAGTAGCTGTACCTTCATTTGGAATTATATGCAACATCAATGGAGACGTGCATTACTCATCTCTTCGACTGCACTTCTAAATGCTATTGTCAAAAATCGAACATATACATATATATATATATATATGTAAATGCTGGAGGCTTATATCGAATTAACGACGATTTTCATACATCACCACATTGATGAGAGATTTATTGTCATGACACCGAAAAACATCATTACGCACATATCTAGATCCTTGATTGCTAACGAGGATCGAATTTGTGTCAAACGCAGAAAATCACTTTCTACAACTTTCCCTTATAAATGCGGCGACTCTCGCGAAACAATCGATTATCACCGAGTTTTTAAACTATCCTTTCACTTGAAAATATTATACGCCACCTTACCTTCAGCTAGTCTTGACTTTGAAATTATAATATTTAGGTATTAGCCGATGTTATGACGGCTATTCTCATGATAAGTATGATCATTTCAAAACCATTTATACGTGCATAGGTTCTTATACCTATATACAAAATATATATACGATCATACATAAAAGTTCCGGTCATCTTGAAACTAGTCGACCTGCGTTGCAGACAAATTTTCGTTAATGATTTCGAAATGATTTGCTGGTTTTATATTTTTATATTTACTTTCGATTTTAGGTAACTCGTTTATGAAATACCGTAAATCCATGAAAGTATCCTTCGCAGTGTTGTTACAAGATCATGTTTATGAAAAATAGGTTTTATTATCTGTTATAATAGCCTCGGGTAGTTTAAAATTTGTAAGCTCACCTCACCACTTCGTGGAAGAGAACGAATGTCAGTTTGAAAATTAACATTTTTAAGGTATAGATAGGCCTGGGCTATCTGCTGGGTAGGCCAACGTTCATGTCGTTTGGTAGCCTACAACTTATGATTTTTTATAGCCTTGTACGTCTGAAATGTATATACGATGGGTTGGGATCCTGAGTAAGTGATAAAAATTATCAACCTCTATACTCTACGCTTTCACCGGAGAGGGGGCAAACATGTGAATAACTTTAGCTTTTTCAGTTTTTCTCGATTACTAAAAGGAGTAGAGTAAAAATATTTCGATTTAAAAATCATTAAACTCGCATAAAATTTGGAATACCTAAGTACGTATCCATATATTTTTCTTATAACTATCATACGGGCTGAGATATGGGTTGGTAAAGACTGGTGTTTTTTCAAAATCATATAATAATATGTAAAATTATTTTCGTATTCTACTATTAGGAAGCTTAAAATGATCATAAACGTAAAGATGGCCAAATAAATTAGAATTCTGAGATTTCCTACTATTAAGTTATCTGTACGTCATATTTCATACCTGTACATAAAAGGTGTCCCCAATAACTGAAATACACCATCTGAAAAATAGAAAACGAACAAACAATAGTTCTGTTATGTTCGTTTGCAATTACACCCATGATTGTTGTGTGTCGATTCTGTGAAGTGGAAAAACACAAAAAATTAATATGTATAAGTTATCAAATAAAACAATTTAAAACAACTTTTTTGGTAAGAATAAAATGGTAAGACTTGGAGTGCATATTGTGATACAAATACGATCCTAGTATCATTTGACAAGAAGTTTTCATTTAAACTTACTATCGTTATGTTGAGTCAAAAAATTCAGCAATTTTAAGGGAAAATTTTTTATTTTTCGGAAGTTTTATCCTGAAAAGTAGATAGTTACTTCAAAGAGCTAGTGCCACACTTTTCCAAATCAAACAATTTGATTTTAGAAAGTGATTCAAATGTTACACTTTCTTCCATCTCAAGCAAACCTAATTATGAATTTCTTTCTTGTCTTCCAACTTGATCCTAAATTAGTTTTTCGCCCAGTACTCCATCATTAGCTATTAATTTTACAGCAAAAAATAATTAAGGTAAGAAATATGTTTAGTATTTAATTTTTTGTAAAGAGAGAAAAAGAAATCCTGTTATCAATATCTGTTCATATACAATACAATCTGTTCAATGCACTGAACCATATTAAGAAATGAGGGTTGTGGAATACCTTGTTGGGAAAGAATATTCACACAAGAAGGTAATCAACACATTATTTGCGTGTCCCACCACTGCATATGTAAACACATATGGGTGAACCAAAACCTGGCCAAACACTGGCAATTTTAGAGTTAGTTTGGACGGTTTTATATGTACACGTATATAATAAATACTTAGGTCTGTGTATAAAGGAAGTGCGTCACTTCTAATCGAGATAAGGAACAACGGACAGGTTCACATACCAAGTTATGAAATTGTCATAATTGTCTGATTCATTACAGTTTGGTTTTTATATATTACTTGCAAGTAATTTTAAGTAATTACGTTCAAATGTTTTTGTACAATTTTTTAACGTCATTGAGATAAATAATGAGCCAGCTTTTTGGTGGCTTCTGTCGTTGAGGGGTGCAAGCCCCTATAATACCTCATATGAGTGTTAAGTCCCCACAAGGATGAAAAACAATGCTTTTTTTTATCAAATTTTCATAAGAGTCATATTGCTGCATCTAATTTTTGAGAGGTTGGAATTTGATATAAAAAGGAGATTCTAATTTATTTTTATCCAGAAATTTTTATGTATTCTACATGATAACTGCTGCAGATAACTTATTTTTTCATTCCTTTAATAAGAAATTAAGTTGGTACTAGCAAGATTGTTTAGCTTAACACTGAATCATATTTGCAATGAAATTATTGACTGAGATATTTATAAAAAATTATTTTGAGTCATATTTTCCATATTTCTCTTGTTGCAAATGGGGTTGGGTGGAACTCTTAGTATTTTATTTCGAAGTTGCATGCCTATCCATTTATAGGAGCCAATTTTGTTGCATAGGTTTTTTCAGTTCCTGAAATTGAACCTGGGACAACCTACATATTTGCCAGCCAAAAATGGTGAACTTCACCACACGGCCATTCTACTGCTGGCCATAACTAGCAAATATATTTGATACTGGACAAGATACAGCGGATCTCAACACACTCCCCCTAGAGAAACTCAACATGAGTTGAATGATATACATTGTTAGATGCTGTGAGAGGTTGGGTGAAGCCAGGAATACCTCTAGCACCTATATACACTTATTTTCAAGGTTCGCAACAAAAAACTTAACACAAATACACAGCACAAAGCTTTTGGCTCTTTTTTTTCACTTTCCTTACTTTTTTGTGTATTTTTGATAAAATTAAAAAACAATTTACCCAAGTCAACCTCAATCAAATTATAAAAATAATAACTTAGAAAAAAAAACTCTAGAGCAACAATGATTCGCTAGAAGACACAGTTTGCTCGATATTTATATCGATAGTTACCGATATATCGTTATTTCAGTGCTAGTTTTAGGTAAAGAAATTACTAAAAACTATTGACGGTTATCTATATCTTCAACAAAAATATAGATCTATCGATGTTTTATCTCTAAAAATCGCTTTTCCAGAGATTTTTTGTTTCCAGTTTTCTCGAGAACTACAGAACCAATGAGCACCAAACTTCTTTCAGACCTGCTCCCATAAAATAGCTATCTTTCGTAAAAATTTTAGCTTTAAGGTATGGTGGGGTATTACCGTTACCTAATTGACAAAAATTTTTGATTTTTAGTTTTTGTGAAGTAACCATACATCAAATTTAAATAAACTATATATGG
Source organism: Ericerus pela (assembly GCA_011428145.1). Taxonomy (NCBI): domain Eukaryota; kingdom Metazoa; phylum Arthropoda; class Insecta; order Hemiptera; family Coccidae; genus Ericerus; species Ericerus pela. The sequence goes on along the minus strand of WOFM01000549.1, from coordinate 3,517,830 downwards.
TTGAAAACGTCATAGTTTCCCCTATCTTTTTAGTTAAAAAAAAAAAAAGTTACTTTCCACAAAAGTTCTTCAAGTTTAAAAAAAAAAAGTCCGAGGTAATGGAATTACCCCAAATTGGGGTAAATCCGATAATGGCTTGTAGTTTCTTATGTTTCATGGTTAAAATTATCGGGGTAATTCCGTTAAATACTTCATACTTTACTGAGTCGTACCATATGTCGTAGATTTCTGTGCCTTTATTATCACCCGAAATATTCAAGTTTTATTTTACCAAAGTTAGTGAAAAAAAAAAAAAACAAGTTAAAAAACTGAATATAATAATGATATTTTGACAATATGAATATGTAGTAATGAAATATGAAATAAAAAATGTGTTCGGTTAAAAATAACTGAAAAACAAAAAAAAAAGTAAGAGAAAGTATTAAAAATTTTAAAATTCAATAGGTACGTGAAGTTTCATTGTAAATTATAGCCACTGAATGAGACATCAAACTTTTTCAATCCTCTTCTTAGTGCAGTTGGTGGCGGAAGTAATTTCAGTAAATCACATTGTGGAATAATATCCGTATCGTCTACTATTGGCCAAGTAAAAGCATCTTCCTGCTTACATTTTCTTAAAAATTTTACAGTTGGATCAGGATTATTTTCTACTATTTCCCCAACATAATGTCGAGCTCGGCCACCAGCAATTTTATACTGAACCAGAATAAAGTTGCCCTCTTTTCTATACTATAAAGTTCGACAAAACACTTCCATTTCTTTAAGAACCTTCGTCATAATCACTTTCAGGATCATCATCACTGCTAGTATTTTTTGTGCTCATTTCTGTAGACTCATCACTTGATTCCTCACTTTCACTTAGAATATTGCCACATCTACGTATAAGATTTTTACAGGTTTTTACCAGAGGCCCTTTAATAGCTTTTTTAAATTTGGGCACATTTACTGATTTACTTTTCTTACAAAGCTTTTTGTTTGTTTGAACTTGTTTGGGGTCACTAGTTGTTGCACTGTCAGACTGCAACGTACCATCTTCTTTTTTTTTTGGGCACTGGTTCTGAGGTTGGTGCATTTTGTAATAATGCTAAAAATTCTTCAGTAGTTATTATTTCAGCGTTGCGACAGATTCTGCGTTTTTTTATATGCATTGAAGTAACATTCTGTTGCTGTTGTTTACACACTTTGAGAAGTAAATTTTGAAAAGAGCATGATTCACTGGAACCTGATGCATTACTGGGTGTTTCTGGTGATTGATTAGAAGTAGATGTAATATTATTTTGATCAAGTGGTGAAGGGAAAGATGAAGATGGAGTAGATGATGAGGCAGGTGGTGGATTGGAGTCAGAAATATTTAGACTAGCTATTGAAACTTTATCAAAACGGTTGAGAGCCTCTGAATCAAATTTATCACGAGGTACAATGGTATTACAATAAGGCACAATACCACCTTTTTGGAATCCTGATCGTATAACACTAATTTCCATGTCTGTCCATGCCTTTGAAATAAGTTCAACAAATGCACTGTTTGGAATCATTTTACCCACATTTCTCCGTTGCCATTTAATCAACAACTTGTCCCATATTGTTTTGAGGGAACCAAACACAGCAAGATCCAGGGGTTGCAGTAAGTGGCTGGTATGTGGAGGCAACTTAATGATGATTACCCGTGGATTTATTTAATTGGTCAGGTCAGTTTAACTTATATTGATGTACAGAAATAATTCAGTTTAATTAAATAACTCAAGTTATAGTTAAATTTTTACCTGGTTTTTTATTGCAAGTTGAATCACTTCAAAGTCTACATGTGATGAGTGACCATCATAGATTAGAATACATGGACGTTCAACAGGAATATTTTTCTGGAATACATGCTCAAAATAATTCTTAAAAACTTTCTTTTCCATCCAACCATTTTTTGTGGCTGAATAACCAGTTCCAGGATACACAACTTCTGCTTTTTTTGGCAACCAAGAATCCCACACATTTTTACCTTTAATAATAATGTGCGGAGGTAATTTTTGACCAGAGGCACTCACTGTGAACAAGACTGTAATATTTGCTTGCCCAGGACTGCTTATTTGTCTGCTGCATGCCTCACCAACTGCTCCGACAATTTTCATTTTGCTTGGGTCTTTGCAAATACTTGTCTCATCCAAATTGAAAATTAACTCAGGTTTATCAAGTAAATTATTTTCTGTCAATATATCAAACAAAATGTCAAAATAATGGTGGATAACAAATGGATCTGCTGCTTTAAATCGAACATGTTCAACAGCTTGAGGTTTTTTCAGTGATAATTTATTTCAGTTTTTGAAAGCTAAAAACCAATCCTCTCCAGGAATCCCATCTTTGAATGTTGTTTCTAGCTTGTTCAATTTTACAAACTGAGTTACACATTCTATAATTTCAAATCTTGATAAGCCAAAACCCCATTTTTCCATACATCTAAAAAATAAAATAAAAAAACGAAAAAATATAATTAATCACGTACAGAGCATTGAATTTGGTTGTGATTTAATATTGAAATAAATTTCAACAAAATACTAACCTTAAGCATTCAGCAAGTTCTTTCTCATGTTTCTCAGGTATTTGTAGTTTTCTACCTCTTTTAATACTATCATACTTCTGCAGAACTCTTTCTCGGAGTGTAGTGTATGGAATTTTGTAAACTTTGGATGCTTTCAAAACAGTCATCTGTTTAGCCTGTACTTTCTGAACAGCAGTTGCCATATCTTCTTCAGTATAAGACTGGAGTTTTTTCATCACATAAATACGTCCCATTGTTTTTTTCTAACCAAAGATCAATTAACATATTAGAAAAAAGTAAAATTCAAAAATATTGGGGTAAATCCGTTACCTCCATGCAAATTAACGGATTTACTCGGCTAATAGAAAAATTAGGTTGGTGGTATAAATTGACCAGAGCAAATTTTATGAAAGAATAAAATCTAATAAAATTATATGTTAAAATATAAATGATTACTTACCTTTTGCTGCAAACTGATTCTCAAAATATTGAATAATAAATTTATTGCAAATTTTCAAACTCACATCAAAATTTTTGCACGCAAGTGTAAACACAAGTAATAATTGTTGCCTATACTGCGTCTCTGATAAGACCCAGATCTCGCCTAAAACATTTAATGGGGTTTCCTTGGGTAGTATGGAACATGTAACTACTATCAGTGTTGCCAATTTTTTGTTTCAAAATAATTCTTAGTCCGATTAACGGAATTACCCCATTAACGGAATTACCCTACCTTACCTTATCTGTTTGGTAGTTTTCTCAAAACTGTGAACAAAATGTTTTTTTCAGAAATTTTTCTTCTCCAGTTTTCTCAGAAACTGCAGAATTTATAAGGTCCAAACTTCTAAGAAACTTGCACCAATATAAGGAATGTCTATCGTGAAAATTTCAATCTGATCCATTTTGTCATTTTCTCAGAATCCCGGAAAAACAACTTTTCCAGGAATTTTTTGTTTTCCAGTTTTCTCAGAAACTAAGGCAAAAAACTTCTTTCAGATCTGTTCCATTATAAGAACTATTTTTCATGAAAATTTCAGCCATATCCCCTTGGTAGTTTTCTCAGAATCATGAACACAAAATTTTGGGCAACACATACACACACACACACACACACATATATATATATACATATATACCCACGAAAAAAATTATTTAAAATTAAAAAATGGTACCGATCGTTTTCCTTTCTCATGAAACGAATAATTTTCATCATCCCCACTCTTAACACTTTTGTGAGGTCAATTTTAATACCCCGTTTGTAAGCAAGCTGGGTAAAAAGTATTCGTAACTTTTAGGGTTCATTTTTATGGATTGGAGCTGCGAATCCTTCTTTTTTTAGAAATTCGAAAAATGATTCGAATCATGAATTCGCTGAAGATTTTTGAATCGATTTAATTTACGAATTCGAATTTAAAATTTTATGATTCGAATTCGGACACGAATACAAAATGATTCGAATCCTGCCCGACACTGACAAACCTGCTAGTCGGCTGTAGATGGTCTTGGGATCATTGGTATATTTAGGAATGCGACAATATGCCACTGGTACATAAGTACATTCTTGTTAAATTAAAAAAAAAAAAAAAAAAAAACCCACAAAAATTCGTAATAATTCAACTGTTATCATCGATGATAACAAAAATTAAAAAAAAATAAATTGTGTTGTTTTTTCAACTTCTGGCACACAGCTGTCAAAAATGTCTAGATACACCACTATATTATGATTTTGCAAAAAGTGAAAAACCAAGGGCCATTTTGTTCATCATTAGTTAAGTTTTAACCGTTATCACTACGAATGTTGTTTATCGATTACGTCGATACATAATACTAGTGATTTACGAAATCAGGTCATAGCCCAGTCTTTTCGTATACCTGTTGTTCAAAAATCTGGCAACTGATACTCCCTTCCTCCATTTCGGCGTATAGTTTAAAATTAAAAGCACGTATTTTCAATTAAATAGTACGTAAGTTGAGAATTACATTTTTTTTTTATTTACTTATTTTTATTACATCCTATAAATACACACACGCACTCATACCAACAGAAAAAAATTATAAAAAAAAAGGATACGTTAATGACATAACATTGATATAGATGCCTCTCACCGCCACTTGATTTCTTCACGGTTCGACCATTCATCCGGTTTTGGAGGGGAAATTTCTTATTCATGTGTACCCTTTTGCCTGGGGGACGAGTTTACACTCGCTGCAAAGATTCGGTTTCTTCTAAATATTGTTTAGTATTGTACGTCTCTCTCGACTGGTTATAGTGTGTGGTTTAATGTGCATTTTCTAATAATGTAATTTGTTAACTTATTTCTCCTCTTTTTGTTTCACGCGAACTTCGGTGACATACATGTTCGTAAATTTTAATTTATTTTTTTTTTTTTTTTTTTATTCCATTACGTTGGTTTAGTTCATTATTTTTTCGAAATAAGTATTTTTAATTCGCGACATGTTCAATTAAAATTCATTTAGTGATCTTCATTTTAATTTTTTTTTTTTTTTTATATTTTGTTTTCTCTGTCTCACACTTTTTTTGTCAACTATAATTTGCAACCGCGTGTTCTCTACGTCATAAATATTTGTATCCTATACAGCTATATGACGTTTTCAAATTTCTGTTAAAATTTTTCATTTATAGTGTTTCGAATTCGACGAACTTTGTGTAAAGTTCATTGGTTTTTTTTTATCCCTTCGTTTTATCTATTTTTTTTTTTTTAATAATAATTACGTCGTTGGAAGGATACTACTTTGATAAAAAAGGAGAAAATAGAAATTTCGAAATGAGCTCCTGACATTGAAAGTGTGAATCGAATACATTCAACATAAATTGTAAAATGAGGTAAATTGACACAATTAATCGAAAATATTATATAGTTATATCATTACGTTTGCTCTTGCAGTATGTCAGTCGATAGGTACATGGCTTAATAATGAATGTTTGAATGACTATAAAAGGGGAGGTGTAATTTCTCCAACTGTTTTTCTTTTTTACACTCATCTGATACTATACTTAATAAAAAATCTATTCACGACGAAATTGCATCGATAATGTGTGTCAGGTACGCACAGTGTCCTATTAAGCCTAAACGTGACCTATTCTGTTCGAAATTATTTCTCTTAATGAATTAAAACTGACATTGGTTGTAGTCGTAAGATTTTTGTTGTTGTTGTCGTTGTTGTTGTAACTGAATTTTTATGTCGAAAATATTGATTCGTTAAGCGAAGAGCTCAATACTTGATCGTTTGAAAGAATTCACGTATAAGTATGTGTAACTTTATGACGAATAGTCTCCAAGTTTTGATAACAAAATGTAGCCTATATTTTTTGTGAACTCAGAAACAATAAATTTTTCCTATCTAGCTATAGTCGAAAGAAATGGCGACAGCCTAATATGCGAGGTAATCTTTAATAAGTGAATTAGATCATAGATCCAATAATTCCATGAAATATCGTCAATAATAAGCTTGAAGGCTGTATTCGTATATGAAATAGTGAAATTTCGAATAGTTAATTTCCAGACACTAACTTTGACGAAAACTGTTTTAAATGTCCCAGAAAAATTCATTCTGAAACCATAAAATTGGCGTAGGCTAATTGCTAATTCGATCCCTACTAAGTGAGATTATTCAGGACCATAGCTGCAGCTTTGTCAATAGATTCAAATTTGAATCTTTCTTTTTGACTTAGAAAAATTTCTAAAAATTATATATCTTCCGACACGTAAAACTTACCTAAGAATCAGAATAGAATCTCTCCATTAATCTGTTTCCATATGATTTAAGGGCGCAGATAGATCGATCTTAAGGTTGGCCTTCCACATCTCGACTGTTCCATCTGACCTCTTCTCCTACGCCACAATACCACCATCTTCAACAAACGTACGCTATTTTTTTCATATTAAGCTGTTTTTCGAAGCTGAGGGGGTCCAGACCTCCGGGACCTCCCCCTCATCTACACTCTTCATATCCGGAGAGAGAAACTGTAATATTATACAAAATATTCAGAAATTTTGCCGAAAAAAATTAATAGTACTTAGTATGCAAAAATATTCATCAATAACTTAGCTTAAATGAGTACGAAAAAAAAACCTTTAATAAAGAGGCCTCGTACGAATTAGTTGTACCCAATTGGCACAAATATATGAATTACCGCAGAGGGTGTATCTATAGGTGGGCCAGCATGGTCCAAGGCTCACTCAAAATATTATTGTCTCATCCGAAAAGTTTACAGTGAATAGAAAATCGAAGTATGTGAATTGAAAAGAACTTTTTTTTTTTTTTTGCTGAACTTATACTGCCTTTAAATAATGTTGTTGGTAACAATTTGTACGTGTAATTGTACTTTGTTAGGAAGGACTGCGGTGGGTAAGAGCGTTTCATATCAAACCGCCGTCCCAAAATCGTCAAATTTTTTCTCTAGCCCATTCAGTGGCGTACCAAAATCAAGATACTGGGGGAAATTTCAGTCATAAATTTGCGAATTTTTATTAGTCAGCCATTACCGAGGGCGAGAGTCAACAGGGATTTTTGGCTCGGGACGCGGGGCGTTGGAACACCCATAGGGTCCGTAAATCTTTTGTCTATTCCTCGTCTAAGTCACTAATCTAGATCACTTAACTAACGATAAAAGGCAAAATACTTACCAATTGAATATTTTATTGCAACATTCAATGTCAAAAAAAAAAAAAAAAATTAATCGTTGAAGTAAATTTACAAAATAAAATTTCTCCTATACGCCGAAGGTGGTAACATTCTAAACAGTCAAAATTACGACAACGCTTCCCTCAGTGTACCAACGAGTGGCCTATGATAGCGTTTGCAGCTCACTTAAATGTGTATAGAAATATATTTAAAAAACAAAAAAAACAAAAAAAAAACATTCGAGTACCTATCGCATAGTGCTGTACCTTCGTAAAAATTTACATGAATAAAAAATATACTCGGTCGCAGACGAAAGATTATATGTATAGGGTACCTAAACTAGTGGTAAGGTAGGTCTACCAACACCCTAAAATCAAAATTAATTTCAATGCACCTGTTCGTCGAAATACCAAATCAACCCCTCTTTCACAGATGGTTTTCTTTGGGGTGTTCAACCTCGATCACATTTCTAGACGTGTGCTTCACGAATAGGCCGACTACTGCTTCATTCGACTTCATCCAACCGCCCAACCCTCCTCTTGTATTCTATATTTAAATCATAAAAATCTTTCTCTTCCAAATTGATATATATATATATATATATATATGTATACGCAGTGGATGAATAATGAAAACGTGTGAAAAATATCCCCTGTTTACCATGTATATATATAGTCTACATATGAATTTATGTTCGACTGTTTAAATTAGTACTCATTCACTTTAATCGAATCACAGAATGTGCGGATCAGGATATTAAATAAAGTGTACACTTACCTACGGTAGATATTTTTGGAACGTACAAAATACAACCCTTTTGTAAGTGCGATGAATCAGTAAATTATAAATTTGACTCACCAAAATTGTATTCTTCCAACAATATTTTGTTTCAAAACTATGCAGAACAGAAGTTGTATTGCAATAATTATCTTTTGAGAGAGAAAGTATATTATAACTTAAGAGTCGACCTGTTATGTTTTCACGTTACGCCAATTTAAACGCGAAGTAAAAATAAATTGAATGGGATTTTTCGAAAAATATTTTTACAACGATACCGAATTAAATAAGCTGTTTGTTGCTAATTTACTTCAATCAACGCGGATTAGATGCACGATACGTGACTACAATGGAGATAAATCATCTTTGAAACGTTAGATGAGGTTATGAAAGCCGGGAAAATGGATGAAGCTGACGAAGAAATTTGACTGCCATACTTTAGAATTCAAATTTTATGGTCTAGCTAGTGACGGTTTTCCAAAAATTTACTGGTGAAATAAAAAATTCCAAAGTGAGCCAGTATCTTCAAATTTCTTGATTAATTTCATCAATTTTCTTATTCAGTAGGCTACAGATATTAGTGTATTTACGTAAATACAACTATTGCATTCAGTGTAATGGCGGTACCTGTGGAAAAGCCCCGATCCTGAGTCGCAGATCACAAATATATAGGTCACTCAAATTCTACTGTACACAATATCTACATTTTTCCACTTCTTGCTTATTTTGGAATTTTTTGGGAGTCTGTGGAGCCTGCGCTGTTTGACCTGTGGCAATGAAACTTGGAGTATTGTTAGAAACTTTCATAGGCTACACATTCGTGTTAAAATTTTGGTGTATTTCCAAAGGAAAATACAATTATTGCATTCAGTGCAGTGGGGAGACCTGGGGGAGGGACCTGTGGAAAAACGCCGATCATGAGTCGTAGATCACGAATGCATAGTTCACTCAAATTCTTCTGGATACAATATGTATATAAAATATATATATTTTGGCACTTTTTGGGAGTCTGTGGAGCCTCCGCTATTTGATCTATAGTAATGAAACTTAGATTAGTGTTTGAAGCTTTCATGAATTACATATTCGTCTTAAAATTTTTGAAATTAATCAGCTAGTTTCGGAGGAAGGGGTTCTCAAAGTGTTGCAAACCTACCATGTCATCACGATAACTCCCGTAAACTTGAAGATTTTGGCTTTAAATTTTTATGGTAGTTGAAGACTATTAGAGAACTGGTTTTCTATTGAATTCGAATGAAATCAGTCGACTGATTTTTGAATGAAAGTCATTATAAAATCTAACACTTTTGGGAAATACACACTTGCCGGGGCAGAGATATTTCAAATTTATAATAGTCTTAAATTATTAATCATTTTAATCTTTAAAAAAGGCAGTAGGCTATATCTGACCAAATATTATTTCAATAGAAAATATACTATTATCGAGTGCCTAGTTGTAGTGCGAAATATCAACGTTTTTTCATATCGATACATATCGATATTTCTGGGAAAATATTGATATTCAATCTAAAATATCGGCATTTATCAGGTACATTTAGGACTAATTTAGTCAAATATTGATATTTTCTAATATTTTCTCCCAAATATCGATACGTATCGATATTTTTCGCATCTTTAAACAGATAGTGTAAAATCATGAATAGAAAACGAATTTTTCCCTTAGAACAATGCCGTAGGTTTCAATTATCTGGTTTACTTGCTAAATTTATTCTGTGTGTAATACGAAGGATTAGAAGTTTTGTTGCATGAGAAAAAATTGTCTCGCTATTAATGTTATGTGAAGAAGAAAGGTTACGCATTGATTTTAAAATCCTGCAATATTATTCCTGGACAGTAAAAATTTAGAGTATAGAACCAATCTGTAACGAATTTTCATTATTATGTTCGGTAATCAAAATTATTCAAATTTGAGTATACTGAACCCTGAATAAACATTATCTCACGTTAATTGTCAATAAAGCCTAAAAAAATTTGCAGATTCTGTCCGTTTCTTATTCGCTATCAATGCAGGTACACCTACTCTCATCTCATTCACTTTGTTTCTCCTCACAATAGCCTCGTTGTGCGTATGAAATAACTGCTTTTTGATTTTTTGATAAATTGCGTATGTATAGGCACCTATACTATCGCTAGACTTGGGTCATATAAATCTCATTTTGTGAGTCTGAAACCATCGTATTAATCGTCGTGAAAAAAATTATCAACAAATATCCAAGTATTGTTAACCAAATTACGAAATCACACGTATGCCTTTTCTTCCGTGATCCCATGTGGAAACCTTTTGACTCAAAATATTAACAAAATTTTTAATAAACTTATTTATCAATAAAATTAAATATGAATTCGTTCAATTATATAATACGCACATAATACGACATAAATACCTTTATAGTTTACACGGATATGAATTCGTTTATAACTTTTTGACTCATCAACTTATTCATCGAAGATCGTTACATTGAAGCACTTCTTTAAACATTATATTTATTTCATTATACTGTCAATTATTCTGACATTCAATTTATGTGAATAATGATAATTATATGTTTCATAATATTGTCAATTTTGAAGAGAAAATTATGAAAATTATTTTCGTTCCAAGAAATTGGAATTCTAAGAAGTGTTTGTTGCAATGATTTTTACAAGACGTAAGCACTTGAAAAGTGAGAAATAACAAAATATTTCAATTCTGCATGTCTGATTAGAAAAAAAAAAAAAAAAAAAAACTTGAATAATTCATATCTGAAGTGTGAAAATGAAAAAAAAAACTCTTTTATTCTGAATTACGTTTAATATCGGTCATAAAATCGATGATATTATGGTAGGTAGTTTAAATGTACCTATCTGCTTATACGGTTTAATGTTCAAGAAAACGTACTTGCAAGAAGTTCTAAAATTTTAATTTTTTCACCTAAGAAGAATTTCAGATTGATTTTCTTTGGAAAATTTACATTACATATTTGAAATTGTATTCCCATATATCTATATACCTACAAAGCAATACTACGTGTATTTATGAGTACAAGTTACTGGGTGCGGTACACATATATTATGTTTTCAAGAACTCTCGTAAATTTTCACTCAATTTTGAAATTTTGTAACGCGTGACATCTTTTGCATTTGTGGACATAAAAATACAATTTAAATATAAGTTTCTCTATCAAAACCTATTCGACAGAAAAAAAAAAAAGCTTCCAATGTAGAATACAGTAAAATGTAGCCAATAACATGATGCAAAAACTTCATCTTCCAATAATTCCCTGATTATTTTCTTCTAGAAGTGCAATAACTCAAACTCATCCAAAACATGACATTTGTTGAAGAAAAGTCGTACATTTGAATTAAACATAAACTGGTTTTCAACGAGTTTCTGATTTTTATGGTTTATACTCTCACAGGTATATTCTGACTGGTCTGTAAAATATAGGTATTCCCAGTTTCTCAGGTACAACTTTCCTTTGTGACAAGCAAACTTACTTGGATAAAATTTTTAAACTTTAATAAGATTAATAAATTAGCTTTTTAGGTGTTTTGTATTGCCTAATCACTCGTGCAATGCATTACCTGAATTTTAGAATATTATGGACTTAATAATGGAAAATAATAAAATTAAGTCATGACCAGAAAATTATCTTTTTTTTTCTTTTTCTTTTTCTTTTTTTTTGCAACATCGGTAGATACTTACGTGTAATTGCGACCAACAATCTCAAAGATGCCTAATTAAAAAGAAATTATGTTTAAAATTGGGATGGTCTTCGTTTTTACTTTGTGCAATAATTGTTCTTTTTCGTAATTCACAAATACTTGCTCGTAATTTCAAATCATCGAGAATAATATTGTTGTTTTTGTTTTTGTTTTTTTTTTTTTTCATTGAAATAGGTAGCCTATTTATACTTGTAATGAAGAATCCTATCAATGATTATTTATTTATTCATTTTCTTTCTTTTGTGCTCAAATAAGTTAAAAAAAAACTGTAGCGTAGCAAGCTTCGCTAGAAAAAGTAGGTTTTCAAGAGAAATAATTATGAATTTTGTCCAAAGAGTAGAAAGATAACTATACCAGAGCATAGGACATCACAAACTGAACTTTACAATGAAAAAAATATGAACAATGCCAGTTTTAATCACATTGAAACTCTTAAACATAATCAAAATGAACTGGGCCCAGTTGGTTAAACTCAAAGACAGAATTCTGATAATTCAGGGTTATAGGGTTCGAATCTGCAAAAAAAACTGGAGTGTATGGAGGGCAAAATAGACTTTTTGAAGTAATTCTGCTTTTCTGAGGCTAAAAAAAAATAGGATTTTTTAGGGCTGTTATCTACAGAGTTAAATAGGCACAATCTCACTGAATGACTTAAAACTTGAGAACAAATTGACCAATTGAAACCAAAATTGGTAGGGGTTGCTTTTATGTCAATATGCTGTTTGTACCGAATTTCGTGACTATCGGATAAGAATTTCAATTTTTAGAGAGTGAACATCGAAAATTAGCTCTTCCAACAGCCCCAGAGCGTAAACCATAAAACCAATCGCAACCAGACTCAGAGAGATATTAGAATGGATTTAAGTCAATATCTGTACCAAATTTTGTAACTATTGCTTCGAAATTACATGTTTTAGAGCCATAAAACTTCCAACACTGCAATATAATCGCCCATTCCTGATGTACTGTAAGACCAATTTTCCCTAAATTCAAGTGATCTCATATTCGACTTAATACGAATATCTGGTCCAAATTTCATAACCATCGAACAAAAATTACTCCTGTATCGTGTTAACAAGAATTGGACATACATACGTCATACATACATACATATATAAATACATATATAAATACATATATAAATACATATTAATTTTCAAAAATGGTGCCAAAATGTTCCTTGGGTCATGAAACGAAAAACGTACTTACTCCCACCACTGGGTTCTTCCATGAGCACAAGATTAATAAGTAGATTTTTGTAGAAAACCTACTTAAAGAGGAGAATGTATAATAATATTATAACCTATCACCAAAACAGTGCATTGTGTTTGACCAATAATCGCTATAGTTTCTCTAAAAATTTGGAATTTTGAAAAAGACTGGCTATCCTGGAATGAAAATCTTTGGCAAAACCTTTTATACGACTAAATCGATGTTAATTTTAAAAATCAGCATTATTAATTTTTCATTTTGGTACATTAAAAGAAAAACAGAAAAAGAATGAGTGTGTGACGGTATATACGGTTGAAGTGAAACTTCTATCGGATTTTCATTCACTGAATCAGTTGGAGTTAAACGGGCCAAGTTCTCGCAATCACGGTAATACTTTTCATGACCATTTTCTAGTTTATTACAGTACTCAAAGAGGTTTCACTTCGAAAAACAAAAATCAAAATAGGAACCTAAATCAGAAAATTTAGAAGATATTTTATAATTAAAATAGACAATTAAAAATTTTAACCTCCAACACAATCTGAAAGAACCGAGGCTCGGTTGGTTAAACTGAAAGACAGAATTCTGGTAATTCAGGGATATAGGGTTCGAATTTGCAAAAGAAATTGACTTTTTGAAGTAATTCTGTTTTATTGAGGCTAAAAAAAATTTTTTTCGTTCCAAGCATGAAAAATGGATTTTTTTGGGACGGTTATCTGAAGGGTAAAATAGAGAAAAACGCATTGAATGACTTATAATTTGGGAACAAACTGACCAATTGAAACCAAAATTGGTAGGGCTTGTCTTTATGTCAAATGTGCTGTTTGTACAGAATTTCGTGACTATTAGATAAGAATTGCAAATTTTAATGAGTGAACATCGAAAATTTGCCCCTCCAACAGCCCCAGGGCGTGAACCAAAAAACCAATCACAACCAAACTTAGAAAGGTATTGGAATGGATTTAAATCAATATCTGTACCAAATTTCGTGATTATCGCTTCGAAATTACATGTTTTAGAGCTATAAAACTATGAAAACTACAACATAATCGCCCATCCCTGACGTACTGTAGAACCAATTTTCCCGAAATTCAATTGGTCTCATTCTTGACCTAATACAAATGTTTGGTTCAAATTTCATGACCATCGAATAAAAATTACGCCTGTATCGTGTTAACAAGAACTGGACATACATACATACATACAAATATAAATATCTACATATGAATTTTCAAAAATGGTACCAAAGTGTTCCTTGGGTCATGAAACGAAAAACATACTTACTCCCACCTTCCAAAAGCACAAGATTAATATGTACATTTTCGTACAAAACCTACTTAAAAACGTTCTTATATGTATAATAAATAAAGAATAGGTAGGTATACCTACATAGTCCAGACGAATTACGAATTGGGTCGAAAAACCTGTTGCTATTTTGCAACAAACCGAAGATTTTCTAATTTTTTGTTTATGGTAGTAGGCTATTAGTGCGGGGGAAACAAAAAGGAATTTATGTTTTGAGAACTTGTACCTATAATATACTTTCTTATAGTTTATTATATTCATCAGTCATATAATGTAGTCTTTAAGAAGCTGAGATGGTGGACCAAATTTCTTTTCCTATATTCGTTGATGTTTACTTCTGTTTTTAGGTATCTATCTATTATCGTTTATGATAGTTGATCTTTTTGAATGGAAAATTTTTGGGTCAACTACAATTTGTTGACAGTAAAGTTGAAATAATTTTCGAGTCCTCTCCACCGTACACTATAGGAGATTTTAATACTACAGTAAACTAAGACCGTCTAACGAATTTAAACTTCATTTTTCCAATTTATTTTTCATGCTACTAACGAGAACGTTGTAGCTATTTTTAGGATTTTCTCAATTCTTTTTCTCTCGAATAATTCAATTTAAAACAATTTGTTTGATGGCCATATACGAACTATCTTCTGGTAAACCATAAAAATCAGCTAAAAAGCGAAATATTGTCGTAAAAAGTGAATTACCTACTAGGCTACTGGTACATCACGAAACAAATTGTCTCACGTCTTTTGAATGAATAATAAAAAAAAAAGTTAGAAAAAAATGTTTAATTTGAAACGTGAGAAACGTCAATCGATTCTTTTTTTTTTCTTATTGCACGTTAATAATGAGTAAATTACAACTCTGAACATAAATTACGTGCGACCAATAAATGAAGGTGACTTGTAGATTACATCATTTATGCGAAATTGGTACATGAACAACATTTTTATTTACCATATTTTCAAGATGAAAAATTATTTATACCTACTATCCGTCAAGTTGCAAAAGTGTTAATGCCGACAAACAATTAGCAGTGGTTGTTTCATAGTGGTCTTCAGTGAAACAAAAAGAAAAAAAGAAACACGAATCCAAACCAATCAGTTTTTGCAAGAAAATGAAAATCTACATACTTAAAAATCAGTGATTTTGATATGAAAACTAGTCCCGATGAACTCAGCTCATCATTTGTGGGATAACAAAAAAGGTCAAAAAAGTCTTTGGTAGGTGTTCTTGAAATTCTTAGCCTTATATGTTACCATGTTACGAAAACTTTGCATGATTTTGGGGACCGTTCTGGGTCATAGATTATCTTTAAATTAGGCACAAATGTTTAGTTTGGTGAGTTGATCGAGTTATCAAAAATTGAAGTAACTCAAGGAAGAAGAACAGTACCCTATGACACGTAAAATTTTCATAACATGGTAACATTATGTTATGAATTTCAAGAACACCTACCCTCATTACTGTATAAGGTAGTTTGTGTTACATTTGTCCATAGATTCATACCACAGAACCTTAACTTGTATACATTTTAAACTAATTTGTAAGTTGTAGACAATGAGAAAAAATTTAACGGACCAAATCGTAGTAATTTTCATGAAAATCAATCTCTTCCAAAAATAACGTTATGGTTTCATTTTTCAGTGGGTGATTTTTTAAAAGTGTTTTGTAGTTAGTGCTTTTACTTTTGACTGATGTACCTCTGCAATGAAAATCCACTCACTGGCTACGCTCTTGTTTGAGGCTATTCTAAAAACTATTCCCTGCAACGACTTTTATGAACCCTTATCGACGTAATACTCTTCAACAATAAATACATAGAGAAAAAATTTCAAAAGTTTCTACCATAGGCCTACGTATTCATTATGGTAGAAAAATATTGTTTTAATTATCGCTATATGTTGTGAAGTTATGCTAAATTTTTGGGTAATTAATGCTTTTGAAATTTTCAAAAAAGTTTTCTAGAAGCTTGTGGATGATCTTTACACCTACCAAACAGCTTTTAGCCGTAATTTAAAACTGAAATAATGTCACATTCATCAAGAGAGTCGTAAGTGCTACATTTTTTTCTAAGTGCAGTCAACTTTAATAAATCTCGAAATAAAAAAAAAAAAGTGAATAACAACCCTTAAACTCACAAGTGTACGAAAATCTGGTCAGTGTTCTGCAGGTGCTTCACTTATGCAAAAGTATGAAACTGTTGGTTGAGAAGACCGATGGATGTTACGAAAATATCGAATAATCAAAATCGTAGTTTTTCAGCCTTTGGTAAAGCCGGGGTGCATGAGTTATTTGTAAGTGTAGAATTTTCTCCCCTATGGTAGGTAATGCTTTAAATCATACCGTATGATTATAATATTTCAAAAATAAAAAACATTTTGAGTTAGTTTCCTTTCATAAATATTATAATTATCGACATTTATTATTATTTTTAAATAAAACACCTATTTTTCTTATTTTTGCCTTTTGGCTTTTCCTCTTGTTCATAACAATTTTCTAGTTGCATATAAGTTACTTGTTTTTCGTATATAATATGGGCTGAATATATTTTTTTAATGATTGTTACAAAATAAGATAAAAAATAAAAATTTTAATGGATTCACCAAATGACAAATACCTATATTATATTATTTATTTTTCACAAACTGTTTACCATTACTATATATTTATGCGCAAACACTACAAACGAATGCAGATGCAGCGAAGTCTTTACAATCCCACATTAGGTCAGCCAAGTTCCCGTGCATAATTTGTTTTGAATGACGTCAACGATTTCGTGAACTGGAATTGGCCAATCATAACGAAGCGTCAGACACATAAGGATCTTGTCCATATCTGGACAGAATGAAAATTTATCTGGACTGGTGGAAACGACAACCAATTCGGAATAGAAAAGAGGCGATGGAGCCGTTGACGTTATTTGTCACGCGGGTTGCCTTTTTGCTGACATCGAACCTGTCTGGGCTGACTCATACCGTATTAAAAACCAGAAGAAAAATCCACTACCCGCAACACCCGAAAAAAACTGCGTGATTTACATATTTTGAACAAAAATAAGCAGATATTTTTCAAAATTGATAAGAAAAATTTGTGCTATATTCTGCTGCTGTGTGTGATTGCGTTGCGATCCACCTAAAAAATTTACACGATTTGCATTTCTTGCCTAGTCGACGATACATTTGAAATAGTTTTTGCATTTAATTTTCATTTTGTTAAATAAACATTTTCCCCACTTGAACGTTTTTCGTAGTCATGATTCTTTTGTGAACTTTGTTTTCACTTTTTTCTAGCCCTACTATCCCCTACGTGATGGGGGTTTAAAAATGGATTACCTAGTTTTTCTATTTGTAGGTTATCTATGCATAGTAACCTATTTCAAAAACCTCTTGAATTTGGCGCATTTGATTTTGAATATGTAGGATAGATACTCGTACAATTTCTCTATGGGGTTTTTGAAATTTTTTTTGTTTCTTGTTGCAAACTTTGTTTTTTTTTTTACTTTTTGTTGCAAACATTGTTTTTACTTTTCGTTGCATATGACGTCATCGTTTTGCTATGTACCTCGGCCTCGGGTTACACATTTCCAATATTAAAATATTTACCATCTTAATGTTTTGAACGGAGTAAGTATATAGGTTAGTAATTTTAAAGACTTTGCAGATGTAGAATTTATGCAGCGCAGGTAATCGGTCTCGGAGAAAAATGCTAACTTTTTTCGTTTATTTATATCGTTCTAAATATTTTTCTCGGCAATAATATGAAAAAATAAAAAGATAAAAGGACGTCTGCGAAAAGGTGAATGTGTTAGTAAACCAAAGTGAACATGTGATTTCATCTTGTTATGACATAATATTGCAGAACAGGTGTCACTGCTTTCACTTTTTGAAGAATAATTTTTATTTTCTCTCTCGCTCTCTCTCTCTCTCTTTTTTTTTCTTTCTGTTGAATGTCAAATGAGGCAATAACACTAATTAAAATGTTCGTATATTATGGAAAAAAATGTTTTAGCGAAACAAGAGGAGAAAAAAAAATTGCTCGAACTAAAAGAATATTTAACCTTTTTGGAATTCGTTGCTATCGTTTAATTGTTTAGATTACACGGGTACCTACATACCAGAATGATTCGGGTGGGTGTGTATGTGTGTATGTGTGTATGTGTGTTTTTCTTAATTATTATAATGTCAATATGTAATAATCTCAACTAATTCAACGTTGGCTCCTGATGGAAGGAGAATATTACCACTACACAAGGGGATGTTTTAAGGTCGTCCTTACACTCGTATTATACAAAAATTTTGAAACTGACCTATTTTTTTATTAAAAATTGTGAGAATAACTAATGTAATATTATTACTGTGGAATACCTTGTCGTGAGAGATATTCTCACCAGAAGGAAATTCAACAGAATTTAAGCGTGTTCAGCCACTTTGTACAAACGTACGGGTAAGCCAGAACCAGACCAAACACTGGCGATTTTAGAGCCAGTTTGGGCGGTTTTTATACGGCTTATTTGCACGCACACAAACACACGTACGTAAGGAAATACGTACGTCGGTGAGGGCGGCCAAGTCGCATCATACCCTATCGTGATAAGAGATGGCTGGCCGGTTCGTGTATGGATCGTGACATTGTTTGGTGATGTCACGATTCGGTACTCGTACATTACCTGTATGTACTTGCAGGTAATTACGATCGAACGTATTTCGTGTTTGGTTTAACGTCGTACAGACGAATAAGTTGGCCTGCCCTTTGGGGCGGCGACTGTCGTCGAGGGGTCCGAGCCCCTTACCTCATACCGTTGAGTCCCCACAATTACCTATAATTTCTCTTTCATGTATTTTTCCTATAATTTAATATGTCACCATCATAGCCGCGATTATTGAGTATTCCTGGAATTATTTTTCGTATTATACAAATTTATTACTGGTAAATAATATATAGTCTATAGTTAATGTGTCACTGACATACGGATGGTAACGTTGTCCAATAAATTTCAAGGTTCTGCAACAGTAGAGACCGTGAATAGCAACATTGAAAAAATCAAATATTATGAATATCGACTTCGAAGATAAACTTCAGTTCCTATCCAACGTACGAAATTCGTACCTACGAAAATAAAAACATCTTAGCCTAAGTTAATGATTAATTTTATCTGTCGGAATCACAGCACATTATAGGTACTATTATATGCACGTACACATGTATAAAAATATTGGATAGATACAATTATTATACTTACACCCCTGGTGTGAAGTTTATCTCATATTCCTGCTTAATAATAATATAAATACCCACCCAAGGTTAAACATAAATTCTCGTCTTCATTATTAAAGCAACGGTTAAACTAAAATTTTCAGTTTTTTTTTTTCTCCAAATGGTTTTTATCCTCTATTTAATCTTAATGCACTTTATGTTTTCTTATCAAATTCAATCAAATTGAACTTGAGCTGATTCCGTTTCTAGTTCGATTTTAAATATCTTGGTCAATGAAAATAGTGTATTTGGATGGTGGCATGCGTTACGTTGAAGGGCACTTTGCTGTACGATGCAGTGGTCACCCACCTATAATGGTTCGATCGTTTCAATATCAACCAGGCAGTATAGGAAGGTCGACGAATAAGTCGTGTCATCTTAAATTATACCAGAAGAATTAACGAAGATCTGCCAAAAAAAAAAAAAGTATATATATATTTGAAAGCCCACATGTGAAGGTGCCACTATCGGTGCCGATTAACTTGAGTGCCGTGAACTTGAGACTTCATCAACACGGCCGGCCTAATATTCTCAATGATTATTATTATTATTTTAATATTTGGCTACCATCTTAGTTAGCCTATAGGGTAGCCTATAGACTGCGAATTATGTTGTCTTTATTTTGTGGATGCACATAAATTTATTGGTATTACGAGTCTAGAAACCTTCTATTCCGGTGAATAGAAAATGTGAAGTACCTAAGCTAACTAATATTCTGTGACCTCTATGCAGAACTTGTCGCTTCCAAACAGGGAAATTTTTTTTTCTGTTTTGCGTCCAAATATTAATGAAAATTCACGAATATGTTTTTTTTTTTTTTGCTTTAATTTTTCTTTTTTCATCGTGAAGGAAAACGACATTTCTATCGTCGTAAACAAAATTTTCACTTTGCAATGTGGGTGAAGAGAGTGAATACAATCTCTCCTCCGCCTATATTTGTTGGAAATGGCTAAATTTACCTACGTATGCAAAAAATGAGGCACACCTTAATACATGAAGTGTAATATTCGTTAAGACATTCACTTTCAACCTCCTATCTATTTCAGTCAGCTCGATGTAGTAGTGGGTTAGAAAAGGACGATGTATTTTCTGCTTTTTTTGACGGCTCGAGGTCAATTCAGAAATTTTGAGATATCAAAACAGATACTTTCAAATTTCTAAATATTCAAACAGATCACAATAGAATAACTTCCAGTTTGCATACATACGACGCTTAGGTATTGTCAGTTTCTCCAGGGTAAATTTTGCATATTATATTTTTCTAGAGAAACGTAAATTTTTTTTTTTAAAGCAAGTGAGTAAACCAGTTAATTTTTGGTTTCAAGAAAATACAATTGTAGCTACTCATATGCACCGAAATCTAATAGAACCAGTATATTTACATTCTAAGTAGTTTTAAAGCCTCAAATTTCTTACAACCCCCTCCCAACACAAAAAATAATTGTTCTCAGCGTTGTAACGATTACCTGCTTGTGTAAGAAAAGATGAATTAATTTTGTCATATTGAGAATAGTGTTCGTGAAAATTCAGATATAATATGCAACAAATTTTAACATAGATGTGGAATACCTTGTCGTGAGAGATATTCACACTAGAAGGTCTTCAACAGTATTTTGTGTGTTCTGTCACTTCATACAGTTAAGTATGGGAGAGCCAAATCCTCGACAAACACTGGCAATTTTTGAGACAGTTCTGAGAGTTTATATACAGGATTTGGTACACGCACATAGACACACATGCATACGTACATGTACGTAATTATGTCATGCGTTACGTCGTTTCTTGTCGGCGTTGAGGTGATAAGAAACGACGCAGCGCGTTTGGTACCGGACCATGACATCACCAGGATCGTTATCTGGTAATTGATCTCAGCCAGTTCAATGTATCTTACCTGTACGTACATACAGGTACAAACATACAAACGCACCAGTATATATTTGTTTAACATCAGAGAGACGGTTATTGCCAGCCTTTGGGCGACGACTGTTGTTGAGGGGTGCGAGCCCCTATTACCTCATACAAGTATTGTCCCCACAATAGATTTAAATAGATTTTTGAAATAGATTTGGACATCTGAAAAATTTGAATTTTTAACCGTCTTCAAAAAAGAAGGAGGTTATCAATTCGATCAGTATATTATATGTTTTTTGTGTTTTTTATTGTTTAATCCAGCATAACTTTGCAACGTGGACATCGATTTTGATGAAATTGTTTTTAAACGATAGAGGATGATCCCGTGGTGGTCCCATAAAATTGTTTTAGGGTTGATGTGTTTGAGTTATCTTTAAATAATTAGATTAAAAATGAATTTTTAAAAGATAAGCTTTTATTTATTTATTTATTTTTTGCTTTAGCTTTTTGCGAAATAAATATTATTTCGTTGCGGAAGGTTTTCTGCAGTATTGGTATATTTTAAAATCGCAGTAACGAGTGGAATAAAAGCTTATGATAAAAAACTCTTAGTTTTAAAGTAATATTGCCGCTAATGCTAAAAACAAAAAGTCATTGAAAAAAAAAAAAAAAAAAAAAGGAATAAAAATGCTCTAAAAAGAGAAATTACTAAGTTTTTTTAATTTCTCCAATAAAATTGTAGGTTGTCAGCTCCCGGGATCAAACTTGCAACCTATAAGTTGGTTAAAACAACAACGCTATCCACGTGGCTACCCCACTGCCGATAGTCAGTGGAAGGTGTGCATTTGTGTATTCAAATGCCCATACCCACTGCCCCCCAATGATGCAGCTACAATGCAGCGCATCATTTCAGAGGGTGGAGCTAGGCTATTGTTATGTAATAAATGCTGCCAAACCCACAATACAGGCTTACACCATCATGTCTTAACGTCACTGCGCAGAGGAGGCACGTGAACAGTATGGTTGCATGTCCATTTTGACATTGAGGTCACCATTTGTAGGTTGTTGGCTTCAGGGATTGAACTGGTAACGTAAAGGTTGGTTAAAACAATGACGCTATCCGCGCAGCTACAACATCGCCGATAGCCACCAAAAGGTGTGCTTTTGTGTGTTTACATCCTCACAAAAATCTATTGGAATTAAAATTGAACGAAAAAGCATTATTGTAAATAAATAATTTTTTTCAAAAAATAGAACTAATTTCAATAAAAACAATAAAAAATGCACTAAAAAGAAAAAAAATAATTTAGATTTAAGGACTGACATTACTGAAGTCTGCGCTAATTAAAAAGGTTTGTTATAAAACTGGAAGTAATGACTACAAAGACTACATGGTAAAGGAAAAGAGCGCTGACTTTAATAATTCCAGTCTCTAGACCTAGATCTTGCTGGAGAAATTTTAGACGAATTATTTTTCTCTTTTTAGTGCATTTTTTATTTTTTTAAGTCTATTCTATTTTTGAAAATAAATTATTAGGTTACGAAACGTTGAAATCAGAACGTTGGTATTAGTAGATCTGATATGGGAATAACGCAAGAATTTATAAACTTACGTTTTGTCCGTTGCAATTTTTACAGAAATTATTCATTTGTTGGTCATGCAGTGCCTCCACACCAAAAAACTGCAAGCGTAAGGGTCATCTTGTGGCACTTAGACTAAACCCTAAACCCTCGTTGGCTTTATTCTAACTCTTGAAATGTACACTCGTATTAGTAGGAGCCTAGAAGGATGATAGCCCGTACCGAACTCAAATAATTCTTCAGAATTTTATTCACTAAGTATACATAAGCTGTGTTGTGATTTTAGTAGTTTTATAGAGTTTCTTCATTTAATATCATCTCTGAAATAATATTTTGTAGTATTGTAATAAAATAAGTTTTTAATTTCGAATTTTAGGTAAAGTTACTTCAGGCTACCTTACTTTTAGCTTAAAAAGTGAAAATTTTGTACCGTAAGTTTTTTGGTTAATTGTATTAACACACACTCGCATAATTTGTTTCATATATTCATATATTCATTAAACCTATTTTAATCAGTTGCATAAAAGGATCAAATATGCAGCGAATATGAAGCATAAGGTTTTGTTCAGGTTAATAAGCCAAAAATGTTTTTTTTTTTTTTTTTTTTTTTATGAGAGGAAAAAAAACAAAAGCAAAAAAAAAAGCAATTTAGTAAAGTTTTTCGTATAAAAACAAATCATTCCCCAAGTTCCTTGTGTCTTTCATACCCACCTTCATTATTGAAAATTTTCACTCTAATAGGTACATATGAGCATACGACTATTTTAGTTTGAATTAGTACCAACGATTGGCATAGGAATTGAATTAATTTGCAAAAAGTTACTCTTAAAGATGGGAAAGATAAAAAATAATAAGATGCGATAAAACACGAATAAAAAATAAAAATGACGTAATAACTTGACGAATTTTTTTTTTTTTTTTTTTGAAAACGAATACGTAATACTTTTTAAGTTTATTGAATAAGAAATGAAAACAAATTGAGTAATGCTCATTAAAACTATTTTAAGTAGGTTTTCTAAGATAATCTACTTGGGCATTAATTTCGTGGTTATGGAACATTCTACGGGTGGAAGTAAATAGGTACGTTTTCTGTTTCATGAGCCTCGAAAAATTTTGGCACCATTTTCACAAATTCATAATTTTATTATGAATTTATATAATTATGTACCTATGTATGTATGTATTTTTATGTATGTACAGTTAGTTCTTGTTAACACATTAGAGGACGTAATTTTTGTTCAATAATGACGAAATTTGGACCATACATTAATACCGAGTTTGAGACAAACATATCAAATTAGATACAGATTGGTTTTAAGGTACGACTAGCTGATGCGATTATGTCGCATATTTGGCAGTTCAATGGCTCTAAAATAAGTAGTTTTAAAACGATAGTCACAAAATTTGAGACAGACATTACTTTTAAAACTATTCTAATATTCTTTTAAATGTAGTTATGATAGGCTTTATGGTTCATACCATGGAGCTGTTGAAAGGAGTAATTTTTGATGTTGACTCAATAAATGTTGCAATTCTTCTTCACTAGCCAGTGTAACGGATATTTTTGTATATTTTTAAATATGATGAACATACTCGTCCTCATGCTTTCAAATACCAAAAATGCAGGTATTCATCAATAATGAAAACATCCTATAGCTCTTTGTAAACAACCACTATAGATTTTATGAATATAGATATAATGTTTGTATATTCATGACCTAATTTTGCCTGTCTCTCGATTATATCGCAAGTCTGCACAACCCTATAATAACTAGCCCCTACCTCACTTGGCCTATCCAGCACGTACACTTACATACCCCAAACGAGTATATAAACCCTCGATTCGAAGGAATAAACACACAGTACCAAGAGCTTCTCTTACAAAGCTACTAGTTAATAGACAGTCTTGTCTAAATGTTGTAATCCCAAGTGTTAAACCTAGTTTATAGTGTTTAAAATATTATTTAATATACTTGTGTCGTACAAATTATTATTTTATTAAAAGTGTTAAATCAACTTTGTGTTTTTAAAATATTATTGAGTCTCTCAAATACGTTAAGGTCCACGATAGTTGTGGATGATAAATTGATTATTTAAATTATTATAGAGGTATTAATGCTTGTCCAGTGTTAATTATCTCGTGTATGGTGTAACACTGAAAGTGGTTCTAATTAGGTACATTACCACCTCTTTTGGCTGTTACAGCCAGGAAATTTTGTTCCAACATTACCCTCAACATAAGGACCAGACCAACCAATTTTAGTTTCAAGATCAATTTTTTCCAAAGTTATTGGTCATTTAATTGATTTTCTTTCTTTTGCTCTTCAAATAATAGTTAGCCCTAAAAAATCCAATTTTAAATCTTGATAAAAAAAAGTCTTGTTTTACCCCTCCCCCCCAAAAAAAAAACCATAATTACTTCAAAAAGTTCATAGCAAATTCAAACCAAAGCATTCAATTTACTTGTATTCAGTCTGTATACTTTATCGAATGTGTTTCAGTTTCTTTTGAAGTATTTGGAAATTTTCTGGCTCTTGTTTAAACAATGATAAACAGAAGATTTTCCATTATTTTGAATTTTTTTAATGGTTTATTTTCAAAGAGCATATTATGAAAAGTAGTTTCAAGTAAATTTTTTTCTCTTTCCAGCTTGAAGGTCTGGTACCTGAACTCCTCCAGAATTTTCATTTATTTTTGCTTTCATTATTTTACTTTATTCTAACTGATGTTGACAAATTCAGAGTTCTTCCCCAACTAACAAATTTCAAACCCAGTAAGTATAGCATATCCCAAAAAACCACATATTTCAATTTCATATTATTATTTCAGTCGAGAAAAAAATGTCTAAATTATTTTATTTACAGTCAAAAAGCAAGTGGAATAAAGTTGATTGAGAATATTATTTATCTTTCAAGTAAAAACATGAAAAGAGATAAGAAGACACACCTTATTTCATCCCATTAACACTACTGTGGAATACCTTGTCGTGAGAAATATTCTCACCAGAAGGAAATTCAACAGAATTTAAGAGTGTTCAGCCACTTTGTACGTAAGTACGGGTAAGCCAGAACCAGACCG
Source organism: Ericerus pela (assembly GCA_011428145.1). Taxonomy (NCBI): domain Eukaryota; kingdom Metazoa; phylum Arthropoda; class Insecta; order Hemiptera; family Coccidae; genus Ericerus; species Ericerus pela. The sequence goes on along the minus strand of WOFM01000549.1, from coordinate 3,491,873 downwards.
AACACTGGCAATTTTAGAGCAGGTTCTGAGAGTTTATATACTGGTTTTGGCACACGCACACAAACACACGTATGTAAGGTAATACGTATGTTAGTGAGAATGGCCAGGTCACATCATCCCCTATTGAGATAAGAGATGTCTGGCCGGTTGTGTATGAATCGTGACGTCATTGTACCGTGTTACGATTCAGTACTTGTACATTACCTGCAAGTACATGCAGGTAATTACGATCGAACGAGTTTCGTGTGTTTAACGTCATATAGACAAATAATTGGCCTGCCCTTTGGGGCAGGCGACTGTCGTCAAGGGGTCCAAGCCCCTTTACCTCATACCAGTGAGTCCCCACAACTACTATTATTTTTTTACCTTTAAAAGTTATCTCCTTTCATTCCTCTTGATCAGTTCTTATTTTCTTCTCCGCTTTTATTCAACCCTATTATATTCCACTTTTATTCCTCTCTTATCTCTCCACGTATCCTGATAAAAACTTAAATTCCCAAACTCACTTCTTTTTTTTTCAACATCAATCTTTTATTAATTCAATAACATAATCCACTTTGTGTTTTTACTTTTCTTTTGTTATCATTACTTGGGGAAGTTCCACACTCATGACCTGAAGTTTTTCTTTCATTCTCCTGTTGATAGGAAGTTCCTATTTATCCTTACCTTCTGTTCCTTCTTTTATTACTTTTTCTCTATTTCTGTGTTCCTTTGTATTTCAGCAATTTGGGGGAATTCAGAAAACCTTTTATGTGCTCTGTCCATTTTATTTTTTATTTTTTCTTTTGTTAAAGTTGGTTACTTCATTTTTCAATTTTAACCACTTTTTCAGTTCTGTCCTAGTTCCATATTCACAAATGTCACTTTAACCTCCCTTTACTTAAATTTCACTTTAAAAAAGTTTTTTGCACAATTTTGTACTAGAAAATGTGGGAACATTGTATCTCTTATGAGAGTTGCAATATAAAAATAAAATGCTACCACACTCTTAAATATAAAATTGTGCCAAAAGTCATTATTAAGTGAAGTTTAAGTGAAGGGAAGTTAAAAAGACATTTGTGAATATGAGCCTTAGAGATGATAGAAGCACATCTCTAAGCTCTCGTTTTTCAGAGCTCAATTAGTAAAGTCAAAATGTAACAAATTTTCTCAAAGTATTTTTTAGATAATAAAAAAGTTTGTTTTTTATTAATTGTTTACCAATAATGGAAAAATTAAAATTGTTAATTTTTATTTAAATTTTTTCTATTGAAATGGAATATTTCTAAAAATTTTAATAAAAACAATTTTTATTGGTTTTCTGAATCTTGTCAAGTTGTTGAGCCATGTTCCTGTCCAATTGCTATTTCAAATAAAGGATGTTTTTTCAGAAAAGCTGAGTTTTTTGTAAGTACAATGTCTTCAATTTTATTTGTGATGGCTAATTCAGAGATCATGTTTATTGGCTAGTCAGGATAGGGGTGAATTGGGGGAAGTTGTGGGGGAAGTTGTAATGGGCTTCTTGGTGATTTTTGGTGACATAATGTGATTTGAGCCCACTTTATTTTTTTTTGCCTTTTGATGTGATGTGATAGTCTTTCTTAATCTCCCAAAGGGAATGTGGTAGTCTCATTTTTAAATTCAGGCTTCACTACCTGCTTCATTCCAGAACCTATCAACTTTTATTTTATTTTTTGTATCGATTGAATTCCACACCTCTTTAAATTTTATTTGGTTATGGCAACCGTGTTTTTGATTTTTTGCCAGGTGGTCTTATGAGTTGGTCCAACCCCAACTTTTTAGCTTTAACAGTGGTTGAGGAATTATTGAACGAAAGAAGAGAGGATTTCAGATTACATAAAACATAAAATTTTCCATTAATCTACATCTTTTAAATTTGTTTTTTTTCGAACTCCAGCAAATGATTAAAAAATTATACGTGTATAAATTAAAATAAATTTTCTATTATTTTTATAAATACCAATTCCAGATCTCTCCAGCTTAAATAGTGACTGTTGAGTTATTGAGTGAAAGAGATGAGATTTCTAGATTCCAAGAAATAGTAAATTTTTGCTTAATTTGCATTTTGTCATTCATTTATTTTCAAATAACTAAATATGATTAGAAAATTATATGACAATTTGTAAATTTTATCTTCTTTCCAGCAATACCAGTCCAAAATCTCTAACTCAAATAGAGGCTGAGTAATCACTGAGGTTTTATTTTTTAATTGTAATGTTGTGTTCAGTTGAAATGGCAATTTGAGAACAGTTTTTCATAAATTTAGAAAGTGAAATGTGAAAAAAAAAGTAAATTTTTTGGTTCTAGCTCCTTTGTTCTAGGTTCCATTTAATGATTTTATTATTTAGTTCTCCAGTTTTTGTATATTTTTTTGACCATCCCAATAAGGATGGAGCAAAAGTTATGTTTAAAAGAATTTTGAATAATCAGAAAGTTACCCTAATTACGGTGTGATTATTTTTCTATGCATATCTTTGAAAATGTACTTTGTCTAGCGGAGTGTAGCTACGCTAGAATTAAAAAAAAAAAAAAAATATTTTAACTGATGAGGGAGCTGAGTGAGAGTAAACTAAGCTGCGTACATATTATCTGAAGAAGGAATAAAAAACAATTTCTCGACGCATTCACACGAGAATTAATTTACTGCTCACTAAGCATTTTGATGAACGAAGGTATGATGAAATAAATTAATGCCGCCATAAGACGAGGTAATTATCTTTTATTAGAAAAAAAAATTCTACAATTAATGATTATTTCACTTTCACTCTTTCCCTCACCCATGATAAAAGATCATGTTTTATTCACAGAAAATTGGCCAGAGAGTACGATAGAATTATCAACTTTTAAAACTATGAGGATAGTTTCTGGATTTAGTGTTTGAAGGAAATTTATCCAAATGTTGGCTAGTAAGGAGGAAGAAAATTTGTTAATAATTGGAGAGGAATTCAAAATTGTGAATGAGTTTTACTTGGACATGTGCAGTGGTGATGGACAAAATTGGTCCTTATCTTGCTTTATCAGTGAGTAAATTTAATAATCTCCTTCATTTATTCACGGTAGCCTAATTCAAGGATTACTATAAGAAAATCTGTTTGCTTTAAAAAATCGATTTTATATTCTTGGGGTCACTTTCTGAGATCCCTTTTCTGAAATGTTTGAAATGTGATACGAACAAATTTGATTTTATAAATCATTTTAGGAATTTAATTGGTACTTAATAATATTATTGGTTTCCATAATACTTTAAATTTTACAAAAGTATTCTGGTTATCATTTATCCATGACTTTTTTTTTTTTTGTGGAAAGGGTTGAATCCTAATTTACCTCATTCAGTAATTTATTTCAGACTGTTTTTATCCCAAACCGTGATGAGTACATTGATGATTTATCTCTTCATTTTTCAAACATAAGTACACTGAAAAAAGTTTCTTAAGAAAATTATTAATGTTCTCCCACTCTTTTCGAAGATACTAAATCCAATGTTGGAGCCACTCTCTATCACATGCACATCGATTTTTATTTTTACCGACTGCGTCAGGAAGAGGTACATTTTCTTTGACCCTTATCCTGACAATCTAACGAAATTTTGTGCCGCTCTGCAGCATTCAATATTCATGGTAAAAATACGGATGATAATTCAAAAAATTGGTATTTTTACGGTGAATAACACTGACCAAAGAAATCTGAAAAATTCCCCATAGATAACCCAAAAATTAGATTGAAAATTTGGGAATTTTTTTCATCAAAAAAGTAATATGACCAATCACAAGCCCCCATTCAAGTAAAATGGAATAACGCATCCTGATTTGATCACCCAAAAGTCTATGATACGGTATTTCTTGTGGTTATATAAATATTTCAGATAACACCATTCTATCAGTACCTATTATATTAGCCTTCCTCAGTTATGCACATATAAACATTCCTCCAGCAAAATTTTGAGTTTTGATATTTTACGGTTTTATACACACCAAGTATATTTTTTGAGGTGCTAAGTCCGAATTTGGTGTTCATTTTTCCATCTTATCCATTTTTAAATCCCCAGTGAGCCCCAAAAGGAGTCAATTCTGAGTTTTCACATTTTATTGCGTGATGTATCACCAAATATGTTTTTTGAGATGCCGAGTCCGAATTTCGTGTTCATTTTTGCATTCAATCCATATTTCAACTGCCAGTGGCCCCTAAAAGGGGTTAAATTTTGAGTTTCTGAATTTTATTTTGTGATACATCAAAGCATACATTTTTTGATATGCCTTTTTGTTAAATCATTATTACTATTACTATTAATATAGTCCAATATAGTAGATCTAACAATATTCAAAATCAATTTTAAACTTTGAATTTGTTTTCCTTGCATCTAATTGGAATTTAGTTGTTAACCAATAAATAGATTTGATTTCCCTTAATTGAGAAAAAAACAATAGGCTGAAAATAAAATACAGTTTTGTCCAAATATTACAACATCAGCAGTTATTTGTCACTTCTAGAGTAAATTCTTCTTATTGTGAAAAACTGCTGGAGACTTTCATTTTGCACTTCATAAAAAATTATTCAAATACCTAATTAAATTTTTGAAAAAAAAAAAAAACCAACTGTATGTAGGGACATGAAACATAATAGAATTAAAATGTTGAAAACAAGTTTTCCAGGTTTTATAATAGTAAATTTTTTTACAAAGTGGAATTACAACTAATGCAGTCGCTGGTGGAAATACCTTTTGATATTAATATGAAAATCAATACTGTTTGGTTCTCACTAATTAAATTGTGCGATAAATGATATTTAAATGAATGGTGATTTCATAAGTACCTATCATTAAACCTAATATGAAATTGATTGAAATTAAACTGAAAGTGGAGAGTTTTCAACAGCGCAGCTAAGGAATTTAAAAATTCTTAACAAATAAAAACCCCTAATGTTTTGAGTAGATGTAATAATGCTATGTATTTCAAGGTTGTCAAATCCATGTTAAATTTATCAAAAATTGTATCAGAGAAATATTTTATATGAAGGGATTTACATTGCTTTATTCAAAAATTTTGCATTATATGTTTATAACATGTGACTTGGAAGGCATTTCTGCCAACGACTGTGAATTCCACTTTGTAAAAAAAATTACTATTATAAAACCTAGAAAACTTGTTTTCAACATTATAGTTCTATTATGTTTTATATCCTTACACCCATTCGGTTATTGTGGCTCCGCCCACAAGGCCCTGGCGCACAGGCAATGCGCCGGAGTTCTCCCACTACCTCCGGTAGTGGACATACTGGTGTTGAGGCAACACCAGTTGTGAGGAACACGTACGAGGTACAGGTGTGTGACTCCAACAACATTTATTGTCTCCTGGATGTTAAACATATATTTATAAGACTCTACCCACTACATGGTAGCAAGACCACTGTATATATCCCCCAAATTTTTGTAATTCGCCTCTACCATATTTTATCATCTTAAATAATTTAATTTTTATTTCAAGAAATAATGCTTTTAAATTTCACGTTGTCTAATATTTCATCAGCAGCTAACAAATTTCATACAATCATAACATACCACTTGGGCAAATGAACTTACAGACCATTAATGTGACCATTAAAATTTATTGTCCTGCGTATCGCACAGTGCCATTTCAACCTGAAATAGGAGACATTGTCCATGTCCTGGACTATATGTCAAAACCCGGAGTATACAAACTCGTCAAAGTCCTAGGATTTGAAAAGTCACATGACGGAAAAGTCCGACATGCACAAATTCAGTTCTCGAGTAAAAAAGTGTCCACCCGACCATTAAAATTTTTAGCTCCTTTAGAACTTAGAATAAAGGATACTACAATGCGAAATTAGTTTCATCATTATCCGTAATTTTCAAGATTACCTGAGACATGACACATATAGGATAGGCTATTCAGTAATTTCTTATAAATTAAATGATAACCTACACTGTCTTTAAGGGGAGGCCTAAATTAGATACTATGTTGATAAAAAGGCATACTTCTAATTTTTGGCACCTACTATTGTTGTCAATGCACCTCACAAAGGATCGCGGGCAATAGGTGACAGAGCGCGCAACTATACTATTCTATGAATGAGCTACCGACTTGTTAACTCCCCATTCTTCCTTTCCAGAATCCTTCATCTATGGTACCAACTCTTCGTAACTTCGTTATTTTTTTTTGCTGTCTGGCAGTCGAAGAAATAGAAGAAATGTATATTTTTCAGAAAAAGTTATTTTCTTTGTTGTTTTTCTTTCTCTTTTTTAGAATAATTTAGTATTATTTCCTATTTTGTACCGGCATTTTTTATTTTTCCAATAAAATTGTTTGTTTGTACATGTCATGTATAATTAAATTTTTAGTTTTTCAGGATCAATCTTGGAAGGTGGCCTCCGAAGGCTGTCTTCGCACACCACCCCCAGTATCGTGGCTCCGCCCATGAGGCCCCGGCGCACAGGTGATGCGCCGGAGTTCTCCCACTACCTCCGGTAGTGGACATACTGGTGTTGAGGCAACGCCAGTTGTGAGGAACACGTACGAGGTACAGGTGTCTGACTCCAACAACATTTATTGTCTCCTGGACGTTAAACATATTATATTTATAAGACTCTACCCACTACATCGGTTTCATTTTTTTTTCAAAAAATTAATTATTTTCTAAAATTATTTAAATTCCTCTGGAAAAAAATATTCATTTGATTTTGCATTGAACAGCAGCCTGGTCGTAAAAATAGCAAATTTCATTAAATTTTCGATTACTGTTTACTGTTCGGTTAGCAATGGGTTATCGATTTTTCAGTTCGTAATATTTAACACATATTGGCCATTGCTTGCTGCTAAAGTATACGATGGTTGGATAACAAAACTGGTTCTGAGTGGTTTTTTTTTTTACCCTTTCGAAAGCAATAGTCATCCTTTTTTCGGGTCAAAGGCAAATCGTCCAGATCAAGTGGAGAATTTTATTTTATTTTGTTTGGGAGAAGGTAATGAAAAAATTGACGAGCTCATTTTATTATTTAGAGTCGCTGAAATAAATATCAACGAGGAAATGACATTATCGTAATTTTATCGGTTTTTTTTTTTTTGAGTCAGTCGATAATTCGATATACACATAACGATTCAAGAGAGTCATTACTGATATTCGATGTGAATAATTGTGGTTACTGGTTGCGTATCTCATGCGGATTGTTCGTGTTGCTCTGGCCTAATTGCGTTTTATTGGTGCAACCAAAAATTTCGTCATAAACAATTTTATACAAGAAAAAAAGAAGCTGAAGTCTGCAATAATATGATGAAAATTTGATTGAATTCAACGAAGTGCATCCTCATTGAGACTGTGTAGGTGACATTAAAATTTGAATTATTCATGATCTGAAACATAAATGTGCTCAGGAAAAATCATCAATGTGGTATGTAGCATTTAAAAAGTAAAGTTATTCAATTTTTTTTCGCTGGTGAATTTCTGTTGTTCAAATTTTATGCAAATTTATTATTTTGCACTTATTAGCTGCTTGAGTACAAATAAACAACTTCTCAAGTGCAGTGTTATTGGTTTTTTTTGCTAATACCCACTATTACTCAAGGCTAAAGCTTGGTAAGAATGGAAAAAAATTCTTCCAGGATTATTCTTCCGAAAATTGCGGAGGACAGGGATGGACATCGAAATAGACAAATTTTCTGTAAATTTAAGCCATGATTATGTTTAATTTATCGTATTTTTGACGAACTTTTTTTTTTCATCTGATTAATCTGTTTGATCAGCCTCACTTCTCAGCCTTGTTCTTCATAGGATCTTTGATGACAATAGAAATAAAAAAGTTAACTTTTTACTAGAAAAATTTCGCTGGACTAAAAAAAGACTCGAAACAAGTCGACTAAATTTTTTTTTGCGTTTTTTTCGATGAGTTTTATATTTTTAACTGATTTGTCGAAGTGATCCGCCATATTTGAAAAGAAAAAGAAAAAAAAAAAGAAATTTTAAAGTTAGCCTCCTGAATTTAAGATACCTTCCCTGCTGACAGAGACCAGTCATATTTTTTAATATTTTTTTCCAACTGTTTTGAAGCACTAATTACCAAACCGCCAGTATAGAAGGCTTCTAAATCGTTTAGATTATGCAACGTGTGATAAAATGACTTACGTCTTAGGCATCAAAATAATTTGCATATTGTCTTTCTTTACCCACATTTTCCACGAGGTCAGCTCACAAAATTGAAAATGGACAATTTCGAAAAATAGTGCAAATGTCGAAGCTAGCTCTTGAAAAAATTTCGCTGAAAAATTCTGAACCTTTCGAAGTAATCTCATGCAGATAGTCGCACAGTCTTGGACGCAACTGTTCTAGCTGACAGTCCACAATGATGACTTAGATGCATGCAGTTATTATGTATGCAAGAATAGCCATATTTTTACTACCAATTATAAAATAGATACTATTGCAGTAAAAAACAAATCAATTTTTCTTCCTGAATTTTTCCCTTTGTTATTCTGACGCATCTTTCATATTCTGAAATTGAATCTGTGCCCAGAATTTTGCTAAGAGACGAAGTTCTCAAAAGCTCGCCCACAGGCACTTGAATTCGGTATGGAAATTTGAAGTACTTATGTATTTGAACTTCAACACTTTCGCCACATATGACAGGAATAGAGTCGTACTCTTAGACGTTCAGTTTAATTAGGCTGCGTTTTAGATAGATTTGTTTTTGAGTGGGCTATTGGAGGCTATGAACATTTTTTTGGAGACAGTATGAAGTGAGAAAAAAAATGTTTTTGCTTATGCTGAATATTTATTATTCAGCATATTATGTATGTGTTTTAAGTCTTTCTTTCCAGTTTCTTTACAAGTAGGGGGCCGGCGAAAATGTTTTGTGGTTGGCCCACTACCTAAACCCCCCTTATAGCTCCACCGCTTTACTTCAGTAGGTTAACTCCTTAAAGGGAAAAATAAGTGAGTTTATTTGGTTTGGTAATTTTAAAACGTCATCTTTGTATCTCAGTGTATTCAATTATCTAAATTTTTAAACCACAAGAAGATTTTGGTACAATTAAATGAACTGCAAATAAAATGACAGCAAGCCTGCTTTCCGCCCAGTTTAATTTCGTTCATATGAAATTTATCTTCTCTTCTTAGCAAAGTTTGACATTGTCTATAATCACCCCTAGACATGACTTTTATAGCCGATTGAAACAAAATTTAGCCGCATGTTAGAATAGTGCATAATCAATGTTCGTTCGAAATTTTGTGACTATTTGTTAAAAATTACGTAGTTTAGAGCCATTAAATCTTTAAAAATGCAACATAATATGACTTACTGCACGTACCGTTCGGCTGATACTAATCAAAATTATTAGGTCTTGTTCCATTTAGATCTAGATGCGAATGTATATTCCAAATTTACTAATTAATCGCGGGAAATTGTGATCAACACCGCATTGAAACTATATGTCAATACTTCTTATCCTACATAACATTACTAATATTATACTGGACAGGTAGTAACTATAATTATTACATAAGAATATATATTAATTTAAGCTTTCAGTGCCAAAAATTTCCTAAGGTCATGAAATGAAAAACATACTCTACTACTACTCAAAGGTCTTTTCGTTAGAACGAAATTAATATGTGGCTTTTTTTTTTTTGAAAACCTGCATAAAAACTAATAAAATGCTCATGTTTCAAAAACAAAAAATCGAAATAACCCATTAGCTTAATATAAAGTACAAATTATTTACTTATTTCTATTTAAAAAAAAAAAAAATCTATAATAATTTGAAGAAAAATGAAATTTTCTCCAGTATTTTGGGTAGGTAACCTATCAATTTCTCTAAATGTCTGCGTGTGGGTCAAATCAAATCTATGATTATAATAATATTAAATTAAGAGTCTACCTATTCAAAAATGTGGTCAACTGGTTCAGTAAATCTGACTGAGGAAAAATATTTGTAAGCTTTAAAAGAACATTTTTTGCTTATAAACTAGCTGAAGGAAGCCATTAATGATGCATAAACTATCGATACTATCGACAGTTTATCGATAGTTTTCTCAAAAATCACTATCGATAGTTTTGACGTTTTAAATTGACCGGAAAACACGTTTTCAAGCAGTATTTTTAAATTTATGTTAAACTTTTTAGTTTTGACTTTAAAAAAAAAGGTCTTATATCGAGGTGGAATATGCATATAAATCGTAACGATGATTGAATTGAATATTTCATAATTTCAGTAATTTTTAGACGATTTAGACTTTTTTTTTTCCATTTAATAAAAACCTGACAGTTTTGGCTGAACTATGTTGAGACCACAAATTCTCCTCTCCTCACACTCCCATGAACACTCGAACACCATACAACTATATACTCTATAATACTTATCTATCTGGTAATACTGATTCTGTAATCATCACACACTCGGTAATACTCGTGTACATTCGTCTCACACAACTGAAACACTTTATTCTAAGTTACTTAAATATTTTGCTGAATTATAAGGTTCTGAGACGCAAATTTGTTCACACTTATTTTTTACTTTTGTTTTCTCTCGAGTTTGAGTCCTCAACTTTTATAAACTATAAATAGCTACCGATAGAAAATAATATTGATATTATGCATCACTAAAACATCGGTACAAGTTCAAAGAACAGATATTATATTCATAATTATGGCACCAACCCTCTGCACAGATTTTTGGAATAATATGGGGTTAAATTTCTTGAGTACCAATTACCTTAATGGACGACAGTCTGCCATTTTGTGCGACACAACCGACCAAAATTTTCTAGAGTACTTTTAAAAGAAGGGAAGTAGCGAATACCCCACCCTCCGCTTTTCCTACTGAACTATTCTTATCATCTCCAATTAACTTGCCTACTAGAATTACTGAATTGCGTTAAAATTAATTTGACGAGTGCACAATGTTTTTAATTAATAATTACCTCCACTTAAGCACCTAAATATCGTTATATACGTACCTTACTCGATTATTCAACGTTAAATTGTTTATTAAATGACCTCATCATGTACCACTATCTAGTAGTTTTTAATGTTACATCGTTACCTATATGGCCAATATAGACGAAATCAAACATTCAAAAAAAAAAGTCACTATAAAAACCAGTTTCATAGACGTAGGTTATTAAAAAACTTCCGAATTTTGGGCACAGCTAAAGTGGAAAGACCTGAAATCGGAAAAGAAATTCTACTAAAACAAAAAAAAAAAAAAAAAGCAAATGGATTCATTCGCATGTGTTTTTAATTTGACTCGTTATTCTGGAGAGAAAAGAATTAATATTTTTGTTTTGGACGAGTAATCTTGTTGATTACTTACCTTTTCTTGGTAAAGGTACTTTTGCGAACAAATTTTCAATTTTTTTTTTGCTCCTTTATTTCATAGCGGCGAGCATATAAGCAGTATAATGAAGAGCAAATAAAATCAAATTGACGTAACGTCGCTGGTATTGCTAAAACCGAGTTTATTTGATGTTTCTGAACGCACGGATATCTTGATATCTGCGCTGGAGAGAAATAGATATTTCGTAATTGGATTTTTGCACTTTGTCTCCACTCTTTTCTCCTCTCCTACGATACAAATTGAAACTTTCGCCGCAAATTTAATCCATAATGACATAACGTTTGTGAATAAGTTACACAATTGAATAGATTTTCTTTTAAAATTTATTATCATAATTAGGCTATTTACCTACCTATATTCCCCCTTTTGAAAAATTAATGTCATTCTCATAATTTAATTTCAGTAAAAAAATAAAATTAAAATTAATACCTCAAAAGAAATAAAATTATACTTTTAAAATTTCTCCGGCTAGATCTAAGGACTAGAATTAGACCTTTTGAAGTAGACGTTATCATTTGGGCTGATACGTCAATTCCATCTAATTTTATGACAAAATTGTTCAATTAGAACTAACTTAAATAATTCCAGTCCCTATAGAACTTGCTGGAAGAATTTTAAAAGGGTTAATTTTTTCTTTTTAGCGGTTTATTTATTTTTAAGTTGGCTCTATTTTTTGAGAAAAAAATTTCAGTTTTGCCTATAGGTAGTGTTTTTTCATTTCATTATAACTTAGAATCAGTCTGTTTTGCTGGAGAAATTTTAAAAGAGCTATTTCTCTCTTTTTAGCGTATTTGTATTCTTGTTTTTGAGGTTGATTTAATTTTTTGATGCATGTATCGTGGAATACCTCAAATCGTGGACGAGATTCCACTTCAGAAGGTATAATCTCCAGTTATTTGCGCGTTTACCAGCTTTGTACAAGAGTATGGGAGAGGCAACCTCAGTAAACACTGATTACTTGTATTGTTTACAGGTGCCTCTTATACTGGCTTCTGAATACGCACATGAGCACACATATGTGGAAATACATATATGGGTGCTAATTAATTATGTCGTACTTTAAGGTTGCTATGATAACTGATAAGGTACAACGTGTGCACTGATAACCAGTTTGTGACATCACCCCGAGAGATTCCTCACGATTATTCATGGTCTGTAAATTGTAATGTACTTGCAAAGAATGACAGGTAATTACAAAGTAACAAACAAATATGTTTTAACATGCAGTGCACAATACCAGCCAACCTTTTGGCGGCAACTGTCGTCGAGTGGTCCGAACCTCTAATACCTCAAACCAGTATGGCCCCTACATGTGTACCTATATGTTTTTTTAATGCTTTTTCATTTCCTCCTGGGTATATTAGCGTTACATGCAATTTTTCTTTGTTGCAAACAGTATTTTAAAGATAAATCAGAAACTATACAATCGATTATAAAATAATTTATATGAAACTACCATGGAATTTCTATCTATCATTTAGATAAAATTTCATCTAAATTTCTTCAGTAATCCTCCAGAAATTTTCGGACAAACATAGGGTAAATGTACCGAATATATAGGGTGTATAATCTTAAAATTGTGTATAAATTAGAAAAAAAAAAGAATCTAAATTAAAATTTATGGAGGAATCAGGATCAACGGTCTTCGGTGTTATTGATTGTAACATTAAGAAGTCTATAGAACTAATCTTTGATTCTACGGGAATATTTTTTATTACAAGACTCAAAATATAATGTCTTTACAAAATGTGTCCCTAAAATGGGGTACCCCCTTTTCCTAATTTGGGGTACCAGAAAATTTATGTAAAACATCAAAATTAGAGTTATGAAAATTAATTATTCTTTCTTACATACGTTACAAATGCCACTTACAACATTCTGATTCCATTATTTGTTGTTTTAAACACAAATAATAAATAATTGGTAACCCAAATTAGTTTCATCCTCTAAATTTTGATGTGATGAAAATAAAAAATTCCTAAAGTTAAATGAATCAATTTACAGGATTGAAAATACGTGGAAACAGAAGCCGAAATGTTCAAATTTTACGTTGATATTGATCATATATTTCAAAATATCAATTAGTATTTTGTCCAAAAGTTATGGAAAATTGCAAAATTACAAAATTTTTAAGATAACAGTGATAAAAATCAATAAGAGAGGAAAACTCGTTTTAGGCATGATCTTTCGACTGTTTTTGTAAATTGGCACAATAGAGCAGTATTACAAACTATCCTCAATTTTTTTTCCAGCGGACCACGTTAGTAGTTCTAGAAACAAATTTATTCTGTATTTGGTACATAGGTACCCCTTAATCGGTACACTTACCCTATATCAAAACGATAAAAGGAATGGGACTGAAATTGTCACAAAAGATAGTCATTGTATACTAGTAGCAGGTCCGATAATTGTTTGGCGTCTATTGATTCAGTATAGGTTTAGAGAACAATGTAAAACACAAACTTGCTCGAGAGAATTTTGTGTTTACGCTTTTAAGAAAACTACACAAGTGTAAAATACTAATGGTAGACACGACTTATGGAATTTACTGTGCAAGGAGTCCTAGCTGCTCGATACCTATGGGTAGTCCTTTTCAGTTGTTTATACGTGAATGTCCAGTCTCAATAATTATTCTGACTGTAACACATAATTAGAAAAGATATGATAAAAACATTACCATAATTACAAGAATTCAACATTTTGGGCCTACGTAAAGTAATGCTGGTGCTATACATACAATATACTATTGTCCTTTCTCACGGTCAGTGTCATTTTTCAAGTTTATGGCCAATCGTCTCGCCTCGCACTAATAGATAATCGTTTATACGTATCAACCCCAAACCACCCTCGAATTGACGCACCTTAACGTTATTCCCACGATCACGTCTAATCGTCAGTAAAACGTTCAGAACTCTAATCGAAACCAAAGGGGATGAAAAATGAAAGTCGATTCAGAACCAGTCGCGAGCAAGCCATACATGGATGCGTGTATAGGCCTATAATGTCGACACTCGGTGTGTGTACTCATTTCGGAATGTATCAACACGTACCTAGGCTACGTAGGTATATATACTATACGTAGAGACTACATACAATAATAATACATTTTCTCGACAGAAGCCTTTTGTCACGCATCGACTAGTCTTATCTGTATTGGCATATAGGTACACAGTCGACGACGACAAACTGATAAATATCAAGCTTCTCGGTGGGTTTTGTTTTTTTTTGTCTTCGACATACTCTTTAGTAGCGACGAAAGCTTCCTATCCACAGACAAATACTTGTGTAGTCTAGAACTCCAGTATAGTTTGCACGCAGTGAATCTTCAGTTCTTTCTCCTTTTTTTTTCCAATTTTTTTTTTTTTTTTGAATTAATTTTATCACTTTCACTCTCATATTATACGTTCTACGTTCGTTTTTGTAGTTAAGGTAAAAAAAAAAACAAAAAAAAAACAAAAAACAAAATGATATCTTATTTTTTTAAATTGAAAAAATGCACGCGCATCGATCATCGTCGATCTTGTCATTAGAAATTCGACTCGAATAGAAGAGTCCATTTTTTTTTTTTTCAACTTCTACTCGATTTAGTGCCCGACAAAGTATTATTCGAAAATTATTAACTGTAATCAGCACCACGTCATCTTTTCGATGCATAACAGCTTCTTGTTCTTCACTTTTAGCCTATCTCTTCTGCGAATAAATTAGGAACAACTTACTGCCCATCGATGACATGTTCGTAGAGTTTCTGGAAAGTGACTTTTTTAATTTTTTAATTTTTAATTTTAAATTTTATTCACGATGAATTTTTGTTACATCATACGCGCTTACCCATCGATGTCTCCTTTCCTGAAAAATAAGTACTTATTGTATTTTATAAGCTCTTGTCTCTCTTTTGTGTAGAACTCATTTATTAACGACGCTTCCATATCTTTTTTTTTTTGGTAGGTAAGCATGTTTATAACCGGAACTTATAATTTCTGTAGGTACGTTATTACGAAAGAGATTAAGAGAAGGTAAATTGAATGACCGAATAAGAGTTAACTATCGAAATTGGGAGAAAAATTGAGGTCAAAAAGGATAAGTTGATTAGTACGAACACCACCTTTACAAATGGGTGTTTTATTTATAATATATATATATATTGTGGTATACCTTCCGTGGAAAGTATACCAACAACAGAAGGTGTTCAACAGAACAATTTGCGTGTTTATGCCGAAATACCTACAAGGTATAGGGGAGCCAAGACGTTGGCAAACACTGGTGATTTAGCCTAAGATTTTTTGGTCTTATATACCCAGCTCCCTACACGCACACATAAACACTTATGTAATATTTACATAAGTATAGTGTAGATTATTCATCATACTTTACGGTTGCTATGGCAATGGTAAGGTACGGAGAATGCATCTCTGTATCGGTTTGTGACATGCCGAGATCGTTATCTATTGATTCATCACGGACCGAGATTTGTAACTTGTCTATCTGCAAAAATAGACAAGTACAAACAAACAAACATTCTGTTTTAGTTTAACGTGCAAGGCACGAATAATGGTCACCAAAGGTGACAACTGTCGTTGATAGGCTGAGCCTATTTCCTCATATGAGTAATCTTCTAATCCCCACACATATACGGAATGCTAATTAGTATACAATCAGCTCAGTTCTTTCCCTAGTGCGGCTCCCCCTCGAAGAATGAGGATGTAAGAATATGTATTGACATTCTTAAAATAACCACAGTTTCTGTCTGTGTTTCGCACTCGCTGATATAGTGAGTTGCAGAGATCTCTCATATATATATTAGATTTGTATTATATTCATCTATTGATGGATTTTAAGTATGGAAAGATGAAAGATGTGTCTACATGATTCTTCATTATTTTCTAAAGAGCTTACATATATATATATATATAGGTGTTGATTTAATAGAAATCTTGGGTTAGGTAACATTTATCAAGAAAATAAAATGGATTTCAGGTAAACCAAACAAACATAAAAGGAAAGCCGACCTGGTGTTGCACTTTATCTGCTAAACATCTACTCATTAACCTGTATGATTTCGATTTGTCAGTTATTCGAGAAGATTCAAAATGAACTGTACTTTTTGCTATGCTAGGTATTGAAAATTATAACAACAAGAGAAACTTGAATACAATGAGATCAGGCAGTTTAATAAATTATTGCTTGGAGAATACGAAATAACACAGTAAGACTGCTTTCCTATTTCTTAAACTTTGAACCGGTTTGGTTTATTTGAAATTTATCTTATTTTCAGGACGATCATAGACTTACTGAAATTAATAGCTCTGTATTGTATTTTGAAAAAAGTTTTCAAACTTCTCAGCACTCATCGATAGCACGCTGTTTCTTTCAGAAAAGAACGGAACCAGTTTTCTGTAGAGGAGAGGCTATTGTTGGAATATACCTACTAATCATTTTTTTTCACATCTGCGAACTTAATCTCAAACTCTAAACTCCTACTTTATTTATTTCATCTCGTGGCTATACGCTGTCGTTGCACTTGACAAACATTAAACTATCATTCGTTCGATCTCGTGCTCGTTCGTTTACCTTCATTTATCTCATCCCGTACGAACTTTCAATCATAATTCGTCAAGCAGATTTTCATAAAACACATATAGCACTTCGACTTGATCGAGTCCAAACGTCTTTTCTACCATCTCTGCGAATACTCTGCTTCCTGGACCTCAATAGCTATCTTATGTTGGGCGTAGGCTATTTGTTGTGGTAGAACACGAGAAGAACATTAGTTTTCATGAAGTGTGGAACTTCCTGACCGGGCTTGGTCCGTCAGTTCGGATGAAATTTTTTATTTTTCATTGGGACTCGCCCTTCTTCTCACCTCATACCTACAAAACTCTATTCTTTGTAGGGTAAACCTCTAAAGGACGGTTTATACTCATCGTTTTATGATCCCTTCCACCTAATACCCAAAAAGTTGACTAAAGGGAAACACTGTATTCTGGTTTATACTCTTTCTCTTGATTTATTCTCTAAAGTTGAAATTTTCCCAATTTACAGAATACATTTTAGGTATAAGAAAATGGAAAAATTGTAAGTATAAAACGCGCTTAGAAACAGTCACTCGCGCACGACGCCATTTCGTAAATGACTCAAATACCGTTCTTGTTTCGTTTCCAACTTGTTCATTACACATCTTCGACTTGATATAAGACTGTCGTCTTTCTTTTACTTTTCATCTGTATTCTCCTCGAACTTCTATATTTTTTAAATATTTGTGATCCTGTTTGTTATCACATGCCTTAGTTATTTCATCCTTTCCTACTTATCGAAATAGTTCTTTCGATTGTTCTAATTGGAAATATCATCATCTTCTTCTTTTCTTTTTTCTTTTTTTTTTTTTTTTTTTAAATTCTTTTCAATGCACAAAACTGACACAGAATAAACAATTTATGATTTTCTTTCTGTACTGAACTTGTCGAGAGTTTAGAACTTCGATGCAGTACCTTCCAGCCATATGAAATTACAACCAATGAAAAAAATGGCTTATTTTTTGTTGATACAGAATTCGCTAATGTATAAGAAGTTTACCTGTATGATTTTCCAGTTGATTTGTTTCCAGCCGGTTGTGAAATAAAACCGATTAAGGTTTTAAAAATCGACAGCTTCCCATTTGATTAGAAAAAATTAAAAAATTTTTTCCTGACATTCAACTTTTTTATAATAGTTTAAAAAGAATTTCTTTCAAAATATATCAAAATCAAAGAAATATAACCTATTTTTTGAGAGAGAATTAGAATAAATATCAAATATGTTAAAAAAAAAATATACCAAAAACTGCTACAAATGGTTCTTTTCTTGTAAAATTGCTGTCTAGGCCGACTGTTTATGTATTTCGGAATAGACAGAAATAATGAATCTTGAGGATTTCTATTGCATTAAGTGCCACCGAAGTTTCCAATTTGTTGTTTAAAGTTCGGTTGTAGAATTCGTATTGGTACGTTTTATAGTCTTTGTCTATTGAAGAAGAGGTCTGTGGCACGAAATTATATATTATTGAAGAATTAGTTTGATTTGGAGCAGAATAATGTTAATGTTTTGCTGATTTTGAAGAAACACCTACAACACATATACGTTTTCTTCAGGGTAGTTAATCTATTGATTTTACAAATCACTGCAAGCCCAAAGCACCAACCAAAATCTGCCTCCAAATTCGAATTAAATGAAGAATATGACTTTTAAAATATTTGTTTTCTGAAATTTTTAGCTTTCTTTTCCAGTAAAAATATGTATTCCATTATGTTTTCTGCCTTGGTAGAGCCTAGATTCTGGAATTGTAGATTTAAATTTCTTCGGTAGGTACCTATAATTGTTGGACACAAAAATTAGAAAATTATCTTCCAATATTTTCTGTTCTTAATTTAGAAGGTAGCAAGGAATTATTATTTTTTTCTTAATGTGGTAGCCACTGTCAGTGGTAGATCAAATGTGGGGAAATTTTCCCCCAAAAAAAGGACAAAAAAAATGAAAATACAACCACAGAATCTAATAAAACCGTTAAAAATTTGTAGAAAACCAAAAAAAAAAAAACAAATTCAACTCTCAAAATGGCGCTTTGGATCCGCTACTGGTTACTGTCCCAACTAATGAGCCATCATCGATCTATTCGACCAAAAATGGACAGACATATCTCTACTTTCAGTCGAAATTATATTAAAAAATTAAATAAGAAATTAACTGAAATGCACAAATGTATCCGGTCTTCTTATACACAAAAACGTATTTGAGGAGATATGTAATAATTGCCTCTTCACAAACTTTTGGTCAGTTAGAAAAATTGTGCCAGTTATTGAATTGTTGGAAGAAATAACCGATTGAGCACTCATAGATGATGAGGTTTTGTGCTGAAAATACAAAATAGGTATTTTAAAAGATTCAGTTGGAATTTTCAATTTCCCTCCCCCTCAAAACTCTTTTTCACTTGGCCCTTGACTGTACGTAATGTTCAAAATTATAGCTTCACGAATCTGTAGAAATCTAAAAATTGACGTTTTTAGCCTTATTTAATTGTATATTTTCTACATTTTCCTTAATGTCGATTCTCTGCCACTTAACAGCTCCCTTCACTGGGCATTCCAAAATACTTAAATTTACAGTTTACAAGGTCTTCCCAAAATGCCCATCCAACGTATTTGGTAGAGGAATTTAGATGTTTGGTAGTTTACCTATTTTCATGATACATGTAACCAATTTAGACACCATCAAAATAATTCTAATTAATGTTTATTACGGTGAAACTCGTGCAGATCATCAAATGAATCTTATGAGGCATAATTTTGGCGACAAAATGAGCTGAAATGATTGAAATACTTGTTTCGAATTTGAAAAAAATCAGTTCTGCTAGACGAAAAATATGGACGTAGTAACATACCTATGCAAAAAATGTGAAATTTTATCGATGGAAAAATGTAAGTATAAGAGATTGCGGTAATCGGCATAAATTCAATTGAAAATAAACCTACGCAAATTTTGAAAAAATTAAAAACACAAAACCATAATATACAGGTATAGTACTCAAATTTGTTTTTGTGTCGTAGTGTAATCATCGCATCGGTACAAGCCGCAATGTACAAACAATTTTGTTTTGATTAAATACAATATAGACCGCGCAAATACGTTGTTATTTTTGCAAATTTATTCTTAGATACGTGACTCAGATAAAATACTTAGGGCAAAGATCAAAATTTGATCCGAACGAACACCAATGCCTTTAATGCAGGTATAGCCTGTATGTAGCCTACTCCACTGTAGCCTATACGTCTATAATTTACACTCTCATCAACTTTGAATGTCAATTGATTTTTTTTTTTTTTTTTTTAACTTTATTCTTTTCATTTGTTTATTCATTCATCTTGTAGTACCTACTTCATTAATCATGTTCGACTAATCACCAGTTTTGAACTCTGCAAAAGCAAAAATTCTGCACTTCATTCCAAACATCAACTTCATCCCCGCAAAAAGAAAAGAAAACTACGTTTTATTGTACACTTCGACGTGCAATCCACCATTAATTATGAACGGAGAAGCTCAACGTTTTGTTGATGTTGGAGACGAGGAAAAAAAAAAAAAAAAAAAAAAACAGCTGCCAGTTTAATGATTCTCTTTCATTTTACACGTATATAATATTACGTTATAGTACCTATATACATGCATTTCGTATCAGAAACCAGTATCAGGTTTCTCCATTTTCTTCATTTTCAGGTTAAGTATTGAAAGTGGACATTATTCGTTTATAATGTATTACTCAAGTCACAAGACGACAAAAAAAAAAAAAAAAATGATGGCTGATCTTCTTTAAAATATTATTAATTTCGTTCAAAATCTTCGCATTCCACAGCGTCTTTGGACGCAGTTTACAAAAATGCATCACCCAGATTTTACAGTGTTCTAGGCGAGAATCGATTTCGTCACCGTTTAATTAATGACAGTCGGGAGCTAAAAAGTAATCGCAATTAAAGTTTCTAAGAATATATATATGAACTGAGAACTTGGTGACGAGAGACATTGTTCACTCCATTAAGTTTTTATAAGGCTTTATAGAGTGAACCGACAAATTTTTTTGTTTTTCAAACGAGAACGTGAGATTGTTCGATTTATTATTTTTTGTGCTTTTTTTTTCTTTTCATTTTTCAATTATGTCGATATATGATACGAAGAAATAATTCTTTCAACATTCGTGATTGTTTCACAATGAGTAGCTGAGATTATGTCGAAAAATTGAAAGAAAAAAAGGGAATATTTAAATTATAAAACTTAAATACTTGATTTTTTTTTGGTGTTTTCTCAGTTTGGCTTAAATGTTTTGAAACCAGTATTAAGAATCACTGATTTTTCAAGTTTTCAGTTAGGTTCTCCCAAATTGTCAATATCCTTAAAGTAAAATTTATAACACGAAAATTTGAGTTTTTATGGCATATTTTAAACGCTTTAACCTCCAATCTTGGTGTTACTCTAACCTCCTGCACGCCAAAATGTGTTTTTTAGATTAGATTATGTTCTAAGTGCTACACAGACGCATTATATCATATTTTTTGTCTTCCCCCACTTTTCTAGAGGTTGTAAATACTGTGTGCAGTATAGTACACACGGCGGGTTAAGCGTCAGGAAAGTATAAACTATACAATTCTGTGGGCAGTACCTATTATAGCACACAAGATGCCAATTATTAGTAAAATGTAAAAACAAATATCCCAGTATCAGTGACTACCACAGACTGTTACATTTAATGTGATCACATTTTCATCTTCAATATCAATGTTTTACCATCAACTATCAATACTGTGTTAACAAATACATAAATTTCTTTATAACTGTTTTATCAATGTTGAATGAAATATTGATATTTCGATGTGTCATAAGAAAGCTATGTAGTTCGTATCGATATATTATCGATAATTAGTGGAAAATTTAACAAGAAGAAACGACATCGAATGTAAAAACGAACCCCGTATTTTGCTGTAGTGAAAATAAAAATGTTATCACATTGAAAAAATGGAAAAAAAAAACACAAAATTAGAACAGTTGTACCTACTTGACTAACTCATATGTTTTCAGACCTTTTACTAAGTCAATATTAATGCTTTTTATCGATACAAGAGAAAAACATCTGAAAAACAGTCGGATAAAATACAGATATAAACAACTGATAAGAACTTTAATTTTTGGAATCAGTGCGTTACCAAATTTTTAGTCCAAATATGATGTACCATTATGTATTCAAGTCAGCAAATTCCAAAAATACCATTAAAATCAATGTAAAATATGTTCTTCAGTACACACAGCTAGTTAGAAAGTATAGTGTCTCACTTATGTGGTGCAGTACCCAACACGTGAGTGGCACAACTTGGTTTTTGCACAGTGACGCACATGGTGGTTCAAGTGTTAATGTCTGTAAGAGTTTCCCAATTATGAATTCTAATTTTTTGATTTAGTTAATAGAATATTTTATTAACAAAAATTACTAAATACAATAAAATTTTGTCGATTCTTTCTAAAACTCGTAATTGATACTTATTTTACAGAGTTTTAATACCATTAGGTATATGAAGTGATACATTTTCTGCTTAGAATTAATTGATCTGAACAACGACAGCATTTGTAATTATTTAAGCGTAGGTAATGATAGAATTGTGCTAAGTTTGACTGACTAATTCATCGATAATTTCAGCCTAAGTTAATTGAAGTTTTAATTCCTATAAAATATAATTAAATATTTGATCCAAATTTTGATCATTGGCACTACCTTTTCTACAAAAACATATTTTTCCAATTGTCTGGCAGAAAGCCGATAGGCAATGAGGGTGATTTATGTCACTAATGACACAGGCTGTACACATATGGTTATTCGATGATACTCGATTAAGTAGTTCGGTCATCCAGAATACAAATTTGGCAAACCCCTATGGTGACAAGGTCCAATTCAGTGGTGCACCTGAGTACAAATTCAAATAACAGCTGAAGCAGTTAAGTTATGCAAGCCACTTACAGAGTAGGGAATTCGTAATTCTTTTAAAAGCAGATTTCGAATGTATTTATGACACACTTATTAAAGAGTGGTGTATTAATTTATGGGTCTACCCAACAGAACTTAGTTAAAGTGTATCTACAAATCAATTTTACTATTGAGGAATCGACACCAAAAATTGAGTAAAATATAATGAACTCCAGAAAATATTATATTTATTTACCATCTAATAGAAAAATTCATCAACTCTTCAAAAAACAATTTTGTGAATGATTAAACAGCTCTCAGTTGAAAGTAATTCAAAATACCTCAAAAAATTTGAAACTTTTACTTGTATTTGTTGTTCGAATTGAACAAATTCATAAAACAAACTGTGGTGCGAACTTGGTTGATTAATAAATTCAATATACCTACTCATAAAATAAAATTAACGAAAATTACCTACTGCACCTGTATATTTCACCTCATGTAACAAATAATAATATTAATATTCAAGGTACATTACTAACTCAGCTACTGAGTTCCTTAACACTGCATGGTTACAATAGAAGTGATTTAGTTAGTTTTAGAGATCCATAAAATTGATGAACGAACTGTCTCCAGGATTAAACTTAAGGTATGCGTATTTAGGACTGATGTGGTCCAATTAGAATGAATGAAGAAGAGGTGATCTGCTGAAGAATGACGGATACTTTGTTCTAGAAGTCAATTCATATTTAATGAATATTTAGAAACTAGCGAGTACCCAATGCTGCTACGCAGCAATAATTCACAGACCTACATAAACTATAAATGTGTCCAAATTATCAATTTCCTCGGTGCAAAATGAAGAAAAAAAAAATTTAAACTTAAACTGAAATAGCCTATACGCGTAGCCAAATATATCTGTAACTATGGTCGGGTAATAGCGTTTCAGAAGTGGATAAGATGTACTATGCCTTGGAATTAGAACAACCAATGTCATAAATTCAAGTTTTAAGAAAAACTCAGTTTTATTATAGATTTGCTTCCAACTTCATTGCTTCATAATTCTGATCTATACATATAGGCTGATCTGAAATTTTGGTATTTGATTGTCATAACCGTAATATATATTTCATCACTTTTTGTTTTTTTGTCATTTTTATTAATACGAGCCAGAATTAATGACATTGGTTGTTCTTATTTGGTTCTTATATTTGTAAAAATGTTCATTGGTTTTTTATGTATAAAATAAAATAAAATTTTATGGTTGAACTATGCTTGAAACGTGAATTTTGTATAAAATAATGTTTGTTGTTGTTACTGGAGGCAGTAAAAGTGAAAAAAAATCATGATCTTGTGCAAATGTGATTATTTATACTATTTTGCTCATTTTATAAACTAAAATAAGCAATGCTGTTTTAGACTTTATAATATTCCATTCATATAGGACATCTGTACTAAAATTTACAAGTAATGTACGACACTGGTTGTTTTAGCACTGAAATATTCTACTCATTTTTGACATTAGTATATCTGAAGGTGCTAATTAGGCGAGTTCTGGTGGGTTTGAACGTATAGAAGACACATTCAGAAACTTTATGATGTTACTAACTCAAAACTGCCAAAATGTCACATTGGTTGTTCTAATTCCAAGGCACATCATTGTTCTCATCTTAATTAGAAAAAGATAGAGATGTTTGCGTGGGATCATCCAGTGAGTGAGAAAGATAGTTTGGAATGTGAGGTGAGTGAGATGGAAATATGTAGTGTGACATTGTATGAACTTATATGATCTCCAATGATGGCTATAAACACTAAGGTGTTCATGTGCGTAGATTTTGATGGTAAATAAGATGGATGATTGTTAGGAGTAATAGAGATATATTGATCTGAATTATATAAGGGGAAATATAATTATCATTACCTACATAAATAAATCATACTGTCACAGAAAAGTTCAGTTTTGGAAAATAGTATCTCTAGTCAGTAACTCTTAGGTTTACATGTATCGTGTAAAGTCAGTAATAACAATTTATGAAACAGGTTTTGTGGAATACCTTACATTGTGGAAAGTATACCAACAACAGAAGGTGTTCAACAGAACAATTTGCGTGTTTATGCCAAAATACCTAGAAGGTATAGGGGAGCCAAGACCTCGGCAAACCCTGTCAATTTGGCTTATGATTTTCTGGTCTTATATACCCGGCTCCCTACATGCACACATACACACTTATGTAATATTTACATAAGTAAAGTGTAGATTATTCATCATACTTTACAGTTGCTATGGCAATGGTAAAGTACAGAGAATGCATCTTTGTATCGGTTTGTGACATCGCCGAGATCGTTATCTATCGATTCGTCATGGTCCGAGATATGTAACTTGTCTATCTGCAAAAATAGACAAGTACAAACAAACAAACATTCTGTTTTGGTTTAACGTGCAAGGCACGAATAATGGTCACTAAAAGGTGACAACTGTCGTTGATAAGCCGAGCCTATTTCCTCTTACAAGTAGTGGTCTAATCCCCACAGGTTTCTTATGAGAAAGCTTTAACTTACCATACGGCTAAATTCATTGAGTCTTGGATTCAATATTATTTCCTTGAAAATTTTCATATTACCCAATAAAAATTTACTATATCATGTAGGTAGTTACTTGTCTTTGACAATTGTAATTTTCACCAATATAATGGGTATAATAACAATTGACTAGGAAATGGTAGGTAGCCACCTTAAGAACTTTATTATTTTCATCGACTACAGTTGTAGAGACTGAAATGAATAGGTAAATCATTAGATTCTTCTACGAATCTTAGATACTTAAAAATTTATAATTGATTTGAAAGATGAGTCATATGAAGTCTCGGTCATTGCTTTCACAAATATACGCTATTGCGTAATATATGTAACTGGTTTTATAGCGCAGAAAAATGGAAATTAAGTTATGAAATATCAAGTTAAATGTTTTTCGAAGTCAATCTAGTTTTGTTTATTCGTCTATTTAACTTTAGTGTACTGCTTACTTACCTATAATCTTCACATACTTTCACCAACCTGGAGAGAATGGAAAGGTACACACTTTTCTTAATTTATCATTTTCGGAAAGTTCAGCACTGCACTGAAAGAAAGTTTTCCATACGAATTGACAAAAAGTTGCTGGAACTCATCACAAAAATGCTGGTTCTAGTTTAGTATTAATGGTGATTAGTTCAGTGGTGTCGCCACAATTTTCTTCTGGGCGTTTACTGAATATAAATTTTATTCTTTCAACAGCTACCTACTCAAAAAACAAACGTTTTCGTATGTCTTACCTAAGTATACGTGAAGTAGAAGAGGAGATTATCAATTCGATCCGTACTCATGTATGTTTTTTGTTTTCGTTTATGTTTGTTCCAGCATAACTTCTCAACCTGGGCATCGACTTTGATAAATGCTTTTTAAAATGATAGATGATCCAGTGGTGGTCCCATTAATTTTTTTTTCAGAATCGATAAAGTAGTTTATGTGTTATCTTTAATTTTCTCAACCATATTTATAGAATTTTTTTTAAGCATGAAAAAAGTAGCCCACGAATGCACCGAGAGAAATTCTACCGCCATTTTGAGTTATGATCACAGGAAAAGGGAAAAAGAAAAGTTGTAAATATTTTCATAATTCGAGAGTATGGAATTATAGTCGAGAAGAAAAATAGTGATTATTGCCTACAAATGGTAGAAATTATTGACAAAAATTACGAAATTCCTGCTATAATTGTGACGATAGAAAGTATTCACATATCAAAGAAAGTAATAATTTCTGAACTTTTTCTCAGTGATGGACAAAATGCCCAAGTTTCAATAATATTTTTATTTCCAAACTTGTAATCTCAGTTCGTAAAGAATTCAAATGTTTAAATAACTACGAGTATGTTTCTTTAAAATTGAATTTTTCTCAACTTCCCCTACGCACAAAAAACGAAAACAATGACAATAATAACAACAACAATAACAAAAATTCAAGTCAGTTGCACTAGACTACCTAGAACTGAGAATATTAATTTGACAAATATGCAAAACTACTTATTTTGACTTCAAATATTGCTCTGGGTAAAAAAAAAAACAAAGTTTTATGGCAGTTGACTAGAAACCAGAAATTGTGAATATTTTCAACGATCAGATCAAGGACCTTTAACTTTGAGGATAATAAATATTTGACAAACTATGCAGGTGATCTTTTACTAACCCAAATTTTTATTTTTAAATATAAGAAAAATTAGTAGCCAATAAAAGCTTATAAAAAGAAGCAAGTTAGGGCTGCCTTTTGCCTTCAATACAGGAATGAGAGGTCATATTTATAAATATATCTCAAAAATAGTCTCTGTTGAGAGTAATATTGTATATGTATACGTGCATCTAATTTCTGAATTTTTTTCAGTTATAATAAGCAGCCATTAATAATATTCATTAATAATATTGTGACCTTCAATTTGTCCATTATAACGTATCCTGACTTATACTTACCTATTCTTCCTACATTTTTATTTTTTTTCTAAATCTACGGCATCTTATGAGGTGATTTTGAACCGTTATATTTTTGAGATGAACTTACTGTTGTAAGTACCTGCGTACATGAAGGTCAGACCACCGTACAAAATTCATTCGTGTCTCGTTTTGTTGTTGATTCCCATTACATTTTCCGGACTAACTTCGATTAATCAAATACCACTCCGAATGGCCGTGTCCAAACGACCAATTTGATTATTTTCTTGACATTCGAAGACGAGCATTGTTCTGAGGAAGTTGGTCATAAAAACGAGAATCATATATAAATTAATCGCATTCGTATGGTGGATGGAAAAATGTAGGGCACGTGCTGCACATACCATGCGAACACACATTCAGCTCATCATCGATATCGAAAATATCTGGTCTCACGTATATATTATTGTAAATTAATACCAGACAAGTTTTCTTTTACCAAAACAGTCGCATCGTCATAGAATGACGATAACCTTGCAAGGAAAAGTAATCCGCGTTTGTTTTTTCTCTCATTTACTCTCGATGGCTCTCTTCTTCACTGTCTGTTTGGAATGTGAAGCACATCATGTTCGTTGACCTTCCTCTAGGACTATAGGATGAATCCAATATAAACTAATAACGATTTCTCGAATAAGAAAAGGTAGAAAAAAAAAAATTTGCTATAAATTATAAATATATTTTAATATTTTGTTAATCGTAATGGGGTGTTTACACCTTCATACGCCTTGAAGGGCTCGTTAATTTCTCATTTCGTTTCCTCAATGTTATTACTGTATAATATATATATTATACATATATATTGGCTATTGCAATACCTACGGGTAGGTATCGCATAGTACATATTTGTATGCTCTTATACGGAACCATTTTTTTTTATTCTTCGAAAACTATAAATTGAAATTACAACGTTATCGTTTTAATTTCATGGAGAATGTTAACATCGACATGAGTGCATAGAGGACAACAACATTTTGTTTGAGGTCTTTGCGAATACGAGTGGAAGTGTTCAATAAAACCTACCTAGGTCGGTACAGTAGAATCTAAATTTATATAATGCTGTAGTGTATTATTTGAATGCGAAAAGAGGAAGGCAAAGGATACCTTGTTTAAATAGGTTGAAGGACACAAATGAAAATTCAATATGTAACGATAACTGCAAATTTTAAAATTGGTAGTTTTAGGTAGATTTATTTGCAGAAAACGCACACTATTTTGAAAATAGGTACAGTTTTATGATTCATTCCCTGGTGGTCTTGGTAGTGCTAATTTTTCATGTTACCTCAATGGTCACAAAATTTTGTACAAACAGTACCTCCTATACAAAGACCAGACGTACCAACTTTGATTTAAAATAGAAATTACTGTAAGGAAAAATCAAATTCCATTTTTCTCACATTCAAAACTGAATACATATTTTGCTTTTTCAAAAAGACTTGAAATTTCAAAGAATTAAAATGATTTTCAATTCCAACTTTTTGAAACAAGTGTGATTTTTCTCCTTTATTTACCCTTTTGATAATAGTCCTGAAAAATTAACTTTCTAGCCTTCATCGATAAAAACACTTGTTTTAATCTAAAAACAACCGGATCTTAGCAAAAGGTCACTTTTTAGCCACTCCCCCACCCGCTTCCATACACTAAATTCGAACACGGACACCAAAATCTCTGCTAATTTTTTGGAGACCAGCACGAAGACAACTACATTACAATTCGTTTTGCAATGTAGGAGATTTTTTTAACATAAATTATATTTTTTTTTTTTTTTTTTTTTTATATAATTCACAATTTTTGCCATTGCAGGAAAGAAAAATTATGCTAGTTAGAACTTGGAATAATTTTTCAATTCACAAAAAACTAATTATTTTTTACACAGGAATTAAAAATTTATTCATAAAATATTTTGAAAACATGTTACTGAATCAAAGTAATTTTTTGAAAGCATCGTATTTGTGAAATATTGGTAATTTTTTGCAAAAAATATAGGACAATTATATTAGGGTGCGGTCATTATTTCCTATAATTTTCTTATTTTCCTTTCTTTTCTTTTCTTATTTTCTTGCGTTAAAATCAAAGATGGAGCTACTTACTAATGACTAGCAATTCAGTTCTCAACCACCATTTTTTCTTTCTTAAACTGATGACTTTTGTTAACACCATTTGGCTCTTTTGATTCTAACATCAATTGACCAACATGTTTTCTTTTTGTGAGCAGTTCACACTCTCACTCAAAAATGTATCAACTTTTTAATTTTGATTTAAATTCATGAAGTTTGTCTTCAAGAAGTGGTCAGACCTGCGATTCCATGCTCAACTAATTCAAGTCTACACCTCCGTCTGAAATTCGGTAGTATGTGTATCATTCGTTTTTCTTAATCTAAATTCTTAAATTATTATTTTATTTATCTGCATTTTCCTTGCCTGCACATGTTCCGCGCCTTAAGTCGTGTATGTCAAAACTTGATTATAATGATAAATTTGAGAATGTCGTAATTTTCTTTAAACCTGATCAAAGTGGAGTGTGTGTGAAGTAAGTCATGAGCACTTGATTCCCCTTTTTTGGTAATTCCATCTCACAATGAAATACAGTTTGTGCCATAAAAATTAGCTTTTCCTGATCCATTTCTTGGAACCTGGCTTCCACTGTGTATACGCTTTTATTTAGACTTTCACACACCACATTTATTAGAAGAATGTTGGTGATAGAGGTGATTTTTAAACAAAGAAAATCTACCTTTTTTTTTTACAAAGCTTACTCCACAAGAGTTTTTTTTCTTAATTTTGCACCTGGTTAATTGATAATTTGGAAACATTTATGGTTTATGAAGGCCTGCGAATTATTGCTGCGCAGCAGCATTGGGTGCTCTCTAGTAGACATATAAATATGGCCACAGAAATTAACTTACTTAAATTTTGCTTTAATAGATTTATGGTCTACTTCTATACATCATAATTATTCTATTAATGTACATATATGGTGTCCCTAATAATGGAAATAAACCAACAAAAGATCGTGCCAGGAATTTAAATGAATTTTACTGCATAGGATCAGTAACGCAACAGTTTTTTTCATCATTTATCCAATGATTCATTTTCATAATTGAGAAATTGAAGACACCATGCAGTGTACAGGCATAAAATATGATGTACAGACCCCACATTGATGGGAAATTTCAGTATGCTAATTTATTTGGCTGTATTTACGTCTGTATTCATTTTCGGCTCCTCACTAAGAATATAATTTAGATTATATTATGAATCTGAAACGATGGAAGCACAGGGTTTAGGGGTTAGGGCATTTTTATCTCTTATTCAGGAGCCTACTAACACCATATTTCAGGCGTAAATCGTTTTATATCGATTAATTTCATATCAGCCTCATTTTTAACCCGCTTTTATTCGGATACTATATGCAGTGTAACCGAAAATAATGAAATATTTTTTAAATTGAAAATAGCTAGTGAGTCTTCAGAAAAATTGGGAAAGAATTTCATTTCAATAAGTTAATTAGAAACTGAAGAAATACTCATAAATCACTCTTTTAGTCATCGTAGTCTGCGAAAACAGGAATTCTTAAATAATTCGTTCGTTCTTCGATTTTTAACACGTGTATTGCAAGTTGCATTCACTTAAGATTTAGGCAAATTTCGTATCACAAACACGATGTATCTGAAGTTTTCAATTGTTGAACTTTTTATAAGCTTGAATTTTGAGGGTCCCAATTTCGAAATGAAAAATATCTTAAGATTAACAAGTTTTTGAAAAACTTTGATAAATTTTTTAACCAATTTTTAAATCGAAAAAACAGCAGACCAACAGTTAGCCTATCGTTCAGAATTGCTATTTCATTACGAATGTCCGCATAAACCAACAGAATGCCTAACTACAAACCAATCGTCACTGGTTAATTGATTTCACTTTTCAAACGGATACTCTAACATATAGCTTTTTATTCGCCGCAAATACGGATCTAATTGTACTCTTCCTCTTTCTTTCAAGATGATTCTCGTTGTGTGATGATATTGGATTGCCTAGTTTTTAAGAGTCGAAAATTGAAAATACCCAGTTCTGTTTCGATGACACTGGTCTGAACAAGCGGATGCGGCTAATGTACGCTTAAAACCTAGGTCAACGACCCCCGACTGTTTCGATTTCACAAACTTTTGAAACAAATGAATTTTGCTCGCATAGAAACCAGCAGCAGTTAATTCTCTGCCTCTTCTTCTTCGTTCGAAAAATTAAAGATTATTCAATCATTGACATAACGTTGAGGTTCAGGCACTTCGAAGAACAGTGGCCCTTCATAAATTGTTCTCTTCCAAAAGCTGAGTTGTTGGTTTGTTCGATCCAAAATAAAGCTGGCTTAACATTCGGTCATTTTTGCCGGAGCTAATTGTTAATTTTACTTTATAAGGCATGAAATAGAATTATTTTTGTAGTTGTCAACGAGGCAATTGTTAGCCAACGAAGAGTTAATATTGTAAGAAAATTTATGCCAAGAAAAGGTTAATCCGTAGGGGGAACGGGGACTAAGCCCTCCTAAAATAAGTGAAGCTTCGCTTGAAAAAATTCGAAAATTTATACACTGTTAAGAAAAACAGAAAATAATTTTATTCGTTTATTTTCGTTAGATGCAAAACTAGCTTGAGCCACCTGCCCCAGATTTTATTCTAGCTTTACCTCTGATCAAGTTTTTTTTTTATTCTAAATTTACTTGAAGGTGTTTCAATGTTGAATGTATTTTTAATTAGCGCATTTTTTCATTTTTTTATTTGCCATACCGAAGTTTAATTTTCAAACATTTTATTTTTCTTTCCCCATTTTTGAAATTCCAAAACCACTTCCAAGGTGAAAACCTTTATATGGATGTTGTCACCGATTAGTATCACTGAATGAAAGAAAAAAGTATGTCAAAGTCGTGGTTATTAGTTTTTCGTTACAAATTTGTAGTAGGCTATTATCTAAATTTCATTCTAAAAATGACAAAAAATCAAGTATCTACTGCTTAGTTTTCTTCCGTAAATTGAAACTTGTTCTGTATATAATGATTAAAGAAAAAATAAATAAAACTCTTACAAAAAAAAAAGGCATGTTTTAAATCTACGAGGAAATTCAAGGAAGACAAATTCCTCTTAGCTATATATATATTATACTTACTTACTGAATACCTACGCCGTTGATTGAATTATATTTGATAAATAATTAACCAACATTTGAGGAATTGATTCTTTGTTTATTTGTTATTGATGCAATCTGTTTTATGGACGTAGGCTGTACAGTATCCTCAAAATTCTGTATGAGAAATTACAAAATTGCCCACTCGATAATCTGTAGGTAAATGTGGGGTTAAAAAGCACCCTCATTTTAAAATTCGTAATTAAAACAAACCAAACCCCTTCGCTCCACCGAAGGAGCGGAACATTCATACTTCTACAGGAGAACCATTGATTTTGTATGTGTGTTCATGAGATTTTAGGTCGTTCAACTGTTCCTAGGAATTTTATATAAAATTTCTGCGTAACCAATACGTCAATTTTTTTATCTTTTCGTAATTTTTTGCACAAAAATTACTTATTTCAGTATTTCTTATCGTACATATCACGTGAAATTCACGAAAACCTGTTAAATGATAAAGAATCTCACGAATGCATCGAAAATTTATTATTTTGTTTTTTCCTCCAGCGTAGGAATTTGTCAAAAACACCTCCAATAAATGAGTTCCGAATACAGTTCTGCTTGTTATTGGTATCCTACCTATATTACGGACAATGTCGTGTTGCTTCCGTAGAATTTTAATAGGTAGCACAGACCACTGTCTTTACAATAATTTCAACAATAAGTATGGAATCTTCTTTCTTTATTTATTTATTTTTTTTTTTTTTTATTTTTTTTTTTTTTTATGCAACACATGAAACATTGCAAACCCAATCATTTCACCTTTTCTTAAATTATTGTCTTTTGTAAAGTTAGCCCTGCTCCTTTTTTTTTTGTATTTTTTTTTTTTTTTGTTTAATACAAATAATAAAAAAAAAAATTATTTTCTAATGTAAAACGTAAGCCTACCTATATGCGAAAATAGTAGCCTAATAGATTATCCATCTTAAACGAGTGATTATAAATCAAATATGTTGAAGACAGAGACTGTCTACAATGATGTAATCGAGTGACAAGAGTTTTACATACTTTCTCTGACGTCATGTAGTGTACAATGTGTACCTAAGTAAATAAAAGAGAGAATAAAAAAAAAGGTTCGCCCAATTACGCGTACAAGCAATGAAAAGGGAGTGATATATGCGAATTACCAACCGGAACAATAAAGACTTTGACACTTCATCGTTTTTTAACCATTATTATTATCAGTGCTTTTATTATTATTATTATTATTATATATTATATATTTAATATAAAAATTTACGCAAAGTTCTCTATTTAAACGTGTACCACGTACACAGGAAGAGTTCGTTCGTTTTAAACCGGTTAAAAAAATGTTGATGGTCTAATTGAAAAAATCAACAGTTTATCTGACTGTTGGTGGACTTGTCAAATTTAAATAAAATTGAAAGGAACAAAAAAAAAAAACAAACAACTATCGATTGTATAATTATATTTATGTAACGAATGTTATATGAATTTAGGTTATTGACCGTCTTAAATTATATATAATTATAGATTTTTTTTTTTTTTTTGTTTTTTAAATAAAATAAATAATCCAATTTTTATGTTTTTGGTTTGTTTCTGTTTCAGTAGTTCAAAATATGAGTAACCTACGAAAAATCTATTTGCTACTATGGAAAAATTACGTAATCCAGATGAGAACGCCAGTTCGAACGTTCATACAGTTCCTCATACCATTAATTATGTGTTTCATATTATTAGGCGTAAGATTTTTGGTAAAAAGCGAGGATATAAAAGATCCGATTTTCTTTGATAAGTTTACCTCGAAAGAATGTGCTTCAGCGTCTGTAATACCAATGAAGTAAGTAACTAACATTTTTAACTACTTTGTTTTCTCTTACCTATACTTGGTATTCTAATGAAGAATAAAAAATTTCAATTAATTTATAGACCATGGGTCGTCGCCTATTCGCCAGAAGATAATCAAAAAGTGCGAAATATTGTGAAGCATATGGAGGATTTCACCAAAAAAGTAACAGCCGAATCGAAAAACGTGTATACATGTGAGTCTGGATAATGTTTGGCTTTTTACATTCTTGCTTGACAAAGGGAAAAATAAAATTTTGCGGTGGTCCTCCCGCTGACTAGTAAATAGAATAAATTTTACACAGCTCTATTCAAGTATACACTACCAACCTCTATTTTTAGGCATCTATAATTTCTATGATTTGTTGAGAAAGTACATAGCCTACCTACACATATTTATGAAAACTGAATAAGGTAGTATAACCAGCGTGAATAAGAAGAAATTATTTGAACAAAATATGACGTTGGTTGGGTACTGCGCAGACTTAGACGGAACTAATTTTTTTTTTTTAATAGGTACTAAAATATAAGTCAACTATTTTTCTAAATTCATCGCATCCTTCCTCATATTGACTGTTTTCAAGGGTGGATTATTTTCGGACATACTGCATAAAATAATATTCTAAGAGGTGTTCAACAAGAAAAACTTGTTCTTAGATATGAAATATTAAAACACCGTATACGATATGTGTATGAAGTCTATTTTTGAAATTGTGATATCGATATCAAAAATTGCAAAATGTCAGAAGAATCGATCGAAATAGTTGATTAAACTTTTTTTGCATTTATTAGTCTACTGTAAAGTGAGGGGGTTTTGTGTCTTTTTTTCGTTTTCTTCACTATAGCCAACTAACAAATCAGTTTAATTTTTCCCATTACTTTTCTGAAGGATGTAAAATATAATTTTCTTCAACGTTCCAAAGAACATTCAATTTCACCAAGTGGCATGGATATCAATGCAGCATAGATAGCCTACTTTCATCGTAAGATTCCAAAATTTTTACCTTGATTAGTGACATTGCATTTTTGTATCCCACAAGTTACATTTTTCAGAACAAATCAATTGGCGAATGCTTAATGAATTTATTATCTTCGCTGGTAATGATGATAAAAATTATCTCAGTTAATTTACAAACCCTCCTCAGCACATAAATAGATTTCATATAATAAATGCTACTTATTGTGGTTTCACTGAGGCAAAATATGGTATATATTTTTTAATATTTCAGTTTTTTAATATTCGGTTTGATTTTTTTTTTTTTTTTTGAATGATATTCCTTTTTTATTGTTTGTTACAAATCCTAATGCTCTTTTAAATCTTAAATGAATGCAAATTTAAAAAATCGATTTCAATTCTGACCCAGAGTATTGCTACGTGTTTCTCACGCAGGTATGATGCTCTCTACAGTATTTTCGCTTCATATACAGACTTACGTATTTATATTTTCTTGAAAATATTACAATCTTAGATTTTGTGATACCTATTGGAATGAAGCCCAACCTCGCTCATCCAATTTTCTATTTCACTGATATCAACAGCACATTTATATTTCACTGAAAATGACTAATGGATGGCACGCATAAAAATGGTAAATCCTAGATACTTATTCACCATAAGTAAAAGTAAACACTTCATTTTGTTCGCATAATTATGCTTCTGTTTGGTAGACTATTCGGTATATATCGTAAATACTGAAAAATTCCAGTAAATACCTACTAATAGTAAGTAGGTACCTATTTACCTGATGTCTTGAGCGATAATAACTTTTTTTCGGCTAAGAAACCTATAAACGTGTTGAAACTTGTCATATTCACCGATTTTCGACAGTCTCTAAAGACATCAAAAGGTAACCCAAGTAAGTCTGTGTAGCTTTAAAAAAACGAACTGTAAACCCAACCTCCGCCCCTACAAAAAAGAGAATGAGCAAAAAATCAAATTGTACTCTTGCTACGTCATTGCAGAACTTCTACGTGAACGCGTAGTGCATACTTTGTTCTTTTTGCCTACGAAACCCATTATTCACTTGAAAAATCTCCAGTAGTTAATCGTTGTTACTTACTATGGGGTTCACGTCTACAACTTTATAGTGAGCATTGTTCCATTATCAGTCACTTTAATTATCCAGCTCTCGAGGCAAACATGAAAAATTCACCAGTGACCAGGTAAACACCAACTGCGCCACTCTCTCAAAATTTGAAAATGAAACGGGCCAAAATAAGTGACCCTTTTGCGCCAATGTTGTTTCCTAAGAAAAAAACCCAAACGCGCCAATCTTAATTCCGGCAGAAATAGTTTTAAATTTTGAGCAGGAAGTCCACAAAGCAGTTGGAGAATTTTTTTCCAAAATAATATAAAATTAAGCACTAATTGTACTTTTCATCTTGAGCAATCACTTTTTTGAGAGCTTCGTGCATTAGGTGTGAGACATGAACACTTCAGCAACATGGACAAGAGTAAATACATGAAAAAATTTTTTGATCTTCTATATCTAGAAACATTTTTGGATTTACTATTTTCATTACCAGCAGATGGACGAATGGGAGATTTTTATGTTGAACCTCAAAGTTTACTCCCTCCAGATTTATGGATGAGCTATCCCTGTGCAGATACGCCATGTACTACGAACGGACCAGAAATATATCACAGACATCTAAAAACCACTTACAACAGCTTTTGTGTTCCAATATTTTCTCACTTGAAGGATTGGCGCATTTATATATTAAATTATTGGCGCAATTTGATCCTTGTTAAAATGTATGATTTGGCCTAAATGTAACACAAGTACCTAGCATCCGGTTGGCGCGTTTGTTCTGTAGCCCAACCGATACATTTTTTGTTCACTATCCTATCCTAATGCACGCACAATCCCTTGTGCGTTCTTCGATTAGGTACTGGTCAAAAGTATCACATTCTGTACAAAAGTGCCAAAATAGTTATTTGTGATACAAGTGTATAAAGTAGGTGATTTTGATCCGAGTGTCATGTAAATCACACGACCTTCTATATACACGTGTGTCACACGCTAATTTTTGCAACAACCCCTTCCCTTGAAAACAAAAAAAAAAAATTGAGATAAATAAATATTTTTTCAAATGGGAAATATACGAGTGTAAACTATCCCCTTTCTTTCAACCAAAAATTGTGACTTAGTGACTATGATGCTGGCCTGCGAATGTAGATGTCTGAGATACAAATCCCCATAGCAGAGAAACTTTTACAAAAAAAAAAAATATATATATACTAGACTATGTTCAGTAGTAAGTAGTTGGTATAAGTGTATAAACAGGTGTTGGAAATTTCGTCTAGAATCGATAGAATTTCAAATACCTAATACATAATTATGTACTGCGAATTGCGTTCGTTATCTGATTTCAAGAATTTTGTACCATAACGAAAATGTCAAAAAACCCTAATTTGAAAACGAATATGCCAATTTGATCCATCTTTAAACTTGGCTGAGATATACAATCTAAGTATATACACACCAAATTTTGTTCCAATCCGTACAGAATCATGTTTCACCCCCATTGTCTTCAGATTTAAAATTTAAATGGCCACCATTTTGAAATTAAAAAGCCGATTTGGCCCATCTTTGAACTTGACCGAGATACAAACTCAAAAGTAGGTAGGTACGAACTAAATTTCACCCCAATCTGTGCAGAAATACGCCCTCCAGTTTGTTGACAAATTTTGTTATATCCCATGTTATTATATATTATATATTTTTAAATGTTTTGAGGAGATGGTATTTTTGAAGTCTCAGGACCATGAACCGAAAAACTATCTAGTGAAATTTGCCCGAAATGATCATAGCATCCCGCCTTCGGCAATAGGTAGATTCTATAAAATCTACCTAAACACCCGTCAATGAAATGAAATTAAAGCATAAATATTAGACATTTCTCTAGTGCTTCCAAAGTATGGAGAAAGGTTAGAGGTTTTTTTTTTTTTTTTTTTTTTTTTTTTTTTTTTTTTTTTTTTTTTAATATGCAAAAAACAATTTTCAGTCTTTGTTGTCCTACAGTAGATAGTTTGATAAGGAAGTACTTGTTGCTGTTGTTGTTGTTTTTTGTTGTTTTTTTTGTCGCTGAATGTCGACTTTGAAAAAGGTTGAGAGGGGACAATTCGTAAAATCATTGCGAAAAAACGTCAAGAATTATGCAACGTGGCGAATGTGGATGTTAAAAAGGGTACAGATCGAGAGTAAAATGTGTAAAAACGTTACACAAAAGCATCACAAAATAAGCAACGTTGACTATTTATTTAACTTATTTGTTAATTTGACGTTGAAATCGTGTCCTAAAATAGTAAAACGCCTCATCAAGTATGCCAGATGTACGGTAATTTTTACATTAGAAAACAGGTATTTTGCATTGGAAAAACCCAAAATTATGGTACGCTTACATCTTTGCCCCTCGTACAAGTAAATCTTTGATATGGCTCTGAAAAAATGTGATATATCGCAGATGTATATTCACTGTCTTGCTTTCAGACAGACTTGTCATGAGGTTGTCCATGCTAAAGCTTGGCTTCTTTAATGCGGCTATGCTTTTGGTAGTTGGTCTCCTTTAACAAGAGAAACTACACTCATTTTTATTTATACTACCCGAATATGTTGTATGAGACAAGCTAATCCAAAATAGAATTGGAATTTCACTTCAGAAATGTAAATTATGGAAACACTGCTTTTCCTACCTCTGTGAATGTAGTTACACGCAAATGTATACATTGTGATTGCAAAGTGCACACATAGATTACCATACCTAATCTATGTCAGCAACATTGGCATTTAACTGCGCACGGGCCGGGGTGAACCAGGCCTATCCTGAAATGCCCATGGCCCGGATCTGAAAATTTTTCAAAATTTAGCTTAAATCAAATACCACGAATTGAAAACGTAAATTTAGTCCAACGAGAGGATCTGGAATTAATTTAATGAGACTTGGTTCGATATTTGTATATGCGCATAGAACAGCTGATTTTCATAATTTTTGCATCAATTATTCGGATCTTTAATTTTTCTACTTTTTAAAGATAGTTATCATGAATAGAACAAGAATTTCTGAGACGTAAGTATCTTTTATAAATTGGTAATTTTTTTTAATTTTTTTTGTTTCTTGAAGGCCAAAGATAGGCGTATAGTTCAAGGAAACGATTTTCGCCGCGTCCTTTAAATACGGCGGTTGGTCTTCCGAGTTGAAATTTATTTCAGTAGCCTACAGAACCACCATTTTCATGTTCTACGAAAAACTTTATTGAAAATTTTCATTTTTGTTTTCTGCTAAACTTAGCCAGGATACAAAAATTTTTGCAACAAAGTCTTGTAAAAAATCTAATTATTAAATTGAGGTATAAGGCTCCTCGAACGAAAAATCTTGGAATTGGTAGGATAATTTTCAACACAGGACCTCCCGAAAAAAGCCAATTATGTCAGAATAGTATTTTAAACCTGCACATTATGTCAGTAAAGAGAAAAAAAAATTCAAGACGTACAATACCCTATGAATTAAGCAGAAGGTCACCTTGGATTTGATAAAATATACGTACATTCATACATAAGTACATACATACATACATACATACATACATACATACATACATATATATAAATATATGTAGGTATATAATTATATATATATTTTAAATATTGTTCTACTAAATGGGCATAAAAAATTTAGCACTTATTGGAAAATATGTTTACAATAAATTTGATCGTAAAAAATAAATTTTTTATTGCGAGATTTTTCACGTTCTTCTAAGAAAATTTCCGATTTTAATTTCGGCCATACTGTAAAGTTTGTTTTTGAAACCATGATGCATCTTTTCGTGGTAATCGTCAAATAGGTAGCTAAATTAATTTTCTTACATAAAATGTAAATTTGGATTAAAAAATTTTCAGAATCACAACAAGGAAAAAAATTTGTGGAGAAACTTACAAAACACCAACCTGTGTTTTTATTATCTTGAAAATTCCTCTGTCCTTCAAAAGACCCTGAAAGGATGAAGCCTGCATTGGAACTTTTTTTTAAACTATAAAATTTATTTGTCAGCATTCCGGCAACGGCAAACTCAAAGTGTGTTTTCTCAGTTGAGCCAAAATACGAGAATCAAACCCATTGAAAAAAACATCGTTAAAAATTTTCCAATCTTTGATTTTCTCACTGTGACGTACAAATGTTTGGCGGTATTTTTCATTGATTGTAGCTATTTGGTCGAACTGAGGTGACTTACATCATAGTTATGTTTGATACGGAATGTTTAGTGAAAATGAATTTTCATCGGTATGCTTTAAAACGATTGTGTGAAACATAGCGCACTCAACATGACACGTACGACCAGAGGTGGAAAGTGATCCAATAACTCTTCTGCTTTTCGATTTTGCTTTTGACGTTGAAAAATAAAACTTCTGCATTTTGCTCTTTGCTTTTTGCTGTTTCAAAATTTATTTCACTTTCCACTTTCGCTTTTCACTTTTTAAACATTTATTTCGTTTTTCACTTCCCAAATTCAAAAACTTTTAAAGAGGAATAAAAGTAAACAATAATAGAAAATTAGAAAATGAGCTGGAGAACTGGACTATTGAAGATTCAACAACGACAACAACAACAAATCTCTACTTTTTTTTTTAAATTCTGAATTTGGATTCTTTAGTTTCTTTTTTGCTTTCAGGGTCATCAGGACCATGAGAGGAAATTTCAGTTTTGTTTCCCACCTTGGAAAATAAAATTTTGGCTTTTTGCTTTTCGCTTTTTCAATGTGTATATTTCACTTTCCACTTTTGCTTTTTACTTTTTCAAAATTTATTTCGCTTTCCACTTCTACTTTTCGCTTCCCAAATTTAAAAACTTTTCTCTTTTCAATTTCTCTCCACCTTTGCCTATAATACACTTACAGTGGCGTTAAATAAAACAAGCCCAATAGTCTACCTTTGTACTACATTTTTTTCTCCAATGAGAAAAGCCGACGTAGTAAAAGTAAAGTAACGAGGCTACGATTGGTCAATTTTACGTTTTTTTTTTTTTTTTTTTTTTTTTTTTTTAAATGTGTCTATCATTTTTGAATGATGAAATTTAAATTCTGCCATAGCACCATTCTGTAAACTGCGCTATGGACTACACAAAGAATATTTTATCAATTTTTTTTTTTTTGGACAATGTTTTTCAGTGATATTTTCAGAGTTACGCTTAAAATTTGAAGTATGTGGTGCATTCATGACATAAATTGTGGGATCTTTCGAGCAGATACAGGGGGTTGGTCCATGGTATGCCACTTCGGCGATGATGATGGTGGTGGGGTCGACACGGGTGGGGCAAAGCCCCAACTCTTGGAGACCACCCTGCCATCGCCAACATACAAAATAGCATTTTTTGGCCAAGGCCTCCCCTCGCATCGTCCGAAAGATTCCTCTACCGGTAATGTGCTGGCCTGTACTTTAATCACCGTCTTCACATCAAAAACAGAAATAATTTAAACCAATTGGACACTCATCGTTTGCTCCCATTGCTGGATGGTCGAATGAATACAGAGTACACTATTCTGTTTGCACGTTATTAGCCGCGAAAACTAAATTGTTTTTTATTGGTTTGTCGTGAGTTTTAAAGCTATAATAAACGGGTGAGGAACTCTGAATACTTTTTTGATAACAGTCTGTTCTATTTGGAAAAGTTTCGAAAAAGTTGTATGAAAAGACTGATTTTTTTTATCAGGCTAGAAGTACAAAATAACTTCATTTCTCAAAAACAACAAAACTCCCTTAGACGCTGACCCAACTTTCGAGGTCTAAATTTAGGGTGGGTGCACTAGGTACACTATATTCGGTCCCCCACATAAACAGGACCTTCGCAAAAATGAATTATTCAAATAACTTTAAGAAAGACGTTACGTCATTAGGACTGTTGAAAATGTCAATATTGTTAATGGTTTTCATGTAGTACTTAGGAAATTGAAATTGACAATTTATAACTTTCTTGGCCACATAATTGTGAATTATCGTTTTTCCTTTCCCATGTGCCTACAACCGGGGTGTGACGTCACTTCTATTTCAAATTGAACGATGTATAATTAATAATTATAATACGAATAACAAGAATTTAAAATATCTTCGATGATTTTGGAAATCACTATATAGCTACTTTCAGGAATAAATATGAAAAAAATATTTTTTTATGTGAGTGAGGGTTGTATTAGGTCCCCACTTAATTTTTCACCCAGACCCTCACAAAGTTAAAGCCAAGTCTGCGACTGTGTAAGGTTCTGATAAAATGTTCTCTCCTAAACATAAGATAGGTACTTACCAACTGCTTATAGTATCACATGGGTTTTTTTTATTGAAAAAGTTCTTTGAGTTCTTCTTTTTGAGAGTATACATTTTTGGATTTTTATCTTTTAGCGAGGTTTTCACAAGGGTTCTTTTCGAGCTACGATCTCGATTTTTTAGAGGTTGGGTGTAAAAAAGCTGGCTGTTTACAATCAGGATTTTATAATGTTAAAAATTTAACATAGTGTAAGTTTTAGATTGTACAATCTCGCTTTTTTTAGAGGCTGATTGTAGTTTGTAAAAAAGCCCAATGAAAACGTAGCTATTCGCAAAGCTTACTCAAAACCAAAATCACAGGATTGAACTAAAAATTCACTTTCGACAGAACTTGATGAGAACCTAGAACTCGAGTGCAGCACATTTCTACCATGTCGAATATTGCCATAACTTGACTAGAAATTCAGTGTACTTTCCCATTTTGATGGGGCAGAAGATACAACTGAGCTATCAATATCGAAAATTTTTTATAATAAAACTGTAAAATTTCAAGTGAATTAAAGACTCTATACTCTACGACCTTCTCAACAGAGGTATCCACACTTTTCAATCAGCACAAAGATAGCTCATGAGTGTTTTCTTTGGTACCTATTCCGTCATCAAATTAGGTGCTCAGTCTGTCAATTTGAAAATGTTTTTGGTGCAGGTTTGAAAAAATGTTGACCTATTCACGCGTGAAATTTAATTCAAATCTTAAAAGTAAAAAATTTTTGGATCCCGAATTCGGTTACAATCGAAAATTTCGTTTTGTCCCTTCCAGCTGCTAAAGAATTCGCAAATAATTTTTCGCCGAATTTTTATGAAAGAATAAAACCGAAACCTAAGTACTCATTATTAGCTGAAGCTGAAATTAATTCCAAAATTATGTTTACGGTTGGTGGAAAATTTGTAGACATCATATGCACACACATTCATCCAGATATACGTATTTAATAAATTTTTAGAATATCGATGCTACGTCGTTATTTCTGGAACGAATTTCACGCAATTTAATTCCTACGGCTTCCTCGACGTATCTACCAAAATTAGGCCATGTGCTGATAGCCTAAGATAATGTTTGTTTGTCAGGGCTAGTGTCATGTCCGGACTAAATGTTAGCAATTATAGCGACATCACGACATGAAACCTTGTACATGCAATATAATCATAGTTCGTTGTATCTGTCATCAAATAGCAGTCGATAGAGATCTCGTAGAAATCGGTCCCAAGAATGAAAATTCATTGCACTCGTCTCTGTATTCGTTTCAACCGTATTTTTCATTTGTTAAACGCTGTCTTTTTGCTTAATAACTAGAAAATTTAATAAGTACCTATATGGGACAAAAAGAAAAAAAACAAAAAAAAACAAAGTCGACTACTACAGACACAAATAACATTACCGTCGGCGTGGCGTATGTAAATATCATATTATAAATGTAGAGGGAATTTCAAACTACTTTCCTTTTCCAGCCAATTTCTTATGCAATACGTGACTAGATATTCATGTATTTTTGTTACTTATTCGTCATTACGTGCTGAAGTGCGATTATAATTATCCAATCTGAATATTGTTGAGCAAATGCGAATTTTTTGAGAAAAAAATTTTACCTTTTAATATTGCAATATTGTTTCGTAGGTAGGATACCGTATTATGTAAACAGATTTATTGCAAAAAAAAAAAAAGAAAAAAAAAAGAAAAAAGAATAGATCACGAAATAGTTCTTAAATGTAAATATTTCATCCATAATTTTGAAATAATAATATGACCGAAAATAAATTTATAGTTTTAAATGAAAAAAAAAAAACATGTTGTTCCGTCGTATTTAGGCAGACAAATATATTTGCTAACCTAAATACTCCGCAACAATTAACGGAGAATATTTCTTCTAAATATTCACCGTTACCTCCGTTTAGTAACCCAATTAATAGGGCTAACAGTTATGCAGACGTTCAACTAATCAGCATAACTGTCAGCACTATTTTGGAATGTACCAGAGGTACCTTTTGTGAAATGTAAACAATATTAGGTTCAAAAAGAAGTCACTTGGTAAATCGATTTACACCAAAACTTCACTTGACTTACTGAAGAGCTTCAGAGTAGTTCTACTACCTCCAAACTCTTAAGTCTGTCGGTGTTCCTACACACCACCAAGTTAGTCATCCACCCTATGATGAGGTGAGACAACATTAGG
This sequence comes from Ericerus pela, assembly GCA_011428145.1. NCBI lineage: Eukaryota > Metazoa > Arthropoda > Insecta > Hemiptera > Coccidae > Ericerus > Ericerus pela. Next base: position 3,447,080 of record WOFM01000549.1, on the reverse strand, counting down.
TATAGTATTAGTATATAGAATTATTACGTACGTTCATCCGCGAAGTAAGCGAAGTTATTAAGTATAAGTATTTTATTATGACGAAGTGATTATTGAAATATGTTGTGACGTTTAATATCGAATTAAATATTGTCTCGTAAAGCACGTATTTATTTTGTGTGTTTGTTCGCAACTATTCGGGATAACAAACACAACACATGTATAGTGTGAAATGTTAAAAAATTGAAATTCAATGCACTTTTTCGTTTTTATGTAGAAAAATCGATAAAACGTTTTAAACGTACGAGAAGCTTAAACTGAACTTCCTCCATCCCATAAAAATTAGTACATTGACATCCTTATTTGTATTTTCACCTTTAATACGTACCTACATTCATTCAAAATTTTTTTTAATTTCTTCAACAGTAATAAAATTTTAAGCTAAAAATAACCAGTTAAATTTAAAAAGCTTACCTAACACTTAATAACAGGTCAATTGAAAGGTACAAAATTTTTCCATAAATATTACCTACTATACTTACTTAATTAGATTACTGTGGGTAATAAAAAAGATTAATTTCTGAGAAAAAAAAGGAAAAAGATTTGAAGTAACCACGAAAATCGAATACAGTAAGCTATAAGTACTTATCTCAGTTAACCTACATAAAAATAAAAAAAAATAAAATAAATAATCAATTATAAAGATCATAATGTATGTTAGGTATTGGTTAAATAAATATCTAATCGAAATTTTTTTTTTTTTTTCGCTGAATAATAGGTACTACGCGAATTTGACTTTAATTCTCATGTGTCTTATCGTATATTACTAACTGATACCTATGTACTTACTAATAATTATACCTACTTACACGAGTACTAGATACCTCTTTTATTTTAAATTATGTTATTACAAGGATAATAATCAAACATAATACACAAAAAAATGTTCATTTGTTAGGTAGATAGGTACTATCTACAGTTTTAAAAACGGATGTTTATATAATACGAAAAATTAGGAATACGTATTCGTAGTTATAGTGTAATTGTCCTCATTGGTTTCTGAATCAATATTACGAATAAACACTCACATAAATCATCATGTTGGTTCTCATTAGGCTTCGTAATACCTACATTTTAGTTCTTTTTATCCTTAGCCAATAAAAATCATTCGTCAGACTTTCAGTTTGCGATGATGAAATGAGTACATTATAAAACTGGACGAATATTTTGAGAAGAAAAGTAGACTACCCATAGATAATTGTTTTTCCGAAACACTTGTTCTAAAAGTAACTGATTAATAATAGCTCAAAGTGAATTCTTATCAGCTTATTTCCATAGTCGGTATAATGAGGTCCATAACTCCCAATGCCAAACGAGACTAATGAAACTTATTATCCCCGCTACATATTTTAGTCTAGATAAAATTTTACTACTGTTATTGCAAGTGTTGCAAAAAATAGTGCACACAACGAGGAAGGAAGTGAGAAATTATCGCAGAGTGCGGTGTTGTAACCACTTAGTGTTTTAAATAAAATAGAGGAAGCATATGAAACGAATAGGGGCACCACTTTCAATCCTCGCCTCCTACGGTTCTTACTGACAATTTTCAATCTGATTTTTATCTACGAAGTTCGTATCGATTGTGATTTTTAAATTAATAATTAGGATATTTACTCATTCATTTAATTAAATTATTAGAAAAAATTCACAAGTTTCACACTTTGTAAAAACGAGAGGGGGCCACTGAAAATGAATAATAATAAAAAAAATTCAGTATTATTCATTTTTCATTTTCTTTCAATGTCGTATTTGCTCCATAAACAACGAAACAACGTTGCCAACTCCACTTGATTTTTTATTACCATTTTCTCCTTCCACTTTTTTTTTACCATTGTTATCTACCCCTTCTTTTACTCTTCATGCATAAAATATTGGTAAAAATTGGGAGGGGGATACTTTTTCGCAAATTGACTTGAGAAGCATTTTCTATACTAAAAAAAAAATTATGATTTTTGCCCGTAGGTCGGAATAAAGCGCAAGCAAATTCGAATTTCCTTCCAAAAGAGTGGGGAAAATAGTTTTAAAAGTGGTGCCATTTTTCTGTAATAGTGTTTAGATGAGCGAGTGTCCTTTATTATATTTTATATTCTGTAGCTGCAACACCCACTCAAAACCTCATGTTTTGATTACTTTTTTCGCACGTCTCAAACTCTCAATGACTTTTCGGATGGCTTCAATATTTTCCCACATATAGTTTCATTATCAATGGACAAGGTTTGTGTTCGCAAAGAATAATTTTCTTTTTTTTGGCAAAGGAGCTGTTGAAAAAAATAGTGAGTGACACTCGTGTAAAGTATGTGATTGCTAATTCTGTGATTTGCAACACTTGACTTTGGCTGGTGACACTCTTACCAAAATCACTTTATGCACTTGTATTGCAAATAACCATGAACTTGTTTTTTTTTTTTTTTTGCCTCTCTTTCTCTCTTAGACAGTTTTCAAGACAGAGAAAAAAGTTCTAGTTTTCACATTTGTTGTTGATTTTCATCAATTTTCCATGTAATTTTGTACTAAGTATTTCATTGCCTACAAAGCCTAGGGTGCACTATGATAGTCAATTATGAAAGCAAATTATCACAATGTGGATTTCACGTTTACACCATGTATTAAATACAATAGAAAAGGCACGCTCATATAAACCCCATTACAAGAAATGTCACCACTTTGAAGTAATTGTCCCCATTCCTACAGAGCCAAATTCAAATTTAATTTCCCAAATCCAATTCAATATCAATTTATATATTAATTAGAAAACAACAGCTTTCGATTTCATTTTGAGTTTTTAGCCTTCCATCAACTGTGAGAGATTACTCATGGGTACCTAAGAAAGCTAATTACTGTATATTTAATGAACAGCATGTCAAAACTTCTCACCCTAATTTGAGGATCACCGCACGATTTTTAGACGTTATTTTCCGTCACGTTTTTACAGATCTTTTTATAAAAGTCTCAATTTTATTTTTCGTATTTAGTCGAAGCCTATCCGGACGACAAGAGCATCGTGAAGAAAATGAACGAAGGTTTTTCCAAAGACACGATGCTGGCTGGCTTTTCGTTCGATACATCAGACTTTGGTAATGGTTCAACGCCAATGAAGTTACGGGTGAGCTTTTTTCAGCTTTCATTGCCCACCCAATCTTACTTGTGTATCCTCTTACAGGCTAAACGAAAACAACGAATAATATAATTACGTTACAGGTAAAAATCAGATTTCCTGGTTTATCACGATATCCTGACCTCAACTCGACCACCTTGGACACACAAGCTCCCAACTGGAAAACTCATCTCCCATTTCCACTGTACGCACCTTTTGGACCTCGGGACGCACATACGAAATTCGCCGGTCAACCAGGTAATAATTTTAATACCTATTGATGAATATTTTTAGCCTTTAGTCTAGAAAAAAGAGAAAGGCCCTGATATAGGTAAGGGGAGGGTGGAGGAGATAGAGAAATTGTAAGACTGCGGCTGTTTCCTCAATATCACAAACGCTAAATCCTAATATGGTACTGGTTTTCATATTTATTTCCTTATTTTGACAGAACTCTGTCTTTTTGAGTGGGTAAGTAATTTAAGTTCTATGCATTATAGCTACGGTAATATTGCTGTAGTAATTCCTCTGGAAAAAGTTTATTTTGAAGAATTTTTAAAAGTTTATTTTCAACTGAGAGAACTAATATGTTTGTCAAATTAGAGGAAACATATTCTTTTAAATTATTATTAAAATGATATAATAATGTTAAATTCCCATTTCCAAATTGTGTTATTGTGGAATACCTTACATCGTGGAAAGTATACCAAAAACAGAAGGTGTTCAACAAAACAATTTGCGTGTTTATGCCAAAATACCTAAAAGGTATAGGGGAGCCAAGACCTTTGCAAACACTGGCGATTTAGCCTAAGATTTTCTGGTCTTATATACCCGGCTCCCTACACACACACATACACAATTATGTAATATTTACATAAGTATAGTATAGATTATTCATCGTATTTTACGGTTGCTATGGCAATGGTAAAATACGGACAATGCATCTTTGTATTGGTTCGTGACATCGCCGAGATCGTTATCTATCGATTTGTCACAAACCGAGATTTTTAACTTGTCTATCTGCAAAAATAGACAAGTACAAACAAACAAACATTCTGTTTTGGTTTAACGTGCAAGGCATGAATATTGGTCACCAAAGGTGACGACTGTCGTTGATAGGCCGAGCATATTTCCTCATACGAGTAATCTTCTAATCCCCACAATTATCTTTTGTTTTTTGATTTTTTAATGTCTTTTTTTAGTTTTTTTTGTTTTTTGTTTTTTTTGTTTTTGTTTTAGTTTTTTGTCTTTTTTTTTTCTTGGTTTTTGTTAAGACAGATTCATGAGTCAGGTCAGTGCTATTAAGAATCAACAAAATGAAGTATTAGTGGAAAAGTAATAAAGAACAACTGATGAAATGTTTGTTTCTAAACAATCTTTAAATGGTTGGTACTAAATTGGTCAGAATTATTTACAATCCAAGAATTCCTCTGACTACCTTGACACAAAAATTTCAAAAGTTATCAACTGTTCGGATTGTATCCAAGTTGTTGGCCTGTGGGCAACATTTTAATATTTTGGTGTAGGTACCTGACTTGTAATATTGATTTCATTGTAATTTTATTTCAACAGTCATCTTTGCCCGGATCTTTATCTTCACTAATTTGTTTGATACCAAAAGGAAGAGGATCGGGGATGTGTTATGAGGTAAACGCGCCATCTATGCCAACCCCCCATCTTTGGCCACATTTGTATAACAACGCTTGAAACTAAGGAATAATGATGATGAAAAATATAGAAACAATTGCAATGTGAAACCTAACCATGTGGGATTAATAAAAACGTATGACTACAGTTATATTTTTTCAAATACAAAACATAAAAAAAGTATCTTGTGTGATATATCTCAGTTTATGTTTTTGTAAATAAAATGTGTAAGAACTGGACTCAGTTGAAATACGTTTTAGCTGATAGTTAAACAAATTTGATAAGGTAAGATATTATATCGATAATTTATAATTTTCTATGCTGGAATATCAATAAAATGATGAAAAAATTTGGAAATTTCACGAATTAATAAGGGTGAGCAAGTTTGGAAAGCTAAATATCAAGAATTTCTATAATGGCCAAAGATGTTAATATAGTGGGTTTGGTACATTTATGGCCATATTTTTTAGAGGTGTTTTGAAGATTTAGATAATTATGTTGATATTATATGATTTTTCATGCTGGAAAATGATTGATATGATGAACAAATGTGAAAATTTTATAAATTAACACTGACCAAAGATGGAAAGCTAAATATTAAAATTTCCATTTTAGACCTCTAGTGGCCAAAGATGTTAACAGTGGATTTGCAATCGTTGGCCATAACATTTTATGAAGATGTTTTCTGAATCTAGGCTTAATTTTGAGAAATTTTGTAAATTTCTTATATTGATTATTGGTGCTCCTTGCTTGGTCGCGTGTAAGGCTACTTTGTATCTTAATTAGGTTTATGCCTCTATTTTTTCTTCCAAAACATAGAATTCTCTGATATGGCCAAAGATGAAATTTATATTTTCATCAATATAATTTCTTATAAAATTGTATAAGAATCGGTTATTTTCCATATTTGGGATACCTAGACTATGGAGAAAAAAAAATTTGACTACTATTCGAATCGATCGTTTTCAATTTTTTAAACGAATTTCAAAGTTGAAAAATCTCTTAAAGGTAGCCAAACATGGCGGGTTTACCTTACGTGTGTAGGCTAGGAATAGTATCGAAGTTGAGTGTTCTCAAAATTATGATACGGCGGATGATGATGAACGAACAAAATTAAAATGCACATCATCGACTGCATACAATTCTGCGTTATTTCTCAATTTATTGTGCGCAAGGTTATCCACTGTAAGGTGATCTCGACCAGTGTAATACACAGTGGAAGGGAGGAATGCCTCTTGTACGTACATTACAAATATTGCATAACTATGTACCTACATCGTACGCATATTATATGGTATTCAGGTTGAAAAGATCTTGGCAGCGGTGCACGTATTAATTATGTATGTGATTGAAGACTGATAATGTTTAACAATATTAATATCGTCTCGCGAACGAATCTTTCGGCACTACAAGGCGCGTGTAAATCTTCTGTCATTCACAGTCGATTTGTTTTCCAGTCAGTGCCGCGGGTCGCTACGATGAATACTGAATTTATGGCATATTTAGTAAAAGTGAAAATAAAGTAAACAGCGATTTTCAAATGTGAAGGAGAGTCGACATAATGAACTCGCAATAGGATTGAGAAATCAATGTCCCTTACCGTCGGCAAAAATGATAACGAAGTGATGGGTCAATAATTTTGTTTTTATTTTGTAAAATATGCTTTGAAATTACTATTAGGCTTCTACCGGAACACAGATGGATCATGAGCGGTATTTTGAAGAGACAATTTTGGAATTTTCATTACTTAGATAATATAGTGATGGGTAGTTCGTTCACGAGTTAGTGCTTTTGAACGAATCCTAAAAGTGAACTAATCGATCATTTAGTTCACTTCTAAATGAACTAGTTCATTAGTTCTTTTTTTTTTTTTTTGAGAGTTCTCAGTTCTTATCAGTCTACTCTACTCGATCTGTTGATCGAACTGAAGCTGAAGTAAGTAGCAGTCGATGAGTGAGTCAAACAATTAACCAATAGTTCTAGCATGAATTTATGAATACGAGTCGATCATAATATCATATAATAAAACAGTTGACTTAAATGATATGAGCCAATCATGAATCAGCTGATTGAAGTGATCGAGTTGAAAAATTTACTGAACTACTGAAATAATTGAACTAGTTCAGTGAACTATAGAGATGTGTCGGTTGACAGAGAACTAATTCATTTGAACTAATCTTTTGAAAGACCTAAATGAACAAGACCGAAAGATGAGAATGAACTAGTTCACTTTGAACTAAAAGATATTATCAAATCAAAGTTATATTGTATAGACCTACAAGCTACTTCACTCTTATACGTCACAGCATTGTTGTTAATCACTGGATGAGTGGAATTTCTTATCAATCAACAAAAAATGAAACGAAATAGTAAGCATTTTTGGGGAATGAAAGCGCTTTCTATGTCTGAAAGTAACTACGTATAGAAAATGTACACAAATTGCTCTCCATATGAAATAATACATACTCAAAGGTTTGATTCATGCAGCTCATTTTGTTCATTTTGAACTAGTTCACTGAACTAGTTCATTCAAAAGACCAAGACCTGTTGAACTAAATCCACCAAATGAACTAAAATGCACATCTCTAGTGAACAAGTTCACTTTGGTGAAGCAGACTCAATGAACTAAATCCGCAAAATAAACTAAAATTCCCATCTCTACTTAGATAGGTACTTGTGGGTGTGCGTATTGGTGAATACACAGCACCACACAAATACCAAAGAAGGTTACTGCGTGTTCTACAATGTATGTGTGTGTGGGCCGAGCCCCAGTAAACAATTTAGTTACATAGACAAAATACATAGCCGTGAGCGCAAAAAGGTAGTTCGTGGATGTAATCCACTGGCCCGCTAGGTGGTCGACGAGTGTGTAATACATACTCGTTTGTCAACGACCACCTGTCGCCACAGCACTTAATACTGTTCTCTTTAAACAACGTCTTTTCATTACTTCTAAAAAATAATATAAATTTTATTCAATTTTTATGCACAGAAAATCGATTTAATTTGCTAAAATAGCATAATACAATGCTGTATAAAATTTTTTTCTCCATTTATTTATTTACCTGTATTTTCCACTGTTTTTTTATGCTTCAGCGGGGAAAATTTTTATCCATCACTACATCAGAAAAAATTCAGAGAAGGGAATACAAAAAGAATGTATGGATTCAAATAAAATCTCTGCTTCTTTTCTTTGCGTTGATTATTGAAAAAAAAAACAACAAAACAGTAGGTTGCTATTAAAATTGAATGCCCATTGACATATTTTTTCTGTGTTTCTGGGCATTGTATTTCGGTTTCCATTTTGAGGATGAATTGTTTCTCCACTGATCCACATACCTTTTCCCTCCCCAATAACAAAAGAATGTAAGGATTTCAAAAATCGTTCATATTTTTTACGTATGGTCACAAGAGAAACTTATTTCATGAAATACAGGAAAAATTCTACTTTTTTATTGTTTCAAGTGCAACACTTTCAAGTTCTATTGTAGTAGGCCTAAATAAATAGCAGAATAGGAATATACATAAGTATAATTGTATAATTTCTCGAACCAACTGTATTCGTATCTGGACCGCATCTATTCTTCGATTTAGGTACTCAATACCCCCTAAAATTAAATTCATAATATTTAGTTTCAAAGCCATAGGTGAGAAGTGGGAGAGTAAACAAAACTTGTATTGGGCAGTCGAGTCAAGCACACCGTGGAGTAGAGGTTCCTTCACTGTGACTTATGCACTAATAAGAAAGAGATTGGTGAAGATTGAAGTGTGGTAACTGAAATAAATATGCATAACTAAAAGTAATAAGCGCCAATGGCGAAACGCCTCGCGAACTTCAGATATTGATATAACTGCGGGTATCACAAAGAAAAAAATGTTATGTACACATAATTGTATAACTTCACTTTGAAGGCAAATGCACCAAGCAAAGTTTCGAAGTAGGTAAAAACAAAATTACAAAAAAAGTTTTGAGTCGATATTCCGGCTTGACTTTCTCTAGAAAACAAAAACAGGTATGTACATCTTTTGTCCATCTTCAATATTGAAGGAAGTACAGAGTCTTTTACGACCAGGTTTTTCATATTAAATCTGGCACCCGCAGGTTTTTAATTGCTGACAGCAGTATATAAATAAAATACTATGTACGTTTTTTAGTATGAGAGATAGGAAAAAATTGTTCGTAACTTTTTTTGCTACAAGTAAAAAGTCAAGCTGGAATACCTACTCGAAAATTTTGTTACCGTAATTTTTTTTAATTTCTTTTTTTCACACACTGTAACTTCGCACGGTGCATTTGCCTTCAAAGTGAAGGTATGCAATTATGTGGACATAAACATGGTACCCGGTTATATCGATACCTGAAGTTCGTAGATCGTCTCGCCAGAGACTCCTTATAGGCTTAATTCTGCAATTTTTCACCAAACAGTAAGAAATTACGAGTTGATTTTTACAAATTTCCTTCACTTTTGGGAATTGAACGGTTAATTATATACGATAAATCATTTCTCTGAAAAAATTTTCCAAAAATTTTTCTCATTTCATATCATAAATTAATTACTGCACACTAATGAAAAAAATAAAGTACAAATTAACTTGTAATATCTCCATAATGTTAGTAAAAAATTCGTACTAGTCTTTGGAAATCCTCATTTAAACCAATTCCTGCATTATTTCAATTAGTCTACCTCACCTTTTTCGTTGTTTAAATAAATTGGCCACCAGATGTTAGCCATTTTGATTTAACTGCTAAATATGTATACCTGCAGCTGCACGTAGAAGTTTGAACAATATCACTTTTTAGCTGTTTATCGGCGAAACTGTAGAAGTGAACCAATATTATATCATATTTTTGCAACTGCATTATTGGCCAGTCAAATTAGATAATAAAAAAAATGGTGTTTCATTCAGTAAATTAGGGAAAAGGTTTTTCTTCGAAATCTATTAACTTAAAGTGTCCTCTTTTAACGTATTGAAAATTTCTCTGAAATCTGACAGAGGATTTATCCCCAAAAATGTACTTTTTGTGCCCATCATCAGTTTTTCAATAATTTACTCTTTTCCTGATAACGATACAAAAAAAATATTCGAACAAATAATGTGGTAAATGAAATTTCCAACAAAAAAATTCTCATAATATTTTTTCGTTAATGCCATACAAAGTTCACAAAATGACTCGAAAGTTTGTTTGTCTTGTCTTAAAGAATTTAAACTAACTTGGAAGTCCGTACCTTCCCTGAAGGCAAAGTTGTGGATTCTACTCCCTCATTTTAAGAAAAATTTTGATAATTTTTTCAGGAAGAAAATTGTACTGAATGATAGTGGCAAGAGCCAAAAATTTAATACCTCTGCTTAATCCCTTTCCTGAGATATGAGAGCCAAAAAATTTATAAAATTTAACATCATATAATTAGGCGCCGAAACCATATGGGTACAGACCATACCCGCAATTCTGCTGCATTAATTTGATCTCAGCTAACTTGTAAATACATGAAGAAAATCGATATAGAAAATTTAAACTTGTTTTGTTGAGTGCTTCTGAAGTTATAGTGTTGCTAATAAACACACACATTTACACACACGCACACACAAATAAAAATAAAAATTTTTCCATTCATATGTATTACACACATAATAGGTCTATCAGCTTTATACGGTATGTTGGTGTGGGGTGTGATATGTGAAAGGGAGACTTGGCCTTATCCAATTCAGTAGATACATTTTTGACAGTGATATGTACAAACTTTCAAGTCATTTTGTGAGCTTTTTATAGCATTAACAAAATGTAACGGTAATTGTGGGGATTCACTGGTATGAGGAAAAGGGGCTCGGACTCCTCGACGACAGTTGCCGCCCCAAAGGGCAGGCAAATAATCGTCCTTGTGACGTTAAACAAACACAAAACTCGTTCATCGTAATTACCTGTATGTACTTGCAGGTAATGTACAAGTACCGAATTGTGACACAATAAGATGATGTCACGATTCGTACACGAACCAGCCAGTCATCTCTTATCTCGATAGGGGATGATGCGACCTGGCCGTTCTCACCAACGTACGTATTCTCTTACGTACGTGTGTTTGTGTGCGTGTAAATAAGCCGTATATAAACCACCCAAATCGGCTCTAAAATCGCCAGTGTTCAGTCTGTTTCTGGCTTACCCGTACTTATGTACAAAGTGGCTGAACACGCTTAAATTCTGTAGAATTTCCTTCTGGTGAGAATATCTCTCACGACAAGGTATTCCACAGTAATTTTAAAATGAAAATAATTGATAAACTCAAAACACTTTGACTGAGTTCCAATCCACTTTAATGACTTCAAAGTAACATTTGTACATTACAAATTATTTACTATTTCTTGTTTAACATTGCAGACTCAGAAGATTTAATACTCTAACATTTGATGGTTAAAATAGAATATTAATTAAATCAACGACAAATTTCATAACAGATGAATACCTATATAATATGACATGATGGTGGTGCGAGATGAGCATAGTAGGATGATGTTGGAATTGACCAATGAGATGTTTAATTATCCCACTCTTAATTATGAAACTCGTATAAAGTAGTTCTTTTAGATAGTTCTGGAAGATGTATTTAAATGGTAAAAATGATATGTCAGCAAATTTAGCGCACGTTTGATGGTTGCAGGTGAATATGATGCTTGTGAAAAATGTATGTGTGAGCGAGAGAGCAATAGAGCATGATGCATTTATTGTATCCTAAGATCTGTTCACCAGATACATTGTAATATATTTTACAGGGTGCATTACAGTTTATTGGTGTGATGATATATGAATATAATTGTTAACAAGTAGAAATATATCACTATGTGAAAAAATATCAATTTATTTTTTGTTGGAAATTTTATTTATTGCCTATATTATTTGTTCGAATATTTTTTTGTATCGATATCAGGAAAGGAGTAAATCATTAAAAACCCGATGAGAGGCATAAAAAGTGAATATTTAGGAGTTAAACCTCCGTCAGATTTTGGGGGATTTTCAATACATAGAAAACATCACTTCAAACTACCGGATTCTGAAGAAAAACCTTTTCCCTGATTTTACTGAGTGAAAACATCAAATCTGATTGACCTATTAATGATATCGACCAGTTGATTCTACAAGAAACCTTAGTTTTACATATTAATTTATTCAAAACTGATTTTCATCATTTGTACCATTCCACATCATGAAAATAATTTTCCAGTATGTGATTTTCGATTCATGAAATTGATGACCCATGGAAAAATAACCCTACTCGATAAGAATTCAGAATCAATGAAAAAAAAAATCGCGTTCATCCTTGCAATATTTTTACAAGCAAAATAATAAAACGAATTCAAAATCCTTCATCGATATTATAGATAGGCCTAATTATGAACCAAAAACTTATAATTTTCCTATTTTCTTATGCACTCCACAGGATACTGCGAAGAAGGATTTTTCTCTTTACAACAACTAATTTTTAGAGGAATCATGGAGGAATATTCGTCGCTGAATAATTTGCCAGACATCGAGTTCCAGCGATTTCCATACCCACGTTACACGAAGGATCAATACCTACCCGCCATGATTCTGTTCATTTCGGTATTCATCATCATTATGTATACGTTTTCAAGCGTCACAACCGTCAAAATGATAACCTTGGAGAAAGAAAGTCAAATGAAGGTACGCCTATTAAATTTCAGCCAATTTTCTCAATCGCTGGTAGGCATATTATGCTAGGTATGCGAATATGCGACGACCAGACTGAACATTATTCAAAACGAGGGACTGACATAACAAAAATTTCGTCTACACAGAGCGCCATGAAAATTATGGGTTTGCCCAATTGGATGCATTGGACGGCGTGGACTATCAAGGAATTCATTCAGTGGATGCTATCAACTTTAGTTATCACATTTTTGTTGACCTACGAATGGGATAAAGGAGCGGTTATCCGAAAGAGTGACCCATCGGTAGTATTGGCCATTTTAGCCGCCTACACCATCGCCAGCATTATGTTCTGTTTCCTAATTTCCGTCTGCTTTAATAGAGGTAGGAGGTACCTACTTTTAAAATCGGTATTTTTTTGTATTATTTAAACAAAAATACTTAGACGGCCAATTCTTTTTTCGAATACCTATTTTTTCACACGTTTTCGTTTCCAGCTAATTCTGCGGCCACTGTTGCCAGCGCCCTGTGGTTTTTAACTTATTCGCCTTTCATGGTCATGCAACCGCATTACGACAATATGAGTTGGGCGGAGACGATATCGTACAGTTTTATATCGAATACCAACATAGGCTTCTTGTTCCAGTTCGTTGTCAACTTCGAAGGATCAGGTACGTTTCGAAGAACTTTATAGAGGGTTTTGATCACTTAGTACTGGATACCAAGGTAAATACAAAAACAGTGTGTAGGATGCGACATCCCCTAAAAACTAAATTATAAATTTTTTCGTATTTTCCCCAATAATAAAATAAAATTAAATTAAATAAAAACACACACACTTTAAAACGCCATGAGCGCGTCTTCGGCAAGGCTAAACTCTTAGCCTAGCCACATAGCCTAACGGTTTCCCTCTCTTTCAAACTTTTTCGATCTTTCATACCACCATCTTATTTTTAGTGGTGGTAAATTATAATACAACCTCGGTTGTCGGAAATTCCCTTACCTTTTTCTTCTAAATTATTATGTTATTTCTAGTACTCTGCAATATTATGAATTTCTTATACAATTCATCCTTTGTTTTGTCCCCGACCATCACGAATCGAATATTTTTTCGTCATTCATTTTTATAAAACTTTGATTTTTTTTTAACACGTAATATTTTTCTTTTTTTAATATTCGCGGTCATCAAGGAAATTAACTGGGTTAATTCAGGTTGATCTTTTCTAAAAGACACCTTCTTGGAAATCAGCTATGAGGTAATTTTTTTTCAATTCACCTTTTTTCCTGTTGCATGGTATAAAGCGGTTCAAACGATCACCTGGGTAGCTGAGCAGGTCTTGGGCTCTTAACTTGCATCTTCACCAAATTCTGTTGGTGGAGATGCTCTCAGTTCACACAATTGAGTGTGTTTTTATTTATGGGAAATTATGTTAGGTTTGTATTGGGTTGGATTCTGCCACCCAGGGTCCCATACCACAAGTGTTGCCAGATTAGTGCCTTATAAAATCAGCAGAATTTATTGAAAAAGAAAGAAAAAAATTCAATGCATTTCAAAAAAATTCCGTAGATCTGTCGTTTTGTAAATTAGAGGGCTAGAGTGGTGTTGGTAATTCAAGTTTTAACGAATCAACTTACAGCTTTTAAAATTTAATTAGTTAGTTAAGTAAGTTTAGTTAGTTCAAATTCTTGTAGTTGTAGGTACTAGGTATGTTCTTTTTTTTTACTTTTGAATTGGTTTATATATTAATTAAGTAAAGTAAAAATACCCAAATACCCAATACCCAATCCAACGAGTTAAAAAAGTAATAAAATTCCCATAGGTAGCATACAACTTTTTCAGTTATCACTAAGTTAGGGTCATTTTCATTATCAGTAGTCACTGTAATGACTGAAAAGATGAGTAAATAATTAATTTGGCAGTTGAAAAAAATATTATTTTGTTCTCGGAGCTTTTTACCATTCATTAATTAGAAAATTTTGAAAATTCAGTGTATTCTGGGAAAAATTCAGTAGATTGGCATAATTCCGTAGAAAAAACAAAATGTTTTTTTAGCTCAAAAATTCCGTAGCTATGCTTACAATTTTGTAAGTCTGGCAGCATTGTATGAAAATCTGTGCCACTGTCACAGTGCATATTGGTTTATTGCACGTGCGCAGTAGGACTTTTTGCATCGGTTTTGATTTCCTGGTTGCCTTTGTTGTAATTGTGATTTTGTGATGGCCAGAGATGGAGATGTAGAATTGAATTTTACATCTGCACCCATATTCTACGCATAGAATATGTAATGTACAATATGTAGAAAATAATACTGATAAGGTGACATAGTACTGATAACATTGATAAGAATTATCAATTTGTTTTATATTCTATTAGTTTTCTTCATATTCTACATATTCTTCATCATAAATTTAGAATATCAAATTCTAGACATAGAATACCATCCCTGGCATGGTGACAGCTTTTGGGGATATAAATATATATGATGGAGACGACATGCTACTGTTTTACAATAAGATCGACTGTCGTTAACATCTACACCAAGCCCATGCACACTGGCTTGTGAAATACCCTACATCAATTGACATCAATCAATCAGAATAATCAGATTCTCTGGAATGAGGTCATTTATGCGCCAGTGTTTGTAAACAAAGGCATGTGGTGGTTTTTTCCTTCAGTCGAATTTTTAGAAAGCAAAACTTGTGATGCCAGCCAAAACCACTTTTATGTTGTCTCCATCATATATCCATATATCTTTGAAGGTGATGTCTTCAAAAACAATTGAAAAAAGACCTACTGCATAGACACGTGCAGTTAACCAATGTCCATTATTTGACCTTAGAATGATGACACATTTTGTTAACATTAGTGTGAGATAGGCAACTAGGTACCCAGTACTAAATCGAAGATAGTGACCATTCTTCATTCGTTAGATATCGGGGCCAGGCCTTCTGATAAATACTCGTGCTGAGTAGGTGTCAGTGCTAGACCTAATCAAAAATTTTATGCTTGTACTAGCCTTAACCCTTCAGCTTTACTTGCATATATGCAACAAATAGATATGAAAGTTACATTTAACCGAGAAGTGTATGCTTAAATTCACGACATATTGTGGTTGTGCGGAGAGGAGCAATGGACATATATGTTTATGGATATTTAGTGATATAGTGAGAATGATTATGGATACAAGATAAACTACCAATTTTAGATCATTCTCACTTGTGGGTCAAAATTTTCAAGGTGCTGTGCAGTAGTAAAAATTTACAATATGGTGTAATCTCCTGATCATAAATGTTTCATAGGTACTTTTTAATTTACCTTTTTTTTTTTCATATAAATAGCAAAAGAAAGTGGCAAAAAATCTTTCAAATGTTTAAGGAGCTGTAGAAAAATGAACTCACGCCCTTATGGGAGCTTTCATCTAACAGCCTAGTTTCTCATCCATTGGAACCCCAGTTTTTATATAATTATCCACAATTTTTTAAACATTCTCAACAATTAAATTTTTAAAAAAACCTTCACTCTTTCACCTCATGAAAATAGAAAGATGAAATTGATACTGTCGGAAAGAGGAAAAAATTCTCTCAAATCCAGAACTAAATTAATTTTTTTATCATCAATTTTTCAAAAATAAATCGTTAAAAAATTGTAAAATAATGAAAAAGGTGGAGTGTTTTGTTCTTGTATTTTCTTTCGCCATTAGCTTGCAATTATTTTGTTATAGATGAAAACTAATGATGGAAATGAATTGGTCGTTGAAAAATAAGGGGTGTTATCACTATAAATTTTTTTCTACCATTATTAGTTTTACCTATTAAAAAAATATTTTAGGAATTAGCTTAAAATAAAAAAAATGTTCATGAAAATTGGTGTCTAGGGTGAGGAGTTTTGCTGGAAAAATCATTAAAAACGAACATTCTTACACGTATTGTATGGATCGAATTGATGAGCTGTTATTTTTTTCGAAATCTGCTAAAATTGTTGCTTATCTGTTTCAGGCACTGGTCTACAATGGAATAATCTATTCGAATTAAATTCGCCAAATGACAAAGTAACTGCCGGTGACCTTGTCGTTCTTCTTCTCATCGACGCCATCATTTACTTCTGCCTTACAATTTACATAGAGACAGCCTTTCCCGGACACTATGGTATCGCAAAACCATGGTATTTCCCACTTCAGGTAACTAAATCAACAAACTGTATCTCCCAAACAATAACATTATGGAAATATTTGTTTTAGCAAACAAAATGAACGAATAATCGAACATAATTATAATACCTAGTATATGTATACCATGTGCTAAGGTGACAATCCTTGATTTTTTTTTTCAACTTTGGTTGCGTTTTTCTCGATATAAGAAATACCAGTTTAAAAATACCTACGTTGTCAGTGTTCCATGTTATTCAGAGTGAGAGTTAAACTAAGTCCCTATGATATTGATTAAGGGTGTAATTTGTAAATTTTCTAATTTATCAGTTTTACGTCACGAACAAATGAATAGAGGATGAAGAAAAAAAAAGTTTAATAATTTAATTGACAGATTGCATCTAAGCGTAAGGGGGATTGTAACAGAAAAAAATTGTAATTGTTTAATCTTTCTTTTGCATGTTGAAGAAACAGTAAAACTGACGTAAGCGCAATCTGCTCCGATTTGACTGAACTATTGTGACGAAAATTATTACAAATTTGCAATTATTTTCCATGAAAAGAGCTTCTCCAATCTTAGATTTTGCTCGCTGAATTTTGATTGAAATTACTATAAACTTTTGCATATTATTCTCGAAGATTATACCTTCATGTCTATCAGTTGACAGAATTTTGAGAAGATGATTACAGAGACAACCATCTTTTGTTAAAAACTGACAATTTCCATAACGCAATTTTTAAAAAATTGCGTGTATTGCGGGTTGCGTTCAGTATAAATTTTAAAAATTATTTTATACCACAATGAAAATTTCAAAAATTATTAATTTGGAAACTGATGGGCGGATTTCATCCATATTTGATATTGACCTAGATAGGTATAGATTCAAGGTATGCACATGCTAAATTTTGTTTCAATCGGTAAAAAATTACGCTCTGACCCCATTTTTTATAAATTTAAACTTCAGACAGCCGAAAAATGTTAAATTTATATTTATATAATATTGACTAAAACTAAAATAAATAGTCGAAATTAATACCATTGAAATTTTTTTACGATGAATTTTATATCAAAAATCTTTGAAACTAAATGCGGCGGATTTAGTTCGACTTCGAACCTGACTGAAATATGGACCCAAAGGACACACATGCTGAATTTATTTTTGATCGATACAGACATACACTCTTCAGTATTTTGACGAATTTTGTTATACCCCATATACACATAAGCTTTTGGCAGAAGGGTGTTTTTTGGGTCTAGGGACCATGATCATAAAAATTATGATTGAATATTCACAAAGTCACGATTTACCTCCCCCCCCCCATCAATAGATAGATTCTACAAAATCTACCTAAAAGTGAATGCAGCATGCCAGCATTTTCCACTTTCCATTATGGCGGTGAAAAATACATTGACCTCTCTCGACCCCCTTTGAATTGGAATTTCTCAAAATCCAAAAGATAAGTTTCAGATAATTAATCCAATGACCTTTTCGAACAAAAACTGGTTCAGTATTTCATGGGCATAAAAGATACTGAGAAATATGCGTACAAACACTTTTGATTTCATTTGACATGACTAGGGATGGAATTCCAGAATACTCTCTATTATTGAGCACCTACGACATGTTAGGAACATACTGTTAAAATTTCAGGTCTATAGGTTCAGTAGTTTTGGTTGGACATTAATGTGTGAGCTAGTCATCAGTAATCTAGATGTACAAGTTGATGGATCTAGATAAGTTTTAATAGTGATCTTCAAGAAATTTTCTAGATCACATATTTTTGTCAATAGGTACTTAACCATGAATCGATCACAAATGGATAACTTTTCATTATTTTTTGTTTTACATTAACATTTTTTGAAGTTTGGCAGCCCAATGGTTTGATTTTAAGTCAGTTCAGTTGGTTTCTCTTCATATTTTCTCCTCATAACATTGAGGAAAACAATTTTTCATTCATTGGATATAATTTAATTGGCTCATAAAGACCGCTTTGTGATTTTTCATCGTTTATTTTCTGAAGTTTCATTTAAAATTCCCACAATGAGTAAATGTCAAGAAAATATCTTTGACACGTATAAAGTAGAATAAATATGACAGAAAGTGTGTGTTAAAGAGAATTTGCGATGTTTAAGTCCACAACACTCCTGAATCCCTGCCAATACCATTAAAAAAAATGTTTTGCTCATTAAAAGATCCCACTGAAACACAAATAGATACTCTTAAGTCTTATAACCTTTTGATAAATTTTCAAATTTCTCATCATGAAGCACGTATTTATGTATTTAGCTAGGAATTTTTTAATCTTTTTTTTCCAAGTCTTCAGCATTATGTGTACTTACCTATAATGCATTATACATGGTCTTTCGTGAGAGGTCTGCTAGACTTAAAAATTGGTTATAACCAGGTACCACTTGAAAAAAAATTCCTCTTACAAGTTTTTATTGACTGTGTTATAAGTATCGTAAATTTAAAATTTGTGATGTAGTGATGAATAAATTAAAAAAAAAAAAAAATGGGGGAAAGCTTTGAAACTTTGGATCTAAATATATTCTGACCTGATTAAGAAAAAAAGTTTATCTTAGCTTATGCCTTAATTTTAAAATTGACAGAGTTATCGGATTAGCAAGTTTAAAAATTTGGTAGTACAATTAGGCATCATCATAACAAAATACTAAAACAAAATTACAATTAAGCATTATCATGACAAAAAAAAAAAATTATTCACATTCAAATATCTATGATTAATCAACTTTCCATATATGCGTGCATGACAGGCAGCCTACCTTCTTTCGATTTTTAATTTCAAAACTCAGTTTTAAATATGGAAAAAGTAGTAAGAGGAATTTTTTCTTAGTGTTACCTGGTTATATCTGAATTTCAAATCTGGTAAACTTCTCACCAAAGACTGTGTATTTCGTACTCATTTTAATAGGTAGGTGGGTATCTACCTATTTATTTTTTATTTTGAATATTGCTTTCCAAATCACTTGAAAGTTTAGTATAATGAATGGCTGAAAATAGCCTCACGGTAGCTAACATGTTTATGCGTATTTGTGCAGAGTTCGTACTGGTTTGGAAGTGAAAAATCAGAAGACCTAGGTTATCCAAAAAGAGGAATTTACATACGAAATCTAAGCAAAATATACAGAAACGGAAAACTAGCGGTCGATAATTTAACCGTGGAAATGTACCCGGACCAAATTACTGTGCTTTTGGGAAATAATGGAGCTGGAAAATCATCAACGATGTCGATATTGAGTGGTAGGTACCTGCTGCTCGTTTTTTCCTTCCAGCCAGGTTAAAAATCATTCACAAATTATTTCATTTTTTTGATGTGTAAACATCTTAGCACTCATTCTGCGGTAGGGGCTAAACAAGAATTATTACAATCATCAGATTTGCATAATTGTAACTCTTACAATTATTGGCACTCTCCTTTGTGTGCGTTAGATAATGTGTGGGTGTGTGGTTGTGTGAGTGCGAAACATGTTGCACACGCACGCAACCGCACTATTATTATGTTTACTCATCAATCCTTCATGAGTAAAGTCCCAGCAAAACTTATCCTTTTTTTTAATCTTTTTTTAGGCATGATTAAACCCACTTCTGGTGTTGCTTTCATTAACGGATACAATATTTGGGCTGACAAAAGTAAAATCAGATCCGATTTAGGTTTATGCCCTCAGTATAATCTTCTGTTTCCCGAAATGACGATTAAAGAACATTTAATATTTTTCGGAATGGTAAGAGATGTCACATAAAATTTTGGCTATCGCGTGGAATATCTACAGTCTTATGAAATTAATTTTAATTTGGTGATGTTCGTTACGGTTTAGCTGAAGGGCGAAGAAGGTCATGAATTGGATTCAGAAATTGAGAAATACGTTAAAAAATTGGTTCTCGAATCAAAACTGAACAATCAAGCAGGTACTCTTAGCGGAGGATACCAAAGAAAGTTATCCGTGGCGATTGCGTTGATTGGAAAGTCAAAAGTAATAATAATTATCATTTGTCGTACATAACTGACCTTTAGTTCATGGGTTAATCATCGATGGTAAATGATAATGATTTTTGTATATGATTTTAGGTTGTACTAATGGATGAACCTACCTCTGGAATGGATCCTGTGGCTCGACGCCATCTTTGGGACTTATTGCAAGTGAGTAAACCTTTTAAATCTTGATTAAAATACGATTAACTTAATGTCCAACCCTACCGGAAAAATCAGTGTATTAAAAAAAAAAATGGACTAAACTGATATCAAAAGTAAAAGTAGGTATAGGTAATTTCTGAATAAGTTAATCTACCTGCTTTTTTAATATATTTTCCGGAGCATTTTTATACTCCTGAATGTTCACTCCAATAGCAAAACTACTACATAGATATCCTTCCCTTACTCGTTAATTGTAGAAAATCCAGTCAACTCAGCAAAGAACTAGTGGCAGTGTTTAAAAATGCCAAATCACACAAATGTTTTTCAAAAGTGCTTATTAGCAGTATTTTAGCATCCTACATGCATATGGTGAAAGATTTTCACGAGAGCTTCCGTTGCCGTTGAATTTCCTCAAAAATGTTCTTTTTTTGTCTTTAGAAAATACATTTTTAATCAATATCAGGGTTGCCAACAGCAAAAGGAAAAATATTGACCCCAGTTTTTTGCAAACATTTTCATAAATTATCAAAAAATTTCATATCCTCTTACAAAAAATTGTGGAAATCCAAACCCAGATTCAACTTCTTAGTATCAAAAAAAAAAAAAAAAATGAAAAAAAAGATAAGCTGTGGGTTCACCTCTTAACCCACAGGCGTATGAATGAGGAATTGCGTGTTTTTTATGTTACCATTTTGGTAAGGTAGTCAACTTTTTATAACATTCTAAACCGGCAACTAACGAAAGGCATCACGGGTGTATAGTTACACTAAACACGCACGTCATCCGCAAGTATCGGAAGATAGGCGTGTGTTTTGTGTTTAGCCTAGCGTCTCAACAGCGATACGCGTATTTTCGTACACGTGTCTGCGCTAGGTTACGTTTGTAGCATGTAGGCTAAACAGAGAATGAATTTCGTTACTTGACCATTTAGCCCATGTGCTACAAACGTGTTTTATTTTATTATCCGTAGACATTATTGCGCGGACTTAGTAATGGACAGAGTCCGCAGTCTGTCCACTAGGGCCGAGCTCCGATAGGAGAGAGGACATGTCCCCACATGAGCCAATTCCTTTTTGTTTTATTTTTTTTTTTGGCAATGAAGGGGAAAATAATATTTTTATCCCTCCTTACAGTATAGCAATATATGGCAATGTCGTTCCATGAAATACTAAAAGTTTCAAAACTGAAAATATCTAAATTTTGCCTAAAAAACTCCAGGGCCGCTAATTTTTGTACTATGAATAAATCCAAAATATTGGCAAGACAGATTGTATTTTAGCACTTTATTTTTCAGTTTCACAAAATTAATACATACTATAATTATCTCAACTGATCGAGTAACTATAATCTGCTAAATGGTAATCTTAAAATGCCTTAAAATGTATATGAGGTTCTGCATCGGACTGCAAATTTATCGTAAGCCATAGTTTGATATTTGTCATAATATAACGTGTACAAAACAAAAACAAGTAAGCCCAATGCCTTCAGAAGTTTTGGCAATACCTCGTCACAAAACAAAACCTTGTAAGCCATATTAATTTATGTTTTCATTCCATTTGATTAAATGATTATTAATTGATGGTATTTGCATGCGATAAGCATTCATAAGCAATAAAATTTACATCGTTGGGTGTGATTTTAATGTAAAAAACCTTATATTATCAGCAAAATGCAAATATTTCGCTAGCCACATTTTTAAATTTTGTAAGGAAATACCTTATATCCTACTTTTTAGCCTCAGAAATTTAATTTTAAATATTTGGCTTATGAACAATAAATTGTGGTTTTCATGTAACTTCAAATTACTTTCAATCTTCTCTCTCAATTCATTTTGTCAATTCTGAGAAGTTATTTTCATTTCCTGTAAAATTTAGTTTTTGTGGGTTACTGTTTTTTAGCATGTAGCAGTCAATTATGTTTTTTGCCATTATGTTCCAATCTTCATAACTTCTGTACAATAATAATTGAACATATCAATTCCTTTTCAACCGCCTTATTTAACTGGGCTAATTGGCTCTATAATAAGCATACTTATAATATCTGCCACGATGACATTTTAGCAGCACTGGCTCAGTAACAAAAAATTTATAATTCAGCTAGTACGATGTCCTCAAGACCTCTAATAGTAACAAAATGTCTATGCTGTAGTTATGAGGAGACTATTGCTTTATCATTTCTCTCCCAAATCAGCGCCTAAAGGTTAAAACGAATGGTCAGTTGTAGGTGTATTAGTTTAGGAAATTTGGTGAAAAAAGTTTGCCTATAAGGAACACATTATGGAGGACAACTATTAACTAGTATACTACAAGTTTGTGTTTATTTGTATATAGGCTGAACGTGAAGGTCGAACCATGATAATGACTACCCATTTAATGGACGAGGCTGATCTACTGGGAGATCGAGTGGCAATTTTATGTAACGGTCAGCTTAAGTGCGTTGGCACACCGTTCAATTTGAAGAACGATCCGGACGGTATGTGGATAACGACGACCACAACGCTAAGACGTACTTAACCTAGGCCTACCATAAGTAGAATAATAAATTTACAAATAAAAAACGATGTTCAGGTTACCGCTACACGTTAAACCTGGTGAAAAAGAGTGGAAACGAAAACGTCGACAAAATAACGGCCTTTTTGCAGACTATTTGTCCAAACACGAGATTAACTTCCATTTCTGAAACTGAAATCAAGTATAAGCTGCGTGACTCTGGAAAAATGCCGCAACTATTAGCTGCTTTGGATAACGAGAAACATAATATTGGTGTAAAAGAATATGGTGTATCGCTTATCAGCCTGGAAGATGTGTATACAAGGTACATGGAAATTCACGTTGGTACAGAGCTACGGTATGAACATTCCAGGCTCCAGTTAAATTTAAATTTTCCACTAATTTTTTGGCTGCTAAATTCAGACTTTCGACTCTTTTTGAAGCGAAATATATTTTGGGACAACCGCAAAAGGTTTGAGGACACCACTTAATTCCTCTGAAATCAACAGGGTCACCTCCCCCACCGTGCGGGGTCTGTATTGACTGTCCTTTACACCCTGCAGTCTAAAAATGGTAAAACATTTTCAGGGTAAGATTTTTTTTAGTTGGCAATAAACCTTAACGTATTGCACATCAATCATTCGTGCATTGGTAGAAAATAATAATCTTTTGACGAAGCTATCTTTTTATTTGGGCGGGAGAATGGCAGGCCATAAAAGTTTTTCTGAGGACCAGGAAAAGACTATGATAGAGCTTTTTTTTGTAACTTGTTTTTATTTTAAGAAATCCCTCTCCCTCCTAATGTAATTTAAATGTTTTTACCACTTTTTTTTAGTGAAGTCAGGGGAAATCAAAATTTTCTTGGTCCCCAAACCCATTAAAATAAGTAGCATCACAGCACGGGGCACATCAGAAAAGTTGTGCGTTATTGATGTTCCAGAAACAATACCAGAATTTCAAAGACCTTTCAAAAAATTCAATAATTTATTGTTTGCATCTATTTCTGATGAAAATTCGTATCTTCGGATCATGTTTTTGTGAACCAGATCATTGAGAAATGAAAATGGACGATTATTTGACAAAATTGACACCAAGGTTTTCTTTTTGTTAATGGGTGGAGGTGAACGTTCCAAGTAACCTGCTGACAACTTTCATCCACAGACAACTAGGAAAATGGGAAAAAATTCCACAAATCAGCTCTGTATGTTACCTACATTGGCTGCATGGTATATTCACAAAATACTGATTTTATGGCAAAAATATATTCAGTATCTGCCGATTTTTTTAAAACAAAAAAGGTCTTACCAATTGCAAGTTGGCAGTATGGGGAGTCAAACCACCAACCTACAGATTGGAAAACAGCGACGACGCTCTACACGTAGCTACACCACTGCCAATAGCCTTATGAAGTGTGGGCATATATAGGTTCACATCCCCACAACCACTCACCCCAGTGCCGCAGCCACGGTTCCAGCACAGCAGAGGGCAGAGTTAGGCTGCTGCTACATGGGGTAAATCAACAAACCTGCAATACAGACTTACGCCTATAGCTCAATGCTGCTTTATGGAGGGGAATGTGTGAACCAATGGAGAACGCTGCTCCTTCTCTTGCTCATGTTGAGAGTCACTACTTCTGTGGGTTGTCAGCGTGGAGAATCAAACCAGCAACCTATAGGCTGGAAAGTAGCAATGACACTAAACACTATCCGTGTGGCTACACTGCCGCCGATAGCCATGTGAAGTGCGGGGGGGGGGTATTTATGTTCATGTCCCTACACCAATTTTCATTTACAATTTCTTCAACAATGAGAAGATTCAAATTGAAACCACCATGTTTTGTCACACAATGACGTCAACAAGCAGTTTTTTCAACATAAATTTGAACATTGATGGTGAATTTTTTTTTTTTTTTCGGTTAAAAAATGAAATACCTACTGAATATTTTTTTATTCACTTATTTAGTACTGGTTTTTCCATCCTCAGTTAAGACCGAAAATGATACTACTTGTGGGGCCCATCGTCTATATTTGTGGCAATAACAAGGCAAAGGGGATGGGGTGACTTATTATGTATTATTTTGAAGGTTTATTTACAACTCATTTATTTAATTACTAATTACGTAGGGAGAACTTTAAAATACGAATTTTGTCGAATGAAATATTTCGTTTAAAACGTCTGGACTGTTCACTTTTATCGACAAAATTTTCTGCTAGCTGTGGCCTTCACTTTCGATAATTTGATGATTAGAATACGAGTACCGACGACTTGGCCTCAATACGAATTGAAAATTATTTTTAAACAACCCAATTGTTTTATTTCTCATTAGGTACGCCGGCGATTTGGCTGAGGAAAAATCTAAACAAGACGAATTAAACAGAACTTCTGGCAAAATCGAGATCTCCAGCGGTGTTTCCAGTCGTAATGCCTCTTATTCGGTTTTTATTCGGGATTCAAAATCTGCAAAAGGTAAACTGTTAGGTACTTTACTACTTAACTACTACCCACTGGACGTCATAGAGAACAAAAAATTTTAGAAAAGATGGAAAAGAAGAAAGAACTTGGAGTTTCTTGTGTCTTGAGAAAACGACTGAAAATTATTTTCATTATAATTTTTTTTCTTTCAGCTGAAACCTGTTTTGGAATATGGAGGAAACAGTTTCTCGCCATGCTAACAAAGAAGGTCCTTGTTTCTCGACGATCGTGGAAAATGCATGTTCTCCAGTGTCTCATGACGTTAACATTCTTCTTTATCGCCATTATCGTTACAAAATCGTGGAAAGGCAGCTCCGATCTAGCTCCGTTAGAATTTTCATTAAATGTAAGCATGTGTACCTACTGCTGGATTGAGAAAGAATTAGCAATTTTTCATGCGAAAACCTGCCATAGAGTATTCACTTTTTCTCTCCGAATATACTTTTGCATGGTTACCCGCTTTAAAATTATGCGGTTTTTGTAAAATGACGTCACGAGTTAATACACTATAAAATCAGCTAAATGTTTTAAAATATCCATTGGTACAAATAACCTAAATCTGCAATTTTCCTGTAAGTCGTCATAATTTCGGTGGCCTACGTGAAATTTTTTCATCAGTTCCTCTCGTCTCTTCGTGAGGAATAACCTCGGTAAGATGACAGAAAGTTCTGAAATTTGCAGCGCTTCAAACATGAATTTTTAAATTTACAAAAAAACAAACCATAATATCTCCATCCACCATCATTTGGAGAACATTTTAACCGTTTTCCCCCTTTTAGACTGGTTTGCTGGAGAAAATTCAAGTTTTCGTCTTCGATTTATTATTTTTCATTGACAAATTTATTACAGATTTATTCTTCAACAATATCCTGTAGAGGACTTCATAAAAAATGAAAAAAAAAACAAAACTGTTTTTCAGAGTAAACTGAATTTTTTTTCACAATTATCTATATTGAAAGAAAATTTCTGACTTATAAATTTTAGTATAAAATTTATTTAGCAGATAAATCTGAAAAATATTAAAATCATTACATTAGCCTACTCGGATTATTTTACCAGTGTCTTTAATTACCTAATATTAATTTTAATTTATATATCTTGAAAATTTTTTGTTTTTTCAGACATATCATAACCCACTGGTCATTGAAACTAGTCAAATACCCAATTATGAAAAGAAATTCATGAAAAAGAAACAAAAATCAAAAAGTAGTTTCATTAAGTTATTCAGAAATATAGTGAGAGAACAAGCCGGCCATTTCCATTCGGAAAAATTTGAAGACGTTGACGACTACATCCTGTCACAAGTACGATTTTAACTACCATTTTTTAATTCTTATATAATTATGTATGTGTCTACCTGTAAGTTTGTTTTTTGCAGTATGACAAACACATTCAAACGGTGAACGATCGATATATGGCCTTGTACGAATTCGAAGATAACAACGACCAAGCATTAATTCGTTTACATTTCAATAATCAACCATACCATTCCTTCCCCATTGTTTATAACATCCTGCAGAATGCTACTTTTAAATTACTGACTGGCGACGAAAATTCGTTGCAGTTCATTAATCATCCATTCCCATTTATACCTTCAGAAAGGGTAAGTAAAATCTGTGTATACACATAAATGTGAAAGTTTGTATGTATACCTATGTGAATGTATGTACGTTCGTCCCTTCAAAATCCGCCCAACAGGTCAAACTGAAATTATCAGGACTTAGTTTTGTTGTTGAAAGAAAATTTTTAGGCCAACTCGCAGGTTCGTTCTTATTCGCCCAGAGATAAATTTGTGGATTTTGACCCGGTCATCCACAAAACAATTTTTTTTTAATTTTTTCCCAAACAAAATCTAATAAAAGTTTTCCTGCTAATATGATGAAGGTGGCAGTGGTTTTTTAAATAGGTGAGAAAAGTACTCTACCCCCACCCTGATTTTGTATCTGTCATAGATACCGATTGAAATAAATGCTGGCAAAGAAGGTATTTTTTTTAAATGACAAAAAATATTTTCATTGAAAGAATCCCTGTTTTATTAAAAAAAGTTACGTTGTTTTAAATTGAGATAATGAGTAGAAAAAAAGAAAGGGCCAAGCACAGGTTGTAAATCTTTCGCATTCAAGTCCCAAATTCGGATCAATAATAATTTATTTTTTGTGCTGGACAAAAATTTAGTTCGTAACTCCAGAGGATCCTAACAACGTTGTTCATTTAGGCATCATTCTAAACTTTTTTCTTTCTTTTAAGGAGATGGGGAGAGATTTATAATTATAGAGAAATTATGAACTTCTTAGATGGGCAAAGAGAAATGGAGAGTGAGAGGTCGCGATAGGGAGAAGGAGATGTGAGGTGATGTTGGATGGGCGAGAGAATGATAGAAAAAGGAACAAATGAGACAAGTAGTGAATAAAGAGAATAGAAAAAGAAGGATGCAATGTTGGAGGTATTGTATACAAAGAGGCTGGCTACCTTTAGGAAGAAAATACTGTATCATAGAAAATGTGTAAAGAATAGGCAGGTCCACAATAAGTATGAAGAGATTTGTGGCTTCAGCCAGAGGCAAGTGCTGTAGATTTCATCCAAATGGGGACTACCCTTTCACTCATACTACACGCTGTACTTTTGGGACATAGATGTATGGAATGTAGTAAAGTTATTTTCATACATAACTCTAGAACAATCATGAGTTACAAAAAGAGTTTTTGTGTATCCTGAAAAATAATGAGAACTTACTTGAACCACTTTGGGAACAGAAGATATTGTCTGTAACGTATATTTTTGTCTATTTTTAAATATGATGAACATGTTCCGTGACACTACTTTAGTGCCAGTATTTTAGGCACTCAGCCCTGTAAATAAAATACTGTTACTATTCCTTCAAAACAATTTAAAATATCCGAATCAAATATTATAAGAATATGTGAATATTATCATAATATTCAGCAACCCAAATACACTGGTCCCTCGATTGTACCCTGAGTCAGTATATTTCGATAATAACAAGTCCCTACTTCACTTAGTCTATTCACCATATAAGTTTGCATCTCCTGAATGGGTATATAAATCCTGGTTACAAAGTAAACTATGTTCAGTTCAATTCAGTTCAGTTTAACATTCAGTGTTAATAGACAGTCTTTGTACAGTCTAAGGGTTTACCCCAATGTTCAACCTGGTTATCAGTGTTTCAAATATTATTTAATGTACTTGTGTTGTACAAATTATTATTTCATTAAAAGTGTGTAATTAATCTTTGTGTTTGAAATATTTTATAAAGTGTCTCAAAAGTTAAGGTCCACAATAGTTAGTGGATAATAAATTGATTGTTTTAATATATTACTGAGATATTGATACTCTGTCTAGTATTAATATTTCGTGTATGGTATAACACGTAAAGTGGTCTAAAATAGTACTACCAGATCTCTTTCATGCCGTTATATTGTCTTAATTATTTTTTGATCAGTTGTTTAATAAATGACCCATTGGAATATCTTGCAAAAAAAAAAAAACTAATGGGCTGCTGAAAATGCCATTTTCTGTTTGACATTCATTGTGGCTTTACTACTATACCAAGTTAATATTATCTTTATAATTAGATAACGACAAATGAAAAACCTACTAGTTTACTCATTTACATTTCCTTTACAGATCACAAAATTAGAAGGTGGAAGTAACATGGGCTTTCAAATTGGATTTTGTATTGGATTCGTCCAAGCTTTTATTTGCGCCATATTTTTGCTGCCAGTTATGAAAGAGAAAGCAAACGGAGCCAAACATTTACAATTTGTATCCGGAGTAGTGCCAACAGCGTACTGGAGTGCTTCTGTCTTTTGGGATTTCCTTACATACCTGTTACCACTCAGTGTTCTCGTCGTCGCCTTATACTTCTATCAAGATTCTGCATACTCTGACTTTGAACAGCTTGGTACTGAGGCCGTATGTCCGCTTAAAACATATACGCATCTTCCATTTGATTTGCCAATTTTTTTTTTGTTTTTTTTGTTTGCTTTTTTAATATTTTCCTATATCGCATAATTCTCTTTTAATTGACAAAATATTTCCTCAATTTCATGGCATTTCACATTAGTTGGGCGCACTTTAATCGGGTTCTTTTCTTCGGTTATGTATTTTTATAATTTTCATTTTATGTTTTAGTTCAAGTGATGGTTTTGTTGACCGCTTATGCCTGGGCTATAATGCCAGTTATAAATTTAGCAACGTATCTGTTTCGTGTGCCAACGTTGGCATTTTTGGTCACCTCTGTGATGGGATTATTTACAGGTAATATTTACGTTCTTCAATGTCACAAAATTTGTTAGAAATTTATATGTTCGTTTCATCTGGTAGTGAATACTAGAAATTTTTCACCAAATGGTGCAAAGTTATGAGAGGAAAGATGACATAAATTGGGCCGTACACATGAAATATTAATATAAAGTGAACCTGCTTAAGAAAACAACCACTTGCCTTTGAAAATATACAATAATCTGTTGTTGACAAGAAATGAAAGACATATTCTGTAAGTGGTCTTAATTCAGATTTTTAGTTAAAGAAAGCTACAATCTGCGCCAAACAGTAGGTATATAGACTAATCATCGAATTTTTATTTATGAATTTCCGATGAATACAAAATATATTTGAGTCGTTAGGTGAAAATATTAATGCAGCTGAATTAAAGTGTAGGGCAACATTTATAAAAATACAGGTGGAAGAGAAAGAAACGACAACATCAAAATTTTTTGGATAAATTCTCTTTTCGAAATAAGATTTAAATATTTACAATTTTTACTACCTGAGGATTATTTTACAAATTTTACAGAGCTTTTACCATTTTCATTCTTCCTTTTGTTTCGTTACGGCTTGTATACAGGGTGTCCAAAAATCGTCTTCCTAGCCAAATGGGTATTGTAGAACTAATAAAGAAAAGAAAAAGTTCCTATTAACATGAGCCGTGTAATTCGTTGTTTTAGAGATACAAGGCTCTCAAAGTTTCAAAATTTTCATAGTTAAATCAAATGAGGAAGTTCAAAAAATTCTTCAAATTTGATTTTCGATATCGAGTATATTAAAAAATGTTCTGTTGATCAAGTCCCTATCTTCAATACTTACAAAATTAAATTTATTTGAAGTAGGAAAAAATTTTTTTTAATTTTAGAATGTCTAATGTTCATTTTTTTTTAAATCTTAAAAAAAAAAAAGTTCAGCGTTCGAAAACGCAACCTTTGCCCGATGTGTACTGCCATCTTTTGTAAATTTTGCTTTCAAATGAATGAATATGCAACCTATTCGACACATGCATATGAAAACCTTTTTTTCTGAAACAACAATGTTGAAAAAAAGAATTAATAGGAATTTTTTTTCCTCTCTCGATGAGTTTTACAAGACCTATTTTGGCTTGGGAAACGATTTTTGAACACCCTGTATTCAACTGAAAAACTTACGGACACTTATATTGAAGATATCAACCAAATACGAGCATTATATAACTTTAATGCTAATTACCTATGGGTTAATATTCTCTTATTTATTGTGTGATATGCTCTCCGAAAAATGGACTTGAATACGATGATGACAGCCTTAAATATTTTTTTTAACTTCAGCAAATAAAACAAGGAATCTAACATAGGCTGCACATTAAGGTCCAGGCCGATGACGCGAAAGGGTATATTATTGGGTGCCCATTCACAGACTCATGACTTGCAAAGAAATACAAAATAAATAGGAATGATGTCAGTAAAACTCAAGGTTCTATCAATTACGCTAGTTTTGAAGTTTTATTCAATAAAAATATAGCAAAGATTCGAGAAAATCAAATGTAAGTTTTAGTAATGAACGTTTATTGCGCTTTGTATTTCTCTTTCAGTATGTATATGAGTGATAATATCTAAAATAATTCTATCCTTTGGGAATTGATAAAGATCTTGGCTGCCTGGGCATTTGAAAAGCTAGGTATTCAATATCTGTTCCTCCGACCACACATCTGATTCATCGAGTGTTAGCTTCGAGACCTTAAACTGAGGTTAATGAAAATTATGCTGTTAATGAGTTGAGTCTCGAGCGACGTTTGTCAATTAATTTTATATTGAGTCGAGTTCTCCAGTTAAAAACGCACCCATTTATTCAGGGAAAATTTGATATTTGGGACTCAACTCAATAAAACCCAAAAATTAAACAATTTTAAATTTTGTGGGGACATCACTCATATGAGGTTTTAGGGGCTCGCACCCCTCGACAACAGTCGCCATCCAAAGGCTGACAATTAATCGTCTCTTTAATGTTAAAACATATGCACACTTGTGCGTTCGTATGTTGTAAGATACATTGCACGGGCCATGATCAATTACCTGATAACGATCTCGGTGATGTCACGGCCTGATATCAAACACGTTGCGTTGTTCCTTATCACCTCAATGGAGGCTAGAAACGATGTAACGGATGACATAATCACTTACGTATATGTATGTATGTGTGGCTATGTGCGTGGACCAAAGTTGGTATATAAACTCTCAACACTGGCTACAAAATCACCAGTATTTGCCGAGTATTTAGCTCTCCCATACTTTACAGTATGAAGTGGCAGAACACGCAAACTCTGTAGAAAACCTTCTTGTGTGAATATCTCTCACAACAAGGTATTCCACAAATGTGAAATTGATAATAGACTCCATTTGACATTGGTATATGAATACTTTTCTATTCTGTGGATCAAACATGAGCTTGTAAGAATAGGTAATTTTTGCAAAAAGCCAAACCCTAAGTAATCCTAAACAGAGGAAACAAAGAACTCAGTTTGATATGTAATTTGAAACGTATGTTGATTCCAGCCAGAGACATACAGCTAAAGAGATGTCCAATGCTCCATACACACTATGGTTTAAAAATATGTGAAAGATAGAAAATAAGTAATTTAAGTTATACATTTAGCACATCCAAAGCTGCGCATATTTTGTTGTGAAAATAGACATCTCCGTACAACTACACACATACTATCAAGCTATGACACACGCGTAGTAGAAAATATCGGAATTCGAATGATTCTGTCTTTGACATGTTTTTGATCAAGCATTGGACATCTTTTTAGCTGTATCTCTCTGATTCCAACAATCATCAAACACCTCATTCATATTTTAAATGCAATAAAATATACATATTCCTCTATTTGCGATAGGAAGTGCCACCTTCTTAATCAATTTGATTTTGGAAATCAGACCATTGATGTTGGTGGATGAAGCTAGTTCAATGGACGACGTGATGGTATGGTTTCCGCATTATTCACTGTGCAACGGACTGCGTAATATTTATGCGAATTTTGACCAACAAAATTTGTGTGAAAAAATCGGTACATAATCAGTATTATTTCATTAATTTACAGCCTATTGCTGATTTTTATAACCAAAACGAATACCACACTCAACAATATAGGCCTATGGCCTAACCAATTTTCAACTATACAGGCTATACATACAAGTTTGAAATTGAAAACCAATTTCTCAGCATCCCATTAATGCTATAAAAATGAAATGTCATCCCTGCAGTCCATATCTAAAGTTTTGCTTTTCGGGTTCACCGTAATCTCCTCAAGAAGGTCAAAACCCACCGTATGTTTTTGCATAGCTTCAGCTCTATATTTTTCCAAATTCCAGTTGGATTCTAGGGGGAAAAATAAAAAGTTTTCATGTGGAACTGAAAAAAAATAAAAATAAATCTAAAAATGAAAAATACTTTTGAACTTACTTCACGAAGTGGCAATATCCACCAGAAATTTTGATAATTTTTTCTCAGTATTAATGATAAGAATTTGAAACCATCACCGTTCAATTTCTAATAAAATTTTAATTCAAAAAAACTACCCACATTGCTTACCAAAAATAATAGAAACCTTATAAGTTACAGAAAATAAAGTTTACATACATTTCCTTATGATGCAGGTACCTAGTTACAAAGTGAACACCCTCTATATTTTTCATGTAGGTATTTCTTCGCTTTCGTTTGGTATTATTCGTTTTTAAAAATACAGAATGAATTTAAAAAAAAAAAAAAAGAAAGAAAAAAAAGGATTTTGGAGAAATCATAATTTTGCACTCAATTTGATTAATAAAATATTTTTGAACTAGACTTTCTCGTTTTATTTTCCTAACACGTCTAAAAACACTTTCAACCGAAATCAGCGGAAGCAATAATATTATTTTCGGAATAGAAGTTTAAAATTCTTACCCTATTAGTCACTTTTTCAAGTTTGATAATCGACGCTTATAAGAAAATTACTAGCAACTTCTCGCATCAGTACGCCTGAAAATGAGCATTCAATGAATCCATTCGTGAGGAAAATTTTACACAGAAGTTGATTCGTATTTGTTTTGATGTTAATTTCTGTCTAACTTCTCTCCAGTTTAGTAATGAATGTTTCCTTAGTCGTATTTTATCACGAAAAAACTTGTATTTTTGACGTACAGGTTGCAAGTACGAGGGTGACTACAGCTGGGACCGACCAGCCATTGGCAGAAATTTATTTTGTCTCTTTATCGTCGGCTTGGCCATGAATATTTTGCTTTTGTCAATCGAAAATATTTTCGACAAGAAAAGGAAAATAATTAATATCGTCTACAAGTATTGGACGCACTTGGGCAAAAAATCAGGTTCGAATTCGATGCTAATTCCTACGATTTCGTGTGAAATGCGTCTCGTTTTTGCGGCGTTAAGGTAGGCAATTTGTACGACGCTAATGTTTTTTTTTTGTTTTTTTTTTTTTTTGTCTAGGAATAGATCACGAAATGAAACAACAACCGCCCAACGAAGACGACGATGTGGTCCAAGAGAAATATATTGTTGAAAAATCGTCCAAACTGGATTACTGTGTTCTATTAAAGTAGGCTTGGGCATATAAAATTTTAAGGGTTAATGTTTTTTTTAAATTTTGCAAATTAATTATAACTGATGGACAATTTCTGCAGGGACGTGAGTAAAAGATATGGACGTTTCCAGGCTGTCAAATCTATTAATTTAGCTTTAGGATCGCACGAATGCTTTGCACTGCTTGGATCAAATGGTGCTGGAAAAACAACTACTTTCAAAATGTTGACCTCTAAAATAGACGCTACCTCGGGTTCAATCGATATTTGCTCAATGGACATAGTCAGACAGCAAGACAAAGTGAGTTTTAAATTTTGAAACACTAAAATAAGTACGAACTGTATCGAAACTCAGTAGAAAAGAGTTTTTGTTTTTTTGTTACTTCGAAATGATTAATTCTCAGAATATACTTAGAAATCAGAACGTTCAAATTCAACTTAAAAGTTTAAAACTGTTTAAAATCAAACTTTTCCCCTCTCAAAAATAATAGTCTACAAATTTCTAATTTTCTTTTATTTAATCAGAAACCTTTTTTTTTTACTTGACCTAAAATGGCTGTTGATGCTCCCACATATAATTGAAAA
Organism: Ericerus pela; assembly: GCA_011428145.1. Taxonomy (NCBI): domain Eukaryota; kingdom Metazoa; phylum Arthropoda; class Insecta; order Hemiptera; family Coccidae; genus Ericerus; species Ericerus pela. The sequence continues at coordinate 3,411,951 of WOFM01000549.1, read as the reverse complement.
ATTTATGCTGAAGCATCGGTCACAAGATCCTACCCATTTCATTCCCCATTCTAACATTAAATATAATTGTGGCGGCTGCCACACTACGTTGGCGCATATCAGTATCAATACTCCCTCGAACACCGTCACTTGGCACCGTGGCCGAGTGAGTACGGTGCTGCCTTTTGTGATGGTGAACGAGGGAGGTTTTGGGTGTTTGGCCCGTACGGGTTTGAATCCCCGTGTCACCCAAACACCTAAAGTGGTGACCCCGACGTGATCTGGGAGATGGAATATTCACGCCATCTCTTGGACACTTGTCAAACTGCCGACTGGTAACTGTGGTGCATCACACCGCCGTTTCTGTGCGTGATGGCGCTGGTGGGCGTATGCCACGGAGCGGTGATGGAGGCTGGGGCATCACCACGTTTCACCACGTTCCCGTGTACGCCCCTACCTAGGCGCCTCCGTATGGGAATGCGTATTACACTCCGCTATACTGGGGGGGGAGTGGTGTGGTGGCTGCCACACTACGTCGGCGCATATCAGTATCAATACTCCCTCGAACACCGTCACCCGGCACCGTGGCCGAGTGAGTACGGTGCTGCCTTTTGTGACGGTGAACGAGGGAGGTTTTGGGTGTTTGGCCGGTACGGGTTCCAATCCCCGTACCGGCCAAACACCTAAAATAATTATCTTCCAAACGCTCAATACAATGGTAAAGTTGCTGAAGCCCATTAGAAATAAATAAAAAACTCTTTTTGCTGAACGCATTTGGCTTTTATTTGTATATTGCGTATTTTGGTAATAATTTATGCGATTGGGTTAAAATTAACGAAGATCTTAATTTTTATTCCAGCTGGAACTTTTCTTAGTACATTTTCAAACAAATCCTAATACTCTACTGATAAAATGATTGTTATTTTATTTTCTCTCAATATTTATGGCTAGATTTCAGTTGTTCTTCGAAGGGGGTAAAATTCCTAATTTAGCCAAGATTTTTGTGACAAAATCGCCAAATTTTGGAAAAATTTAAGACGGAAAGCAAAGAAGAAGGTCAACAATTGGCGCGATTTTTTCTACTGAATTCAAACCAATGGGGCGAAACACTCTTTATACCCCTTCAAATAGTCCCCACTCTATTTTCTCAAGTTCAATGTGAAAATAAGTTTACGTTAAAAACGAACTTTTGAAAGATAAGCTTTTATTTTTATTTTTTTTTGGCTTTAGCTTCGTACGAAAGAACATTATTTTATTGCAAAAGGTTGGCTGCAGTATTGGTATATTTTAAAATCGCACTAGTGAGTAGAATAAAAGCTTATAATAAGGTTGTCATATGATGTTTCAAATTTTCCATAATTTTCATTATCAGAAAGTACCTACTTATCTATATAGGCCTATTAACTAAAATTATTTTTCTCGAAATTTTGACCAAAGAACAATAATATACGTGAACAAAGTGTACAGTTTTTCTAGATCCATTATTTTTGAAAACCTTGTCTGTATGAATTTTAAATAAATTCATTAGGTTCACCCTGAGAAACGTCCAAATGAAATGATCAAAGTAATTTAGCAACGTAATTGAAAAGAGAAAAAAAAAAGTAATATAAAATCGTTTATAGGTTTCTCGTGTCATCGGCTACTGTCCACAAGAAGATGCTCTTTTAGAAAAATTAACCGGACGAGAAACGCTTAAACTGTTTTGCACGTTAAGGGGAATTCCTGACGATGAAATTAATTTAGTCATTCAACAACTTTCTAGTAGATTAATATTCCATAAATTTCTTGACGTGCCGTCTGGAAGCTACAGGTAAATTTACGGAGGCCTTTATACAGGGTGTCCCATTATTTATAAATATCGACCCAACCATATTTCTTCGAAAAATAAAATTCTATGTAAAATCCGAACCTACAACAAAAAACATTGTAAGTACCTTCTCATTTGAAGTATCTTTTGAAGTTAGTGCACGTTGTGTATGTTCTACAGACTGCATGGTTTTAAAAAATGCGCATAATACTCTGATAATAGATCTTTAAAAATTAGGAGACACGTATTTTATCAACATTTTCGAAGAAATATGGTTTTTTAAATATTAATGGGACACCCTGTGCAGCGATAATTTTGAGTTTAATTTGCAGAAATTGTTTCAATCAAAAAAACTTTTTTTTTAATTTTTTTTTCCTATAGTGGTGGAAATAAACGTAAATTGAATACCGCCGTAGCGATGATCGGGGATCCACCAGTTTTGCTGCTGGACGAACCCACGTCTGGAATGGATCCAGACGCTAGACGTCATCTGTGGAATGTAATAAAGGAGGAACGAGAACGAGGAAAATGCATCATCATTACCACGCATAGGTACGTTCTATGGCTGGTGCAATCAGCCTATTCAAAAAGAAAAAAGTTAGTTGTTGTTTTCTTTTTTTTTTTGGCACCTCCAAGGGTTAACATATTTTTATTTTTTATTTCAGTTTGGAAGAATGCGAAGCTTTGTGCTCGAGACTGGCCATTATGGCGGAAGGTGAAATTCGATGCATTGGTTCGGTGCAGCATTTGAAAAACAAATACGCCTCCGGGTACAAATTACACGTGAAATTTCCGCCAAAATTACTCGAAAATGTAAAACTACACGTATCTGCGAACTTACCAGGTGTGTGGAATTTAATATGTGGTTACTCTTCTACATTCCTACCATCTACCTTTTTGTTCAAAATTCTGTATATAGATGTAACCTAATTATTTTTAAGATAGCTAATAGATTAATCAGAAGTGGACTTCCAAACTTCCTATTTACCTATTAACAGTTTACAAACAATAATGAAGTCCACTGAAATCGGTACTTAATTAGAAAGGTAACTTATGAACTTAATCAAAGAAAATCAACAATAGTTTTCATCCATATTGTTCATTCACACCAAGAGAAAATATTCTAAAATTTTTACAAGAATTAGGCTGTACGTACGGTACTTAATTTTCTGATTTTTTGTTGTTTTTTTTTCTCGAATATCAAACATAAAATTTTTGCTAAGAACGTAAGTACCTATGTACTATTGGTAGCAACCAGCAATGTAATTTTTTCACAAAAAACTTTAAAAAATAATGATTTTTAACAAATTTTTCCCAAAATTTGAAGAAAATTTTTCAAATAATTGGCCTGAGAATAATACGAATTCATATTAATCTTGTGGTTCATTTCCGGACATAATGACTAAAATGATAATACGAGTAATATAATTAATCTGCTTCGAAGACTTCTCTGTGCTCGTATACTTTTCATAAATGATTTGAGTGACGATTAAGACATTGATTCCTTTTACTTCTTCCTATAACAAAGTACTGAAGTGTAGTTTCAAACAGCTATAGCTTGCTCGATAATAATAATTATTAATTCTTATTTTGAAAATTAAATTTAACATCTTTATTTTTGAAGTCTTTGAAACAAAATTACCTTAAAATTTATATTTTATTCACTCAGTTTTTTCTTGAAACAAGTTTTAGCATTGAAAATGCTTCTGGAGTCAGTCTCTGAAAAAATGTCCGCCACCTAATTTTTACCTATATTTTATGCGTGAAGAGTAAGAGAAGAGGTAGTTAACGATGGTAAAAAAAGTGGAAGGAGTAAATGGTAATGAAAAATAAAGTAGAGATGGTAATGTTGTTTCGTTAATTATGGAGCAAATACGAAGATGAAAAAAAAAAATGAAGAACTTTTCATTTTTTTTTTCTAATTTATTTTGAATGTCGTCTTCTGGTTTTTACAAAGTGTGAAACCTGTGAATCTGTGATTTTTTTTTTTTTTGTAAACTAAATTATCCTCTTTAAGAGTTTTTTATCTGCATATGTTGGAAAAAGATGAAAAGTAAAATTTAAAAAAGGCTACATTAAGGAAAAAATTTTTATCTCTCTTGTAAACTAATGAATAAACGTTTGATTGGTAATAAAAAGAATAGATTGATTCTCAAAAAATATTAGTTCCAGTAAATTAAAATTTTTTCTACTGGAATGTTCACCTAATGTCATATTAACCTGTAACATGTACCTATAGATACCAACTTAATATGGAAGAAGATGTGAAATTTGTTGAGACAATAATAATAATGCCATTACCTATCTTTTATCGCTTTTATATCAAGTGTATAATGCAATCGATTCTAATTTATATTCCAGGAAGCTGCATTCACGAACAATTCACCGGAATGATATTGTTTCACATTCCAACCAATATTTCTTGCTCAAACGTCTTCTACATGATGGAAGAAGCCAAGTCAAAATCCATTATCGAAGACTACTCGATACAACAAACTAGCCTCGAACAGGTAAACAAAAAAATAAAATAAATAAATTCTGTCAATTTGATTCTTCAGTTCAAACATTAAATAAATAATAATTTCAACTTTTTTTTTCATTAATTGCAGGTGTTCACCCGTGTCATTAAGTAGCCAACATATTTAAAATTCTAGTCTACCGACGAAGTCTTTTTATTAAATTTCATTTATACCGGTATTTATTTTAAATTTTTCACTAAACCGAATAAATTGTTTTTCTTTTTCTTTTTTATACATGTTTTTTGTATATTATGTCGTGTACATAACTTTTTTTTTGTATTTATTATTTTAGACAAACGAGAGAGTGAGAAACCAAAAAATATAAAAATAATAAAATAATGTTCATTAATTTTACATCGAAAAAATTGACTTGTTATTGAATAAAATATGATCAGCGAAGCAATTCGTGTATTAATTTAGTGTTTACAAAATAATTCTTTTAGAAGCTATAATCTGCAATAAAAAAAAAAAGTCTGAATTCGTACAAAATAAAACGAATATCAAACAAGATAATTATGATTTGTTTTTCATCCAACACCGAAACTATTTTTTCTGAATCTTTAACAAAATGATGAAATATTAGGTAAAGAATGGGGAAAAAAAAAGAAAAAAAAGAGTAAATTCTGTTACTAAAATTCAAGCAAATTCATAAATAAATTTTTAATCAACGACAAAAATTTCTTTACGCATTCGAGACTAAAAACAAAAACTGCATCGAAGTTGAGATTCGAAACCGACATTGTCTCCACGTATTTATACAATATCACAGGATATTACGTGTAGGTACTGAAATATTGTCAAATGTGGAATATTGGCAGTGACCCTTTGCAGGAACATTTAATTCTTGAAAATGTCACCAAATGCCATCGACCATTACAGTAAATTCTCCACGTGCAAATTTTATCGGTTCGAATATAAATACACAAAAATATTCGTAATAAAATGGTAAAAAAAAAAAAAAAAGTAAATAAAATAGTGGAAAAACGAAAAACAAGTAAAACATCAGTATAGGCACCGTAGTATAAAATTACATTTATGGGCATTTTCTAAAAATTAATAAAAAAAAAAAGAAAAAAGAAAAACACTCTTAAAACGTGAAACTTAGGTAGAACGGAATTGATTTCAAGTTATTTTCATCTTTTTATGTCAGAATAAATATAAAACAAACAAAGAAAAAAAAGTCGGCTAAGCGAAAAATACAGGTAGGTAATTATATGAATATTTTTATATACGTTACCAGCGAAAAGAAAACACAGCTATGATTTTATTTATAAATTTTATTTTAATTTATTCTATTTTAAAAATTGATTATCGGAAAACAAGTTTCTCGTACCCGTTTACAGTTGATATGAAATTCACCGTAATGAGATTTTTAATTTTGTTGTTTATTTTTATTTTTGTTTTGTTGTTCTTGTTGTTTGTGTTTTCTTTTTTGACCTGTAAACACAATTGATAAAATTAAAACGAAGTAATGGAGAGTAAGTATTAAAAAATGTTCATATATGTAGACATTGTATAGGCTCACGTATTTCTCTTCCAACGATTGACTGTTTTGATTTAAAATGCATTACAAACATTTCAATTAAATTTGAAATACGCAAATTTTTGAGGAAACGTTGTTTAAAAAAGCACCTCATTAATTTATGGAAAGCTTATCATGAATTGTTATAAAATTTCCATGAAACCTACATTATGAGAAAAAGAAATCATCCTTTTTGTTAAAGAATTCGTTGAATGATATTACTATAGTTATGCTATATTTAGAAAAATCAGCACCATTATTGAGTAAAATTCGAAGCAATGAAACATCAAACATTTTTTTTTCATTTAATCAAAACCTGCGTTGGTTTACTTGAGGTGAAAATTTTGATTTGGTTTCACGACTAATAGACTATTTTTACACGATGAATGTTGAAAAAAATAGCCTATAGTTCTAGTATACTTTGTACAAAATAAATTGAGCTCTGAAGAAAGTAGGCAATACGACATATACAAACATTTAATGGCCAATGAGAAACAGCGTTGGAGCAATGCATCTTAAATATCAGAGCTCAACTTTATATGTATAGTAGCAAGGTATAAGTATCCAAATAAAATATAGGTATATTCTTTCATAGCAATCGTGAATGATTTTTTGATGGTTACCCTCCATTACTGGTGGACACCTTGTATGCACAGGCATGAAATATGACCTACGGAGTACAGTAACTGTATAATTATTGACGGCAAATCTCAGTTCTTAGTTAATTTTTTTTTATCTTTACGTCTTCGTTCGTTTTCAATACGAAAATAAGTTTAGATTAAAAACGAATTTTTTAAAAATAAGATTTTTTTTGGCTTTAGCTTCATGCGATATAAGCATTATTTTGTTGCAAAAGGTTGCTGTAGTATTGATATATTTTAAAATCGCAGTAGGGAGTAGAATAAAAGCTTATAATAGTACAAATCAGTGAATGATTTTGAAAAAATACCCTTCTACACCATCAATTTCTCAGCCCCTTTGATAGTAACGATGAATGGAAACTTTTATATTTCAAATTTTATGCGAATTATTTATATAAAAAGTATTTTTATCGTATAGTATCATTTAGTTTGCGAGAAAAATGTAAAACAACTAAAGATAGTCACACGTTTGAGCCAGCCCCCTCCGGGTGGGAGCGAAAGATAGATATGTGTGTTCGAAATATTTTTATCACTCTTTCAACTGTCCACCCCTACCATATTTCAGGTGTAAATTCCTCCTCTCACATATTATGAATTTATTTTCTAACCCTTATTTTACAGGGCCAGGTATTTGAATTTTGGCTTTCATTCAAAATTTTACAAATTGGCTGTGCGATTGTGCAGCCCTTATACAAAAGAAGAGACACGAACGTGCATTGAAGAAAAAACATTTCTATCTATCTGACACCGTAGATGACCATACATTACGAAAATAAAGAAAAGAAGAATTTTATGAAAAATTTTTCAATTTTTGAAAAAAAAAAAAAAAATTGATTTGGCGCCTGTCTGGATTAGAACCATTCAAAACTTCTGCTGTTACTAAAAATAGACGCAAAGGCGAAAGGATAAAAAGAGAAACACAATTTTATACGAAATCATCGCCTTTCAAGATGAATATTACGAAGAAACCCTCATTTGCCAAACATGTGTACCGTATACACGTAGCCCTTCTACCAATATTCAAATATTTTCGTCGAAAATATAAAAAACATCGATATATGTGCGGTCCGCTCACCTTTTCCTGGACGATCAGCCTTATTCTTACACGCTTTTGTAACAACTTTACTCTTTTCGCAGGTAGAATCGCTGTCGTTTGGATTTCTCAGCACGTCTGTTCGGGTCATTTCGTTGTCTGAATTACATTTACTCCACTGACCTTTGTCGTATTTGCAAACTATACAAGCAAAAAAAGACGACGAAAATTTATTAGTGAAAACATTACGCATATTTTACACTTTTATGCGGGTTTAGACCAGAAAAATTAGCATTTATAAAGGAATTAATTTCCATAAAATGTTTCATTGGTAGAATGCGTCGATGGTGTTTCCTTTAAGTATATGGTAAAAAGTACCTAACCGAAGCACATATTGGCTACCTCCACTGGAAGGCGTACTGTGCGACTATTTTTAGTTTTTTTCATTTTTCATGAAACTAAGTGGAATTACGAGAAAAATAGTGAAGTAAAAAAAAGGCGTAGGTTCCGCTGGGGCTATTATATATATATATATATCTATTCATGAAGGCGGATATACATTTGTATCATTCTGCCATATCATATCGTCCAATGGTTTCAATGTGTACGAGGTCCATAACATCGAACCATATCAAAAAATGATACGATAATACGATACAGCCTTTTCCCATTCGATGTCAGTATTCTTCCATCACATCAAAAGGCGCTACCTGGGATTGTAAAATTTTCAATAGAATTTATGTGTATGATACGATCCCAGTCAACGCCTCACAAAATTACAGCCGTATCATCGAGGCGTATCATATGATTCCAGGAATGGGCAGGATCCAAACTTTTTGGATCATGAATCTAAGACCATAGATCCTTTTATCGATGCGTGATCTAGACTCAGGTCTTTTTTTTCTGGATGATCTGAATTACTTTCCGAGAAAGGATTCAAAGTATGTGTTCGGATAAATTTATCAGGATCAGTTTTTTCAAATTAAAAAAAAAAAATACAAAGAAACATGAAAAATAAGGAATGTATTTGGGAATTATTAATTAATTTTTTTGAAATTGATGAAACAACTTTTGTTTTGAAATCATTCACAGAATCTGTACAAATGATCTACACCGATCCTCTGCGATCCTGATTCGGATAATTCTTTGGAGAGTTATTTATGATCCAGACTCGAATCACTTCATTAAAAATTGAAAAGGATCTGTGATCAAAGTCATTTTTCTGTGATCTTGCCCACTCCTGATGATACGCACCAATAATACAGCATGGCAGAATGATACAAGTGTGTACCTTCGACTATATAGCTTAATAGACTGCTAGAACTGATAAGAAATACACAGGGTTAAATGGAACACCGCTGAAGGCACTGTTAACAGGTGTTCTTTTTTGCAAAAATGACCTTTGGTGATAAGTAATAGTGATTCCAAATTTCTAATTCTGGCTAGCAAAAAATTAATTTTTATATTTCGTTATTTTAGTGATTAAAATTATATTTGAAGATAATTAATTTCATTGTTATTCTACTTTGCCATTGACACATGATAAAACGGCATTATTTGTAAGTTTACAGAATAATTAATGACATAAATATGTAATACTTTACTAGAACTTCATTCCACTCAAGAACGGAGTTCTATACCTAGTAACATTCTTATCATTTATTGAAGATGATTGAATTGGAATTATACCCAACACCCTCCTCAATTTGAGAGCTGAAATAAATGAAAATATAAAAATATAAAGAAATTAATATCAAAAATGAATAAAACAATCAAATTTATGCCACAGAATAAAAAAAATCACAAAACAAATTACGAATGACAAGTAATTATGATTGATGATCAAACTGAATCAATACAACTGATCAAAAAAACGAAATAATAAAGAACAGAATACTACTTTAACGATAATACACACAATTAATGAATGACAAGTGATTAATTATATCAATTAACAAGGTAAAATTCGTTTCTGATGAATAAAAATATGAAAATGCATCAAAAAATATGACGTTAAATTGATCCAAAAACAAACTGAAAACTGAAATAATACTTCATAAACTAATTTGTGAATAATTTTCGTTATTTGGAGATTTGAAGAGGCAGTCAGAAAAATGAATCATATTTAAAACGTTATTCACGAAAATATAACTCAATACAAATTCAGTTTTCACACAAAATACCTTTTTCAAAAAATAACGCCTGCATTGTTTACCTTCAAGATTTTATCAGTTCTAGCAGTCCATTAAGCTATATAGTCAAAGGTGTGTACCCACGTTGAAGGATTGATGTGCAAACATAATTGGGAGTTTCCATAGCAACTGGGAGCGCTGTAGTCAATAAAAAAACAAGGTGTTGGTGTATGTTATCAAAAATAGGTATGTTTGTTTATAATGGATTCTAGCAATGAGCCATTCACAGAATCCATTGCAAAGAAACAGACCTCTCCAAATTTTTGAACGAATTCTTGATGGTTTGCTGTTTCAATATTGTTTCTGCACCTTTAAAAAGACATGTGTCTGCTTCCACACCAATATATTCAACAATTTGTAAATAAATAAGTTATAACACTTATTCCTTCAAGACAAAACTAAGAAAAATCAAAGAAAAAACGAAACTTACATAAGACTTACATTGTTGATAACATACACCATCACCTCTACTTTAATTTGATAAAAATCCGCCAGATGTCAGCCACTTTGATGGGAATTCCCAATAGTGTGGTTGTGAACATAAGCGTTGCACACGCACATAAACACGATGTAACTCTTACGAGTTACGATCTTAATTCTCCTTTATGATAGACTTAGCGCTAGGATGTTTACACATTAAAAACATTTTTCATCAAATTTTCTACAAAGTAAGTGCTAATTAAAATTTATTTACCTCGGTGTCACAGTTGAGGTGTTATAGGGTCTGCAAAAGTTACGTGTGATCTGTTACAAAATATTTGTATCTGGATTCTCGTTTCGTATTTTTCGTTAGAAACATTAACAGAATGTAAACAACTTTTTCGGACCTTTATCACTTCAGCTCTGGCAGTCCGGTAAATTTTAGTAACAACTTCTCTTGTAGAGAATTTTACTAAAAATGTTTTCTTACATAAATATTTTTCATTTCGTAAAAAATGAAAAATAAAGTAGAAAGAGTCACCCCCTCTGTGGAGGAAACCAGCGGGGTTATGTTGAGAACTTTTCACCACTTACTCTTAGGGTAACACCAGTAACAGCAATAAAACATTTTATAGAAATTAATTCATTTATACCCTTTATTTTCTTCCTAAGTTTCCTGGGCTGGTTAAAATTTATTATCTGACTTTTTTTCTTTTTTTTTTTTTTTCTTCCTTTTATCAAGGAGTATTTACGGTGACTAAATACTTAAAATCGTTTTCTAATAATAGCAAGAAACAAAACAAATACTTTTACTTGTTAGAAAATAATTTCACTTTTGTCGGCTGATATTCGCCGCAGTAAAACTGGTGAAGGATGTAGTATAATGAGTATGGTAGAAAAGTGCATGAGAGTGCATTGGAACAAAATGTCAAATATACTAACTTTTTTTGCACTTTTTCTCCACTGATTTCGTTTTTTCGCATTTACTCTCATCTTGGCCTTTTTTCAACGTCAAAGTTCTGGCTTTGGTGTTCGTGGTTGAATCGCATGTAGACCATGCTCCTTTGAAGTACTGACAATCTACGTGCACAACATAATAATGATGGAAAAATATTAATAAACGTCTTTTATTTTCTCGAAGACATGTATCTAGTGCGGTATACATTTTCATGATGATAGTCTGCGTGACTCGATATGGACGAAATTTGTTCTCCTTTTCTGACCTCATTATAGTGTATTAAAGAGCAAAAAAAAAAAAAAAAAACAAAACAAAAAACAAAAAACAAAAAAAAACAAATACAGAAACAAAATATATTTCATAAAGTTATATTTTTCCTTAATATTCTCTCTCCTCTCTCTCTCTCTCTCTCTCTCTCTCTCTCTCTCTCTCAAGTTGAGAAGTGTAGTTGAGTACCTCTACATATTATGCGCTACAATACGAACTTTATCCTCTATTTGCCTGCTGTAGTATCACTACTTGCAAAAGGTGAAAACATAATTCAAAGGCAGCCCCAAATAGCACGAACAGCGAACGACGTCATGATAATTTACGACTGAAAATGCAAATCGAAAAAGAGAAGACATAACTATACCACATCTACTGTGAAGATATTTCGTATAATGTAGTACCTATACCTACTTTAATTGTCAACAAGGAAATGTGAAGAGCAAAATTTTCATGTTTTTTTTTTTTGGGGGGGGGGGGCGTTCAGTTTTTCGTGCTCAACGAGATGTCTCTCGTGTTCTTAAAACACTGAAGTACAAAACTGCATTGTTTCTTCGTAGAATTCGCGTTTGTAGACACTCCAGAGAGTTGGTTAAGATTCAAGGCTATTCACCTCAAAACGGAGTGATGCGGACAAATTGAGAAAACATTCGAATTTTTAATGCCTACACCGTACTCATTCACATAACTAACATGTCTACGACCGAAGACAAAGATACAGTGAAAATTTCAAATGCTAGAAAAGTGTAGCTTGTATTCGTTAGAAGGTATGATGGGAGTAGAGGTTGAGCGAGTGCAGTGATTGACGAAGACGAAGGCTTTTACACCCAATCTCTGCACTTTTTTTTTCCCATTTCAATCCCAGAAAGTCGATGCACCTACTTACTAAAATCATTGAACGAATATCTCTATCTATATCTCGAGAATCATTAACCATAGTTGTATATTTTGTTATTCAAACAATTACGCGTCGTAATGTTCATCTGTTGAAATTAAAATAATACATTTTTTTTTTCATTACTCCTCCCCTTTTCAAATATACCACATGTCATATTTCTCCAACTGAGAATTTATATTTATTTTATCAGTAAGAAACAGTTTTTAACCATGTGCATAAGAGACGGTGCCCAATTTAAGATTATTCTCATAATTTCTCAGAACGAAAATTTTTTTGCAATGAGAGCGAAACAATGGCGTCACTATATGGATTCATAATTGATGATTGTATTAAATTTTGTAAATGTTGTCCTCAAGTTAGGTACACAGTTTAAAACCATTATCTCTTTCAATATCGAAATGAAAATGGACTTTATGAAGGATACCGCTCTGTCGATCCACACTGGAATTGGTAGCATGTTTCAATAAAATATATCAAATTTTTTTTTAAAATTTTGCAGCTTTTGGTAAACATTGAAAATTTTGTAACCAACATAAAATCAAGATAGCTGTACTGGAAGTAGCGTTCAGCCAATCCGCACCAAAATTGGCAGCCTATAGTAGAATAGATTATAATGAATATGGGTTAATTGTAATGCCAAAAAAGAGGTGTAGTTTGGTATTTGTTTCCTCTTTTCGACGTTGACACTTTTACCAAGTATTTATTTGTGGAAAACCACAAACAAATACTTACGATCAATAAAAATAAACTTTCTAATTGAAATAGAACTCCTAGGTATCCACACTCTATGGTGGACTTTAACTTTATTCGTATTTATATGAGACTTCAATTAAAATTCAACAGGATACTTTTCATAAAATATAATATTTTCATTTACACAAGAACAACAATTAGTATTGATTATTAAGAATTTGGATTTTTTACAGAACTGAACTGAACATTGTGTTCTTCAAAGTAATAGTTTTTATAATTTAGTTTTTACACAGTATAAATAAGAAATGGTAAGAAATAGTGGGATTAATTCATTATGATTGGTTGTTACCTGAAAGAAGGAGAATTGACGTTTTTACTTGTATTAAGCAAATATTTCTATTAAGTTACACGTGTGTGAACTAATGAGGTCACATACAATTGTCTTTCATTTAGAAGACTATTTTCCATCAAATTTCTAACGGTACAATTTACAATTAATTTTATTTCAAGAAGAAGAAGAGTCAAAAGTGTGTGGTAAATTAGAAAATAAAACAAATTATTTCGTTTGTATAAAATATAGTCGCACATTTAAAAAATGTTCGTCTATATTCGTTACATTAATATGCTCCCAAAACTGTTTTATCACATTTATTCAAATAAATACTGATTTCTTAGAAAAATTAGAATAGCATGAAAATGTTTAGCACTAAATTTCATATAAAAAAGATCATATTAATTTTAGTCACTTGATGCTCCCCTCTCCACTGACAAATGAGCGCAAAGAATAGTAACTTTTTATTAAGCACTGAAAGCATGAGTACAGTTGCTATATTAATGTGATAATTTCAACTTATAGTGACACAGTACTCAAATATTTATTTTTATATGAGTGTCAAAATGGAGGGGTTCAATTCCACCAATTTTTGTTTTTTTTCTGTATTTTATTTCAGCAGCTGAAATAAACAATTGTGAGAAAAAAGAAGAATACTTTAAAATTTTTCCAATTTTAATTTTTCCTCAGATTTTGAGTTTTTTCAAGACCACATGGGCCTCTTACTTTACCACAAACCCTGATGCACATAGATATTTCAGCCACTCACCCCTCTTAATGTCGGATCTGGAAGAAATTACGGACAGAAAATTCTTTAAATATTCCTTATCTACTTTCCTCATTTTGATATGTAATTCGGCCAGTGAAAACAAAAACTAAAAAAACTGGGGCACTTTTCCCCTCATCACCTATTTCGACAATCCATAAAAAACTAAATGAATGTATTGTAAGTATTATGTCATTACGATTTGAGGTTATTGCGTCAATATAGAAATTGTAGTCATTTCTGTGCACAATGAAAAAATACGATCTTTCACATTCATTTGGCAGAGAAGGAAGGCATCAGATGACTCAAATAAATTTAACCTTTTTTTGTAAGAAATTTAGTGCCAAACATTTTTATACTGTACCTTTTTTTTCGAAAAAATCAATATTTGTTGAGATAAACGTGAAAAACTGTTCTGAGGGGCATATTAACCCCCATATCTGTGAACACTTGCAGCGGGGGGGGGGGAATTTAACTTTTAATATGTTGTTTTTGACGCCCAAACCGACCGATTAGTAAGTAAATCAAAACTATTTTAATTTGCTCGATTAAAAAACCTATCTTTACTGGACTATAAATACTAACGTTCATTTCAATTTTCGTGACTATCGAACAAAGACTGCATCCTGTACTCTGTTAACAAGAAAATGGCCTCTATATTATTTGTACTTGTTATATAAGTTTGAGTATGTGAGTTTTTGGTGGCAAAATTTTCCTTGAGCTAGGAGACGAAAAACGTACCGAACCCCAACCCCAGGTCATTTTATGGGATCAAAATTAATAAGCAGATTTTCGAAGAAAACCTGCTTAAAAATGGAAAATGCAAATGACGCCGATGAAATTACGCATCTTGTCCTATGAGATGAGTCGACTGGCGCCTCCTGATTGACATTCTGCCATTTGGGTAGAATATGTCAAACAGATAAGATGAAAAAAAAAAAAAAAAAAAAGAATTTTCCAAAAGGAAATACTAATGAAATGAATATATTTCGTGGTAATTTCGTAGTTAAAAAACCAAAAAACAAACAGTTGGCTCGAAATGAAATTCCAGTACGAATTATGCGGTGATTCCGTGTCAAGATCCTTTATTTACGAAATAAATGCGTTTAATATTCTACAAACTATTCGTACCATCTAAAACATGTAACTTATAGGGTAGGTATTTGACATTTTCTCTAAAACATCAATCATTTCAGAATATATCTCAGACGACAAATCGATGTTAAGTATGTACGAGAGAATTTTTTTAATGCAAATCTCAATTTCGTTTCAGTCAAATTGATTATTATTATTATTTTTTAAATTTAATAACCTTCGTAGGCACGATCTAGATATAGGTAATACCTAGGCAACAAGAAATTTGTACCATTATGTATCTGCCAAAAGTGGGTAGGTATTAGGTACCTACCGACCTGAAAATTTAAATGCATACTAGACGACGCCAAAAGTGCGTTCTGGTTATGCAAATTAAATCATCCTCTCTGCGATAGTCGTAAATTATAGTTAATTTTAATCAAATATGAAAAATTGGCCAATAAATTGATGAATGATAAATTTTTTAGATCTGAAAATGGATGAAGAAAACCTCCTTCCCAAATACGTGCAGAGTAGGTAAATTTTAGGTAGGGTTGTTACTCAAATGTATACTTAGAATAAATTATTCTGCCAACACATGTATAATAAAGTGGAATAACGTAAAATAACGTAGAATAAGTTAATGTAGAATGAAGAAAAATATTGTAAAATACCTAGCTGATGAAAATGTTATAAAAAATTGAAGTATTGTAACAATTACACGATGTAAGACAAGTTGCAAAATTTAACTTCCAATATAATTATAATAATAATAAAATTAAAATAATAATAATAATAATAATAATAATAATAATGATAATGATAATAATAATAATAATAATAATAATAATAATAATAATAATAATAATAATAGTAATAATAATGATAATGATAATAATAATAATAATAATAATAATAATAATAATAATAATAATAATAATAATAATAATAATAATAATAGTAATAATAATAATAATAATAATAATAATAATAATAATAATAATAATGATGATAATAATAATGTGATATCATTTAGCATTTTTGTTAAGGAACTTATCCATGATTTTGTTGGGTAGGTAGCTTACGTATTGTGTACTTGACTTTTATCTATTTAACGTATACATGTCTGAGGTTCTTGGTTTGATTTTCAGTGCTTTTGAAGCTTTTTTTAATAGTAGGGGCTAAACGAGAATATTACAATCGTCAGATTTGTCAGATTCGCGTAACTGTACTCTTACAGTTATTGTAACTCTTATTTGTGTGTGTTATATGACGCGTAGGTGTGCATCCAAAACGCACTGAACACGCACACAATCACACTATTATGTTTACACACCAATCCCTCATGAGTATAGCCCATACTCACGCCTTTTTTTTCATATTTTTGGTAGTTTTCGCTATTAAAAATGCTTTTTCAAAAGGTTTTTCTATCGTATTTTACAATTTTGTGTAAAATAACATATAATAACTCTATTATTTTACACAAGCTATTAGGTATATATACGTTATTATACGTTTCATTCTACGACAGAAAAACTCATATAAAATAACAGAGCAATCCTGCTTCAAGGATTATAGCTATTTGAGTCAACTCGTTTAATTTGAAGCTCTTGAGCTATTTCATGTTTCTAAACCTCCCCACCACCACCTATTCGTACGTTGTGTAGGTATTGAAACTTCAATTTGTAGGTAATAATCATTTTTATTCAGAACCACGTGCGTAACTGTTACCTATCCGCTACTACGACCAATTTCATTAACCTTCTCTCTCATAGGTATCTTTTATATTTATAATATTTATCTTACTGGCCTCAGTTGATTGTATCAGCTAAAGGCTATCTTCCCATAACAATCCAAGGATATAACAGGGTAATACTTAGTTCTTTTTCTCTACGCATTACTAGTATTTAATAAGTTGAGCCAACAATTGACTGTATACTCATCGGCAGCATAAGGGATTCACTCCACAAGATTCCCTCTAAATATTTTCCGTATAGTTATATGTGAGTATAGAGCAAAAGGTAATTTCAACTTCAGTCCTAAATAAATACACCTCGTTAGGTAAACAAACCTCCTCACCATCATTCCGCCACGAAAAAATGAAAACGAATGAATTCGTTCGCTCTGTTTGTATATTTCTTTTCCATTTTCCGCAGTTATAGAAGTTCGGTTTATATTGCTATATATTATAGCAAAGAACATTTTATTGTTGACAGGTTGATCGAACAGTTTTTAAAAACAAAATTGAAAAAAAAAATCTGCGCGCGGCGGAGTACCGTTGGAGAAAAGAAGCGAAAATAAAAATTGTATGGATTTTTTCTTCTTTTTCTTTTCTTTCCTTTTTTTTTTTTTCAATTATTTAAATCCACATTTTCTATTGTTGACATTATACTTACCATTAGCATTATTTCCCGAATGGTCGTGCCTTGTATTTGATTTCGCTTTTTCGGCTGTTTCCGTTTTTTTACTCACTGGCACAGGATCACTCAGAACTGGCACAACAATCATTAACACTATGGCACAAAGACATATACTTTTTAACCAGATCATCTGAAAAAAAAACAAAAAAAAAAAAAAACAATAAAAATGGTAGCATGTAGAACAGATTTTAATAAATATAAAATATAAAATGCTTTTCATATTACGTGGGTGCGTAATTTTATGTAATATTCATTGTTAATTATGCTACTAATGTGAGATCTTGGCGACAGTTTAAACGCTCCATTCTTCTATAATTTAAGCCATATTTAAAACCAATTCGCAAACTTTCGTCAGAATAGATTGTTGAAATTATGTGGATATAGACTGGGTATAATTATAACGGAGTAAAATAAGGGTTTGAAATGTAATTAACAGTTAAAAAAGATTTTACGGCTAAAATATGTTGGAAGTAGGCTTCTCAGTAAATGAAAAAAAATCTCCGCCTCTCTACCCTGTGCATCCACCAAAAAGGGGCTACAGCCTACGACCATTTTTTCGATTTTTCAGTTTTCCTTGATTTTAATATAATATTAATGTACTTAAGTGGGTATATAAAATTTACAATAAAAAAAGTTTCCGCTGTACGTTTTGCTCCTAACTGCCATAGACGCTGAGATACACAGTGATAAGAAAACATCTTGTTTATTAAAATCGTTATAATCTGCATTATATTCTTATTGGAAAACCAAAAATGAAGATCTAAGGATAGACAAATAAATGAGCATACTGATGTATTTACCAAGTATGTAGTACGTATACCATATTAATTCATGGTTATATAATATACATGGTGTGGCGACTACCGCCACACTATGTAGGCTAATTGCCGGTTCTCCTTCGAACACAGTCTCCCAGCACTGTGGCCGAGTGTATATGGTGCTGACTTTTGTGGCGGTGAACGAGGGAGGTTTTAGGTGTTTGGCCAGTCCCATGCCGCCTGAACACCTAAAGTGGTGACCTTGACGTGATCACGAGGGATGGTCATGCACACCATCTCTCAGATACGTACAAAACTGGTAGCCGTGGTGGTACGTCACACCACCGATACCGGTATGTGACGGTGCTGTAGGGCGTGCGCCATGGTGCGGTGATGAGGGTGGACATCACCATCGGCGTACATCCCTACCCACAAGGCGCCTCTGTACTGGGTATCGTATAATAATATACATAATTATACAGAGGTTACATAAAAATTAAAATTCCTTTACAAAATCATGAAAAATCTTGATTTTTCTAGCAAAAATTTTCAATATGAACAATGATTCAGCGAACTGTAATTCTTTTTTATAATTACCTACGGGTAAAACGTGGCAAAGAAAAATTGAAAAATTAATTGTAGAATACCTTGTGAAAAAGATATTCTCACCAGAAGGTAATTTACAAATTTCGCATGTTCTACCACTTCATATGTAAACATATGGGTGAGCCAAAACCCAGGCAAACACTGGCGATTTTAGAGCCAGTTCAGGCAGTTTATATACGCGCTTATTTACACGCACACCAACACACATATGTAGTGATTACATATGTTTGTGTGAATGGCTCGATGAGTCATTTCTTGTAGTGATAAGAAATGGCGGACTGGTTTGTGTATGGAATTGTGACATCATTGTATTGTTACGATTGGTCACAGTTTTACATTACTTGCATGTAGGTATGTGCAAGTAATTACGATCAAATGTAATTTACATGTTTCATTTTACATCATAGAGACGAATATTTGGCAGTCTTGAGATGGCAATTGTCATCGAGGAGTCCGAGCCACTTTACCTAATTCAAGTTTAGTCCCCACCTTAATTTTTTCCATTCAATAATAAAATACAATTTCATGGGAAAACCTGAATATTACAAGGAAAATTTTGTAATAACTCTTTGAAAAAGTTAAAAGAGATAGAAATTTCAGAAATGCAACTATCATAATATAACACATTAAACTAATATTCTAATACATTTTCACTACCAAAGGATTAGTCAGTGGAAAATGGAAAATTTGTGTCATAAATGATTTGAAACAATAGTTTCTTCAAGACTATACCTAGATAATTTTAAACTATATTCCGTAGATTAGTGAGGAAATTACAATAAGGCTTTGGGAAGTTTATCTTATTTTCATGGTATTTTTGAAGGAGAAGAAGAAGAAAAATGAACATCAATTAGGAAAATTTTCCTAATACGTATGAAATAATCTTGAATCAAAGTTGCTAGAAGGTTGTTGTCATTATTTTTTCATAGGTTCAAATAAATAGAGGTTTCCGAAATTTACTATTATTATCTTATCTCATTTGAAAGATAGAAGAATACAACAAGATTACAATAATATAAAATTGAAATTTTGGCTCTAATTTTAGGATTAAGATTGTCAGATCCCATTTTCGATATTAAATTCAAGATAAACATAATTTATCTACTCGAAATAAAACGTAAAAAAAATTCGATTGATAGCTAGAAGTTTTTTTCTCGAGTCTCTGAAAACTGACAAACTTTCAACAGAAATCAGCAGCGATCAGATATTGTGTAACGAAAGAGAGAAAAAAGTCAATTTATTTAATTGGATATCATCATTCAATATATATATATATAGGTATATACATTTTTCAGTGCCCTCAAAGTTTAGAAAAATAAAGCAAAACCTTCGACCCCGATCATCTAAAGCACTCATGGGAATTGAAATTCGCCTATTACTTACTTAATTGGTATTTCATAACATAAGCCGATGGTACCAAATTTTGAGAAGTTTCGAAAGTCACCATTGGGATTTTGTTCAGAATTATAACAGACAATTATTTACAACATTAGCCTTTACGAATAAAAATGTGCCTAAATTCTCGATGAATTTATTTTAAACAAAAAATTTGAATAAAAAATTCTAAAACGTCGTGTTTTTGTAGATAAGTTTATGAATATGAAGTAAAATTAGGCTAACGTGTACCCTTGAGCATCAGTTTTGAAAAAAATGTAACAAATTAAACGATTTTTAAGGGATGAATAAATGAAGCTACCTATAGCAAATTTCGTTATTATTACTCACTATTTGAAAAATTTTACGTAGGCGTTTTGGGTTAGAATATTACACATTTTCTAAAATAAAACAAACTTTTCAAAAATTTCACAATGTTGTAATTTAATAAAAAGTACAGAATTGAAAGAGGGAATAAAAAAACTATCACTTTTACTGCATATTGATTCGTTCGTTTGGATGTCGTTATAGACTAGTTTGTGTTCTTTATGAAGTAGAACTAATACATCTTCTCCAAAAAATAAAACAGAGTGCTTCAAACATTTTTGGGTAAAGTGAGGGTAATAAAATGAATCCTAGTAGTGGTCAAAAAAATGATATTCTAATTTCTACTCAAGAATTGAGGCATAATTTTGATAGATTTTCTGTGCTCATTTAACATTGAAAATATGATTTTCATGTTTTAATGTGTCAGTCTCTTCTATATATTTAGTAACAGGTATAAATATTCTAGTTATGCAAGTGTGGAGTTCTCAGCTATTTTTAGAAACATGCTATTCTGTTTGGAAAAAAGCAGAATTAGTTCCTTGAAGAGGTTATTCTATTTTTTAGGTTGGAACTCGAAAGGAAAGCAATCAAAAGTCAGAAAAAATACAATACCATGGTCATCATTTTGGACTTGGTAATTTTAGCAGCTGGAAGGGATGATGACCTTACAATTTTGAGCTTAGGAGCTCTGGCAAGAAGAGGAGCTGCTGACGTCATAATTTTGGACTTGAAAAGTTTAGCAGCAGGAAGGGTTGATGACGTCATAATTTTGGACTGATTGTGAGAAAATTTTAGCATCGGAAATTTTAGCAGCTGAAAGGGATGATGACTTCACAGATTTCGAACTTAGAAACTCTGGCAGGAGTAGAGACTGCCGCCGTCATAATTTTGGCTGTAACATTTTTTTTATTACTTTTTTTTATGAGGTATCTCTCTTTGAAAGACGTTTTCCATAAAAAAAAAATTAGAGAATTCTCTTTAAATGGGTAGGGTATTCTAGAGCATAAACTGGAAATCTAATGGCCACGAAATATTTGTAGAATTAAAAAAAATCAACGCCTGTCCCAAAGTTTATGACTAAATGTACCCACGCTCATTCCCAAGTTATTTTTTTGAAATCAATTCTAATAAGTAGATTTTTATAGAAAACGAAGATAGGTATTTACCTGTAAAATTTTCATCCAAAATTTTTCTCGTGAAACTATACCCATCCTGTACCCCTGTTCCGTTTGAAATTTCATAATTATGGTAAGCCTATATATCTATAGAGTATAGATACATTATGGAGTCAGAATAAGTTACTGAAATATTTTCTTTCAAAAAATACGAAATAATACATATAGGTATATAAGTTTAGTAGTCTTATATAAGGTACCTTGATCTGATTACTGTATATTTAATTCAGAAATTTGAATTTCAACAAATTATGTAATCAGGATAAAATATCCGTACGATTCATTTGCAAAAGAAGAAAAAAGTGCGTTTAAAAATCGATTAGTAGTTTTGATACTTCCGAATATATTCATTGCTCTTCTGCAAAATTCAACCTCATTTTCAACTTCAGTTAGATAGGTGTAGGTAGGTACCTACCTTCCTAAAAACTATAAACAGTTTCGTTTTGGCTTGTTTTCTGCAAGTTTAGGATTGCCTTTCCCATGTACTTGAAAAACTCAGCAGTAAAAAATTTCTTATCGTCTCACCTATCGGTTGAGGGTTTCAAGTCTGGTTTTTGATTGCATTTTAAATATTTTTGAAATAATTTAATCACGTATTCGGTTGGCTGACTTCAGCTTCTTTGGTTCTATAACCGAAAAAAAAAAATTATAAAAATTATAAAAATTTTCAAATTTTTCCTTCCTCTCTAATATGAATGAGTATATTTAGGTATACGCCCACAGTTCTTTGTCTGACTAAATAGCATAATGGAACATAATAATGGCAGAAATTTATTTATCAGTCATTGCTTCCGTACGTTTATCAGTGGACACGGTTATCAATAATATTTTCATCACTTTCACGCGTAAAAATAAATTAATATTGATAAGGTCTACTGAGCACATGAATTATCATAAATTGTTAAAATCATACTCTAATTTTAATCATTAGACTACCTAACGTTGTTGCTCATATATATATAGCTACAAGTAACTAAAATCTATCGAACTATTTCGAATTTAGATGGGTACGTGGAGCAATGCCCATGCAAAAGAGCCTCCTTGGGCCAGATAAACCGATTTTGTTATTTAAAAGGGTGCAAAAATTGATTTTAATATTTGTAATTCAGGAAAATATTATGTGTAGAAACCTGATCTGTATTATCTTAAAGCTGCATCTTTATTAAAGGCCAGGAAAACTAGCCATGGTCTTGTACTTATTGTAAGACCAACACCAAGACAGGATTGGACAAGACAAAAGATCGAACCGTGAGCAAAAATATGAACAAAGTGTAAAAACGATCGCAATACTAAATGTGATTTGTTTCTTTTTCACTCTTTACCTAATTAATAATTTTTATGTGTTGGCAGAAATTTAAGATAAGGCTCTATCAATAATTACCTACGAGTTATTGCATTCGCCATTTTGCGATATTTTTATCAATTTCTGCGAATTTAATTCACTTATAATTGCTAATTTCACTTGAGCAATTCTTTAAAATTCAAAAAATGAAAAACCAATAAAAATACTTAAAATTTGTTTTATCATCAAGTGGTATTCGAATAGGTAACGTCATTTTTAATTGCGCATTTGAGCCAATGGTATTTTTTATACACATCTGTATATGAATGCATAACACAGATGTACTACACAAAGCACCATTGGATTCAGTGCACAATTTAAAACGATATTATTTCATCATTAACTGATCTTAAATCCAAATACCAAACTATTTTAATGAATTTTTCAAATTTCGAATCATCGAAAACAATCAATAAACCTGCAACTTCGTCGTAGGTATTCATAAAGAATTATGCAGCTAAATGCTAGGAATAAGTTTGAGCTGTAGACAAATTGCAATGGCAGTCTCATGTCTCCTCCTTATTCGTTGAATCTTCCCAATAAAGAACATCAAAAATGTTATGATTCGAACGTACCATTAACATTACGTACCACCTTCACCACTTTTCCAAAAAACTTTGGTATAAAAAAACAGATCCTTCTAAATTGTTCCAGCTCTTTATTTTATTCTCTCGCATGATCAGGGTAAAATTTAACCAACAAAATTTGAATAGAATTGAACTTTGCAATTGTTGAATATTAGTGCATAGTAAGTTGTTTAATTTGAAAAATAATTTAAACCAAAATTTTTTCCGTTATTTTGATGTTGTAGTTAAATTCAACTGCGGGATGTGAAAATTATTTCTAAATAATACAAAGAAACATAAATTTGGGTCTGAAATAACTTCAGTGTGGCTAAATACTAATCTAAAATTAAAGAAATGAAGTGTTACATGAAGGAGAAAACTTATCTGCACTAAATTTATATTACTATACGTAGGTGGGTAATCATTTAAAATTAGTCAACTCATTATTTTTGCAACCCATGCATTGATGTTTGTAAAGTACCTACGTTAAAACATTAGTGTTTTAGATACACAAAGTGACCAATCTGTGACCTAATTGCAAAACAGGAGCAAAAATAATACAATGGGGAGCAAAGCACTAAAAGTGTTTTTCTTCTGCATGTTTAGTAAAAAATATTGTTTACCTGAGAAATATCGAATCGCACAATTACAGCACTTGCCTGCTGCCTGCACTGCAAATATTGCAACTGGTTAAGAATAGCTTCCTTTGCACTCTAGTAGCAAAATGCAGGTACTATATTTCATACATAATATTTTTCATTGCTACACTTACAGAATAAAGAAACAGATTATATTTTTTATCTATTCCCTACCTAGCATCTAACATAAAACTGCCCATAAGTAGAACATTGTTTTTGATTAGTAAATATTTTAGCACTTGGTCTATGTTAGGGGCTAAATGAGAATTTCAATTGTCAGATTTGTGTAACTGTAACTTTCATTCGTATGTGTTACATGATGTGTAGGTGTGTGATTGTGTGTGCGCAATGCGTTGCACACGTACACAATGACATTATTATTATGTTTACACATCAATCCTTCATGAGTATATGCTATTTGGAACTCGAGCCTTTATTTTAGAACTATACCGAAGTATATGTGTATGGTATACACTGATTTTGAAACTACTCAGACCCTTCACCCAAAAGCATGTTATGTTTCAGAATTTCAAACAGGTCCCTCAATATTTTACCTTTGTAACTTAATTCAATCATAATGCAATAGAAAATTTTCTTTTATAGCTTTTTAAAATTATTTTGCATTAGTTCGCTGCTAAAAGCCCCCTGACGTATAAGACAATAGTTATTTGTGATATAAGTATATAAAGTAGGTAGTTTTGATTCGAGTGTGATATTTACAGCACGAGTTGAAGGCCAGTGATGCAACAAAAAAAAAAATTGAGATAAATAAATATTTTGGCAATTGGCACAAACATATAATCGCAAACTACTACTCTTTCCTAAACCAGACTGCGTGGTGTAGGGGTTACAATGCTAACTTATGAATTCAGATGTCACAAAGTTTGAATTCCTGAAGAAGAAAAATTGAAGAAAAGAGAAAAAGAAGACCAGTATATGAAATAAGAACTTTATACATCAGTTCTAACTGGTTCTAATATCGCCTGCTTTATACATCATCAAGATATTTATAAAAATGTAGTTTATCGACAGGTGTTGCAAAAATATAGTTTATTCCTACTTTCATTGAAATCCATTCAGAATTTGCCGTGTTTGCTGGACTGGCAAAATTTATTTTTTTTAATTTATAAGGTACTTGTTAGTAGAGATACCCAATTGAATATCAAATGAAATTAGCATTTATGTATACAAGTGAATAAAATTTTTACTCACAGTTTAGCATTAAACTGCACTGAAAAATGATGAAATTGACTGAATAATAATGATTATAACTACGTCATTACCTTCAGTCTAGTTACCTACTAATATTCTTATATAGGTAATCTAAATACGTTTATTTATAAGAGAGAATTAATAGTGCGTTTAATTCAGCCATCAATAATAGTGAAAAACTTTTAAGCTATAAATTGAAACTAAAACAATAAGACCAAGTTCAAGACAACTATAGTTTTAACGTAGGTCTTACATTCACTCATCACATATCTCAATAACGCACCAGTAGCTGAATGAAAGTTCAATCGAGAAAAAAATAATTCAAAATCAATCAATCACTCAAAATTATCGATCATAAATCTAATTTCTGTACGGTACATTTTTCCAACGTCGTACAATTTTTCTAATAGCATTTTGATAATACACTCTGTAAAAAAAAATCGAAAAATCAATATTTTCTCCTCGTCTCGCAAGTATTACTTCTTTTAATTTTTTCGATTTAGGAAATCTGCAACAGCATGTCTCAACGTTAAATACAACATCCATTTACATGATTTATAGCATCCGAATAATAAAATTCCAGTATTTTACTTTCAATTTGAATTTTACACTTGCCTCCATTTGATTGATGATAAATAAAAGAGGAAATTCTTTACAATTTGTGATACCAGCATTTAGTGTTGGTATATTAGGTATAATATATTATATATAATTTAGGCGTGCGTGAAAAATTAATGAGGTAATTATCGTTTTCATTATTTTTGTCTCAGCTTTGGTTTTTGCTTTTATCATCAGCATAGGGAATACAGCTGGACCTATAATGAAACGACAGGCTAAAATTTTGAAATATAAAATACATCATCATCTGTGGGGACTCATCAGTATGAGGTATAGGGGCTCGGACCCCTCGACGACAGTCGCCGCCCCATAGGGCAGGCAACTTATCGTCCTTGTGACGTTAAACCAACACACAGAATTACGTTCGATCGTAATTACCTGCGAATACTTGCAGATAATATACGAGTACGAATCGTGACGTCATCCATCAATCAATGTCACGATTCGTACATGAACCGGCCAGCCGCCACCTACGATAGTAGGGGATGATGCGACCTGGCCGTACTTAAACAACGTACGTATTTTACTACGTACGTGTGTTTGTGTGCACCCGCCAAAACCGGTATAAAAACTCACAGAACCGGCTCTAAAATCACCAGTGTTCGGTTTGGTTTTGGCTTGCCCATACATTTGTATGAAGTGGCTGAACACGCTTAAATTCTGTAGAATTTCCTTCTGGTGAGAATATCTCTCACGACAAGGTATTCCACAGTGGTGACCCCGACGTGATTTCGGCCACGTCGTGAGGAGTCTTAGGCGCTTTGGCGCTATTACAACTTGGCGCAGTAGCGCTGGCGAGATTCTCGCTTGCTCGGCAAATTAAAAATATTTTTTTACCTAGACTAAGACACCTTTTGGTCGTCGAAGTAAGAGTTCACTGAAGTGGGAATTTATACCCCTCTCTTTAAAATAAATAAATAAAGAGAAACAAGACAGTAGACCTGGAGGAAGAAGGTTGACTCATCCCCCAACTCCCCCGACTTCGACTAGACACTCATTGAATTTAGCAAACATAGAAGAAGGCCCTCAACACCCAGAATTAGCACGACTGGGAACTGTAATAAATAAAGAAGAACTTACAGTTAGAACGTTGAGAAGTGGTCGGACTTTAAGCCAAAGTTCTGACCCGAAAACACCTGTCCTACATACACAGGAGCCAGTGTTTTCAACCAGCAAGGGAGGTAGTAGTACTGTGGAATACGCTTGTCAACAAAAAGACATAGCAATGGTTCCACCACCAACTGAAAACCCACAATCATCACAAGGAGGTAGTAGTCAGCCACAGCTGACACCCGAAGTTCTGGCCCAGATCCTGCAACTTTTGCAAATGCAACCAGGACAGAACCCTAATCTCTATAGACGAAGGATAGATATCCCGGAATTTCTGCCGAATGAGGTAGAATTATGGTTGACACTATTAGAAGGCAGGTTCAGAACAGAGAACATAACACTGAACCAGCGGTATACACACATCTGTGGAGGCATGCCTCCACAGATAATCCGCCACATTCCGGACGTTATGGAATGCCCTTCGACAGAAGAGGATAAATATGCCTGGTTCGTCAGAAAAATAAAGAAAGTATTTGGAAAAACAAAAAATGAAATTATAGACGATGTGATGGGGGGTATGAAGATGGGGGACGACAAACCCTCAATCTTCATGGCGAAGTTAAGACAGAAGGCGGACAACATCGTAGCCCCTTCTGTCATAGGCAACCAGTTCTGCAAACAACTTCCACAAAGTGTTGTGCAGTGCCTAGCCGCCGTTGGTTCCACGGTAATCAACACATCCGCGGATCTTGACTTCCTTGCGAAATCAGCAGATAACGCGCTCGAATACACAAGGTCAAAGCCGGTGGTCAGTGCAGTATCTGCAGAGAATGGGGAACTCGCTCAACTTAGAGCCCAAATAGCTCAGTTGACCGAAGAAGTAAAGAGGAACAAAAGCCAAAGCTCGACGAAGCCCAACAGCAGCTGGCGACAAAGATCGAAAAGCAGAAGCAACAACAATAGCAACAGCAGCAGAGGACGACAGTCCCGGTCAAGAGACCGTAGATCTAGTTCCGGAAACAGGGGTCAGAGTTCAACTCCCCCTAGAACATCATCTCCCAAAACCCAGTCTCGAAATTGGGATGATAAGAGTTGCTTCTTTCACAACAGGTTTGGCGCGGAGGCCACCAAATGCAACAATAGATGCAGATGGTGGGGTAAAACCTTTAATAAGGAAGCGTCAAACTAGAACGAGGGGCCATCTGTGCGGCCGAAGACCCCTCGGAAAAATACTCACACCGCCTGTTCATCAAGGACAGGACAAACAGGAGACGTTACTTAATTGACTCGGGAGCAGACCTGAGCATATTGCCAGTAAATAGAACCCAAAAAGTACTTCCTCCGAAATACTATCTCCGTACTGTGAATGGTCAAAACCTTCCAGCTTACGGACTTGAAACAAGCAAAGTCGACATCGGACTCAGCAGAAATATGATGTGGTCCTTCACGGTTGCAGACGTTCCAAACCCGATCCTGGGTGCAGATTTTCTCGCACACTATGGCCTGATCATTGACCTCAAACACGCAAATTGATCAATAGTGAAAACAAAAGTGTGGAAGGCAAAACGCTAGCATACAGACTGGACACAAACATATCCAGCTGTACTAAAGTCGACGGACAACTCTTACGGATCCTGTCAGACTATCCTGGAGTCACTCAACCCTCAATTCGCAGGCATCCTACGTACAAACACGACACGGTTCACTACATAGAAACCAAAGGACCGCCTTGCCATGCTAGAGCACGAAGGTTATTACCTGACAAACTCAAAGCAGCACGAGAGTACTTCCATCGCATTATTGAGGAGGGCGTATGTCGCCCCTCAAAAAGCTCATGGAGCTCCCCTATCCACATGACTAAGAAAGCAAGTGGAGAGTGGCGAATTGTTGGCGACTACAGGGCCTTAAACGCCATAACAGTTCCTGATCGCTACCCAGTCCCCAACATAATGGACTTCAACGCGAATATGAAGGGTAAAACGATGTTCACAAAAATAGACATCAACTGGGCATTCCACCAAATTCCTATGGCCGACCAGGACGTTCCAAAGACAGCGGTTATAACCCCCTTTGGATTATTCGAATACCTTCGAATGCCGTTTGGACTACGCAACTCAGCACAAACTTTCCAACGATTTATCAACGGACTGTTTAGGGAATTGCCGTTTGCATATGCATACCTGGATGATATCTGCATTTGCTCAGAAGGCGGTGAGCATCAGCACGAGGAGAATGTGAGAGCCGTGGTACAGTGTATACACGCAGCCGGACTCACTATCAACGTAGGCAAAAGCTTATACGCAAAGACCGAAATTGACTTCCTCGGCTACAAAGTCTCGACCGAAGGCATTTCCCCCTTGAAGACCAAGGTAGAGCCAATATTGAACTTCCCGAAGCCCTCAAATGTCGCAGAACTTAGGCGTTTCTTGGGGATGGTGAATTTCTACAGACGTTGCATGAAGAATGCAGCAGCCGAACAAAGTAAGCTGTTTGCACTAATAAAGACAAGTAAAAAGAAAGATAAAACTCCACTCGAATGGAACCAAGAAGCCGAACAGGCCTTTGAAAATATCAAAGAAACACTGGCAAATGCAACTCTGTTGGCTCATCCAGACGAAAGTCTGCCGTTATGCGTAAGTACCGATGCATCGGATTTTGCTATTGGTGCAACCTTGTACCAACTGGACTCAACAACATCAAATTACCGCTAGCTTTCTTCTCGAGGAAGCTCTCAAAAACAGAAAAGAATTACAGCACTTACGATAGGGAATTGCTCGGAATTTTTGCTGCGTTGAAGCATTTCAGGCACCAGTTAGAGGGTAGATGTTTTTCTGTGTATACTGACCATAAACCCCTAACATATGCCTTCACACAAAAAGCAGAACCGGCATCTCCGAGAAGAGCACGACAGTTAGACTATATTGGTCAACTGACTACCGACATTCAGTATATAAGTGGAGAACTTAACACTCCAGCTGATGCCTTGAGTAGAATCGAAGCTATCTCGGTTCCTGTCCAATTGCCTTATGCTGAAATAGCTAAAGCACAGCTTAAGGATGCAGAATTGCAGGGGCTGTTATCGAACGATGATACTACCCTCAAATTGAGACAGCGAAAAATTCCCGGTACTGATGTTTTATTAACATGTGACATCAGTACAGGTAAGAACAGGCCATTTCTACCGGTAAAATATCGCAGGTTGGCTTTCAATAGTGTACATAATCTGTCACATGCTGGGCCAAAATGTAGTGCTAAACTAATTTCAGAAAGATTTGTATGGCCACGAATGAAGTCTGACTGCAACAAATGGGCTCGCAGTTGCCTGAACTGTCAAGAATCCAAAGTAGGAAGACACACTCGTTCGCCCCTCAAATCATTCAAGCAAACACAGCGGTTTAAAACGGTTCACATGGATCTGGTAGGCCCATTGCCACCATCCCAAGGACACAGATACCTGTTGACGATAATAGACAGGGCAACACGATGGCCGGAAGCAATCCCTCTTCACGAGATGTCAGCTCCAACAGTAGCTGCAAGGTTATACGATACCTGGATTGCGAGGTATGGCGTACCAGAAGTCATAGTCACAGACCAAGGTCGCCAATTCGAGAGCTCGCTCTTTAAAGAGCTGGCAAATAAGCTTGGTGTTCAACACAGTCATACCACAGCTTACCATCCTCAAGCCAATGGCAAAATAGAGAGATGGCATAGAGCTCTCAAAGCCTCTATCATGTCTCATGATACCAAGAGATGGGTAGAAGTACTCCCTACCATCCTCTTAGGCCTTCGATCCGCCCTGCAAACTGATACAGGTCATTCTGCAGCGCAATTAGCGTTCGGCGAAGAGCTACGCCTTCCAGGGGACTTCTTCACAAAATCGAAAGAAGTTAGCCCCGAAATAATGGTACAGAACATAAGAAATGATGCCAACAATTTCCTAAAACAGGCAGCTCGTCATGGCCAGCCCAAGATTTACGTCTCGAAACACTTGGCTAATACGTCACACGTATTTGTTAGAGACGAAAAAATGAGATCTGCGCTGGAGAAACCATACGCCGGTCCTTACAAAGTAGTATCACGAGACGAGAAAAACTTCGTGATACTCATCGCAGGCGAACCAAGAACAATTTCAATCGACAGATTGAAGCCTGCGTACTTGGTAAGTGACGATAAAAGAATAAGAAGGTTACAACAGGAGAACCCAGAAAATACACAGACGAATTCCGAAACAAAAACGGAAGAATTCGTCGAAAAATGTGAGAAAAACACCTCACATCAAGAAAAACCCAAGAAAACAGTAAAATTTTCGGACGACGTGATCACTAAAACATTTGATCCCGAGGCCCCCTTATGCCCACGTAAAAGAGGCAGGCCTCCAGGCACTAAAAAACGCAAAAACTCACACCCTTCTCGCACGTCCGAGAGGTTAATGCGAAGAAAATAAAATTTACTCCCGAAAAGTAATATCCGTAGTAAAATTCGAAACCCGCTAAAAACATACGGGGAATATCGGAACTCCGTGAGACAAAAAAACTCCGGAGATAAGCAAACGAGGAATGCCAACAAAAAGAAGAAGACAGGAATAAACAAATCCACGTGCAATACGGAAACAAAACATTGCAACGTGCGAGTACCGTTAACCACAAAGATAATCTCTACGACGTGACGTCACAAACGGAGATTCCTTTGTACTGAAAATTCGAAAATTATATTCACTGAGTTTATTTCAGGCATAACTCTGCTTAAACCGATCAGAACTTAACCGGAAAACTTGTATACGGCCGAGAATTTTAAGCGCTATCCCCTCTACGTGTAGATAAGAAGATCCGAAAATAAAGAAAAATAACTGTAATGGTAAATCGAAAAATGAGGTAAAATCATCCGTTTCAGAACCACCGATTTACTTGGTCGTTTCTTCAGATATTTTTGGTGCCTTCTCCTACAACAACCCATTCTGTATTCTATGTCACGATTACCTATCCCGATTCCAATGTCCGCCAGCTTCCAATTCGCCAAGAAATCTGCTGAGAAAGCAAAAGCTCAGCAGATGACCAAAACGAAAACGGAGCTGGAGAGGATTGAGGAGGAGCTATTAATGGACACGGCTCCTCCGGTTGACGATGTCCTGGCGGAAATGACGACTCCGCTACCTCCGGTCATCTCACCTCCCCGATCCCCGAAGGAGACGACTCCGACTCCGGAACCCCCGAAGCCGGAGCCGAAACCCGAGGAGAAGAAGGAAGGAATGGGATTCCTGTTCACGGCAGAGAGGGCCGCGAACGAACGGGCAAAGATGGCTGCCTGGGCATCGGGGAACACAAACTCCCCGATGCACAGAAAGCCGATATTCCGGCGTCCGCTACCCCCTCACTCCCGTCGACATCCCTATGCCCAAACGAAAAACGTAAAACCGAGGCATAGGGGTGAAGGCAGCCGGGCGAACTACCTGGCCCGAACAAACGCCCGTAGGAAATCCTACGAGTGCGTTGGGGCCGCGGTGGGCAGTGCTCTGGCGAAGTGGGTGGCCGACCAGAGGCGAAAGTAAACCCGCACGTCCCCCAGGCCTTGCGCATTTTTGATCGTCTTTGCGGCGCAAAAACTGGGGGGGAGTAGCTGTGGGGACTCATCGGTATGAGGTATAGGGGCTCGGACCCCTCGACGACAGTCGCCGCCCCATAGGGCAGGCAACTTATCGTCCTTGTGACGTTAAACCAACACACAGAATTACGTTCGATCGTAATTACCTGCGAATACTTGCAGATAATATACGAGTACGAATCGTGACGTCATCCATCAATCAATGTCACGATTCGTACACGAACCGGCCAGCCGCCACCTACGATAGTAGGGGATGATGCGACCTGGCCGTACTTAAACAACGTACGTATTTTACTACGTACGTGTGTTTGTGTGCACCCGCCAAAACCGGTATAAAAACTCACAGAACCGGCTCTAAAATCGCCAGTGTTCGGTTTGGTTTTGGCTTGCCCATACATTTGTATGAAGTGGCTGAACACGCTTAAATTCTGTAGAATTTCCTTCTGGTGAGAATATCTCTCACGACAAGGTATTCCACATCATCATTATTATTATTATTATTATTATTATTATTATTATTATTATGAAATACAGCACGGTACTGAAAAAGGGTTTGGTCATAAATATATCGTGAATTATAAGGCTTTTCGTTATGAACGAGCAAAAAGACTTGAATTTAAAAGTTTTTTTAAAGTAACGGAGGCTTCTGTGTACTTAACAGGTGTAGGCTACTTACATTTCTTTTTGCAAAAAAAATAGAGACGTGTATTTTAAAAAACAACTTGGTAGGCTTAATTTGTCTACGTGTTATCTTGGCTGAATTTTTCACGGAGGTCATCAAAAAAAAATAGACTCAATTAAAAATTAGAGGAAAGTATTAGTTTTTTTTTTTCTTGAAAAACTTTTTTCAAATTTACACCCGAGTTCTACGTAGACACAGGAATGAGTTTCCATTGAAAAGAATTTAACGTAATCTGTAATGAAGCTATTTAATGAGGAAGAAAAAAATGATGGTACGGAAACAAAAGATAGCAGGGGGATGTAGCCTAAAAAATCATAAATTTTGAAATTTTTGTCATTTTGTGCAACGATAGATTACTGTAGCTCACTTATTCGATAGTTTAATGGTCCATTGGTGTCGAAAAACCAAGCTGTCGATTTTGATAAAATCTATATGCAACTCTCCAGTAGTGGTGCGAAATATCGACATTTTTTCGTATCGATATGTTTCCCGTACCTTATTTCGCACTAATAAACGATTGATACAAACAGAATTCGACTATATATTCATTATTAAATGATAAAATCGTGAAGATCCGTAGAAACAATACTTACAAACGCGTGGAGAATTGTGTTGGAATACTTCAGTCTTATTGTAACCTCGAAATTTTGGTGATAAAACGTGAGAAAAACACGAATGAAACGTATCGATACTGTTGGGAAAAATATCAATATTTTTCACACTACTATTTTCTAGTATTTACCAATTTTATGTAAATGAAGGCACCCAATCTCTTTCAATACTACCTTCTTAGGAGATTTAATAATGTTTTCTATGACAAGTCATAATTTTTGCGAGGAAGGTGCCTACATAACTCGGTAAACGCTAGTGGTGCAAAAAATTTCGATGTGTATCGATACGTATCGACATTCTTCTTGAAATACCAGTATTTTTCCCAGAAGTATCGATACGTTTTTCCGTATTTTTCTGACTTTCACCACCAAAATTGCGAGGTTACAATAAGGTTGAAGTATTCCAAAACAACTCCCCCACCCTTTTGTAAGTTTTATTTTTATGGATCTTTTAAAGATTTTATTATTTAACAATGGAAATCGTTTATTAGTGGCAAATTGCGTATGGGAAAAATATCGATATTTCGCATCACTAGCGAACACTAAATTTCTTTTCTAACTCTTAAAGTAACGAATAAAATGGTAATAAATAGGAAATCTTTTCATCCGTGTAAAATATTAATTACTAGTACGAGAGATTTGAATGTAAATTAGAGATGTGCCCACTCCGATCTCATGTTGACCTGGAAAATGAATCGACACAACAATTTTGCATAAAAACATGATGAAAATTGGTAAGTATAAATTGTTGGTCGGCCTGGTTTGTAAAAATAGTAGGCCTGCTTTCAACCCATCAAAATTTTAAATCTTATTTAAAGATGAAATCCCATGAATATTAAATTAGGTGTTACTAAAATACCTCGTATACCTACACTTTTAGTTTGAATGAGGAGTGGAACAACTCAAAAATGTTTTTTTTTGAGTATAATAGATGGTACTTACTGTTCGGTCATATTTAGGTAGACGAAAGTATTCATCAACCTAAATATTTCGAAGCAAATAACGGCGAATATTTCTAGTGAAATATTCACCGTTACTTCCAACAATGTCCTACATATTGATACCTAACGAATATGCAGACAAACACTAAGGTCAGCATATTTGCCAGCACAATAATGTAATGTACAATAGACATATTTCGACTGTGTAAATGTTTTAGGCAACCAAAACGAAGTGACCTGGCAATTCGAATTTAGACCAGGACTTCACTTGCCATTCAACTGGGCTGGAGACATGTACACCACTTGTCTATACTCTATCTGATGTACGTCAATAGCATCACAAGTTAGAAGTTTGCCCTAGAGGAGGCAAAGTACATAGGGATATCATAGTAAACAATAACATATAAGAGATCATTAGTAGAGTGTTTTTATTGTGATTCTATTTTAGTGACAAAGTAAAGTCACATCTGTAATTTATAATAATACGTTAAGAGTTTATGTGACTTTAACAAAAGAAAATAAACAAAGTAAACGAAATAGGTTTTACATTATTTTGTGTTGTCTCTATTAATCTGGACTAGAGACACAACATTTACCTGGATAAATGTTTTTTTTTTTTTTTACGTATGCCAACTTAGGTATTTTTTTTGACGATTTTTTATTTTGTTATTACAATTAAACAAAAAAAAAAAAAAAAAAAAAAAACTCCTTTCAGATAAAAGTGGCCGAGTGGCTCACTTTCGCAGTGTATTCGTGCGAATAGTCAACTCATAATCTATAATTTTTTAATTATATACCCACTCTTCTTGCCATCCGACGATACGTTCATTTTAAAGAGCATAAATCTCTACACAGTCACTGAAACGTTAAATTTATTGGTTATCGAAGTTCGAGTCCCGACTGACTGCAACATTATTTTAGAAATTTTCCGCATATTTTATATGGTATACTTATCGACAATTTTACACGTTAATATTGCTGTACCTAACGGCTCTATCGTTATAGGTAAAGGCCACTGCCTGAAAATTTTCACCACTTGCTATTCACGATAACCTATTTGTTAATACTGTCCAAAGAGGGAAAAACATGGTAAAATTATCCATCTTTACTTAATGTTCCAAAAAAAAAAAAAAAAAAAAAAAAACGACATCAGAACACGGAAATAAACTCCTAGATTTTTGTTAATTCGTTCCAACGGTACCACGAAAAAAAAAGAAGAAAAATAATAATAAAAAAAAAAAAAGAAAAAAAAAAGAACGGCATACTTATAAATTTTTCTCATTTGCAGCATTCGTGAAAAATACGGTTAAAAAATTTGACCTCAATAATAATACCAGGGGAATTCTCGGTAGGGTAAAATATAATTCAGTGCCTCAAATCCTGGTTGGGTAGTAACAAAATTCCCTAAGCTCTATCTCGAAATCAAATGATTTAATGTAGTTCCACCGTCGAGTGCCCCAGTTATCAGAAACTCATTTAAAATTTTGATTTTCCTCTTGACAATTTGGCCGCTAATTGAGATTTTTCTCATTTAAAATTAATTAATCAATTCGGTGTTTCCATTTTGTACCTCACATATTGTTAAAGGAGGGTGATTTTAGGTAGGAAGTCCAAGTTTAGGTACCTATTGGGTTTAAATTTTTACACATCAATGATTATTTATTCGATTTTATAATGCTCCTTTTAAACAACGACGTCAAAACTCAATAAATTTAAATGAGATAATTATGTTGTTGTACTGGTTATAAAAGTAGTCTTCACACGTGTTATACAATGACTGCGGTAACTTTTTTTATCTCGTGAATAGTGTAATATATGCGCGTAAAATATTCCTTTATCGATGTCTAAATATGTCAAAAATATGTCCTTGAAGATGTCGCGCGGCCAGAGGACAATTTTGGTGGGTTTTCGAAAAAATTTACCTAAGCAACAGCCTAATTGACGATTATTGTATGAGAGCATGAGAAGTAATCAAAAAATTTCGAAGGAGATTTAACCCCAAACATCACCATTCTTACGCCACTGCCTCAAAATGTAAAATATGTCAGAATATACCCTAATTCAATGTAGGTGTCAAAATGAAGGATTTGTGAAGCTGAATATTTAAGAACACAAATTGGTAAACAATGAAAAAATTTAATAAATAATTGCGGAAACCGAAACATTTTCAATTATAATCAGAATAGTAAATTTATTTTTCTTCCGCAAAACGATACGATAATCAATAATCAAAAATTGATAATTTTCAGTGTTAACATTCCTAAAAAACTAAAATGTTTTCCAAAACGGCCCAATATTCCTAAATATGTACAAGAGTTGCTAAATTATGCAATACAGAAAACTTCTGTGTTTCATGGTATAAGTTTTGGAAAAAATTTTACCAAAAATAATTCAGAAGTTATACAATTAAGAAAAATTCTGAGCATAGATTTAAAATCAGCTCTAAACATTTATATCGAAACTGTTGCAGAAAACTTGAGAAAAAAAATTTTTTTTTTTTTCATCCTGTAGCGTTAGGTACCCATGTTTTGTAAAAAGAAAAAAATATAAGATGTATTTAATTTTTTTGAACTACATCCAACTGCGTAAGAGCACAAGTATGATGTGGAAAACCGGCTCAAATTTGTCACAATCAAAATATTTTTTCCGAACAAATTGCAAAAAATATTTAAGCATTTTAAGTAGGAATTTTTCAGTATATTATAATAATTTTGTACTTTCTTAATATTGTTTGAAATATATATATAAGGCAAAAAGAAGTCAGTCTGGTAAAATTTTTTAGTAATTAAAAAAACGTACAGGTTTATGTTATGTATGTTTGTCACTGGTTTTCAAAACTAACGTTAAAAAAATAAATTCCAGCCCAGCAAGCCAGGCTAGAAAATGTAGGTTGTCTTAAACAAAATAATAAAATAAATAAATACAAACAAAAATCAAAATATCCAAAGTATTTGGCAGAATACTAGCTAAAAATTAGGTGAGTACCTACGTTTGAAATTAAATGTCAAGGAAATTCATAATAAAATGTATTGTAAAGTTATAAAAAACGTATCGACACGAGTTATTAAATGATTGCTTAGCAAATAATGTACCACCAAGTATGATTTTCTCATAGCTTTTTTGTTTCATCTCGAATTACTCTTCTTGGAATACTTGAAGATTTATTTAAAAAATTTCTACATATGTACCGTTAAAAGTCGATTGAAACAAAATTTTTTAGAATGTTATGTAAAATGTAAGGAGAATATTCAACGTCCGTACCAAATTTCGTGACTACCTTATTGGTTAAAAATTACACATTTTAGAGCCATTTACGCTCCAAAAGTGCAACATAATAGAATATACCCTACAAACCATATGGCTGATATGAACCAAAAACATAAACGTCTCCTCCTTATTTTCATCCAAATAAGTGAATGAAATTTCATGAAAATCAGACAAAAATTTAGACCTCTACTATGTCAAATGAGAAGGTATAATTATACATACATCTACATAATATGAATTTCAGCTAATAGTGTCAAAAGCTCCCTGTAGTTATGAGACGAGAAACGAACTCACCCTGACCCTGGGTCCTGATACCAGGTTAATTTTAATACCTACGACGATTTTCTTCGAAAACCTACACAAAAATAGCCGTCAGAACGACTCAACGTTCACAAGAAAATTTCGTTTTAACCCAGAACCGGTATATTTTCCTTAAATTTCAGACAAACTCCTTCCAAAAGGCAAAAGCTTTTTTCCATTGTCGATCAGCTGTGCCCACTTTTATGTACGTTTCGAAGAAAATCTTCGAATTAAATTGATCTGGTATTAAGACCGGAGGTTGAGGGTATAGGTTCGTTTTCCGTTTCATGACCCCGGAAAACTTTTGGCACTAGTATTTATACAGGTAAAGTGGCCGACTGTCCGTAATATTTTGCCCCATGGAGGTTTATTGTCCTAGAAAATCGAATACTTATCAACCCTCTAACTGATACTCCCCTCTCAGCCCCAAAAATGTTTTAAACCATACTTTAGTTATTTTCGTAATTTTCGCACCTTAGGGGTCGATCCCACGAAAAATTTTAATTCAAGTAAAAAGTTTTTCATATTTCTCCCGATTAAGTTATAAACTTATTTTTCATGGGCGCGATAGTTTTGGAGTTGAAATTTGTCGTACATGTTTTTATACAAAGTTTTGTTTTTAAAAGGCTTTAAAAGCGGGTAGTATCAACTTGAGGGGCGAAAACGTCAATGCTTCATAATGTCCACTACCCAACACACACCTTATGCATAACCAAAATTTTTTCAGATCAACAGCTACTTATCTACTTATTTATTTAGCTATTTTTGTTTAACAAAACTAAAGATGGACTAATTTTTTTTTGAAAAGGAGCAACCAAGGGCTTCAGCTGTCCCCCTTCGAACCTGCCTCCTCATTCCCTTTCACATATACCAGTGTTAGCCTGTACTTCACAAATCAATAACATCAACTTGAACTTTTTTTTTTTTTTTTTTTTTGCTAGTTGAAAAAGCATCAGCCCGTTTATAAAATATTTAATAATTACATAGGTAATCTCGTCTTCCAGCAAGAATTTTTTTCGTCGTTTTGAAATTACCCAACGGTATTAATTATTATCTACAATTCAACAAATTCAACACGTGCAGCTGGTATGGATAAATTTATCGTGAGTCATCGTCGTCAGTTCGACTGGAAATGACTTGAAAAAATAGCAAATTGGTATCACGAATGAGAATAATACGAGTCACTAAATGGGCAATATCCTGCCAAGGAAATACGAAAAGATTCACGAAGAAGTGCGTCTACAATTATTATGGCCCATATATGACTGACAGGTGTTGAACACGCGGTTGATTTTGATAAATCGGCCCCTATAAAATGAACGGAATTTAACGCCTAATGATGAAATACAATACGGCCAATGAATTAGCGTAATATTTCAGACACGCATCTGTGGGGTTTGTTAGTCGAACTTCGTTTATTTTCTCGACTTATACAGAAGCTGTAGCCTCTAATGATGAGTATTGTGCGTAAAATGATCCGAATTTATTTTCGCACCTTCGATTAATTTCAATGAATTGGTAGCTGTACTTATATGTACATATATATATATATATATATATAGATCTTATATACTCTGCACCTATACTGTATTATAATTCGTAGGTATTCAAAGATTTTTCAATTCATTTGTATAATGAACGAGGCGAAGACACTTTTGAATCGTGTAAAACGAACAAATGTTAGAAAAGAAACGAAAACTGAAAGTTAGAAAGGAGAGGATACGATCAACTTCTAAAAATAGAAGAAGAAAAAATTAAAATAGACTGTATAAAGACGTAGAAGTATATATCGTGTTAATGTTTTTCCTGCTCTCTAAATTCTTTTATGCAAACGAAATTCACAATTAATTTGCATTCGTCGAGATTTAGGATTAAAAAACACACCACCGAAACTATTGTATTATTTATCCCTCTTTGTAAATGAAAATTAATCAAAAACAACTCAGAATCCGGATCCCAGCATGCTTGCGAAACGAATTCTAATTTCTAAAACTTTTCAATTTTCGTAGTTATATATTATTTTGCTGTTTAATTACCATAATTAATTCCTTGCTATTTTATCTCTAGGATTTGTATAATATAGTGGTTAGGTAATTAAATTTGAGTAAACCAAAATGGAGTCTTATAAATTTGTAGCTAGGTACTCAGTTACATAGGTGTATAGGTACTGCTGAAAATTTACTAAAAATCAACGGATTAACGGAGAAGACATACCTAATCATTTGTGTTCGTAATTTTTTAGGGGATAAAAAATATTTTCGCCGTTACAATGTTTCTCAATATTGTTTTCATTGGAAGTTCTTGAAATTAAAGTTCGAACCGTCATTATTTGTATTTGGGTACTAGATTAATATTCCTAGCATTATTTACAAATAACTCATTCTTCTTTAAAATTCAACTCTAAGCCGAAAAGGCTTTGTATGAATTTTTTCTCAGGTATGTATTCAAATATTTTAAGGTATATCAGAAGGTAAACTAACACTGTGTACGTTTTCAATATTTTCGTTCACAAACTGCCCCATTCTCTCATTATATTGTAAATATATTATTTTGATATTTTCAACAATTAAGTTAATCTATTCCTGTCGATTATTACTTACTATGGGCTGGCTTAATTTGTGGAAGTTTAGAAAATACACAAGAATTTTTCGAAAACGAAATTATCAAACGTCACTTTTCGTGAACAAACACCTTATAAATCCTCGGCCTATTAATGTCCTATAAATTAAGTGAAGGAAAAGTGAGGTTTGGTAAGTGCCTTTTTGAATTAATTAACTTGGATTTGTTACGAAAAAACTGATTATCCTCTAAGTTTCACTTACTCATATAGGTAAGTATAGGTACCTACCCAGTTTGTAAGCAGCTGGTACCTTTTCCAATTTTTTTTTTTAATTTTCTGGGGAAAATGACATTTTTATCAACTTACATCGTAATTTTTTACGAAAAAAAATTATCAAAGATGGTATTATTCAATTATTTTAAAAACATCTTGAACATATTATGGGCAATGAATATAATACAAAATGTGGGACAAGCATATTTTATACAGATACTTTAACCCAAAAATAATTTGGTTTGTTCAACACAGTTTAATCTTCATTTTTTTTTTCCACATTAAATTGAGAATGAATCTCCAAAATATTATAACTTACAAGCCTAATAAAGTCCCAACCCCTTCTCTTGGCTCAGCGTAACATATTTTGGAAAAGAACCTTCGAATGATTTTCGCATGTTTATTTTCGTCAATATTCGTTACCTAAATTAAATCACAAAAGTAGTTCCATAAAAAAAATATGTAGCCCTTAATCTTCATCATGACAGAAACAAGTTGATTTTGAAGACAAAAATTTCACTCCCGCCACACTTTCCATAGAAATCCATTCGGACAGCACGTTTTTCAAACTCGTATTTCAATCAGTGTTACCAGTATAAAACTTTCCATACAGGAAAAGCATTTTTTTCAGACCTTTGCGCCTATTGGTTAAATATCTTTTTGTGCTACTCGGACCAAGATTGAGGTACTCGCACTCAACCTCATATAATTCAGTATTTCACCTCCAGGTAATCAGTCACCATGATGATGGACTGGTCTTATTTGCTCTCGTTAAACGTACAAGTGTGTATTGGTTTAATGTCTTAGAGACAACTGCAGTTGAGAGGTGCAAGCCCTTAATACCTCATACGAGTATTGTCGCCACAATTAAGTTCTTTAAACACTAATACATCATAAAACATGGCCACTCCTAGTCCTCGGGGAAAGGCTCAAAATGTTCGAATACAATTTGATAAAGGGCTTTTCTCATTAGCTCCTAAGGTTCAGTTGAACACATAACTGTAAAAATTAATTTAAACATAATCACTGCTGCTCCTTGGGAGAGGCCTAAAAAGATCTAATGGCATCTTACTAGAGAACTTAAAACCACTTAGTAATACATTTGATAACGTTACACTTTTTTATATAAAATTTGTAAATGTACGTAAACTCCATAACTTTCGTGTACAGCAGATCTACAATTGAAAAAATGCTGACTAAAATAAACAATTTGTGTTCACTATAAAGGTCACCTTTAGAACTCAGTGCACCGAAAGCATAATTTTCATCCTCATTTTGTAGCTTTTTGGAATAGGTTACCTACTGTTCGTAAATTATTCTAATAAGTTTTTTTGTTTGATGACTAAATTTTTTCATTCTGAACAGTTTTAGTGATAAAACTGATATTAATGGAGATATACCATATAAATAAATTTGGAAGCGTAATTTCGACATAATAATTATACGCCATGGTGGCGGGCGAGGAGGGACTCGAGACTTTGTATGATAATTTTTGAAACTCATCTCACCGCCATGCATGAGGATACATGCGTGCCAATGTACCTGAACTAATATTCCACTCCTTCATTGAAAATTCGACTTGGAGACAGGCACCTAATCCTAATTAGAAATATAAGGACGTCATTTCGAGTACACTTACGCTCGTTGTTATTTCTCATATGGACTCATTATCAGTGTGAAAATTAGTTTTTCGGGATTCAAGAAAAACGTAAACTTTTTTCAAAAAATCGCAATCCTCATACCTTCCATTCAAAAGTATTATTCGAAGCCATAAATTTTAATATACCTATCGCACATTGTTACAGTTAAAAATTGTACAATATTCTAC
Organism: Ericerus pela; assembly: GCA_011428145.1. Taxonomy (NCBI): domain Eukaryota; kingdom Metazoa; phylum Arthropoda; class Insecta; order Hemiptera; family Coccidae; genus Ericerus; species Ericerus pela. The sequence goes on along the minus strand of WOFM01000549.1, from coordinate 3,368,705 downwards.
AGTTTCCATGGTTGAATGAAGTGGAAAAAAAAAGACAAAAAAAAAAAAAAAAAGAACAAAAATTTATTATGAACAAGATTGTTGTAAAACAGTACCTTACTTGTAGACCTTAGACTCATAGTACAGGTTTTTTCTTTCTTTTTCAGCTATAACTACCTACAAAAGTAGACGATACTAGTATTACAATGGAACGGTGAGACTGGCGTCGTCATTCACTACAGGCTATGTCTGTGACACGAGAACATTATTATACTATATACTGCCTAACCGTAAAATAATCATGTTGCAGCCATTGACATTCAGCTGAAGTGCATTTACAGACATGGTATCTTCGACGATGCCACCATTATCGATCAACGAGCTGGTTTTTTTTTCTTCTCTGTTTTACAAAATACCTAACTCTATATATTTGACTTATACGAGATTCGTTCTCAGTTCAGTGGCGAGTTGAAGTTAAAAAACAAACCAAGTGAATACTTATACGTATATATATTTTTTTTGTTTCATCAAAGATGTAGGCCTTCACTATCGTTGCCTACACATATATTCGTCTTTGAAACTCCTCTTCTTCGCCTTTTAGAAAGGAAAATATAAAGTAAAGGAAACACATGAGATACACGTTGATGATATATGTAGATATAGGTATCGTCCTAGGGTTTCCTCGTAAGATTAGGAAAAAAAAAAACAAAAAACAAAAAACATTTTCTCAGTGATCTCTTTTCAAGTTAGACTCCTGAAACTGTGAACAAACAAAAGAAATAACAGAAAGAGTACAGAGTTATACCTGCGTTTACAGATCGTCTTCGGCACCTTTTTATATGAGATACAAAAAGGATACATATAAAAGAAAGAAAAAATACAGAAAAAATGACTTCGAGATAAAAGTGGCGTAGCAAAATTTTGCAATGTCAACTCGCCATGAAGCTGAAGATCAACACTCAAAAGAATAAGTATCTTCAATTTTTTTTTTTTTTTTTTTTTATTAATATTTTCATTTATTGGGCTTTGGCAACGACACCATTTTATCTGGCGTCTGGAGAATATATTTGTAGTCGCAGTGGGGAGGGGAGAAGATACCAATTCAAGAATTTTACAATCACTCGCTGGAACACTAAAATATAAAACCGAACATTATTACACGGCCATTTTGGGTCGAGAATGTGGTGAGAATATGGTGGTGGTGGTGACCCGTCTCGAACTCGCAACCTTTCGATGACAAAGTCAAGCACCGAACAACTAAACCTTCATATGAAATCCTATTTTTTCGATGGTTTATACTGTTACTTCGTGTCGAAGAGGATACTCTTCGTCAACTATTTTAGGTACTGTATATAAGACAAGAGAGAGAAGCTGTTTCGCAGAATCGTCATCAGATCTTTAACACTTAATCGATTGAGTTGAAAGTTTGTACCCGGATGAGTTTAATAATGGTGCAAGTTTTTGAAAAAAAAATTGTTCTCTTACTTGCTCCAAGAGCTGTGAAAAACGAGATTTTTTTGGGTGTTTTGCATGGTTGCATCATCAACCCCTAAAATGATGATATTAATGTTTTCATTTGAATTATCTCTATTTTTTATACTATAAAGAGAGAAGCTGTTTTTCAAAATTGTCATCAGATCTTTAACACGAAATCAATTGGACTGACATTTTGCACTCAGATGCTTCTGATAATATGGTATACGTTAAAAAAAAAAAGAAATTATTCACCTATCTACCCTGGGGGTGGGGTTGTAAATTAATCAATTCTGTGGGTAGATTGCATGGTTGCATACACCTTTAAAATGAAAGCATTAATTTTTTTGTTCGAATTATTGATTGTTTAAAGAGAAGTTAATCTTACTTTAAGAGCTGAAAAAAACTTATTTTTCAGATCTACTGGAGTTTTTCAGTAGGTATTGCTTTACCCTCATCTATTATCTCCATTATGGATACCTATAAACTTGTAAGGTTTTTTTTTTTTGTTAGAGCATCACGTAAACCCTGCCTAATGGATTTAGACAAGGGAATTTGGCTCAGTAAAGATGCTTATCTGTAGGAGTCTTTTTCCAGGTTTGGTTTCAAAAGCTCCCCTACGAAAACTGTAATTAAGTTCTACAATGATAATTATCTATTATTCTATTCTATAATAAAAATAATGACAAAAATTTTACGTATGCTTCAAAAAGTTCCTTTTTTGGGTTCTTTTGGAAAGTTTGGTTTTGAAAGTTCCATTATGAAAATTGTAATCAAGGTTAAAAGTTTTACTAATTTCACGTAACTTCATGAAATAATCGAATTTTCAATCCAAAAAGTTTCACTTTCAGTATCTTTTGAAAATTTTGATTTTGAAAGGACAACTCTGAAATTTGTAATTCACCTCAAAAATTTTGATATAGTCTCATGATATGAAATAATTCAAGTTGGACTTAGAAAAATTTCAACTTAGCTTTGAAAGGTAAAATTTTCGAGTGTATTTTGGGAATTTCGGTTTTGAATGCTCCATCGTGGAAGCCGTAATTAAGCTTAGAAGTTTTAATGGCGTCATGTCTGACAGAATTTTTGTTTCACTTTGAAAATTTCTATTTTTTCCATAAAGGTTTTGCTCCCAGGATGTGATGTTTCATTTTTGTTTTGAAAGGTTCATTTTAATGTTCTTTCGTGAATTTTGGTTTTCAAAGCTTCACCCTGAATACAGTAATTCAACTCAGAAGTTTCGATGACATATTGATATCACGTAATGTGACAGAATCAAGGTGTCACTTCTTAAAGTTTCGTTTATTCTTTGAAAACTTTTTGTTTTCTGGATCTTTTGGAAATTTTGGTTTTAGAACCTCCACTTGAAATCTATAACGAAGGTTGAAGGTTCTGACAGGGTCACATATGGAATTATGAAGGTTTCACTTTGAAAATTTCTGTTTATGCTTTGAAAAGTTTCATTTTCAGGGTATTTTCAGAAGTTTAACGAGCGACGAGGTTACCGGTTTTGCTGCGTGTTTTCTATAAAACATAATATATAATTCGAATTTATGACCTATCTTCAAATATTTTTGTCGAAATCGGTAATATAAAAGTAAATTCTCAATACAATAGGCAGCCTATACGTGATTCAGAAAAAAAAATTGATTAAATTTTGCTTTATTAAAACATGGTGACGTGTAACCAATTAGCTCATTGAAAAGCATTTCTATAGACACTGGAAATACAAAACAGAGTAAAAATTTTAAAATTCCTCTACTTTCACCATAGAATGGGCGCATCGAGAAGGGTACTGTAGAGGAAAATAAAACTAAATTCAAATCAATTCTCGTCTCAAAAAACCATTCATATTGTCCTAAGATGCCAAAATGATAGGAGATTGCATTCATGAAAAAGAGACTGGAAAGGTCAAACGTGGATTCCACGGAAAAAATATGGAACCTTTTTAAAAATTAAACATGTTGAAGGGATTCTTCATGATTGAAGAATTTTGAAGAACAGTTTATCTCTTTTAAGTCATGGTAGATAAAGGGCATAAGGCGTAATAGCTGAATAAAAATTTTCGTAAAATACGAATTTGCCAGTAAATAAATTTTGCAAGAAATTTTTTAATTGAAGTTAGCAACGATGGTCTAAAAGTGAAAAAAACGAATAAATCTGATGTAGTTAAAAGAAATAGTAGAAATTAATGATAAGTAGGCCTATTAAAATTATTAAGATGAATTTTATATCAAAAATCATTTATAATAAAAAAGTTAAGTTTTACAGAAATATTTAGATGTTAAAATCTATAAAAATATCTACCTACATATGTAATTATTGAACATATTACAGGTTTTAAGGGGAAAAAAAAGAAAAAAAAGAGAGCTTCAACTGATTTATTAAAAATTTGGAAATTCTTATATTCCGATTTATTTCTTCAGCGTGTAGCCTACCTATGTTTTTGTGGGGACCATGTCCTCCCTTCTTTCGGGGCTCGGCCCCAGTCGACAGACCGCGGACTTGGTCCATCACCAAGTCCGCATAATAAAGTCTACGGACGTTAAAACAAATTAGGCGCTCGTAGCACTTAGGCTAAACAGACAAAATTCGTTCTCTGTTTAGCCGACGTGTTACGAACGTAGCCTAGCGCGGACGTGCATACGAATACGCACGTGCCGCGGTCTAGGCTAAACACGTAACGCGCGCCTATCTCTCGATACTCGCGGATGACGTACGTGTTTAGCCTAGCTTATACACCGGCGATGTCTTTCGCTAGTCGCCGGTTCAGGATAGTATAAAAGGTTGGCTGCCTTACCAAATTGGTAATATCCGAACACGCAAGTCCGCATCCATTCGCCTGTGGGTTTTAGAGGTGAACCCACAGCCTGGTGACCTCGACGTGATATTTTACGTTGGGAATTTTTTTAGGAAGCAGGCGTGAAAACGCTAGCTGGTGGAATACCGCTGGCCTGCTAGTGCGAGCAATCGCGCTTGCCTAGCGGAATTTTTCGCTGGACTCTTCACTTGGAGACTGACTGTGGGAAATCGACCCCCCTTTCCAAAATAAACGTTGTCCACTTGGAAGGGTAACGGAACACGCCTGAAAATAAGGAAACGTCTCACCAATCGTGGTAACCCACGATTCGTACATCTAGGATCCTCTAACGAGTTGAATCTATTCACAATGGTAGATGAAAATGTTGCTGAAACTGCTGATCAGCCAGCTCAAAATATAGCTAGGCAAGCAGCTGTTTGAACCATTGCTTCCAAAGAAGCTGAAAATCAAGAAAAACTAATTCACGATCTCATTAAAGCTAGTGTAGAAGAAGCCTTGGACAAACAACAGATATTGTTTGGCAACCTCCAAAATAAGAAAAGGAGAGTTGAACTTCCTACGTTCTTACCCAAAGACGTAGAAACATGGCTCATGCAACTGACAGGCTGCTTCAGGCTTGAGCAAATTCCCCGTGAAGAGCGCTACCAGCAACTTTGCGGTAGTATGCCAGCCGAAATAATTTGGGCCTGCCCAGACATAATGGACTGTCTGGAAGATGAGGAAGACCCGTACGAATGGTTCATTCAGAAAATAAGAAGAACCTTTGGTACCACTCAACGCCAGGAAATAAGGCAATTATTGAGTGGGATGTCAATTGGAGACGACAAACCAACCGTTTTTATGACGAAACTGGTTAAAAAAGGTGATAACCATGTCTCTCCAATGGTAATTGCAGATAGATTCTGTGAGCAGCTACCAGCTTCAGTAGTACAATCGCTGGGTGCTCTAAATCTGACCAATGCAAGGACCGATGACGACCTTCTAGCACTAGCCAAAGCTGCAGAAACTGCAATGGAGTACACAGGGAAACCTGTCATCCAAGCAACAGCAGCTCCAGCAGACGAACTGAGTAAGCTCCGAGCCGAAATAGCTGAGTTAAAAATGGAAACTCGCAAGGCTAGAGACTATACATCTGCTAGGAGTAATTTCAACAACAGATCCAAGAGCCGGGGACGTAACCCCAATAGAAATAAAAGCTATAATAACAGGCAGTCACGCTCTCGAGGACGGAGAGATGATAAAAATAGGAGTCCAACACCTCCGAGGAGATCCAAATCTCCCAAGAAACTAGATCCAAACTGGTCAGCAGCTCTTTGCTTCTACCACAATAGATATGGAGAAAAAGCAAAGGCTTGCAACACCCGCTGTAAACGATGGGCGGAGAGAATGGTCCAAGACACGCAGGAGAAGAAAACTCTCCTCGCAGAGATCGAAAAGAGAGAACAGACTAGTAAGTCAAACTAGACCGAGGGGTCATATCGGTGGCTACCGATCCCTCGCCCAAATTCTCTCGCCGCCTGTTCATCACGGACAGGACAAAAAGGAGAAAATTCCTCATAGATTCTGGTGCTGATCTCAGCATTTTACCAGCTAAAAATAAACATAAGAAATTTTCTCCGAAATCCAAATTAAATGCAGTTGACGAACATACATTCGCTGCATATGGCAAAAAACATTGCAAAATAGACATTGGTCTCCATAGGGACATGTCTTGGGATTTCACAATAGCTGATATATCACAACCAATACTTGGAGCAGATTTTCTTGCTCACTACGAGTTGGTAGTTGATTTAAAAAATAAACGTTTAATCGACTTAACCACTGGCAAATATGTGGAAGGTATAACAAAAAATTACAAATTACTAGATACTTCCATTGGAAGTTGTGCAACTGTAGATAAAAATTTCCTAAAAATACTGAATGAATATCCAGGTATTTTATTACCATCAATAAGGAAACATCCGACATACAAACATGATACAGTGCACGTAATAGAAACAAGGGGTCAGCCTTGCTCAGCAAGGGCACGTAGATTGCCACCCGACAAACTTGCTGAAGCCAAGAAGCAATTTTCTAAAATGATAGAAGAAGGTATTTGTCGACCTTCTAACAGCTCATGGTCCACACCAATACATATGACCAAAAAGGCTAATGGAACATGGAGAATCGTCGGGGACTATAGAGCCCTGAACGCTAAAACCATTCCAGACAAATACCCCGTACCCAATATAATGGATTTCAATAACAATATGAAAGGTAAAACAATGTTTACTAAAATAGACATTAATTGGGGCTTCCACCACATACCAATGGCCGAAAAAGATATCTGCAAGACAGCACTCATCACTCCATTTGGCTTATTCGAATACTTGCGAATGCCATTTGGACTTAGAAATGCTGCTCAAACTTTCCAACGTTTCATGAATCAGCTATTGAGGGACTTACCATTCGCATATGCTTATCTAGATGACATATGCATATGCTCAGAAGGTGGAATTGATGAACACGAGAAAAATGTAAGAGCCGTATTACAGCGTATACACACTGCCGGCCTTACGGTCAATTTACCTAAAAGCGAATTTGCTAGAAACAGTATTGATTTTCTCGGGTACCAAATAACACCCGAAGGTATAGCCCCCCTGAAAACAAAGGTAGAGCCTATACTGAAATTTCCTAAACCCAAGAACGTTGCAGAACTTCGAAGGTTCCTAGGAATGATCAATTTTTACAGACGTTGCATAAAAAACGCTGCTTCAGAACAAGGCAAACTGTTTGCCCTTATTAAAACCAATAAAAAGCGCGACAAAACGCACATTGAATGGACTGAAGAGGCAGAACTAGCATTTGAAAATACAAAAAACATGCTAGCCAATGCAACGTTACTGGCTCATCCGGATGACAGTCTTCCACTCTGTATCTCAACAGACGCATCCGATTTTGCAATAGGTACAACCTTATACCAAATAAAGGATAACACCAATCAACCACTTGCCTTTTTCTCGAGGAAACTTTCCAAAACTGAGAAAAATTATAGTACTTACGACCGGGAGTTATTGGCAATAAATACAGCAATAAGGCATTTTAGACACCATGTAGAGGGTAGATGTTTCGCCGTGTATATGGACCATAAACCCATAACACATGCCTTTGAGCAAAGAAGTGAGCATGCCTCACCTCGCCAAATAAGACAGCTTGAATTCATTAGTCAATTCACGACTGACATAAGATACATCAAAGGAGAGCTGAATGAACCAGCTGACGCCTTAAGTCGAATTGAAGCTATCACAACCCCATCTCAGTTACCATATGCCGAAATAGCAAAAGACCAACTGGAAGACGAAGAATTGTAAAAATTGCTATCTTCCAACACCACTGGTCTTAAACTAAAACTGAGAAAACTCCCTGACACAAAATTACTACTAATATGTGATGTGTCAACTGGTAAAGAACGTCCATTTATTCCATTAAAATACAGAAAAATGGCGTTTGACAGTGTGCATAACCTATCACACACTGGACCTCGTAGTACTACAAAACTCATGACCTCGAGATTCGTATGGCCCAAAATAAATTCAGATTGTAACAACTGGGCCCGTGCCTGTCTGAATTGTCAGACAGCCAAAATTGGCAGACATACGAGATCTGCATTTAAAAGGTTTAGACCAACCGATCGGTTTAAACACCTTCACATAGATTTAGTGGGTCCATTACCCCCATCACAAGGACATAAATACCTCCTTACGATGATTGACCGTGCAACTAGATGGCCAGAAGCAATTCCATTAATTGAGATGTCAGCACAAACAGTAGCTACTCAATTATATACAACCTGGATTGCTAGATTTGGAGTACCCCAAAGCATTACAACCGACCAAGGTAGGCAATTTGAAAGCCAATTATTTAGTGAATTAACAAAAACCTTGGGTGCTAAACATTGGGCTACTACAACCTACCACCCCCAATCAAATGGGAAGGTAGAAAGGTGGCACAGAGCTCTTAAAGCTTCTATAATGGCTGCCGACACAAAAAGATGGGTAGAAATCTTACCTACCATCTTGTTAGGCCTAAGATCAGCCTTACAAACCGACACTGGCCACTCCGCCGCTCAACTAGCATTAGGCGAAGAACTACGCTTGCCAGGGGATTTCTTTATCGAATCAAAAGAAATAAACCCCGAAACCTTAGTGCAAAACATAAAAGATGATGCAAATCAATTTCTTAAGCAAGCACCTACTCACGGTAAACAAAAACCTTATGTCTCAAGACACTTAGCTACAACATCGCATGTGTTCTTACGAGAGGAAGGAATGAAACGAGCTTTACAAAAACCCTATTCTGGACCATACAAAGTAATTGATCGAACAGAAAAAACGTTCACAATACTTGTATCAGGACAGGAAAAGAAGGTGTCGATAGATCGGGTCAAACCAGCATTCCTAATTAGTGAAAATGCAGAATTGGACAAAATGATAAATGAAAATAAAAATAAAAATTCACAAAATTCAGAGAATAAAGACGAAAAAACAAACATAAAATCTGACTCACAAACAAATAAAACACGAAAAACATATAGTGAAGTGGTAAAATCAAACACCAAAAGTAAGAAAAAAGTCAGATTTAATGAGGAAATAGTCACTCACACATATAATCCTAAAAGCCCAATCAAGCCTAAACAAAGAGGCAGGCCAAAAGGAACATATAAAAAACGCAATCAGAAACCAACAAGAACATCACCTCGATTTTGCAGAGAGTAAAAATATATAGATATAATAAAAATCCAATACATAGAAATCTCATATATAGATATAATAAAAATCTCATACTCTTATCGCACGTGCTTTTTCTAACACACTAGCACGTCGACCTCAAAATCGAAGGTTAGATAAAAACACATAAAACACTATAGACTGACGTCACAAACAGCTGATTGCAAAAGGAAAATCGAACCAAATCGTCGCAACAACTGACAAACACATTTCATTCGCCTGTCGACTGTTGCTCAAAGCACCACTCTTAGTTCAATTAGAACTGCTCGCTTTGATTTCACTCTCGAATTTCCTTGTACATTTTTATCTTATTTTTATTTTTATTTTTTCACTATGTCCTCAACTACCAATATGGAAGTTGACCAACTTCTCGATTACGAGGAGGAGATGTTGCTTTCCGACGCAACTAAACCTCCTCAACCTGCCAAAAATTCTCAATCTTCAGGGAACGTTGCTAACATTGAGTCAATTCTCAATGAGATGACGCAACAAACCCCGAAAATCATTCCGTTCCCTGCGGACCAATCGGCGGCTTGTTCCTCTGTGGCTAACACCACAGAGCCACCTGACGCTAGGAAGGCGAGCATTTTCCTCACCTCCGAAAATCAGGCTCTTTCGATAATTCCGAAACCAGAGCCGAAATTTTCAAATTTCAAATTTTCCAACTCTGTCGTCCGTAACAACTTTCAGAACACTGGCATTTCCAAATCGCCACTTCTCCAAGGTTACACTCCTTTCCGTAAGAATACTCAGGCGGACGAACAAGGACACCATCCTCGTAGAAATAGAAAACATGGTATCCAATCCAGAGCTAACTATCAGCAACGCCGTAGATTATCCTACTACGACGGGACTATTGCGGGACATACCCTCGGCGTGGCCCTCCGAGATTTAATCTTCGGAGGAAATGCCAACCCTCGCAACAATGCGAGGCCACCCACTGGACACAAATGAGTCGTCCACGGGTTCCCCCAGACTTCGGAACATAAGTCGTTCCACCGACAGTGAAACTGGGGGGAGTAGCTGTGGGGACCATGTCCTCCCTTCTTTCGGGGCTCGGCCCCAGTCGACAGACCGCGGACTTGGTCCATCACCAAGTCCGCATAATAAAGTCTACGGACGTTAAAACAAATTAGGCGCTCGTAGCACTTAGGCTAAACAGACGAAATTCGTTCTCTGTTTAGCCGACGTGTTACGAACGTAGCCTAGCGCGGACGTGCATACGAATACGCACGTGCCGCGGTCTAGGCTAAACACGTAATGCGCGCCTATCTCTCGATACTCGCGGATGACGTACGTGTTTAGCCTAGCTTATACACCGGCGATGTCTTTCGCTAGTCGCCGGTTCAGGATAGTATAAAAGGTTGGCTGCCTTACCAAATTGGTAATATCCGAACACGCAAGTCCGCATCCATTCGCTTGTGGGTTTTAGAGGTGAACCCACAGTTTTGTTTCACTCGGTTTAAAAATTTAGCAGTAATAAATTAAAAACTTTAATAAAACTTTTATTTTATGACTGATAGAAATGGGGTACCAGACATGATTTTCAGTAAACATATTTTCAAATTCTTTAAAAAAAAATAAAAAATATCAGTGAAAACCGCATTAAAATTGGTTGGATAGAATGGGATAAAATGAATGGTAAATTTGAGTTGTCAAAAAACGTTGTGATATTTTTTGAGCAGTGGGTGTGATGTCATAGAATTGACACATCAGCAAACTTTTCACCTCTTTCACAGGTTTCTCATTCATTCATTCCTCACTCTCCTGTGTTTGTACATTGCTTTAGTTAAGCTCATCAATTTAGAAAGTTCATGGTGACTGTGAGGGAGGGGATAAAAGGATGTGCACTTGCACCCCCTACTTCCTTATTTATAGACAAATTCAAAACACTGAAAAACAATAAAAACTAAGAAAATCAAAAACCAATTATTCCTTATTTGTTTTTATATTAGAGCACAGCCTTGGAAAAAATTTTTGGTGGTGCCTGAGGAGTTATTTACTTTGAGGGCTGAGTTCATATTTGCAACCCATTTTTAGATTTAAGCCTTCATTTAGCCCCCTGTAGCCCAAGAAATGGAATTGAGATAGTATTCTTGGATATTATTGAATGATACATCGATAATATTGTTTTTTGAGGCTCTGAGTTTACATTTATAATCCATTTTTAGATTGAACCCCTCCTTGGCCCCCTGTGACCCCAAACAGGGGGTTAAGATTATATTCTTTGATATTATTGAGTGATATATCATTAATAATATTTTTTGAGGTGCTGAGTTTAGATTTGCAATCCATTTTTTGATCAAATCCATTATTGAGCCCCCTGTGACCCTAAACAGGGGGTTCAAATAAAATTCGTGATACACAATGAATAATGTTTTTTGAGGCACTGAGATTATATTTACAATCCATTTTTAGATTGAACCACTTTTTTTCTTCCTGTGGCCCCAAAAAAGGGATTGCAATTATATCTTCACTTATTATTGAGTGATTTATTAGGTATTGGATGCCCATGTTTTTTGAGACCAACAAAAAACAACAAAATTCAGTAAAACCACTTGCCTAACTTACTTGTAAGAAAAATAAGATTTTTGTATTTGTACTCAGAAACTTGTAAAACATTATAAACAATATATCACACAATAAAATGTGAAAAGTCAAAATTAGCTACTTATATCTGAACCACTTTGGATCACATTAAAAGGAGTTGTATGGAGAAATACATGTCAAAATAAAACTTCAATTCAAAAAAAATTACCAATAATGTATAACACAATATAATAGAGAAATTCAAAATTAGCCCCTTTCAGAGCTCCTGTGGGATCACATAATGGGTAAAATTAAGAAATTACGTCAAATTCAAAATCAGCAGCTAAAAAACTATTACAAATGATGTATTACACTACAAAATATGAAAAGTCAAAATTTCCCCTTGGGCGTCAAAAATGAATCAAATGAATAAAATAATGTCAAATTTGAACTTGTTGCCTCAAGAAACAATACAAATGATGTATTACATAATAATATGTAAAAAAACAAAATTGGGCACTTTTATGATCCCTTGGGGTCTAAAAATTGATCAAATTGAAAAATTATTGACAAATTTGAACTCAGCAACTCAAGAAACATTACAAATTATGTATTTCGTAACAATATGAAAAAAAAACAAAATTGGGCGCTTTTATGAGTCCCTTGGGGTCAAAAAATTGATCAAATTAAAAAATTATAGACAAATTTGAACTCAGTACCTCAAGAAACATTATAAATGATGTATTACATACTAAAATGTAAAAAAACAAAATTGGGCTCTTTTTTGAGTCCCTTTGGGTCAAAATATTGATCAAATTAAAAAACTTAAGGTCCAGTTTGAACTCAGTACCTCAAAAAATATTTTTTTAAAGCATAAACAAACAATATTATACCACCTTTGTGTTGATTTGGATAATTTCAGTGTATATATATTGCAAGTTCCAAGAAAATGAATTTTTGGCCCATATCTGCTGCCCCTTTCTTATTTTTGGGATTTCAAAAAAAAAAAAATTAGATGTGATACTCAAGCACCCTCATACCAATTTTCAACCTTCTACCTCAGTGGGAAGTACAAAAAATAAATACAGATAGAAATCCAAACCTATTGAATCTTATTTACTTAGGTGATAATTTAGACTTTGAGCTTTCAGTGCCAAAAGTTTTCTTGGGTCCTGAAATGAAATGTGCGCCCACCCAAAGTCAATTTTGTTTACTAAATTTTCACCAAAAACCTACTTAAAAATGAAGTATTAATGAGATGTATTGAAACCAGCAACCTCTGATAATGCAAAATACAAAGATGTCAATTCTATGACATCACAACAACAGGGTGCTCATCGAGGTACTGTTTTTGGTGCAGCGCAACTTTGACATCTTATATCTTCCTTTCTATTTAATATTTTTCAAAAAAAATTTCAGAACCTTCATTCACAGGCTTTAGACTATCTCTCCCATTAATTTTAAGTAATTTTGAGAGTCATGTCCGGTACCCTATTTTGATACTGGTGATTATTCGGTTTTATATTGAACATAAATAGGTGTGGGTATTATTGCCGTAGGTATAATTGTCGTAGCTAGAATTTTATTTTGGGTGGACCATTTTAGCAGAGAGAGTGCATGAGTGTTTCTGGAAGACTAAGATAGAGTGAAATAAAGCTTTTTTGTGGATGCTGACCATTTGTAATCTAATTAAGAGCTTAAATTTTTTTGGCCAATTTTCTTGAATGGGCTAGAGTTGAAAAAAATGTTAATGGAATCATGGCCTCCTCAGGCACCTGTCTAGCTACGCTATGGGTAGGTACTTAGACTAATCTCAAACTATTAAAACAAAATGACTTGAAAAAATATGAAAGAACACAGAAACAATTTCTAATCGTACCTATAATTACCTGCGGATAATATTGACTGACCTTTGCATTGAAAAAAATAATATTTCGCCAGTCAAGAACTAACGATGTAAATACACCATAAAGTGACAAATTGTAATGCCTACACGCTGATCATAACGTAGGCTACCTAAATTTATATTTCACGTTTGTAATTTAAGTTGATTGAGTTTTTCTGGTAAAGAAAAAAAAAGTAGGTAGATTAGTTCTATACGAACGAGCTCTTCCCTATATATATAGTAACTGTGATTAATAAAATTTGAGAATATTTCTCTTATGTTAATTCATAGACGCAGAAATCATCATTAGGCCCGAAAATATGTTGTAATTTTTGTACGTCAACCTGATTTTTCATACCTATTTAAAAAAAAACAAAATAACTGCAGAATATGTAAAAGTAGAAACAATTTTCTACGGTTCTCGTGAAATTTTAATTTTTTTTCTGTGCCTTCTATTGAAAAATGCACTTAACTGAAAGACATTTACGGATTCATAAGGGCATTCTCTGTAGCTAACCAAGAACTTATCCAAATGAAGTTTAGTAACTAAAAATATAGATTTTAGAGATGTATAGGTTTTTCAAAATAATAAAAAATTTAATATGTATTTTTGTCAAAAAAATCCCTATCCATATATTTCTCTGTATACCTAAGAAGTCACTTTTTTAAGAATATTATGTAATCATTTCAAATGGACCTCAAAAGTTTAAAATCAACAGAAAAAATTATCCATGGAAATTTCAGGTAAAATTAACTAAAGCACCATCCATACCTATGTGATAATTACATGAATTTATGTCCAAAATTTAGCATGGAATAACTTACATCCCGAAAGAGATTCCAATACCGAAAATATATTGTAGGACACTGAGGTAGGAACTTGTGCACATCTACAAAATAACCTCTTTGTATGTGTAAACCTTGCTCAGTATTAAAATTAGATTAGTGATGTTAAAAATTTCAATATGTATTGATACATATCGATGCACACAACTGTATCGAAGTATCGATACATTTCTCGATACTCGCGATACGTATTGTGGCAGCCGCCACACTACGTTGGCGCATATAAGTACGCATACTCCCTCGAACACTGTCACCTGGCACCATGGCCAAGTGAGTATGGTGCTGTCTTTTGTGGCGGTGAACGAGGGAGGCTTTAGGTGTTCAGCCGGTACAGGTTCAAATCCCCGTGCTGCCTGAACACCTAAAGTGGTGACCCCAACGTGATCCGGGGAATGGTTAATTCACACCATCTCTCAGACACTAGTGAAAACGCCGATTGTAACTGTGGTGCATCGCACTGCCATTTCTGTACGTGATGGCGCTGGTGGGCGTATGCCACGGAGTGGTGATGGAAAGTCGGCATCACCACGTTCCGGTGTACATCCCTACCTAGGCTCCTCCATGTAGGTAACCGTATTTACGCTCCGCTATACTGAGGGGGGAGCGGTGTAGCGGCTGCCACACTACGTCGGCGCATATAAGTACGCATACTCCCTCGAACACCGTCACCCGGCACCGTGGCCGAGTGAGTACGGTGCTGTCTTTTGTGGCGGTGAACGAGGGAGGTTTTAGGTGTTCAGCTGGTACAGGTTCTAATCCCCATGCTGCCTGAACACCTAAACGTATCAATATATTTTATACATTCAAAATAAAAAACATAAATAAATAAATAAATAAAAATACAAAAAAGTGCTCCAGGCCACCAGCAGACAGAACAGATTATGAAAGTATATTCTTCTTAATATTTAATAATTATAGGGGTTGATGGCTTGATATGCGAAACGGTGGAACAGAGAAGAGAGATATTTCAATTTTATCAAGAAAAAAAATTATAGATTTTCGATACGATACTGTATCGATACATATCGATACTCAAATATGCTTCAATATAACAGCACTAAATTAGATTGATAACGGTTAGTTACCAACCTATGAAGCTAAAGTGTGTTCACCCAACATAACGTAAGGACAGGCCACATAACTTATCAGCGAGTGCGTAAGCACACTTGTCACCACTGGTAGAAAGTTGCCACATATATAATCTCTAGTTTTGCGTGTTTACCAGATCTGTACGTATGTATGGGAGAGCCAACCTCAGTAAACACAGGCTGAAGTACAGTGTTTACTGGCGCCTTTTATACTTGGCTCTGTACACACACACACACACACCTACTTAAATATATACAATTTTGTGTATGTATTGGTGATTATTTGCATTGTACTTTATAGATAACAAACATAATGTAATCGGTGATAAGCTGATTCGTCATGGTCGGACAATTATATGAATTACGTACATAATGTAACAAGTAATTCGCGCATGTAAAGTACGTTTAACGTACACTGTACTAAATTGGCCAACCTTTTGGCGGTGACTGTCATGAGGTGTTCCAGCCCCTAATCATCACCTTGGATGATATCCCCACATCTAGGTTTATGATTCGTTTCGCCTTATCGCTAATGTTATTTTCATAACTATGCATGTTTTGGATACTATAGATAGTGGTATGCCCAACTATCATCGAATTATACAGGATATTTTATTTTATTTTATCCTACCTATGAGTCCAAAAAGCAATAAGAAATTTTATTTTTTTAGCTGCCCTTTTATCACGCAGCAATTTAAAATCGTCTATAAACGATTGTTTAGAACGGTAGCCGACGTAGATAATGTAAAAAAAAAAATAAATACTGTATCCACATATTTAGTCGAAGCTCGATAGAGGGTATGAATTTTAAAAATAGGTAGGTAGCATACTGACTTCAAGTTGTTAATATTATCAGTTTGACCCGATGCTGCGCATCGGGTCAACAAAGGGTTTCTAAACTCGTGGCCGAATTCATTCGATTCCAATTTTATTTGGAACGAAACTTTGGGAACCACATCATAAGCCTCCGTACTATCTTGTGGTGTAGATCAACAACTTTAAAGTGCTGTCTGCTGTGCTCTCACGAATTGAATTAATACTTATTTGATTATTGGCATTGTTCCACTATTCAGATTTTTAACCATCACCGAAACGTTTTGTGTACAAAAATGTTTCACTCTCTAACTAATAAGTTAGATTGGTAAAAACGAGAAGATTTCGTGAAATACTACGCAATAAAAATGCCAACAAACGGTTAGAAAATCAAGTTTGAAACATCATCCGTCAATGAGATCATAGAGTAAAAAGGAAATTTCGGTAGAGTCTGCGAGGAGGGAGGGAGGGAGGGAGAGAGAGAGAAAAAAGAAGCTTTCCCAAAGGATATATTTTTCATAGAATAGGCTTTGCACTTACTTCTGTTCCTTCATTTTGACATTTAGCCCTTTTCTGATTTCCCCAATTAAGTACACGGATTTTTCATTCTTTACTTGTCACGTCACAAAATAGGTACCCCTTCGCCAATTAGTCCTGGCTTTAAGTTTATATTTTATAAACTCTTCCATTAGCCCGCAGAGTAAATAAACAATTTATTTTCCATAGTTTCTACGGTTAAAATTTAAATATCGAAATATCTTTCGATAAGAAAAATTTAAATCAAAATCGATACCGACCTATAAGTTTTCAAAAAGGTGAAAGAGATTCATAGGGGATAAAAACACCATCCTAATTTCTTAACAGTTATACGGATGGGAAGAGGTAGAAGAGCACTAATTTGAGTTCGCTTTTTTTTATACTGTAGACACTGTACAATAGTTAACTGACTATACTTAGGTGCCTACCTCTATATATGTATTGTAATGCGCGTAACCATATTATATTAGGTACCCGTTATCAGTTAAATTCCTTTTTTTTTCTTTTTTTTTAATTAATTACTTTCTCGTTTCTATTTTTATCACGCAGATTATTTTGCGCAAGCTCACTACCCACCATTGAAAATTAATCGTTTTACATTCTTTTCAGCTAGTACAGTCAACAAGAAATTGATAGGTGAACACTATTCGGCCACCAAATTACCTGTTGGCCGCCTCAGCTTTTTAGTTTTTGCTTGCTGAGTTTTGACTCAGCTAAATTTCAGTTTTTTTTGTGTATCTGTAGCCCATGTCTCGATTCTAAAATGGCCGAGTAGGCTAAATTAGTGTTTATTTTCTTTTTATTTTTGGGTTTTCTAAATTGTTTCAAGTTTTCTCCCTCAAATGGCCAGCTGTTCAACTTGGCAACCTTAACACTTTTCGATTCGTCATGTGTGTGAATTTTAAAGATGAACGTGAAAAATTCTCTAGCTGTTTAGTATGCGATGGAGATATAAACTAATACATATTCACCCTTCCCTCGGTGGTGGCATTGCCTCACGGACAACATCACTGCTTTTAGATCTGTATATTTATTAATGATGAGCAAATGCTGTGTATTTAGCATTTGCTCATTATGCTGGGGCATTTTTAATATTTCCGCTTAAACAAGATGTATAACCAGTTGTAAACTTGCAAGTTACAATAAATTATTAGATGTGCTTGCTCAGTCTCGATGTTCCGTTAGTTGTTAACTGAAGATAAAATTTAGACTTTAGGGATGCTCCTTAGATAGTGTACTCAATTGAGAACAAAATTTAATATGGGAAATAGCCATGTGAGCGCGCTAGGTTTCACACAATGATTTATAATGAATGTCTATTTTGAAAATTGATTTTTTGTAAACTCATTATTCATTTATTTAGGCCAGAAATCAAAATTATTGAAAATGCTCATAAATTCACGAGCATTTGCACATTTATGAGCACATGTTGTTATGGACCACAAATAATGGGTTCTTGCCTTGGGTAGAGTTTGAATGAGGTAAATCCAAGATTGATCTCAGCCATGGGAATTTGTTTTGATAATAAATTAGAAGATCAAATTTATTTTAAAACGTAGAATTTTATTTTTTTATTAAAGAAATAAAATTCACAAAATTGACTTTAAATTTACTCAATTCACTTAAACGGACTTTAACTCAGCCCAAAAACAAATAATAATATTATTTCAATGTTAAACTCAAATACCAAAGTAAGAAAAATGTACGAAATTATTCTAAGTATGATACTAGGAACCTAGGCAAAAATAAAATACATTTTTTCGATTAAAGAGATTGATCCAAAGGTTGGATGCTTTAACTGGAGAGATGTGCTCTCTAAGAAGTCCTATCCAAACGTAAGATGTTTTTATTAGAGATGTGATCTCTAAGAAGATTGATCCAAAAGTGATTTTGGTGGAAAAATGAGTTTACCAGATCGGTTCTAATACGGAGGTTTGACCAGGCAAAGTGTGGTATGTTCCCAGAGGGAAGTAAATGAGACTGTCAAACCCTTAATTTAATGCAAAAATTTCCTCAAATTTTAATGTCAGCTACAAGGGTGAATAAGGTGAATATTGAATATTATCTAACGCCTAGATCTCCAGTGTCTCCAATAGTATTGTTATTTAATATTTTATGTCTTTGCATCACAAAGCATTTCGAGGACAGTACTTGATATTTGGGCCTATCACTTTAGTGTAAGTGTTTTTGTAAATCATTTTTCAGTATTGGAGTATATTCATAGTATAAGCAAATACAAAAAATGGAGGGTGTTCTGGTAACCTTAAAACAGTCAAAATCATTAACATGTCAATACTGATTGGTCATAAAATAGATGTTTTATTACTTTTACCAGAAAATAAATAGTGTAAATGAAGGTAGGCTACAAAATGGCAGGTGTAATAAAAAATAGTGTCTTTTATAGCTATAGGGGTTCCTATTTACGTACGAAAAACGCGCATCTTGTTTGTATGGATGGGGTAAAAGTGGAGGGTACCTGATGCCTAACAATACTTTTAAATGTCAAGCATTTGCTCAAAAAAAGCAAATGCTTGTTACCATTACTAGATCTGTAGGTTGTGGGTTTGATGCCCTATGCTGACAACCTACAAACGTGATGATGCTGATCTGATATGAACACAACCACGCTGATAATTCATACACACCTCCTCCAGAGTGGACAGCACTGCAGTGGTTTGTGCAGGTTTTTTAGGTTTTCCCCACTAATAGCCTTTATGTAGCTGCCCTCTATAAGCTTTGGGTAGGACTTGCACCTTTGATGGCAAGTACTATGGTAAAGTGGCTGTGGGGACGTGAATTAATATATATACACATTTTTGTTGTGTTGACAATATTACTGATTTTAGATCTGTAGGTTGTTGGTTTGATTCCCCAAGCCAACGGGTGTATTTCGGTGTTTTCCCCTTCTGATTGTTTGCTCTGTTTGTAATTTAAAAAGGTGTATTTTTCCAATGAATTCAGCTCCTTAAATATAATGAAATGTGTTTATTCTTAAGATCAGAGATTATGTTCGAATTTGGTATAAAGCTCAGCAAAGATGTTTTCTTAGTTATCTATTTGCGCTATTTCATCAGTCAACACTGACGATTTTTATTGAAAATCATTTCTTCTCTCAACTTATCTGCTTACAATGATGTACTATGGTAGTGCTTTCGCATACCATAGTACCTATTTTTCTTATTTTTAATAACTTATTAAAATTTTTTTGACTTTTTTGAACAGGAAAAAATTTTTTTTTCATGCTTTAAAAATTCTTTTAGCTCGAACCCTGATTTGGAGAATCCAACAACAGGTCTTCCTAGAGAAAGTGGTCCACATCTTCTCTGCTGTCTCTTCCGACCTTCCTGCCCCACCACAATACAACACCACAAAGACGTTAATATTTTGGACATCCAGCTTCTTTTTTTGCGGCTTAAAAGAATTCAGACTCATAGGAGACTCCTTTAATATTCTATACCCCTGTTGAGTTAATTTCGTATAATTGACCAGAATGGAATTAAATTTAGTGAATTCGGAAGATTGAAGAAATGTGAAGATTTATATATTATAACCCCAAAACTATAAGCTTCTCATTGGTATTGTCTTAACAAAAGGGAGAGAGGGAGAGACATCAGTATTCACATCTTCCTAGAGCCAAAAAAAAACTCGTAACGCCTTCCCTCAGTAACGGCTAACAAACGATCAATCGCAAATATAATGACTGTAACCCTCCCTTCTATCAAAATATTGATTTCGATACACCACTGCTCGTTGGTGCTCGTATATATATATATATCTATATTCAAATGTAGCTATACCATAAAACTGCCATCAGCTTTGTAAGATATACAATATAAAATAGGCATATAATGTTGGGAGGTACTTACTACCTATCTATATTAAGTAAAATTGAAAAAATTAGATATCACGTATGTCTGTTTCTGGATAAAAACTTTGCCTAACCCAGATCTAATCGAAAAATAAGTTTACCTTAAAAATGCGTTTTTAAAAGATAAGCTTTTATTTATTTTTTTTCGGCTTCATAGTCATGCGAAATAAATATTATTTTGTTGCGGAAGGTTGGCTGCAGTATTGGTATATTTTAAAATCGCAGTAGTGACTAGTGAGTAGAATAAAAAAGCTTATAATAAACCAGTTTCTTTAAATTTCGATCGTAGCATATTGATTACGATTGACCGCAAAAAATTTTTACCTAAATTATAAACTTATTAAAGAAATATTTTATTCAAAAGATATAACATCCTTCTTTCTTTTTTCTTTTTTTTTGAGGTTAGTTAAACACTATAACTGACAGACGCTAAACAAATTATAGAAATAAGATATTTTGTTTCTGTACCTATCAGGTTATTAATATTATTATATTACTGAAAACAGTGGCGAATCAAGTTGCTTTTCTAAAAGGGAGTGACAATTGACAGTTTTAGATTTTTGAAATTTTAATAACTTATAGCTATATTTCTAGGGCTATAGGCCTTCTCACACACCCAAAGCACATCCCTTGACGATGAAAATATAATACTTTAATCACATATAGGCTACACGCAGGCCACTGTTTTATTTCTATATTTTTTTTTTCAGACCGGAGGGTCACCGCCTCTGTGGCTCCCCTTGGATCCATCATCGATCAAAAAGTAGGATCAAATCGTTCATTACACAAAGAACCCATTTTTCATGAAAAGTACATTTATACCCTACATCAATTTGCTTCGACGTATTCGACGATGTTTATCTAACCAGCATTTTAATAATTCAACCGCTAACTCGATCAATTCAAAATCAGTAGGTAATAATTATACTCATATACGATTGTACGTAGTATTCCAACACCAAAGTGACCGGAGGCTCCACTCGCTTTAGCACCAATTTTTTAATCATAAATCTTATTTAATATAAGTATACTAATATAATAATATTATACATTGTCCTGCATTCGTTTATAGATTCGATTATCATCAAAAAACATGCCACTGAATTTGTACCTCCCTTTTCAATAGGATTTATGAAGATTGAAATTTATTATTTACGTACGAGCGTAAAAGAAGAAGTAGAAGGAGATGAAACAAAAGCACAGACGAGTAGACAACGTTCACAAAATCAGTCCAGCCTAAATATGACCATATCTGGTGGCTAACCACCTAGAAGACTTAAACATATTTTATACACTAACTGTGCGTATTTATGAAGCATATAATCACGACGATAGAGAATGAAGTGAGTAAAGCTACAACCATTTTTTATACGTACCCATAATAAACAGGTTCTACAACGTATATATAGGTATTGTATCATATAGGGGCAACGAAAGATAGAATGAAGAAGAAAAACTGCTCTCCTAAATCAATCTTGTTCATCTTTAATACGATAAGAAAAAAAAAAAGAAAGAAAGAAAGAAAGAAAAAAGGGCTAACAAATTGGCAATTATAAATCGAGAAAACATTGTTTACGAATATATATTTAATAAGGCTATTTTATTCACTGATGATGTACTTGTGATATTTGAATGGTTAATTTAGTGATAGCTGAGCAGCACAAAATGCTCCTAGTAACATAATATTATATTCAATGCTGCTGGTGTATTATATATTATTATCGTTAAAGGTCAAATATGTACGATGAACTCGTGAGAAGAACATATAATATTCGGTATGTGCTCTCCCGTACACTTGTTTCTTCCTTCTACTGTATATACGTATGCATCTTTAAAAAATGTATGATAATTTAATAATAATAAATTATGAAATGGACAATTCTCCGGAGTTTTTTAATTGAAATTCACAGCCCATTTTTATCGAGATAAAGTGTTGGGAGAAATTTTTTTTCATCTTCATTCGCATTAGATATTCACTACTTAATACTTATTAAGTTACAAAAATGGTACTCGTAGAAAAAAACATATGTCATATTTAGTTAATTATAGCTTACGAGACTGTTTCTGACTTTCTGTTCGCTCGTTAATCACACTTTCCTTCATTAAATGTACATTTTTATGGTCTTCGTCCGGTGGCTTAAGGTTATCACTGAATTTTTCAAATTCTAAGATTAAATTTAGATATTAAAAAAAAAAAAAAAAAAAATCGCTGCACGTAAATTCAATATATAATTACTTACTACCTACCCATATAAATGCGTATATATGTATTGAAAAATGGGGAAAAAATAAGATAATAATAAGAATATGAAGGTATGTATAGCTGTAATAAAAATAATGATATGCTTATAAATTAGTAAAAATAATTTTTACACGTAATGACGTAACCATATTGTAAGTCGGCCGAAAGTTTTCCAAAATAATGAAGCAAATAAAAAATTAAATCAAAAAATTAATACATACCTCGAGACGATGATAATGAAAAATTAACAACTGGAACGAAAAGAGAAAAACTGAAGAAAGTGTATACACACCCTCAAAAAATGCACAATATTTTCTTATTTATATAATATATATGAGTTTTTTGTTATGGGTCTTTCAAGAAAAATTTTTAGCCCTTCTTCGTTTAAAGTACAGTAGCACGAGAATGGGGAAAAAAGGCGATACGAATGGTATTAAAAGGAGTTTACACCAGAAAAAGAGAGATACGATATACACACACTATTGATTACTCCATCGCAGCTTCCCTGGACTGTTTTTCGTTGCGCAGAAACAGAAGCGCGCTCTTCCCCTCGACTTTGTCGCAAACAGGATCTGAAATGTGGACGTATAGGATCACCTGGAAAAAAAAATGAAAAAATGAAAAAAAGAAATAAGGAGTCCTTTTTCTTCACTCGAGCAGTGTGGTGGGGATTCACGTTAAAAAATTTATAACACGTTTGTGGCGTGTTGATTATTTCGACGTTTGAAAATTTTTAAAAGGTTGTACATCAATGAGAACGAATTAAAATTCCCGAAGGCAGATTTATAACTTATGTAATGTGTTTTTTTATTATCATTTATTAATTCATCAAATGCGACGTAAATATAAATATTATACTGTAGTGCGAGCATTGGTAAAAAATAATGTATTTTAAAAATTTTTGTATTAAATTAATGAAAATAAATTAACATAACTTTAAACTACTCCAATATTAAAGAAAGAAAAAAAAAGTTAATAATTAATCAAATGCCAGAAAGAATTGATTTTTAAAATTTATATGATTAAAATATTCTTTAATTTAACATTTAAGTTCGAATACGATGTAATTTTCGATAAGTAGTAAAGAAAATATTTATTATGAATTTGTACTTAGGATAGTAAGAAAAATTTACTAACACAAGCAAGAATGCTTCTGACAAAATGAGAAAATGCATTTTTCAATCATTAAATGATTTTATATCAAATTTTTCGAAAATTCAGCACCTGTAAAAAATGTATCTTAATGAATTTTATGACAAAGAAATAAATTTTTGTGAAATTTTTTTACATTTATTTGATGAATTTTGTTTTTGAATTTTTTCCTCGTTGAGTTTTATGCTATCTGTGAAATCACTCGGCTAAAATTTTGTGAAAGTACTTACAATATAAAATTTTGAGTCAAAAATTTTCACTTTTATTTTAGTTACCGATGAAAATATGATTTAAAAAAAAAAAAAAGTGAACGTTGGTAATGGAAATTATAGATATTAAGTTTTTTTCGCTTATGGAGAGCGATAAAGCTGAATTCAATTTTTTTCTTGTTGATGTTAGCACTGAATTTAAAATTCAAAAACATTTAATATATAATTAAATTATTAATAATTTTTAAATTAATAAATACATCATTTATATATATAATTAATATAAATAAATTAAATGACAATCTTCAAATTTTATTAAAATAAATTACATATGACAGTAAAAAATGGTAAGCCTTCATCAAAATCTCAAAAATACATTTTTCAGCAGGTACCTAGCACCAAATTAACGTAGAAAAAATAGTTGGTGACATTTTAACAGCTTAAAAAAAAATTGCTATTATGTCTGTGTTTTATTTTATTTATTTTAGGGCATAATTTGTGGGTCAAATAAGAAATAAAGAAATGTATTTATTTCGAGAATTAGGGCAAGTTTCGTCAATCAATTTTTCAGATTCCCATTTAATTTTTCTTTTCAAAAATTTACAATAAAAGAATCTTTTTTCTTGTTGGCCAAATAGATCGATTTAATTCTTGAAAAATAAGTTGTTATTTTTTCGGAATTCTTGTTGTATTGAGAAATAACGAAAATTAAAAATCGTTTATTAAAATTTTACTCAGCAATAGTTCTCCGAGCAAATTTTTTGAAATATTTTTTTGAAATAAAATGTTTTATACTGCGCTGATAGGTACAAAAATAAAATTATTTGTGTAAATCTATCCTTTTTATAAGAAATATGAATGAAATAAAAAGAAAAAAACGATTTTCGAACATTTTTTTTCTGATGCATTGTGCCATGTGGTTGATTTAGTGCTATGCAAAATTTCAACTTGGAATATTTTTTAGTATTTAACAGTTTCTGAATAATATTCAAGAACTTTTCAAAAACAAATTCTTTAAGTGAACAGATTACTACTTTCGTTTTCTTTAAAATTGTTTGATTTGAATAATGTTCTTAATTCAGGTTCTGAATATCTTTTTCCTGACTTAGCTATGGAAATAAGTTCCGCAAGATTAAAATTAGATATTTAACTGTTTTCTTTCTTTTAAATAGATGAATTCATTAGAGTTTTGCTTCGAGTAAATTATATATTTTAACATTTCATGGGTATAAGTACACCGTCCATTTGAACATTATTCATTTAAATTTCACAAGGAAGCTCTCGTTAGTAAATTATTCCTACAACAGATTGTGAATAATTTGAATTTAATATTATAAAATGTCTTCTTAAAAAAGTAACGACCATATTTTTATTTTTGAAAAAATGTTCTTTTCAAATATGTCGAAATCTATACGTATATAGGCTCAATTTTTATGGCCAATAAGCTATAATTTATGAGTTCTGAGAAGACTGAGACACGTAAACTACATTTCGGAAAATATTCGTAATGAAAACATTCTGAACTTAGATTTGAGTGATAAAACAATTTTAAATTAGGACCATTAAAAAAGTTTCATGAAAAAGTTTTAAACGTCTAAGAAAATTTGAAATTTATGAGGCAAAAACAAAATAAAAAGGTAAAGTAAAGGAAAACTTAGATGAAGATAATTATGATAAAAAGCCAACATGTCGTTGATGCAGCTATTAATCTATGGAATTCGAAAGAACTTCTTGAAAAGAAATAAAATATATAACAAAATCTGAATGCGAGACTAAATCGATTCTTTTTGATGTGTTTTCGTGAACAAGATGATTTATTTTTGTTTCCTTCGGACTGGGTCGAATACAAACACATACTTATTAAAACATTCACGTTCAGCTAATAAGAAGAAAAATATAGATTTAGATTTGATCTACGAACTCTTACAAGTCTTACCGTCTTGGAAACATATGAGTTAAACACACAAAAGCTGCAGTCAGAAATTTTTGTACATTTTCATAGAATGCGTTTCCCAATCTTTCAATTTTCATCTTACTTATCCTACGTATTGTACGAATGACTCTGTAGTCAAAGACGTATGATCATATTTTCTGGGTAACAAAGGACGAATTTTGCAGTAATTATATGTTTTTTTAAAGTCATAATTCTTCTTTCAGTCGCTCCAAAAATATCACTTGCATACAGTGTCATAACTTCAGTTACGTAGAGATAAAGTAATATCATAAAAATAGCAGAAAAATTTAATAAATTATATTTTCGATCCTGAGCGAAGCTGATTTTGGATTTTTGTATCATGAAAAAACAATAAGTAAAAAATCAACAGACAAACAGGTATATTCTACGGTGATTTATTCAAAAACTATGCAGCTGAGAAAAAAATTGTGTTATAGTCTTTTTCTCACAATTTGGTTTAAACAACTTTTCGCTTGAATGAAAATTAAAAAATATAAACGTGAAACACGGCTATGCGCCACCACTTTAACCCCCTTGGGGGAAAGTCGAAGTCCTTCGCATAAAGATTTTCAGGTGGTTGTTAAGGATGATGCACTCGACGTATATACCAAAATTCAGTTTTCTTCCAATTATTTCCTTTTTGAATTCTAATTTGCCTAATATTATTTCGTGCATAAATAAATTAGTTATCTGTAATTTTTTCAACAGTAGTTCTCAATTCTGTTTGATTCAGACAAACTTTCACTTTTGCGAGGTACCAATTTAATTTTTTCATCGGGATCCATTTACTACATTCAGTGGCGCAACTGAAAATTTGGATCTCCTCCAAAAAGTTTTAGAGGGTCCTAATTTTTTACTATCTCTTTTCTTTTAGTTTCTCCCGACATTAACTGAGGGCCCTGTCGACTCGGGCCTCTCAAACTACAGGGTTCGCTGACCGTCCTTTACGCCACTGAGTGTTTTATTAGCTTTCCAGTAAGTAGTTATTGAAATATTCACTTAGATACTAAGAATGTTATCATAACTCGAACCGAATTAAAAAAAAACAAAAACCTAATTCAGTTTGCAATTCATCTTCTCACAACAAACGAAAAAAAAAAAGAGAAAAGACGCAACTAGAATATAACTAAAAATAATTTATTGAAAAATTAAAAATAAATAATACAAAACTAAAGTTTTCCAATGGATGCCAAAAATATTTAATAAAATAATGCAATCATTACTGATCATGTTATAAACGTTTGAAAGTCATTGGATACAACTTTAACACGGTATCAGTAGATTAATATTCTACAAAATAGGGCAGTCTGTGCAGCATGATTATTTAATACGAAAGAAAAGAATATAAAAAAACAAATCAGACATATAAAAATCACGAAAATACTCGACTTTCTGGACGGAATGACAATGAGTTACATAAAACCAACACAGATTCAACTGAAATGAGATTCAACAAGCACCGTAAACGTAGCATATTGCATTGACCTGAGAAATGGGATTATGCAAAAACTTTTAGATGCATAAAAATTTGGAACATGGGAATCAATCACATAGAATAATTTGTTTAAAAAAAAAAACTAACATACTAAAAAAAGGAATTTGGTACTTTATATTCGTTTATGATAAAGGTGACGGAGTGAAAGAAATTCATTGAAATTTAAATCTAAGCGTACGAATCCGTCGGATAATTATAACCACTGTCGTACCAGCCATGTTTCTGTTCTACCGCCGTATGGCGTAGCTTCAGAAATCTGGATCCATACCGAAGAAGAAGAACTATAACGAGGGCCAGAAATAGAGCTACGCAAACAAGTGGCGGATAATACACATGAAACATATCGTTCAGATGTCACTCTCTTTTCTCTCAAGTTGCAAATATTCTGCAGATAGTTGTCTATTCAAGGGTTTTGGCTGTTTCTGGATGACCCACTCTAGTTCTTGCAAATCAATTGGGACTTGACCAGACGGCGTTCGGACCCAAAATGGCAAAATGAAATAGTTTCCTGCAACGAGAAAAAATCAATAAGAAAATCGTCAAACTGCAGCACCAACTTCATTCGAAAATGAAGAAAAAAAAAACAAGTAGTTCAGTCAGAAACCAATCAGAAACCAATCAGAATAAATTTGAAGCATGAAGTTGAGAGTAAGATTTGCAAACCTTCTGATTCATGTATAAGATGTTGGAACATACCTGTGTAGCTATTGGTCCAGTAACTTTTATGTTCCGAAAAACAGCAAAAATAAACGTTGATAATCAGCAAAAACAATCCAAAGAAAAAGCAAATGAATAAGGTAGCATTAAAGATTGAATAATCACTAGGTTCGTGAAACTTGTAGAACGGATTCAGCACATACTCGGTACTATCAACTGGATCAGTCATTCTAGCTGAAACAGATTCAATAAAGAGGAAACCATGTAATTAAGATGTGAAAATTACATCTATCTGTTTATAATCATAGATTATAAGAAGGTTTGTAGGCCGAAAATTTACTTCAGTCTAGCTACGAAATTACGTACTTGCACAGATGCTGACGTTAACTTGAGCATTTCCTCCCTTTGATAAACTTGATGATGATTGATCGAAGTTAAAGAAGATAAATTGTGAAAAGAAAAACGAATTAATTTGAAAGAAATTTAATGAAATACAAAAATTAATCAGCAAATCGCGAAGCTTGCAAGATTTCGAACACACCCAGGAACAAACGTTTTGTGGTATGGTATTTTTGTTTACAAATTAGATTTAATATCAGCCACAGGTGAACTCGTTTTCTTATAATGCCACAATCAACATCGAAAAAAATAAAATTTAAATAATATACAGGTTTTATCGACAACAGAAATGAACATTTTTCTTATTTTAGAAAAGTTTCTGCCTAAATTGATCTGTGTGAAAAGTGAAACTTATGGATTTTATTTATATTGTTATTATTTATTTTTGATAAATGATAACGTTAAAATTCAAAACGCTGTGACAAGGAAAAGCTGTTTTAATTTCTGAATCTTAAATTAATGTGAGTAATTTTTAATTCTAATACCTACTTCTTCAAAGTAAAAAAATCGCTAACTTACGTGTTTCTGAAAATATTTCCTTTCATTGGTTGAAATTTATTTTTGTGCTGATTTTAGTCCCAATAATATACGATAACAATTATATGTATCTCTTTCCTTATACTAGGTGGAAGTTCATTCATCAATCTAAAATTTTGTATCAGTACCAGATACTTCATCCAAAACATGTGGGATAAATCTACTTACGGGAAACACATCTCAGCGTAATACGTGGTAACTTAATAGTATGACTCCTGTGATTCTTCTATATAATTACGAATATTATTTTAATTAGTTTAATCGTACGTTTAAGTTGGGTTCCATCTGTTAAAGTGAAAACAGCGTATATACTCATTTATCCATGAGTGAGAGGCTCCTAATAAATATATTACTAAAATTTTTCAAATTATTAATTTAATTTGAGTCGCCCTATTATTTAACCACTATAATGTTGTTTTGAAAAAAGTCGAATGTGTCAACAAAATAGTATTATAAGTAGTGCATAAAAAGTCAATCGCTGCCAAATCATCACCACCTTCGTTTCTGAGATTATTTTATAGTTATATATTCCTGTAAACTTCCGATTAATGGTTTCATAACATTGAAGGTATAATGACAATTAATATACTATCTACAAATATAATTGTCATCGTTACTTTTGATGTAAAGGTCATTACAATAACTACTGACTAGCACATTTTTCGAAACAATTTTATTAATTTTCTTGATGGAGGTTGGTCTTGTAGGTTTATAGTAGCGAAAAGTTGATTTTCTAATCATGTCCCCGGGTGTATTTCTGTGACTTGTGTGACGAGTGACTAGTTTTTTCACGGGGTGTACGTTAAATTTTCACTCATCTAATATTAGGGGTGATATTAGGGGTAAGTGTGCAATCCAACGAATTATTAGAGATATATTTTCCTGATATAGTTAGTCTGATGCCAGTCTCACTCTTTTCAGCCATTTTATGTGTGCATTTGTTAGTAACACAATGGTACGTAATTTTTGGTATGATTTGGGTATTCTTGATCATATTATGTTGATAGATTATTAATTTTATTCCCAATTGTGAGGACTTATTTTTGGCTCCTATTTTTCTTCTCCTGCATTCAACAATTGAAGAAAGAATTAATTTTCAGTCATTTGAATTTTTTGTTTATATTTCTTGTTTTATTTATGGCAAAAACAAATTATTCTGTTTCAGGCATCATTAAATGCAGTATAACGAAATATATGATCAATACTGATTGTAAATTCTGAAAGCTTGTGAGAATCCAAAGCTTATAATGAAGTTCGGAGTTTTCTTGATCATAGAGAATAATGCGAAAGTGTGAAATATCGCACTAATGCCATTGTTTATTTCTCTGACTGCTATAAGAAAAATCTGTAAGAAAAATTCGTTTTATTAATGCATTGATTCTTGTCAAATTATGGATATAAATTTATATGTATAAATGTGAATGTTTGTCTGTTTGTCTATCTGTCTGTTCGCTCATCACTTCCGGGATGGGGTAATCTGGGTTATTATTGATTCGCATCACAATCCAGATCGAAAGTAAATGATCCGTGTTCGTGATTTGAATCGTTTCTTTACTCTGGATCCATGATCCGTGATTCAAATCAATTTTAATAGTTATATTGCCCACATTACTTAGAGCGAGCGGCTAGTTCTATAATTTATCAGACAATCAAAGAAAAAAGTCATCACTTGTAAGATATGATTCTTTCATAAATTTCTAAAGAAAAAATTAGAATTTTAAAGTTTTTTTATGGTAATTTTGTTTTTTTTCCAAATATTATTTCTTACACCTAATTAAAAGTCTGTAATTTCTGTTGACTTTTCTCGATTTTTTTCGAGAATTTTCTTTGTCCATTGCCCAATTTGGAGTATGCCAAAAATTTTAAAAGTATTTTTAAGTTTTCAATTATTTAACTACAAGTAACTGAGATTAGCCTATAGTAGTTACTATGAGACAAAAAATGATTTCACGTTAAAACGAATATTCATTAAGAACTTCGAAATTGAAATTTACGAGGTTCTAAAAAATTAAAAAATTGAATGGAAACCATAAAAACTGACGTCAAGATTAAAAAAAATATTTTAAAAGTCTTTAATGAGTTATTCATAAATTATGAATTGTTATACATTTTTGAATCGCTAAAATCCTAAATTCATATGAAATTCGATATAAAACTACGTTAATGATGTTTGATCCTAAATAGACTAAAAGTTTTACATTTTAACCTCCACAAATTACTTGTCTCCTTCGTACAGTAGCACAGGAAAATAGTATGATAACAAAACTTCTAATTCTGTTTTTTCTGATAATTTTAAAAAGTTTGTTTCATCATTCGAGATGGGTATAGTAATAGAAGTTTTAATTGGCATTGAAATTAAAATTTACACTGTCAGTTCCGACTGTTTGACTTGAATATCTTCCCTCTGAAATTTATTTCAAACCCTTTTTCTGTTCTTATGTAGATTTTCGATTATTTGATCGCTCAAATTAATAATATGAACATACCTGATAACCCAAAAGTATTTCTTATTGAATAATGTCTGGCAAAAATTTCCTAACCAACTAACTGAGAAAATTTCAACTGTGACTGCAATCATGATCCATTACTATTCAAACGCAAACCATCCATGTTATTCATTGCTGAAAATTTCGTCTGTTTTATATGAGGATGGTTTTTCAGAAAACAAACTTGAAAAATTTTAAATGGTGAAAGCAAGCTCGTAATCGGTAGAGGAGAAATGGGAGCATTACCTCAGCTGTTATCTTCGCTGTCTTGAGTTAGCAAAATTCTAATAATCTGTCCACACCATTCCATATGCCAAAGAAGACTTGCACTTGCCCCAAGATGACTAAATTCACGTTTTAATGCTCATCATACCTAAAATTCTAACCCTCTGGTATTTAATTTTCCCTGTCTGATACAAGAGGCGGGATACAACCCTGGGTGAAAGTTTTTCAAAAATTGTGACACTTGCACAATTGTAGAGGACATTGTTTAATTACTTGCCTATTAACTCAGGTAAAGTTTCATCTTTGTAACTTCAAATTTTTTTTTCTCCAAATAAATTTTTCAAAGTTCAATATTCCATCGTAAGTTTCGATTCATAGCCAAAATTTCTCGTTTTCAATATTCTATTCCAACGTCCAATGAGTAATAAAATTAAGAACTCCAAGATGTTTTCATTGGTAGTGCCTTTAATTTGTGTGTAGGCAACTTTTCATACATATTTTGATATTCAATTTTCTCGTTAGTACATATTAGTTATAGCAACAGTCAAAATTTTTAACTATCGATTAATCAATAGTAAAAAAAAAAAAAAAATCTGTCGATAATATCAATTATTTTTTGTTAGTTTTTAATGAATCAGTTTTCTTTTATTAGATTCTAAAAATAGTCTAAACTTGATTCTGGAACAATTTTCTTTTTACAAGCTTTAAAAACAGTCCAATTTTGAGAAGTAAGACCAAAACCGACATTTAAAAAAAAACTACCGTCAGCGATAGTTCATCAATGTATTATCGAACTATAGTCTGATATTTCGGTAGTACTATCGCCCATCGCTAGTTACCACAGTACAGGTCACAATTTTTGTCAAATGGTCACCGAAGGTACAAATATTAGTAATAAGCCAAGGACCAAACATATTGATTTATGTGAAGGTTGACCGGACGGTACTTCTGGTGTACCTGTTTTTGTTCCTATTTTAGAGGTATCAGTTGTGATGCTCAGTCCTCTTGTGATGCGCGTACCACTTGAGAAAAATTGAGCACTACACGAAAATAAAAATAATTCAGCTTCAAGCAATAATTCCGGAAAATAAATCAAAATGAATTCAAATTAATAATTTAAAAATTATTTTTCAATTTCTAGTTTATTACGAGTTTGAAAAATGTTGGATCCCTCTCCCCTTAGAAAATATGTAACTGGACCCTGAAAAGCACCATATGAGAAAATAACAAAACGTCACCCATTTGCTTAGTATTGGGAGCAGAGCGATGAAAACAAAATTTTCAATAGTTTTCCCATATTTTTCTAAATTTTTACTTTTTTGGTAGGTATTTGAAGAACATTTACCTTTTGTTTCTCTTATCCCTACTTGCACTGTGACTGTTGTAAAGTAGAAAAAAAAAACTTATTTTATGTTACAAATAAATTATTTTCATTCGTAATTTTTCACCACAAAAATGTGCCACTGGGATACCGGTTCTGCTAATCCTTTCTTAGTTTAGTCACTAATACCTCCATTTATTTATGTGTTTTTTATATCAATTAATCATTAACGTTTAATTCTAGGCCGAATCTTAATAGCAGTCTGATTATTATCATATAACATTTCGTATGCTGCATTATTGTTGCTGGCATTTATACTTCAATTCATTTGTATTTTGTGTCCGCTTTTTTTGCTATATCGTAAGTATTTATTCGTTAATGTCAAATCCTAATTGTTTCACCCTTATTTTTCACTCTGAATAGAATTCCCTAAACTTTTGTTCCGTTTATGTTTATAGTCATTTTGATAACCCTTTAGTCAAAGAAATGCAATTTGATAATATTAAGGTCAGAGTTATTGACACGGATGAACATGATATTTCTAAAACCGATTTTGACAAAGCTGTCCAAAAGTACTACGATGAACAAAAAGGTCATCCCAAATTCAGATACTGGACCAAAGCTCTTATTGCCGAAACAATTCGTTACGTTGAAGAGTACAGAGCTGCTCCCATTACTGGTATAAAATTTAAATTACTTAAACATAAATTTCAATACTCAAAATGGTTCCAAAAGATTATAAATGTTGATTTAAAAAAAAAAAAAATATATTAATATCAACCGATCTTTACGTAATTTATTAAAATTTTTATATTCCCCCTAAAAATTACAAATTTATATTTATCAACGTTAAAATAATCTAAAAAAATTCCTGTCTCATTGCAGGTGCAAAACGTACAGCTATCCACTACAGCAGAGGTAATGTTTATGATGTCCTGGAGGTTGGCTGCATGAAATCTCTTATTTTTAAACGTAAAAATGTGGACTCCCCTACGGTTGTCATCCCTCCTGTTGATGATTATTATAATATAATTACCGACTGTCATCGTGATACTGGTCATGGAGGTCGCGATAAGATGATATACGCCTTAAAAGATCATTTCTCAATTCCTCGATGGGCTCTCGAAATATTTCTAAAACATTGTCAGATTTGTCAACAAAAGAAATCTCTCCAAAAATCTGGTATCGTCAAACCAATTTTCACCAAGGATTTTTTT
The DNA here is from genome assembly GCA_011428145.1 of Ericerus pela. Lineage (NCBI taxonomy): Eukaryota > Metazoa > Arthropoda > Insecta > Hemiptera > Coccidae > Ericerus > Ericerus pela. The sequence continues at coordinate 3,334,206 of WOFM01000549.1, read as the reverse complement.
ACTCGTGGTCAAGTTGATCTCATTGATTTCCAATCTGTACCCGATGGTGAATATAAGTGGCTTCTTAATTACCAGGACCATGCAACAAAATTTATATTTCTTAGACCACTTAAGGCCAAAAACACTAATGAAGTTGCCCGCAAACTCCTACATATTTTTCTTCAATTTGGCTGCCCAAGCATCCTTCAGAGTGATAATGGGCGAGAATTTACTGCCTTGGTTATCAAAGATTTACATACTATGTGGCCCGACTGCAAAATCATCAACGGCCTTTCTCCTCATCCTGCGAGCCAAGGCAGCATTGAACCTAATAACCAGGATATAGAAAATATGTTAAGGACCTGGATGGCTGACCATAAATCAAAACAGTGGTCAGTTGGATGCCATTTTGTCCAATGGCAAAAAAATACATCTTTCCATGGTGAGATGAAAAGGTCTCCATACTGTGCTATGTTTGGTAACAACCCTGAGGTTGGTTTTAAAAACTCTCACATTCCACATAATCTGTTTGACCAAATTGAAAATGAAGAAGATCTTGACCAAATTCTCCACTCCGACTATTCTTCATCCCGGTCCTTTCTTCGTACTGAAAATATTCCTAAATCTAATTCTCCGTCTGTAACCGATCTTTCATCACCCAATTCCATGTTACCCCAACCTTTTGTCCATGATGAAAAAGCAGATGATTCCATCCCTGGTCCTTCCCAGCCTTCCTTTGTTGACGTTAACGATTTGTATAACATTTGTTCTAAGTGCGATCGTAATATTACCAACGAAATTTTCTTCATCAAAAACTACCAAACAATATGTGACCATTGTAATCGCCGCGATTCTATTATGACTAAACAATCGCAGGAGTATAATGGTCAAAAACAATCAGCAGAATACATGATAAAACACTCTGCCAAAAAGTTCAAAAATGATTTTTACCAGATTGGTACAAAAATTGGCATTTTAAAAGACTAGCTCCCTCATACAGTGATTGAATGTACTTACAGATGTTTAATTTGCGAGAAAGTAGTTCCTGATAATTTTTTATCACTTTGTTAAGCCGTTTTGAAACAATAGCAATTTTTTTTGATAGACAAAGTTTTCAAAAATGTTTATTTTAAAGATTATTTGCGGGCATAGTGGTCTATTATTTATTTTCGGGTACCATGTACCACATTATGATGCATCAAATAATTTTCATAATTTTTATTTTTGTTGATGGATATTGTTACCAGTTTTTTCATTTTGGTATTCTATTAATTTTTTTTTCTCCTATTTATATGTTTGTATTATTTTATAGATTGGGCCGAAAATTTTGTTATCTTGTTTTATTTCTCAGTTGCTTTTTTCAATTTTCTTAAAAATTTTTAATGTACACCCTTATTAGGAGACCTTTCTAATTTTAATGTTAATGAAGTGTATGATTTCTGATGAAAATTTTCCATCACATTTAGTTTGCATGCCCTTGATTCTAAACTTCCCCGAAAGTATTTATTTATTTTTGTTGTTTGAATTTATTATAACTTACTGTGATCATGAATCCATAACTTGTTAAATTTCCATGTAAATTTCGTGTATCCTTTTGTTCGAGATGCGCTTGGGTGAAATGGATTTTTTTTTATATAAGAAATATATTTCCAAATGATTATTTAAGGATTTTACTTTTATTTGGTGGTGGTAGCATGGTGTTTTCTTGATTTGTTAGTTACTTATAGGTAGGTATGTACGTATGAGATACATTAGGCAGGTATTTTTGTTTTTTACTAGATATTTACTCAGAATTTTTAAAATAGGCGATCACTTTGAAAAATTGCAAACATTCAAAATTCGGGACCTAATCAGGGTAAAAGAGAACCGTTTACTGTCAAGGCATAGTAAGTGATAAATATTATAAGTCACACCAAAAATCAGCTTGAAACTCGCACTTTAGACTGCTTGAGAGAATGATGCAGCTATTTGTTTAATTTAATTAAAAATATTGTATGTTGCTTCTCGATTCATTAGAATTTATTCGACTTTGTTTCAAATACGAAGGTTTAGTTGTAAGAATTGGCTGCTTAAATGTGCTCCGACATAATTATGCAATGATGTATAATGCATCGGCCTCCAGCTTAGAGGGAAAAATTAGGCCTCACAAGCAACAAAGAAAAATTAATAAATTGGTACATTTTGCTATATTTACTGCGATTATGGTCTGAGGAGGTTTTCAAAATGTAAAACTCATCGGCCTTCAAATTCGTAAGCATGCTCCTGCTACACTTTGATAATGAAATTTGTTGGCGTACTTATGCAGTATTATTGGTGTTGAGGTTTGTTTCTGCTGTAAGATGACTGTTGATGAAAATAACATCACCGTCCTATAAATAAGACATTCACCCAGGAATCATAAGTGTTAATATCATATATATTTATAAAATATAAAATATACTCTCCTTAAAATAAGACAGATTAGATATCATAGAGAGACATTCACATTCGCAGGATTTTCACTAAGCTTTTTTACAAGTTACGATTCAGCTATCTCAATGGTAAACAAGCTAGCTTTGTTTGTTTATATTAGACGAAGCTTCTGAAAAAGTATGCTTGTAAAAAAGCCGTTCTATTTCATAGTTAAAAAAGGGAGAAAACATTTTTGTAAACAACAGTTTTGGATATAGCCTACTGTTAGATAAAATGAATCTGTAACTCCCCCCCATCCATTCGCTCATATGATTATTATACCCACAATTGTTAAACATAATTTTGGTCTGAGCTGCTTAGAAAAATCTACAATTTATCCACCAGGTGAGTTACAGATTTCCGAGTTTACTTGAAACATTTCTTGACATAACAAAAATAGGCATAAAAATTTGAACTTAATTTATTGGGTGGTTCTAAAGTCATGGTGTTGCAAGTAAACAAAAATATATACACACACACTCAAAAAAAAAAAATTTTTCAATTCATATGTATTTCACCTACGGTAAGTATATCAGCTTGACAGGGTATACTGGTGTAAAATGTATAAGAAAGACTTGGTTTCATTTAGTAGTGGTATGTGCAAACTTTCTAGTTATTTTGTGAGCTTTCTATGATAGGTATTAATGAAAAAATTTTAAGAGACTTTTTTGTTGGAAATTTTATTTATTATATTGTTTGTTTGAACTTTTTTTTTTTTGTATCGTTATCAGGAAAAGAGTGAATCACTAAAATCCTGATGAGAGGTACAAAAAGTGGATTTTTGTAAGTGAAGCTGCCTTCGGATTTTGGGGATTTTCAATACGTTCCAGAGTGCCCTTTAAATCATCAGATTCCGAAGAAAAACCTTTTCCCTGATTTTATTGAATGAAAATATTTAATTTGACTGGTCTGCTATTGATTTTGCAAAGAACAAAAAAAAAAAAATTATTGAAGGTATAAAAAATAGCCTATCGGTGTTGAAAATTCATGTAGGTTTTCTAATTTTAACTCTCAAGAACATTCACAAATCACAACGCTGTACATTCTGATTCTTGTATTTTATTATTTGGTAGGTACTTATGTGATGTTATGTTTTAATTTTTCCTCCCAATCATCTCATTTGAAAATCCTGGGAGCTTTCGCATGCAAAAGTTACGTGGATATTTACCTGCGAACACCTATTCTGAAGTAAAATAATTTCAATTATCTCACCATTTTTGGATAGGTACCAACGTCCTATACAGTGGTAGTAATTTCATTTTTCGACTCCATTTCGATTTCAATTTGTGGTAAAGATAGTTTATCTGTTTGTGGCATCGATGAACGCAATATTGCAAAACAAATGACCATTGCGAACGCATAAATTCCGAGAGTCTGGACCAAACCGATGCTGTTAAACATGCGCGGTGCAGTCTTAATGACGAAAAATAAAGTGATGTTGTGGAATATTGTGCTCATTCCATTACCCAATTCTCTGACAGCAATTGGAAAAATCTGTAAATTATAGAAAAAATTCGGACTTTCAATAGATGAATTTTGTCCAATATGTTTGAATCAATGCAGGGTGAAATTTTCATTGTCCGATTATAAGTAACTGTAATAATAGGTATAGGATGATCAACAACTACAAACTTATCACAAAAAAGATGGATTAGAAAATTTATCAACTATCGATTTTCCTTAACAATAAGAATGTTCACCTCAGTGTTGGAAGCAACCTACGTTTTAATCACGCGAAAATTGCCAAATAATGATGGAATAATTCAGTTTTTAGGGAATTATGAGAATTTTTCGCTTGGTGGAGAAAAGTCAGATTCTGTGCACGAGTGACGTTGCAATGTTTGACAGCCTCTTCATGGATTTTGTGTGAAATTTCTGAGTGCAAAAAGAGACGATCTAGATAAATTTGTTTTAGCTTATATGGTGTATTATGGATAATATTTTTCTGCTCAAATTATCATTTTTTTTGTTTGAAATTTTGAAGAAACTTTACCAAAAACAACTGTTGTCTACAATATGCTGGAAAATCGCACGAATTGCTCTCAGTAATAGGTTAGGTATACAAAAATTTTTAATTGGCTGAGATTTTTTTTGTCTAACTATTAAGCTGTGTTCGTAAAAACTCAAGTAAGTACCCTGATAAATAGATAGCGTGCGCGATATTATTGGAAATCTTAACTGATTTTCTTAAAAATACGGTAGATTCGGGGGCCACGCAAGAGGGGGGAGTGGGGGTGTGACACCCGCCTTGAGCCTAGCTGTTATAAAAATTAATCGGTTGTTGAAAAATTAAAAGATATGGTATTTTTTGTTTTTTTTTTGTTTTTTTTTTGTTTTTTTTTGTTTTTTTTTGTAAAAATTGAAATTTTTTGGATGTTTTGTAAAAATTGACCGGTTACAACGCCCCATAAATAACAATTTTATGTTTAAACTCGGTTTAACGTCTTCAACTGCATTAAGCTTTTGCTAAAAATTAGATTCAATGAAAATAGTTTAGCAATCAAAGGGCTTTCAAAAATTTCACTTAGCCATACTGTGTCCTGGCTAAGATGTACCTGATGTCACAAACCATATCCACACTTGTCTGCGTGGAACACGTGTTCATTTACTTTACAGAATATCCTCAGTTGATGCTTATCATTGTATAAAAATGTAAATTCATTCCTTTTCTTCTCCCACCAATAGCTTCCCTAAAAGTTTTTGGATTCCTTGTATCTTGCTACGTGAAGCATTACTACGATAATACAAAACAAATACATATTTGGCAGTCAAACAGACTGTAGAGAACGCTGCATCTCGAGTACCTACTGATAAGAATGAAAAAGGTGAAGTGATGGAAAAAAAGCATTGGCTCTTGTGGGTATTCGATCTGTTTACGCTAATATTCAGAAATTATAATTTAATTTGTACGAATTTCCTTCATTTAGATATGTGACATAGAGATTCATTGAAGTTATTTCGGTGTCTGATATTAAATATACAGGCTTGAAATTTCTAGAAAATTGGATATTTTTAGACAGTGCATGTAAAATTTGTATTCTCTGGAGTTAGTGAAAGTAGTGTTTCAATAAAAATTATGGAAAAAATGTAGAAAACTACTCGAAAAAATGTCAAGATGGAAGTTAACAGAGCCTTATCTTGATTCATTTTGTTAGGAAAACTATGCAGATTCTAAACATATATGTCAACAGTTTTATTATAAAAATAAAACCTTCAAAATTATTTAAATTGCTACTTGAAAAAAAAAAAAAAATTTCCCATACAAGTTTATATGGGAGTTATAATAACATCATATTTTTCTATGCTTATAAATTTGGCTACCAGATGCCAGCCACTTTGGTTTGACAGCCAAATATGATAGGTACCAACCAGCATTTTGCATTTTCTTGTAATAGAATTAACAAAATTAAACTTGAATTTTTAAGGAAATTTATCATTTTTTTATTGCTCATTAGAATTCTCTCCCTGATTAGTAAAGTTTGTATCTCCAAAAATTGTGAAAATCGGATTATTAGCAATCCGGTTAGAGTTTTTTGCAATGCATCAATCAGTGTTGGGCATATCTCTGAGAAATTAATATTTTTTGTGTTGTTCCAAAAATAGAAAAATATGTAACTCCATTCAGTTTATTTTTGAAGGAAAAGTGGATATTTCCCAAATTTAAGAAGGAAATATGCGTATCTCCAAGTCGATAAAGTAAGAAATGTGTGTATGTCCAAACAGTTGATTGATGTTGGTTACTAGTGGTTGGTGGAAAAGTGTGTATCTCCAATTATTTCTTATTTCACCTCGATTTATTATTCATTCATGAGTAAAATTATGAAAATTTTACCAACTGAATTTTTTTTTTTTATATTTTTATAAACTTAAGTTAAAAAAAATATTTAATTTTAGTGCCGAAAAGTAGTTTTTTCCTTCTCCTGTAAAATTAGGTGTAATGGAGATACTCACCTTCACTCACTTTTGAACCTTGGTGTATAATATACTATTTTACCAACTGCGTTAAAAAGAGGTATTGTGTTTGACCTGTTTCCTGGCAATCTAATGAAATTTTGTGCTACTCTGCAGCATTCAATATTCATCGTAAAAATATGAATGATGGTTCAAAAAATTGGTATTTTTACGGTAACACTGGTCAAAGAAATCTGAAAAATTCCCTATAAATGATCCAAAAATTAGATTCAAAATTTGAGAATTTTTTTTATAAAAAAAGTTAGGTAACCAATCACAAGCCCCCATTCAAATAAAATGGAATAACGCATTTTTTGGGAAAAAAATGAAACCGACTGCGTGTAGGGATATAAAATATAATAGAATTAGAATGTTGAAAACAAGTTTTCCAGGTTTTATAGTAGGTAGGTAGTAATTTTTTTACAAAGTGGATATACAACTAACACTATCGCTGGTAGAAATACCTTTTCATATTAATATGAAAATCAATACTGTTTGGTTCTCACTAATTAAATTGTGCTATAAATGATATTTAAATGAATGTTGATTTCATAAGTAGGTAGGTACCTATCATTAAACCTAATATGAAATTTATTGAAATCAAATGGAAAGTGGAGAGTTTTCGACAGCACATCTAAGGAATTTAAACATTCTGAAGAAATAAAACCCCTTAATGTTTTGAATATATGTAATAATACTATGTAGGTTCTCAATTCCATGTTAAATTTACCAAAAATTGCATGAGGGAAATATTTAACATAAAGGGATCTACGTTGCTTCATTCAAAAATCTTGCATTATATATTTTATAACATGTGATTTGAAAGGCATTTCTGCCAGCGACTGCGTTAGTTATAATTCCAGTTTGTAAAAAAAATACTATCATAAAACCTGGAAAACTTGTTTTCAACATTTTCATTCTATTATGTTTTATGTCCCTACACACAGTCGGTTTCATTTTTTTTCAAAAATTTAATTATTCAATTTCCATGCTTTTCACTACTTTTTTGAAAAATGAACATTTTTCATTTCACAAAAATACTTTTTATGAAAAGTGCCCATCACCAACCCTCACAACCATAGTGAGGAAATCCAAGCCAGGGAAAAAGAATTTATGGGTCCCCTAAAAATTGAAACTTGCCTCTTTTTGCAGGTGTAATATGAAGAATTTATTTTGGGAAGAGTATTATAATATTGAAAAAGTCTATTTCGCTAGCGGAATCAGCGAAAAAAAATTTTTAAGGGTTTTTCAGTAGATTTTCCACAAAAATCTACTTATTTTTTGCTTTTTTTCTTTTTTCTTTTGAAAATATCGTGCCCCTAAAAATCCCAAGCTCGGGGGAATCCCACCTTCCACCACCCCTCTTGTTGGGCCTGCCAACCCTGCCTGCCCCCTGGCTTTGGTTGCGGATCACCATTCAGACTGTTTCGATCTATCGCAAATAATCGGAATCCTCAGAAGTTTTCAAGTTTTTGCTGGCTGTACAGCGGATGAACGCTTTGACTATATAGCTTAATGGACTGCTAGAACTAATAAAATCTTGAAGCGAAACAATCCAGGCGTTACTTTTTGAAAAAGGTACTTTGTGTGAAAACTAAATTTGTATTGAGTTATATTTTCATAACTCCTAACAATATAAGCAGATACTAGTGAAATATTAGAATGCTATACCAATTTATTGTCTGAAATTAATGAATGAAATGTTCCAATAATGATTTAAATTAATCGACGAACTCTTCAGAATGTGAAAATGTAAGTTTTGGATAGAGTTTCTTTTTACTTGAAAAGTTTGAAGTAAGGTTTTCTTAAACTGAAAAATTTGGCTGTTAGGTAAATAGTTTCATCGTTCGCTGATTTGTTATCCAAAAAAAACTTCTTGAACTACCGTAAGAACTTGAGCGAGTCCTAAATGAGCTAAATAATGTTTTTTGAGTGAAAATTTATTTTATTTTATTTGATCAGAGAAATTAGAATAAATTTCAGATGATATGAACATTAATGAAAATAAACGATTGGATGACATTTATTAAAATTTGGCTATTATTTTGCCATTTTTCGTTTTTAAAATGCCTGAAATAAGTAGTTATTGTAAAAGATTCTAGTAGGTAAATTATTTGTCCTATAAAGGTTTGAAGTGATTAGAAATTGATGGTGTCTGTTGAAATATCACGAATTTCTTCGTTTTGAAATATATTTCTGATAATATTTCCAAGTCATTTTGTTTGATTAATTTACTGATCCGGAAATATGAGTGTTGCAATTAGCGAAAAAGTTCATTTAAATTTGATTTTGAAGGGTTTTAATTTTGAAATTTTAAATTTTGTAATCATTCAAAAAATATCTGAAACTCTAATTTTGTAAAATCTAATGTATAACTGACCTTGCAATTCCTCCAAATAACCATGAACAAATAATTCAAAACTCCAATCTTGAAAATTGCTGATGTAAGTAAACAAATTGCAGAAAGCATAAGTAAATTCTTTTGGTCCTTCAATACCAAATTAGGTACGCTCGTAGTTGAGAAAAACGGCGTATTTCAATGACTCAAATTGATACCAATAATTAATGATTATAGTGTTTTCTACTTTATTTTCTCCTATTTTTGTATATCGATTTTCAGCAAAGTGAACCATGAAATAGCGATACGTTTGATGTTTTAAATTATCAGAACAAAGTAGATGATTTTCCATAATGATTTTTCAGCCTTGACAAATGATTTCTTATAATTTTGTTGAAAAATTTCAGCAAATTTAACAGTCAGTAGGATTTCCAATTGCAGAGAATACCAAAATCAAATGTCCCAGCGTATTTGGAATCTGAATTAAAGATATAGTGCTGCCACAAGTACAAGTTTTTCATATTTCTGACTTATTTACCACACGATAAATGAAATAGGTGTGGATTTCATATGTAGTAGATATGCTGTTTCTGATTTTTTTTTGTTTCTAAAACTTATAAAATCTTAAAAATCACCAAAGGTCGTTTTTCGTAAAAAGAAAGCCTGTTAACAGTGGCTTTAGCGGTGTTCCATTTAACCCTATGTATTTCTTATCAGTTCTAGCAGTCCATTAAGTTATATAGTCAAAGGCTAAATGCAACGTTACAGTGTGAAAAGTTGCCTACACTCGCCAATTAAGGAACTTTACTCCGCATTAAATGTAGGAAAATCGCAATCGAAAGTTACGCACCTCGCTCAAAATCACGTAAGTCAGCGGCAGCAACGAGGCCGACACGACGAACGTGTGCACGCAGACGACGATAAACGTAATTCTTCCTGGCACCTCATACACGCAGCACCCAATGAGGGCCAACAAGCACCCGAAGACGAGGCCGCTCGAAATGACAAACAGACGTGCGCGAGTAGCCGCGTTCACCACCAAAAACGAGCCGATGGAAGCGACAAATCGAATTACGTCGACGACGACCACGCAAACGTTCACATCCACGTCCGAAAGCAGTCTGCCAAAAAGGGGATGCGCGTAATAGAGGAGGGTGTAATAGCCGGTGGCCATAAGAAAGGTCATCGAGATCGCGACGACGCCGCACGAGCGGCCAAACGTTTTGGTCGCCAGCAGCGGCCAACCTTTCGGCTTCTGCATGCGGGTGTGCCCTCCGTTGGTTCGCACCAGCAGCCGTAGCTCCTGGACCGCGTCAGCCGCGTTGTTTCGCAACCAGAAGTACGTTCTTGACCCTTTGGCCGATTGTCCGTTCATGACCAGCCAGTACGGAGTTTCGGGTGTGCAGAAAATGATGGAAACCTGCGTGACAAATGAGATGGCGGCTGCTACGACGCTGATGCGTCTCCAGTCGATGGAGGCGGCCATCGCGTGGCACGCCAGTACGCCGGCGTTGTTGAAGCTTTTGGCGATGGTCACCAAAATACGCCGGTAACGTGGACTGCTTATCTCTGCCACGTACACGGTCGGACTTATGCACTGGAAACCAGAGACGACTCCCAGCAGCAGGCACGACAGTATGAGCACGACGGTGGACGCCGAGCAAGACACCAATATCCAAGCCACTGCGAATGGCGTGTAGGTGAAGAGCAGGGCTCGTCTTCGGCCATAGTTACGCGACACGTACATATTCAGTACGATGCCAATGATCATTGTCAACAGTGGTGAGCTGGCTGAGGGGGAAAAAAGTAATTTTACAAATACATAGCTGCCTAATTTGTATCCATTTGTTAATGGTGGTAAGGAGTTTTTCTTATCCTCAAGAAATTTACCGTTATTTTTTGAGGGTGTATTTTTGTTAATAGGCCCAGCAGGCTGGGGCCTGTAGGCACCACATCGTACAGAGTACCAAGGGAATAATTTATTTAAAATTTAAAGGGTAAATATTGTAAAAAGTAGTAGGCTATTTTCTCTCGTAACAAAACGATCTAGCTACGCTACTCAAGAGACCAAGGCCGGTTTTAAGGGTGGTTTTGAAGTGAACTCCCCCAATGGTAAAAAAAAAAACGCGATCTAGGGTGTCAGCGAACTAGAACATTTAATGTGGTACACATTTCATATCCCTGGGGGGGGGAACATAGTGGAGTTTGAAAGAATTCCTTTTCAGCAAACCACTTGTTAAGTTTTTCAATTGAAGTTTAAAATTTGTTAATGAAAATTGAAGTTTGAAAAAATGATAACACAATATAAATGAAACACATATCGATATCATATCGATATATCGATCAACATCAATTCCTTCATACTCTTATGATAAAACATTACATATCGATATTAATTTAATTGATATTCCCTCATTTCGACTAGTGGGGAAATTGTGATTGGCTGTAGCACCCTTTTTTATTGAAAATTTAACCAAAATAATTTTTTTCGAATTTACTCTGAATTCAGCGTAATGAAAGTAGAAATGTGTACCACATTAAAAAAGAAAAAAAGTCAGTTTAGAACACAATTATTCGGTTTTTCTTTCTACTAAATAGGACTGAACTGGTAAAGAAAAATGATTTCTGGTTAGATATTGTAGCGTGGGGGCCTTATTTTGACCTCTTTTTGTATTTTTCTTTATTTTTCTTTTCTTTTATTATTATTTTGTTTTTTCATCGAGCCCTTGTTGAGAAATGAAGGCACCTACTACTGGCTGCTGGAACTTGGATCACCATTTTTCTTTTTCTTTCTAAACTCTTCCCTTTTGTTTTGACTTTTCTTCACCTCGTTTTCGTATGCCATTTCTTCAACATGGCTACTTTTTCTTTCTTCTAAAAATTACAATTCAAGTCTTTTTCTTCAGAAATAAAGTTAGTTTTAATAATCATATTTTTCTTCTGAAAGTTCTCCTTTTCTACTGTGGTTCGAGTTCACTTTTTCAAGAGCACTGAAGTATGTTGGCACCTTTGTTTCTTCAGCATGGTTTGCAATCTTTGAGTTTTAAAGTTATTAGTCATTTTGTGATTTAGATTAATTTGTTCAAGATACACTCCTTTTACATTCGCTTGTTTAATCAACAAAATGTGCTACATTTCTTCATAAGTGGTTTTAAAGTGTAAGTATGTGTGAGGTATTTGTGTGTGCTGGGTCCCCTTAATTTGGTTATTCAGACTTAGAAATAAAGAATGTATTCACGTATCTTCATCTTCAATCTTACTTTTGGAACCTTTTGTCCTTTGACTGTTGGTGCACTCTTTGTGGGACTTTTGCACACCACAACATTCCGACACTAAATAGGCAACCAGAGTGTACCTTTTGATATACTTGCTTGTGTTTATATATGCTATCCTGTGAATTTAAGGTATCTCTTTAGCAAATGTATTATAAATTGGTGAACTCTAGCAAAATGCCAGAAATATGCAGAAGGTATGCTAGGGTTGCCTAATTTTTCACCAGCATGTCTTGACATTAAAATGGACATTGGTCTCATCGAGCTTTACTAGTCTAGTACTTCAAAATAGTTAAAGGGTTTTTCAAATTTTACTTCTATGAACTATGTAAAAAATTGTTAACCCCTCCCAGAAAAATTCATGATTATATAGAATGAGATTCAACTCCCTCTCAAAAATAAATCCTAAAACCAAGGCTAAGGAAGACGCCTTATATTTTTTGGCTTTTAACACAAACATTCTAAATCAGCCTCTGACTATTTGGCCCTAACAGATAGATGTAGTATCTAAAGAATTTGGTAGGCTTCTGTTGAAAATATTCTTATAAGATTAGGTATCAGCCAGTAGTGGTTGACTAGAGCTTAGGTGTTTAAATTTTGGCTTCAAATTGTTCATTTGTTTTTGAGTTATTAGTGATTTAATGTGATTTAGTGTTGGCATGGATCCATGGACCCACAGAGGAAATGGAGATATTTCTCAAGAATGACAATAAAAATTTAAAAAGCCAAAAATTAATGAAAAAAATGAAAATATGTAACAGAATCTAAATAAGAACCAACCAAAGTTCCCCCAAATGCCTAAATAAAAAAAGAGATAAAAATGAACAGAATCCAGGAGACTTATTATGAAACTTTTAATGTGATAAAGAAAATTCTTTATTGCATTAATTCTGTATCAACCTATTATGAAAAATTGTTACAACCCCATTCACCAATGATAACGTGGTAATTTAATGCGTTAATTTGTTTGGTTAACGACTGGTTGAGGGGTGTCCGTATGTTGTTACCACGTTAACAGTTTCGTTATAATAAGTATCCAAATAAAAACCATCCAAATTGTTGAAAAGAAAAAAAGCTCCCATCAGTCCTATAAGCAAGCGAACTGAATCATTTAATGTGGTATACATTCCTATTTTTGTGACTGGTAACACTGTATAGGTAATTCGTTGTTGGAAAACAGTGAAATTATTTTCTTTTTTTTTTTGTTAGTGTGTTTGTGTTAAATAAAATTAAATACATACGCATACTAACAAATTTCTCTTACTTCTCTCTTTCCTTTTATTCATGTGCCGAAATTTTCATAAAACTTGCACCTGGATAATATTCTACTGTTTAATCTGATTTATTGTTAATGACTCGGTAGCTTCTCTCTTTCTCAAACATTATTCATAAGATTTAAGCCATTCTTTTGCATGGTTAGACTAGGTATGTAGTATTAATAAATTCAACTGAGCCATGTTTGATTTCAATCTGACTATACTGCTATCTATGCCATCTATAAATTACACTATTTCACCAAAAAATGTCACAAAATTTGACATCACGTCATATCCAATATTGTCGTCAAATTCTATCTGGTCTATTTTCAATGAAGAATCTACATTATTCTAACTTTATCAGAAGAAAATTACAACAGCTGTTGTGTTAACAATAATTTACATATATATATACTGATATGAATAATTACATTCCAAACCTATGTCCATTTACAAATTATACATAGCATCCATAAGTTTGGTTTGATAAAAAAAATGTCATAACTTCATAGGTACCTACATATTTTGTTTTTTATACGAAAAATCCTCATTTTCAGCTTGGCGTTGAGAGAAAAAAGTGAATGAAGGAATTTACCTATTTGAAAAAAAACTTGATGGTGCTCTAAATTTAAGCAGGAAATGAAAAATTTAGCCTCGATTTTTTTAGATAAACTTTCTTGTTTCTCTTTCCAGATACCTACACCAAAACATATTTTCGTTCAAAATCAGCCGAGGGAATAATTTTTCCGGAGTGCATAACTCAAAACAGGTTTTTAGTCGAATATATTGCTCCAATAATAAGAAAACGGTCCGTTTTTCTTATCTACTGTCATAAATTAAAAAATTTTTTAATCATTAAACAACACAATCGAGTAGTTTTCATCTCACCTATCCACGACTCCGTACTTTCATTTATGGAAATTGACGATGAATTTCCTTTCGACTGAGTAATGACTGCGGATGGGAATCCGGAAACCATTCCATAAATCAAACAACCAGACATTATTGGTAGCGTGGTCAATACCTAGTTTCAAATAACTGATTTTTATATCTTTATGCTTTCATTATTTTTTTGAATATTTACCTAAATACAGAAATACAGGCCCATATTTTCTATAAATTGGAAATAACATTTGATCTTACTTGTCGCCGTAGGGCTACATGATCTTTGAGACATAACACTGTCAATGAACTTTTATCTTCTGTCGTATCTTCCGAGATCAAATCCTCTTTGTCATTCTCAAAATTAGTAAAATTGGATTGTTCTTCAGTTTCCATTTTTCTTTTTCGATTTATTCTATATATATACGTGCACTGGCTTTAAACTCCAATTATATACGTTATATATTATTACAATACGAATAAAAACAACTGGATTAATGCGAATAAGTATATTTTGTACAGTCATGGAGTGATCGACGGTAATCATGACCTTACTATTTTGATGATTGGAAAATAAAAATTGATCCTAATGATTAGGAGCTCAATCTAATCATCTTAAACAGATAAAACCCTAATTGGCCTCAGTCATGGTTTTAATATAGTTTATGGACAATTTAATATGATGTGAAGCTATATGTACGTCGTTTTTTCAATTATTATTAATGATGCAACAAAAAAAAATACATATATATATATACATACTACATATGAATACAGGGTGTTTAGCGAAATGGCAGCCAAACTCAGATAGTTAGGTGGTTGGTAGTAGGAGTGCATAATATACTAAAATATTAACAAAATACCTACACCAAAGGGATATTCTACGTTTTGTGTACGTATGTACGCGAAGTTGCATAGCATTTTATTAGTAGGGATGATTTCAAAACACCAGGAATTGACTGCTGAACTTCAGCGGTAATTACAGACTATAATAAGAAACTAGTACTCGTTGAGATGAGTAAAGAATGTTACGTCAACAGCCGAGATGTGGCTTATATTTCATATTGAAAAACCTACGTAAGTTTCAAGTTTCAATCTTTTTTTTTTTTTTTAAATATCGAACTCTGAAACATATGTAACTCCTTCAGCATGGAATATAGACCACCTATATTGACATAACATTTTTTACTCATGTCATTCAGTACTACCTAGGCATCTACTCACACCGCTAAAGTTTAGCAGTCAATTCCTAGCGTTTTCAAATTACTCCTTCTAAAGACAAGCTATGCAACTTCATATACACATATAGGTACTCAAAACGTAGAATACCTATCTTTTTTACGCAGGTACTTTAATACCTATACTCGCTTTACCAACAACTACAATATACAGCGACCATCTGTAAACAATAAGTTTAACAGACATTTCGTGTAACACCTTGTATAATAGTCATACTGAGGAAAATTAGTTTTGATTTTAATACCAAAGTCTAATGTACAATTGGAGAAAAAAAAACAATAAAATAATAATAACCAATAAGCTTAATATTGTTCGTAAATTCAGGAAAGTTCACCGAAGCTGTCTCGAAACCTTCGAGTTGAACTTGGTTCTCATTTTTTTAAACAAAAGTTTTTGAAGAATTAATATATCTTATTTTCGCGCTTTTTTATGTCATAAAATACAGAGCTACTACGCAGAGGGTATCTAATCTAATTTAAACACTTTTCAAAATGGTCGATCCACTAGCAAGCTTATATAATGATAAGCTCGTTATTTATGATGAAAATTATCAGATGTTCATTCAAATGCAGTGTATCACAAATCAACCGGAAATATTAGGTGGCTGACTTCTTCGTAATCTGTCACCGGCTTCCTGTAAAGTTTTATCTTTCGTCTCTGGTAGAATAAAATACAATATTACGCTTCCTATGAACACTACAATAGCGTAAATACTCATCGTGATTGGAATGCCCACATTTGTGATCATTGGGAGACTCGTTTTCACCATACTAAACTGAAGGAAAAACGCATATACGGTGGTGATCACAATGCCCGCGTCTCGTATGGTAATCGGATACAGCTGTAAAAAGCACACGAAACCAAAATTCAATTAGCGATGGAATCGGTTTCAAAAATGGGAAATAGCCAACAAGCATCATGCGTTTATTAGGTCAGGGAGCGCGCAATAAACTTTGATATCTCCTTTCTGAATCTCATAAGTATCGCCTAAACTCTTTCAAATTAACTACCTAGAAGCCCATATTTACAAACTCCACTTTAACCTCTCTTCACTTAAACTTCACTAGAAAATGACTTTTGGCACAATTTTGTAGTGAAGAGTGTGGTAACATTTTCTTTTTACATTGGAACTCTCATAAGAGATACAGTGTTCCCAAATTTTTAAGTACAAAATTATGCAAAAAAAATTTTTTAAGTGAAATTTAAGTGAAGGGAGGTTAAAGTGACGTTTGTGAGTATGGGCCAGAATGTGTCGTTCTTTGGTAACGAGTAGAAAAGGTAGGCTTAGGGAGAGATCTCTCTCTCTCTCTCTCTCCCTCTCTCTGGTTTCACTTATAAATTCTTGTCTGCCATTTTTAGTTTCTCGCATCATCGATTTTAAGATTCATTTATTTTACTAACTCAAAGGCTAAGCTAAAGTGAGGCATAGGGACGAGCGGTAAGCCTTCCAAAATTTCTTGAAGTCCTGTAGAAAAAAATTAGAAAATTTTTAGCTTACTGTTCAGAAAGGATTTTTATTTGAGAAAAACATGACTGACAGCAGGTACATTGAACCCACCTACCAGAATTTTTATCCTAGCCTCACCTCGGTGTTGATAAGAAAACCTGTTGTCTATTCTCAATTTTGAAGGGGCAGTAAAAACTTGAAACGTATCGAAAAAATCAATTTCTTTTTTCTGAGCAGATGAAGAAAGGAACAGCAATTCAAAGAAATATCAATTTGATATCGCATTATACCTGAGGAATTATTTATTCTGTGCTATAATATGCTGACTGCTGGTCTGCAGTTGACCTTCTCCTGAAGGCAGATGTCAGAGGGTTTTGCTGAAGTAGTAGACAAGTGTTATGTTTTACAACACCATGCATTAGCACCACAGAGACAGATTGTATTTTAGGCTTAGCCGTTTAACTTACAAAACATGAAAATAAACTAAGAATGAAAATAAATTTACCAAGTTTTTCAAAGTATTCATTCTGTAATTCTGAATATTAAATTTTATTACATTCAGTATCTATATAAGGGTGTAGATAAGGGGAAGGTTGTGAGGGTCCTGACCCTTTAGCTATGATCAAAAAGTGTGACTCAAAAATAATGTGTGTGTCAGTTGTGGGGGTAATGTGGCCAGTGGGAGACAGAAGAGATGGTCAAGAAAAAGTGGATTCCCTCTCCTTAAGCCTAATGTACACTGTAATAGTCTATTATGATAGTTGATTTAATGTCAAAAAATTATCACAGTGTTGTCAGTCAATAGCATGGGAGTACTCCATGCTGAGGCTCTTCAATACCAGGTGTGCCCATGAGGATGATAACAGATGAGCAGACATTGTGTGTTAGTCTCGTTTACATAATTAAGTTTACATTGTTTATTATTAATATATTATTTTTTTTACCATATACCTATTTATACTATTCTTACCTACAAATAATATACCTATATTCAGTACATCGTAATAAAAATAACACAAAATGGTGGTTCATCTCTTTTATCCTCATGCACATATCTGGTAGTAAAATGCCTTATCTATGCTATCACATTGATGGTCAAAACGAACAATTTCTCCTAATGTCAAGGTAAATAAAATAAAATAGATTGTTATCAACCATTATTCATGTTTTTATCAAAATAATACTGAATTAACCAACCATTGGTCACACATAAGACTTTCTACAGGATGTAAAAATGGAGAAAATCTCACGGGTGACCAGTAGTATAACTAACACGATCCATGTATTTTTTGGTTACATCACTGGTTGCATGTAGTATTTTCAATTTCATATGAAACCAATGGCAGGTTAATCAATTTTTCTTCAGTTATTCACTGTGGTAAAAGTTACTCCACCCAGGTAAAACAACCAACTCATTCAGAACAACTCGAACATTTTACATGACATAAACAATAAGTTATTCTGAATAATTGGAATGTTTTGTTTGTTATCCGAGCGTCCATTTTGAACATAACCCAACACCATTGTGTTAGTACATGTGACTATATCTATTATACTGGACCAGTAAAAAAAGATGATTTCTAGTTAGACATGTCAGCGTTGAATAGAAAACCACAGTGTACAAATTATTGGCATACTTTAAACTACATTTATGTACTTTATCCTTATAAATTTAAGGTATGACTTCATCAAATGTATTCTAAATAATTGGTGAATTTAAGCAAAACATCAAAAGTACACTCAAAGTACACTCTGGTTGCCTACTTTTACATTTGCTAGTTTTAACATTAAGAAGTACACTATGGACTTATGGAGCTTTACTGGTCTAATTATGCAGGCAAAAGCTTATGATATATTATCATATAAAGGATGTATGGATACCCAGGTTACCACAAAAATCTGTGCCAACATTATTATTTTGAAATTCGTAAATGATTTCACTCAGTTTCATTAGATCACAGCAAAATCTTTGATGACCAACAGACTGAAAACAGAAGAAGAAAGATAGAAAATCTATTCCCATTTATGAGTTTAATAATCAATGAATTTGAGTTCCTACTGCCAAAATTTCGCTCAGGTTACAAACTGAAGAACGCACGTACCCCAACTGCCAGTTAGTCCATGAGATTGAAATTTGTATGTAGATTTTCAAAGAAAACCCACATAAAAATTTTCATAACATAATTTTTTTCCACATTTAGTCTCTTTCAGGAGGAGGTTCCACTCGATTTTCACCTTTAGGATATTATTGGTAGAGAAATTGCTGACTTTTTAAATATGGTATTGTTGGAAAATAGTGAGTTCAGGGTGTCTATATGGAATTGCAAGGTCTGCACGAAGTGTGACACCCCCTCCCCAATAGTCCAAGTTGTAAAAATAGAAAAACTGTCTCTTAGTCTGGCTTTCTCTCCCCATCACTGTTTCTCTCTTCCTTTGTTTTCAACATTGGTATATTGTGTTCAGTATTTGGTGGTAATGATGACGTATTTTCTTCTTGGTAGTGTATGTATGGGAATTTGTTTGATGGTTCTGGCTATTTTTAAGCAGGTTTTCATTTTTCCATTTTATTATATCTGTAGTTATTGGTGGATTGTTTTTTTTCCAAACTTAAAGAGTTGTGGTGTGTCGCATAATTTCTCTCATGTATTTGGTGGTAGTTGAGTGTATGAGTATATGTGTGTGGTAGCTGGTGGTTTTGGAGACATATTCTCTAAGTATGGTGGTGACTGAAGGCTAATTTTGTCTTTGTTTCTGTCTCTTTTAATCGCCACCTTTGTTACGTGCACCACCTGCTGCCACCAAACGCATATGAAAAAATAGATGACACCGCTGCTTAACTTTGAAAAAATAAAAAAATCTAAGTACGCTTAGAACAACAACAAATTTGATGATGTTTGCTGACTAGTATTCCAGTTTACTGACTTTGAAAATATTGTGATGGTGTCAAACCCCTTTTGGCACGTCCCTGACCCTATTACGTTTATACGAGAATTGTCAACTGACAGGAAAATTTCTTTGATCCATCTAATTATAACTTCATTTCAGATCAATATGGCATTATATCAATCTCATTGTGCAGCTATGGTGGTGCTATGGTAGGATCACGGCTCTTCACCTGAGAAGTGCCATATTCAAATTTTGGCTGATCCAAAATTTTGGAAAATTTTTTTTCATTTTTTTTCAATTTTTTTTTTTTTTTCGTAAAATGGTTCATTAGGTTTACCGATATTTTTTAATGCTTTTAAGAATAATTATTTTTAGATTAGACATGTTTTAGTTACACAATGAGTTCAGATACTAGAAATATTCAGAACTAGGTCTACTCATTGCATAGGTAGTGGGATCTTTCAGGCAGATGCGGGGGGGAGAACGAAGCTGGAGTTCACCCTGACATTGCGGACATACAAAGTAGCATGCCATGGCCAAGGTCCTCCGCATCGTCCGAAAGATCCCTCCTCCGGTGCTGTACCGTCATCTATATCGTGCTCACTATAACAAACGCGAGAAACAGTAAAAACAAAATTCGAAAAAAGATATTTTTCACCATTCGAAGAAATGTTCGTGTCAGTGGACGATCCGTTTACGCGTACGTAGGTAATTACCTACCTATCTACCTACCTACCTACCTACCTACCTACCTAGCTACGTAACTGCAACTTACCTCGGAATTCATCAACCAGGGTATCAAAACGATTCCCGAATGCATCGCGCAAATGTAACAGCATACCGCCGTCACCATAATTGCCGTACTCAAGTCGTACTTGGAGGCGACAATAATGGCGACCATCGACGCGAACGTGCCGACGGCTGAGCCGAGAAACAGTGCCCTTCGGCGCACAACCATCGTCAGGTAGCAGCCTACCGCCGACGTCATCAGCCTGAGCACGTCGACGACGACGGTGCACACATTCGGGTAGATGCGTGGCGATAGTTTGCGCAGCAAAATGACCGAATGAAATATGACGACGTTGAGGCCGGAAAACTGTTGCACGCTGAACAGCAGGACGAGCACGAAAAATGGGCGAAAAAAGAGCCCGGTGGCGAGGCCGGCGAGCAACGTTCGCCAGCCGGATCGGGTGTTCTCCAGCTGGCGGCGGACCAGCGCGCCGAATTCGGCCTGCGTGGCCGCGTCGACGCCGCGCAGCCAGAAAAACGTTTCGCTGGCTCGGTCCATCCGCCGGCGCGACAACAGCCAGGCCGGAGACTCGGGCACGCGCAGGCTGACCGCAAGTCCGGCCGCGGGCACAAGCGCGCAAATCTGCGCCGCCGTTCGCCAGTCCAGCAGTATACCCAGAATGTGGATGAGCGAAATGCCGACGGTGACCGCGGTCGCTATCACGCCGGAGAATATACCGCGTACTTTGGGTTCGCACGTTTCGGCGAAGTACACCAAGCCGGCGGGCACGTTGACGCCGGTGCCGAAGCCCAGCAGCACGCAACTCAGCAGCAGGGTGAAAAAATGCGCGGCGAACGAAACGTATATCCAGCCAATCACGCTCGGCACGAACGAAAATATTAGGGTGGTTTTTCGACCGAAACTGCGCAGCATGAAGCTGCTGAACAGATTTCCGGCGAGCATCGACAGTACAATTGTTCCAGCTGTAACATACGAAATAACGCGTATGATGGCCATTTTATGGTGAAATTGTTACTCTAATCATCCGACAGAAACACGAAAGAAGAGAGTGAAACGTGTTCGGCGCGCTAGTACGTTATTATTATTATTATTATTATTTTAGGTGTTCAGGCGGTACGGGGATTTGAACCCGTGCTGGCCGAACACCCAAAACCTCCCTTGTTCACCGTCACAAAAGGCAGCACCGTACTCACTTGGCCACGGTGCTGGGTGACGGTGTTCGAGGGAGTATGTACTTATATGTGCCGACGTAGTGTGGCGGTTGCCACACCACTCCCCCCAGTATAGTGGAGCGTAAATACGGCTTCCTATATGGAGGCGCCTAGGTAGGGACATACACCGGAACATGGTGATGCCCTTCCCTCCATCACCACTCTGTGGCATACGCCCACCAGCGCCATCACGCACAGAAACGGCAGTGTGACGCACCACAGTTACAGTCGGTTCAACTAGTGTCCGAGAGATGGCGTGAATAACCATCCCTCGGATCACGTTGAGGTCACCACTTTAGGTGTTCAGGCGGTAAGGGGATTTGAACCCGTACTGGCCAAACACCCAAAACCTCCCTTGTTCACCGTCACAAAATACAGCACCGTACTCACTCGGCCACGGTGCCAGGTGAGGGAGTATGTACTTATATGTGCCAACTGTGGCGGCCACCACAATTATTATTAATTTTAATTTCAGAAAAAATATTACCCATGGTGTGTACCGGGTGGGGTATAATAATGAAATGATATTGTATCGGGGCGTGAGGGTGCAAAGGGATAAAGGATTCCGGTGAAGGGAATGCGGAGGGAGCTTTAGGCCCGTATTCACAGACGTCACCTTAACTTCACTTCACTTAAATTTCACTTTAAAAAAGTTTATCGCACAATTTCGTACTTAGAAATGTGGGAACATTGTATCTCTCTTATGAGATTTCCAATGTAAAAATAAAATGTTACCATACTCTTAAATACAAAATTGTGTACCAAAAGTCATTTTTAAGCGAAGTTTAAGTGAAGAGAGGTCAAAGTGACGTTTGCGAATATGGGCCTTAGTCGGCTATTCATTTCATGGTATTTTTAGTTTTTACAAAATAAATTAAGAGCCGGAATGAGGCGGTGTTGAAAGTAATAAAATTATAGGTTTTATATTTGGAAAATATTCTAACGCAGCAATACTTCGCCAGAAAACACATGGCTAATTTTCATCAATAATTCACACACAAAAAAAGAAGCCTCTATTACTCCAAATATTTTAAAAATTGCAAAATTATATTGATAGTAATCGATATTTGTATCGATAGTAATTAATATATCGACGGTGTTGCATAAAAAGGACATATCTGATTTTATTTCCTTTAATGGCCAAACCTAATTCTCATGAAAATGTTAAAAATATACCTAAAGGGTCAAACTAAAATTTTTGCAGTTTGACCCTATAGCTTTTTATTAATGACAAGCATACGGGCAAATATGAAAAATGTCATGTGGTAGATTAGCCCTCGTACACTTATATTAGTCTTGAGAATCAGAGTAGGTAAAAAGGGCCAATCTGTTGTTTACAGCCCTGTATCTTGTGGAATACCTTACATAGAAAATATTTCTGTAGTTTTTCATGTTCACCACATATCATACACAAGTTATGTGAAAACCAAAACCGTGAGACACTGGAAATTCTGTAGCCAATTTTGTGGCATTACATACTGGCTCCTTACACGCACACAAAGACACATATGTAAAGAATATATATATAGGTGTGTGTGTGTGTGTGTGATGACTAATTGCTACGAATATTGTTGTTGCTATGGCAACAGGTAAAATACAGCACATGCGCTGATAAGCCAGATTGTGACATCGTGCGAGATTTGGACTATTGATTCATCATGGTCCATATGTTGGAGCATACTTACACGTTTGCAAGTAAGTACAGACAAACATACAATGAGTTTAACATACAGTGCACAAAATTAGTCATCTTGTGATGATGACTGTCATCAAGAGGCCGAGCCTAACCTTTTACAAGTAGTATAATCCCCACATATCTTTTATTATTTCAAAATATGTTAGTAATTCTACAAAATTCTTTGAAAATGGTCTTGCCAATAAATTAGTCTGTACTTGAAATAAACATTTTTTCATGAGCTCGTGATAGAAATGAACGAGTTAATGTGGATCAAGTTTTAGAATGGTAGACGATGAAAGCAGACTGACCCTTTTTAGGCAACACCATCGATATATACCGATGTGGTAGTTATCGATATCTAACAAACATATCGATATAGGTACAGATTTTATTGCCAGTTTCAGGTAAAAAAATTGCTAAAAACTATAAAATAAGTGTTTTCGACAAAAGCATCGATCTATCGATGTTTTATCGCCATAAAAACCGATTTTCCAAGAATTTTGGGCTCCAGTTTTTTTAGAAACTTCTCAACTAATAGGCACCAAACTCTTATCACACCTGTGGTCCCATAAAAGGAATAACTTTCGTGAAAATTTTAGCTCTATTCTTTTTGTAGATTACTCAAAATCGCGAACAAAAAATGTATTCCAGTTATTTTTGTTTTCTCCAGCTTTTTCAAAAACTACTGAACTAATAGACCCTAAATCTCTTAGACTTGTAGCTACATAAGGAAAATCTATCGTGAAAATTTCATCTTGATCTCTTTTTTCGTTTTCTCGAAATCTCCGAAAAACGACTTTTCCAGAAATTTTTTGTTTTCCGAGTTCTCTCAGAAACTACTGAACCGATATGCACCCAACTTCTTTCAAACTTACTCGAATTAGTCACAGTTTTCAATTTTCATTGCACGGGTATTTTAGCCAGAAGTTCGCTTTTTTTCATATAGTCAAACAGATAGAACGTCGTGAGTCACAGTTGAAATGAGTAAAAATTAAGAAATATCTTCAATTCGAACTGTTTTACTTCTAGCAGTGAAAAAGAGTTATTTAGAAAAAAAATGGAGTAATAGGTATTAAAAATCAAATTCTGCACTTAAAAACACCCACTCATTTACCTACTAATTACCTATACGTATACTTACAGTTTTTGAAAAACATACAGGTGTAAAATTGCCAAATGCCTCAATATCCAGCACAAACGATTTTTTGACCAATACTGGTGAAACACTAGCATGATTTTTTCTTCTGATATACTGTAGGTGCTTTTTATGTAGGTTTTCGAAGAAAATCTGCATATTAAAATTAATCTTGTATTGTGATCCAGGGGTGAGGGTTTATTTGTTTTTCATTTCACGACCCCAGGAAAATTTTGGCACCATTAGTTGAAATTCATAATATAATTATGTATGTACACATTTCTGTTGAACTCGGTAAAGGTCGTAATTTGATCCGATAGTCTTAAAATTTGGGACACTTATTTGGACCTACACAAGGACGAACCCTTTTTGGTTCAGATGGCCCTTACGGTTCGTCTGTTATGTCCTATTATGTTTCATTTTTAGGGCTTCAATGCTTCTAAAATGCGTAATTCTTAACAAATAGCCTCGAAATTTGGTACAAACGTTAAATATATTATATTCCATCGTTTTACAAAATTTTGTTTGAAACGGCTCAACGGTTCATGCGTAAAGATGATTTGAAAAAATCTTCAACTCTTGCTATTAAGAAAATAATATTAAGTTTAGATTAACAAACGAATCTCGTCGAAAGCAGGTTTGCTTTTATTTAGTTTTCTAAGAAATCATTTAAAAACTTGCGTAGGTAACGCGTTTCATAACATCGTGAAATACGTCTTTATTCTTCCACTTCATTATGAATTTCCTTAACGCTTCATTTTAAACATAATATTTATCCACTATTCTTTCAAATAGTTTTCTTTTTTCATTTTTCTATTGTATTTGGTTTCATCAAATTATGTTATATTCCAACAAATTGAAAAGTATGTTTTTAATCAACTTAAAACTTTTTGTGCAAAAATAACTTAAAAAATGTTAAATATTATTGCTAACAAGAAAAGGATATATCCTAAAAGGAAAAAATCATTTATTAAGTTTCACATAATTCAATTTCATCAAATATTCAATTATTTATTAAATTTTTTTTTTGTCAGGAAACCTACATTTTCTTGCGTTGCTTGCTGCGCTAGAGTTCTTTTTATTTTTTTAACGTTGTTTGTGAATAAGAATATAGATTAGTCTATCCAGGTTTGCATACTACGATAGCTGGTGCCAAGAACAGATAATCTAATCCCCAATAATCATGAAAAATGACATAACATTAAGAATGCACACTACCCCAATTGAGAGAAAATTAAAATAGCATGGTTTACAAAGTTGGACTATACCTATACCTATTAATAAAATTAACATTGACATAATTATGACGTATAATATATTATATATACTGAAAATTGTTATTCAAAAATTTATCATCCCCATATGCAGCTAAAAGAGGGTTCAGGATTTCGGTCAATCGGTAAATTAAATAAAACTTTTTGTTTAGTTACGTACTCAAAGAATGTGAACATCGATAGTATACAATATGGAAAACTGACCAAAAGTAAAAAATAGTACCAATTTAAATTGAGGATAAGTGTAGTTTAATAAGAGTTCAATAGAAAACAAAATTTTGATGATCCTTTCAAGTTACACCTGAAAATGGAATTTCGACAGAATATAATTTCAACATGTAGATCACTCTACACCCGAAGCTCCCACAAAAAATTCAATGAAAATGCGAATTTCAAATTTGAATGCTGTGTCCCAAAAAAACGTTTAACTAAAACGAGGTTCTATCAAAATTGAAATACCTGCACATATAATATGCGGAATAATATGTTTGAATTAAAGTAAAGAAAATATCTGACGTATTTTTACTTTTTTAAAACTCCTTCTCAAATTCTTCCTTCCTTTTAATAATATTACTTATGTGCCAATAGACAATGTTATAGTCTACATGTCTGGACCTGAACTTGACTGACTGTGTCGGACATAACGTCAAAACTGGTTTAGAAGGTATAGTCTTGGAAACTAGTTTTTTGCGACGTGATTTAATTGAAAAAATTCCTCCATTTAAAAATTAAATCTAGTTCAAGAAATTCCACTTCGAAAATTATCAAATATTGTGGTCTATTAGAATATTTTTATGAACGCCTATAACGTCGTAGTCAAATTTACTTTGATACCTCTGATTTACCTAACCATGATCCGGCATCTGGGTCCACTATATCGTTTACTTTGGGAAGCAAAATAGCTGTGAATCCATTGCTCAATCCGATGCAACAAGAGCCAACGGTTGGTGATAACGCTGCGAACAACTGAGAAAAAAAAAAAAAAACCTTACTTATTATGAAGCAGAAGGTACTTAATTATATTGAGCTAAAATAAAAATAAAAACAATTCAACAGAATAACTCTATAAGCAGTGAATTATAGTCAACTCCTCATTTGGTTTTTTGCTAACTTTGCGGTCGAATTCTTTTGATTCATTTATTTTTCATTTGTCACATCAATTTTTTTTTAATATCTCAAATAAAAATTTTGTGAGTAACCCACAATACCCTGAATCTTGATACATATTTTTGCATTATGTAAATCATTACTTTTTTTTTTTTTTTTTAGTTTTTGGAAAACGGAGCCTGGAATATTATAGAAGACGTTGTTTAGGAAATATTTTTTCATTATTTTCACTTTGATCAATCTTTGAAGGCAAGTTCGATTTATAGCAACGGTCCACAACGTTGAAAAGGAAAGAAGAAGTGAATGAGTCAGGCTTAAACAACTGGAAATACCCAAACCTTGAAGATTGTCATAAATACCGTATACGCTAGTGATTCACTCACTCTCCATCATTTCTTCACTGACACCCAAAGAGGTTTACAATACTGCCATAGATTGCTGTCCTGTAATGAAGGGTTAAAAAAAAATCTTCAATAAAAAAGAAAAAGAATGAGAATTGACGTCTTTTTTTTTTTTTGGCACTGGCGGGGAGTTAAACCTAACTCCCCTTTCCTGAGGGAAAGGCATGTAAGAGTACGCACTTAGTGTTATATGTCAACATTGCAGCTCCTGGAAATTCCACCCCTCTCAAATTTTCCTGTGAAATATTATCATCTATTAGCTACAGTTTGTTGCTGGTTTGAGTTCTGTAACTTGATTTGTAATTTCACAATTCAACTTTTAAAAAAATAATTCAAATACGTAATCTTAGCTGACCGGGTAAGAGAACTCACTTGGGGTTCTAAGAGTACGGACTTTGAAAAAAAAGAAAAAAAAACTACTGAAATCCGAAAAAATTATTAAATGCGAAACCGTATCATTTTGTACAGTAAAATTTGAGTAGGTATTAACGAAGACTAGTACAAATTGCACTTTTCCATTATATGCTTTTGAATCTTTACACCAACAATTTCCACAAAATGTGTATTGTAATTGCCTGAATTTTCCCTCTAACTCAGAAATCTTCTTTACGAGCAGGACACATGAAAATATCTTTGTGAAATAAACCAGTTTTAATCTTCCTCTTCTTTTCTTTACAAAATAGCATATTTTAAGCATTGATACCCCCTGCCTTTAGGCTGTGTGCGTACTCTTAGCTGACTAACACTTGTTTTATAAAAATGTCTCTAAAAAATATACGTCGTAATTTTTCTAAATATTTCTCCTGGATATGTTTTTAGATACTTACACAGTAGATATTATTGATTTTCTGAGGTCAATTTGAAGAAAAAAAAAAATTGTCTCTATATGTTGCAATGTCACCGCAGAAAATCGTAAAGAAAGATACAAAAACAGTTTTTATCGTACTAAAACTCGTACAGTCAATCTAATATCATGGTATTTAGGACACGTTTGACATATTTCAAATTATTGCAGTCGAAGTGTAAAAACTGAAGTGTGTACAATTTAGAAGTTGTTCTCTCGATGAGCAAATTTGATTTTCATGTGGATCACTTCCAATTTGTTTCATTTTGAAAAGTTTGTCTTTTGTTTTCTGTCTGCATACTCTTACCAGCCTTTCCCTTATAGGTTGTGGGTTACAACTTTGATCCATCCATGTGACCATGAAAAAGTTGTCTCTATGAAACTTTATTTTCCCGATAATATACTGTTATGAATTAGTAGGGGTCATTTTAGTTTGGAATAACAAGTGGTTGGAAATGTTCCAGCTTGGAAATGGCTGGAAAAGAATAATTGTAAGACGAATAAATAATGAAAGTTTTTTAGTACACAAAATAGTGAATTATAGACTCATAAAGTAAGATTAGAAACAGCGATTGTGTTTTAAAAGATAAACTTGTAATACTTTTATATCGGTCATGGGTGACTAAAACTTAAAACTAAAACTCATACTTCAACAATTTAAACAAATACCATAATTTTGCTTTAACTTCTATGCATCAGTTTTTAGCATCACTGAGACTAGTGCTAAAATATTACGGTGATATATTGGGTTGTTCCTAAGAAGTACCCCCTCCCATATCCGAGCTTCAACAGTGGATACGCTTTGGAACAAATGAAAAATTTTTAACCAACATGCCACTTGATCTCTATGGTTAAGGAGCAAGGTATTACTAAAAGCATTACATTAATGCAACTTTAGAATCGTTTTTTGTCCATACAGACCCACAGAACTCGCTATGAAAGACAAAAAAGATTTTCTTCACTTTTATTAATTAGACAAACAATTTTGAATATGTGAGCCATCTTATCTTTGATTTTTTAGCTTAGATTTAGGAATCTCTGGCACATTAGCTATATAGGACAAAAAAAAGGGGGACCTTTTTTTGGGGGTTTTTCTTGGAAAATACAATGGATTTACGCAATCATACGACTAATTTTAAAGTAAATTTTTTAATGTTATGCTTCTGGTATACCCAGCGCCTTAACCGCTGAGATCAAGACGCCTGTTTATCGAACATATTTTATTTGTTTTAAGGTCTACAATGAACTGCTGAAGTTCGAGGGGTCCCTCAGAAAATACTCTGTGTAAGACTATTTCAAAATACAATTCTGTTGTATTTACTAATATAACTTTCTCATCAAACTCTTTAGTTGTAGTTTTTTTTTATAAAATTTTTAACAACTGTTTGAACATTAGCATTTGTCTTGTTTCCGAAAAATTTCTTCGTTGAACTGTTTTTCAACCAACTTCAACAAAAGGAGGTGGTTATCAATTCGATACATATCTATACATACATGTTTTATTCATTTATTGTTTTATGTTTGTTCCAGCATAATTTCTTATCATGAGCACCGGTTTTGATAAACTTGTTTTTTTTAAATAATCGAGTATGATTCCATAGTGGTCCTATTCAATTTTTTCAGAATCGATGGGATAATTTTTGAAATAATACTTTCAGAAATAAAAAATCATTGAAAAAAATTTTTCAATCAAAAAATCTAATTAACTTTAAAAAAAAAAAAAATGTTTAAAAAAAGAAAAATAATTTTTGAAAATTTCTCCAATAAGATCTACTGAAATTAAAATGAAACGAAAAAATTTTAAATTATGGTAAATTTTATTAATAAATTTTTTTCTCAAAAAATATAACCGACTAAAAAATGAAAAAAAAATGGTCTAAAAGGAGAAAAATAATCCTTTTAAAATTTTTTCAACAAGATCTAGATCTAGGGATTGGAATTATTGAAATCGGCTCTAATTAAAATATTTTTTCATAAAATTCGAAAGTATTGACCTATAAAGCCTACATGGTAAAGGAAAAGTCTGTCGACTACGATAATTCCAGTCCCTAGACTTAGATCTTGCTGGAGAAATTTAAAAAAAAACTATTTTTCTCTTTTTAGTACATTTTTTATTATTTTTTTGAAAAAAAATTTTCAATTTACCATGGGTAATGCTTTTTGTTTCATTTTAATTCCAGTAGATAAATCTTACTGAAAAAATTTTGTAAGTCTTATGTTTCTATTTTTAGAGAATTTTTATTATTATTATTTTTTTTTAAGTTGGTTAGATTTTTTGATGGAAAAATTTTCTTACTCACCATAATACTTGCATATCAATACGCAAGATAATTTTTTTTTTAATCCCTTAAAATATTCTCTCGGTAACTCCAGGATTACACCGTCGATCCTTCATTTAAATTTTCGATTCCTTGTCTTTCACAATTCCGTAATCATACTTATAAAATTATATTGTATTGATAAAAACGAAAGCCAACATTATTTGAAATTTTCACACGATAAACAATCGTTATATTCGCCAAAACTTTTTTTCTTCATCACGATGTTGGCTTTTTAGTCGTTTTGCCCTGCGTTCTCATATCTTTTCATCGAAACCCGGTAGAGTTCGAATTATTTTCCATTTTTCCTAAATCGAAGGGACGATTACAGAATGGAAATGAAAATTGAAGAAAAAACTCACCTGTCTGACAAATCGTCTGTGGCTTTCATTTCGTTGGGGTATTGGCTGACCACGTATTAAGTCGTTGGTGACACTCTCTTCGCAGTTGGCATCATTGTTTTTCGTAGACGTCATGTTTTAGCCGACCATCTTACATAAATTCGACGTAATGAAATTTTACCAAACAAATTGCAGTCAACTGGCGCGTCAACACCATTTAATTTCACATACCCGACCCGCTTACAGGTACCGACTTTCGAACTAATATTATTACAATAATTATTACATATTAGGTATACATTTTGATTTAACTTCGGCAACGCATATATATCGATCTTCACCACTTTCTGTAGGATCGATAACTGTAGAAACAAAAAAATGGAAACGAATGCTCTAAGCTCATTTCGTTTAATAACCGGTCATCGTTGATTTTTCTCGTGCAACGCTCTAAAATATAATTCACGATACGTTTATATTAATGTGAAATGTATTTTTTCGATTATCGAAGCAGCTACGTAAAATGTACCCGTAGTAAAATGTGGATCACGGTCCAATTTCTGACATTCATTTCGCTTATTTCAATAATTGTATCCGGCGTACTATAGTTGGTAGAAAATACTAACCTGTCTTTGCTTAACTGATAATCTATCTCGGGGGTTCTCAACCTTTTTTTTTTTTTTTTTTTTTCGGACCTACCACTTATCTTCGTCAAGAAACTTTGCGTACCTACTACCTACCACTCAATATTTTCCACGGTTATTTTTCTCTTTCTATATTACCTATGCGTAAGAATAAGGAATATTCGGGACAAATGGTCAATTTCAGCCTTACTGAACATTTAAAAGTAATATTAGGCGGCATAAAAATTTCCCACTTCGCACAATCTTCACGAACCAAGTGTAACTACCATTCGCCAATATAACCGGTAGAGAACCTCTCATGTATCTAAATTAGAGCGAAATTCCCTCGTAAATAGTAGGTGTAGGTAAAATCTACGCACATGAAAAGTGAAGGAATGTAAAATTATTTATTTGCCTGCCGCTGTAACGTATTTATCGTATTTAGACTTTACTGATTTTTGATAAAAACTAAAATAATATTAAAATATTGCGTAATAAATACGTTCGAACTCAAAGTTCCATCTTTGCGAATTTTCGCAATTTATAATTTTTCAACTACCTAAGAGTTGTTTCGTTTTTTTTTCGATCAAAAATAAAAGAAAGAAAGGAAAGGAAAGAACGAAAATGTAAGTCTCGTATTCAAAAACTAATTTGCAAAATCATAAGAATCACTATAGAAAATTAAAACTAGAAAATTTTTTGTATAAACTACTTCAGTTTTGTACAGCTACCAGTTCAGTTAAAAGATAGATCTCAATGTATATTAAAATTTAGTTCAGGGTCACTTTTGAGAGACGTGAAAACTCAAAAAACCAGGGAAATTCATCTCCTTTCTCAGAAAAGTTCAATATCGACTCAAATCACCCGTAATAATATGAATATTGAAAATTTTTAAATTAAAAATTACATTTAAAGTGACCTGTCCATGAGATCCACTATGTACCTATTGTATTGTCCAGAGAAGACTCGAGCAGTGGCGTAGAAACAGGGGGGATACAGGGGTAAAATGAACCCTTAACAAAAAATGGAGGATACTGTGTGGTGAGTTTTGGTTTTTTATTGGTTCCCTCAATTTTTAAATCAGTTACTTACCTGGATTGATCCCTATAGTACGTAACAAGATACCATACACATGGTATCTGAAGAAGAAAACATAAAATACATGTTTTACCCGTGAATGAATGAAGATGAAAATTGTCAGAAATTTTAAATATTAAATTAATATTTGCCCACAGTGAGATATTCCAAAATTCACTGTGGGGGAGAAAAACCGGAAGGGATAAGCCCAAGGTTTGTTCTCGCCGAACTCGTATGCTATTTCATAATAAAAATCTAAAAAGATCAAAAATTACACCATTTTCTTTCCTCATTTTTCCTTTATTTTCTCGGAACTTTTTATCAACTTTTTTCTGTACCTTCTGTTACCAAAGAAGATACAAGAACTTTTTCGAGAGGAAAGGCTAAACCCAATCCCAGAAATTGAAAAAGCAAGAAATGGACTAATAGGCCAACAAGAAATGCTAAATCATTTTTTGTTGCAGGTTCGTCGAAATCTGGCCCGGAGGCTCCAGACCAGAGTCAATATCGTCAACAGCAGGATGCCACGGCTCCCGGGACACCTCGCCAGAAACGTCCGTTACCAAAGACAATTATGAAGATGGATCCGTACCCCAATTCAGACTATATATTCTGTCTGAATGGGCGTCACTGGTCTCATCTTTGTTGTCATCCTCGGTACAACACGTTGCAGGCGCGCATCAAAGCGTACCAGGTGCGCAACTTATGTTTCAAGTGTGGTACTCCGCATGGGTATAGGACTTGTCCCATGCCCCCGCTGAAATGTTGTCGTTGGTTCAACTGCCTTTTGCCGGAGCACCACACAAATTTATGGCCCAATGCTCAGTATCCTCTGAACATTGCGAAGGCGCAAGGATGGGTTGAAGCATTGTGGGACCAAAAGGCCGCTTCTTCACCTTACGAAAGTGAGAATGAAACCAATCCTTCAAATATTGAAGAATCTCACAATTTAACATCAATTTCTCAAAATCCTCCCCTGTTTCAGGAGATGATGAATAAATCGAGTCGTCGAGGCTTGAGTTAACGGAAGAGCAGCGCCAAGGCCTACCTCAAAACAGTGAGTCGATTAATTTCAATACCATTAATTATACAGAGTCTTTCTTTTTAGGCTTTGAATCGTATGCTCATTCTTCAAATTTAGATAAACCCATAAAAATTTGTGGATTTTTCGATAGTGAAACCCATAAAAATTTGTAGATTTTTCGATGGTGGTAGTCTTCGCACATACATTGTGCAAAGATACGCGTTTAATGAACTTAAGCTTAAACCTTCTGGTAAAGAAATTTTAACGCTTATGGGCGTGGAAAATTTAAATATAAGCAAGATTACATCTTACTTGGTTCATTTTGATCTTCTGCTCCCTGACGGAACAAAGGTACCTATTAAAGCAAGTACTTTAAGTAGTATTTCGCATAATTTAAAACAACCAAATATTAAAACTTTTAAAGCATTATTCCCACAATGTAAAAATATTAATTTTTTGACACTTCCTCAGGAGCATATGATTCACCTTTTAGTAGGTAACGATCTTATGTGGTCTTTTGTGAAGAGTATTCATACAATTTTGTGAAGAACATGGCTAATTAATACGCCATTTGGCCATATGTTAGGTAGAGTTTTAGTCCCACCTGATGAAAGTGACCTTTTTACACCAATATTCTTGACATCACCACAAACTGTTGAAAATCATTGGAGGCTCGATGTATTAGGTATAGTGTCTCATAATTTCAGTCTAGTTGAAGCTGAGGCTGAAGCTTTACGATTGTTTTACAAAGATGTTAAATTAGTTAACAACAGGTACCAGATTCGGTGGTTATATAAAAACTATCCCTCACCTTTGGAGGATCATTTTAATCTTTCGATCAAGAGACTTGAACACCAATTGCCGAAGTTACGACAATCTCAAGAACTCTTCGAAAAGTATACCCAATATTTTGAAACTCTCATCGAGTTACAAATGATTGAGAAAGTGGATCCTCAAAGTAAGCCTGAGTTAATCCATTACATGCCCCACAAAAGCATCTTGGACTTAACTAAGAGAACTCCACTCCGAGTAGTTTTCAATGGATCCACCAAACCTAAAAACAGCAGCCATTTGTTAAATGATTGTATGTTCAAAGGCTCAAACCTATTATCAGATTTGTTGAAGATTTTGATGACTTTTCAAAAAGATAAAATTGGCATTATTGCCGACATTTGTACAGCTTTTCATCTGATTCAACTTCACCCCGATGATAGGGATGTATGTTGTTTTATCTGGGTAAAGGATCCTTTTAATCCTTTGTCCAGAGATAATATAATTATTTATAGATTCCAAAGAGTACCCTTTGGAATTATCACTGCTCCTTTTTTGTTAGCAGCGATTTTATTACATCATTACCAACAAGTTGATTCTGAATTCAGTAAAAAGTTTGCAGATCACATTTATGTTGATAATTTAGTTACTTCCCTCCCTACATACGAGGAAGGTTTACAACTTTATAAGCGTTCTAATGACATAATAGATGCCATTTCCATGGAACTCGCTCAATGGGGCACGAATGATGAAGCCTTGAGAAAAGACTTCGAACCTTTGAAAGCTCTAGATAAGCCAATTATTAAAGTTTTAGGCCTTGTTTGGGATATGGTAAAGGACATTGTGTATATACCCCCAGTAACCACTCAAACAACAATTTGGTCTAAACGTTCATTTTTACAAACAATGTCTTCTTTTTATGACCCCATGGGTTGGTTCGCACCAGCCTTTATACCATCTAGGATGTTTATCAAACAGCTATGGTTAGAAAATTATAAATGGGACGAACCTATTTCACCGCAGCTTCAAAAGTTGGCTATGGTACTTATCGAAGACCTTCACCAAACTACAAATTATTGTTTTCCGAGGCAAATCTACCGTGGAACTTATAATCCAAATGATTGTGAGCTCCATGTCTTTGTAGACACTTCACAAACTGCCTATGCGATGGCTGCTTATCTACGTTTTAAGAACGCGGAGTCTGGTACAGCATCACTACGTTACCTCATAGGCAAGACGAGAGTCGTGCCTATGAAATCAATTACTATTCCGAAATTGGAGTTGATCGCAGCACTCATTGGTGCACGTGCTATACAAACTGCTTGTAAACCCATGGATTTGAACAACTGCCCAACTTTTTTATGGTCGGACAGTAAGTGTGTTCTAACCTGGTTGACAGAACGTAAAATACCACCCCAGTTTGTTTCTAATAGGGTTAATGAAATAAAAAACATCCCTAATGTTCAATATTGTTATGTGCCATCAGAAGATAATCCTGCTGATGTAGGATCTAGAGGAGCCACTGTCAAAGACATGCTTCAATCTCTTTGGTGGACAGGTCCAGCCTGGTTATATTCAGACTACCAATCCTGGCCACCGACTGATCTCCATATCATAGAATCGTTACCAGATCTGACGCAGGAAGAAACTTCTACGCCAGTTTTCTGTACTTTACGACAATCTTTAGGAAATTTGAAAAAATTTTCTGAAACTTTTCGTGAGAGCTCAGATTTGATTTTTGATAATCATCCACTGTGAAGATGAGAAGAATCGAGAACTCTCGCAAAAAACGATGTCCTACATTCCTTTTAGAACCTAAATCGAATGCTTGTAAACTACAAGTGCCAGTTTGTCCAGCTGACACAGATCGTAGTCAGGACCCATTTCGTTGTAACAAAACTGACTTTGAAGGTTTACCTCCAGCAGGCCCTCCAAAGGATGATCCTTATTATAAAACTCCGTGGTTGAGCTTTATACATCCACCTTTAAATTCTCCTTTCAATATTCAAATTGAAAAATTTAATTCACTTAATAAACTTATAAAGACATTCTATATGTGCCTTTTTGCTATACGATGTTTTTGTGTGAAAAGACTATGTAGAACAAGGTCTGTAGCACCTTACGCCGTGTAACCCAAAATCTTTCAATTCGGATTGATGGCTTTCATCTATTCCGATCAAAAGAAACATTTCAAAGAACTCTTTGATGTGTTGGAAAAATTAGGGCCACAGAGTTTTGTGACCTATCAAAAATTTCATATTGAACTTGATGAATCGGGTTTGCTCCAGTTATGGAACTATATTGCAAAATGGCCTCATTCGGATGATATTCTATCACCTACCCTTTTGCATCCTGATTCCCACATGACTAAGTTAATTCTGCTTGAAACGCATTTGAATAATAGCCATGCTGGACCTAAGTTTACAATAGCTTCGTTTCGACGAAACTATTTTGTACCTCGTGCATCTAAATTACTTCCAAAAGTATTGAAAAATTCTTGCATGGAATGTAAAAGGTCTAACAACAAGCCTTACCATCAACCAACCCATTTGGCGATGCCAGACTTTCGTTTAGTACCATTTACACACCCGTTTACCTACATGGGTATGGATATTTTTGGTCCTTTTCAAGTTTTTGATCAGTTCCTACCTAAAAAGAAAAGACAGATGAAAGCTCTGACTTCACCTGTTAAAAAGAAATGGATACTTATATTTACTTGCCTTTCAACTAGGGCAGTATATTTTATTTTGGTTTCGTCTCTAACTACAGGCAAAATATGGACAGCGTTTATCACCTTCTTCGCTGATTGTGGGACACCTAAGGGTCCGATAACGAAGCCCAGTTCCATCTCATCTCTACGTATTTGCCGAAATTTTGGTCTACCTTCAATTCGGAATATACCGCAGCAGATAAGTTAAATGAAAAAGCCATTGAGTGGCATTTTACTCCACCCAAAGCATCTTGGTATGGTGCCCCGTATGAACGTTTAATTGGAGTTTTCAAACAATCCTTTTACCCCGTTGTTGGACATCACCCTGTGCATCAGCACAATTTCCACGCAGCCTTGAAAAATATTCAGGTAATGATCAATGAACAACCATTATGCCCTCCTGCAGATGAAGCTGAACAGTTAACCATAACTCCAGCCCATTTCCTGCATGCGAATTTTAGAACTTTTACACTTGATCTCGATTCGGAGCTGGCTGAAATTACGCCAACTTCGAAACAACTCCAAACCTTATGGAGAATAGACCAAGAGTATATTCACAAGCTTTGGGTAGCTTGGAAAAGATATTACCTAATACACTTGAGAGATACTCCTCCCAAGGGTGTACCTAACGCCTATCGTACTTCTCCCTTTAAGCCAGAAGTAGGTGACTTGGTCCACGTATTAGATTTTATTAAAAAACCAGGTGTCTACAAAATTGCTAAAATTGTAGAACTTGAGAAATCCAGCGACGGAAAAATCCGTCACGCTAGAATTGAACTCCCGAGCAAGATACTGACCTCACAGCCACTAAAGTACCTTGCACCTTTGGAGCTCAATTGCTCAAAACCAGTGGTTACCAATTATATTCCACCTAAATAGAGCCTTATTCTGAAAGACTTCACAACCTATGCTAAAGTGGATTATGTTAAACTTGACTGTTCTACATATTTCCGACCCTAACTGTCTTCAGGGGGCAGTCAAAACGATAGTCTGAGGCCCAGGTGACCTCTAACCGAGCTTTTTTTGACACCCACTGCTGTTGTCGAGCACTTTTCACGAAAGAACGTGGACAGTAGGTGACAGTGCATGCACGCAACTTACCTTAGA
The DNA here is from genome assembly GCA_011428145.1 of Ericerus pela. NCBI lineage: Eukaryota > Metazoa > Arthropoda > Insecta > Hemiptera > Coccidae > Ericerus > Ericerus pela. The sequence continues at coordinate 3,296,136 of WOFM01000549.1, read as the reverse complement.
TTTAATTATCTAAGTGACTGAGATTTAATTACCTCAGTTAATTAGAATTTGCTAATTTCCTTTCTTATCCTTTCAGAAAATGAATTTTATGGCCATTAGATTCATATGTCTCTCCTCCGTCGCATTAGCAGTTTGCCATCCTGAAGCCAAAGTATTTTTGACTCAGTAGTTATATTTTATTATTTTCTTTACTTTAGCATATATAAGTTTGTTTTGTTCTGTTTTGTAATTTTTTATTATACATTTCATATAAACTTGTTGTGTCGACCAATTTTTTTTTTCAGATCAATTTTTTTGAAGAGACCTCCGAAGGCCCCTTCTTGGTACACCGCCCCTAGTGTCGTGGGCTCCGCCACGACCCTCCTGCGCACAACGCAATGTGCAGGAGTGGTTAGTAGGCACTGACGCTGAGGTAGTTGCGGCAGTATGAGCTCTGACTTGCGTGAGAGATCATCGTATATTTTGTTGTCCCTTGGATGTTAAACCAATTTATAATGTTAAGGAACTATTAGCCCACTATAGCATTGTTCGGGTAGCAGTGTATAAATTTTCAGAATTCCTAATCCCAAAAGGTTATGCAACTATTTTGATATACATTTTGCTTCATTTTCAAGATCCTTAATACCTGAAGGTTATGCAACTGCTTTGACATAATTTTTATTTTTTCCCTGCAGCTCCTCCCCCCATGAAACTCTTATTTTCAATGAGAGACCAAGAGCTATATATCACCATAATCCTGAGTGCTGGAGAATGGGAGATTTTGGAGAAAAGTGGGCACCCACAGACACTTTACTTTTTATATATATGATTGATTTCTTATATATTCATAAATTTTGAGATTAAAAAAATTTATTTCATGTTATTCAGTTTTAAATTTAAGAAAATATTTAGACCAAAAGCCTACACCCAGCTTAAGTTTTATTTATTCAGCTTCACAACCCTGCTTAGAACTGATTTTCATTAATTTTTTAAAAAATGATACCTAGATGGTGATTTCATGGTGATCCTGCGATAGATTTTTCTTATGTTAGTGCAGGTCTGATAAGAGTTTGATGCTTATTCATTCAGTAGTTTCTGAGAAAACTGAAAAAGAATAAATTGCTGGAGAAAATTTTTGATTCATGGTTTTGAGAAAACTACAATATGTATAAGGCTGAAATTTTCAAGACCCGCAATCTTTATATAGGACCAGGTCTGAAAGAAGTTTGATGCCTATTGGTTCAGTAGTTTCCAAAAAAACTGGTGAACAAAAAAATCCTCATAAATTGGTTTTTCCAGAATTTTGAAGAAACTACAACAGGGATAGCGCTGAAATTTTCACAATTGATTTTCCTCATGTTAGTGTAAGTCTGATAAATTTTGATGTTTATTTGTTCGGTAGTTTCCAAAATAAGTAGAAAAGAAAAAACTGCTGGAACAGTGGTTTTTCTAGAATTTTGAGGAAATTGCTGAAGGGATTGGGTTAAAATTTTCACCATAGATTTTCCTTATATACGTACAAGTCTGATAGGTAGAAGTTTGATGTCTAATCGTTTAGTAGCTTTGTAGGAAACTGGAAAAGGATTTTTTTATTCACAGTTTTGAGAAAACTACGAAAGAGATTGGGCTGAAATTTTCAAGCGATGAATTGTCATTATGTGAATGCAGGTTCGGTAAAAGTTGAAGCATCTTTTTTTTATTTACGGCACAAAAGGTTGCATAAGCATTATTTTTTCATTGCATTAATTTAGGTTCTTTTGGTTTTTCATTTTCGCTTTTAATATGTCATTTAAAATTGACAAACTAGATTTTCTAGCAAAGTATCATTGCGTTATAGTTTTAAAATAATTCCATTGGTTAAGAGGGAGGGTTATAATTACCACCCCTACCCCGGCTTATTAACTGCTATAAAGACACTTTGAATTTTTTGATTTTTTAATTATTCAACTTGTGCTCCCCCAAATGAAAAACTTTCCTACGGCCAGGGCCATCGTGTGGGGGGTGATATAGGTGCAGTTGCACCAGGCCTCGTGCCTCAGAGGACCTCGTGCAAAAGCAGGGAAAAAACTGACAAATTTTCACTACATCATACATTGTACATAAAAAAATAAATGAAAGGGAATCTATATGTATGATTGTTTGTTGCTTCGCAAATATATACAAAAAAAAAGAACAATTTCTTGGAAAAATAAATACAGCCAAAAGTAAAATTGATAAAGTACATGAAACAACGGTAGCGTTTGGTCTGTACATTTTACAGTAGGCTACTAGCTAGGAAATATTTGTAATTCACTGGAAGAAGTTGCTGAAAGAACAGAAGACCCTGTTGCCCATTCTGAGTTTTTATCATTGGTAAACCATGGAGTTACTTCCTATGAATTTGTGTTGAGTTTGGTTTTTTGGTATGACTTGTTGCATGTCATCAATGCAGTTAGTAAAGTGCTTCAATCTAGGGATATGAAATTGGGTGTTGCAATCCAAGAAATTAAGGGTATAAAAATTTTCATTCAGAGCTATCGAGAAACTGGCCTCATATCTTACATTATTGCAGCAAAAGAAATGATGATAGAATTGGGAAAGGACCCAAAATTTTCTACTCGCCGTAAAAAAAAAATGTAAAAAATTTTTTATAAAAAAAAATAACGATGATGAAAATTAGGATGAATCAGGGCTAGTTGATAGTGCAACATTAGAAAATCAAAGCCAAGTTGAAGCAGTAAAAGATTTTTGAATTAATTATTTCTTACCAATCATTGATGGAACTCTTAGTTGTATGACAACTAAATTTTGTCAGGAAATTCATAATATTTTAAAACTTTGGTGGGGGCAATTTTTTGAGGAACAACTCAGATAGAAAATCAAATGTATGTGAATGGACAAATATTTTGAGAGCGGATAACACAGGGATGGGTTTTATTAATGCTGGAAACAGAATTTGATGGAGACACGAACAAATATTTTTCAATTAGTAAAATTTGGGGAAGGTTTGATAATAGATGAAAAGAAATATCTGAAATATACAGTAGTTGTTTTATGGTGGTGATCCTCAAACAATGGAGGCTTGGGATGTATTAGCCCTCCTGCCCCTCAAATCCAGCCCTAAGAAAATATAGTAATTTTTAGTGGAAATAAGACAATGTTGCAGCATTTTATAAAAAAAGGCGTGAGTTCCACTTCGGCTATACTCATGAAGAACTGAGATTGATGTGTAAACATAATAGTGTGATTGTGGGTGCGTGTGTGTACACACTCACAATCACGATGCAACTCGGGTATATTATGATCATAATTCTCTCCTACTATGTACCAAGCGCTAAGATATTTACACATCAATAATGTATTTATAAGGTTTTTATGACAATTTGAGTAGGTATCAAGACTTTTTCATTGTAGGTGGGAATGGTAGGAATGTTTACCTAACAACTTTGAAAGATGCTTAATCTGAGTGAGAATAATATAAAAAGTCACTAATCAATCCATGCCAGGAGGGTCCAACTTTGACCATAAGTGGCGACAAGTGAGACGAATAATGGAAATTTAAAAATTACGAACAATTACTTAATTTTCTAAACCTTTTATGTTGAATTACAAAATTTTAAGAAAATTGTTAATATAAGAAGCAACAACAAAATAATAATAGACACCATTTATGACAATAATTATAAAGAATATATTCATCTTTTCAAGAAAATGACCATTCGAAAAAAAAAAGTGGTTTGGAAAATGGAGGAAATAAAAAATTTTTCTGGAAAATAACCATTTGGGAAATGGAATTAGGGAAAAAGACTGGGAATGGTGAAAAAGTAGACTCAATCACTGAAGATTGACAAATTTAATAATTATCTGCAACACTTAAAGACTTATTTCAACTCATCTAGCTCCTCTATGTTAATGATCAATCAATGGTAGTAATATGCCAATAATGCAAACATCATTTCACTATCAAGTGACGCTACTTTGACTATGTTCAAAGAACCAGCTGCGTAAAAATAAAACAACAAAAACTGCAGAATAATATTGATTTTTTTATCACATTGTTAACTTGACACTGAAGACATCTAATCATAAGGCTCAAAAACAGTGAATTCGTGAAAATAAGTAGGTAGGTAGGTATGTATAATAAGTAGGTAGACCTGTCACAGATAATTTCTTCTTTTTCGCCGCTTTCTCGGCTTCCAATGGCTAAAATTTATTATTCTTGATCCCGCTTTATACCGTGGAGTCTCTTCATTAATTTGATTGTTGAAAAAGAATCTATCTTAGGAGTGAAGAAAATTAGGACGAAAAATCTTAAGACTACCCTATGCTGGCTATACTTTTATTCTTACCGGTTAATAGGATGACGTCATGGTATGTGGGTTGCATTTTTATTTACATCACAATGAACACACCCCTAGATCTTAACATCTAGATTATGCATGAGTACTTGGGCTGTGCGATGAATAACACCTCCACCCATGTATCTCGTGAGAAAGAGGAGGAGCTACAAACCTGTGAATGTTCAAATTTGTAAAAAAAAATTATTTAATTTTCAATGAGCTTTTGTGTAAAACTGTAGGGATTGATTTGTTAGTTCCATATGGGCGAAAACGTGGAGAAAGGTTCTTTGACCCGGTTCAAACAAAAAACCATTTTATTGAACTTTCAATTAAAGATGGTGACACGTTTATCGTGATTTTCCAACGTTTTGTACCTATTGTACTCTTTTTATTTCTTTATGATTTTATGTAAATGTAAATAAGAGGTATATTCCAGGCCTGTAAACAAGAATTCTTAAGGTTCAGATACTGGTTATTCTTTCTCAGGGATGAATCCAAATATTTTTTAAAGAAACAATGTTCAAAAAAGTGATATAGGTCCTATTATCTTTAAGAACAGTTTTTCCTGAAATATATAGTAAAAAAATTATTTTGCAATAAACTATTTCAATCTTCCGGTTCAAGGAATTAGACAGTTATTTGTATGCTAAGAGCAAGTAAAAGTGAAAAGAAAGATTTGTACAAAAAAATTATTTTATTTTATCAGTTAATATAATCAGTCCATTTTTATACCGGCTAAAAAATAAATAAAATTGAAGATATTAGGCATTTTTTTCTACATGGAAAATGATAAGCGTTTATCATTAATTACTCGATCGTACTCGAAGGACTACAAGCGAATAATGACGCAAATTTGTTCAATTTTCCCAGAGAAATTTGTTCCTGAATTTCTTGGAACGACACTTCCTTTGTCTCAGGCATGATGAAATATAGCAAGACAGAGCATGCAAAAAGCAAAATACTGAATAATCCTAGCGCTGCAATTATTCCGCCAAGCGACACTACCATTGGGACCACTTCAGTGAGTAAAAATGTTAGGAAACAAAAATATCCAGTATTCAGGCAAACTCCTAGATCACGACTTTCTTCTGGAAAAACCTGCGAAAAAGAGGGAGAAATTGACATTAGAAGAAACTATACAAATACGAATTACGTCATTTAACGGTTTTTAGACAAATTCTTTTAAACAGTTTTCTTGAATTATAGTTTCGTTTTGGAATGTTTCGAAATAATTAGCAGACTAAAAGGCCTCGTATCTATGAAAAGAGCTCAAAATGAATTTCTTGTTTCGGTTCATCACGAATATGTCGAGAATGGTCAGTCTTAGGCCAAAATTTGTTATGTAGGCAGGCGCCGAAAGAAAACTGATAATAGCTTTAAGATTTTCTATTCATTTTTTCCGTATTTCACATCCTACTTGTGTTTTCAAAAAAATGACAGAAAACAGAAATATAAATAAGTACGTACAAACCGTAAATTGAACTTGAAAACAAGGGAAAGAATAACACTTTGACAGTCCGATTTCTCGAAAACTATGAAAGATAGGTAAAAAAAAACAAAAAAAAAGCCACATTTTTATTAAAATTTTATCAGATTTATTTTTGTACATGACTATTTTTGACTTGCGATTAGCTGCTTAAGAGATTTGTGAAAAATTGACACAAGGAACACATTTTACGAGGCCTTGGCCCTTGGAGTTCGTATACTAAACTCCAAACACCTCCAAACAAATCCTCTAAGTGAAAAAAACTAATACAAAGATTGTCCTAGAATCTACTGAACTACTATTGAATAAAAGTTTGGTACTTAATGAAGATTATTATTGTATAATATTGACGAAAGTCAGGTTCAATTTTAGGATTTATTGTTGATGGGTGGTGGATTGAATCACATTTTATAATTCCTATGAATTTTTCTGAAAGGAGTTAACACGTTTTTACATAATTCACAGACGTAAAATTTGAGAAAGCGAATAATTGCGTTTTAAATTGACTTTTTTTTTTTGATGCCAGGAAGACTGTAATCCAAATCTTCCCTTTAGAAACGGCCTTGATGAAAATCAAATCTCCTTTTCATCTGTTGATTATTTGACGAATACATATTAAAAATACCATGGAATTTTCAGGGGAGGTAGTCATTGAAATAATGCTTCCTATTTTGTATTTTCTATAAGTTTTAGCTCCCTTAGCAACCCCTCGGATATCCTAAGAAGTAAATTACAGTAAAAACGTCTTCAAAAGTTCCATTCATACACGAATCATGATTAGTTTGACTAAACGTGTTAATAAGTACTTAGCATATTACTGAAATTATTATAATTAAAATTTAAACTTTTTAATCCAATGTAAATCTTCATAGTCAAAACTCCATTACGTAGTTGTTAATCTTTGGATTGGATGAGCTCTATTAAGTAAAACTCGCGCAGTTCTCTTAATTGTTACCTGTCTAATACTATCGTTGAAATGTTGAATGAAAACTGACGTTAATTGAATCATTTTCCCCAAATACAAAATCTATACATTTTGGATATGCTTTTAAAAATTTTCAATAAATTTTGTTATTTTTCAGATCTAGCCTATCCAAACAATTCAATTGGATGAACGAAAATCTTTTAAACAAAATTTGGAAAAATAGGTGTGGGTATATCATCTTGAGTGAGGATTAAAGGGCTCGGACCTCCGAGGACAGTTGCCACCAAAAGGTTGGCCAATATTGTAAACTGTATGTTAAAACATACGTACATTCATTTGTAATTACTTGTAAATTCTTGCAAGTATGTAACAAATACCAGACTGTGATTAATCAAGAGACTTCTCTCAGGGTGACGTCACAAACCAGTTATCAGTGCATATGCCCTGTTTTATCAGTTGTCATAGCAACTGTAAAGTACGACACATTTAATTAGCACGCAGACATAATATGTATTTTCTACATATATATGCTCGTGTGCGTGTCCAGAGCCAGTGTAAAAGGCGCTAGCAAACAACACGCAGTAGCCAGTGTCCACTGAGGTTGGCTCTCTCCTACTCTTGTACGAAGCTGGTAGACATGCTAATAACTGGAGACTACCTTCTGTAATGGAATCTCTTCCACTATGTAACATATTCCACAGTAGGTAACTATACATTTTTCAAACTTCGATGCAGACAATTTTTATTTTCAGTAGATTCCTGACTTTCTGAAAGAATTTGGTTTCATTATAATACTATGTTCCTCCTCAAGCACCCCGAGGATACTGAAAAACTATTATTCAAATTAATAATATTGTGTTCTGTACTCACTTCAGCCATAACCAGCCACGATACTGGACCAACTGCCACATTAACAAAAGCTGTGTATGTGCACAGACACACCACGAACAAGGTAGCTGGCATTTGGTAATGATTAATAATCATCAGCAGTATTAACGTCATTATGGTTCCAATGGCGCTGATGAAAAACAATTGTCTTCGAGCCACTCTCTTCACCGCGTAGCAAGAGAATATGCTTGAAATCCAGCTGACTGAGTCAAACGCGATGGTCATACCCGCAGGATTCACATTCGACGCCATTTTTGACAAAAGATCGACAGTGTAAATTACAACCAAATCGTATCCCGAGCCACTTTGTGCAGTCAGCAAAGTTGAACCAATCAAAAACGGTACGAAAAATTTTCTGGAAAAAACATTTTTAAGACCACCAAACCGTTTCCCTGGCCCATACGTAAACTGTTTCTCCATCATGACCCTAAATTCGTGTTGGCTATCTTCGTTCGTACCATGTAGCCATAAAAACGTTTTTTCAGCTTCATCGGTTCTGCCTCTGTAAAGAAGCCACGATGGAGTTTCTACGAAGAAGCCAATGGTCACCAGAAGCGATAGAAGAGGAACAAGTGCGGAACATCTCATGGCCATTCTCCATGGAAGTATAATGGCTGAAAGATGGCCCACAAATATACCGAACGTGTAACAGGAGCTGATTAAATTTGAAATCGGGCCTCTGAGTTTTGGGCTTAAAATTTCGACACGACACGTGAGAGAAATTTGGTAAGCAAAACCGCTGGAAAATCCGATTAGAATGCAGGCAATATCGAATACAATAAATTGCTGAGCAAACGATAATAACAGCCAGCCAGCTAACGCAATTATTTGTGTTAACGCCAGAGAGATTTTGTTACCCAGCCATTGTACCAGAAAAATACTGCTGCACGCTCCAACAACCATGAAAAATGTATTTGTTGCAGCTGAAACAAATTATATTCACAACGTATACCAATTCAACACATTGGGTACCTATAAGGATGGTGCCTACGGATGGAGAGAGGTAGGGCATATTAATGCTTGTGAAATAACTGATGCCTTTCCATGGAGATCAGTGTATGTTACAAATTTTTCAAAATAATTTTTTTGGCCATAATGATCGTAATTGATGTTGCCCACACATGGTATCGCCCACACACTGATATTATTAAAAATAAATCTGGATTATTCCAAGCAGCTCCAAAATCAACCGCAAGATAACATTTCTCTATGTGACATGTTTTAGTTTCGTTGAGATCAGTCTATATGTTCCAAATTTCTCTTATGCAGATCCCGCTGATTTTGACCATTTTTGTTTGAAAGCAATATTTTTGCTCAACAACGATAATGATTTGATTGAGTATCCATCATTTCGAGTAGAAGTAGATAAAAAATGTGGTAGAATGCAAGCCCCAATCGATTTCCAGTCAACACACGGTATAATCCCTATGATTACACTGCATTAATATAAAAATGTAAACTTCTACTTTTTTTATTAACCCTATTTTTTTTTCTGTTGGATTCTCAAAAATATCAATAATTTGTGTTCAAACAATACCTCAGTTTTGTTTGGAAATTAAATTTTGCAATTTTGACATTTTGAAACATGTTACCTACACTAACTTTGAGTAAAGTTTTGCTATGGAACAGGCTATTTCTCCTTTATACAAATGATTTTTTTACAGTGTTATACATACCTGTGTATACGAATATTTCAAACCATCAAACATGCTTGTGCACCTAATTCTTCAAAATTTATCAAGTTTTTCACTTTCCTGAAAAATTTGAATTTCGTAATTTACACCATTTTCCATAAAAGGGCCTCGATTATATTTATTTCAGTTGAGTTGTTCAAACCATCCATTGGCTACCTCACAAATAATATCGAGAGGATCTTTAAAGTGGATAATTAGAAAATTAAACCTGTAAATTTGGAGAAAATTTTCACCCGACTCTTAATATTTTGTTCTGCTATTTTATCAACTACATTTTGGTGTATTGGATTGGAATTTCTCTTATTTTATTAACCTCTCGCATTTTGTGTTTATATTGGCTTTTAAAACCTCCGTTATGGGTGCTAACATCTGCTGATGACGACGTAATTATGGGGAATATTATCAGCAACTTAGCCTACATTACAACTTACTATTACAAATTTACAACATTCTTTATTAGTGTGGTAAATGCGTAATATTTTCTGTGAATTTGTTCATTTGAAGAAAAAAAAAAATTTCAGGAAGTCTCAGTATACATCCTTACACTCCTTCTTCATCTCCATTTTTAATCTAACTGTTATAATATCATATGCATTACAATTTACATAGTATGTTTTCTATGATAATCTACAAATTAATTCGAATTTCATGAAATGACTTAAGGAGGGGGTGGGTACCTTTCTAGTTTCATGACTGAGAAAAATTTTTGGCATCAAAAGCTAAAATTCATAAGTACATACAGGCCTATTTTATTAAGAACCTTCCTACAATTATCAATATATTACTAGTTGTCACCTGTGGGCTCTGCCCCCACATAGCAGTTTGATCTGAAACTTATAATCTTCCTATGGAAGATCCCAGTGAGAAAGAGGCAGAGATGGAGCTGTTTTTTTCTTAGAGACGAATAATAATGTGTTTGTATGAGTAGGTGTGTGATTGTGTGCATGTGCACTATGCCTGCATACAACCACATAACTTGTCTTACACCATTTTGTTGTTGCATGTTGTTTTGTGTTCTACCTTATCTTTCAATCCATTATCTTTAAAATAATATTGTGCTTTTGTAAAATCTGTGCCTTATTCAAAGTCATCAAATAAATTTCACTTGTAATATATTCATTTCATTATCTAATTAGTTTTCCTTTTGTTGGGATTAACAACTCAAATGAGGTATTGGGACTAGTACCCCTTGACAACAGTTACCGTCAAAAACCTAGCTTATTATTCATCTACTGGGATTGTTAAACAAAATAATACACACTTGTACGTTTGTATGTTCTTACATGTACATAATCACTGGTAAGATATGATGTTTGTACTGTGACTGATTGATAGATAAAGATCTTGGCGATGTCACAGAAGGGTAGTAAATGTCTTATGTAATTTCTTATCAGTTACAATAAGAAACAAGTAATTAGATGATTCAATAATATACATATATGAATGTATGTGCATCTGTGTGTGTGTGTGCCAAATTCCCTATATAAAACTGGCTACAAAATCACTAGTGTTCACCAAGGTTTGGTTTCCTTGTATGTAATTACAAAGTGGCAGAACATGCAAATAGCTGTTGGCTACCTTCTTGTTCAGAATCCTCTTCAGAACAAGGTATTGCACACCTTTATTTTGAATTTTATTTATAATATATGTTTCCATGCCCACAGTTATCTTGTGTTGAAAATAGTGAATTTATGTCAAATGTTTTCACAAGTTTAGTACTTGTTCATAAATCATAATTACCTGCGAGCTGCATATAATTTTAACTCAACATTGATAGGTGTATCATCTTGAGTTTCAAAGATATAAAGTATACCTTCTGTAAGTCCATTTACATAAATAATTCAAGTAACTTGGGATCTTATGTCATATTTGAAAAGAGTAATTTTTAATGAAAGTTATTTTAAAGATTTGTCTTTGTAGCTTGTCCTTGTATACCTATCATTATTTTTAAAGACCTCAGTTGTTGTGTCTATGTACAAGATCAGTGGAGGAAAATTTTATTATCCAATATATTGTTACCATTACCACAAGTTGCAATGAAATTTGCACCACATTAAATGTTTCAATCCAAGCTGGTCAGCACACTTTGTTTTTGCATATTCTTACAGCACTAGAATCTTTCAGTTTTTCTTTTTTGCATTTTCTTAAGTATGTAGTAGAAGAGATGCAAGAATATTAATTTTATTTTATTTCCCAAATAATTTTTCTAGTGTTATTATATCGTGCATGCAGGTGTAGATTTACATACAGGTCCATAAGCTGGGGTTGTAGGTGTCATATTGTTAGGGCAGCCAAGGATGCAATTTTAGTTTCAGAGGGAAAAATTTGCTTTGTTCTATTTGTCTATTTTCTGTGAAAAGTTGTAATGAAGATGGAAAACAGTTGTACTAAGGTTAATAATCAGTGGCTAGGAAAATATTTTTTTGGAGTGATGTATCAGGTGAAAAAATCAACTATTGCCAATATAACGCACAAGTTTTACAGCCAAATGCAAAATAATAATGACTAACAAATTTGCTGACTAATTAGCCAATTTTGCAAAAATTTGGGGGTGTCATATCACCCATAACCTTCCTTTGATACGTCTCTGTTTATAATGCTGCATTGTTGTAAAAAATAAACAAACACAGTAACTCTCATAACTTTTCATACCAACTATCAAGTTGGTAGATGTAGAAAACTGTGACAACAATCCACAACTTTCTCCCAGCAAGTGCAAAAAGAATAGCTTTTCTACTACCATCGAATTTTGATTCCAGAGGTACACGAGTGAAAAAAGGATGCTATAATTTTATTTTTATCAGTTATCTCACTGTGTGGTTATAACTCATGAAAAGTATGCCATAATAAAACAGACTTTGAATTTTTGGTCCTAATTGTCCTAAAACAAGAAAGAGCTATTTGTTCTACATGAATGAAATTATAAAGGGAGCCTTAAGAAATAAAATAAGCCAAAGAATAAGAAATTGGAGTCCTTAGAAGCTGAGAAAATGGTTTACTTTAATGTTATCTATAATAAGATTCAAAAACACCAATTTGATGCACGAATTAATTTTCTTCTTTGATTTTCTCAGTTTCTAAAGGCTTAAATTTTTTGATTTTTGGCTCATTTTATTCTCTAAAGCCTCCTCTAAAATATAATTTATTTCAAATAAGTAGCTGTCACTTGTTTTAAGATGATTACACCAAAAAATTTAAATACTCATAATACTTTTCAAGTGTATCGGCCACCTAGTGAAATATTGCATTTGGTTTTGACATCATACACCATTGCCTAATTATCACAATAGCTGTGAAGTTGTTGGAACTTTCCTCAGTAATGGTGAAAAAGAGGGTACCTAGATGTTGTAAAATGTATGAAGATTTTTTTTTTTTATCATCAAAATTCAAAATCCTCCCATAAAAAAAGGGTCTAACTACGTCACTAGAGGAGGCCTTATGTTTTGGGGTCTATAGTCCCGAACATTGCGTGTTCTTATACTGCATAAAAAAACGTGAATGAGTAAATTATGTAGTCTCAACAAATTCGGTTATTACACAAAACATTGAGCTCACTTGGAGTGGTCAGTTTTACCAGTTGCAAATTTTTTGGTGTGGATTTCATTTGTCATTTTTATTTAGTTTTCTACCTATAGATGACAAATATCAAAAAATTTTGATATTAATATTCAAAAACTAATGATATTATCAATAGTTTCGATAAGGTTCTTTATGAGCAAGTATACGCATGAGGGTGATAAGTGTTGATCCGCCATCTTGTGTTATTTCTTTTTTCGGGAATTTTACATTGTTTATTATCATTACAAAATGGTGGTTCATTTTTTATCATCCTCATGAGCATACCTGCTAGTAAGGAGCCTTAGTTTCGATAGTGTCCCATCTTCATTAATTTTGCTTACACACATAAAAAATAATTAAAAACAAATAAAAAAAGATAAAAATAAGTTATTTTGTATGATATATAGAAAACAAAATTAACAACTAAGGACAACTTTGATTAAATTATAGTTTAAACTATTGAAAGAAAAAACTATTGAAAAAAAAAATCAATGTCGAAAGTAAACCAAACAAAATTTAATAAAAATTTGAACATTAAAATATTTTGGAGAATTTTTCAAGATGATAAAAAATAATCTGATTTTAGGAAAATTGATGATAAATTTTGGTGTTTTTAGATTTTCGGTTGGTTGTTATCAATGTGCAGAACTTATATCCAAAGATTTGACGTCTCTCGGAAAAATCAGTGATACATCTGAGTGATAAAATATTTTAGTTAATATAAAGTTAATATAATTTCCATTACGATATATAAAACTGAGAATTTGTGTGGGTTAATTAAAATTATTCGAAATCGATGTTGATGAAAGTAAGAATTGAAATTGTACTTTCCAATTTTGAATTTTGTTAAATAGGTACCTACTAGTTTTAGTGATTGTAGAATACCTTTGGTTGTGGTTACAAAATGTATTCACATGTTGAAAGGTAGTCAACAGACAATTTGCATGTTCACAAATATGTACATATAAGTACGGATGACCAACCTCAGTAAACACTGTCTAATAGCTACTGCGCACTGAGGTTCTTTAAACCTGGCTCTCCACACGTGTACAAATACACATATGTGAATAAATACTTATGTATTTATTAGCTATTAATTAGTCGTACCTTATTTGTAACCATGGTAACCGATAAGATAGTGTGTGTTTACTACCAACATAACATAATTGGTGATAAGCTAATTACTCGTGGTCCAGTAATTAAAAATTATGTGCCAAGTGCAATAAGCGATAAATTTGTTATTTTATGATTTCACGTGCAAGGCATAAATATTTGTCAGCCTTTCAATTATGCGGCTGTCGTTTAGGGGACCAAACCCCTAATCCTCGTTCATGATGATATCCCCACACTAATTATACCATATGATTTTGTAAAAATTTGCTAGTTGTTTATAAATATGGGTTGAAGTGAGGAATTTTAACAAGTTGGTGTTAATGGGAGATGAAGGGGAGTTTGAAAATGAGTTGTACTTAAAAATAAAATAGTTTGGACAGCAGTCACGTTGAGTACTGGACACTTTGCTTATCTGGACACGCCAGATTTATGTTCAATTTTTTACTTTTGTACGAACTTCTTTAGTCTTTTTACGAGAGTGAGCATAAAATTGGTTCCAAGCGATAATGAACTTATTTTTTCTAGTTTTCCACCTCAACTCAGGTGTCGATCGATAAAAAAATATGAATTTTAGATTCCTTTTTTCACAATGAATGAGTGTGTGTTTTTCTTGTATTGTAGAAACAAAAACTGTTCTTGTAAAATGTCAATAGGCGACTCTACAGTTTTTCACTTGAACTGGGAGACTTATAAATTTACTTCTGATTTGTTGGGTATTAAGTTAACGCTTACCTAACCGAGTTCCATTTTCTTCGTCGACATAATCGTGAATTAAGGGTAACAGTGTGCCTGTAAATGCAAGAACCATTCCATAAGATATGCTCACTAATCCTAAACTCATTGAAGCAAGAAACTGAAATACAAAATAATTTTGATTAATACTTGAAGTCTTTAAAGACGAAGAACGCATATTTTTGTAAGGGATCTCGTCTAATAACTTACTAGTAGTCAATGACTGAAACAACTCTTACTGAATAGGCACGTTGATGTCTAGACCCCCCTCTTGGGTCAGAAAACAAAATTTTACATAAAAAAATAGAGTTTGTTTTTTCATGTTGGTGGTATTTTGACAGTGGACAGTTGAGAAGAAGTAAATACAATTGAGCTATATACGTAACTGCAGCAGGCAGCTTGCCCACTAAAATCTATATTTATACTTTCATGATATTTAATGTAAATATTCCTGTTTAGTTTATTACAATCGCTTCTCATCTCCGTTTAAACTTTGGTTCAACCACTTGTCCAATCTTAACTTTAGCCTTTCAGATACAAGAGAATAGGTAACTCAACAATAACCTTTTCACTAAAGTAGTTCAAATCATAAATCCGATTTTCCGCTTCTGCACCTATTTCATCTTTATTCAACCCTTATTATAATCAAAAGAAATAGAATTTTTTGGTTTGTCATAAAACCTGTTTTCTCGACGCAGGCTATCCGATGAATTTTTTCAGAGAAAGATTTTAGGCAAAATCCGCCGATCCGTAAAACTGCAATTCCCTCTTTAAAATGTTCCGAATTCATCCTCATTCATCAATGATTCCACAAAACTCATTTTAAAAGGTTTGTAGGCGGAAGTAATTCTCACTATACAGGGTGTCACGGGAGAAATCCGCCATACTTTGGAAACTATTGGTACACATTAAAATAGGAAAAAAAATTCCTTATGAACACACTATACATGTTTCCAAGTTACAGACACTCAAATATTCAATTCATTATATTTCCACAACAAAATCTAATGAAGAAATTCAAAAAATTGTTTGAGTTTTATTTTTTATGGAGGAATCTTGTCGTACTCATCGAGTATATTCAAATAGGTTTTCTTAACCGACTGACTATATTCAGTATTCACGGAGTTGAAAGCATTCTGAAAAAATCGCCTTACTGGAGTTGTAGTTGTCAACTCATCATGCAGTTATTTATCATTGACATGCTGTTATCTATCATTGACATGCAGTTAATGTTAGCATACATTATTGTCGCGACTGTCGAAAGTCAACTCATTATTTAGTCCCTAATTTAAACAGGATTCAAGAAAACCCTGCCGTTTAAAATTGTTCTGTAGGCCACAGTGTAATCCAAGGCCAGTTTTACGGCGGAAATTTGTGGTATAATCCCCGTCCAGCATCACGAAAAAAGATCAATATTTAAAACAGAATTATTAAATTTTTAAAATTTCACGTTTATGAAATATGTAAAAAATTATTAGCCCCTCCCAGAAAAATTCATGAATATTTTAAAATGTGATCCTATCTCTCCCACGAAGAAATCCTGAAACCGGGCCCGGTATATAATCCATAAATAAATATTAAATTGATAAATTTACCTGCCGCCAAACTGCAGCATTGTTTTTCGACCGTGCTTCCAGCCTTTTAATTGTTCTTTCTAGGATTCCGTTCACTGTCATTTTGTTCTTTCGAGCCTGCTGACTAAGCCGAAAACTTCTTCAGCTTTTGACACTACCCGACATAATATTTATGAACTTAACTGCATTACCTCGCTAAATACGTTCGCATTCTGTGGATAGAAAAACGTTAAATTCTTATCATGATTTATCGTCGCCAAGCGATTACCTAAAATTGGCCAGTACTTGGAAAATACTTAAATTGTAGCGTAGTCGATATTCAAGGATGAAATGTTTTTGAAATTTTAATGGGTAATAAAAGAAACATTTTTCATCACTGGTGATAATGATTGCTCAGCTCGAGTTCGTAAAACTCTTCTTTTTACAGCCTCTGACAAGAACAAAACTCGTCCTCTGTCAAGGGAAAGAATAAAAAACTCTAGCGCAGCAAGCCTCGTGAGAAAAAGTAGGTTTTTGAGAAACAAAATAATGAATTTTGACCGTCACATTAATTGTTTGTAAGTTTTGAAATTTGATAGCCGCTGACAAAATATTAGACTATGTGAAATTTAAAAACATTATTTCTTGAAATGAAAAATTAATTATAATGATAAAGTATGGTAAATAAGGTAAGCCTGCCTATAAGTATGCACGTCCTATAAGTAGGCACTTACAATTTCTCATATCTGGCAACACTGATTTGTAAAATTGATGATACCACCATCTACTGTACCAAAATACTTGGTTGTGTACAAAAAATTGCGTTTCATGATAAGAAAATCTGCATTCTACAGATTGACAAATTTTTTTTGTTCTCATTTAAAAAAAAATGATACATTTAAAAAATTTCAAATTCTATGTTAATGGCAAATGTGAATAGTTAAATGTAAGTATGTATATAGCATTAGATTCGTTATTCCCTCTAGTTTATAAACCCCTTAACAAATTTTGAAATTTTATATTCTTTAATAAGTAATAAATAAATATTTTATAATTGTGAAAAGTGCCTATAAGTTAAACTTCCTATAAGTACGCACTTATTTTTTATCAAAAAATGTATTTTGTTTCATTTACTTTTCTGGAAACAGCATGGATGTTAAGCGAAAATTGGTGTTTGATCCTGATAAATTTGCTAGAATGAAAAAAAAAATTTGATGAGGGTGGCAGCATTCGTTGTACTGCTAAGAAATTTGGAATGAATGAATGTACATTTTGTAAACATTTAAAACTTGCGCCAGTAAATGAGTTAAATTTACTAAATTTTCTACATATTGTACCTTTATTAATTGAGAAATGTGACTTCATTCTAAATGTTTTTAGAAATGCACGTACTTTTAGGAAGGGTTCTGCTTACTTATAGGAAGGAGGTGTCCTAAAAGTACGCATTTCATAACTTGTGTTTGTGTGCGCATTCTAGACTAGTGGTGGGGGTAAATTCAAAAATAAGTATGTTGTGTTATACATGAAGGTACTAAGTATATGCACTATAAATTTAATGTGATTTGGTGTTTTTCTCTAGGAGCTACAGCCTCAAAACCATTAAGTGTGTACTTATAGGCAGGTTTACCTTAATCATATTATAATTTCAAATAAAACCAAAGAAATGAAATAAAGTTATGAAATAAAAATAATATGAACATGTGGTTAATTTTTGTAAAACAAAAAGTTCATGTATATTAGAAAAAAACAGAAGAAAAAAAGCTTTATCGGAAGTACCGTCCTGTCAATCCACACCAAAACTAATAGCATGCTACATGTCACGATATATTCGTATCATGACATACTTATATTTAATCAACATATTTCATAAAATTAGAAGTACAACCAAATATCTGCCTATTCCTAAAAAATACATTCTCAAACACTCATAATTTATTTCAACACTTTCAAACAATGTTCGCACCATTCCTAAATTCCTAGAATACATATTTCTGTCTATAAAATAGTTCTACATATACTTATTTATCCTATATCAGTAATTCCTTCAATACACGTTTTTTGACAATAGGTCTCTCCAAACTATTCTCACAAATTATGTATAATTGCAAATTCATCACATCCTTATTCCTTAAATATGATTTCCTTCCTTTCTCTTCAACACAAATCACCTATAACTCTGGCCTAATAAAAGACAATGTTTTGGTGGTTGTACTTCAGTCTTATTTTACACATTTATAATTTGTATATTTTAATGTGCTATATTTTTATAATACACAATCTTATATTTTGTGTTTAATATTTTATTTGAACGATATATCCACCATAAAGGTACAATAAATTATAACGAATATTTATTTTAAATTTCGTGCAAATGGTTCCAAAATTCCGCATTTTATGACTAATATAAAAACAAATATAGCTGTACCGGTGCCATCCGGCTGATCCGCGTCGAAATTAGTAGCGTACCACAATGAATTAAAAAAAATATTCATTCCAAATTTCATGGCTGTTGGTGCAAAATTGAGCATTTTATAACCAGAATAAAAACAAAAATTGTGATATTGAAATCACCATCCAGCCGATCCGCATCAAAATCAATAAGTCAGGTCCTTGGCTTAGTACAAATATTCGTACCAAATTTTTTGATAGGACAAAATGAACAAGAAATTGACTCATATACGTATATCTATGTACCTTCGTGTAGGTATATATATTTATACATATGAATTTGAGTTATTGGTGCAAAAGTTTTTCTGTGGTCATGAAACAAAACCCGTACCCGCCCCCAAACCTGAGGACTAATACCGAACCAAGCGTGATAAGTAGATTTTCTAAAGAAACTTACTTAAAAATTTACGTTTGTGACACTATCTACAGCTGCCTACCCAACGTGAATCATTACCTTAAATTTTTAGTTTAACTTTCTTCTCCCTACCATTTCGCGTAAAACATACATATCTTTAGTAGCTACAGATAGCTACGTAGTTAGGTACCATATTTGATGACGATTCTACGTAGTACCGAGGTACCATCACTATAAATATTATGCTTTCAAAACCAAGAATGTGCAGTATTAAAATTATGAGATAATTCAATTTGAAAGTCCAATTAAAAAGCCCTAGTGCAGCTACACTTCGCGAGAAAAAGAAGGTATTGAAAGATATACCTATACGTTGAAATAATCACTATAATGGCTGATTATTTGAAATTATTTAAAACTTAGCTTCTATATCCCAACATTAATGATAAGTTTCTGCCCCAACATTAAAAATTAGCTCCTGCCCCAACCTTAAACGAAAATTAACATGAACTTTTTCCGCAAAACTCGAAGGACAATCAGAAAAACAGCCAGAACCTAAAAGACTTGAAAATAAAATCTGTTTGGAGCAGAAGAAAGGGTATGAGTAACAAAAAATATCAGAAAATTTCAAAAGAAACTGCGGCGAAATGTTCATTTTTGGCATCTTTTCAAGACCGGTTTTTGAATTATTTGAATTTGCATGAATTTTAGTGTCTATTTAATGCACATTCGCTGCTTCGCCATGTTACCGGCACGTTACTTCTCCAACTTCGCTGTGAAATTCAACGTAAACAAAAACTCTAGCGCAGCAATACTTCGGTACAAAACAAAGTTTTCCAATTTTAATTAATAATTCAAAAAACAAACCTTAGTTACCTATTTCTAAATATCCAAATACTCAAAAGAATTTCAAAGAGCTATCCATGATTATCGATTAATCGAGATTAATCGATATTTCATTGCTAGTTTCAAATAAAAAAAAAAAAAAAAAAAAAAAAAACTAAGTTAAAAATGCTTTTCTAAAGATAAACTTTTATTTTGTTTTGGCTTTAGCTTCATGCGAAATAAATATTATTTCGTTGCGGAAGGTTGGCTGCAGTATTGGTATATTTTGAAATCGCAGTAGTGAGTAGAATGAAAGCTTATAATAACGAAAAATTATCGATAGTTAGATGTCGATGTTTTCAACAAAAATATTGTTGGGAACAACAATCCTCCTCTCCTCGCACCTTGTCATATTCCTTTATATGTTTATCATTACTTTTAGTAGTTACTAAGTTCAAATACTTTCCTCCATAATGGTGCAAGGAGTAGGAACTTGATAAAATTTATTGATGCTTTTTGACTTTATTCCCTTACATCAAAGGAATTATTATTTTATAGTTTTTCATTTATAAATCCTCCAAATCCAAATACTTTCTTCCTTAATGGTGTGGATATGGAGAGAGGAATTAAAGTTACTCTGTTAACTGATCGGTATAAACTATATAGACAGCAAGAAAATTTTTTTCTGAAAGTCTAACTCTGTGGAGAGAAAAATTTCAAAAAATTGGTTTCTCAAATTGAACAATTTGAAGAAAATATGGAGATAATGAAAACACACATATTATACAAATACTATCACACCTTTAGAAAATAACATTTCACCAGAACTTAATTATAGAGATGAGTCCTGAAAATCAGCACTTCATGAGAAAAACAATTTTTTTGGTCCGAAATTAGTCATTTTATAGGAGAAATAATAACGAAAATAGTGTTACTAAAAGTACCATGCGACCGATTCGTACCAAAATTTATAATAGTGAATATTTGTTTCAAATTTTGTAGCTATTAATCGAAAATTATAAATTTTATATCCTAAACAAAAACGAAATTAGCTATACTGGAGGTACCGTAAGGCCGATTTACAAGAAAATTTATAGCAAGTAATAATAGATATTCTAGTGAATATTTTTTTCAAATAAGATCGTACCTATTGGTAGAAAATAAGAAATTTTATATACAAAACAAAAATGAAAATAACCATATTGGAAGGACCATACAGCTAATCCTTAAAAAAAATCAATAGGTTAGGTCCTTGGCTTAGTGCTAATGTTCGTTTCAAATTTCATGACTATCGAATAAAAATTGGGACCTGTACTATGATAACAAAAATTGGCTTTTGTACATGTACATTGAATTTGAGTTTAGTGCCAAAATTTTCCTTGAGTTATGAAACGAAAAACGTACCTACCACCACCCAAAGATCGTTCTTGGATACCAAAATTAATAAATGGATTTTCAATAGAAAATCTTCTTAAAAGAAAAAAAAATGGGTATATACTGGGACACGAGATGGAAGTCAAACTTTTTAGCTGAAATTTATATTTTGTAGAATGAATGTTTTGTTGGCAGCTGATTTTCCATTTTTTGTTTTGCATAAACATTAAAATTCAGAAAAAGTCATATAAATTTAAATAAAAAATTGTTTTCACAAACTGGTGAACACTTCAACGTCATAATTAAATCACGTAACCTTCATTCCACTGATAAGAAAGGGGAAAATGAATATGTTAGTGATGCGCGATTAATCGAAAACTGTTTCATTAATTGATTATTTCAAGTAATCGATTGCTTAATAATCGATTGCTCAGTAATAGATTATTTGGAAAAATCTATTAATGATTTAATAAAGGGTAATTAATAGATTCAGAAAATTTTTTTATTATTTTAATTAAATTTTTCTTTCCTTATCGTATCCTTTATTCCCATATTCACCTCTTTATTAATACTTATTCATTTTTTGAGTTTATAATCATGTGGGGACTATAGATCTCGTACACACGCCATTCCTTATCGGCGTATATATTCAACAATATATAAAATACATTGTTTGTTCGTATGCTCTTACTTGCACACACAGGCAAGTAAGATGCAAAGTTCGGCCGATGACAAAACGATAGATAAAGATCTCGGTAATGTCTCAGACCGGTACACGAACTCATTATGTCATTTCTTATCAGTTGCTTCAGCAATGAATAAGAAATGATGTGAATTCTACTACACACCTACATATGTATATGTACATAAGTGTGTCTGTGTGCGTGTGCCAAAACCAGTATATAAACTATCAGAACCGGCTCTAAAATTGCCAGTGTTTGGTCTGGTTCTGGCTTACCCGTACTTATGTACAAAGTGGCTGAACACGTTTAAATTCTGTAGAATTTCCTTCTGGTGAGAATATCTCTCACGACAAGGTATTCCACAGTGGTGACCTCGACGTGATTTTGGCTACGTCGTGAGGTGTCTTGAGGCATGTTGCGCTATTACAAAAATTCGGCGCGGTGCGCTGGCAAGAAACTCACTTGATCGGCAAATAAAAAATTTTTTGAAGTAGAGTCTGCTGAAGTGGGAATTTATACCCCTCTCCTTAAAATATATAAACAAGGAGAAACCAGACAGTAGACCTGGAGGAAGAAGGTTGGACTCATCCCCCAACTCCCCCAACTTCGACTCGACACTCTAAGAATTTACCAAATCTGGAAGAAGGCCCTCAACACCCAGAATTAACACGATTGGGAACTGCAATAAATAAAGAACAACTAGCAGTTAAAACATTGAGACGTGGTCGAACTTTAAGCCAAAGTTCTGACCCAAAAACACCTGTCCTACAAACACAGGAGCCAGTGTTTTTGACCAGCAAGGAAGGAAGTAGTTCTGTGGAATACGCTTGTCATCAGAAAGACACAGCAATGGTCCCACCACCAACCAAAAACCCACAACCATCGCAGGGAGGTAGTAGTCAGCCACAGCTGACACCCAAAGTCTTGGCGCAGATTATGCAACTTTTGCAACTACAGCTAGGGCAGAACCCCAACTTCTACAGACGGAGGATAGAGATCTGGGAATTTCTGCCCAATGAGGTTGACTTGTGGTTGACACTATTGGAAGGCAGGTTCAAGACCGAGAACATAACTCTGAACCAGAGGTACTTACACATCTGTGGAGGCATGCCCCCACAGATAATCCGCCACATTCCGGACATCATGGAATGCCCTTCGACAGAAGATGACAAATATGCCTGGTTCGTCAAGAAGATAAAAAATGTATTCGGAAAAACAAAGAACGAAATTATTGATGATGTGATGGGTGGTATGAAGATGGGGGATGACAAACCCTCAATCTTCATGGTAAAATTGAGGCAGAAGGCAGATAACATAGTAGCCCTTTCTGTCTTAGGCAATCAATTTTGCAAACAACTTCCCCAAAGTGTTGTGCAATGCCTAGCCATCGTAGGTTCGACCATGACAAACACATCTGCAGACTTGGACTTCCTTGCGAAATCCGCAGATAATGCGCTCGAATACACCAGGTCAAAGCCCGTGGTCAGTGCAATGTCTGCAGAGACTGGAGAGATCGCTCAACTTCGAGCTCAAATAGCTCAGTTGACTGATGAAGTAAAATGGAACAAAAGCCAAGGCTCAATGAAATCCAATAGTAGCTGGCGACAACGATCCAAATCAAGAAACAACAACAATAACAATAGCAATAGCAGAGGACGACAGTCCCAGTCCAGAGACAGAAGATCGAGTTCCAACAACAGGGGTCAGAGTTCAACTCCCCCACGTACCTCATCTCCCAAAAACCAGTCTTGAAGTTGGGATGATAAGAGTTGTTTCTTCCACAATAGGTTTGGCGCAGAGGCCACCAAATGCAACAACAGGTGCAAATGGTGGGGTAAATCCTACAACAAGGAAGCGTCAAACTAGAACGAGGGGCCATCTATGCGGCCGAAGACCCTTCGGAAAAACACT
Organism: Ericerus pela; assembly: GCA_011428145.1. Lineage (NCBI taxonomy): Eukaryota > Metazoa > Arthropoda > Insecta > Hemiptera > Coccidae > Ericerus > Ericerus pela. Next base: position 3,272,296 of record WOFM01000549.1, on the reverse strand, counting down.
CATGCCGCCTGTTCATAAAGGACAGGACAAATAGGAGATGGTACTTGATAGACTCAGGTGCAGACTTGAGTATATTGCCAGTAAATAAAAATCAAAAAGTACTTCCTCCGAAATACTATCTCCGTACTGTGAATGGTCAAAACCTTCCAGCTTATGGACTTGAGACCAGCAAAGTTGACATCGGACTTAAGGAAAAAATGACGTGGTCCTTCACAGTTGCTGATGTTCCAAACCCGATCCTGGGTGCAGATTTCCTTGCACATTATGGCCTGATCATTGACCTCAAAAACGGCAAACTGATCAATAGTGAAACTAAAAATTGTTTGGATGGCAAAACGCATGCTTACAGGCTGGACACAAATATATCCAGCTGTACTAAAGTTGACGGACAACTCTTACGGATCCTGTCTGACTATCCTAGAGTCACTCAACTATCAATTCGTAGGCATCCTACATACAAACACGATACGGTTCATTACATTGAAACCAAAGGACAGCCTTGCCATGCAAGAGCACGAAGGTTACTGCCTGAAAAACTCAAAGCGGCATGGGAGTACTTTCATCGCATCATTGAGGAGAGCGTATGTCGCCCCTCAAAAAGCTCATGGAGCTCCCCTATCCACATGACAAAAAAAGCAAGTGGAGAGTGGCGAATTGTTGGAGACTACAGGGCCTTAAATGCCATAACAGTTCCTGATCACTACCCAGTCCCCAATATAATGGACTTCAACGCGAACATGAAGGGTAAAACGATGTTCACCAAAATTGACTTCAACTGGGCAATCCACCAAATTCCTATGGCTGACCAGGACGTACCAAAGACAGAGGTTATAACCCAATTTGGACTATTCGTATACCTTCGAATGCCGTTTGGACTTTGCAACTCAGCACAAACTTTCCAGAGATTTATCAATGGACTGTTTAGGGAATTGCCGTTTGCATATGCATACTTGGATGATATCTGCATTTGCTCTGAAGGCGGTGAGCAACAGCACGAGGAGAATGTAATAACCGTCATACAGCGTATACACGCTAACGGGCTTACTATCAACGTAGGCAAAAGCTTATATGCACAGACCGAAATTGACTTCCTCGGCTACAAAGTCTCGACCAAAGGCATTTCCCCCTTGAAGACCAAAGTAGAGCCAATATTGAACTTCCTGAAACCCTCAAATGTCGCTGAACTCAGGCATTTCTTGGGGATGGTGAACTTCTATAGACGTTGCATGAAGAATGCAGCAGCCAAACAAAGTAAGCTGTTTGCACTAATTAAGACAAGTAAAAAGAAAGACAAAACTCCACTCGAATGGAATGAAGAAGCCGAACAGGCCTTTGAGAAAATCAAAGATACACTGGCAAATGCAACTCTATTGGCTCATCCAGACAAAAGTCTGCCATTATGCGTGAGTACCGATGCATCTGATTTTGCTATTGGTGCAACCCTGTACCAATTGGATAAAGACAACAAGAAGTTACCACTAGCTTTCTTCTCGAGGAAGCTCTCAAAAACAGAAAAGAACTATAGCACATACGATAGGGAATTGCTCGGAATTTTTGCTGCTTTGAAGCATTTCAGGCACCAATTAGAGGGTAGATGTTTTTCTGTGTATACTAACCATAAACCCCTAACATATGCCTTCACACAAAAAGCAGAACTGGCATCGCCGAGAAGAGCACGACAATTAGACTATATTGGTCAATTGACTACCAACATCCAATATATAAGTGGAGAACTTAACACTCCAGCTGATGCCTTGAGTAGAATCGAAGCTATCTTGGCTCGTGTCCAATTACCTTATGCTGAAATAGCTAAAGCACAGCTTAAGGATGCAGAATTGCAAGAGTTGTTATCGAACGATGATACTACTCTCAAATTGAGACAGCAAAAAATTCCCGGTACTGATGTTTTATTAACATGTGACATCAGTACAGGTAAGAATAGGCCATTTCTACCTGTAAAATATCGCAGGTTGGCTTTCAACAGTGTACATAATCTGTCACATGCTAGGTCAAAATGTAGTGCTAATATGATTTTGGCAAGGTTTGTATGGCCACGAATGAAGTCTGACTGCAACAAATGGGCTCGCAGTTGCCTGAACTGTCAAGAATCCAAAGTAGGAAGACACACTCGCTCGCCCCTCAAATCCTTCAAACAAACGGAGCGGTTTAAAACTGTACATATTGACACCATCTCAAGGACACAGATACCTGTTGACGATAATAGACAGGGCAACACGATGGCCAGAAGCAATCCCTCTACACGAGATGACAGCCCCTACAGTGGCTGCAAGGTTATACGATACCTGGATTGCGAGGTATGGTGTACCAGAAGTCATAATTACGGACCAAGGTCGCCAATTCGAGAGCTCGCTCTTTAAAGAGCTGTCCAATAAGCTTGGTGTTTAACACAGTCATACCACAGCTTACCATCCTCAAGCCAATGGCAAAATCGAGAGATGGCATAGAGCTCTCAAAGCCTCTATCACGTCTCATGATACAAAGAGATGGGTAGACGTACTTCCTACCATCCTCTTAGGCCTTCGATCTGCCCTACAAACTGATACAGGTCACTCTGCAGCGCAACTAGCATTCGGCGAAGAGCTACGCCTCCCAGGGGACTTCTTCACAGAATCGAAGGAAGTTAGCCCCGAAATCATGGTACAAAATATAAGAAATGATGCCAACAATTTCCTAAAACAGGCAGCTCGCCATGGCCAGCCCAAGATTTACATCTCGAAACACTTGGCCAATACTTCACACGTATTTGTTAGAGACGAAAAAATGAGATCTGCGCTGGAGAAACCATACGCCGGTCCTTACAAAGTAGTATCACGAGATGAGAAAAACTTTGTGATACTCATTACAGGCAAACCTCGAACAATTTCAATCGACAGATTGAAGCCTGCATACATGGTAAGTGACGATAAAAGAATAAAAATGTTACAGAGGGAGAATGTAGAAAATATACAGACAGATTCACCAACAAACACAGAAGAATCCGTCAAAAAATGTAAAATAAATAACTCACAACAGAAAACATTAAAAAAGTCTGTAAGATTTTCGGACGATGTTACTACTAAAACATTTGATCCGGAGTCCCCCATAAGCTCACAAAAAAGAGGCAGGCCCCTAGGCAGTAAAAAATGCAAAAATTCCCATCCTTCTCGCAAGTCTGAGAGGTTAATGCGAAGAAAATAAAATTTAATCCCGAAAAAGAAATATCCACTACGTAAGTTTATACCCGCTAAAAAATATGCGACGAAAATCGGAACTCCGTGAGACAAAAGAAACTCCGGAGATAAGCAAACGAGGAATGCCAACAAAAAGAAAAAGACAGGAATAAACAAATCCACGTGGGATACGGAAATAAACATCACAACGTGCGTTTACTGTTAAATACAAAGATAATCTCAATGTCGTGACGTCACAAACGGAGATTCCTTTGTAATAAAATTCGAATAAAATATTCTATGAGTTTATTTCAGGCATAACTTTGTTTAAACCAATCAGAACTTAACCGGAAAACTTGCATATGGCCGAGAATTTTAAGCGCTATCACCTCTACATACTGATAAGAAGATGTGAAAATAATGAAACGAAACTGTAATGGTAAATTGAAAACAGCAGTAAATTCACCCGTTTCAGAACTGCCATAGATCTTGGACGAGTTCTCTGAAATAATATTTTTGGTTCCTTTTCCTCAACAATCTATTCTAATGTCACTGCCGAAACAAAACTTCTTCGACACATCCAATTCAAATAACATGCAAAAGGCTGAAGAGAACCCAAATGCTCGCCAACTTCTTGCATAGAAACTGAATTAGATTGCATAGAAGAAGAATTGATCATGGACACAACATCCCCTAACCTCTAATAAAAATAGATGATAATGAGGAAGCAGTAGACTCGATAAGTCCCCCAGGCATGCGACTTATCATTTTTGCTGCGCAAAAACTGGGGGGTGTAGCTGTGGGGACTATAGATCTTGTACACACGCCATTCCTTATCGGCGTATTATATTCAACAATATATAAAATACATTGTTCGTATGCTCTTACTTGCACACACAGGCAAGTAAGATGCAAAGTTCGGCCGATGACAAAACGATAGATAAAGATCTTGGTAATGTCTCGGACTGGTACACGAACTCATTATGTCATTTCTTATCAGTTGCTTCAGCAATGAATAAGAAATGACGTGAATTCTACTACACACCTACATATGTATATGTACATAAGTGTGTTTGTGTGCGTGTGCCAAAACCAGTATATAAACTATCAGAACTGGCTCTAAAATCGCCAGTGTTCGGTCTGGTTCTGGCTTACCCGTACTTATGTACAAAGTGGCTGAACATGCTTAAATTCTGTAGAATTTCCTTCTGGTGAGAATATCTCTCACGACAAGGTATTCCACAAATCATTAAATATATTAAAAATTAAATATAATACTTTTTTTTTTTTCGTTCCTTTTCAGAATGCGTAGCATATTAACCGATAAAAACATTTAATTATCTCTCCTTAGACTAATTAAAACGAATATGCGAAAAAATTTTTGGAAAATTTCCAATAAGTACATTTCTAATAAAAATGATCAAAAGGTTTTCGATCAACATTTACAAACTAAGCATTTTGAATGTTCCGACATACTTTCGTAGTCTTGCAGGCAACTCAAAATAAATTCAGATATTTTGCTCCAAGTTTATTGAAATCTCTGACAATACTGTGTATGAATATGAAACACCAGCTCCGGTTGAGTTGTCTCGTTTCGTTTCAAACGTTATTCAGTCCTGAAATAATCGTCTGAATATTTCAGAATTTTAAATACATAAGTACGTGGTAGCTTACCTTCCTAAATTTGTGATACGTTTTGACATTTCGATTCTTTTTTCTACAAATTTTTTCTGATATGTCAAAGATAACGTATCAGATAACGTACGTAATTTTTGAGTGAAAAATTGCAAAAATTAAAAAAAAATTTGACACTTGGTACTTACTTTGAGAAAACAATTCGGACTAAAATACTGGAAAAAAGAAAAACAAATGAAAGCCAAAATATCACTCACACTCGCCTAAGATTTGCGATTTTTATTATTTTTACACAGTATTTACGTTTAATTCCTGTCCGATAGTGATCAAGACTCCGTTGCTCTGATTCAGATGAGCAAATTATTCGTATGAACGTCTGAAACAAATGCAAATGAGACCTAAACTCTTACATAACTTGTTCAAATTGATCTTATCGATGTATTATAGGTAAGTAGGATCACTCAAATCCTCGCAGATGAAGTGAAGCGATCTGCAAAAATCTGAAGGAGAAAGTTCAATTTTCTTTTCAAAATATTGGCTCCAATGACCGAGGGTGAGACTCTTGTACTTGCAGGTAATGTTGAAAATGTTTTATCAGAAAGAGGAAGAAGTTAGATCCCCTCCCAGAGCCTACAGCTTGTAAAGTACGTTGAAAATTTCGGAATCGATGAGAAAAAGTTTCGACAGAAAATGTTATAGTTTTAGCTCGGGTTTCATGGTGGATGAAAATTGAGAAAATTTGTAGTTTCTTTTTGTGGCGATGGGTGATCGTTGATGAACGAGTGTGTACTACACACTCGTCGACCACCTAGCAGGCCAGTGAGGTAAAACCCACAAACTCTGTTTTTGCGCTCACGGCTGTACATTTCGTCTGTGCAGCTAAACTTGTTTACTGGGCTCGGCCCGCACACACTCTTCACATACACGCAACCGACCAGCATTGGTGTTTGTGTGGTGTTGTGTATTTACACATACACACACCCACACTTTTCATTTTGGTTCTTGAAAAAAATGTAAATGTTAAAATTGATGTGGTATTAAGATCTAAGGTTGGGGTTAGGTCCCAAAAAACTTTTGACATTATTAGCTGAAATAATTCATTATCATACTCTACAATACGATTAATAATCGTATGTATAGTATGTATGTATGTATGTATGTGGGCATGAGTGTGTTTATGGGTGTATATGTATTCCATGTACGTACCAATATTTTAACACGATACAGGGCATAATTTTCTTTCAATAATTACAAAATTTGATAAGAAGGTTACCCCTTACACGATAAACTGACCTATCAATTTTGAATCCAATTGATTAATTTCTTCAGGAGTTATTGGTTATTGAAGTGAAACTTCCTTGCGCTGGGTAATAAACTAATAAAAAATAGTCATGCAGCAAAGCACGTGAAATAAAAACAATGTTACTGCTGACCCTTCTTACAAAAGTTAGGCCCATTCAACTCTATTTGATTCATTTCCCTCTGCACCCTCTCTATACATTTTATTCGTTAATTTCTTATCAGTGGAATGAAGATTGCGTGATTTAATTTTGACGTTGAAGTATTCACATTTTTTAAATTTGTATGAGTTTTACTCCATTTTAATGTTTATAGAAAACAAAAAAGGAAAAATCACACTACCAGCAAAACATTCATTCTACAAAATACAAATTTCAAAGTAACAAGTTTCACTTCCACTTTGTGTCCTAGTACACACTCTTTTTTTTTAAATTTAATTTTGCCTCATATCTTGGGAAGGTGGTGATGTAGAGGCATGAAATTTGGAAGATATACTAATATCGTGGAGGACGATGTATTTGTGTAAAAAAAATTTTTTTTTGAATATGTTGAGAGTGTAGGGGTTAAAATCCATAACTTTCCTCCAGGGTGAACTACGGACCTCCAAATAAGCTTAAAATTTTTTGTGGAAGAATATAAATAAAAATTTCAGCTGGATCGATTAAGCAGTTCTGAAGTGATGGACATAAATACAAACAAAACTTTCACATTTACAATATAATATAAGTATATTTATGGGTGTGTATGAATGTGTGTGTGCGTGTGTGTGTGTGTGTGTGTGTGTGTTGGTAAATGCGTTTTTGAAGCACTAGACTGACAATGTTGTTAAAATTTAGGTTTTTTGGGTACAAAACAAGTGACCCTGATGGGCCTCAAGTTTGACAAAATTAGTTCTACGTCTATTCATCAGCAGTAAGTAATAGTATTTAGCGATCAAAAATTTGCATGAAAAAAAATGATTTTTAAGTTTGCAATCTGTATAATATTATCAAATTTTGTAATCAACTCTGAAAACAACAAATATAAAACATCTCAAACTGATCTTGATCTTGAGTCTCAATAGCTGGATAATAATTTGACGTCGGCTTCTGTTTTAGAATTTTGTTACTGAATTTTGAATTTGGATATTGAATTTAAAATATGGTTTTTTACATTTTAGTGTACGTTAGTTATCATACTCATCCGAGTAAAGCTCAATGAACCAGGTAATTTGGATCCAAACAAAGATGAACCTTATTATTTTTAGTCTAGATTGGCCAGATGTTGTGTCTGTTACATCCATTCATGTAGCATTTTTGGAGCCTAAGTGGTTATAAAATGTGTAATTTTCAATTAGTTGTCACAAAATTTGGTACAGACATTAAACATTATATTCTAACATTTTGCCAAATTTGGTTTTAGTAGGCTCAATTATTGATGTGGAGAAATGATTTGAAAAAATCTTCAACTATTGAGAAGAAGAGAGGATAAATTCCAGGTGAATGAATGAAGTTAGTCAGAAAACAGGCTTTCAGTTATTTATTTTGCCAAGCAATCATTCAATAACTTACATATGTTTTTGATAACTTCATGATACAATATTTCTCTATGCATGCCCTTAACACTTCATTTTAAAAATATCTACTATGATGATAGTACACGATCTACTGCCCACCCATTGTGCACAGTACATTTGGCAATGGTGCAGGCCATAGTCTGTACTGGTGTTGAGGCGGTCACCAAATAGTTACACTTTGGTGAGGAGAAGTGTGACAATGTATTTTATTGTCTCTGTGATGTTAAACAAACTAACAACTTCAACCATTATATGGTAACAAGGACACTGTAAGTTCTTGCGGACTATGAGTCCTCTTAACTTGGGTCTCATTCAACAAATAAATAAACTTCGTATTCACAACATTTATTTCTCAATAAGAATGACAAAACTTCGTTTATTTATTACAAACGAGGCTTTATTATCCTTAATTAGAATCGCTTCCACTCTAAAAAGAACTTATCTTAATGGAAGTCTTTCACAGCTCTTAAATACGAATACAGCCTACATATAATAGATTATATAAAATACATTTTCGAAAACAAAATGTATCAAAAAAATTCCTCCCTAAATGATAGTCGGACATGACAGATAAATTCTTAATAAATTAATTAATTTGTAACAAAGACTTTAAACTAGACTTTGATTATTGCCATCTTAAGCATACTGAGTCTAATCCCTAATATTAGAATTTAAGCTCAGTAAATATGGATGATGAAAGAATTTTCCCAAACAAATAATTTTTTCGCCACCCCCCCCCGCATTACGTAGGATTTTCTGCGAAGAATCTGATATTAATATCGGATTCTTTGCAAAACCAACATTCTGCTCAATAATTTTGATTTTTTTTGTGTTTAATTATTTATTCATTCACTTATTTATTCATAATTTATTCATTTTGTTTAAAGAAATTTACATTTTCCAACGTGACTTGTCGAGGTAGAGGGTTTTTTTTTTTTTTTTTTTTTGATTTATCGTTAAACGATTTTTACATGTTCTACGAAAGAAATATGCTTTGAAATTATTTTTATGCACCTCCTATTCATAATAGCACATTTTCTGTCTTCATTTTAGAAATGAAAGTTCATATTTTTGGACCAGAGGACTTCCATTTGACAGTAGGACCGAAAAAATCTAAAAATTGATCACATTTAATTATTATTTGGTCCAAAGACCAGAAAGTGAAATTAACAGGTACGAAAAGTTCACTTTTTAGTCGTAGGACCGAAAAATTAGTGTTGCCAATGAAATATCATGAAAATCTTGTTTGAAATAACGAAATTTTTATTTTGAAAAAAACGTACATTGTGTCTGACTTGATGATTTTTCTGCTTCTATTGAAGCTAAAAAGTTGAGATTGTTATTGCTGGAAACAGAAAATAAATTTACTCAAATTACCACCATTAAATGTTTTTTTTTATCGTTAATGACTTCTTCATAACTGAGAAATACAAAATAGCTAATTAATGAAAAATTTTCCGTCTTTTAAATTGTTATTTATTTAAAAAATTAATAATTGTGTAGTGATAACCCCATCTTATTTTACAACGAAAAGTTAATTTTTATGGTCATATTTCACTAAAAACTAAGTTATTTCCAGTTAATGGTAAGTAAAAATTTTAGAAAAAAACTCAAACCCGTTTTTTCACGATAACTTTTTCCTCTTCAGTTTTACCTCTACAAAAATAAAGCCCATAAATTTCTCCACGAAAAATGTTTTTAACAATTTTTTCATAAGGTCAACAGTAACGTCGTCGTTACATAAAGCACGGTGTGCACCAAATATCGAATGTTTTTTTTGCCTCGCCTGTTTGGAACCCTTGCCTTCGCCTACGATGCGTCCAACAAATTCAGGCACTGCCGAAAAACAACTTTCCCTCTTTGCAAGGGCGGGTTCCATGAATACTAAATTTATAAAATTTTCTGAATTTTCAAAAGTAACGAGCAAAAAAATAGAAAATCATCAAAATTTTTTACCCTCCCCATTAACGAAGTAGGCTACGCCCCTGTCTCTTTGGTACGCAATAGTACTATCAAGGAACGAATTAATCACAATCATAAATCACTTTTTGTGAAATTTTCTATTAATCAATAATATTATTAATAATTCCGTTGTCTGTAATGTTACCTATTTCGAAGAAAAATTGTGGAACTGATCAGTTCAGCCATTCTGGAGAAAGATATCTTTAAATAAGTTTTTGAAAACGAATTTTCTTCTATTCGCAGAGAACAGCTGTTATAATTAACATTATCCAAATTTATCCCTAATCAGGATAAATCTTCCTCACAAACAAAATTAAGTCAAACCCAGTGGAATTTTTAGTAGCCTTTTTTTTTTTTACTTTTTTTTTTCACTTCTTTACGACGGTGATTCTTATCCATCAGCTTCAAATTTTCATTTCAAATAATTTCGAAAATAAAAGAATTCTTCGTTTGTATAGAATTAAGGACACAATAAGTAACGTAGGTATTAATAATGTTCAACACAATTTTTTTTTTTTTCGTTTTGCAACAAACATATATAAAGAATTACTTCACATGAACATGAAATGGAATGCTTTAAATTACAAATATAAATTTTTATGAAATTGAAATAGTAATTGGTAACAATAAATAGGTACTTATTTTGTAGAGAAAAAAAAAACAAAAAAAAAAAAAAAAAACACGAATAATAACTACCTACGTATATAAATGACATCTTAAACGAGAACGTTTATGTACAACGAAAATCCTTAAAATATCTAATATCACGCAGTTGTGGTCTCTAAAAATTGACACGAATTGAGAGGCACGCACTCTTAATAAATAACAATCAAGTAACAAACGCACTTAGGTTTGTTGTAATAACTTTATAGTTTGTTGTAAATGGGAATAACGAGATCATTTCTAATACATTTAATCGGCAAACGAAATCATGCAATCCGAAGGATTTTTAATGCTTATTTTCTCAGGCCAGAGAGTCATGAGAGAAAGGTTTCAGCTGGATCTCACTACCAATAATGTATTTGTGAGTTTTAGCTTTAGTTTAGCTCTCCTAACGCCGATTAATTCTGCAAATTTCTGAATAAGAAAATCTTCTTATGAGATGTGGTAAGGTACCTAATTGCCTATCGGGATAAACGAGACCTGGATCCCATTTTACTCATTTTTATAACTAACACTCTGTATGTATTATACAGTAGGTGTACAGGGTGTCCAAATTTCGTTAGGCAATCCGGTATTTATATAAATAGACATCGTTCGAACAAAGAAAAATATTCATCCACAAAAAGCTGAAAATATTCCAAAACTGATGGCGCTATTGCGTTTCGATAATTCGAAAAATCATAATTTTCAATCACAGACAGTAGAAATGTTAGTTAATAGAATACAATTTTTGACTTCGGCAAATGGTGGTACTGGTTTAAACGAAAACAAAATTATATCGTTATGTTTTGCATATTCCGAAAATTGAAGGAGTTAAAACATTTTGAAAATTCAAAAAATTCAACTAAAAATTTTGATTTTTAATGTAATTCCAGCGCCGTTAATTTTGAGGAGAGGCAAAATATGGTGATGTATTTCTTTCTTCGAATTGTTTCAGTCGAAAACTGTATTCTACAAATTAACATTTCTGCTGTCAAGAGATGAAAATTGTGATATTTCAATATTTAAAATACAATATGGAGCCTTCGATTTGAGAATACGAAAACCTTTTGTGCACGCAGTTTTGAATTCTAATAGGTGTCGAGTACTATCCACATTGCATATCGGCTTGCCAAACGAAATTCGGACACCTACGTATACTGTATACAAGGTAAGTACATAGTTGTAACTTGTAAATGAGAAAAATGAGATCCTTGAAACATAATTTTACATTCAGCAAAAGAGAACATGAGATCCCGAAGCCGAATCTTATTTTATTTCGATTTCGAATGCCTACTTCCTCGTGCAGAAAAATTCTGTGAGGAGAGTTGCAACACAATCTTATAGGGTACTCCGCAGTTCCAATTTATTTTCTCTGGCTTCAGCTTAGCTATCGTTTTATTATTTATTAAATCAATAAAATAAAAATATACGTTTCAAAAAAATCTTTTTTTTTTTTTTTTTTTTCTATTTAAATTTATTATAATTAAGTTAATTATTTCCAAAAAATTATTTGATTTATGTTTGTGATTATTATAATACGAATTTTCCTGTCGCAGTCAAAGTTGAGTTGAAAAACTAATTTTATGACATATATATATATATATACACAAGAACAAATGAGACCCAGATCTCGCATTCCTCATTTCTCAGTCTATATGTGTACATATTTTATGTACTATAAAGGGACTGTACAGGCAATACTATTTACAAAAGAAAAAGGAAAAATAAAGTTACTATTACAGGTAGGTACAGTACGCAAAATCGTAATTATTATTAATTTATGGGAATTGGTTTCTTTTGAAAGAGTTTCGTCTTACAAACTTCCTCCTCCACCTGCTGTAACGTGCATTCCTTTGTTTCGGGCATTATGAAATACAATATGAAGGAAAACACGAAAACTAAACCGACGAATAAATACAGCGCGGCCAGCATGTTGACACATCGGATGACTAATGGTACAGTTTTTACCAGAACGAACGTCATAAACGAATAATACAGCACGCTTAACGTAACTCCCACGTCTCGGGTGACCTCCGGATAGATCTATTAAATCAAATAATTGCCATTGTAATTAGTTTCTTTTTATTATTTACGAATGATGTCGGATACAATAATGTCACATACATGTATTATGTAGGCTGCATAGAGCCCAATTAGGAATGCATATGTAGCTGCAGCACCCCAGTCAAACGTATTAAAGAGGTTAGGGTTACCCATTTGCTTCTAAAGTGGCAAAATTATTTCGAGTAATATTCAAAATCTCTTTAGGCTGATTAAATGCATTTAGGTTGGGAGTACATTAGGTGGGCAAATCATTTGAAAACGAGAAAACCAATATTTATATCTCCAAACAATTTGAAAATCATACAAAATTATCAAAGGTGGTCGAACCAAACGTTCATTATATTATACAGGGTGCTCCAGTTTCTCTTCCTATCCCGCAAAGGTATGATATAACTCGTTTAGACTTAAACTAAGTTTGCTTCACGTATGCTCTCCAGGTTAGTAGAAAAAAAGAATAAAAAGACAAATTTCAGAAAAATTTAAAAAAAAAAAAAAAAAATTCTAAAATCCTAGTTGATCTATTTTAATCGAGTCAAAATTACACTCAAAATTATTGAAACAGGGAAAAAACGTATGTGTGTAATGCAAATTGCATAGCGCATGTTGAAAGGCAGTTTTGTAAAAACATGACGTCTTTGTGGAATTACCTTTCAACGTGCGCTATGCAACTTGTTTCACACGCATACTTTTTCTGTTTCAGATGATTCAACCCAATTTTGACTCGATCAAGGTACAAAAGAAAGACTCTTAAAGAGTCTTTTTTTTTTTTTCTGAAATTTTTTGTCATCTTTTTCTATTGACCTATAAGTCAGTCAATTTTAAACAGAGAGCATAATATGTGAAGAAAACTTTGTTTTTTGTCTAAACGAGTTCTATCATACCATTATAGGATGGGAACAGAAACTGGTACACCCTGTATAGTTCATGATCTAATCATTTAATAATTACACAAACATGCATACTGCGATAATTCTCATGAAAATTTCATTAATATTCTGGAAAAACTGTTTTTCGGTGTCATTAATGAAGGTTAATAATTATGTAATAAGTATGTAATGATGTTAGTTTCTTTCAAACGAAGCATTTTTTACAGTTTTTTTTTATGAATAGCTAACAAATTTATTTTAAATAATTTTCTTTTGAGAGCTATTACAAAATATGTTCAGCAGATTTTTTGGTATGATCTCTTCCGCCACTAGATACTCTAAACGCATGGATCAAGTTGGCAATTCTCGAATCTATTGAAATTGCCAATTAAGGTATTCGTACCAATGTTTTTTTCAAAATTTTTAAAACAATCTTTATTCTACCCTTTTATAAGTTGAATTGTGTTTGTTTCCATATGACTGTGGTATCCAGTAGCATAAATCAAACATGATTTCGAGGTATAATTGGAAAATGGAGGCAAAAAATACGCACTCTGGTGGCGAAAATAGTTATAATTGGTTGAAAACTGGATAATGAACGAAAATAGGTATAAACGTATTGATCTTGTAATGCAAAAATTTCGTTAAAAAACGAGTTTATATCGTTACAATAGGGTAGGATTTAAAGATGATCTTCTGACGATTAATGATCATCTACATTGAAGTCTTTCTCATTCTTGAAAAATCAATTTAAACTCTTTTCGTTTCTTATGAAAAAATACATGAGAAAAATACATCATCTTATCCTCAGCTTGTGGTAATTGAGGCGAATTTAATGCTCATTGCGAAGCCTCCACTTCCCAGTTCCATCAGATGGAATCGAAGCCTCCATTTTCCAATTTCATCAGATAGAATCGTTTCAAAAATATAATATAATTTTTCAAACTGGTCACTTTTTGTTTTTCTAACTCATACTCACATTCCCAGGCACAACTAATCCTATATTGATAAAACTGGACGTAAGTATATTTATTCGCCCATAATTTCAGAACTACCCGGCAGATCAAGATGAAATTTTCAGTATTCAATTGTTCTGTTCCGAGGCATGTTTAAAGCCATCGTTGAAATCTCTAGCCCCTCTGATAGTAAAGTTGTCCGTTTTCACAAAAATTTGTTATTCAGGCCCATATTCACAAAAGTCACTTTAATCTCCCTTCACTTAAACTTCACTTAAAAATTACTTTTGGTACAATTTTGTATTTAAGAGTGGGGTAACATTTTATTTTTACATTGTAACTCTCATAAGAAATACAATGTTCCTACATTTTTAAATATAAAATTGTGCAAAAAACTTTTTTAAAGTGAAATTTAAGTGAAAGGAAGTTAAAGTAACTTATGTAAATATGGGCCTTACTATGCAAAATCGAATAAAAAGGAACAAAAGAGAAGAAAAAAATTTACACGATTTGCATTTCTTGCAAGATGGAGAATACACTCGAAATGATTTTTATATTAATTTTCATGTCGTTAAATAAACACTATCCTCACTTGAAAGTATCTCATAATCATAATTTTTTTGTGAACTTTGTTTTCACTTTTTGTTAGGCCTACTATCCTATGTGATGGGGAATTAAAAATGAAATACCTAGTTTGTCTATTTGTTGGCTATTTCAAAAACCTTTTAGAATTGGCGTATTTGATTTTGAATATATAGGATATATATACGTATGAAATATTTTTGTGGGGTTTCTGACATTTTTACCACTTTTTGTTGCAAACTTTGCTTTTATTACTTTTGTTTTCAACTTTCGTTTTTTTCACTTTTTGTTGCAAACTTTTACTTTTTGTTTCAAACACTCACTTTTTGTTGCAAACTTTACTTTTATCAGATTTTGTTGCAAACTGTCTTTTTCTTTTTTGTTACAAACTTTGCATTTTTTACTTTTTGTTTTAAAACTTTGTTTTTTTCACTTTTGTTTCAAACTTTTACTTTTTGTCGCAAACTTTATTTTCACTTTTCGTCGTATATGACGTTATCCTTTTACTATGTACCTAAGGTTTAAACATTTGCACTGTTAAAAATGTCGAGGTTGCAGGCAAAGCTGCGGGTAACAGCTAGTTGTAAATATAACTTACAGCCTTTACGCGTAAAGCTATATGACCTTCCCCGAAAATACGAAGGGATTACTAAAGCACCTTGCAGTATATTTCTGTGAAGCCACGCATTCGCATTGAGAAGTTTCTCTCTCTCTCTCTCTCTCTCTCTCTCTCTTTCCTTTAAACGCAATGTAGTAATGCGTGAATAGTATAAACACCTCTCAGTCCGCCAACTACAACCAACTACAACCGTGGCTCTGACCCAAAATGCCAGCTCCACACGCTTCGGGTTCAAGATTCGAATCCCGTTTCACCATTCAACTTCTACAGAATTTTTCTCCCTTTCTCTTAATAATTCCATTTAATTTTTTTTTTAATTTTTCATTCTGCGGGGTAGATTGTATAAAAATTTGAAAAAAAAAAAAAACAAAAAAAACAAAAACAAATCTTGGGATTTAATCGCGTATTTACGACTAACAACGCGTCAATGCGCGTGCGCGGCTCCGCACAAATACACCCGGAGGTGTTTCCACGATACTCCTCTCGGTCAAAAACGGCATAAGTAAAAAAAAAAAATAAAAAATAAAAAAAAAAACAAACAAAAACATTACTAACCTCTCCCAAGGATAACCACGTCACAGGAACGATGCCCATATTCAGCGAAGCGGTGTACGCGCACAAGCACAAAATCAAAACGATGTTTGGCAGTTCGAAGGTTAAAACGGCGATGACGCCCAGCAGCGCCACCACGGTTCCGGCGGCCGATGCGAAAAACAGGAGACGTCGCGAGACCTTCTTCATGAGGAAGCACGAGACGACGCAGAAGACAGCGGTGACCAGGTCGATGAGAATGGTGGCGCCTCGAGCGTCCATTTTCGGCGACAATTTGTGCAGCATATCGATGACGAAAAAGGTGATGAAGTCGCCGCCGGTGCCCACCTGTACCGCGAACATGATGGCCAGTATGAAAAATGGCACCAGGAACTTGCGCGACGCCAGACTGTGCACCAGGCCGCGTTTCCTCCAGCCGACGTCCAGCATGTGTTTGTTCAGCAGCATGTCGAACTCCTCCTCGCTTTCGGCGTTCACGCCGCGCAGCCAGAAAAAGATTACCTTGGCCTCGTCGAGACGGTCGCCGTGCATCAGCCAGCTGGGAGACTCCGGCGACAGGAGCATAAAGAGCAGCGACAGCACGGGAACGACGGAGCTGGCCCGCATCGCGTTTCTCCACGGCAGTAGCAGGCCGACAAGATGACCGACCAGAATGCCGACAATGTTACAGGTCGAGTTGAGCGCCAATATCGGACCCCTGAGTCGACGTTCCGGTATCTCTATTTGGTAGGGGATGGCTACGTTGCTGCTGAAGCCGGACGAGAAGCCGACGACCGCACATCCCACTATGAAGGCGAACAAGTGCGAGGCTGCCGACAACGCCAGCCATCCCAGAAAGGAGAGCACATTTCCCAGCAGCAGTGACCGTTTCTTACCCAGTCGTTGGGACACGAATGGGCTGACCAGTCCTCCGATCGCCATGCACAGCACATTTACACTGACTGCAATCAGAAAGAAGACGTCGAAACGATAATACGTCTCCATGTGGCGTACCTGCTGCATGTACGACTTACATGTGCGTAGTATGCGCGTTGTGACCATACATTCGTACGTATTGTTGGGCGTATATTGTTGCGAAGCAACTTGCAGACTCTGTTTGCACCATCGCCTCGCTGTTACGAAGACCAGCGCCACAACTCTGTGTGGAACGGCTGCGTTTGAAAATTACTTAACCCTCTTGGCAGAGGTGTTCCCATAAGTGGGATGTGGTGGTGGCGTACACTCCATATTCGCCGCATATACTCCGATGATTTTGTGGAAAAATCACGAATATAAGTCACCCAACCCAAACCTTCAAATGTAAAAATTTTGAAAAAAGAGATACAAGGCTGAATTTTGGCACAGTTGCAGAAGTCGGTTACTCAATTATTCATTCAAAGTTTCAGCTCTGTATCTGTAATAATCTAACTTTGAGGAATTTTTGATTTTTAATTATAATTTTTCCATGTTTGAGAAATA
This sequence comes from Ericerus pela, assembly GCA_011428145.1. NCBI lineage: Eukaryota > Metazoa > Arthropoda > Insecta > Hemiptera > Coccidae > Ericerus > Ericerus pela. Next base: position 3,254,933 of record WOFM01000549.1, on the reverse strand, counting down.
AACTTTGAAAAATTTTTAATAGTAAAAGTTCTCAAAAAATTCTGAAACTTTGTACAATAATAGAGAATGATTACCTAATTAAACGGGTGAAGTTTCACTTCAGTACCTTCATCCTTGTTTTTCTAAGAAATTTTTCTATGGTCTATACCATGCTTTCAAAACAAATAAAAAAAAATTTTTAATTTCAAAAATTTTATTTCATCCTCTCCATTTATCCGCACTTTGGTGCAGTATTTCACTTTATGGCAGAATTTTGTCATAACAGTTTCCTTAAATTTGTTTGGGTATGCAACTTTTCATACGGCAATGTTTTTTTCTTTATAACACCTGCAATGAGCAGTTATGCAACTTTTTATTCAGTGATTACGAAAAGTTACATAATCACATAATTGAGTAACCATTTCCCTATCATTGTCCTGTTTCAAAATTTTTTGAAAATTTTTGCAGTTTAAAATTTTTTAATACTCAAAAAAAATAAATAAATAAGATAAGAAAGTGAAACTTAACTTGCTTAATCTGGTAATCATCCTCCATTATTGTGGCAAGTATCAGAATTTTTGGAAAACATTGGCCACTTAAAATTTTTTAAAGTTTGTTTTGCCACGTATACAAAAATTTAAATTAAAAATCAAAAATTTCTCAAAATTAGACTACTGTAGATAATAAGTGAAATTTTCCATAAATAATTAAGTAACCCAATCTTACAAGAGTGCAAAATTTCAGCCTTCTATCACTTTTTTTTCTAATTTTTACAGTTGAATGTTTGGGTAGCACAATTTTTGGGTTACTCTGTACTTATGCTGTCAAGCATTTTGCAAATAAAACAATTTATTGAAAAAAAAATGATCGAAATAATTGCGAATTTTTATGCATTTCTTAAAACAATTTTTGTTTATTTTGTCAAAGAAATATTGAGATAAGTTGGGTAAGGGGTGACTGGGATACCAACACGAAACACTTTTTTCATTTTTGTCTCCAGTGTCAGCTGGAATTGAGTTAAAAATTTGGAACCAATAAATTTGAAAAAAAGGAAATCTCATCTACAAAACAAAACCAAAAGAAATAATTAACATGTTATGGTTTTTTTCTAATTCCATCTTATAAGGGGTAACCTTTTTTGTTCCATAGTACGCTACACCAGTGTACTAATGAATTAAGAATGGTGTACCATAGTACATGTTAAATCCCATACTAAAAAATTATTTTTAAATTAAAAAATTAAATTTATTTTATCTAATACAATATGAAGTGCACTGCATATAAAAGTAATCGTATTTAAATAACAGATGATATCTGTTATTTGAATTGTAATAATAATATTATTATTATTATTATTATTATTATTATTGTGGGAACCGTCATACCTTACCTAATATAAAATACATTTGCCAGTTATAATTGGCAGTGAGATGGCCATGTGGTTAAGTTTACCGCTTTTAGCTGACAAATATGTAGGTCCCAGGTTTGATCCCCCAAATCAACAAAACCTACATCTGGTGACCCTTGATGTGTGCTGGACATGCACGCACCCTAGTAGTGCATGGTGGAACTCACAACTCTCCTTCCTAACTTGAGTTTCCACCCTATAAAGTGGAAATAGAACCCATATAGGTAGTATAAGAATGCGTGTATAGGTATAAGAGGCGTTTCTGGCTATACCTAACCTCCCACAGCATCTAATGTCGTTTAACTTGTGTTGAGTCTCTCTCAAGGGGAAGTGTGTAGGAACTGTAATGGCCAAAAGAGGTGGTTTAGTACTGGAAACTAACCTCTTTTGGGGCAATTACACTTCCTTCGATATACGATAATATTCACAGGAATATTATAGTATTCGAGAATTATTTTAACTAATTGAATTTTATTATCCACAACTATTGTGGACCTTAACTAAATAAAAGACTTTAATTAAATTGAAACACACAATAAATTTTATCACTTTACTTTTAAAACACAATATTAAATTTACAAGTATTCATTCACAGTCTAAGACTGGAAGAATATTGCAGGTACAGTATACGACTGACCAGTTTATTTACAATAAAATATATTACACTATTACGCAGTGTCAAGATTACAATTACAATACTATACAATACAATTATTTTAATGAAAACCAGAGTTTATATACCTGTCAAGGTATATGGTTTTCTATGGTGTTGTGTGTAGAGTAGGGATTTGCAGATTTAGGTATTTAATTATTTCTAGAATATTCGGGTACCAGAATGTTCAGGTACTTGAATATTCCGTTAGAAAACGTGTAGTGGTTGTTGGCAGGAAGTAACGGTACTTTTGCCAGTTGACAGTACATATTAGGGAAAGAATTTGCTTGGTAAGAAAAACGTATTTTTCTGTGAACGAAATATGTACGTCTATATTAAAATATGACGAACATATTCGTTACAGGAACCACCATATCTTGCCTAATATAAAATACATTCGCCAGTTATAGTTGGCGGTGAGATAGCCATGCGGTTAAGTTCACCACTTTCAGTTGACAAATATGTAGGTCCCAGGTTCAATCCCCCGAACCAACAAAACCTATTATTATTATTATTATTATTATTATTATTATTATTATTATTATTATTAATTATTATTATTAATTATTATTATTATTATTATTATTATTATTATTATTATTATTATTATTATTATTATTATTATTTAGAAAATTAATTATTTTTCAACTGTGACACTTTCCTCATGAATCATCTTTCACAGTATTCTAAACTTTTTTAAGACACAATGTTTCACGTTTTTAGGCAGTTTTAATTCCGAAAATAATTTGCAAAATATTAAAATTCACCTTCTTACTGGAAATTAACATATTTAATCTATGTGTTTTTGAGTAATGTTAATTCTAAATAATTAATTACTGACTATTAAACTTCTTTGAAACACATTCAAAAATTTTAATGCCCAACTTTTTACCTTTGGTTACACTTTTTGCAAGTTATGGAAATTTTACTTTTAGTATAGTTTTGATAAATATTGCAACAGGTAACTTTTTAAAAACAAACTGGATAATGATAGTAAACAAATTAAGTATTTACCAGGTGTATGATACATAATGCTATGGTACAGGTTTATCCAAAAATTAAAGGGAAGTCAGTTTTATTCATGGTACACTTGGTCTATGGTATCCTGGTTGCCCCTAAAAATGAATTTTTTTAAAATAAGCTTTTATAAGATGAGCAGAACTGCTCCCACCAACATCTCATATTTAAAACTCCGAAAAAACATTTATATTAAAAACTCCGCAGCAATACTTTGCTAGAAAACCCAGTCTGCCAATTTTCATCCATAATTGGAAGAACAAAAACTAAATTCAAAACACTTGAAAATTTTTTAGAAATATATGGATAGTAGTTGTAATATTTGTACCTATTGATAGTTATCAATTTCTGACAAACATATTGATATACGGACATTTCATTGCTAGTTATGGAGGTTGAGGTTGACAGATTCGAAGTAGTTTAACAAAAAAAAAAAAGATGTCGAAGTTACATGTCAGAAGTCTGTAATTGCAATAAAGAAATTATGTAAAATACAGAGTATGAGAAAGTATGTATGAAACAAATACCTATGTATTAAGTCTTACAAATGAGTGGTGGAATAAGAATCAGTGTAGCCACTAATATGAGTTTTGAAAATATTTATGTGATTCAAGTTGAGTGTTTTCAGGAGTGTGAGGGGAGGAGAATTGGTGGTTCCAACATTATAGCGCCAGGTAAAACAATTCCAAAAAACTACAGATGGTTATCGATACCTTTAATAAAATTATATATCTACCAATGTTTTATTCCAAAAAACCAATTTTTCAGGATTTTTTTATTTTCTAGTTTTTTTGAAAACTACTGAACTAGTAGGCACCAAACTTCTATCAAACTTGAACCTACCTAAGAATAATCTACCATGAAAGTTTCAACTTGGTCAATTTTGTTATTTTTTCAGAATCCTAGAAAAATGACCTTTCAAGGAATTTTTTGTTCTCCAGTTTTCTCATAAACTAATCACTAAACTTTTTTCATACCTGTTCCTATACAAGGACTATCTCTCAGAAAATTTCAGCTCTATCCATTCTGTAGTTTTCTCAAAACTGTGGACACAAAATTTTGGACAATACATACATACATATAATAATACGTACATATATTACTATAATAAATGTGCAATCCAACTGTAATTATTTCGCAAAATTAATTGGTCAAAATTATTTCGTTAATATTGTTCTGTCAAATTATTTCCCCAACATTATTTTCTCATATTCTATGTGCAGGCGCCATTACCCACACAGTCACACAAACAAAAAAAAATTTGTCCTTCTATCCAAACAACAAATTCTACAGTGTTATTCAAATATGCGAGCAAAAATTCAAGGTTGGCACAAGTCAAAGCGCCGCAAAGGAGTACCTCTGGGATTATTACATATATATTACAATTTTATTATAAGTATAGGTACAGAAAAAAAATTGAGTCAATATTGGGAAATTGAATCAATAGTTTTCTTTTCTCATAAAACAGTTAATTTTCAATTAGATATCTCCATCCCTAACCCTTTTATGAGGTAAATTTTAATTCTCCGTTTCAAAAAAACTAGGTAAAAATAAAAAATAACCTGACACTATAAGGATCTGAACACGGTAACCCTCGACTAAAGAGTCATGTTACTACCACGCCATAAAAAATGTTGGATTTAAAGAAAAGCACCTTGATACGAGATAGTTGATAAAACAATCAGTGTGTAATAAATATAGACGAACATTTTTCAAATGTCCACCTATATTTTTACACTAACGAATTTATTCGTTTTATTTTCTATTTTCTCACACTTCTATTACTCTTCTTCTTCTTAATATAAATCTAACAGGAAATGGTATCGTCTGAATTTGATGAAAATTCTCTTTCTTACAAAAAAACAATTGTGGTTGACCTCAGTTAATGTCACACACGTGTACTTTAATTGAAATATCTGCCTAATACTGGAAAACGTCAATTCTCCTTATTTTTGGTAACAACCAATCATAATAAACTAATCCCACTTTTTCTTACCATTTCTTCTTTTTACTATGTAAAAATTAAATTATAAAAACTCTAACTCTGAAGAATAAAATGTTCAAATCTACTATTTTGGTCAATTCTATTATTTTTGTTCAATTCTACCTTTTTGTTCAGTTCCTTAATTTTGTTCAATTCATTATTTTAATTTGTTAAATTCTATTATTCTGTGTTGTAAATGAAAAATATTATATTTTATAAAAAGATTTACGTTGAAAATTAATTGAAGTCTAAATCTCTCAACAAAGTTAAGGTCCACCATAGTGAGTGGATATCTAGGACATTCAAGTTTAAATTATAAAGTCTATTTTATTTAATTTTAAATATTTATTTGTGCTCTTCCTCAAATAAATATTTTGTAAAATGTCAACATCAAAAATAGGAAACAAATTCAGAACCAACACCTATATTCTGGCGTTACATTATTGGCGCCCAACGTTGATTCCATTAAATTGGATCGAATCCTACTCTGGTAAATATTTTTTTTTTCCGGTTCTAATTTTTTTTTTTTTTGAAAAATCTGAATAATTTTTTTTTCCTTTTTTTTTTCTTTTTTACTGACGAAGTGTTTACGTTAGAAATAAATAAAATTAATTGTGCTCATAATTATTTTGACACAATAAAACGATATTCTCTAAAAATCAAATCCAACGATGAAGTCTCCAGGGTCCAATCGAATGGTGCTGCTGCAAATACGTGGTAAATCAATCTGATCCGAAGTACTTTGATCTGTAAACTCGAAAGTGAAAGTACCTTGAGAAAAGCGTAAGGCGCGCTCTTGGGAAAAAGCTAGTACAGAATTACTGCGAGTGGAAAAAGATCAGAAAGACTACCTGTACAAAAATTTATTACAAAAAAATAATATACAACAAATATACAAAAATTTTGGCTTCAACCTCCAGTCCCGAAGAAGACGACGTCGAACCAACCAACCATCACTGGAACCTGTACCAGATAAAAGAAAGTAAATTTAATTAATATTTATTTTCCCAAAATTTTATTTTTTTTTGTTAAATATTTAAAACAGTAAATTTCCAAAATTTTTATGTAAAACAAAGATTGGGACAGCTTAACTGAGCCCAACTACCCTAGTTTACCTAAAAATCACTGGCTTTGTACTGCCACAAATCGTGAATTAATTAATGTTTGTGAAAATTTAAACTTAGAATTAGATTTAAATTTAATATCTAGACCAGAAGCCCAAGAGAATATCTACCTAACTACAAAATTAAGTAAAAAATTAAAAAATCTTTTAACTCCAGATTATATTAAAATATTACTGAAAACTCCCCCAAAATCTCAACGAAAAACTTGTGAAAAAATACAAGAACTTGATAAACCCCCTGTAAGAAGAAATTTTGAACCTTCTTCTTCTAATAGTTCAACACCTATAAAGGAAAACTTTGAAAAATTACACTCCACTGTAATAAAATTCAGGGAAAATACTCAACATAAGGTAGACGAGTTAAATACTCTTCTCCAAACAAATTTGAAAACAATTCAAACTATATCACAATCTAAGACCACTGTAATTAAACCAACCTTCCCTCAAAACTATTCTCTCACTACTCTTAGTGAAGAAGATAAAATCCCCTTACCTACATTTGAGAGTCTCCTCCCTCGTAGTGTAAACCCAATTCAAACTACTGTAATACCCGCAGTAGAAAATAATAATAATTTCGAAATCCCCCCTATAAATTTTGATACTAACTCCGAAAATTTAGAAATGGCTGTTGCAGTAAATGTTCGCCCAACTACCTATGCCCATGCTGCAGGAGAAGATATGATTTCTTTTCTGAAAGGCTTTGAAAATGAGGCAGAAGGGGACGACACAATGAAATTCAAAAAAATTAAAATTGCATTCTCCGGCACAGCTAAAACAATGTTCGAAGATAAAATCCTAGACCATGAGGACTGTACCACATGGGCTAATACCAAACCTAAAATTATTGAAATTTTTACCCGAACTAAACCTCAACTACGAGAACTTTTGTATGAAAGAAAATACAAAGGTGAAACAGATTTCCCCGAATATATGATTTTTGTCTCCAAAATTTTAAAAAGAATTGAACCTGATATTACGGAAGAAAAAATTATTGAAAAAATTATCTCCAACCTTCCGGAAAAAGAAAAAGACTTCTTAATAAGAGAAAAACCGCTAACTCTAGCCCAACTAGATAAGGCTTTCTCAAACTACTTAGATTATAAGGATAAATTTTATGGACATTCCAACCCTTCTTGCGTGCCAAGATGGCGGAAATGGAAAAATTAATAAAGGAATTACAAGCTGGAAAAACTAGTTTAGAAAAAAAATCAGTGAACAATGTTTCTACAGATCCTGATTTAAAATCAGAACTCGAAAAAATTTCTGCTGCTATAACAAATATGAATAAAAACCAAAATAAAGGTAATAATAATAATCCTAATAAAAATAAAAATTCCCAAAATTCGAACCAAAATAATAATCAGAACCGAAATAATAACTATAATAATGAACAGAATTCTAACCAAAATCAGAATTATAATAATAACCAAAATTATAATTCAAACAGGAATTATAATAATAATCAAAATAGAAATTATAACCAAAATAACAATTGGAATAATAATCAAAACAATTTCCAATACAATCGAAACCCAAACTATAGAGGAAAAAATTATAATCCTAACTTTCGATGGAATAATTATAATAACCAATATCGAAATAATTATAATGGATATAATAATAATTTTAGGAAGCAAAATTTTAATCCTAATTATCAAAATAATAACTACCCAAATAATAATTATTATCCAAATAACCCCCAACCTCAATTTCCTCAACAAAATTTTGTAACTGCTAATACACAAACTGCTCCGGCTCCTTTAATGTATTCGCAGCCTGTCCCCAATCACCAAATACAAACTCCCTCTCCCTCGGTATGTCAAAACACTTGTTCAAAAAACTAAGTTTCCCCCTTGCAGCTGATTTATCAACTGTAAGGGATGCCACGAACGAAAGGTCAAAAATAGCTAACTGTGTAGTTGAAGGAGAATTTCCGAATAAGGATAAGTGCACAGCCGAATGCAAATTCCACCTTCCATTTTCCATAAATGGAAAACAAATTCTTAGCTTAGTAGACCCTGGTTCAGAACAAACTATTGTTGATGAAAATGTTTTAAAAAAAGTCAATTTTAAAGAAATAATCTACCCAACCACTGTCAGATTCCGTGGAGCAGGCAATCAACCTTTAGAGGTCAAGGGAATAACCAATGTGACATTCTCCATCGATCATTGTGTTTATCCACATCCTGTATACGTAGTCTGAAACTTGGTGGAACCGGTCATACTGGGTTATGATTTCTTATCAACCCACAAAGCAAAAATTGACTTCAATAATAACAAATTCACTTTGCCGTGCGGCATCGAAGAGCGAAGTTTTGATATGCCCCAATGCCATAATGATTTAATTACTAAGAAAGGAATATATGGTCTTAAGAAACCAATAAAATTATTTTCTCCCCAAACATTTTATATTAAGCCCAAAAGCGACATGGTAATCGCAACTCTTCCCGAAAATATATCATTTGTTGAAAATGAATCAACTGAATACCTAACTGATTTTTATTTAAGTATTCAAGATGATACCGTGATGGCCTTTAACTACAGTGATAGGACACGCAAAATAACTCAAGGTGAATACCTTGGAAAATTTATCGTTGATGACGACGAAGATTTTGATATTTGCAAAATCGAAACTATCAAAGAGGATTCCATCTTAAAAGATAATCATGGAAATACTATTCCAATAAACCCAAACCTAAAAAGGGAACAAAAACAAAAGGCATTTAAAGCCATAAATGAATATATTGAAATTTTTACGGGAAAAACGGACCAAGTAACAATTGCGGATGTACCGCCTCAACATGTTGAATTAGATGATTATTCACCATTAAGGTGCAAGAATTTTAAATTTTCACATGTTGAACACGAAGCTCTGCATAAACTAATCGACGATTTAGTGAAAGCAGGAGTTCTTCGAAAACAAAAATCAAAATTTAAATCCCCTATATTTGTTAAGAAAAAACCCGACGGAGTATACCGAGTTCTTGTAGACTATCGTAGGTTAAACGAACAAATTGTTATGGATAACAACCGTGTCCCCTCGATAGACGTAATTTGGCCTCGGCTCCGAAATAAAAAATTTTTTTCCACTATTGATTTAAATAGCGGATATCTACAAATACCTTTAGATGAAGAATCTAAAGCGTATACTGGAATTAATGTAGACGGAATCGGATATGTCTACAACTCTACCCCAATAGGCTTAAGTATTTCCCCTTCGATCTTCCAAACTATAATGGATGATATATTCCACGATATACTTTGGAAAAAAATGATTTGTTATTTAGACAATATTTGTATATTTGGTGAAACTTTCGAGGAATGCCTTGAAAATACTTCTGAAGTCCTTAAGAGACAAAAAAACAGAAACTTAAAAATTAAAACACCAAAATGTCAATTTTTTATGAATGAAATTGAAATTCTAGGGCATACCGTTCGATTTAACGAACTGTCCCCCTAAATAAAAACATAGAAGCCATAAAAAATTTAAATGCCCCAAATACATTAAAACAATTAAGAGTATTTCTTGGCTCAATAAATTACCATAGAAAATTAATCCCCAATTTAGCAAAAATCATTGCTCTCCTTACCGACTTGCTAAGAGGAACAGACAGCAAATCGAATGCCCGAATTAAATTAACTTCGGAACATCTCGAAATTTTCAAAAAATTAAAAGAATTTATGATTACAAAACCTGTTTTGGCAATTTACGACCCAAAGCTCGAAACCTGTGTTGAGGTTGATGCTTCAAAAATTGCTCTTGGTGGAGTATTGCTCCAAACTAATCCCGAAACAAAACATAAACACCCAGTTGGCTATTTCTCAGAAAGATTCCAACCAGCCCATGCTAAATTGTGCTCACTCGATCTTGAAATGATGGCAATTACTAATGCACTGGCACATTTTTGTGGATATCTGTTAAGCCTCCACTTTACAGTATACACGGACCACAAACCTTTGATCTACCATCAAAGATTTAATACCCCAAGCCCCAGGCTAATTCGATTAATCTCCAAATTAAATGAATATAGTTTTAAAATTAAACATATTGCTGGAAAAAATAAACCCTCCTTTACCCAACTCATCCTTCCCAGTTTATCAAATGATAGAACCGGCTTTGGCCAACAATATCACACATTCCCCAAATTGTCCAAATCTTCTAAACAATATTACAACAAATGTAATAACCCGTGCCTCTTCAAAAGAAGACACGAAAAATACCCACGACAAAAATGTAGAAATTTCTAAAAAAACTCCCATTGCAAAAAAACTATTAAACCAAGTCTCAAATATTACTGAGGAAGATCAAACTGATCAACCCGAAAATTCCTCTACAACTTCCCAAAAATCCAAAGAGACACCAATTGAATTACCCCAAAATTTAAAATCCATGCAGGAAAATGATCCGCTTTGGAAAAATATTATATCATTATTAAATTTCAATGAAATTAAAAAGAATAAAAATTTAATAAAAATATTAAATCGTTCTATTCAACTGTATTTTACAGATGAAAACGAAATTTTAAAAAAATTACCAACCCCGACTTCATCCTACGACGAAGCCGTGACTGTTATTTCCCAAAAATTAGTGCCACAAATTTTAAAAAAATTACACGATGATCCCCTACACGGAGGACATTTCAGAATTAAAAAACAAAAAACAGAATAAAATCTCAATTCTTCTTTAAAAATTTGACACAAAAAGTGACTGAATACGTAATGTCATGTCACAAATGTCAAATGGCTCAAAATTCCCCCCAACAAATTGGCCATTTGAAACATATACCAATTGAAAATCCAAAACCCTTCTCACACATTGAGATTGATTTTATAGGAAAACTTAATACAGACTACGAACACGGTTATGTACTCGTAGCTGTGGACAAGAGTACAAATTTTTGTACTATTCGTCCAACACCAAACCCAAACGCAGAATGCGTAATTAAATTATTAAAATTTATAAATCATACTTATGGTCCCCCATCAAAAATCTCTTGTGACAACTGAGCTCATTTTGCCAATGAAGCCGTCCGAAAATTTTGTAAAGAAAATAATATTACTTTAGTGTACTCATCGAAATATTCTCCCCAAACTCAAGGACTTGTAGAAAAAATTAACGGTGTAATTAAAAAATCATTCTCGAAATATCAACCATCTGGCGAACCTGAATGGCTTGATACTTTGAAAAAAATTGTATTTGCCTATAATACAAGTCCCTTTGAACATCTCAATAATAAAACTCCATTTTATTTATTACATGGATATAACCCAAAATTTAATTTACCTGAAATCCCAAATAATATTAACTCAACAAAACCTCGAGAGGAAGAAATTAAAACTCTCCTCGAAACACGAGAAAAAATTCCCGATCTTGCAAAAAAAGCATCGGATAAAAACGCGAAACATTATAACGCACACCATAGAACAATGGAATTTAAACCCAATGACCTAGTTTTACTACGTCAATCTAAAAACGTAGCAAAAAATAAAATGAAGTTCACCGGACCACACAAGGTTATTAAAAAAAGTGAGTGAACTAAACTATACAATCCGTATTAAAAATGCTGATAATACAGCATACGACAAAACAGTTCAGGTACGTCGACTTATCCCATATACGTCAAGAATTGACGATAATAAAAAACCCGAATACCTTCCCCCAACCCAAATCGTAGCTAAACCGAGGGGCCGCCCTCGTAAAATACACGAAAACAAGGGATGTGTACAGTCTAGTACCTGTCCCTAAACTTAGGTTAAGATTACCCCTTTTTTTTCCCTCTCTCTCGCTCCCATTCCAAAAAATAAATAAAAAAAATATAAAAAAGTATAAAATTTAAAGAAACAAACCTTAAAAATAGTAAATTTTTTTTTTACTTACCCTACTGCATAAAATTGGCCCAGGTATTGGCATACCCTCCAGGAATGTGCCCAGATTCTCACTGCCAGTGAAGCTGATCGTAGTTGGCGGCATCGAACATTCGGAGTCGTTCAACTCGGTGGCTTCATCTTTGGCCTGAATGGCGGTTACATACCTCTGGCTCGGCTCCCGAGTATCAGCTGCTGTTGAGTACGAACGGAATGTATATACTAAATCATCATGCATTTTCCACCCTGTTTGGGCAGCAACTGCATTATTCCACTCAGTAGCAGTGTAGTGACGCTCAAACTCGAACGCCACTACAGACACCGAAAGAGTCAGCCTAGGACCGAAGGTTTGGTTAAAAAATTTTAAAAATATGGAGGCATCAAGATTCATAAGTCGACTCGTTAGCATGTACGAATTGACATGAATAATTTTGACCCTGACGTATTCGTTGGAATACTGCGATACGCAAACTAATCCAACAAATAAGCCAGACAATATCCCCAAGTCCCGACAAACCCTGTGGTCAACTTTACCACCAAGTATTAATCGGAGCCCTGTGGTTCCAAAGTTGAAACTTAGACACCTCGGATAGAAGCATCTAAGTTCAAACAATAATTTCTGAATAATCCCCTCAGCCCCCTTACAACATTGAAATGGAACAAAATGCTCCCAACCAAACTGGTCCTGTCGCATGGACTCATCGCCGAGCCAAAGTAGAGCAAATGACTGTTCCAGCTCCTCATCTTCTGATTTCCCAGCAAACATATACGCTAGATTAAACAGTCGATGTGTCGCCAGGAAAAACTGGAAAAAACAGCCACACAATTGGTAGTGTGACACTTTATTCCCCAGCATATGAGAGAAACTCCACATCTCATTTGCCTCGATCCACCCTGTAGCTGCAAACACCCGCTCGTCGACCGAATTGAAGAACAAAGACATTTTTTTTAAATAAACTTTTCTTCTCAAAAAACCGAATAAAAACGAAAAATAATAATTGTAGGAATAAATAGGTAGTAAATAAAATTAATAATAAAAAATCGCGAAAAATTAAAACAAGAAAAAAATAGGAAAAAAAGTTTTTATATTAAAACAATTCAAAATAAATAAACACTAACACCAGAACGAATATGACCAACCAAGTACGACAGAATAAGTAAAACTGATATTAAAAAAATCATTGACAAATGCCCCTTATAACCTATGGAAAAAACAAATTGCTAAACAAACTAATTCCGTGTGATAGCTAAGAAAAAATTATAACTTACCTTTACAATAAAAATGCAGCTGTTATCTAAAAGTATTCTCATACAGCAGTAAACTAGATCGACATACAATGTTATCTTTGTTTCAGGAAAAATGTTTTTGCCGATTGTTACTATAATCCTTAATGTCAAAATTCTTGCTTTATCAGCACAACGTACCTCAGCGGATTCTTATCGAATTACTACTGCATCAACTGGAGCTTATTTTAGCAAAATTAATAATATTCATGTATACTCAAACTCAACACCTATCTTATATTTTCTGAAACTTGATCTATACGAATCAGCAGACAAAATTCTCGAAATTAAATTCAAACACCAAGAATGTAAAAATACTGAATGGAAAAATTGCAGATATGCAGAAATGGCAAAAAGACTAAAAAACTCAATTAATATTCTAAAGAAACAAAACATTGCCCTTGTGCAAGACTTTTATACAAACCCATCATTAATTCGAAACAAAAGAAGTGTATTCACGCCGGTTAGATCATTTTTTGGAGATGCATTAAAATTTTGCTGCCGCGTCTTAAATTTCAGAGATGATAGAAACTTTCTGACAAATGAATTATCCCTAAAAAACTAATACGAAATTATAAAAAATAAACTATTCCAAGAACATATGGCTCTTGTGAATACGTCATCAAATTTAGAAAATTTTATTTCCCATACAAATAAATATATGTCCGAATTTGTTAAACATACAAACTCATTTGAACCAAACTCTTTGGATGAACACGAATTGTTACTTTCCTTAAATTATCTACAAGGTTTTTACGATAATTACCTCGTAAATACCTTTCGTTTGACTAACATTCTTTCATCTTGTAAAAACCACATAATCCCCCCAACTATTATATCAAAAATAATTTTAGAAAAATATATATTCTCACTCCAAAATAAAATTAAAAATCTAGATCTTGATCTAGCAATCCCACTTAATGATTTATCAAACTATTATCATGCAGATTGGTAAATTGTAATTTTTTTAATGACTCTTTAGAAATTGAAATTAAAATCCCACTAAAAAAATTAAATTCCAAATACGAAGTGTTTGACTTCATTCCATTAACTTTCAGAAGTCACTCTAATGAACTATGTAACTGGGATCAAGAAGCCTCGATTCTAATCCATGAGATACGATCAAACACCGTGAGATATATCTCTGGAAAAAACCTCCACTTCTGTAACCCAGACAAGCCACTTTGTTATCTTCCATCTAATCAAGGAAGTGACAAACTGTCTTCTTGTGCTAAAAACCTATTTTTCCAAAATTTAAACAGAAATTTATTACAATCTTGTTCTTTTAAATGTTCTGAAAATAACAATCAAACTCTGGTCCATCCAATTGGACATACAAAATTTTCCGTGATAAATTTCAATGCACTTATTGCAACAAACTCTATCACGAAAACTTCGGAAAAATTAAACATTAATAATTTTCTATCTGGAACTTTCATCCTAGAAGTTCCTTGCCACATACAAATTGAAGACATCAATCAAAAAAATGAAAGTACTATAATTATACCAACAGAAACCCCTTGTCTTACATCTTCGATGGAAGAATCTATAAAAATTGAAAATCACCTACCCATCCTTTGGACCTATTTTTCAGATCCAGATGAACCGTTTGATATTGCTCTTGACTTATCAACAAAAAAATTGTATAATCCTAATTGGAAAAACTTTGTACCTCATATAACCCCAGTAAACCAACTTGAAAATAAAATAAAATCTTTTGAACTAAAAATCCCAAATATAGACCTTAATGATAATTTTACCTTAATAAATATGATATTTCTCTTATGGCTTATAATCATAATTATTACACTTATTTTTATAATCATTTCAATTGTTTATTATCCTAAGAAAGTGTTTACTCCTACTCAAACTTCTAGCATTATACAAAAATTAACGAAATACGACAAAACTAGTTTATAAGATGTAATATAGTAAACTAATATACCTTCGCAAATTTCGTATAATCTTTCTAATACTATTAAGTTTAAATAATAGGATAAAAATTTTTTTCTCTCTCTTCTCAATTTCTTTATTATGATTAGACTTTAAAAAAAAAATTTTCCCCCCTTTTTTTTTTATCCCCCCGGAGAATTGTGTAACGAATATAGACGAACATTTTTTAAATGTCCGCCTATATTTTTACACAAACGAATTTATTCGTTTTATTTTCTATTTTCTCACACTTCTATTACTCTTCTTCTTCTTAATATAAACCTAACAGGAAATGGTATCGTCTGAATTCGATGAAAATTCTCTTTCTTACAAAAAAACGATTGTGGTTGACCTCAGTTAATGTCACACACGTGTACTTTAATTGAAATATCTGCCTAATGCTGGAAAACATCAATTCTCCTTCTTTTTGTTAACAACCAATCATAATAAACTAATCCCACTTTTTCTTACCATTTCTTCTTTTTACTATGTAAAAATTAAATTATAAAAACTCTAACTCTGAAGAACAAAATGTTCAATTCTACTATTTTGGTCAATTCTATTATTTTTGTTCAATTCTACCTTTTTGTTCAGTTCCTTAATTTTGTTCAATTCATTATTTTAATTTGTTAAATTCTATTATTTCTGTGTTGTAAATGAAAAATATTATATTTTATAAAAAGATTTACGTTGAAAATTAATTGAAGTCTAAATCTCTCAACAAAGTTAAGGTCCACCATAGTGAGTGGATATCTAGGACATTCAAGTTTAAATTATAAAGTCTATTTTATTTAATTATAAATATTTATTTGTGCTCTTCCTCAAATAAATATTTCGTAAAGTGTCAACGTCAAAAATAGGAAACAAATTCAGAACCAACACCTATTTTCTGGCGTTACACAGTGACCTAAAATGTTAGAACAAGAACTACGTCACATTTCATTGCGTTAGTGACTACTATAAAAGGGTATAATAAGTTTCCATTAAAAACAAATTTTTGAAAGTTAAGCCTTAATTTGTTTGTTTCTGGCTTTAGCTCCATGCAAAATAAATATTATTTCATTAAGGAAGGTTGGTAGCAGTATTGGTACACTTTAAAATCGCAGTAGTGAATAGAATAAATTATAATAAGTTTCAGTTAAAAACGAATTTTTAAAAGATAAGCTTTTATTTATTTTTTATGACTTTAGCTTCATGCGAAATAAACATTATTTTGTGGCGGAAGGTTGGCTGCAGTGTTGGTATATTTTAAAATTGCAAGGATGAGTAGAATAAAAGCTTATAAAAATAAACATAAAAGCTTATAAAAAAAGATTAATTTCAATTTTATTTCTCATCACTGCAGATACCCTCCTCCTGCCCCTTATTGACTTCAGGAAAAATATAAAATAACTAGTCCCTAATCAGGCACTTAACCACTTAGTATAACTCTCTCATTAAAAAAAAAAAAATTACTTCCACAATACTTTGCTAAACCCAGTTTCCAAATAACTTAGGCTACATTTTCAATTCAACAAACAATCCTGAATTCCAAATGTGTGAAAAAGTTGCAAAAAACAATCGATAAGATAATTATCGAAAGCCGATACTTTTTGTAGTTTTCTCAAAATCATGGGAAAACCTCTTTTCCAGGAGTTTTTGACTTCCAGTTTTATCGGAAACTTCTATCAACTTGGATTTTATATGAGGACTATGTAACAAATATAGACGAACATTTTTTAAATGTACGACTATATTTTACACAGTCATAATAATTTCTTTAATTCTCTAATTTTCCACACACTTTTGACTCTTTTTCTTCTTGAAATAAAAATTAGCAATAAATTGTCCCATTAGAATTCGATGAAAATAAGTCTTCTAAATGAAAGACAATTGTATTTGACCTCATTAATTCACACAAGTGTAACTTCTTAGAAATATCTGCCTAATGCATGTAAAACGTCAATTCTCCTTCCTTCAGGTAATAACCAATCATAGTGAACTAATCCCACTATTACATACCATTTCTTCTCTATACTGTGTGAAAAATTAAATTATAAAAACTATTACTTTGAAGAACACAATTTTCAGTTCTGCTAAAATCCTAAGTCTAAATACTTGATACTAATTATTGTTCTTTTGTAAATGAAAATATTATATTTTATGAAAAGTATCTTGTTGAATTTTAATTTAAGTCTCATAAATACACACAAAGTTAAGGTCCACCATACGATCGTCGATATCTAGGAATTCTATTTAAATTATAAAGTTATATTTATTGTTTGTAAGTATTTGTTTGTGGTTTTCCACAAATAAATACTTGGTAAAAGTGTCAATGTCAAAAAGAGGAAACAACTACCAAAACATATCTCTTTTTTGGCTTTATAGACTACCTTTTATGAAAATTTTAGCCCCATTTCTTTTATAGTTTTTTCAGAACTATAAACTTGAAATTTTCTCCATTTTTTTTCTTCACTTTTCTCAAAAACTGCGGAACCAGTAAACAACAAACTCCTATCAGATTTGATCTTATATAGTGATTACCCTTTGTGAAAATTTTGTCTTCATCCCAGTGGAAATTTTTTCAAAACCATGAACACAAATTTTAGGCGATACATAAAATATACAGGCGCATAAAAAAAATATTAAGTAAAATTATCAGACAAGTACTGAAAATGTTATAAAGTTTTGAGAAAATTTTTTGCGAATGTACCCACCTACCTATACCTATTAAGAAAAAATAAAATAAAATGAATTAGGCAATTTATTTTGAAAATGTAGGAATCGCTATTCAAACTTTTGGCGTTGTTAAAGTTCAAAGAAAAATTCTACAAATTTGTATTTTTTGTATAATAGGTACCCAGTAAAAATTTACTAACTTTGATAGTCGTATGAAAGTAAAATCAATTTGTGGAAAAATGTCATCGTTTAAATTATCGTCGATATTGGATGGAAAAAGTAACTTATTCGAAGCAAATAAAAATAACGCAGTGGCAGCTCCATCTGAAAAAGTAGGTTTTCATAAAGTAGGAAATTTAGAGAAATATAGGTAGTTTAAAAGTTATAGTTGTAGGTCATAATTGGAATGATTGTATCAAATTTTGTGACTTGTTGACCTAAAGTTGGGCAAATTAACACCATTACCTCTTTGTAAATCAAAACAAAAATGGACATTCCATAAGCACCGTCAAGTCGATCTGCACCAAAATTTTTCACTAAATTTTACTCAAATCAAATTTAATGACATCTATTTTCACAAAATCTATTGATCACAAAAAATTAATAATTAAATGTATGTACATTTATTTTTTTAAATTACCCAACTCATCTACCACAAACTAAAAAATGTTTTTTTGATACTATAACTGTCCAGAAAACTGTTTAATTTGTGAAAATGGATGTGGTGATTTTTGATTTGTGATAGAGTTTTGCTGGCACAAGTCAAAACAGAGAAAAAACTGTGGTCTGTGGCCTACTGCCTTTCCTAGGGTACAGTAACATTTATATATTTTTTTAAACTGATTTTTTTGTTAGTGTAATTCGCATTATTGACCTCATCATTCTTTTCTTTTTTTTCTTCAAAGAGCAGAGACACTTTATGTAGATTATTGAAGAAAATCGACATATTAAAGTTGATCTGGTAGCGCAGTGAAGATTGCCAGTAATTCCCTATTGTAGGTACTGTAATTTCTTTCTGAAGAAAAAAACAAGCAGAAATTTTTGGTCATTTTCCTTTTGGTACAGTGTTACACCAATTGCAAAGTCGGAGGCATCGGATGCGAGACTTTTGTCTGGGTGAACCAGGAGGGCTGCGTTTGCCAGCGAATTTTTTATATTTTCAAATGCTTTTTCAGCTTCTTTATTCCATTCGAGTGGAGTTTTATCTCTTTTCTTTGATGTTTAGCAAACAGCTTACTTTGTTCAGCTACTGCGTTTTTCATGCAGCGCCTCTAAAAATTTATTACGACACAGAAGTAAGTGTAGGTTTGTTTTTCATTTCAAAACCACAGGAAATTTTTGACACCGTTAGCTGAAAGTCATCACCATAATCAATCTACAAACCGTTAATTATTTCCCAGATATTATTTCGCCAATTATTTCCTCATGTATTTAATATGCATACACCACCACCCACACAGCTAAACACAGATATGAAAAAAAAATGTTTGTCGTCTCCTCCAAAACAACAAATTCTACAGTATTACCAAAAAAAATCCAGGGCTGGAACAATCCAAAATGCTGTGGAGAAGCGCTTTAAGGCTTGCATAATTATAATTATTGTAATATGTGTATAGACTATACACATTTCTATAGAAAATGGTAAAAGTTTCAATTTTTATTCTATAGTCGTGAAATTTAGTCCACTTGTTTGGATCTAGACAAGAATGATTTTTGGTCCAGATTGGCCAAACGATACATCCAGTACATCCTACTATAGTACATTTTTGGGGCTTTTGTGTTTCTAAATGCATAATTGTTAAGTAATAGGGTCAAACAAGGGTGTATATAAATGGTTTTTAGTTGTCTGGACCCCCTCTTTGAAAAGAAAAAACAGGGATTGAATTAGACATGCCAGATATATGGTAATTCTCACATTAGAAAACAGATATTTTCCATTAGAAATACCCAAAATTACCGTATGCACTGGCATCTCTGTCTTGACCTCTAAAAATTGTGATTTTTCGTCAGTTTTATTAAATTTTTTTTGAGGGTGTGTCAGAAGGACCACTGAGAATGTTTGGACCCCCTTATGACGGACCTATCAATGCTGTTGGATTAAAAAATTTGGTAGCCTACTTACAGACATTAAATATATTATATTTCAACATTCTGAAAAATTTGATTTCAATCGCTTAATCATTCATCAGGAAAATTGATTTGAAACAATCTCAAACTATTGCTGAGAAGAGAAGATAAATTCCAGATGAACCAACAAAGCTGGTCATCAAGCCGGCTTGCTATTATATTATTTTACCACGAAATCATTTTATAACTTGGGTGCGTTTTCTATAAGATATAATATTCATTATCAACTTCTTTTATACCTCATTTTAATCATGCCTAATTTTTAGCCAGAATTTTGCCAAATATTTTTGATATTTTGATATTTATACTTAATTTATTAATTCATTTATTAATTTGTTTTTTATTTAGTTTTTATCTTTATTTTTGTTTTTGTTTAAGAAAACCTACATTTTCCAGTATGGCTTACTGCATTAGTTTTTTACTCTTACACTCTATGAACTTTTTTCACTGCTTGTTAACCAGCATTTACTCGCTGAATCAGTAACACCAATTTAATTTTGTCTATTCATTTTTCATCTGTCTCAACACATAATGTACTCGTCTATCATGGCTTGATTTCTCTTGGGAGCATTAGTCCTATACTCAGACAAATGACACAAGGTAATTCGAGTTAATGTTTTTTCAAAGAAAATCTTCTCAGTTCCCGCATATGACTAAGAAGCTGCTAACTCTAAGTGATGCAGGCAATTCTAAAATTGATTATTCCATTTGCTAAGAATAGTTAGCTTCTTTATAAGTATATAATACCTCCCTGTTAGAATACAATCAACTCTCTGTCATCTCTCTCTTATCACTCATCTCTATCTCACTCGTGCTTATAAATATATGCACTTGCATATGTTGAAGATATTTTTGGCAAAGGTTCTCAGGAAAATTACTTTATCATCATAGAGGAGATTATTGTGTGTGTGTTATCATAATTTTCAAATTTTTATTTAATAGGGGCTTCATCCTCAAGCCCCACTTTTTTATTATCTCACCTCACCCGATCATCCACAATACAGAAAAAATTTAAAAAAAACTTACCTCACCTAATCATCTATTAAATGAAAAAAATTATAATAAAAACAATTTACTCTCTTTAACCACTCTCTTTACAGAAAATTTTAAATATATTTCATCTTGTTGGGAAATCAAACCCAACATCTCCCACATGGCAAGCACACAAGCAGCTGATGCTAGATAACAAATCATTTATGATATACTATTTTGGCTGGTCTTTCTCCTGCTTCTCTCCCTCTCTCTCTCTCTCCAACCCACTCTCTCACTGTATATTTTGATTTGTCCCTGTAAGAAGTTAAATTACTATTTTTCTATCTATAAAATAATATATTTCATTTTTTTCACAATACAGTAGGTATACTGGAGTAAGTAGGTAGGCTAGGTATTTTGAACTTCGTAACTTTTTTCAACCCTATATCTCAAGAAGGAGCAATATGGAGCCATGAAATTTTTGGGGTATACTTGTCATTCAGTACAATACGTTTTTGTGAAAAAAATTCTGAAAAACATTTTTAGGAGTGAGAGGATCAAAATACATAACTTTGCCCCTAGAAGAGATATGAACCTCAAATTTAGCTTAAAACCTTTCTTGGTATAACATAAATAAGTCCTGAAACTTTCAGCTTGATTAATTGAGCGGTTCTGAAGTGATGAGCGTACATACAGACAGACACACAGTCAGGTACCTATACACATTTATATTCATAGATTTGGTTTTTAGTGAACACAAACAATAACCTGGATAGCTTTGAAGGTTCCAACTAGGCCATCACGTATTCACCAGGTTTTGTTGATGAATAATATCTTCGGATTATTTAACTGAGGGTTCGAGAAATTTTATTGGCTATGTTTTGGTTAGATTATCTACTCTACCCAGGTCACGTACCATGACTTTTTTGCAAAAAAACTACCAACATTCAAAAATCTTAAAAAGAAACAATGAAGCAGCCGATTCTGCCAGCTGACCATTATAATTTTCCCCACTGAGATCGAGCCAGGGGTTGAATAGTTTTTAAAATTATTTACGTTTTTATTTCATTCCGAATAAGATTATGTAGCCTGTTTTGCGTCTCCTTCATAATTTTTTCTTTAATTCGTATTTTGACAATTTATGACTAACATTTTAACGATTATGATGTTTTTATTTTCCCTTTTCGATTGCTTTATATGTTTGCGTTTTATCCGAATGGATTTTTCCCTGAAACAGACACCAATGAATCACGTTCATGATTTATTACCTAAACGTAAATTTTAATTTACAAATTATTAAATATCAACACCTCTGTCTTTTCGGTAGATGCGCGCGCCTCATTTATTCCCTGCTCATGAATGGGTATTTGATTTTATTTGATTTACTTTTCAACTACGTATTTACTACCTACGTACCCAAGGTATATGCTGTTTAATTGCTTTAACTTAACAAATTAAAGTAATTTTTTTTTTTCACTTTACTCGAATCTAATGTATGCATATTAGTTAATATGAATATATATTAATTTTTTGTGGGGTATTCTATCGATTTAGGCCCATGTTGGGTAAAATTTCTTCTTGTCTGAATCCGTTCCCGATGTCGAAAAATATTTCATTCGATTTATGATTTTGAACATGTAAGTACGTAAGTGAAAAAATTCCAAGATGTTCTACACACTACGTCATCGGAATTTGATCGTTTAATTTCTTTTGCTCATAGAATATGGTTACAATGTTTCGGTTTAGGCTAATTGGATTAAAATAAAATTTCAGGTACGCCCGTGTAAACATCATTCATTCTGTTGATTTTTGTAAACGAATGTGTCCTCATGCCTCATATGGCACGACTTTTATTACCTGCAATAACATACCTTTCCTTACTTTTCTTGAACAGTTTACTTTTCACAAGCTACAAAAATGGACTTAATAATTATAATTGTTTCACGTGTAGACTATAGGTTCACTTATTGGAAATACGAAATTACTGAAACTAAGTAGTTATATAAATTAGGCAGAAGTGGATGATAATCTTTTAAAAACTCATTAAAATCAAATCCAATCAATAAATTATACGAATCATTTTTCAGGATTCCGAATTTTTATGATTACAACTTTTTAATTAGGTAGATAGTCTAAGACATAATAAGGCTCTTCACTCCTTTCGTCAAGTTCACTATGGTCATCGATATTTCAAGAAGCTGACTTATCATTCAACTTATCATTAATTACAAATAGCTACGTGTACGCAAGAGGCGTGATATTTACCTAACCAGGAACCGTTATATTCGTCCACATATTCACGAATCGAAGGTAATAAGGTGCCAGTAAATGAAAAAGTCATTCCAGAAGTCAACGTTATGAGCATAGGACCAATTGATACCACAATCTAAAACGTTCGAAAAATACGAATTCATTTAGTCAAATCGGAATTATCTAATAAAAATCGTCTTTCATCCGTGCAATATTCCAGCCCAAAATTTGAATTTTGAAAATATTTACATGTTCGCAATATTACACCTGTTGTGGGTATAACATTGACGAGGACAACAAAAAATTACCTGTCTTCCGAAATTCGGATATTTTTTCCATAGTTTTGAAATCGTTTTTTGGTCATTTTTCTTATTTTTCTTCGCCGCCACTATTTTAATGGGTTTCATTCTATAGTAACAGAAATAAATAATAAAAATTAATATTAAAATTAACGAAATACGTATATAATATAATAATATATGTTTATAATATACATATAGTGGGTAGGAGCTGGTATTTCTTTAGTAATTTTGGCAACGTTAAATATTTAGTCTGTTTCATCGGAAACGATAATTCGCGAATTCATGATCAGCAAAAAGTGCAAAAATTAGGTAATAAGGTAATCGTCGAACAAACCTATTCCGGTGGTTCAAATTACAAAAATATACAATGAATTCATACACGTTTCCTTTTTTCTTTTTTTCTTTTTTTCTATAGGTAAATCATTACCTGTCATTTCGCGCGTACCTATGCTAATATAAATATTACAACCAACTGTAGGTACCTATACCGTAGTTACCTATATTTGATGTTCGTGCTGAAATTCTGAATTACTCGTTTTTCAATCGTATGGAAACTTTTTTGATTTTTTTTATTGACTAAACTCGTACATACGAACAAAGAATATCAATGGGAGATTAAATCAAACATTATCGTTGAAAAAGTTCGAATGAGACCGGTTGGGTTATGACAAAACTAAAATGCATCGAAATTACTGTATATGGTGGAGAAAGTAAAAGTCTGTTTAGTCTCTGCCTAATAAATTGAACAGTCCAATAAAATTAGGTTAAAAATGAAGCTGAAGGGTAATTAATACAAAACGTTTTATGCCTGAAATATGATGGGGTTGGACTCGTGAGGGAGTGATAATAATGCTCCAGTTCCGTATCATGTGTTTTTGTAAGAGATGTTAAAACCTACGACTATTGTTAGGTAACTTTGGTTTTAAAATTTTTATAGACGAAAATAAATACTGAAATTTGAAGGGGCCACAGTCCCAATAAACTGACGAGTAAAAAGGTCATTAATTTTTAAACTTTTTTGCGAAATTTTCCGATAATTTTCTAGAAGCTGGTAGAAGAATAAGAGAAAAAAATCCCTAAAACATCTTATGGGGCTATAATTAATGTTGGATAGCCAGGTCCCCCTGGGCACCACTTATGTGCGCCTATGTTAACTTCCTCAATACATATAGGCAATATAAAACATAAAAATTTTTATTCAAAAATAATTGACCTAAAACAAAATTGTTGGTGTATATTTTTCTCAGAATTATTATAGTACTTAAAAGTGGCTGAAGAAAGGTTTTTTTTTTTCTTCAAAACCTTAATAATCTGTAACACTTTTGTATTATTGGAAGTTACAAATGAATATAGAGATATAAAGACGGCTAAAGAAATTAGTATGTATTTATACGAAATTTCTCATCGATATGCTGTCTATGTCATGGCTACGCCCACGAGTCCTGTGCGCACTAGCGATGCGCAGAGGACTCGACATGACTGGAGATACTGGGCTGAGGCGACGCTAACAGTTGTCTAACAACAAGGCGAGAGCTAAAGTGTGTGACAACGAGATATATTTATTCGTCCTTGTGACGTTAAACCAATATAATAAGTAAACTCCTCCACTGCATGGTAGCAGGAGCACAGTGTTTTTCACTGGACCTCGAATTTAATAATTCGTTTTCATCGAAATTTGATTTCGCAAAATTGAAATTTAATTTCGCAAATCGAAATTTAATTTTGGAAATTCAAAATGTCATTTTGAACATCGAAATCTAATTTTGGAAATCGAAAATTAATTTCGTATCCAACCGCGAAAAATGGAAATATTAATTTCTTGCGGCTCAACACACAGTTTGACCTGAACTGAAATAATAATCGCTTCCACTCTGAAATAACTCTCATCCATATGCCGTACGTAATTAATAATAGTGAAAAAAACTTTGGTTCTATTACATTCGGTTGTAGTTCTCATATAATTTCCCAGTTGGTTCATTTCCATTGTTGGAGACATTGTGTATTAACATGTACCTATGAAATATGATTTTCTCTACACATACACCAAAAGGAGTTATTGATAAGTCAGTTTTGATTAGCAAAATACGAGATTTCCAAAGTAGTTTGGAACATCAAAAATGGTATTCATTTCTTCACCAAGTGTATAAACAGTGTAGAATTGAGTTTTTTTTCAACAGGAGTACGTTCAGAATTAATACCAGGGTAACAACCAAAACACTACAACCATTAATTTATTTGTTGGCCATTTTAAATGAAAGCGTGATTTTCAAAAGTTTTTTTTAATATAGAAGAGATGTGGGTAATATGGACACTTGGGTTAAAATGGACACTGGCCTTATTGAATCGGCTATTGGCCCTCCATGGCAGATGATGGATTAATTAACTTTATTTATACTCTAGGAGCTTATTTTCTGAATTTGGTTTGATTCTTTGATTTGAGTTTCTAATTATGACGCGATAATGTTTTCAGAAGTGTTTGATGTAACTTTTGCAAATTTTCAGATGAGAATAAATCGAGTAAGTAATATTTATTTTTATAAATTGACTATTACGATTAAAAGAGAGTAGTGTTGATTTAATTAAAAGGTGTGAATTGTCACTTTTTCGTTGAAATAAACAATTTATTAGTGTTTTTTTCAATTTACCTCACTTGGGGTAAAATGGACACCCTAGCTTACAATATTTTTCTGCATGTTTTAGTTTAAAGATGCCTGGAAATTATATTCGAAAGTCAGACAAACAGAAGTGGTCAGAAGTTTCGGGAAAAAAAAACAACCCAAGTAAATGCATCATGTTTGTATTGCTGTCAGCTTTTTTCTCTCTTACAGCCTGAAGAACAGTGGATCCAGTGCACTCAGTGTGAAGAGTGGGCTCATGAAGAATGTGTGTCAGGGGAGGACAAATTATTTTTTACATGTGAATTGTGTGTTGGCAATTAATTATTAAATCTCTGTTGAAGAATACTAATTATTTTTCAATTTTATTCTTTATTTTAAATAAATTTGCACTAGTTTCCATTTTACCCCGATACATTTTAAATGAGTGATTTTGGAAGGGTCTAGAAAACTGTGAATTGTGAAGAGCATTATCAATCAAAATGTCTGAAAAACTGGAAGAGGGAAGTTGAGGGTTTTCAATTTCAAAAAATTGATTGGTGGGATTAATCTGCGCTTAGTGTGTTCATATTACCCCTATCTCTCCTTTATTTGTTTTATCAATGAAGTGTAGCCGTTTGGCGTTTGAGCATCTTTTTTCAACAGGTTCATAACGTAGGTATAAAAAATTCAAGCACAAAATTAAAAAAAAAAAATATTCAAAATAAAATCCACTAGCTATTGTAAGAATTACATAAAATAGATGCACCTTGGTCCGTATAAGTTTATTTGACAAAATTTTTCAGCTAAATAGATAACCTTCATAACTTGTATAGATACCTATAATTACTTACATCATATTAATTACCCACGTTGAGGGAAAAGCGTTTTTATTCAGATCATCATTTATTTGAAGCATCGTCTCCGTCCGAATATTCCCGCTTAAATTTACTTCGTTTTTGCACATTTTTTCAGTTTTGCTGGCAATAAAATTCAAAATGGATATTGTCGTTATTCGCACTGCACTTTCCTCGACAGCCCCGCCACTGACACGATCAAAAGTGCTCGCAGATTATTTTTTAAATCCAACCAAAGCAGAACAATGACCAACACCGACGAACATTTTGTATGAAAATAAATACATAACTGTTATCCTAATTTCGATTGTAACCAAACCATCGTAAATACCAAAAATTTAATAGTTTCTACAAACTTAATCGATAATGAACGAAAACTAATGAACCGTTCTTTTTATTCGAAACTCATAGAAAGTTCAAGTTGTAGGATTAATTATGACGGCGGCGTGGGTTATTTGTTGAAAACGTATAATTATAATCTGGCATTTGTCGACAGTTAGGTACGCTATTCTTAATAAATATAAATTTAAAAATGATAGACTAATTAAAAGTTCTATCTTCGGCAGTAGCTGTATCTTTTTCGGAGTATTTGACTTATTAAAGAGCCAGCAACTTGATTATTACTTTATCAGTCCGTGTTTGGCGTTCGTTCTTCAAATAAACGATGCAGTGAGCGATGAGAGAGAGGCGGATTTGAGTAATAATCATTGAAAGTACTTGCTTATTCTACATAATTGATAATATGATGAAGTTTGATGTCGGTAATGGTTAAACGATCAATTTATTTCCTGTTCTAGTTTTTTTTTTTTTTTTTTTTTGTTTTTTAATTAGATTTTTAAAAGAAAGAAAGAAAAAACAGTAAGGTATTACGACTGCTTTCACGACGGAATTTTTTGGTAGGACCTATAGATAGTTTTTATGTAGGTTTTCTTTGAAAATTGACATATTAATCTCGATCTCATGCGAGGACATACAAGTGAAGAAGGTACATTCTTCATTCCATAGCCTAAGAAAACTTTTTTTAACGTTAAAAGCTCAAATTCATCTGTAAGCTTAGATAGATAAGTTATAAACCTATGTACCTATAATATACCATTTTCTTGATACTACGGTACAAGTCGCAATGTTTGGCTGATAGTGACAAAATTTGGTATAAACTTTAGTCCAAATGCAAGGACAAGAATCAATTTTGGGTGGATAAAATTGGAAAAATGTTCTCCTCGATCAATTTTTTCTTAAAATTCGGACGAAAAAAATTTTATGTGTTAATATTCCTGAAATATTATCTGCTTCGATAATAAGGATGTAGGTACATCCATTTGAGAAAAATTTTCAACATTTTCACTTATAATTGCTGAACGTTTAAAACAAGGGAGGGGAAATTAAAATTTAATCAGTTTCCCATATTATTACGCTCTTTCGCTTCCTACTAATGTAATCAGACCTATTGCATCACCGCAATTGTCAACTTTAAAAAATTAAGTCGTTTAAAAAAAAAAAAAAAAAAAAACCAACGCACCAGCAGCTCTGTTAGAAAAAGTAGGTTTTGAAAAGTAGAAAATTAGTTTATAAAAAGTTATCAGTAGATTGCAATTGTGATGATTGTTTTAAATTTTGTGACTATTATAAGGTGAAATTACAAAAATTAATTTACCAGAATTGCTAGCATGTTACAATAAATATTGGAGTTAATATTTTTTGCAAATTTCTTAGTTATTGGTTTAAAATTACCATTTTATAGACAAAATAATATCCAAAATAGCTGCACCATAAGTACCACATGGCCACTCCGTGCCAAAATAAGTAACATGATAGAATAGATCATAATAAATATTCGTTCCGAATTACATTCCTATTGGTCCTAAATTAGGCATTTTATTTTCAAAATAAAAACAAAAATAATTTTACAAGAAGTACCGTCCTGCCGATCCGTACCAAAATTGATAGCAAGTTATAATAGATTATAATTAGGGTGTGGATTCTCTCGAATTTTCCAAATCATTCCCTCAAAAGGCAAGGGTTTGTAAATCAAATTGAATTCCGTTTCATAGGTTGAGTCGATGTAAAAAAATTTTATTTCGCCAAAAAATGGCAAAAATGGAATAATTGCCAAAAAATTGTCAAACACCCCTATTTTCCAAAAAAAACTGTAGAATTAGGGAAAAAAATTGTAATTTTAAGTTTTTATGTATTATATTCATTGTCTATAGGAGAGAAAAACTCAACTTGCAAGGAGCTGAATTGACGCTAGACATTCATCTTGTTAATGAATGACAGATATCTAAAGCTTGGGAATAAGCTCATTGAATTTCTCATTAAACAATACATCATTTTCATTAAAAAAAATTGGAGAATTTGAGAAAAAGTTTAAAGTTTTTCGGTGCTATTTTTATTGTTTAAAGGATTTTTGTTTGTTTTGCCAAATAATGCCAAAAGTACAATTTTTATTGCCGAATTTTAATCTTATTAATGTCAAAAACATGGCGCGAGTCCCAGTTGGGACTCATGAAGGATTGATATGTAAACATAATAGTGTGGTTGTGAGTGTGCCATTGCACATGCACACAACCACACACCCACACACGAGCAGTTATAATATTGTTATAATATTGTAACTTGTGAGTTGTATAAGATACGATCATAAGTCTCACATTTTAGCCCCTACTAGAGTGTAGACTAAGTGCCAAGATGTTTACACAATAAAAATCAGCCCTCTGATTGTAATGAATATTTATTTTATTTGTCGAAAACAACGAATTTTATGGCCAAAATAAAAACGAAAATAGCCATACCGGAAGTACCATAAGGCTGATCCTTCGTTTCAAATTTCGTACCTCTTGGACAAAAATTCTAACTTTGACTTGGCTTATATACATATATCATTTTGAGTTTTTGGCGATAAAATTTTCCTTCAGTTATAAAACGAAAAATTTTCCAACCTCCACCTTTAGATTGTTCCATGACACCCCGGATTAATAAGTAGATTTTTATAGAAAACCTACTCAAAAATTAAAAAAAAAACCTAATAAAACTTGGAAATACTATAAAAAATCTCTTTTCCATTGCTTATTAATTAAGTATGTAATAATTATTATTCACTCTGTACGGTGATGAGAAAAAACAAGACCAAGACCATGTGAAATCTTGGTTTGAATCTTAGTTTAATTAACAAAATTTTCATATTATTATTGTCGGATAAATTAAACTTTTCACTAGCAAATAAAAAAACGAAGCACTGAATATTTCAAATAATTTACCGCACCAATATTGGTGGCATTTTACTATGTAAACGTCGTTTTTTTAAGTTCTGCGTTTTATCTTCATTTTGCCATTGTAGGTATGGTCTTGGCTCATCACCAACATTGCACTGCAGCAATGATTACAAAAACATTTATTTCTTGTGAGTGATGAATAATATTATTAGCGTCTTCGTTTTAGTGATTTAAAATAATATTCGAGCAACATTGTTCATAAAATAGTATCACTGGGTACCTGTCCGTGCAGAGGAAGAATTTGGTCACGTGTCACGAAATTTAAACAAACATTATATTGCTTATAAAATACAATAAAAATGATACGTTTGCATAAGAAAGCTCATTCAGGAAAATAAACATTAGGGTGTGTTTGAGACGGTGAAAAATGTGGCACTAATTTCCCTAAGGGGATGTTCCATTTTCCATGGTGGCATTTGAGAACCAAAACTTTTTCTTTTGAACAATTCTGAATTTCCTGACCCATACTTGGTCAGCAGGTTTTAATGATAAGTACTCGTCTAAAAAATAATATTAAGTTCGTTTTTATTACATGTACATTATGCTATTTTTATAAAAAAAAATTGTTCTGTTTGAGGAATTAAATTTTTAAGGTTTTCCAATTCACAGAACTAACTGTGTCTTAAAAATTTATAAGCACGTATCTGTATCTTTGCAACTGTCGTTACAAGAACCGATTATACTCAACTTCACAAAAATATATATATACCAACTTATTTTTCTTTTTTATAAATTTTCCATAAATTTGGCTGAATGTATGTATGTATGTATGTATGTATGTATGTATGTATGTATGTATGTATGTATGTATGTATGTATGTATGTATGTATGTATGTATGTATGTATGTATGTATGTAGATGTGTATGTTTGTATGTCCCTGAAGAAAGATGAATAGGAAGAGAGCCAAAAAAAAAAAGGAGGGTAATAGGTAATTTTTTACAAATACGTTTACAAAAGGAATTCAATAACATTAGTGACAGCCGGCTGTTTTTATTTTAGAATGTATAATGAAAATTTATGTTTCATAGTCCATCCTGAAGTTATATAGATTATTTTAGACAAGTTGACGCACTCTGATAAGAAAATGGTTTTAAAAGTCCTTAGAAAAATTTTATCCTACTAAATGAACGCTAATGTCGATTGCGATTCAAATTCCCTTCACGTTGAAAAGCTAACGCATGTGCGCTGCTGGTGGGATAATTAGTCCCAACTAAAACATGATGCTAATTTTATTTCATTGGTGAGTGTGTTGACTTGTCTAAATAGTTTATATAAATTTAGTCCATCCAACGAAAGATGGTTGTTGATCGTTAAAACATTTCTGTAGTTATTTAAATTTCTTTTGAATTATTTAACTTCAATTTTAACATACTTTAGTAATAACATTGAGATGTGTGGCAACAATGTACATAAAATCTCTTGTAAATTATGTAAAGTTGTTGCGGGTTACGTTTTATCCCAAAATCCATCTTCCATTAAACAGACTATCTATGTAAATTTTTTGCTAATTGTACGTATTTTTTTTCATTTACAGAATACATAACATACAAATAGGTACATCGTGTATATTGTATCAAAAAATAAAATTGGCATATGGCAAAATGTATGTTTATATTTTCTTTCATTAAAAAATTACTGGAAAAGTTAAAGAAAATTTCCAAAATTCATTGAATATGATCATAATGTTTTCGACCAATATATACAAACGAAGAATATTCAAAATTCTTCCACATTTTCGTAAATTAGAAAAAATTCAATTAATTTTCTTATAGCTATTTTACCTTTAGTTTATTGAAATCTTTGACAATATGATGAAACATCAGATGGATTTGTGCGACTCCTTTTTGTTTCAAAAATTATCAAATACTGAAAAAACTGGTTGAAAATCCTAAAATTTGAAATATTTTCGGCGTAGATGATAAATTCTTTGAAATACCAGGTGATATAAAATGTTCGACGCACTTTTTTATTATTACTTATATTTTGAATCATTATTATTTAGGTGTACGTACTGCTTTGACTATACAATATAGCACTCGACCAGTAAAGAAATATGATTTCTGGTTAGAAATGCAAATGATTTCGGGTTAGGCATGTCGACGCTAAATAGGCAACCACAATATACCTACTTTTTAACGTATTTTGCTCTGCCCTTATGTACACTATTCTTATGAATAAAATGGACGTCTTTGTCAGATATATTCTAAACTAATGAACTCAAGCAAAACATCGAAAATACGCAGGAGGTAATTCAGGGTTGCCTCAAGGTTGTCTACTGTTTCACCTGAATGTCTTAAAATTAAAAAGAACATTGGTCTTATGGAGCTTTACTGGTCCAGTACTATATAGTCAAAGACCTACTTTCTACATGGTTACTATACATAAATCTACATATACAGTATTTGTTTCTTTTCTTTGTAGCACTTAAATTGGTGATAAACTGTTTTTCTGACATTGGAACTTCATTTTATGCACCAAAAGTTTTTTGAATGTAAATTAGTTCGTTGAGGTCTAATGGATATTAGAGGGAAAAATACAAATTTTTGATTTAATGCCACTCTGGTAATAAATACTTACCTACCAGTTCTTATACACTGTAGATTATTATGTTGATCAGTAGGTATACAACCTAGATTGTTATACACTGTATACATATACAGAAATTATAAATAATGTACATGTTGCATCTACAGATATTAATTATTCCTTATAGCACCGAAAAAATGTGAAAAGAGTGTATTGTCATGTTTTTAGCCACGCAGGGACAATATCTGAACGTGGGTGCCATAAGTACATGGAATAACCAGGTGACTACATTCTTAAGTAAATGTATCAGTGGTTCTCAATCTGTGCATTGTGATGTTGCAGCTTATTACAAGTTTTCATATAGTCCAGTCAACGAACGTGTTATGTGCAAAAGACCAGTTGAGAAGCCCAGACTCAGCCGTAAAAATGAACAAAACAAATTAGGTATGGATGTACATTATATTTCAGGATCAAAGCAGTCAAATAAAATGTGGATTGAGAGCACACAGGTTCATCTTACACACATTATTTTTATGAAGAAGGACTCAAAAGGAAGATTTAACCCATTTTTCAATGAACATAATATCTGTATTAAATAAATATATAAAAAACAATATGAGGAGCACAAAATGATATTATATTATAAGAACAAACAAACGGAAAATGTATTATTAAATTTCTGAAAAAAAGAATATTAAGTTCTTCGCTCAAATTACATGGTATGAATGGAGGTGCTGACATACTTTAATTGGCTAAAACCACAAACTTGAAAATCTACAGTAAAATGGCTTTTCACTTACTATTCAACTAGTCTGTGGAAGTGTCGAGTTCTCTATATTTTAATAATAATTCACAAAAACACTACCTTCCAATTACATTGTGATAATAAATTATGTGAGAATAGACTGTAGTTGGTACTCGAGTAAAATTATTCAAATATGATTGAAATGCATGTGATCAATATCAGATTTAATTTTTTATATAGATACTTGATGTGGAATATCTTACATCGTAAAATATATTCCGACAATAGAAGAACAGAAGGTTTTCTGCAGTTTTGAGTGTTTACCACATATCATACACAAGGTATAAGGGAGCCAAGATCTCAGCAAACACTGGCATTTTTCTAGCCAATTTTGTGAGCATATATACTGGCTCCTTACATGCACATATAGACACATACATAAGAAATACATATGTGTGTGTGTGATGATTAATAGCGATGTATTTAACCACTGCTATGGCTACATGTTAAATATAGCAAGTGCACTGAGAGTATGGATTGTGGTCTAAATATTATGTCATACTTGCAATGTTTTGAAAACGTACATACAAATGTACAATGTGTTTTACATGCAGTGCCCAAATTTGTTCATCTTATGATGACAACTGTCGTCAAGAGGCCGAGCCTCTAACCTTTTACGAGTAGGCTAATCTCCACACTTAATAATCCTGTATTTTAGTATGAAAAGCTTAAAATTTACCCTTAGAACACTTACGTACAAAGACAGCCAATTATTATTAAACGACCTAAAGAAACTCAAAAAACTTATATCGTATAAACCGTTTCGGAATGCATAATGCCATTAGATATTTTCTGTCAACAAAAACACTTGACCTCTAAAAATACATCACACATGAATAAAACTTCTGTCACAAAATAGCACTATTTAACTTGGATGGAGAAGTATTCTTCAGTCTTAGTCCAAAACCTCAGTATTTTCAACTCCTTTGTCCCCCAAAACCTGTAAGGAATATTTTAATTCACTGTAATTCATTACAGTAATTCCTTACACCCAGTATAATTATTATCTATCATGTATAACATAATATTCCTACGGATATACTCTCAACGCCTCTCAGGAATGTTAAATTGTCTATCCTACTCCCGCATCATCATTGTCTTTGAGCAACAAATTCCTTAGCACATGCCTACACACACTAAGACGAGCGCTGATATTTAAATATGACCAAATAAGATCATAATTATTATGAACACTCATATTTTGAAGAAGTTCTAGAAAAAAACTATTTATTACAAATCATCCTGTTGTCCTCAAACCAGTCCACCTCAGATTCTTTAATTTTATTAATCCACTCTCAAATTCATTGCTAATTACATTGATAAAAATTTACTGGATGATCACTTCTCTTGTAACCTGGTAACATTAACAAACTCAGTCTTATGAGCCTGCAATGTACCTATATCAATTTGTAATAATTAAATATTAGTTTAAGTGTGTTAAGGGTGTGTAGGGTGATTTTGTCAAGTTGAGTTTTTAATCAGTCATTATATGACTAGAGTTGCATTCACATTAATTTTAATCCGGTATTAGCCCTCAAAAGTGAGGATGAGTATGTTTTTTATTTCATCATGATAGGAAAGTTTTGGCACTATTCGTTGAAATTAATATTCGTATATATATTCCATTTTTTTATTACCAAGATACTGGTCATCGCAGTTTTTTTCCGATAGTCACAAAATTTAGTATGAAGATTAACACTAAGCGAAAGACCTCACCTATTAATTTTGATGTGAATTGGCCAGACAGTACGTACTTGCAGAACTGTTATCTTTGTTTTTATCTATTTTGGCTATAAAATGCTTAATTTTGTACCAAATAAATACGTAATTTGGAAAAAATATTTACTATAATCTATTGTAACATGCTGCTAGTTTTGTTTGGGATTGGTCAAATAGTACTCACCCAATGTACATTTTTGTTTCAATTTTGAAAGGGTTAATGATTTTCAACTGTGTAATTTTACATCAACAGCTACAAAATTTAATTCAGTCACTTTTTGAAAACCTACATTTTCTAACAGAGCTATTAGAGTTTTTAGATTTAGGATATTGCGGAGTAGATTCAGGTATTATCAATTTTTATGACAAATTTTTGGTTGGTTTGTATTTACTAGGTACTTATTTACTTGGTTTGATTTTTCATTTATCTAAATATAAATTACGAAATTGTAAATCGTGAGTTTTTTAGGTATGTAGATACTTACTTATTTGTTATTAAGGTGAATGATGCCTTATTAACCTTGTTCGGTATTTGGCCAATAAATTGGTGAAAATGTAGCCCAGTAATAAGCCAAATACCGAATATTATCTCTAAATATTCAACCGATCTCAGGTTATAATCAATACCCTACAATACGTCCAAATTAAATCTAAATTAAAATCCCATTTGCAAAAACTGGTTAAACAGTGTTAGCAATTAAACACACAGATTATAAGACAGGTCGTTTGTCTGTTGGTTAACTGTTGGTATATCTTGGCCATTCATCGTGGTTAGACTCACATCAAGTGCCTTGCTAAACTGTTATGTTTCACATGTATTACTACCTCTATGGTTATTTATATGGTGGTAATAACTCTTCCTTTTTCAAGTTGGATGACACTAATTAATCTAGTTGTGGGGTTATTACCGCTTTCATTTGTTTTATTTTCGTAAAAACAATCATTGAAAATAATTGTTTTAAATTGTGTACGCTAGGCATGAATTTAAATCACTTTGGAATCGATCACATTAGTGATAAAGTACAACTATAGTTGGTCAAATTATTTTTAAAATTTTAAAATTTTTCTATGATGGTTTTCCATTATAATCATGATGAATTCTGGAAGTTAGCATTAACTAAATTCTAAATTTGAAACTTAGGTACCTATTCAATATTGCCTTGTTGGACGAAAAGAAAGCAATGAGTTGTACTTCTCTCACCTCTGTACCATAATAATCCACAAAGACAAGACGAACTGCAGGTGTCATAAATTATACGGGGATAGACTAATGAGTATAACTAACTGCCTACTGTAGTAAAATCATTAAAATAAGTATTATTTATCCCACATAATCAATATCAAATTTAATTCTTTTACTTAGATAATTAAGATACTCTATTTGAGAACAAAAAGTTTGAAATTTAACGTAGTCGTCGCAATTTGAATTGTAAGAACTTTCTTCGGTGCATTTGATTTTCAATTTCTTCCAGAGTGATGTCCTTTGTTTCTGGCATCACAAAATATGACAAAATCGAACACACTACCAATATGCCGACAAAAATCCATAATACTGTTATCATACCAAAGCTATTTTGCATCGTTGGAACAATTTTAACAAATAAAGAAGTTAGGAATAAATAATATAATGTACTGGTGCCAATTCCTACGTCTCTCGTCACTTCAGGAAAAATCTGTAAAATTTTAAAACCAATTCCGTTAGTAAAATTGTTTCGTTTCTTTCATTCATTATTTTGAAAATCAGGATTACACACATGGAAATCAATACCTACACTAAAACAAAAATACCATATATTTTACTGAAATTCGGGTCACCTTTGACGTTTTGGTTATTTTTTTACAAATTTTGAACGATATTCCAACCAAAAAGTATTAGATGTCGGTGAACAGTTAGGTAGTAGGTACATTAATAGGTAATTCATAAATATTTTATATTTTGAGTTCCTAAATTTGTGAAATTAAAAAAATAAAATGAAAACAAATGACATTTATAAGATTAAATAGGTGTACATTAACTTTTTTTTTACAGTTTTTCAGTTCACCTCCTGTATGGACGTATGATATTAGACATTGGGCTTAATCAAATGAAAAGATTATTTGTGTGATCTAAACAAATTAATACGGATAAATTCCTTTAAATGAAACTATCCCCATTGAGATACCACAGTCTACTGCCTAACTTTACATAATTATGTTTTTGCGAGGACCAAACCCATTTTGTCTGCGAGTAAAGAGATTTTACTGTAAAATAATGTTTTACAACTAAATTCGTTCAATAACTAACAACTAAAACTCGCAAACAAAATTTGTTATAATTGGCCCAAAAATATAATATATTTGGAGGTTCACTTCAGAATGGTATTTTCTATAAAAAACACATAGATTTCAAGAATTTTAATGAACTTATGAGTTATTTGTCATCCTTGAA
The DNA here is from genome assembly GCA_011428145.1 of Ericerus pela. Classification (NCBI taxonomy): domain Eukaryota; kingdom Metazoa; phylum Arthropoda; class Insecta; order Hemiptera; family Coccidae; genus Ericerus; species Ericerus pela. The sequence goes on along the minus strand of WOFM01000549.1, from coordinate 3,217,177 downwards.
TTAATTTTGATAAGACTTACTTCAGAAGGCACAATTGATGTTAGTTTTTAGTTGTTAAATTATTTGGCAACTTCAACTAAATATTTGATTTTAATAAGTATATAGATATGTGACAACTGTAACAAAATATTATAGTTTTTTGCTTGCTCATGCAACTAATTTTCTAGCACTAAAATGGTTGTACCTATGCTTGTCTTAGTGGCTAAGTTACTCGCGGACAGCTATAAATAATTCAGTCGTGGAACATTAGTTAAATTAATGAATACCTAACAAACTAATATTGAATAGTCAATTTCAGTGACAACTACATTTATTACTTAGTTGTAGTTAATATGTAGTTATAGTTCCAAGGCACTAGTACTTCGTGCGTGTAATAAAGTCTATGGAGAATGAATTTAAAAACAAAATTGGTACATACCTCTGGCAACACCAACCATACAACCGGACTCAATCCTATGTTTAGCATTGTCACATATAAACAAATACTTGCGATGACAATCATGTTGGGCAGATAATAAATTTTCTTCAATATAATACCGAGCAAAGCCAGCGCACAACCAATGGATGTGGAGAAGAAGATAAATCTACGAGATATTATCTGGACAATGTAGATTGACACAAAGCCAAAAAACACACCCATTGAGTCCATCAACATGATGACCATACCAGCATCCTTATTATTATACAATTCTGTCACTATGTCCTCAGCATAGAGCAGAATTACTCCAGAACCGGAGCCAACTATCGAAGTGATCATCAACATAGATATGAACAATGGCTGAAAGAAGGCACGGGTTAACATATTTTTTAGAATACCTTGTCCCCACTCGATGTTAATTTTCAACCGTTTACTCAAAATAAGCTGGAATTCGTTTTGACTCTCAGCAGATACTCCACGGAGCCAAAAAAAATTCCTTTGCGCCGCCTCCATTTCATTTTTGTGTAACAGCCAGTAAGGAGACTCTGGTGACCAATAGATGGTCGCTAATATAAAAAAAGGGCCGACGGCGCAGCATCGCATGGCAGTTCGCCATGGAACTACAATGCTAACAAGATGTCCAAGTAATATTCCAACACAGTATCCGGCTGAACTGAACATTGTAAGGATTCCACGAAGTCTGGGCTCAGGTATTTCGATTAGGTAATTTACGGCTATTACATTGTTGAAACCGCTTGCAAATCCCACGACCATGCATCCTATCAGGAATGTGATAAAATCGGATGCCATTGATAAGCAAATCCAACCGAGGATCCAAATCACACTCGTAATAAAGACACTTATTTTGGTACCCAATTTTCGCACACAGTACCAGCTTAAACTGGTTCCAAAAATCATAGAAAATATGTTCATTGAAGCTGAAATGGAATGCAGCGCTGAATTAGTTTAATATTTGTACACACACTTAATTATTCGTTCCTTTTGGTGTGAAACCAGCTTCATAGGAATACAATGTTTGCATTGATGTTATTTTCTTGAAAATCTACGGAGTAAATCTTCACGGGTAGTTTTAAATTTTTTCTTTTAAATCGCTTACAAACATTTTTTTAAGGATTTAAGGAATTGGAAAATTTATCTTTCGATCTAGCTAAGTATCTTGACCTTCCAATTTCTGATCATAAATCAAGCCAATATTTTTGTATGCTCCAAAATCAAGGTTAGTAATTAGTTTCAAAAAAAATGTTTAAACAATAGGTATAATTGCACAGTGAAGTCCTTCATTACAAGATGAGAAATCAAAATAAACTTAGTGAGATCCCAAAATTTATAATAACTCTTTTAGAAGATTGTTTGAAATCATCACTACTTCCTTAGCCTTTAAGAATTTTTAGATGATAGACTAAAATATAGCTTGTATAGATTTTCTCACTAATGTCTCTGTTCCTATTTCATTAAAATACTGCAATACCTACACAATATAATTCAATAAAATAGTGCATTGAAGTTCGAGGGAGAAACCCCATCCCTCTTGGCTCAAAGGTAGACCATTTTTTGTTACACTTAGAATGACCAGTATTTGAATACGAAATTTATGACCCTCTTTTTTTCCTACTAACATAAAATTTAGCAATTTGTGGTTAAGAAAAAATGTGTTTTAAACGATTAAAAAAATTGAAAATAAAATCATTTAAGGTACCTAATTATACTTTAGCACCACTCGTATGCATTAACCTATACCTACTTCATGTTGGGTTTGAGAAAAGTATTCAGTATTAAGGGGTCCTTTAAATATCATCGATATAGAGCTTTCTAAAAGTCAGTCTAACGTAAACAGCTCATTTTTTGTCAATTATACATAAATCCCTTAAAAAATGTGGAACAATTGACCTTATCATATTTTTTTATATTAGCTATAGTTCCATTTACCCAACCATGATCCTTCTTCATCGTTTATGTATTCTCGAATTGAAGATAGTAGGGTTCCGGTATAGGAAAACGTCATTCCAAAACAAGTTGTAATGAAAATAGAACTTATTGAAGCAACAACCTGCAAAATGAATAAATATTTATGTACCTTGATGCACGCGACATCAATAATGAAAATATTTTCATTCACAGAAACGAAGTGGTTCGTGGATTCTTCAATGAAACATATTTTGAGACTTTTTTTCGACATATTCTATACATTTTACCAATCAAATCACTTTCTTTATAATAATTTCTCGTAAATTATTATCGAATTTAGCTCGAAGTGACAGTTAAATAACAATCCTAAATATTCCGAGTATTCATTCCAGAAAAATTAAGTAGGTTCAATTTTTATACCATGAATACATTCTTGCATTCCTATAAGAAAATGTAATGAATGTTATTTGGATTCAAATAGCTCTAAATTTTATTTTGACATTCTGTCTTACGTTACCACGTCCTATTAAAAGTTAAATTCCAATTTACCAACTCGTAGGTATGCCTAGCATACGAAACGATAATTTTAAGGTGATATTTCATATCAAGATTTATTCATAGTCCTACAGGGCATTTCCAGACTGGTCAAAGAAGTCGTTTATCACCTGTCTTCTGAAATAAACACGATTTTTGCGCTGCTTCGAATTAACATTTATGTTTTCAACCATTTCTTCAAATTTATGTTGACTCATATTTTCTGTTCGACTCAGTCGGGTTGGAAACTGTATGAGCCAGAAATATTCTGCGAAAATTCATAAAAAACAAAATATGTAGTTACTGGTATAAATTTTGCTCAGCAAAGAAGTCATTAAAAATATAGTTAGTCTATGTATGTACTTCAACTAATTGTTGTGAAATAGGAACTTTATTCGAATTTTGATTTGCTTTTCGTACCTATGTTAAGATATCAAATAATTTTATAGACCCATTTAATAATGATTGGATATAATTACGTGCATGATTGCATCAATTATAAGGCCATAGTATGCATGAAGGCCAGTACTAATTATGGGGAAAAAAGAAAAATCGGTTGCCCATAAATCCTATACTAGGTCCAACCATTTATCTGAATGAATAAATTGCGTTTTCGTTCTTTTCAAAAAATTAAAGAGGAAAAAAATATATTATCTTCAAAAATTCTCGTCCCCGATCTGATGGAAGGATAATTTTCTTAACGAGCTCGTTGGTATAAGTATTTCATTTCCCTTATTAAGAACCCCATCCCATATATCTGATCATATATGACCTGATCTCATGAATAGAAGATACTTAACGGTTTCCCGATGAAACGCTGAAAAAAATACATGTAGGCCTACTGCTAAATAGAAATTCGTTCTAATCTGTATTCTTTTCATCCCACCATTTTTGTAAATGACATTTTATAGCTGTGAAAATGGTATAAATTTAAATCTAGCGTTTATAGTAGAACGTCTAGTCTACGAATTGTTCAGAAATTTAAATGCTTTATTTTCAAAACATACTCATTTGGGCAAGATCTAACCAGAAAAAATGCGAAAATTATGAAATTTGAAGTTTTATTGCTGACCTCAAAACATCGACCATAGGAGGACTGTAAATTTGGGGTGTTTCAAAAAGAAAACTTCGAATCTTCCTTCTCTAAGAGTTATAGAGAAACAATTAACCTCGTATTTTTGGAATTTATTGAAAAAAACTATGAATTTGACTTTAGTTAAATTTACAAATTTTTCTGAATATAAGCAAAAATTTAATTTACTGTAAAAAAATTTCAAGACAGGTATACCTACCTACCTATATTATGTGTTACAAACTCGAATTATACTTTTAAGAAAATGACAACACTTCGAATTGAATTTTTTCTTTATTATGAAACAGTAAAGGCACGAAGTACGTTTTTCTTGACCAAAAAAGAATAGAGCACGTGTTATCTTCTTTAGCTTTATAGCCAAAGAAACGTTATAGTACGTTGTCAAAATAGATAAAGAGAACTTGAGCAAACAAGATAATAAAAACTAATGGGGGAGCAATACTTCGATTGAAAAGTCAATTTACCAATTTTCATCCTAATTCAAAAAAAAAAAAAAAACGGGAACTCGAAATATATGAAAAAATTGTGAAAAAATATTCTTAGATATAGTATATTTGACAAACATATCGATATATTGATATTTTATTACTAGTTTTAGGTAAAAAAATTATGAAAAACTACTGAAGTTATCGATATCCTTAACAAAAATATCGATCTATCGGTGTTTTATTGTTAAAAACCGATTTTCCAGGATATATTGTTTTTTAATTTTCTCGGAAACTACTGAACCAACAGGCATCAAACTTCTATCAGATTTGGTCGAAATACGTTTCGTGAATATTTTAGCCCTAATCCTTTCGCAGTTTTCTCAAAACCATAAATAATAAATTTTTAGCAAAAATTTTTCTTCTCCAGTTTTTTAATAGGCACCAAAAAAGTGGCAGAACACATTTGACTCCCTAGAGTCGCCCTTTTACCGTCGAATGAAACCAAACATGCGGGAGAAACATTTCTGTTTCTAATAACTTAATACCTGAAAACATCATTGGGTTAACCGCATGTACCTAATTTCATTGGAATATTATGTAATTACGTTCTCCCAACACTCTGTTATGGGTCGAAAACTTGAGTTTTAACAAAAACCAGTAGAAAACAAAATAAGAACCATCCATAATTCCACAGATAAGTCCATATATTATATAAACTATAAAAAAAATTTACAGAGTAAGAGATAAATGACGTAATGAAGAATATAATTACTGGATGCAATACAGATGATGAGAAAAGAAAAATCAGATTGGACGAGACATATTTCAGACTAAAATATAACAGATTAAGATGACTAATAAATTTATAAATTGGCAGATATTAGTATTACCGGAAGTACTGTACGACCGATCCGCACCAAAATTTCTAGCAAGTTATAATATTTGTTATAAATTTCGTGGCTAATATTGATAATTTTATGGTCAAAATAAAAAAGAAAATAGCCATACCGAAAGTACCGTGCGACCGATCCACACCAAAATTTATACCATGTTATAATATACCATAGTAAATTTTTATTTCAAATTTCGTAGCTCCGAGTCGAAAATTTAAAATTTTATATCAAAAACAAAAATTAAATTAGCCATATTGAAAGTACCGTGCCGCCGATCAGCAACAAAATCAATAGGTAAGATTTTTGGTATAATACTAATATCTGAACCAAATTTCATAACTATTGAATTAAAATTTCCACCTGTACCGTAATAACATGAAATTGGCTTATATATTTATTTTATAATATACTAGCTCCCCATGGTGTCAGCTTTACTTGAGAAACGCTTAAGACCTTTGACCGTAACCCTGAGATAAATATTCTCTGATATACTCAACAAAAAAATTTGAAAATATAAAATTCTCTCCTTTTTGAGCCCAATGAGGGTTGAAGACTGGGTCCAATGATAAAATTAACATCACATTTAAATTCAACACCTTAAAAAACGTCCGATGATATATTACACAATAATTACTGGAAATAAATAATTATCTCCTTTTTGAGCATAATGAGCGTTGAAAAATGAGTCTAATGATAAAATTAATATAAAATTCGAATTCAGCCCCTGAAAATACATGTCCAATGATATATTACTTAATAAAATCTGAAAAAAAATCCTCCTCTTTTTGGGCCCATTAAGGGTCGAGAAATCGATCTAAAGATAAAATTAACGACAAATTTGAGTTCATCGCCTCAAAAAACATGTCCGGTGATATATTATTACACAATAAAATTTGAAAAAGAAAAATTCTCCCCTATTTGGGCTCAATGAAGGTCGAAGAATGGGAATAATGATAAAATTAACATCAAATTCGAAGTCAGGGCCTCGAAACACATGTCCGTTGTAAAATTACGCAATAAAATATAAAAATAAAAAATTCTCTCCTTTTTGGGTCCCATGAGAATTGAGGAATGGGTTAAATGATAAAAATAAAATGAACATCAAATTCAAATTAGCGCTTCAAAAAACATATCCGGAAAAAACCATTAAATGCAGCACTACTAAGTTTACATAATGTTTTTCCTCTGTTCATTTTATATTCATGCAGCGCTATTAATTCAGCCTTCATCGATTTTCCTTTATAAATAAGTTCCCCGAAGTGATAAAATGATAAAACAAAGTCTAAAACCTTAGTAGATTCATAAAATATGCACGTACAAAAATTCATCATCATCGTTTTGGTACATTCTGAGGTTACCCTTTATATTAATATAAATATAGATACAGATATAAATACATATACATATATGTAAGAATATGTATTCACATTCTTAAAATAACCATAGTTTCAGTCTGTGTTTCGCACTCGCTGATATAGTGAGTTGCAGAGATCTCTCATATATATATTAAATTTGTATTATATTCATCTATTGATGGATTTTAAGTATGGAAAGATGAACGATGTGTCTACATGATTCTTCATTATTTTCTAAACAGCTTACATATATATATGAATTTGAGTTATTAATGCCAAAATTTTACTTGAGTTATGAAAAGAAAAACGTAGCTACCCCCACCTTTAGGTTGTTCCTTCATACCAAGATTAATAAGTAGATTTTCAATAGAAAACCTACTTAAAAACTCACTGGAAAGTGGACTTGACTACATTCCTCCGTAATAAACAAATACTGTAAGATAGCTAAATGGGCATGATTAAAGAGGAGGCCTTCGCTCAAATATGAGATTCGAACTCGAGTCTTAATTAAAAATTAAATAATGCTAGATTCGTGTTTAAATAAAAAAGTACACCGAACTACTGCTTTCACATCGTGAAAGAAAATCAAAATACTCTTTCATAATAATATGAATGGAGGTAAGTGGCAGGATAACAGTAAATAAAATCTTTCAGCTATTCTTATCTTTTACATAGATTTACAAAAACCACTTGTAGGCCTGGGTACTAAATTGTACCTCTAATAAACTGAAAACAGACCTTGCCGGAAACTGAAGGACTTACCATGCGCATGGATTTACAAAATGGCCGTTTCAGATTATATTCCTTTCGAGTCAGATTATAACCATTTTTCTATTATTTTGGATGTGCCTTAAACATTTACTCAATAATTGCGACAACACATAATATTGATATCGTTAATTCGTTAATACCTACCATCAATTGGGTTTATGAATTCAAATATGTTTCTATTTTACATTTCTTTATTTCAACGTTTTTTCTATGTAGATCAGTTTAGAGATAAACAAAGATTCTACAAAACTCTGATTGGAAATTCTATTTATACGAACTCTTTGCCCTAAGTGTATGTCACATGCATGATTTGAAAACGTATCAAATAACTTGACTTGCAAATTTTTCTCGACAAAAGCATTAATACGAACCGCACGAGTGAATGATTTTCAGGAATAATACACTAAAATGATTGAAACTATAAAGAATAGTGAAAAATTTAATTGTATTACATAGGTACCTATTTATAACACCGTATAATTATAGGTACCTAAGTACCATATTCGAGTAGAAACAAAAATTTTAAAATTTAACGTTGTCGTCGCAATTTGAATTGTAAGAACTTCATTTGGTTCATTTGATTTTCGACTTCTTCGAGACTGACGTCCTTTGTTTCTGGCATGACAAAATACAATAAAATCGAAAAAACCGACGTGGCACCGATGAAAAACCATAAAACAGTTACCATACCCAGGCTAGCTTTCATCGTTGGAATAATTTTAACGAATACAGAAGTTAGGAATAAATAGAATACTGTACTGGCGCCAATTCCTACATCTCTTGTCACCTCAGGAAAAATCTATAAAGTTTCAAAAACCAATATATTTTCACAAAAACTCCAATTATTACTTGTGATACGCGTGCAAATTAGGTGATTGATACTCAGTATGATTGATACTCAGTATAGCTCAGAATGATTGCAGCACTTATCAAAATCACTTACTTTCTGTACTCGAATCGCATACTATTTTTTGTAATAGACCACCCATACACGATGAAAAACGAAATTGTTTTTTAGAACCAAATTATATTATTAATAATGTTACCTTCTTTTTTTAACAAAAAATTTTTGTACTCTCTATCCCCCACCCCAGAAAAATTATTCGGAAAAAATTACCAAAACAAAATAATTCTGAAATTTTATAATTTTAATTTAGAAAAAACAAAAAACTGAAAAAGTAATCGAGTCATGCGAGAAAGTCAACTCAAAAATGTACATACGTCCAACAATATTTTTCACATCAAATTGATAATTTCAACAAAAATAGTATTTTACTCAACTTATTAGCAAAACAAGTGATTGCCGATGAGTTGTGTAGTTGCAACATGAGCCTCAGGTAAGCGCTATAATCGCAACGAGTCGATTATCATGAGTGGTTAACTACTTGAACATGATATTGTTTTCGACAAATCCACAAACGGAGGTTATTATTATTTTATTCGATTAAATATGTCAACTCCTTTAATTAACAGAATTTTGTCAGATAATTAAACAATTAGGGAGAAGTGAAATATTTTATTTATGGGGATCACTGGGTAAAAAAGCCCCTTTTTACGCTGACATTGCACCACTTGTGTACATGTAAACGATGCTTAATGAAAATAAAAATTCTGTCAAGAAAAAAACTCAATTTCTACATTAGTAGAGAAATGAAATTTTTTTTCAGTAAAGAAACAAACAAAAAACAGTTAAGAAAAAACTCATTTTTACACTGATGAAAAAATTAAATATTTTTCAACTAGGTATATAGTGTTCCGAATCAATTTGGAAATCTTGAACTTCGCTAACCAAAATTGATTCAATAATAACCTCTTTTTAGTGTATGAGTTAAAAAAACGTATTGTTCGGTTGGGTGTTGAAAAAAAATTATGTTGTTTCAACATATCCATGTTTTTTAGTCTGGGAGGTGAATCATGAGTTTGCGCGGTGACATTTTTTGTGTCACACTCTCTAATGTCATTGTAGGTAACCTAGTCACCCATTCTATAATCTCGAATAAAAACATGTTTCGTTTATTGTTAGAAAAATCATGCTGGTAACAAAAAAAGCTGCTCCAAGACAAAATTACACAGACTTTAGTCACATATGTGCTCCTTTTTGATATTTCTGTTCTTTTTCTGCAAATTTTGTATGATATTTCATGTAAAAAATATTAAAATTATAAAAAATATTCGTATTTTACCTTTTGTTCCTTAGAAAATAAGAATATGGTACACATTTTGATTTTTTTTTACTTTTAAAACTGTTGTAAAACAATATAATTCATTTTTGTTTGTTAGTATGAGTTTGTTGAATGCAGTCAAATACACAGGCATACGAAAAAAATTTTCTTTCTTCTCACTTTTATTCTATTCACATGCCAAAATTTGTGCTAAAACTCAGGTTGAAGATTGCACCAATCACTTTTAAATTTAAGTTATTACCACCAAAGTGAAAATACCACAATATAAAAAGTGTGCATCAGTGCCTGTGCGACTATGTAACATTTAGTGTGATAAACATATGCAAAAATGAAATGGGCTATGGCTAGTAATGTGGTCGTACGCGTGGGGAATGTGTAAGCGCATAATAACACGCACACATACCTACACACACACACACACACACACGTGTACCACATTTTAACGGAATATTTCAAAAATAGCTGAAATTCAAAAGATTACATGATGTCAATGTTTGGTTTCAATTCCTTTTAGGTTACAAACATCAGTTCTTTCTAATGAAGAAATTATTTGTATGAACCAACCAAATGCAAAATTAACTAACTCGTAACTGGTTCAAACTGATCTTACTGATGCACTCTGTAGCTAATAAAGTGATCTGAAAAATTTTGAAACAAAGAGTTCAACTTTTAATATCGAATCGAGCTTCAACGAATCGATTCACTCCCCATATTTCTCAATTTAATCAACCTACGCTCTGAATAAGCCTCCAAGAAAGAATTTGTCAAAAATTGGTACATACCTCTGCGGGCACCAACCACACAATTGGACCCAAACCGATGCTGAAAATTGCCATGTACGAACAAATACATGCGATAACAATCTTGTTAGATAAATCATGAAACTTTGCCAAAATAATACCGAGCAACGCCAGCACACAACCAGTGGATGAGGAGAAGAAGATCAATCTACGAGATATTATCTGGACTAAGTAGCTCGACAAGATGCCGCAAAACACAGAAACTGAGTCCATTAACATGAGAACCATATCAGCGTTCTTGTTGGTGGACAACTCGGTAACTATATCCTCGGCATAAAAGAGAATTACCTCGAGACCGGAGCAAACTTGCGACGTGAACATCAATATGGATATGAACAATGGCTGAAAGTAGGCACGTGTAAACATGTTCTTTAAAACACCTCGTCTCCATTCGACGTCAATTTTCGACCGTTTACTCATAATAAGCTGGAATTCCTTCTGACTCTCGGCGGATTTGCCACGTAGCCAAAAGAAGTTCTTTCCTGCCGCCTCCGCGTGATTTTCGTGCAGCAACCAATAAGAAGACTCTCGTGACCAATACATTGTCATTAATGTCATTAAAGGTATAATGGCGCATAATCGCATCGCCGTACGCCATGGAAACACAATACTGACAAGATGCCCGAGTAAAATTCCAAAATAGCTGCAAGCAGTACTGAACATGGTCAACGTTCCACGCAGTCTGGGTCCAGGCATTTCGATTAGATAGTTAATGGCGATGATATTGTTGAAGCCGCTTGCAAATCCGACGACCATGAATCCTATCAGGAATGTGATAAAATCGGATGCCATTGACAAGCAAATCCAACCAATGATCCAGAACACACTCATAATGGACATGCTTTTTTTGGTACCCAGTCTTCGTCCCAAATACCAACTTAAACTAGTCCCCAAAATCATAGAAAATACGTTCATTGAGGCTGAAATGGAAAGTTTACAGTTTTAATTCAATATTATCGAGGGTGTTCCCAAGGGGGGTTAAGGGGCTCTCAATAAATTTTGGAAAATTGCAGGATTTGCCCCGCTCTTTCTAGAAAAAATCACCCAAAATGGTTAAAATTTAGCCCTGTAAAGTAGTCAAATTGAAAAAGTCCTGTCTTCTACTACTGGTAGCTGTCGCGTACTTTTTAAGTAGGTTTTCTTCAAAAATTTTCTTATTTTAATCGTTTGCATGAAAAGTCCTGGTGGTGAAACCTAGTACATTTTTCAGTTTTTGACAAAATATGACTTTGACACCATTAATTCGAAATTAGTGGTATGTTGATTCGAACACCTACCGACCAAATACTTAAACTCGATCACCTCACTGCCACCTAAAATGCAGCACTGCTTCTACTCAGCGAGTACAAAGTGGTATGTAAGAGTGAAATTTCCTACCCCATAATTCCAGAGTAAAACATGCAAAGTCTCGAATTAAAGAATTAACAGTAAGTATTCAAGGTTCCAAACAGTCGTGGTCCTTATAATCATATATTTATCCTATTATTAAAGCCAGCTATGTTATATTATATAAGTAGAAAAGTGGATTTGGACCAGCACTAAATCCACTATGTTCGAAGATAATTTTGCTGAGAATAGGCTGACATAGTTATTAGCTTTACTATATTTTGACCAATTCTTCAATACTTCTCAGGGTGCTATATTTACACAATGAAAGTTCTGTGAATTTTGAGAATTCCTGTTCTAGACTCAACGACCCTTTCATTTCCCCCTTAGAATGATAAGTCTTTGAATAGAATGTATAACACTAACTTTTTTCAACTATGTACATTTATTTTGTTTAAATGGAAAATATTTATTTCAAACAATTAAAAAAGTTTTTTAAACACTCCAACGCAGCAGCAGCTTCATTCGTTAGAAAACGTAGATTTCAAAAAGTAAAAAATTTGTTGCTAAAAAGTTAGTAATAGATCATAATCAATGGTTGTATTACATTTTGTAATTGTTGACCTAAAATTAGGTAGACCAGTATACAGTCAGTTTAAACCCAGCACCTCTTTCAAAATCCAAATGAAAATAGATTTGATGAAAATACCATCCTGCCAATCCACACCAAAATTGATGAAATGATACGATAAATTATTAGCTCTGTTCGATAGGACAATACCAACTTACACCAACTTACATCAACTTAGTACACCAACTTACACCAGGAAGGCAATCCCATGAATGTAGGAATGTTATATGAATTTGTGTCAAGTTTTACTTGAATATTTGTGGAATATCCCAATTGGTGTAGATTGGTGTAAGTTAGTGTAATCCTATCAAACAGAGCTATTGTAAATATTTTTGCAATTTTTGCAGCTATTGGTTCAAAATTATGAATTTTGTAGCTAAAATAAATACAAAATAAATACAAAAATAGCTGTATCGGGAATACCGTCCAAATTAATAGGTCAAGTCCATAGCTTAATTAGTAGGCATTGATGTTTGTTTCACATTTTGTGACTATCATACAAAAATATCAACCAGTGCAGAAGTAACAAGAAAATGACTAAGTAATATTTATGTATGTGGGGACATCACTCGTATGAGGTAATAGGGGCTTGCATCCCTCGATGACAGTCGCCGCCTAAAGGCTGGTAATAATCATCTACATGACGTAAGACATAAACACATATGTGCGTTTATATGTTTGTACCTGTACGTATGTACAGGTAAGATACATTGCACAGGCCGTGATCAATTACCTGATAACGATCTCGATGATGTCACAGCCCAGTACCAAATGCACTACATCGTTTCATATCACCTCAACTGAGGCAAGAAACGACGTAACGTATGACATAATTATGTACATATACGTATGTATGTGTGTCTGTGTGTGTGTGCCAAACCCCCTATATAAACTCACAAAACAGGCTACAAAATTGCCAGTGTTCGCCGAGGATTTGGCTCTCCTGTACTTTACAGTACAAAGTGGCAGAACACGCAAACTCTGTTGAAGACCTTCTTGTGCAAATATCTCTCACAACAAGGTATTCCACAATGTAGTTGTCACTATAATAAATATACAAACCGTTCGTTCGTTGGTCAAAATTATTTCATAAAATTAATTTCTCAATATTATTTCCCCAATTGTAATTCCCTTATATTTGATGCGTATGCGCCACTACTCACACAACCACACACAGACATAAAAAAAATGTTTGTTGCTTCCTCCCAAACAACAAATTTTACAGTGCTACCTATATGCATGCCAGAAAAAATCCAGGCCTGTCACATGCCTAACCATGAGTGGCACTTCAGGGCTTGTATTATATAGGTATGGTTAAATATATAATATAATAATAATATGAGTTTGAGTTTTTATTAACAAAATTTTTCTTTGGTTATGGAACGAAAAACGTACCTGCCTCATCCCCAGGTCGTTGCATGAGAACAAGGTTAATATAAGCAGAATTTTATGGAAAACCTACACAAAAATCAGTATGAAGAAATAACTTTTGCACTAGATACTCTTGAACGAATAAATTAAGTTGTTCCTTCATTTCAATTTTGGACAGAAGATCCAGCCTAACAGAGGAACCTTATTTTCTTACGAATATACAGCTTTTTAAAAGTCAACCTCACATAAACACCTTATTCTTTTAATCAAAATGAAATCCGTCAAGAAAATTCGCAACCAAACCCAATCACATTCATAAGTCAGTTATTCTATTTACCCAACCACGATCCTTCTTCATCATTTATATAGTCTTTAATTGCAGGTAGAAGGGTGCCGCTGAAGGAAAAGGTTATTCCAACACATGTTTCGGCCAACAAAGAACTTATGGAAGCAACAACCTGAAAAATGAACGAATATAGGCCTATATATATTTAACTGTATGGAGACATTAATCGTAAAAGTTTATTCCTTTTTAGAAACAAAGTGTTTCGTAGACACTTCAAAGAAATTGAAAATTATTATTATATTCTGATGATTTAGTTTTTTTTTCTTTTTTTTTTTTGACACATTCATGTTTGACCCGTTAAGTGAGTACGTATACATTGTTGCATATGATATTAAAACGTCTATTGAATAGGTATTTTTTGAACTGAAATTGGGCAGAAATTTCGGTTTAGTATGTTATATTCTGACATACTTTATCACCAAGTATCATTAAAAGTAAAATTCTAAAATATATTCAGCATATAAAGCACAATACTTGATGGTACTATTTCGCACCACGATTGATTTGCAGGCCTAAGATATTTAAAACTTATCAAAGAACTCGTTTTTCACCTGTCTCCAAAAATGAACATTATCCTTAAGCAGCTTGGAATCAGCATTTATATTTTCTCCTGTTGTTTCAAACTCATGTCGGCTCGTTTCATCGCTTTGACTCATTGTTGGTGGAACCAGATAAATCGAAAATATTCTGAGAAAATTCATTCAAAACGATGGTTAAATTTTCGAAACATATGCTGCGGTGCGTGAGATCCAATACGAAATAATGCAAAAATCACGAATTTTGAAGCTTTATTATAAACATAAAAACATTAAGAATGAAATGACTGCGAATTTGGGGCATTTAAAAATGAAAATTTTGCATCTTCTTTCTCAATATAGGTCGCAGTAACACTACATTTTTCAAAAATAGTGAAACGACTTTATTTATATTTATAAATATTTCTAAAAACATTTTTTAACAATACCTACTTACCAAAAATTCAATTTAAACCCACAAAAGAAAAAAAATTAAGCTGATTGTTTTGTCACAACTCTTTTAGTCCAATTGAGTTAAACTCTGTTAATACTTTAACGAAATTACAACACTACAAATACCCATCCACAATTTTTTTCTTCCTTTATTACGAAAAAGTAAATGAGTAAATTAGGTGTTTCATGACCAAAGAAAAAGAAGAACAGTTGTTATCATTTTTAGTAATATTGTCCTAGAAAATACCTTTGATAACAATAACGATCAGTGTTACAAATACAAAAATAGAGAACAGGTAGGTAGCTTTTAAGAGGTACAGAGAATTTAGGCAAACAAAATAATAAAAGTGGACATAAAGCTGGGTGAGCTGGGTGCATACAATTAAGACGTAGAAGCTAAGTATGACGGCAAAAGAAATATAAAAAGTGAGAGTCTTATAGAACCAGTGACAGAAATGGGGTAAGAATAGAGAATCAAATAGTTTGTGCGTTATTGTGCGATTAAGATGCACTAGGCATTTCATTCACCAGGTGTCACGATTTCGCGGACAAGAAAAACAGAAATAGAAATAGAGCCAAATATTTTGGTCCAATTCCATTCCACAGATCTAATGCAGGCTGTCGAATTCAAAGAAGAAAATGTTAATGAATAAAATTTACATGTTACTATCGAGAATAATTGCAAGGATCTTGAATAGAAAAATCAGTAGGTACTATACATCATTTCGGATACTTTTCTTGAAATATGACACGATTGATAGAACATACACAGCAGGTTACCTATTCAAAATTTAAGAGGAAATTCGCCAAACTTATAGCCAGAAGTTTTGAAAAAGACGAGGGTGATATAAAATTGCTGTTTGGTAAGCTTAGCACAAAAAAAAAAATAAATAAAAAAAATAAATAATAATAATAATAATAATAATAATAATAATAATAATAATAATAATAATTATAAATAATTAATAATAATAGAGTTTAAAATGTTTTTTAGAGTAGTCACCCGTGCATAAAGCTAAGGCCGAGTTGAAAAACAATCACAAGCTAATCGAAGAGCATGACAAAAATTAAGAAAGTTGTTCTGTAGTTTAAAAAAAATAGAAACCATTGGAAAAGAAATTCTGGGAGGAAAATTATGGTCAATTAGTCAGCCAGAACATGAATTATAGTCAACGAAAAACTTTTGTCCGGGGTTCTGCTATGATTGCATCATCAAAAACGAGAAAAAAAAGCTATGTTCATTTTTTAAATTTTCAGAAGTGCGTTTCCATTTATGTATTTGAAAAAAATTTATTTCACAAATTTTTCAATCACCAGATCTTATTTTTTGTACCATACTACACTGATGACGTAACGTTTCGAACACGTTGAATAAAATGATAGGTAACAGCGTCATATGTGTAGGTTATTACCTATATTATTTTAAAAAAAAAAAAAAAAAAAAAAAAAGCATTACAAATGTTTAAAATTAATAGTGAATCACTAACCGGTGTAACATATATTTTGGTTTAATTTTTTGAACCTGTTATACCTATGTTCGGTAGCACTGACCCGAATGGCATGTAATGCTGCAAGTTTTATGAGTATGTACCTATATTAGGTAATTACAGTTATACAGTAAATATTCCTGCTTAATCCGTTTCAATCGGGCCCAACCAAATTGGAACAGATTAACCGAAAAACAACCATTCAAAAACAACAACAAACTGTTGATATAATTATGATTATTATTATTATTATTATTATTATTATTATTATTATTATTATTATTATTATTATAGGTATTATGTACTTCGTTAAATTGTAGATTGAAAAATGCAACAAATGGATCAGTCACGTGTGACGTCACAACCTGTCTGAAATGTATCAATAGTTGCAGGTAGACGATTTTGGGTCCAAACAAACTTATATCGTTATCACAAACCTATGTAAATTCCTATATGATTACGAAAAATGGTAAGAAATTTAAAATTTTTGAAGAACAATGAGGTAGAAAGTTAATCGTACAATATGGAGTATCATAAGCTATTGTTATAACAAAAAATATATTTTCTCCGTGATCCTCAACCATTGAAAACGTTTTTTCACTTTTCTTACTGCACAAATTAAATGGATCAGATTGTTTGTTTGGACCCAGTTTCAATTGATAACAACGCGATGACGTCAACCCGTGACTGATCTATTGAAAATCCAATCTTTTTTCTTTTTTTTTGAAAAAAATCACTGATTCGAGTTTATTTTCACGGTAAATGCTATGGAAAAGATTAGATTTCCTATTTGTGTTTCATTTTTTAATCTACAAACTAACAATATATAATAAATTATATCGAATGTTTTTTTTTTTGGTTTTTGTTTCATGAGCTAATTGCCTAATTACCTTTAAAAGTGTAAAAATCCACACGATTCACCTCATATTTCTCCTATTTTTCTTTTTTTTTTAACCAGATCAAACGAAAAATATTTCCGGATTATCTGGTGAAAAATGTATGGTAAAGGCCCCTTTTGATCTGTTCTTGAAAATGTTGTGTTTTTCCCGAAAAACCAGTTTAACAGGTGACGAATTAAGTGGCGTTTGCTGTGGTAGGTTTCCATTTTCAATTTCTTCATTTCCATGTGTTTTTATTGTCCTTGTAAATGGACGAATGAGTTAGATTATACAGTGGGAAGACCAACCAAGATATGTTATATGAAGGTAAGCCTGGCTGGCAGTTTTATTAATGCGAACTGCTGTCCTAAACGGATGCTTTATGCGTCAGTTGTAACATAACGACGAAAGGAAAGCCTTTTTTTTAGGGGAGGAGAAAAAAAAGAAAATTTCCAACAGATAAAAAAATGAACAACCAGCACAATTTTCCAACTAGTATCTATATATACAATTGCCAATTTTTCCAATTCAAAAATAGCCAATTACTACGAAATTTTGAAATTTCCTTTAAAAAATAGGTCAACAAATTCCACAATTTTCCGAACAGATATGCAACTAGTCAATTTTTTCAACTGTAGAAATATTTTGGGAAGCCTCTCCATCCCTGTTTAGCCTTGTCTCTTGTTGTAACACCTCCAATGTTATCGCCTGTGGAGAATTCAGCGGACATTATCTACACTTGTAAGACGAATAAACAGAAATGTTTCCACTAACATGAACATTCTACAAATGAAAAACTTTAAAAATTATTAGTTCTTACCCCTTGTAATTCAGAAAAAATCCCATTAATTTTCTCAAAAATTTTACCCAAGTTTATTAAAATTTGCAGCAATGTAGGTATGAAAGAGAGAGAATGATAAATAGGTACTGCTATCTCTCTCTCTCTCTCTCACAGCATGTATTATAAACAGATACTGTGATAATGAGCTTTAATGCTTATTAAAGCTTTTTAAAAGTGTGTTTATTAATTCAAAATGAATTGAAAGTAAGTTTCACATTTGTAATGAATAATTTTTGTACTGTAAAAGTTATTAAATATTTGCCTCTCGTATAATTTTTGATGTTTCTCAAATGTTTCAGTTATTCAATGCCACATTACTGCTTTGCTTTTAATTGCACATCTTCTGGCAGTCTGAATCCTGATATTTCGTTCTATTGGTAAATTATTCAGTATTCGTAACAGAATTATTTTAATTCAGTCTTTTTTTTACTGCATTTTGAGCAATAATCCTTCAAACGTACTAATTCATTCAACATAAACTTACAGATTTTCATCAAAAGAGAAAGGTAAAGATTGTTTCAGCAAATGGTTTCATGCAGTTAAATGTAAAGATGTTAAATCAACACAATATTCCAAAATTTGCAGTTTACATTTCACAGCTGAGGATTACAATCCTCCAATGGTTTGTGGAAAACCCAAATGGAAGAAATCTGCCATCCTTTCAATATTCAATTTTATCCATTTCTACTGCTTAAGGATGACGAATCTCTTTATTTTAAAACATGTACCAGATTTTAATTTGAAATACTTGAAATAAAAAATCTGCACTTTTAACCAACTTTCATGAGCATTAAAGCTCATTATCATAGTGTATTCCTCTGATTTATCATTTGTTTATCATACACACAATGAGAGAAAAAGAGATAGCCCAGTACCTTTTTATCATTCTTTCTCTTTCTAAGGCATTCCTGCCAGCCAGTTTACATTGGCTTACGGGAAGTACTCCTTCCATTATGTTATATATTTTGATGGGCATACGAGTCTTTGAAAGTGGGAAATTTTTATCTTGAAGAGGTCCATTTTCACAGATGGCCATCTGCTGCTCATCCTTGGTGATAAGCCCGACAACTCTCCATTCTACTTTGTAATGATGTAGTTATATTTTATTTTTTTAAATTTAGCTCAACTTAGGCTTCTACCATGTTACTGTAACAGGTGAAATTTCATAATATAAATTTATTTCGATCACTCTTTAATACTTGTGTATTGCAATGTGTTTTGTTTTTTTTTTGTTTTTTTTAAGGAAATGGTAAGTTAATTTAATAAAAATCCAGTTATTTAAAAATTCGCGTTTTTTTCTCATCATGATGTTCCATCTTCATATGGGTAAGATGCTAGGAGTGGTCATGATTTCTTGCAAGTAAATTTCATTTGAGGGGATCACAAATTTACTGCAGCCATTTGGGTTTTTTAAACTCATTTAAATGTCAAGCTCAGGATTTGTTGAGATCCAAATCTTGGACTGACCATCGAATCACGTCAAGTATTTTGCCCATTGTCTGGTGCATAAATATTACATTTTGTGTTGTTGGACTTGGTGCCGTGGAAACCATAGGTTTTAAGCATAATTTCAAGTCATGTGAGGTAGCAAAATGTAAAACGTTTGTTGCCAACTGCGTAGCTATGTTAATGTGGTATTTCACCACCAATATAGGCATATATCACAAGTTACTGTTACGTAATTCCATCAGTTTGGTATCTAATATTATCAAATACCTATACAATAAAAATCTTTCAAAAAATTAGACTGCAACATTTCCAAATTACCTAAATCAAAAAAAGCAATAATCAAAAACTTTTTTTTTTTTCAAGTAATATGTACCTACCTATAGATAAATTGCAAAAATTTTAGAAATGATCACCAATAGTGGGAGCATATTAGTAACAGGAATTAACCTAATTCTTTTCCATATATTTTTTATTAGAACGTTGATGGAATATCGACGTTAACATTATGAAGATTACGCCAATCGTGAATTTAAAAATACATTCCTAGTTCTTTATTGTACAAAAAACTCCAATATGTTACACATTACTAATCTCTATACTGCAATGATCCACAGTAACATTACACACTATACGTTTCATCCATATAGGGATGGTACTGGTCCAACAGTTTTCAAATATTATCGTCAAATTTATTTCTTCTACGTGTTTATAACCTGTTCGAGTACAAAAATCTGGGACTATCTAAATTGTGAAGACTTTCTTCGACGCATTCGATTTTCGAGTTCTTCCAGAGTGATGTCCTTCGTTTCTGGCATCACAAAATATAACAAAATCGAACACACAGACAATGAACCGATGAAAAACCACAATACTGTTACCATACCGAAGCCAGCTTTCATTGTTGGAACAATTTTAACCAATAAAAAAGTTAAAAAGTAATAGTATATTGCACCGGTGCCAAGTCCTACATCTCTGGTCACTTCAGGAAAAATCTATAAAATTTTAAAACAAATTCGGTTACTAAAATTGTTTCGTTTTCTCGATTTCATCGTTTTCAAAATAAGGCTTAGACGCAAGGAAATTTAAGTATAATGTAAGTATTCTAAAACAAAAAACTTTAACGCAGCAGCATTTCCGTTAGAAAAAGTAGGTTTTCGGAAATTGTAAAATTAGGTAGTCGCTAAAAAGTTATTAACAGATCGTAATGAATATTTGTTCCGAATTTCGAAGCTATTGATCGAAAATTGAAATAATTTTATATCCAAAAGAAAATCGAGGGTAGCCAAACCGGAAGTATCGTACGGTCGATCCGCACCAAAATTTATAGAAAAGTATAATATATCATACCAAATATTTGTTTCAAATTTTGCAGCTATTCGTGGAAAATTTAAAATTTTATAAACAAAAAAAACAGTTATACCGGAAGTACCGTACGTCCGATCGACAACAAAATCAATAGGTCAGATTCTTGTCATAGTATTAATATTTGATTAAAATTTCGTGCCTATCGGATAAAAATTGTGACTTATACCGTGGTAACAAGAAATTGGCTCATTTATAAATTATAAACTATATATACATATATCAATTTGAGTTATTAGTGCCAAAACTTTCCTTGAATTATGAAACGAAAAACGTACGTACCCCCACCACCAGGTCGTTCCATAACTCCAAGAATCATAAGTAGATTTTCAATAGAAAAACCTACTTAAATAGTACCCCAGATTTTACATAAATTCATGTTAAAACTTCGAACATTTTGGTGTTTTTTCTAAGAATTTGGCATAATATTTTTCCTGAATATGTTTCAGATGGGAATCCTATAGGTACTTTCCCAATATAATTTGTACATGAAAAATTACGAAAAATGTAGCTAATCGACAAAATACACGTATTGTAGCCCGTACATTTAATAATAAAAAAAAACAAATAACTGAAAAAGGATTAGGTGAACTCTCCAAAGGTCTACTTTTTTTTCTCTTATTGTTTCGTTCAGTGGTGCCTGTCTAGAAGGTAAAGATCAGTATTGGTCTGATTCAATCAAACAAATTATACGTGTATGAATATAAGGCCTAAAGTGTGACAAAATTAGTTCAAATTGATGTTATTGATTCACTATCTGCGATGTTACATTAAGGACTTTATCTTATTATCAGAAGTAGATACACTACTTACAAAGCATAAGAAAGTGATAATGAGTGAATCAGTTATTAGACTACCTATCAGAACCTTCGACAATTTACATAATGAACCTGCAGGAATTAGCCATGCCAAATGTGATGTAAACTCCTTCCCGTACTTTCTCCTTAAAATTTTTAAATCACAAATGGCCGGAAGGTACAGGTGCTTGAGAAAATTCTAATAACACGATTTTCTAATCGCTATCAATCACGTCTGAATAAACAACTATCAACATGGTAAAAGAGAACATCGAATAATCTTAGGGTAGGTATTTGATAAGTTGGAAAATATCATAATTTTAGCTGTTAGTTTTTTGACATTGATTATATGTTTTTGAAGACATTAATATTCCAGCGTCACACAAACGAGAAAAATTACGAAAAAATTAACTCCTAGTTTCTCAGTGTTTGTAAAAAATAGTTGAAAACTCCAGAAATTCACACCTATGCAAATTTAGCTTTTCAGTCGGGTTGCTTACCTACTTTAAAGTTCTCATTCTGAGCATTGCATATCAGTCAATTCTTACTCTACAGTCTGTTTGATTGCTCAATAATAACAAAAAAGTAAAGACCGAAGGTTACTAATCTCAGATGAAAAACAGCTGTCTAACTATTTCAACTTGAACGCAGCAGTGCTTTGCTAGAAAACCCAGTTTGCAGATGAAGATAGAGATAGAGTGAGAGACAGAGATAGAGATGGAGATGGCGATATGGAAAGATCTTACTTGAAAAAATTGCAATATAATATTTACAGTAATGTATATATATATCGAAATTAATCGATGTTGATATGGATATTGTTAGGACCACCAATCCTCTTCTCCTCCCACTCCTGCGAACACTCCACTATATTTCTCTGGATATTTTTACACTTTTACTCGCAACTACACTGTTACCTTGTTTCGCCGCTCACTCATTCATCTCCATCTATGCTCATTTATCTCGTACTCTACATACTATGTACATCATTTACATCTTTACTGCAATTACACACACTTCTGAGACATTACTTCGTGTACATCTTTATTTCAATTACACAATTACTCTGCTGCCCCAATCCACAACCACTATAGATATTATTTGATATTTATATCGATATAATTCGATACTTATATTGATAGTTATCAATATATCAATATTTTATTGCTAGTTATAGAGGTTGAGGACCGGAGTTGTAACAGAAAAGAAAGATTTGAGTGAAGTTACGTCCAAGAAGCGAATGTTTATTTCATAAGTTACATAATTTAAGCAAAGTACATTTTTAGAGTATTGAACGAACGATAACGGAAATGAACGAGTGAGCGGCGGAAGTGGTATATCAGTGTAGCCGCGAGTAGATATAAATAAATGTATTCGATATATGTTCGTGTGTTCGTAGGAGTGAGAGGGGAGAAGGATTGGTGGTCTCAACACCCCCCTACAATCTTTTGAACCGATCACGACTGCGGGTGTTACAAAAGTGTTTAAAAGTTCATTACATTTAATTACAAATTATAAAAATATAAATTTTAAAAATTGAAAAAGTGTATATATAAAATGGTAACTGATTTGGACGCTTATGGTAAGTATAGTGATTAATAAATATGAATAAAATATAGTAAATATGGTAACATGCAAAATAATTTATATTAGGTAACAGGATAAATAACATGCAAAAAGAGATAAAAATATAATAAATTATGTTTTTGTGATGTTTCAGACAAAATTTTGGTAATGGAGTTGACTTTTTAGGGATCACAATTTGGGGATTCTAGGATTTTATTAGTAAGTAAGATATGCTGCTTACTGGATAAAGCTTTTGTAAGTAAGTCAGCTATTTGATCTTCAGTAGCTATTTGTTTGAATGTGAAAATTTTGTCATTATAGGCTTGAGCAAGTCCATAACATTTGATCATGAGAGCTCGAAGACGTTTTTGTCCTCCTCCAGAGATTACATGAATAACAGAGATATTGTCTTCGTAGACAATTACTGGAGTGTCAATTGAGAAAAATTCACGATTGAGGAGCCAAGCAAGTTCTATATCTTCAAAAGAATCGTGAAGAGCAATTAATTCAGCTGCTGTTGATGAAGAAGCATGAATATTTTGGCGATGAACGCCCCAATTTATCAGGTCGCCATACATAGTAATAAGGTAACCAGTTATTGATTTTCCTTTTTCTAATTCAGACATGTTTATAGGTTGATCATCAATGTCGGGGGCATAAGATGCATCGACATAGGCTGATATGCCTTCGGAGTTGGATCTGTAGACAATTGCAAGATCGATCGTGGATTTCAAGTACCGGATGATGCGCCGTACATAATTCTTTTTTGTGTCATCGGAACAGTTTTGGAATCTTGACAAGTAATTGACTGAGAAAGATATGTCTGGCCTTGTGCCTCTAGATACATATAATAGTGCACCAATCATAGATCTGTATTCTTTATTGTCTGTGCCTTCAGATTTGCTTAACTTGAGGCCTGTCTCCATAGGCGTTTTGGAAGGATTTGAATCACACATTTTGAATTTCTGGAGAATCTTTTGGATTTGCTGTTTTTGGGTAAGTTTGATTATTTGTGATTCACGATTTCTTTCAATTTCGAAACCTACAAAATGGGTTGGGTTGTTTACAACTTTCATAGTGAAACGAGTTTCAAAATGATTGGTTATTTCATTAACCCATTCGGGACGATTAGTTGCGAGAAGGATGTCGTCTACGTAAATTATCATGAAGGCAATACCATCTGATTCATCTTTACGTGTATATACGCATCTGTCGATTTTTGACTTTGTAAAATTGGAAGTTTGAAGGTGAGAATCCAGTAACTCAATCCAATTTTTACTAGATGTTTTAAGGCCGTAGATGGATTTTTCAAGTTTAAGTAATTTTGATTTTTCGACGTTGCAACCTTGGGGAATATTAAGAAAGATGTCATTTTTGATTTTAGAGTTCAAATAGGCTGTTTTGACATCATATTGAACGAGTTGTAGATTTAATAGGTTAGTTACGGATAAGATCCACCTAATTAGCCAGAGTTGCACAACAGGTGCGTAGGTCTCTGTCATGGTGTATTCGGATCTGTCCATAAAGCCTTTGGCAACGAGTCTAGCTTTTGGGCACATTACTCCTCTTTCATTGGCTTTGGCCGTGAATATCCATCGTGTGTCAATAGGTTTGATATTGTGTGGACGGTCTACAATTTTCCACACGTTAAGGTCTGACATGGATTGCAGTTCATCATTGATTGCCTTAAGCCACTCTTTCTTAAAGGGATTCTGGAAAATATCACTAAAACTTACTGGCATGCAATCTTCTATAAACAATGAGTCTTCAGATGAGGCTTGTTTTAGCACATTGACCCTATAGATTGCCTCAATTTCCTCTTCTAAGGGTTTTACTTGAAGTTCCTCTGGTTTATTTGTGAAATCGGCTAATGTTTTCGTCTCATCAAATTTAACATCGCAGGATTTGTAGGATTTCATTTTGATTGGATCTAGTATCTGATAACCTACATTCGAAAAGCCGATCAGAATAGTTTTAAGGGCTCGGGGTAAGAATTTTGGGTCGAGATGCTCCTCTTCGTTCTTCTTGGCTTTGACTGCTGATTGCTGTCTCTGTTCGATGGGAACGTGTTTATATGCAATAGCACCAAAGACTCGAAGATGGGAAATATCGGGTTTAGTTCCGTATAATTTTTCATAAGGTGTCATGTTTCCTAAATTGACGCGGGTCGGACTTCTATTAATTATATGGGCGGCGGCTAATACAATTGTTGACCATAATTTAAAATCAATTTTTGCGTCATATAATATAGCTCTAACTCTTTCGAGCAGGGTTCTGTTTTGCCTTTCGGCTATTGCGTTTAATTCGGGGGTGTACACCACGCCATCATCTAATGTGATTCCTTTTTCGGAGCAAAATTGTGTCATTTTGGAGTCGGAGTATTCTTTAGCTTGATCAGTTCTTAATACTGAGATAGGATCATTGGGGAATTTTGTGTTAAAAGATAAATAGTACTCTTTAAATTTATCGAAAGCCTGGGATTTTCTTAATATTGGAAAGGCAAGAGTATATTTCGAGTAATGATCAATAAAAGTTATTATGAATTTTTCTCCGTTATATGCCTCTTGAAAGGGTCCCATGATGTCTGATGAGATTACTTCCATTCTTCTCGTTGGTCGAGTCCTCACGCCATGGTGACCAAGTCGGGTGGATTTTGCTTTTATACATATTTCGCAAGTGGCAAAGTCATCGTCCTTAAATATCAAATTTTGGGGCATACCTACAACTACTTTTGATAGTGCTTTTAGGCTTTTGCCACTTAGATGACCTAATCTTCTATGCCAAAGAGTTTTAGATTTGTTTATATTTTTCTTGTGCTTTCTATTTATTCCGACACTCTCTCCATTTAATTCGTCCTCAGATTCGGAATAAATCTCCTGAGTGACCGTATCCACTTCGGTATCTTGAAAATTTTGGGGATGGTCAATGTTTTCCTGCTCTCTTTGTGGATTGCTTGTTTCAGCCTCATTCAGTTCTTCAAAATTTTGTTGAGGATCATCTACATGATCTTCCTGTTCTGCAGACGTACTAGGTACAGGCATACACACAAGCTCCTGATAGACCTTATTTTCCTCTTCTTCATCAACTATTTTGTAATCAATGTAATACATAGAACCTCTCTTTGGAGCGGTTATAATAATTTCACCAGTATTTTTATTTATGATGTCTGCGTGATCCGTGTCCGTTATGATTTTAAATATGCCGGACTCCATGATTTTAGCACCTGACCAAATATCAAGGCTTAAATCAGGATCGTAATATACCTCTTTCAGGTGAATAGTGGAAAATTCTGCGTTGGAATTGCAGACGTTAACGTACATTGATCCTACATGTGTGGGATTTACGAATACACCTTTTTTTGCACAAAGTGCTCTTCGAGAATTGTCAACTTTGCGTACGTTTCTTAATTTTGAAATATCATTGACCATATGGTCATCTGCTCCATTATCTAGTAACATCGTATGGAGTTGGTTTTTTGGGGGGGCGGACTTTGATACTGTAGGGGGTTTTGGCCATTGGAATTCATCTTCGATGTCATCAAAACTTAAGTGATTAAGATTTGAATGTAACATCATAGAGTATTTGACACGAAAATTGGATTTATCTTCTGACTTTTTTTGGGGATTCGTGTTATTTGAAGTTTGGGGTTTCGAGCTACTGTTCTGATTCTGGGTATTTGGAGTATTACCTGCATTAGATGTCTCATTAGGGCATGTCCTTGACATGTGTCCTTTTTTATTACATCTAAAGCATGTAATATCCATTTGGGATACATTATCTTTAGAAGGATAACTATTTTGTTTGATTTGACTATTCTTGTGATCGTTTAAATAACTTGTTGTGTTATAATTTGGTTTGGAGGAATTTGAGTTATTATTATTATTACGAAAATTTCTAAAGTTTCTTCTATTATTATTATTCATCGGTTGATAGGATGATTTAGGCTGATCAAACCCGGGAAAAGTTTTATTAGAATATTCAATTCGATCACATTTTTCTAATATCATTTTTGTGAGTCTGACAGTAGTTCGTTTTTCTACTTCTAATTGGCGGAATTCTGAGAAAACAGTATCAAATTTTTCGGGCAATGACATCATTAATTGATCAATTTCATCGGCTTCCGATAGGGGGTAATTAGCATCACGTAGTTCTTCCACAATGGATGAAAAATATTCCAAGAATCTACGGATGGTACCTCTCCTTGGATCGAAGCGAAGGGACTGAAATTTTGCCTTTAATACCATGATGTTAGTAGCAGTTTGGTTTCTGTATCGAGCATCTAGGATTTCGAAAATTTGAGAAACTACATCGCAAGTTTTGACATGATGAAGGATTCTTTTGTCAAGTCTTTCGAATATGTGGGCTTTGGCCCGTTCCTGAGTTTGAAAGAATTTAAGCCATTTAGATGTTAGGCGTTCCTCAGATGATGTATAAATGTAACTAGTTTTGCGAGCAGTAGGAAAAATTGTGGAATGGCAGCCTTTACCTATAAGGGTGCTGATGACGGTTGCACGCCATCCCTCATAGCCATTTCCACGGAAGACGTTTGAGATCCTTTCATTATTTTCAGTGTTCATAATTAATGAATTGACTGAACTTAAAAAAATAAAAAAAAATAAAAAAAATAAAACAAACGGATGTCAATCCCCAGCAAATGCCGCAAGACAAGGATTGCCGTACCTGTGTTAACCAAACAATTTGAAGATATAACGATAGTATTTAAGTTGTCCTTGTGTGTGTCTCGAGTAGGTCCACTGCGGGCAAGAGATCACACACGTTAAAGATGAGACTGGACGCTTCCCAATAAAAAATAAAAAAATAAATAACAAGACTTTTTAACCCAAGATGATTCGTATTAGAATTTGAAATTTGATAAGATGATTAATTAAAAACAAAAAAAATGAAAGTGTGAGGGTGAATATGAAATTAGCTACCTTCAGATCGAGGGAATTAGAAAGGAATAAAAATATTGAAAACAGGGGAAATTTTGTTTGAAATTATATACCCACAAAATAATTCGAAATAAATTTGTAGAAAAATTAAAAAAAAAAAAAAATGCAGGTGATTTAAGAAGAAAAAAATAATTTCACCAAGTATTACGCAAAATTAATTCTACTGGTAACTCGTAAGAATAAAAAAAATTCACAGTAGAAAAAAATTTGAAATATGTATAATATTTTCGAATAAATAATTAAAGTTGCTCGAGAGAAAAAAAAGCAAAAAAAAAATTTAATTTGATTTAAGTGTTCGTATAAGAAAAAGAAAAAAAAAATTCAAAAAAAAAATCGTTAAGTATTTTCGACAAAATTGTGCAACGGCAAAAATTTTCAAGTTGCAACAAAATGGTGGTTTGAAATTGAAAAACCGCGCCAACGTATTTAATGAATGGGCGAAGATAAGCGTTCGTAGGTTCGTTGCACTTAACAAAAGGTTAATGTACAAGTTCGAACGAATGAACGAAACGAGCCGTGCATACGTCACGAGTTGTACACTCCAAGACAAAAGTGGCTGCAAAAATTTGCACACGACTTGCCAAAATTTGTACTTAGAAAAATTTTGAAAAGGCCAAAATTATTTGAAATTAACGGTATTTTCAAATATACAGGTTAAATTTTGAATCGAAAGAGTTAAGTTACACGAAAAACACGAAATTGAACACGAAAAAATATACGAAAAAATTCGAAAAAATTTACGAAAATATGTTTTTTATTACCTTTTTTCAGCAGAAAATTTTTAAGTTATACCTTTTCAATCGTTGATTTTTTGTTTTCAGATTCGTTTTCTGGAATTGATGAAGGTGGTGTTCTGGAACTGCCGTTTTAATTGCGCTTCGGTTGTTTTGAACGTACTTCGATGAAGATATGAGTTAAGTTTTTGAGTTTTAAAGATGATACCAAAATGAAGTTGAATTGTGACGATGAATACCAATTTGATGTAGTTGAATTGAAGCTTTTACGTTGGTTTCAGATCAATTTGTGACGGCTCAAGGCGATTTTTTTCCAATTAATGACTTCGACGAATTAGTTCATACACAAGCAGGGCAGATACTAATGAATTTACTAGTTTTCGGGCAACACAAGCAGGGTTCCCAAACAACTTAGCAATCGGCGAGTCCTGGAATTTTCGATACACTTGGCTGGATTATACACAAACAGGGCAAATCCTTTTCAGCAAACGACGAAACTCATTAAACGTTTACAGCATTCAAGATGGAATTAAATTTTTTGAGAACATAAATTTTATGACTCGAAAAAAAAAATGGTAAGTTGGAACTAAGTTACCCAACACAAAATAAAATTACGAAAATATTAAAACACAATTATTCACGAAAATTTTAAAAGTTTGACTTAAACACAAAAAGAAAATTCACAATATATAAAAATTTTAAATTATTATTTTTTAAAATCTGTTACAGGTACAAGGATTGTTACCGAGCGATGCTACCATATAGAGGTTGAGGACCGGAGTTGTAACAGAAAAGAAAGATTTGAGTGAAGTTACGTCCAAGAAGCGAATGTTTATTTCATAAGTTACATAATTTAAGCAAAGTACATTTTTAGAGTATTGAACGAACGGTAACGGAAATGAACGAGTGAGCGGCGGAAGTGGTATATCAGTGTAGCCGCGAATAGATATAAATAAATGTATTCGATATATGTTCGTGTGTTCGTAGGAGTGAGAGGGGAGAAGGATTGGTGGTCTCAACACTAGTTTTAGATTAAATAAATTACAAAAAACTATCGACAGTTATCCACATCTTCAGAAAAAATACTGATCTATCGATGTTTTATCGCTAAAAACCACTTTTTCAGAGTTTTTTGCTTCCAGTTTATTTGAGAACTACAGAACCAATGAGCATAAAACTTCTTTCAGGCTGCTCCCATACAATAGCTATCTTTCATGAAAATTTCAGCCTTATTTGTTTGGTAATTTTCTCAAAACCATAAACACAACATTTTTTCCAGAAATTTTTATTTTCCAGTTTTCTCGGAAACTACTGAATTAATAGGCACTGAACTTCTAAGAAACTTGCATCAACATAAGAAAAGTGTATTGTGAAAAGGTCAGCCCTATCCACCTGGTAGTTTTCTCAGAATAATGAACACAAAATTTTTGGTGATACATACATGTATATATATATATACACCACATTAAAAAAAAGTCAAAATGAAAAAATGGTACCAATCTGGATAATTTTCATCATCCCCACACCTAATCCTTTCACGAGGTCAATTTTAATACCCAATTTGTGGGCAAACTGGATAAAAAGAATTCAACTTGAAACAGATTCGCTAAACCATCAATGGACCAGGTCTTTTAATACACTTTTTATCAGACAAATTTTCTATAAAACTTTCTTCTTAATAAACAATTTGATAAGTTCCAATGAAGTAAAATGGTCCCTGAAAAATGGAACAAGTTTGATTTTCCGTTTCAAAAATAGTTTCAAATACGTAGCGGATAACACTTGTTCTTGGTATCGATGCATAATTTCAAGGCATTTAAAGTTTCAATATAATATGAGTTAAAATATTTGTAAGCGTTATCGATCAAGGAAATATTTTTTCATCGTTGTACGTCGGCTATTCCAGGCCCAGTGGCAGATTCAAGGAGGCCATCACCTGGTGAAAATTGTTCAATAACGAGGAGTAAGGAAGAAAGTCAACTAACAATTCCCACATCCCTTATTATGATTGACGGGCACTCGAATGAATACGTACAGTTCCCGCGTACAAGCCTTTGAAGAATAAATTGGTCAAAAATTCTGGTACGTACCTCTGGCGGCACCAACCACACAACTGGACACAAACCCACGCTAATCATGGCCGTGTACGAGCATATGAACGTGATAACCATCGTGTTGGGTAAATGGAAATTTTTTGTCAAAATAATGGCGAGCAACGATAGCACACAACCGACGGATGTGGAGAAGTAGATTAGTCTACGAGAGATTATCTGGACCAGGTAGCTGGATACAATACCAAAACACACACCTACCGAGTCCATCAATATGATGACCATATCGGCGTTCGCGTCGGTTGACAAGTCAGCCACTATGTCCTCGGCATAGAGGAGAATCACGTCGACACCAGAGCCCACCAGCGACGTGAACATCAGCATGGATATGCACCATGGCTGAAAGAAGGAGCTGCTGCACATGTTCTTCAGGGTACCCTTCTCGCGTTCGTCATCGATTTTCGAACGTTTACTCAGAATGAGCTCCAACTCCTTTCGACTTTCAGCCGTGTTGCCGCGCAGCCAAAAGAAATTCTTTTGCGCCGCCTCCATTTGGTGTTCGTGTAGCAGCCAGTAAGGCGTCTCCACCGACCAAATTATTGTCACCAATACAAGCAAAGGGCCGATGGTGCATAAGCGCATCGCTGTACGCCACGGAACGACGATGCTGACAAGGTGCCCGAGTAAGGTTCCAATGTAGTAGCAGGCTGTACTGAACATGGTGAGCATTCCACGCAATTTAGGCTCCGGCATTTCGATTAGATAGTTAACGGCTGTGATATTGTTGGAGCCACTCGCAAATCCGACCACTATGCATCCTATGAGGAAGACAAAAAAGTCGGAAGCCATCGACAAGCAGATCCAGCCCAAGATCCAGATCACACTCATCACAGACATACTTGTCCTGGTACCCAATTTTCGCACTAAATACCAGCTCGAACTGGTTCCCAAAATCATAGAAAATACGTTCATTGAGGCTGAAATGGAATGGTTGCAGTGTTAGTTGAAAGTTGAACACTTGTACGGATATCAGTGGAATTATGGGTCTAGAGACCAATGACATAGCTCCAAAAATTTATGCTCTTCGCACGGATTGCACAGTCGAGGATACATTGGAAATGATTTTTGCATTTAATTTTCATTTTGTTAAATAAACGCTATCCCCGCTTAAAAGTATTTTGTAATCACGATTTTTTCGTGAATTTTGTTTTCTTTTTGTTTGGCCTACTATCCCCTGTGTGATGGGGGCTTAAAAATGTATTACCCAGTTTTTCTATTTGTACGTACCTAGTAGCCTATTTCCAAGGAAATATACAGCGTCGTCAGAAGGGTGGTACACACATTCTCAGTGGTCTTTTCTGACCCCCAAATCACAAAAAAAAATTGCCAAAATTGATAAAAATATACAATTTTTAGAGGTTAAGCCTTTTTCTTCTTGGCCAAGGGGGTCCAGAACCCCAGTACCTCCTTATCTACACCCATTATTTTCTGATAATGATAAATATTTTGGAACCATCGGTTTGATCAGTCCAAGTATTTACCTTTCTTCTCCAGTTATGGATAATTTGTGAACTTAATTACATGAATTATTTAATAACATGTACAGCTTATTATTTATTAAAATCTGAAACTAATATTCATCGATTTTCACAAGAAATTTATGCAAGAAAATAAATCTGAGCAAACTCAAAATCCAAAAGTTAGAAAGACTACTAAAGAAATAATTTAATTAACGCAAACTGTGAAAATAAAATTTGTCTAAAAGTGATTTGAAATTAGCCCTACCCATAACACCTGGCAAGACAGCTCAAAGGATAAGCTAATATATTAGTTTATCAATAATGACACATACTTTGACTAATTTGTCCATACTGCAAGTGTACGTACATACTAAAAGTTTAGCCAAGTACAAGAAATATCTCCTCACCCACCAGTACCAAAAACTTGCTTATTCCCCTTAGACTTACCATTCATTGTATAGGATGTGTACCTATTACAGCAACAAAAAATGTTGATACGTATTGAAATTTGCGTGAAAATATCGATATTTTAGGTATAGATGCGTAAAAACATCTGATGAGACCACTGCAGTCCTCTTCCCCAACACTCATGCAGAGTCTTAGAGAGAAATTTCGGCCCCAAGAGAAATAAACTGAAAGACCCCTCTTAGCTCCAGCTGCAGGATTTGTCTTTCGAAAGGGGTTATAAATTCAGAAAATAATTTTGATTGCTCTTCTCACAAAATAAATTTTTAGATACGTTTTGGATTCTAAGACATGTATTTTAGTGGGTTTTTTTCAAACCTTTGGAAAATTTACTCCCAAAAACCTCATCATGGATTGGTCCTGTTGCCCTTTTCCACCATTTATACTTAAAAATTACAATTTATTTCTAAATTAATGCCATTCTAGTCCCCCTAAAGATGTCCAGGCCTATTACCATTGGTAACCTTTCCCAATCCCTCTCAAAGGCTTTGCACTCATGCAAACACTGGACTTGAGGCTTATTTCACACGCAAGGGTTTTTGCCACATGGCAAAAAACCATCCGGAATTTTGCCATATGAAGCTTTGCTTTCACACGACAGATAAAATTCCGTGCCACGAAAGAGGAGTTCTTTATATTTTCAAGTTTTCATTTTATATTTGTTAAAATGGCATGGCACCGTGATAAGCCTGAGATTTGCACGGTTGTAACACCGCTGCCGTCCAATAAAATACAATGTATGGCACGCGTGAAAGCGTCCATATAAACTAATCAATTTCAACAGCAAAATTCCATGATGGCTTTTAGTTGTGCGGCAAAAATCCTTGTGTGTGAAACAAGCCTTAATCATACAACTGTTTTACAAACTTCTACTCATGGCTACACCGATTCTCGTTCCACCACTCATTTGTGAGACTTTGTACATAAATTCATTTCTAACATACTTTCCAATACTTTGTACTTCATATATTTTCTTTGCTGCAATTACACACTTTTGAGATGTAACGTCTTCAACATCTTTTATTTTCTTCTTCTTAATCAAATCCGTCAACCTCAACCTCTATAATATTTGAAAATATTGATATTTGACTGAATTAATACCCAATTTATCTGAAAAATGACGATATTTTTGATTAACTATCAATTTTTGAGGATCGATATTTTCCCTGAAATATCGGTATCTATTGATTTAAAAAAAAAAAAAAATCGATAATTCACACCACTAGTACCTATACCCTCATTTGTTGGCGGAGTTTGCTGTGGTAGAGTTTTTAAAAATGAGCTAAATTTTTCAATAAAAATGAAAACCCTTAAAAAAAATCTTCGTTATAACCTAATCAGATTTTATTAACTATAATTCCATTTACCCAGCCATGATCCTTCTTCATCGTTTATATATTCTCGAATTGAAGACAGAAGGGTGCCGGTGAAAGAAAGGGTTATTCCGACACAAACTGTGGACAACAAAGAACTTATAGAAGCAACAACCTGAAAAATGAACAAAATACCTATAGTGGATGTATAAGATTCACGCGTCATCAATAATAAAAATACTTTCATTTTCAGAGATAATGTGGTTGGTGAAACTTAAAGTAGGTATCTACTTATATACCTGCTTAACTTGAAATTTGTTATTATTAATTTTGATACTTTTTTTTGGCAGGTTCATGCTTGGCCTATTATTCTGCGGTTTCTTCAGAATAATTCCTCACCAATTGTCTTATTGTCGTATTCAATCGGAAGCAAAAATGGTCACATAATTATTTCCAGAAGAATAATATGAGTAGGTACCTGTGTTAAATTTTGTAACCAATTGAATACATACTTGCATAAGTTATTATATTGTAGGTAGGTACTTATCTATTGTTTTTGAATTAAAATTTCACTAAATTTTGGATTGGTATTCTGCCGTACGTTATTATGTCTCGTTAAAAGTAAAATTCTTAAACATGCCTTGCATAATATGAAACAATTTAAGTTTACGTTAAAAGCGCGTTTTTAAAAGATCAGCTATTATTTATTTTTATTTTTTTTTTTTTGGCTTTAGCTCCATACGAAATAAATATTATTTAATTACGGAATGTGGGGATTCGCCCCACCATGAGGCTCGGCCTCAGCCGAAAGGCGATACGTCGATCGACTGATCGACTGATCGACGTATCATATAAATAAAATACAAACTCGCACATCGTCTATTCAGACGATGTGCGGTTGCCTAGAAAGCGGGCTACGTAATAATACGTAGCCACTCGCTTACACGTAGCTAGGCGCGGGTAACAAATACCCACGCCGCATCAGCTACGGTTGCCCAGCATTCGCTCTACAAAAACGGCGTTTGCTTGCGTGGTCCAGATAAATGGTTGGCTGCCTGCCTTATAATTATTAAGGCAACGGACACGCACAAGTGGGATCTGGTGGAATCCCACAGTGGTGACCCCGACGTTCTACTACGGCGCTAGCAGCGCTTTGCCCATCTCTAGGCGCTAGTAGCGCTGGCGCTAGCAGCGCTTTTCGAGAGTGGAAGAAAATAAAAACAACTAAATTCGAAAGTGCAATTTTGCGATTTTGAATGTTTTCTTGAAAAATTATTTTTGGAGTCAGAAAATTTTAGTGGTTATAGGGAATTGCTGTTTAAGCATTTTTGCGAGCAATTCTGAAAATAGAAAGTCTGTTAGTGGGAAATTAACCCCCCCTGTTAAATATATTTGCCAGTCTCTTAGGATTCTGGAAAGGGAAATATCAGACTGGAGAACCAGGTTGGAAATCATCCTCCAACCCCTCCACCTTCAGCCAACCAACACACAACTACTGTGTCTACCTTTGAATCCGAAAAGAAGGTTAGGAGAAAACAGGCCCAATTATTGGAGACCCAAGTCTCACAAGAGGAGCTTACTATCCTCAAACTT
The DNA here is from genome assembly GCA_011428145.1 of Ericerus pela. NCBI lineage: Eukaryota > Metazoa > Arthropoda > Insecta > Hemiptera > Coccidae > Ericerus > Ericerus pela. Next base: position 3,181,126 of record WOFM01000549.1, on the reverse strand, counting down.
CGAAGTGGTAAGGAAATTCAAACAGCAAACTTGTCCCCTGCTGTACCTTCAACTTCAAAAATAATGGTAGAACCACAAAACTTAGGTTCTGCCCCCATTTCTCTTGGTTCTGTATTTGAATCCACAGTTCTGCAAAATCAAAATACAACAATGCCTACACCAGTAGAAATTTCTCAGCAACAAGCTGCCGAGGCCCTTAAACTTCAACAAGAGGCTGAAGCTGAAGCTGAAAGATTGAGACTGGAAAATGAACAGTTACGACAACAACAACAACATCCAGGAGAGGCAAGAGCCCCTGGCAACCAGCAACCGATTAACATGGCACTGTTTGCACAATTCATGGAATTCATGAGCCTTCGTGAGCAGAATAGAGCTCCGACAGGTAAGGGTGAACATAAAATAAAAATACGAGTACCAGAATTTCTCCCGAAGGAAATAGAAATCTGGTTAGCATTGCTGGAAGGCAAATTTAAAAAAGAAAAACTGCCTGACAATTTAAGGTATGAACACATCTGTGGAGACATGCCAGCAGAAATCATGAGAACAATACCCAATATCATGAACTGCCCAAATAACGTTGTTGATAAATACGACTGGTTCTGTAGCAAAATTCGAAATGTTTTTGGCAAGACCGATGATGAAGCCATCAACCAAGTCATGGGTGGCCTAAAGATGAGAGATGATAGACCATCTGTCTTTATGGCCAAATTAATCAAGACTGGTGGTAAAATGGTCACGCCAATGGTGATTGCCAACCAATTTTGCAAGCAATTACCAGCCAGTGTATCTCAACTCATCCATACACTAGGCGCTAATAGAGCAGACACTGAAGGAAAATTAGAATACTTGGCCAAGATAGCTGATGATGCAATCGCAGCGACTGCTAATAGAGCCTCCATTGCAACAGTATCATCAGAGGTTGGAACTAATGAAGAGCTGAGAGCACAATTAGCCCAGCTAAACAAAAATTTCCGTGATCTAAAAAATGAAAACAAAAATCTTCGAAAACATAACAATGGCTACGGCAATCAACAAAGCCGTAGAAACTATAACCCAAAAGGTCATGATGATAGAAACGAGAGACAATCTAGATCCAGAGATCCAAAGTCAAATTGTTCACAAAATAGGGGTAGGAGTCCCAAAGGAACTCCCCCTCGAAAAAGTAGCAAATCAAAAAGTCCCAACCGAAAACCTTACAATAAAAATTGGTGCTACTACCATAATCTGTTTGATGAAGCAGCTGCCAAGTGCGAACCAACTTGCGCATGGTGGCAGGTAAAAAAACCAGAGTCAAACTAAAACGAGGGGCCCTCTCAGCGGCTGATGTCCCCTCGGAAAAATACTCGCGCCGCCTGTTCATAAAGGACAGGACGACCAGGAGAAGGTACTTGGTGGATACAGGTGCAGACCTTAGTATCCTACCAGCTAGCAAAACACAAAAAGTACGAACTCCGAAATACTATCTCCGTGCAGCAAATGACCTGAACATTTCTGCTTACGGATTAGAGACCAGCGAAGTGAATATTGGTTTGAGACGTGACATGACGTGGTCCTTCACGATTGCGGACGTGCCAAATGCGATCCTTGGTGCTGATTTTCTAGCACATTTTGGCTTGTTGGTCGATTTGAAAAATTCTAAGCTTATCGACTCAACTACAGGATTATTTGTGGAGGGCAAATCGCTAATGTACAAAATTGACGAAGCGATTGATAGCTGCAGCAAACTTAATGAGAAATTAATGAAAATTTTCTCTGATTTCCCTGGCATAAACCAGCCATGTTTCAAACGAGACGCTCCTTATAAACATGATACAGTCCATATAATTGAAACCAAAGGACAACCATGTACTGCGAGAGCCAGGAGACTTGCTCCTGACAGGCTCAATGCAGCTAAAGAACTATATGATCAAATGATCAAGGAAGGAATAGTCCGACCATCAAATAGTTCGTGGAGCTCGCCGATTCATATGACAAAAAAGGCGAATGGTAAATGGCGAATTGTAGGGGATTATCGTGCCCTAAATGCCAAAACAATCCCTGATCGTTATCCAGTACCGAATATAATGGATTTTAACGTGAATATGAAGGGAAAGACATTGTTCACTAAAATGGACATAAATTGGGCATTCCATCAAATACCTATGGCCAAACAGGATATCCACAAAACCGCGGTTATCACCCCGTTCGGATTATTCGAATATCTTCGAATGCCATTTGGACTCCGTAATTCTGCGCAAACTTTCCAGCGATTTATCAATGGATTGTTAAGAGATCTACCATTTGCATATGCATATTTGGATGATATATGTGTATGCTCAGAAGGCGGTGAGGAGGAACACGAGATACATGTGAGAGCCGTATTACAGCGTATACACGCTGCCGGCCTCACTGTCAATCCTGCAAAGTGCGAATATGCACAAGCAAACATTGATTTTCTCGGGTATACAATCTCGACCGAAGGTATTTCTCCAACGAAGACCAGAGTGCAGTCAATATTAGACTTTCCCAAACCTAAAAATGTTGCAGACATGCGACGATTCTTGGGGATGGTGAATTTCTATCGCCGTTGCATGCCCAACGCAGCTGCTGAACAAAGCAAGCTATTTGCGTTGTGTACCACTAATAAAAAAAGGGATAAAACCCCTATACAGTGGGATACTGAGGCAGAAGAAGCCTTTGAAAATGTAAAGAAATTGCTAGCAAATGCAACATTATTGACTCACCCAGATGACAGTCTGCCGTTATGCATATCAACTGATGCTTCCGACTTCGCGATAGGTGCAACCCTGTACCAATTGAAAAATGACATAAATCAACCGCTCGCGTTCTTTTCTCGAAAGCTTTCTAAAGCTGAAAAAAACTACAGTACTTATGATAGGGAATTACTGGCAGTTTATGCTGCAATTAGGCATTTCAGACACCATGTAGAGGGTCGATCGTTCACGGTTTACACCGATCATCTTCCCATCACACACGCCTTCAAGCAGAAAACTGACCCCGTCTCTCCAAGACGATTAAGGCAGCTCGACCTGATAAGTCAATTCACTACAGACATAAGGCATGTCAAAGGGGAACTAAACATCCCTGCCGATTGTCTGAGTCGAGTAGAAGCTGTCTCCGCTCCAGCCCAGCTACCCTACGCTGATATAGCAAAAGATCAGCTAGTGGACTTGGAACTCGAGGAATATTTAACCAATGAGCAAACCAATATAAAGCTGAGGCAACGCAAAATTCCCGGTACAAACATCCTAATAACTTGTGATGTGAGTACAGGCAAGGAAAGGCCATTCCTGCCGAAACAATATCGTAAAATGGCGTTCGAAAGTGTGCACAATTTATCACACACTGGACCCAAAAGTACTGCCAATCTAGTTTCATCTAGATTTGTTTGGCCACGAGTGAAAGCCGACTGCAACCAATGGGCTAAGCAATGTCTGAATTGCCAACAGTCCAAGGTTGGAAGGCACACAAAGTCGCCACTCAAGAAATTCAAAAACACCGAGCGTTTCAAAACTATACACATCGATTTGGTTGGTCCATTACCACCATCTCGTGGGAACAGATACCTGCTGACTATGATTGATCGAATAACCAAATGGACTGAGGCAATCCCATTGACAGAAATGTCAGCCCCAACAGTGGTTGAACGACTCTATGATACTTGGATTGCCCGCTTTGGTGTACCAGAGGTTATTGTTACTGACCAAGGTCGCCAATTTGAAAGTTCGATTTTCAATGAACTTGCATCCAAGCTGGGTGCAAAACATGATCGCACTACAGCCTATCACCCTCAAGCTAATGGTATGATTGAGAGGTGGCATAGAGCTCTGAAGGCCTCCATTATGGCCGCAGATACAAAAAGATGGGTTGATATATTACCTACCATCTTATTAGGTTTACGATCCGCAGTACAGTCAGACACAGGATTTTCTGCTGCGCAACTTGCGCTCGGCGAAGAGCTACGCCTACCAGGTGACTTTTTCACCACATCCAAAGATGTGAGCCCAGAGCTCATGGTTCAGAACATCCGTGATGATGCAAATAGCGTCATTCAAAAGGCAGCTCGACATGGCCAGCCTAAAGTCTATGTGTCAAAGCATTTGGCCACCACAACACATGTGTGGGTGCGTGACGACAGACTGAAAGGTGCACTTGAAAAGCCATATGCCGGCCCATATCAGGTCATATCACGCGATGAGAAAAACTTCGTGATATTGATAGCAGGTGAACAAAAAACAGTCTCAATTGATAGACTTAAACCTGCATTCCTGATTTGTGACGATAAGGAAAGGTTAAATGCAACCATTAGACAGAGAGAACTTGAGATCAAACATAATGATCTGCCTTCTCAATTGCCTGATGAGACTAACTCTCAAAATAAGTTAGTTGAAACAAACGGACAGGTTAATAGTGATACAATAAATAAATCACTACACGAAAATAATTTACAACAAAATTCTGAACCTGATTCACAAGGGTTAGAACAGGTCACTCAGAAGTGTAATAAAACAAAAAAATCCGTCAAATTTAATGACGACGTTTTGGTTACCAAATACATTCCTGATGAGCCCATAATCCTACGAAAAAGAGGTAGGCCTAAAGGAAGTGTCAAAATTAAAAACATGCGTCCTACTCGAAAATCTGCTCGTATAGCACTGAGGGACTTGGAGAAAGAAAAATCTCCACAAACAATAGCGTCAAAATAACTCACAGGAATAATGCGAATGCTAAAACATAATGCAAAATTCTTGTTGACAATAATCGTCAAGAAATTAACATCTTCGTCAAAATTACAACCGAAAATTGACGAGTAATTTTGTGGTCCGAAGTTATTTCCCTAAATGGTTAACTTCATATAAAAATCCCAAAATCATAATCAAAAATGTACGAATGATTTTGGTTGACACAACAATCACCTCCACAAAAGATTAATTGTTGAGCAAAAGAGCTCCGATAGAAAATTGCAAAAACACTCTGAATAATAAGCAAGGAATCTCCAATAACATATCCACGTGCTTGTGTGAGTAACAAAGTTCGTTGCCACGACAATTAAGACGTTTTTACCTGCACGCGTAATCTCACGCTCATAATGAGTAAATGCAGAATTCTATTGAATAATGACAAATCTTAACTTGACAATTTCTCATGAACTACAATACCGAAATACATCGAGTTTGGTATCATTTTTCTAGTTATGACAATACGCTTCCCTCTATGAATGTAAAACGAAAAGATTAGACGAGAGAAAAATCGACCAAAGTCAAACTATATGTACAAGGCTTCATTCGCTTTCGTACTTTCGTACTGACTGTGTCTTATAAATTCGTCTTATAAATTTTCGTGTCTATTTTTCTTTTGCCTGATCCGCACTTTGTTGTTTTTCTTAAACTTTCCTGTTTTTGTCATTTAACGTGACATCATCTACTGTTTCAATTAATTTTGAAACTATCTTCCCGATAATGTCTTCCAAAAATATTCCGTCGACTTCCGCTGACCCCAAACATGTTGAGTCTGATGCAGAACGCCTCTCCGATGAAATGAGGAGGCGATGCAATGTGGACCATGAGAGGGAGTTAGCTCTCCTGGAAGAAGAACTATTTGGTCCTTCTCCTCCAGCGAGCCCTGTTTGTGGAGTTATTGCCGAGGAAACCCCTCGACAAGCTGCGAACATACAACAGGTGGAGCAGTATTCCTTGGCATCCCCAATGGATGTTAGCCCCCCTGTTAACGAGGCTGTGGGATCCATTATCCCCCCTCCTATGCAGATGGTCATTCTACAACAGCCTATTGCTGAAGTTCAAAGACCGATTCCTGCAATTGTGGATAGGGTACCACCTCCTAGTGCTCTTCCTGTACCACAGGGTAATGTTGCTTACAGGCCTATCGCCTTAAACAACATGCCCCCTCCTCCTCCATCCCATGAAAATTCCCGGTACTCACCATATTCCCGCGGAAACTCACACCGCAGTCAAGGCAGAGCCCCTCGTCATAGAGGACAAAATAGTCGGCACAATTTCAATGCCCGACAAGCTGCTCGAACTAATCAATACAAAAGTATTGGGGCAGCCCTAGCCACAACCTTACGTGACTGGGAGAGGGAAAGGAACAATAGGAATTAGGTAGGATTTTAGGCGAAATCCCCCCAATAGCTGCGCAATTGTCATTTTTGTGGCGCAAAAATTGGGGGGGAGTGCTGTGGGGATTCGCCCCACCATGAGGCTCGGCCTCAGCCGAAAGGCGATACGTCGATCGACTGATCGACGTATCATATAAATAAAATACAAACTCGCACATCGTCTATTCAGACGATGTGCGGTTGCCTAGAAAGCGGGCTACGTAATAATACGTAGCCACTCGCTTACACGTAGCTAGGCGCGGGTAACAAATACCCACGCCGCATCAGCTACGGTTGCCCAGCATTCGCTCTACAAAAACGGCGTTTGCTTGCGTGGTCCAGATAAATGGTTGGCTGCCTGCCTTATAATTATTAAGGCAACGGACACGCACAAGTGGGATCTGGTGGAATCCCACACGGAAGATTGGCAGCAATATTGGTATATTTTAAAATCGCAGTAGTGAATAGAATAAAAGCTTATAATGAGCATTCTACGGTGATATTTCACTTGGAGATTCAAATTATAAGTAAAAATATAAAGCATTTAAAACTTGTCTGAAAAGTCATTTTTCACCTGTCTCCAAAAATGAACATGATTTTTGGCCTGTTTCGAATCAGCATTTATTTTTTCTTCCGTCGCCTCACAGTCACGTTGGCCCATTTTATTTGTTTGACTCAATGTAGGTGTAATCACATGAGCCAGAAGTATTCTACGAAAATTCATACAAAAGATAGGTAACTTATTACAAATACTTGGGTGATTTTCTCACAGCAAATTAATAAAAAATATCGACGTCAGCTGGTCTTAGTCTACTTCAAGAAATTATAACCAATAAGGACGAAATTATCGTACTTATCCAGAGTGTGTATAGATGGTCTGAAAATTACCTATCTATCTACTCATCTATAGCCCAGAAGAATTGCGGTAAAAAATCATTGTAAAATGGAAATAATTTCCAGTAAAAGTTTTATTGCTGGAAAATGTTCGGGACCCTACCCCTACTATGTGGTAAAAAAAACCCAAACCTACTCTTAAGGCGTTCACTCAGGGGGCTGAACATACACGCCTGTTTCTGTATTTTTAAATTTTATTATAAAAAAATGAGAGGCTTCATGAGTAAAATACTTCCATAAAAAAACTTTTTGCCTAACATTTCTTACAAAAAAAATTCTTACCAAAATTTACCTAAGCACCATAGGTCATAAGTTTGAGGTCTACAAAAATCACATATATTATTTTTGCAGCTTTTTACAGCGCACATTCATACAAAATTATAGGATATAAGCCTTGAGGAACTGTTTTGAGGCACTTAGACTTGTGCCAGCCCTGGATTTTCGCTGGAATATAGGTAAGACTGTAGAATTCGTTGTTTCGGCAGAAGCAAAGAACATTTTGTTTATTCGTGTCTGTGTGTGGCTGTGTGGGTAGTGGTGCATGTGCATCGAATATATGGGAAAGTATTAGCGAAATAATTTAGTGAAATAATTTTGACGAACGAATAATTTCAGCTGGCTTGTAAGTTTATTGTAGTGATGACAAAATTTTTCAACAAACTGAAGGGCGTATATCTTTTGCGAATCGATACGAAATTTAGCTTGTGTATACCTTACGACCATAGGCCACATTCTTAGTCACTAAGTCCACCTAGGTGAACTATTTAAAGAAAAAAATAAGTGTACTTACTCGATAGTTTTAGTATTTTTGAAATGTCATTTTTTTCACTTGACTATGAATATTAAGGGGAAAACTTAAGTATGGTCAGATAATCACGTAAATAAATTCACTTAGCCAAATGCACTTAGCATTAAGTGAATACTAAGTGACGATTAATAATATACTTAGCCATATATCGGGGAAAAGTTCGAAGATGGGCGAAATCCGCCCATTAATTTCAAAATTGAGGCTTTTTGAATTTGAATTTCGAAGAAAAGGAGGCAGGCGTAATTCTTTATGGATTGGGACGAAATTTGACATGTGTATAGCCTATTTTGGTTCTAAGGGCCAAATAAGCCCATTAGTTTTCGAATTACAGCTTTTTGAAGTTTAACCAACATTCGCAAGCCTCGCCATTCACTTCTCTCGCATGAAAACCACATTCCATTACTAGCCCACATAAGACTTGATCTAGTTTATAAAGCGGAAGGACTGTATCGTGAAATCTAACCCAAAACAAAACAATTCTAAAATTATCTATGAATTTTAAAGCCCTATTACAAATCTCAATTTGTTAGGAACAGAAGAACTGTAAATTTGGGTTATTTCAAAACGAAAATTTTGGAGGTATCTTTTTTCTCAATGAGTCGTAGAAAAACAACGTACTTTCGTAGTATTTTTGAAATTTGATGAAAACAATTACGAGATTTTCTTAGATTTATACATTTTTCTTAATATAAATTTTCATAGCACCTACCTGCCAAAAATTTAATTTATTTACTTCAAAAACAAGAAAACTGGAAAAAAGTAAATTCTGTTACAATTCATTTAATCCGAGTGAGTTGAATTCGTATAATATTAAAAAAAAAAAAAAAAAAAAAAAACACTTTAAATACAATTTTTCCTTCACTAAAGAAAATGTAAGTTCACAAGTTACTTGTTTCACGACCAAAAAATAACAGAACAGACGTTATCTTTTTCAGCATTATGGACTAGGAAAATACATGCGATAAAAATAATGAGGGTGACAAAGAAAGTGATTAAGAGTAGCCTAAAGAGTTACCTAAAGAGAACTTGAGAAAATAAAATAACAAAATTGGATATAAAGAAGAGTGCCCAAAAAATTAAACCAAAAATTAGTATCAAGACAAAAGCAATAAGCATAAGAGGGAGTTTTATAAAAGCAGCAAAAGAAGTTGTGTGATGGGAAAAAAATAGTTTGTACATTACTGTCTTGCGTTTAAGACGAACTAAGTAGGTAGTGCATCTTTTGTGTTACAATTTGGTAGGAAAAGAAAAAAGAAATATACCTAAAGAACAAATTGTAAGTCGGGTTCTGCAGCTCTGTTTACTGCAGCTTGTCGAATTGTGAGAGACAAATTTTATTAAACCAAAGACCACTGTAATATAAGCCATTGCAAAAGGCTTTTGCCACTAGAAAACTGGTACTAAGAACAACATGTTTTATTTTGTATAGATGAGTCATATTAAAATATTTCATCCCCGCATGTGACCCCTACAAAGGTTTATTTAAGAATCTTATTAACCACCTGTGTGTTTAAATTTTTTTCTCAATTTTTTAAAAATATTAAGTAAACATTGCTCACATGGAGGATAATCAAAAGGAATATTCGGAGATTTCTATGCCTGTTTCAAATAATAAAATAATTAATTCTTTATTTCTCGCCCCTGAATCGGTAGGCTAGAACTTTGTTGTGGAAGTTATTTTATAATATAATTACTTAATGATCAGAAAGCATGAAACATTAAAATACCATCATCGTGATGAGTCTAGCATAAAAACTATAAAAAACGGAACAAAATATCAACCTTCTGATTGTAGCAAATTAAATGGTTCATTCAGAAATTGTAACCTCTACCTCGATGTGAACTGAATGTACCTTGATGTAAAGTAAACGGGCCTCCATGTAAAAACACGTTTCACATTTTTACACGGAATTGCATTCACTCAACCGTGTACAATAGCATCACCATACTTGGTGTGCCAGAACCACAAAACTGACGAGTGCTCCAGAAAACTGCCAACATAGTTGAAGGCTGTGCTGAATGAGGAAATGGTTCTGCGCAGTTTGGGCTCTGGAATTTTGATGAGGTAGATAATGGCGATGTTGTCGTTGAAGCCGCTGGCAAATCCGATGACCATGCACCCAATCAGCTGGATAACAAAATTGCTGCCCCTTGACAAGCAAATCCAGCTGAGGATCCAGATCACGCACATGACCGACATGCTCATTTTGGTACCCAGTCTCTGCACCAGGAACCAGCTTAACATTGGGCCAAAAATCATGAATAGTACGTTCCTCGAGACTGAAAATGGAATAGATACAATTCACATTTACTGTCGCAGCCATGCCCACAAGCCCCATGCACAGGCTATGTGCTGGGTTCTCCCACTACACACCTAACAGGGCAACGTGGAGATAATGGTGTTGAGGTACAGTCAGTTGTGATTTACAATATATGAGATACAGACCTTTCACTCCAGCCACTTTATTAGTTTCCTGGACCTTCAACCACTTGATTCTCATCTTCTACCCATAGCACTTAGATTGTGTATCCTTCAAAGTAACTTGATATTGTTGCACTAAAAATTATTTTGATACGTTTTTAGCATATTCACGTTTGACCATTAAATCTGTTTCTTCATAATAATTCCTCAAAAATTTATTATCATATATTCAGCCACAAGTGGAAAAATCCGAAATGGCCTGATTATTTAAGGACTAAGTTGTTTCTATTTAAAAACCTTGAATTGTTTTTAATTAAACATAATGTACTATATTGTACCATGCAGCTTTTTGATTAATGTTGTGCTGAAATTTTACGTTGTTGTTCTGTCATAGGTTACCAGGTCTCAGTAAAAATCAAATTATAAAATTATTCTAGAATATGAAGGATCCCTATCGCGCGAAGTAGCATTTAATAAAAAATTTATTTGTAGCCCTATAAGCAGTAAAAGATTGCCGAACTTTTAAAAGAAGTCGTTTTTAATCTGTCTCCAAAAATGAACACGTTTTTTTCGCTGATTCGAATCAGCATTTATATTCTCTTCCTCTCCTTCAAATTTATTTAGACTTATTTTACCGGATTGACTCAAAATACATTGAACCACATACGCCAGGAGTACTCTGCGAAAATTCATATAAAACATAATTATAATACTCGTATATTTTTCTCTAGAAAAATGATAAAAATTGTTATCGGCATTTGTCAAGAAATTATGGAATTTTCTATGCTAATCTCAACAGCCTTTTTGCATAATAACCTTTTAAATTGCCTCTTCAGTTGTAAAGGAAAAAAACTGGAGCAGCATTACTTTACTAGAAAACTCAGTTTGCTAATGTTCACCCATAATTTAAAAAAAAAAAAACAAAAAAAAAAAAAAAATAAATAAATTATAAATACTTTGAAAAATTGTAAAAATAATGGATATTTGTATCGATAGTTATCGATATCTTACGAACATATCGATATACAAATATTTTATTGCTAGTTTCAGGGAAAAAAAAGTGTGCTTCAGTACCTGCCGGGGTTCATGGAAACACATAATGTGATACACATTTTAATGACTGCTCAGTCCTAACTTCACATATAAGAGGAAAATGATGTGTTACCACCATCCTCAAAATTAAAAAAAAATTCTAACACAACAGCAGCTCCATTAGAAATAATATATTACACACCAAAGTTCAAAAGTAAGTAATTACATATGAGTAAGTTTACAAAAACGATTGCAGCAAGTGAACGATTCCAGAGTCATGTAAACTCACTATTGAATCTTATTAAGGAAGATACTTTATATAATTAATGATCAGAAAAGAATGAAACTTTAAAATTCTATCACAATGTTGAGTCTTACTAAAAATTATAAAAAATGGAATAAAATATCAACCTCCTCATTATGACAGATTTAACGTTTTATTTAAAAAATGTAACATCTAACTCGATGTAAACTGAACATGCATCCACGTAAAAATATGTTTCACATTTTTACATGGAGGTGCATTCACTTTATATCGAAATTGTATTCATCAATGATATGAGCTACTTTTCACTCAAAAAATGCTAATGTAAACATTGCCTTTCTGATCGTGTATTATATAAAAGTATATTTTGAAAAATAATTATACAATTAGTCACTAAAAACTTATTAATATAGATCGTAATTGTGGTGATTGTATTAAATTTTGCAACTTTTGACATAAAATTACATAGCCTATTTAACAACAATTATCTCTTTAAAAATTTAAACAAAAATTTTTTTTTTAAATACCATTGGTAAATCTGCACCAGAATTGTTATTTTTATTACACGTAAGTACCTACCAAAATGAATTTATTCCAATCAAAATTGGCAAAAAACTTTATTTTTGACATTTTTTCTTGGAACATGGCTTGCAAACTGAAATTTATGATGCACATAATCGAAATTTAAAACGTAATTTCAACAATTGTGTGTCCATATTATTTCTGAATGACCAAAGTAACATTATTGTTGCAGCTTAGTAGTCATACATATATAAAAAAAAAAAACTTGAAATTTGCGTTCAAATGAACACTTATATGCATAAATTAGAACAAAGCTGAAAAAATGATTGTGAATAGAGTCTAAAAGCAAAACACTAATATAAAGAAAATTTTACTTTTTTTTTTTGTAATTTTTCAACGAAAAAGAGGAAAAAGGGAAAAAAATAACAGTCAGAATTAGTATTCTATGCAGCATGTCACACATGATTAATAATTTTTCTGAGTAACAAAACTATAAGCTCAGGATGAAAATTATTTTGTGGGGAAGATCAGAGACATGACTCTATAATTAAACTAACGTCATAAGAATTTGAATCGGCTTAAAAAAAATTTTTTTATTACTTTTACTCTACCCATATCATCTCTCTGAGCCTTGGAGAGGTGAAATAAATTGATGGGCCCTCTTGAACATCTATTTCTTGTTTTCCACGATTCATTGAGAATAACAATCTGGACCCTTCCAAACATTCTGAAAAAACCCTAGCCCAGTACCTTCAGTACCGTTTTCATCTCCTCTCTGCGGCCCTGCTCAAAATTACAAACAATATTATTACCTATGTATTTAAAAAACAAAAAACAAAAAAATAACCAATCGTAAATAAAATTTACAAAATGTCTAATAAAAATTTTACAAAAATTTTGAAACCATAATTTTACGCTCTGAATCTATTGTTAAAATGTTGAAAATTTTTTGGGATTTTCTGCTGAAGTGAGTACTTATAAACTCAATATTATGTAGTTGTATATTTGATTCCATAGAGCTCAACAAATTGAAAAAGGAGCCGTTCAGCTATTAAAATTGTGAAAGTGGAGATAAAAAATTATAATTTATTGTATCTACCAACAAAAAACGATACATTCGTTATTTTGGTTCAGAAAATAAACCAGATTTTTATTATGGGAAACTATATTAAACAACACACGTGCTTTCGTGTTTAAAATTCGTAGAATTCAATAATAGTAGAAAAAAAAATCAAATCCGTAATCGCATCAAAGTTCAAATGATAAATAAAATCACTGCGGTAAAGGTGTTTTTTTATTTCGCATTATCAATGTGCGCTTTTGATTGTAACTTCTTGTTCTTGATAGCTATTACATACTTTTTTATTTTCAATGGTAAGAATTTGTTTTTCTAGCTCTAGATGGTAAAATTCAATTTTAACCAACTTCAAAAAGAGGAGGAGGTCATCAATTCGATCCGTATGTACGTTTTCTTTTTACGTTTCTTCCAACATAATTTCTCAACCTGGGCATTGATTTTAACGAACTTTTTTTTAAATGTTGGAAAATGATTCCACGGTGGTAACATTACATTATTTTCAAAATCGATGAGATACTTTTAGAGGTATCTTTGAATAAAAAAAACTGTTAGTGTTACGTCTTAATGTTCATTATGTGACTTAACGAAATAATAATTTCAGTCCCTAGACCTCGATATTTTGCTGAAGAAATTTTATAAAAGGATTATTTTTCGCTTTTTAGTCCATTTTTCATTTTTTTTTTTAAGTCGGTTTTATTTTCTTTAAAAAAATTATTAACCCACCATATAATGCTTTTCGTTCAATTTTAATTCCAGTAGATTTTACTTGAGAAATTTTAAAATAATAATTTTTTTCTTTCTAGTGCATTTTCATTCGTTTTTTGTATTTTGAGGTCGGTTACGTAAGGACAATATTCGTTTTATAGGCCTACCGTATACTGACGAGTTTGAAAAACAAAAAAAAAATTAATTACTCACGCGGTGAAAACTACTCAATTGTAAAAATAATCGATTCGAGTCGGATAGAAATGTATTTGTGGGGAAAATAAAACGTTTAATTTCTTCTGCTTATGAACAATAATTTCTCACTTCAATTCGTATACTATGTACGTATTATGTAACTTATATGTACTTCAAGTAATATTATCGGACATAGCCACTTTTCTGCCAATTATTTTGGATGTGCTTTGAATATTCACTCAATAATTACGACGGTACATAATATCGTTTATGTCGACGTAAATAAGATTTAGGTAGCCCATTATTTTATTTTTAAGTAAATTATCGTTTTAAAATTCTTCGTGTTGACGTGTTGTCGATCTCCTAAATAGACATAAGTTAGATAGTTTAGTAGTGTAAGTACAGAGACGAACCAAGATGTTATAAAAATCAGATGACAGGCCGAGGCAACTGTTGTCAAGTTATTTCAATTTTTGATCATTTCTTAAGTAGGAATGCAACGTTTTACACATTGCAGTACATGTCCAAAAAAATCAAATAAATATTGTAATCTTTGGTACGGAAGTACCGAGTAGGATTTAAATGCAAAATTGGCGAAGGTATACCTAATATATTGTCCAACTCGGGGTTTTTCAGCCTATTCTCCGTGAGTGCCCCCCTTTTCAGAGTCTCGACCACAAAATATTAAATATAATAGAAGGCACAACGCCCATCTGAATGTTGGTAGGTACTATATCCGCAATCCTACGGCACCAAATTCAAAGTTTTGGCAATAATGAGAATTTTTTTCTCAAATAACTGAATTAAATGAATAAATAAAATAATATAGGCCTTGTTACGAATTCAGAAATCACAACAAACACGAATTACGTCGATAAAAATAAGGTTGAAAATTTGAAGGTACCATAGGAGTGAGAATAATTTGCCTTGAAAGTGGGGCTACCATTTCGTTTCGCCTGCGTCCTCTATTATATTTGATAATTTGCGCTCTCGAGTTTCCCATCATCCCCTGCACTTTGATAATTGCTAAATCGGCCTTTCAAAGAAAACGAAGCTATTTAATTATCTAATAGTATTATCATGATTTCCACGAATTTACATCGTCCCCTTATCATCTCCTGGCCTGTATTCACCCCTACTCGTGGATATCACTCATGTTTGGAAACCATGATCGAACTACAGTACGGAAAGTAGGTAATTTCCTAACAAGTGTGAAGTTCGCTCTAGCCATAGGCGAGTGCTCCAAACTTGACAGAAATGAGAAAATATTGCATTTCCGCATTTGTTAGACAGTACGTATATTTTAAGAGACAAATTCCTAGATGCTTTATTCGAGGGTGCAAAATACAAAGAAGAAGCTGCTTAAAAGAGAAAAACATCCGACAAAGCTGTTTGTCTCTTTTCACTGGCTGTCTTTACAAAAAAAAGGAGAACCTACTTATGATTTGCAAAAATCCACGAAGAGTTTTTTGGCGTAGATTCTTGGTACTTCGTGTCTGTATAAAACCTGCACAGTTGTCCAACCATCCTAGTATGGTACCTTCATTACACCCTCCTATATGAAGTAAAGCTGAAGGTTATACCCAGGTTGTTTTGCTTTTAGGGTGGACATGAATGGGTGGGACATCGTCAGTGTCATCAACGTCACCTTCAATTTCTTTTACTTTTTTCTGTAGGTATCAATACGAGGAGACATCGACCTAATCTAACTTGAACCCTGAAAAACACTCCAATGCAAATAAATAACAACTCCTCCAACTTTTCTTCGTCTCACTTAATTGACATGCTGTCTCACCTAAGCAACCGAAAGTACCCTATTATGATAGGTTTGTTTTTGTTTGCATAATTTATTTTGTCTCCATCTTGCTCTCTCTCTCGCTTTCTCATATAAACTATAACCATCTCCTTTATTCTGGGCTGTCTCCTTATGATGAAGTCAGAGCTTAAAATAAACGTAAAAAAAAAAACAAAATACCTAAAGTAAAATGAAAAACAAAGCGAGCTTTTCAATGCCTATATTAAGCAAGCGGACTGAATTATTTAATGTGGTACACATTATTATTTTGGTGGTTGGTAACAATATAATTTGTTGTTATGTAGAAACAACGAAATTCATTTATTTTGTTAGTGTACGTGCGTTGAATGCAAATACACTTGCACTCTAACCAAACTTTCTGAGTTCTCTCTTTCCTTCTATTCTTGCGCCAAAATTCACACTGAAACTCACACCAAAATTTGCACCCAAACTAACAGCTGAAATTCATGCATCCGTCTTCATCTTCAGTTTTTATCACAGAGTGAATAATTATAGAGAAAATTTAAAAAATAATAAGAAAATAAAATTCTAACTCCCTTCCATCATTCTTCAAAAACACAATTTTCACAAGACCACTGAAGAATTTTCAATTAAATGAATACAAGCTTCATCGCTAGACGATGTGGCAACAGGGTTTTGCTTTATTTTTGGGTCATTTTTTTTTCTTTCTTTTTTTTATGTTTGTTTTATTTGTCATGAAAAGTAACCCTAGGGTGACACCATTAACATCAACTATAAATAAAAACTGAAAATAAAAAAATATAAATATTCAAGAAATTTCAGAAGTATTTTAAAAAAAAAGACAATTTCTGAAAGGAACTGATATAACTATGTATATCAATTAATAATACTTAACGAAGACGGAACAGCTGAAATTGAAACATTATTGTCAATTGTCACATTTACCATAAATTTATCGCAAAATCAGAATCAAAAAAATTAATGGTCACAGATAACATCATATAAATGGATGAAAATTTTATTTTCATTTTTTCACAGAGGAAAAAGAAAACATAAAACATAGTTGAAGAAAACGAAGAAGAAAAAGAAGAAAAATAAATAAATAAATAAATAAATAAATAAATGTTTACAGATATCGTCATAAAACAGAAAATTTTTTTCGCAGTTAAAAAAAACGTAGAACTTAGGCTGAGGAATAATTAAAGGGGAAAAGGAAAAACATAGCGATTTTAATAGGGTTTTTTGCAAGCAAAAACCCTAAATATTCAAAAACATGGTATGTGTGCCTACCATTTACATGTAACAGTCTACTATCGGAAATGGTGTAGCCACGCTGTAGCATCCATCACATATAATCCTAGAAAACTTGATGGATGGTGGTCGCCATTTCGAACCCTAACTGAGTCAACATGCCCCTAGAATGGTAATGGTAATGATGACAACGGATGCTTAAGGCTGGTTCACAATTAACGGGAATGGTAATGGTAATGGTAATGGTAATGGTAATGGTAATGGTAATGGTAATGGTAATGGTAATGGTAATGGTAATGGTAATGGTAATGGTAACAAGAACGTAAAATATAAAAATTCATAATTGGGTGAAGGCGTTTACATAAGGCCGAGAACAAGAATGGCCTGAAAATAAGAATGGTAAAGATAGTTCAAGTTCATCTTTTCCATTTTCATTCCCAGATTTTTTATACTGCGCATAAGCAGTTTTAGCAGTTGATTTCCATTCCTGTTCATTACCGTTGATTGTGAAACAGCCTTTAAACAGACCCCTCCACAACGTGTATTACACTTGTGCAGTGATGTGTGCAGTAAAGACACTTTCGAGTAGAAGTTTATAAAGAATAGATGAGTATACTACTATAAGAAGTGCAACACTTATAATGTGCTGTACAGAGTACGAGCACTTGGTGGAAGATGGCCAAGATTTGATGGTTAGTGGTCTACCAGCATGAATTTTACAATCACATGTTAAAGTACCAATTAAACTGGACCAAGACATACACCTCCATTTTCGGTTAGGAATGTGGCAGCAGTCAGTCTCGAACTTACAAATTTTTGATCGCGAAGCCGGGTACCGACCACTATGATACGCAGTCCCCTAAATTAAATCACAACGATTGTTCTATAGTATAATCCACTAAATTGAATGAATTCCTATCATATATTGTTTATTAGCATACTTATTTTAATTAACTACTTCCTATATTTAAAATAAATTTTTCAATAAAATGAACCTATTTGGTAGTGCGAGTACTGTAAGTATATTAACCCTCATTTGGTTGAATTTATGGAATGATTGAAGAGATATGAGATTTTTTATGTCACTCGTCCTTGTACGGATCTAAAACGGAAGATACTGCTTTGACCTTGCCTTGGATTGCAAAAACTTAAATTTTTCACTTAAATTGTTGAATAAAAATCTTGCCCCAGGTTGTTTGAGGCCAACTTTTGTACTTCGTTTTTCATTTATTCTGACTCATCAAGGAACTGTTTCTCCTACATTTGTGGTAAGAAAAAGTTTTTCCTTAATCATGCCTGTTTATGGACTATTAAGACTGGACTAGAATAGTATTAGTCGTTATTATATTTAAAATCCGAAACAGCAGTTCATTCATTCTTTTTTTATTTATTTTTTTTATTTTGCAGAATTAACGAATCGTAAAATCCGCAATAAAGAGAGGAAAAAAAATTCAATATCACCCTTAAGGAAAGCACATACGTTTTACATGAACTTCTTGGCTAAACCACCGAAAACATAAACTTCGATATGTTATGCACCGCCAGCATTCTTGCGCAAACGAAATTTACTTTCAAAATTCGAAACAATAAAATAGATTTTATCGAACCACTTCCATAAAACGGATAAAAAATTACCTACGTAATATTAGTCCTTTAATAAAACGTTGCACTGGACCACGGTGATCTGCTGCGTAGGGTACCTGAACAGATACCTACAGTATATTTGGAGGCACAAATCAGCGAAATTCTCATTCATCATTTTCAATTTCTTCCTCATTAAAAACGCGACGTCAGTCTTTCCGGCATTATGAAACGAAATAAAATGGCACAGTAGCCCAACCAAATACGTCTTGTCCACGCCAATTATACGTAGGTATCCAAACTGGCACCACTACAGACAGCGAAAACCTTTAGACAAGTACGTAAAATAATAATATATTATATTATCGCCACACTGATCTCCACAGTTTTGTTCACCTCCGGTCAAATCCAATAAAATTCAAATCGAGATCGTTTTATTCATTTCCTGAAAGCGTATTTTTTTTTTTACTTCCCCATTCGTAGTCCTCAATTATTTTATAAGGGAAAAATGCAACGAAACGAAAAAAAAAAAAAAAATTTGAACGTGGAAAAAGTACCCCACCTCCGCAGGCACTGAGCATAAAGCAGGAATTGAATAAAAGTGGACTGAGGCCACGAACACACGTTCGCGCGCGCGCGGGCGCACACACATACACACACACACACACACGCACGCACGCACACGCACACACACACACCTGAATCTATATACATATATATAATGAGTACGCCTAGCAGTAATGCTGAACGTTAATTGATCACCAAGATCAATGATAGAACCTTACCTGCAGCACTCGTATGTAAATATTAAAACTCTTTGATTAATATGTTTTTTGACAAGGTGATTCGAGACAATGCGGCCCTCATCGGATAGACCGTATCGAACAGAATTGTCACACTTTCAGCATACAAGTAGGTATAGCAATTTTCGTTAACATTGGATTCGGCATAACGACAGTATACATTACACAGCACCATAAAATTATCTACAGTGTCTGCACGAAAACATGCAAATTCAAATTGAAAAAAAATGCTGATCTATGCGATAATTTTTCGTTTTAAGGTATTTTTTTTAACCATTATTGTATTTTATGATTGGTTGTAGGAGATCAGTGATTTAAACTCTGAGTTAGTTTTCAATGATTTTTTCACCAAGTTATCTACTTATTTCTAATTTTTTTTTCTCTCTCTTTTAATCCGCAGAAACTAACAACAATAATCCAAGGGTGAATGTAAACAGAAGATTCTTAACAGTAGAAGAGGCGGCGACCCTATTTCTGCGGCCGTTAATAAAATATTTAACACAGTATCACTAGACCGAGTGACCAAGCAAAAAGGATACTACATGAATAACCTACTCCCTGAAGCCGAAATGAACAATTTTGGTTCACCTATCCACGATGAACCGCGAGCCTATATTATGAAGCACTTTTAGGTGATTTTGTTTTTGAAATGAAACTTTTAAGGCTTCCGCACACTGGCGCGATAACGAGGCGATATTTAGACGCGATATTGAGGCGGTAAAGTAAAATTTACATACATAAATAAATCGAAAGTGGCACACTAAACGCGATATATACATATAGTTTTGGAACGTGATTTCTGCATTTGGTGCGATATTCTATACGAGAGGCATGGTTTCTTTTTCCTTTCTTTTCTTTTTTTTTTCTTTTTTTTTCATATATTTTTCTTTTCTT
Source organism: Ericerus pela (assembly GCA_011428145.1). NCBI lineage: Eukaryota > Metazoa > Arthropoda > Insecta > Hemiptera > Coccidae > Ericerus > Ericerus pela. The sequence goes on along the minus strand of WOFM01000549.1, from coordinate 3,160,784 downwards.
TTTCTTATCTTTTTCTTTTCTTTTTCTATCCTTTTTCTTTTCTTTTCTTTTTTTTTCTTTCTTTAGTGAAAAATAGTTATTTATGATACAAGTGCAAAAAATACCCGATTATGATACTATAGTGTGAATTTGGCAACACTTAATTTCGACTTGTGCTGAAAATCACACGAGTATCAATCACCTACTTTGCATGCGTGTCACACAATATATTTTGCAACCCTCTAAAAAAAAAAAGCAAGTATATGTTTTTCTAGAACCAAATATGTAATAATTAATAATTTTATATTTTTTTAACCAAAATGTCTCCGCATTTTTCTCACCTCCAACCCTAAAACAATTACTCAAAAAAACATTTTTTGAACAAATAATTAACTTCATAATTATACGGTATAAAAAAGAAAACCTAAGATATTAGTGGAACCGTACGGAAAAGCGATCGAGTCGTTCAAAAAAATGATCGAGTCGTGCGAGAAACACAACTTGAAAGTGCGCGTGCGCCCAACAGTATTGTTTTGCGTCGTATTAAAATTCTCTACATTTTATTCAGTCAAGTTGCATTAAAAAACATGTTAATCAGTTGGATGTTACAAAAAGAAATTTTCTTTAAAACCACAACGTATCTACATAATTTTTTATGTACCTACTTTTATTATTTTTAACTTAAAATGAAAAAACGACTTAATTCACGACTTTCGTATCTGCGTCATTTTTGACGGTACTTATTTAGTAAATTTTTGGCTTCAGTGCAACAAATTTCAAAACCTACGTCATTTGTTGCGTAGCCTACCTATGCTTAAGTAGGTAAGTAATGTAAAAATGATGATGCGAATAAATTTTGATGCCAATCGCGCCAAAATGCGAGAAGGTTCTTACAAATTTTCTATTTTTCTATTCATTTATATTATGGTTTCCCTCCAACCCAGCATCTTAAAACAATATTAACTACTGCTGCTTGAAATGGACTGATGGTACGAAAGAAAACTCACCAGCTGATTAACGAAAATTTTTCATTTAATCTCGTCTATGAGGTACCTATGTTCCAGAAAGTGAAAAAACCAATAAATTTCATTGATTACGTTTTTAACTTTTTTCTCTCACGTATGCAATATTTACTTCTTCGAAGGGGTTATAAACTGAGAAAAAAATTTTGCAAGCGGAGTGAACGAAAATGTTTTTTTAGATTTCTTTTTTTTGGAAAATGTAACTTATTTCAGTGATTTTTTTTTTTTTTTTTTTAGGGCCTTGGTTGTTTTGACATCCCCAAACCCTCCACGAATACTACTTCCACGGCTTCTTTAAAAATTCACTTGAAAATTGCTATTTATTTCAAAATCTAGGCCCTTCCCGGGTCTCTGAAAATCCAGGCCCCGGTACGACCCTGTTCCACATTTCTTCAAACTTCTCCTTCATTGATCCACCGATTGCTGAGTCATACGTTGAAAATTACGTCGATTATTAAATACCTACGCAGTACTGTAAAGTCTAAAACTCACAAATACATAAAAAATGACGTATGTTGGGAGTCGAGTCACGTTCGTACATTAAATTTTGGAAAGCTGTAAAAAACAAAAAGTACTTATATCTAATTTGAAAGTTCTCAAATTACTAACTTTATTATTAAGACAACTATGAAATTTTATCTAACGAAAACTGTTGACAGGTACCCGCTGTAAAACTCGGTATCACGGATATCTTTGAAGTGTGTTTCAAACATGGCAGTTCTAAGGATCTTTTGCCACAACTACAGATTGACAGAATTCAAAAGTACCATTTACATTATTAATAATATTCAGCTTAAAGTAGTTTCCTGAAATTGGCTACAAAAAAATGACATACTGGTCAACTTTTCAAATAACAGAGAGAGTAATTACCTCATTTTTAGCCATCTGCTTGTGATATCCAATTACCTACTCACCGAATTCTTTTTCTTCTAAAACTACTCCAGTCCTTATCAATGTTCATTTTTTTTTTTTGCTTCCAAAACTATAATTTTTTGGTACCTACTCAGTAATTTAATATTGATGTAGCAACTTACCAGCTTATCCCTAACTCACTTTCTTCACAACATTTTCTTTTAAAGTTAATGATTAATGTAGATCCATTTTATCAGAAATTTAGCCCCTCATTCAAGCATGGAACAATGTATGAAAACCAATCTCTAAATGCATGCATTGACAAGAAAGGCGAGAATTCCCCAAGGGCATACTCATGAAGGATTGATGTGTAAACATAAAATAGTGCGGTTACGCGTGTGCGCGTGCAATGCATTGCACACGCGCACAACCACACAACCACATGTCATATATCACGTACAAATGATAGTTACAATATTATAATAGTTACAGTTATGCAAATCTGATTATCGTAATTCTTGGTTAGCACCTATTGTAGACACGGAGTGCTAAGATGTTTACACATCAAAAATAGGACATTGATACGGCCAAAATCAGGGTAATCGCACACTGCAAATTTACATTGAATATTATATGTTACCACAAAATTGTAGTTTGGTGGTAACCTCATGTACCTAGTGTGCAATATATGTATGATATGGGTACATGAAGTTTTTCATAGGTACTACAAAATGTACAATTTGATGTCAGTGATGCGTCGAGTTGTACCGAATCTCATTGTTTCTTCATTTAATTCAAAACAACCTTGACCAAGTACCTTTTTCACTCCCCAGAAATCCATTTTTCAGACAGCCTCACATTTTGATGACTATGTACGCCACAAACGCACCTAACTATAACGAAAATTAGTACGCGAATTTAATTTCCTAAGAGATAACGTTAAATTTAAACATGTACATAGATGCATAAATGAACAGACACGGATAAGCTTTTTAATTTAAGGCAGGTACCCATTTGTATCATTTAGCCATATCGTATCATTGTATCGTGTCAATGTTCACGAGGTCTGTAACCTCATACTGTATCAAAAAATGATACGACAATACGATACAACCATTTCCTGCATGATGTTGGTATTCTGCCATCTCATCAAAAGGCACTACTTCGGATTGCAAAATTTTCGATATAATTTGAATAATATGATCCAATGCCAGGCAATTTTCCCACAAAATGAGAGCTATGTCATCCGTGTGAATTGTATCATGGTATGCACTGTTGATACGACACAGCAGAATGATACAAAAGTGTTCTCGCCTCTAAGGTAGGCTATAAAGATTCTCCACGACTGAAGCTACTACTACCCATACTATCATATATTTTTTATTTTGATGTGTACGCTGAGTGTTTGAACAGGGGTGAAACATTGTATTTCATACGCTTTGGTTTTACCCCAGTTAATGTGATAATGATTGGGTGAATTGTTGGTGAGCTATCTGGTTGCATACCTACCCAACAATGTACCAAATTGCATCGAATGTAGGATGTCTTCGTGCGATATACGAGTCCTCGTGCAATTAATTAACCTCCAGAAGCATCTGATAACTGACCAGTGCTCGCCAAAGAGCCTGCGCGGGTTCAATCCCACATTCATCATCGTATCTTTCACAACTGGCGAAATCACTAAAAATCGAGAATCACTCTGGAACATTTCGTCTAATCGAACCTATTACTGGAAAACGGGCCTTATATGGGAGAAACGGATGAGAAAAAATTGTTCTCACGCGTGTTTAACACGGACTTATTTAAGTACTTGGTCTATTGACATTAGCCACGTGTTTTAAATTTCCAACTTAGGCTACCCTCTCCATACCTACCCTTTGCGCTGCGATGATCCTCCACTCGTTTCTACGCATCACTTCCTTATTAACTGCCCTGCAATCTGATCTCGGAGATTTTACCTACTAACCCGATTTCGATGCCCTTACCTTTGTAATGTATTCGCGCTTGATTTAAAACCTTGAACCTGACCATAGACTTTGTGTAACCATTAAAGTACCTACCATTCCGACGAATCAGACCATAATCTTTCATATTACAGGCCTACCTACGTGTTCGAACAAGAATTGAGTAATATTACGTATTATAATGTTGTATCGAATATTTATTTATTCGTGTATTACCATGCATAAGCACCCCACAGTTATGTGGATTGAAGATGACATTAGGTTGGTACCATGAATAAAACTAAACGTCAATTTCTCCTTCTTCCCTCATTATTATTATTATTTTTGGGTACTTAGTCGTTACAATTTGTTCATCATTCAATAAGTAATAATAATGCCACGTAGGTAGGCTAATGCTGCAAAATAGAAAGACCTCTACCACGTTTTTGCCTCCAGTCTGCGATGACATTGAATATACTTTTTAACAATGACCCATCGACAAGAATGGCTATTTTTTCAGGAAGAAGTTCAAGTCAATTTCACACGACTCTTTTTTTTTTTTTGTAATTTAATCATGCCATACCGCCATTCCCGCTGGTCTTTAATTAACGGGTTAACGCTTGACGAAGCCTATTAATAATGTTGGAATTTTTATTTATTTGTTTTTTTTTTTACCTTATTCTATTATTAACGAACAAATTGGTTTTTTGTTGCCGTTCTTCACTGTATTAACGGGCGTTACCAATAGGTATATCTAAAGGCTAGTTAAATACTGAAAATTTATAGACATACCTATTGGTAAATCATATTCTATGGCTATATAGTATATCTACCATGTATAGTATCTGTAAACTGATGAAAAGATGGAAATTTTATTTGAAAGAAAAATTTACATGAGTATGGGACAGCACGTGGTTTGGTTCTTCCACTCAAACAAATCTCGTAAACACATCACTGCGTGGTTATCGAATAACAATAACTCGATTTGTAACGATTGTACAAGCCTATTCATTTCGAAATAGCACGTGCCAGAAATCGATAGCCGTCGAATGAAAGTTAAATCGACATTAAAGACCATTAAAAAAAAAAATTATTTTTAACTATGTGCTGAGACTTAATCAGTGATTTGTGTAGAATTTGGCCGTCAAATAAGTTACAATATTGACTGAAATATCAACAGACTGTTTTTCACCAACTGAGCTGAAATATGGCACAAATTCGTGATGAACGTAGGTAGGTAAATAAGAAACTGAATGGTGTTACCATTAATTTCCATTGAAAGAATTTCAATTTACATCGATAGTTTTGACAGTATCCAAGTTAATTTGCACTGTCTGCAGGAGATTTCGTATGTTGGTGACTTATAGAAAAAATCCGAAGGGCACAAAGCTGCCTGATAGGCAGGCCCAGTTTTAGGATTTCTTCCTGAAGAGTGATCTATCATATGTTACAATTCATGAATTTTTAATGGGAGGGGGCAACAGTTGTTGGGTACATATTTGTATCATTAACTAAACGTCAATAAGGTTATTATTGAGAAATCATACATAAGATAAACTTTCTGATTTATTGCCTTAGCCATGCAATGTTATTACAGTTGTAACAGGAGATATCTCTATTTTTTGTCTCTTTAGTTTCACATCCTTTTTTATATGGGTGCGAGTGAGATGGTACAATTTTTTATCGTCTTTTTTCTTGCTGATGTATCTCTCTTATTTAGGGATCGACATCATTTAATGAATGTGAGTGGGGAGGAACAAATTTCTTTCATTCTGTTTCTGTTTGATGTCTTTCATTTTTATAAAGGTCAACATCTTTGTTTTGACATCAGTTATATAAATAAACCGTGTATATTACTTTCCCTTTTGAGAGCGGATACTAAGATTCAGTCATTTTTTGGTCAAGTCCACTTTTTTAGTCACACATGTGTCGCAATCTGCGCATGTCGAGTGAGTGTAGCTATCAAATTCCTTTTCAAGAATTTGATTTCTGTTATACTGGTGGCAGCTAAAAAATTTTACGTATAAGATTTTTGAGACTATGTTTACCTAAGAGATTTCTATTAGGTAAGCTTACATCTAACATTAATAGTATGACATTGGTAAGTCTTACTACTACTTGTTTAAATGATCAGCAAGTAGTCTTTTCCCTGTAGGGAAAATACTCATTACTTATGCGAAGACGTATTTAATGTTTGAATAGATTCCCACCTGAGATTCAATTCATGCGTTTTTTGGATTCGGATCCTTCATAGAATTTGCTTCCTATTAATTAGGGGTGGTTAAACATTTTTTGTAGTAAAAATTTTTAGCCACTTTTTACTTAAGTATTTACATCAAGTGAAACTTCAATCGACATGTCTTTAGGACTTCTTATAAATAGCCCGCCTATTGACTTTTCCCTAAGCCAACTTTTTCACAGGATCTTCAACAAGGCCTATTTTCTAGGTAATTTTTGCCTCAAAAATAATGTCTTTAGTAGATGGAGAATGGAACAGTGATTTCATATCAATGTGAAATTTGGAACCAACTTAGTTCCAAATTGTCTTTTTAGGCTTGATAGGATCCTACTTATGGAATGGAAGATCACTCTTTAACTGTGGTCGTGAGTTAACTATTTAACTTTTAGCCAAAAAATTATTTTTCAAAGGCAAAAAAAATTTTTTTTTGTAGATTCGAAATTATTTACAGTTTAGATTCGTAAGTGCTGAGGAGTTGAATTTATATGTCAGATTCAACTTTGTTCGTACATGGAAGTGTTTTTAGCAGTTTTGGAAACAAACTCACTGGTAGTTCGTTTCCATTTTTTCATCAAGGAAATTAAAATTCGCTAGGGTTTTAATTTCTAGGGTTTTTTATTGAATCAGATTCTATTAAAGGATCCGATTCACCGAGGAACCCTGATGCTCCTGCTACCATATAGTGGTACAAGACCACTATTGTAAGGCACTTATATGATAAATGTATTTAATGTCAGAGGACTATAAAAGTATTTCTCCTCACACACCTTCACTCTCCTGTGTTAAACAACAACTGATGGCAACTGCCTCAGCCCAACCACTTGTCTACCTACATTTCTTCCGAGAGACAAGTGTCCTGAGCTCTCGCGGAGTAGCCCACGATACCCCTCTCCTCCATACTATATACTTGACTAACTTTTCTTTTTGTCTTCCTTTTTGCAATTTCATGGCATTGTTTTCGCTCTAAATTAATGCGAAAATTTATTATAATGTCACGTTCTCACCTGCTCCTTCGATATTAAGATTGCAATTAAGAATAACATTAACGGCTGTATCACATTTATTTGTGCCAAACTTATTTAAAAGACGTAAAAATATGACACATAAAAAAAAAAAAGCTTAACGCTGAAACGTGACGTAAATTGTCAATTAGGCAAAATCTTCATTTCTGTGTAAACTTCAGCTATTATTGCGCGGTTTTATGGTGTAAATCGACAATTATTAAATAGGTAAAGGTATCGCACGACAAACTTCTGTTAGATTTTCAGGCATGCCTAAAATAACCGAGAGCCACACGATGTGTTGAACGAAATTTATTCCTGATGGTAGGTACAGCTCTATTATTGACAGACGAGTGAGAACGGTTACCTCCTAATCGCAACCCTTTTTTTCCTCAACACAATCGCAATTAAGTGTCACTAAAAAAGCAAACGCCATTCCAACGCATAACGTTAACCAGAAAAAGAACCACTACCTATCCGGCAGAAGCGATTACCTGGAAGTGAAGCGAAATGTGTCTACGTGGCCTGTACACACACAAATTCACTAGTTTTTCAACGAAAACGTGATCTGAAATTCTAAACCAATTACTGTACGCGGTACAGAATGTGGGTAGATATATTACTCTATATAATATGAAGCCTATACCTACAACTACAGACTGTAGGTATTTTATAAAAAAAAAAAAGTAGGCATCTTCGGCTGATTGCTGCCAGACGATAATTAGCGCATTAATATATAATTATTTATTGTGAATGGGTAAAACAGCCGAGAGTTAAATTTTATTACAGTTCGACTAAAAAAATATGTATTGCTGACTGAGAAGCTTACACACTTGACAGAATACATTATTATCCTGATAATGTAAATTTTCAACATGTGCTACCTTCTCACGTACACCATAGGCGTAAAGCATTTCAGAATATTCTTATTATTACCCGATCATACCCATCTCACATGGCTTATATGGTTATGGGAATTGACGAGTGACAACTAGAACTGAATTCACATAGTACACGTCTTAATCTCTTCGATGCGGATAAAAATCTCATTTACTGTCGTTCGATTCACCTATTTAGCAAAGGTCGTTCGTTATTTCCAGTTTTTCAGTACACTTTCAACGATGTTTCGATAATTTTATTCGATCTGGGCACCCATTCATTAATCATATTTTTACACGTGTTATGCTGATGACGTCTATACGGTGTATAATTTACCAACTCGCCCAGAAATAGTATATTACACAACAAGGTTTAAAAGTGAGCGTTTACATGAGAGGGAAAGTTGGCAAAACGACCGCAGCCAGTGAGCAATTCCCGAGTCATGTAAACCCACTTTTGAACCATGTTGAGAAAGATATTTTTAATAATTAATGGCGAGAAAACGACGAAACATTAAAATTCGATATAATAATGATAAGTCTTGCATGAAACTTAGTTTACAAAAAACAGAAAAAATATCAACCTTCTCATTGGGGCAAATTTAAGGTTTCATTCAGAAAGTGTAACCCTTTCACTATACAGTACTGAACCAGTAAAGCTCCGTAAGACCAATGTACTCTTTAATGTCATGAAATGGTGAGAAAAAAGTAGCCAACCTTAGAGTACCTTCTGCGTATTTTCAACATTTTTCCTGAGTTCATCAATTTAAAATACATCTGATAAAAACATCCCTTAAATCCACTAGGATAGTATATAAATGCAAATCAAAGAGGAGTGTCTGTTGACATTCCTTCACATTAAATCTCACATCTCATGCATTATCGGTTAATGTTATTTTATTTACCTGTTTGTTATTTCACCTGTCTTCGAGTATATACTATGTAAGGATGAAATTGTTAACAAAATTATTGGAATCTACTGATCTCTCAATTATAATTAATATTGACAATTAATTACAGTTAAAATTATTTATATGGAATTTTATTGAGCAAGAAAGGGCAGTTATACTGTTCTTATAGTGTTTAATTTCAGTGGCTTTTAAAGAAAGTGTGATTAATGACTAAATAATTATCTAAGGTGAGGTGAAGTTTCGTTTACTCATTTGTTTAAATGTATAGTTTACTACTCGCTGTACCCTCTGTAAAGCCAGATTTAAAGATCCGAATGAAATAGCTGCTGTGAAAAAGTACATGGTTTGTGAAGTTAAGAACAATGTTTTAAATGCCGAGAGAACACATGTGATAAGTTAGGTTTGGATCTGAGAGGAATCTTTCTGTCAACAGACACTCCTAACCAAAGTAAGTCAAAAGGTTCACTGTGGTTGCCTGTTTAGCGCCGGCATGTCTAACCAGAAATCATCATTCTTTACTGGTCCAGTACTATAATATAGTCAAATATATAACCTTTACCTTGATATAAACTGAATGTAGCTACCTCGATGTACAATGAACATGCTTCCATGTAAAAAGATGCTTCACATTTTTATGTGAAGGTGCGTTCACTTTACATTGAGGTTATATTGATCAATGATGAGAGCTTCTTTTCACTAGCAATATACAAGTGTATACATTGCCTTTCTAATCATGTGGTATATAAGTAACTAATTATAGTTACTTTCATACATTACCTGTCAACAATTAGACAAAGTGTGAAATGACAAGAAATCAGACGTAACACAAAATAAACATATGAATGTAATATATCCACCTGAAGACAATAAAATAATTTTTCAATGTCCTGTACCTCTAAAAACATTATCTAATGGCGAAATCATTAAAATGCAACTAGCACGTTAACTTCGATATCAATAAGAATAAATCAACCTGACAAATGACATCGACAGTTCCATTGCCTCCATCTCATTCTCTACTCGGTTGGTTCCACCAATTTAAATTACATATTTTGTCCAACTTGCATTACATATTTCATGAAATGCCCACAAAATAAGAGCCTATTCAGGCATTTCATGAAATACCGAATTTAAAATTTTGCCTCTAACATATTATACACCAATAGGCAGTCTATGGCACCTATAGGTACATTAAATTTGATTTGAAAAGTTGAAGAAATCTTCAGCAAAAATTGAATAATTATTTTTGTTTGTTTGATTGTCTCAAATCGAGTTCAGTCAGTAACGTGAACTTAAACATTTTGATCATTTCCTATTCGTACAAAGTGATGTAGCGAAAATTTTTTGTTTCTTTAACGAAGGTTAAGGGGCTGGTCAACGTTTTGGGAATCCCTCAAAAAAATTCATTATTTCATTTCACAGAGACGTTAGATCTACCTACACAATCACATATAGGCTAAATAACAAAAAAATGTATTTGGCCTTACAACACCATAATTTAAGAAGTTGGTTATTTTTGGGTTTATTTTAGAATATTGATAAGTTCATATAGCCCTCCACCTAACCGCAGAAACTGAAAAGTAACACAACTGCACATTGAAAACCATATTCTTTGCCAATAAGTGTAAAATTGGAATCATGTTCAATATTTCACGAGTTCAGGAAGAGTAGAAAGAACATAGATTTTTCACTATTCAAAGTTATCCCCATTTTTTATTAATAAGTATATGGTTATTTTCACGCATAGACAAAACCTACGACTCAACTCTTCAGTCTAGTCTACTTCAACGAAAAAAAAAAAAACGTGACAGTATTTTCGCTGGCCCTTCCATATTGTATTTATGGTTCACTAATTGACCATCGCAGAAAACAAAAACAAATAACACTGTAAATCATACCACAATGAATCGGATATGTACCTCATAAAGTGACATGATTGAAAAAACAGACGTTCGGCTGAAACAATGATAATTTCATCACTCTCACTTTCACAACGAAAACCAAATTAATACTCATTAAGAGTGTAAATTTAGGACAAATTCAAGGATTTCAGTGCGACGAATAGCTAATACACATATGCTTTCGAGGTTTTCTCCATGAAGAAAATTTTGTACTCAGCTTATTCCAAAATTCCACTTAATATAGTATATTAGGCTTAGGCTATGTAGCCTTGTCAAACCGAATAAAAGTATCAAGTACCTATATTGCTAAAAAATTAGTAATAATTATACAAAACAACAGAATTTTTCTTTTTCAGCTTACCTTAGTTTCACTGATCGTTTGAATGTTCTCTCCAAAAAGTCAAAATTTTATCTGTAATGGTAAACAAAATGAGTCAAATTAGCGCGAATGAATGAATCAGTCATAACGAACAACAAAAATAATATAATTATTAACTTTTCTGTATGCATAAGTAAGAGGAGGATCAATCAGTGACGCTTATTTTAGAGTTCAATTTTTCAAAATATGGACATGGTGTAGTTGGGAACTTACCTAATAAGAAGAAATATGAATTCGAAGAATTCGAAAATTAGAGGAGACGAAGAGTGCGAAAGAGAGAGGTAAAGAGACAGGTAGGCAGAGAAACTGACACTTTGAGAAACAGACAGAGGAAAAAGAGAGAAATTGAAGAAAAGAAATGCAGAGAAAGCAAAAAAAATAAGAAAACTATGAAAGATTTTTATTTACCATGAAATAACAATTGTGACATCGAAGGTAGGTAATAGGTAGCATCGATTCCAGGTAAAATATAATAGAAATAGTTGAAACCCAACATGGGTATAACACTTTGAGGGAAATCGTAAAAGCTTACAATCACTAGGTAGGTAGACGGTACGGTATTTCTTCCATAAAAGTTCAGGTTCAAAACTAATTAATTAATCTTTTTCCAATTGATTGTGCCGCATTTGTTAATATCACAATCATGAGATATGTCTTAATTAAACGTCTCACACGCGAATCACTCGCATAACTCGTTAAGAGAGAAAAATTACTCTCGCCGTATTCTAATGTAAAGAGAAGTATGCCACTAAATAGCTATAAACATTAACTATGAATGTAAGTATCACATTAAATAGGTATATAAGCTACCCGGTCATGTCGGATCACATAATTTTGGGAATTCATCATCAAATAAAACTCTAATTGAAATATTTCATTTAACACCAAAAATTTTTGCTCTTTTTTTTTTCACTCAACTTGAAAAATAAAAAAAGAAAAAGAAAAAGAAAGTACTCAATTTTACTTGTATTATATTATGAACCAAAGTAGATACGTTTGTCCACGAATTTCTGAAGAACTATAGGACTGATTTTTATCAAACTTTTTAAATTTCACTTACTAATGTCAAACTTGGGTCATGAAAAAAAAAAAAAAAAAGTATATATTATAATATATTACTGCTTATAATCGAAACACTATTTGACTTATTTCTTTTTATGTTTGTTCCAACATAACTTTTCACTCTGTGAAACGATTTTGATGAACTTGTTTTCTCGTATTGATAGAGAGTAATCCCTTGGTGGTCCTATATTATTTTTTCAAAAATCAAGGTAACAGTTTTAAAAGTAGTAATGTTTAAAAAACAGTACGTTTCAAAGCAAAAATTACGAACAAATGGGAAAAAATGAAACGAAAGAACATTAAATAAAAATTTTCATCAAAAACTCTAATCGAATTAAAAAAACAATAAAAAATTAAAAAAAAAAAAAAAAATGCGATAAGAAGAGAAAAATAACATAAGCATCTGTGATCAGACAAAGAGGATTCCAGAAAAAGTACACGAGATGCTTCATCATACGAGAGTAATAAGAATTCCACGTTTTTGGCTCTTTTCTTTTTTAAATGTATTATGAAATTTGGCTAATCCACTCTCAAAGATATAATGTTAAAATAAAACTTTAAAAAATTAATAAAAAACGAAATTACAAAAAAGAAATTCTTATATGATAAAGATTTGAACACACGCTGCCAGAGTGGTAGTCCATGCCTCATGGTAAGGAGCCGCGGAGAAACTTTTACAATTTCCTCTCCAAACATCACTACATAGAACACCACTGTAAAAACACTGATAACGTATGATAATACAAATATTGTAATATAGAAGGGTCCACCTTCAGACAAAGACTATGTTCGAATCTTCATCAAATAAAAAATTTTTTTTATGATTTTGTTTTTTCATTAATATCTTTTGGTTTATTTACACATTGTATCTTTGAGAATGGATTAGCCAAATTGTATATTACATTTTAGAAAAAGTACAAAAAAAATGGAGTCTTATTACTCGGGAATCGTGAAGCGTATTGTATTTTTTTTTCTGAAATCCTCTTTGTCTAATCCGAACGCTTGTTAAAAACTAACTTTTTGTCTGAACGTAGACACTTCTAAAAAAAATCAATCCTTTTAATATTACGTCTCCAGATAAATCTAGGAACTCAAATTATTGAGGTCGGTGCTAATTAATAAGTTTTGTTCTAAAATTTGACAGAATTGACGAATAAGCCTACTTAATTCAATAAAAAGAAAAACCGCCGACATAAATAATGTCAGGTCGGAGATTTGGTTGGAGAAATTTTAAAATAATTAATTTTTTCTTCTCAACGAATTTCTTTTCTTTTTTTTCTTTTTTTTTATGTAAAGTTAGTTTGATTATTTTGTATGTAAGCTCAGTTGAATCAGCAAGTTGTAGGTGAACGTAGTTAACCTTCAAAAACTTTAATTCAAGTGTACACTAGTGAAGAGACCATTGTTTTTAAAATAAAATGAAAAACGTTATGTAACATTTTGCACCATAATATACCTAAGTAACATCTTTACGATCAAAATATACCTAATTTGAATGGAAAATTGATAGATTTATGCAGCATCGTCTTCAATTTATTATTCACCGCACGTTTTTTTCGTTATCCTTTACTGATGTACAAATTATAAGCTTGACGAAGTGGATTAAAAGTTTTCGATTAGATAGTTACCCACATACGTAAACATTATTTTACATTCTTAAAAAAAAAAAAAAAAAAAAAAAGCAGAAGGGAAAACCGAAATTGTACCAATTCGCTATTGTAAATGTCAAAACCGCATTCGTACTCAATTCACTCGTCTGCTATAACAATTATAAAAATTAAAATTGTGAACATTTTTGAAAAGAATCTTAAATTCTTATTTGGCCATGAACGATCGTTTTTCACGATTACTACGAAGCCTCTATCTGGCCTAAATTTGACTTCTTATTGTGTACGAATGTTTTTATGTTTTTTGCTGTTGTTGTTGATTTTTTTTTTTTTTTTTTGCAGTATTTCGTTTATCTTCCTCAGTCATAACGCTGACCTTCCAGATCGCATCTGTTTGTATCATTTTTAAGTAGTTACCCGATGACGAAAAATGCAGGTAATGAAAAATTAATACCTGTACTCGTCGGAATCGTTGTGGACAAATTTTGTGCATAGAACACAGGAAATGAAAGGCAGAAAGATAATTGCAGAATAAATGCATTTTTCAGTGTTCCGAAGGTTAGATGCCACGAACTGCGAAATTGTACAATATTTTGTAAGCCTAAAGTAAGTTCAAGATCTACAAATTTGGAATTTAATAAGTATACGGTTAGGTACTGAAAAATTTAAGGCTTGTAACTAGTGACGAAGGTACCCAAAAAATATCATATCAATTGATACATTGGGTAGCCTAGACTATCGATAGGTATCGATACCTAAAAACGGTATTCTATTAAATCAAAAAAATAGTATTAAAGAAAAATAATTTTGTTAATGTGTTTTAACACCATCCATTTTTGTTTTGCGAATAAAATTTTTTAATGCGCCAAATTTAAAGCAAAGATACATATAGCCCGTTTTACATTCTTTAACTCGATTTAAGTGGTTAAATTGCAGGCTCAAGTAAGTATTGTCGTAAACTCGATGTCAACGAAAATTTAATGGGACTGCCACTGGACTATCTGTAGATCCTCCTTATTTTTGAATTCGCTCAAAAATTAAGAGCAATGTCGAATATTATAAAACGTGCGACACAAAATACCCGTACAAAAGTGTGATTTCGAAACATTTTCTCGTATTCGAATGTTATAAATAAATATGACAAATGCAACCTACAAACCAACTTTCCAATTCTCCACCACTTCGTACATGTCTTCAAATCATTTCATGTCTGCGTTCCTCTTTCATGTCGTGAATAAAATCAAATCAAAAAAAAATCTGGCGCAGCAATACTTCCCTAGAAAACTCAGTCGCCAATTTTCATCCAAAATTCAAAAAAAAAAAAAAAAAAAAAAAAAACCTAAATTCCAAAAGCTTGAAAAAATTGTAGAAAAATATCGGTATGGTAATCGCTATTTGTATACATAGTTACCGATATCTGATAAACATAATCGACATTTCATTGCTAGTTTTAGGTAAGAAAAATTACAAAAAACTGATATCTTCGGTAAAAATATCAATCTATGAATGTCTTATTGCTAAAAACTAATTTTCCAAGACCTTTTTGGTTTTTAGTTTCCTAGGAAACTACTGAACCAATAGGCACCGAACTCCTATCAGATTTGATCCCACGAGGAATAGCTTTTATAAAAAGTTTATCCCGATTGCTTTTGTAGTTTTCACAAAACTGTGAACACAAAATTTTTAATGTGTAAACATATTAGCATTCGGTCTATGATAAGGGTTAAACAAGAATTACAATCGTCAGATTTACATAACTCGTAAGTCTTACAATTGTAACTCTCGTGTGTGTGTGTGTGTGTTACATGATGTGTAGGTGGATGATTGAGTGCATGCGCAACACGCATGCTCACAACCACACTATTATGTTTACACATCAGTCCTTCATTGGTATATCCCCAGCGGAACACGCTTTTTTTCTCCAACAATAATTTTACTTCTCCAGTTTTATCAGAAATTACCGAATTAATGGCCATCAAATTTCTATCAAACTTGCACCTACATAAGAATAATCTATCGTAAAAGTTTCAATTCCATCACATTTGTCTTTTTCTCAGAATCTTAAAAAAAAAAGGAATTTTTTGTTTTCCAGTTTTCTCAGAAACTACATAACTCATGAGCATCAAACTTCGTTTAGACTTACTCCTACATAATAACAATTATTTTTGAAAATTTCAGCTCTATCTGTTCGGTAGTTTTCTCAAAACCATGAACACGAAATTTCTTCCGCCAATTGTTTTCTTCAGTTTTCACAGAAACTATTAAACTAATGAGCAACAAACTTCTATCAAACTCCATTTTTTCATTTTTTCGGAATACTGGAAAAACAACTTTTCCAGGAATTTTTTATTTTCTAGTTTTCTCAGAAACTAATCGGCCGATAGGAACCAAACTTCTTTCCGACTTGCTCACGTATGGAAACTATATTTTGCGAAAATTTCAGCTCCGTCTGTTCTGCAGTTTTCTCAAAACCAAGAACATAAAATTTTAGGCGATACATATATAATATTATACGTATATATAAAATTATATTAAAATATGCCTACATAAAAAAAAAAAAAAAAAAAAATTATGTCAAAATGGGAAAACGGTACTAATCGTTTTCTGTTCCCACGAAACGGATAATTTTCATCATCTCCACCCCCAACCGTTTTTTTTTTTTTTTTTTTTGCGAAGTCAATTTTAATTCCCCGTTTGCAAGTAAACTGAGTAAAAATTGAGAAATCAACGTTTGTTCTCGCTTATTATACGAAAAATTGACGTTCGATTTCGTATTCCAAAATCAATGTTCACACACTATCGCTGTGCCAATAAACGAAACCCCTTGAAAAACATAAAATAAACATAAAATATGTGAGGTAACCTCGTTGTTGGCAATCGTAAAAGATGCTTGCAACGTAATTTACGCAGATACCAGTGAAACTACGTACACGTACCGTACCTGCCTAAAAACCTAGTATTAATATAAATTTTCTTGCTGTTTAACGGCACGCAGATAATCAATATAATAGTTTACACGTTTTCTGCATCAATTCGCCGACCACGAAGTGCATCGCATTAACCAAAAATTTGCGACAAATATTAGGTATAGTCGATTCGTGATGATAATGGTAACATTCCCCTAAATTTTACTCCCATTTTCCTGCCACTCTGCCTGAGAAGAATGAATCGAGGAAAAACAAGTTATTCGATCTTCGTGTGCGATTGCGCAACGTTGAGGTATATCTATTTATTTGTTGTTTACTCGAAGCTGGTCGCGCAAGTGTAGATATTTCGACGATATACAGTAATCTGGGTGCACAATTGCGAAAGAGAATTTCTCTGTCTTCGACGACGAGGAGAATAATTATATGTTTTTCGTAAGAAGGCGCACGATAAGTGATCAGAAATCAGCCCACCGTTGATGACCCGATGGATATTCTATACACGTTTCTCATTCACACTTCAAATTAACCAATTCAAATGATATCAATTTTTCAAGCCCATCTCGGGTTTTACTCGCAGTTACCTACCCCAATCCAGCCGCAGTGACACTATAACGTTGAGATCCTCCATTATTTGATCATTATTTAGTTTAAGAAGGTTCAAGAAAAAAAAAAAAAAAAAAAAAAAAAAAAAAAACAAATTTAGATGGTTTGAAAATATGATTAGAAGAATAGTATCTGTCGTAGTGGAAGCAGTAGCTACAGCGCAGTATATCTGTGCTCCCTTAAAACTTTCGTCCTGGTACAGCTACACCCCTAGCCTCCCAATTGTAATTGGATCTACTTGTATCCATTTACAAGAGCTCACTTATACATTTATCATTTAAACCTTTTGATACCATTCAATTCTTAAGGCGTACCTACCTATCCAAGATTTTTCCATTATGGGTGAGATTGAGGGGAAGGCTATAAAGACGAATCGGATATATCGGAAGTACCCACCATCCATCCAACTGATCCAAACCAAAATTATTAACATATGTTAGATTACCTCATACGTAGTAATATATTCGTTCCATATATGGTAACTATAATGGTCAAAAATTGAGTATTTTGTAGCTATAAAACTTTCAAAATAGGAACAAAAATGGCGGTAATTTTTTGGGCTTTGGGGATTCGTCATGTTGAGGTTCTATTGTATTATTATTATAATTATAATTATTATTATTATTATTATTATTATTATTATTATTATTATTATTATTATTATTATTATTATTATTATTATTATTATTATTATTATTATTATTATTATTATTATTATTATTATTACTAGGTACTGCTATTATTAAAATGATATATATATATATAGATCTTTGATATGGATTTCGGAGGGGGGTTGATGAACGAACTTATTCTCGGTTGTATGATACCTATTTACTCTTGCTCCAATGCATATTTTTTGCAACACCTATTTATAAACTCCATTCTTATACGTACTTTGACTATGTATAAAGCGGGCAATTTTGGAACCATTTCAACCGATGTATGAAATACTTGACCAATGTATAAAGTAAGCACTTTATAAAACGGTCTTTACAATATACATCACCTTGGCGCATGCATCATTTTATATGCTGGTTTACTACGGTTACCTAACCTACATCGTCATTTTCTTTTATTTTATTTATTTTTTTACTTTTATTTTTTTCATAAAAGTTTTTCCTCTTCCTGGATTCGATCGTCTGATTTTACAGTTGATGCGCCAGCGCCATAGCCACCATGCCACAAGGTTTTGTTGAAAGAGGAGAGATAATTTGCCTTTATATATTTCCTATTTTCAAAAATGTACATACATATAAAAATATGTTTAGGGGGAAGTGTTGCCCCGCATGTATATAGTACGTGATTGATACTCGTGTGATTTGCATCACTTGCCTTCTGCTCATGCTGTAAAAAATCATACTCGGATCATAATCACCTATTTTATATACTTGTAACACAAATAACTATTTTAAGGTTTTATTTTGTCTTGGCTTTGCATAGTCAAGTCTTGGTCTTAATCTTGCTCTTGCCTAGTTCAGCTTGATCTTGGTCTTGGTTTTTCCCTTCAGTCTTCACTAACGAAGAAACACAAAACGGAAACTGAAAAATTTTTTTTTACAACGCCTGGTGATAAACGACATTCCAACCTCTGACATTTATGTCTGGGGCCAATATCATAACCACTATGCTACGAGGCTAGGTTGAAAGAGTGGAGATAATTTGCCCTTATATATGTTTCCCAATTATAAGAATATTCATTTATCTCTTTTTTTTAGGAGGAAGAGGTGTTGCAAAAAATAGTATATGACACATGTGTATGTAGAAGGTGATTAATATTTGTTTGATTGGCATCACTCGCCTTTGGCTTGGGCTGCAAAAATCAAGCTTGGATCGAAATCACCTACTTTATACACTTGTATCACAAATAACTATTCTGCAACACATGCTGATAAACGACATTTTTATACGCATCTTGATGATATACAAAGCAGGTGATTTTAAAACTATTCAGAACTAATTTGTATAGTCTTTACTTTATACATTGTCTTGGACGCATGCGCCATTTTATACACCGATCTTGCTTACTGCGCATAGCCTTGTCATTTTCTTTAATTATATATTAAAAATTTTTTCTTTTTTAATGTGATAACATTTTTATTTTCACTATAGCAAAATACGGGGTTCGGTTTTACATTCGATGTCGTTTTTTCTTGTTAAATTTTCCACCGATTATCGATAATATATCGATACAAACTACATAGCTTTCTTATGACACATCGAAATATCGATATTTCATTCAACGTTGATAAAACAGTTATGAGCAAATCCATGTATTTGTTATAGAGGTTGAGGACCGGAGTTGTAACAGAAATGAAAGATTTGAGTGAAGTTACGTCCAAGAAGCGAATGTTTATTTCATAAGTTACATAATTTAAGCAAAGTACATTTTTAGAGTAATGAACGAACGGTAACGGAAATGAACGAGTGAGCGGCGGAAGTGGTATATCAGTGTAGCCGCGAATAGATATAAATAAATGTATTCGATATATATTCGTGTGTTCGTAGGAGTGAGAGGGGAGAAGGATTGGTGGTCTCAACACCCCCCTACAATCTTTTGAACCGATCACGACTGCGGATATTACAAAAGTGTTTTAAAAAGGTTCATTACATTTAGTTACAAAAATACAAAAATATAAATTTTAAAAATTGAAAAAGTGTATATATAAAATGGTAACTGATTTGGACGCTTATGGTAAGTATGTTGATTAATAAATATGAATAAAATACAATAAATATGGTAACATGCAAAAGTAATTTATATTAGGTAACAAGATAAATGACATGCAAATAGAGATAAAATATAATAAATTATGTTTTGTGATGTTTCAGACAAAATTTTGGTAATGGAGTTGACTTTTTAGGGATCACAATTTGGGGATTCTAGGATTTTATTGGTAAGTGAGATATGCTGCTTACTGGATAAGGCTTTTGTGAGTAAGTCAGCTATTTGATCTTCAGTAGCTATTTGTTTGAATGTGAAAATTTTGTCATTATAGGCCTGAGCAAGTCCATAACATTTGATCATAAGAGCTCGTAGACGTTTTTGACCACCTCCAGAGATGACGTGAATAACAGAGATATTGTCTTCATAGACAGTTACTGGAGTGTCAATTGAGAAAAATTCACGATTGAGTAGCCAAGCAAGTTCTATGTCCTCAAAAGAATCGTGAAGAGCAATTAATTCAGCTGCTGTTGATGAAGAAGCATGAATATTTTGGCGATGAACGCCCCAATTTATCAGGTCGCCATACATAGTAATAAGGTATCCAGTTATAGATTTTCCTTTTTCTAGTTCAGACATGTTTATAGGTTGATCATCAATGTCGGGGGCATAAGATGCATCGACATAAGCTGATATGCCTTCGGAGTTGGATCTGTAGACAATGGCAAGATCGATCGTGGATTTCAAGTACCGGATAATGCGCCGTACATAATTCTTTTTTGTGTCATCGGAACAATTTTGAAATCTTGACAGGTAATTGACTGAGAAAGATATGTCTGGCCTTGTGCCTCTAGATACATATAATAGTGCACCAATCATAGACCTGTATTCTTTGTTATCTGTGCCTTCAGATTTACTTAATTTGAGGCCTGTCTCCATAGGCGTTTTGGAAGGATTTGAATCACACATTTTGAATTTCTGGAGAATCTTTTGAATTTGCTGTTTTTGGGTGAGTTTAATTATTTGTGATTCACGATTTCTTTCAATTTCAAAACCTACAAAATGGGTAGGGTTGTTTACAACTTTCATAGTGAAACGAGTTTCAAAATAAGTGGTTATTTCATTAACCCATTCAGGACGATTAGTTGCAAGGAGGATGTCGTCTACGTAAATTATCATGAAGGCAATACCTTCTGAGTCATCTTTACGTGTGTATACGCATCTGTCGATTTTTGACTTTGTAAAATTGGATGTTTGAAGGTGAGAATCTAGTAACTCAATCCAATTTTTACTAGATGTTTTAAGGCCATAGATAGATTTTTCGAGTTTAAGTAATTTTGTTTTTTCGACATTGCAACCTTGGGGATATTAAGAAAGATGTCATTTTTAATTTTTGAGTTTAAGTAAGCTGTTTTGACATCATATTGAACAAGTTGTAGATTCAATAGGTTAGTTACGGATAAGATCCACCTGATTAGCCAGAGTTGCACAACTGGTGCATAAGTCTCTGTCATAGTGTATTCGGATCTGTCCATAAAGCCTTTAGCAACAAGTCTAGCTTTTGGGCACATTACTCCTCTTTCATTGGCTTTGGCCGTGAATATCCATCGTGTGTCAATAGGTTTAATATTGTGTGGACGGTCTACAATTTTCCACACGTTAAGGTCTGACATGGATTGCAGTTCATCATTGATTGCCTTAAGCCACTCTTTCTTAAAAGGATTTTGGAAAATATCACTGAAACTTACTGGCATGCAATCTTCTATAAATAATAAGTCTTCGGATGAGGCTTGTTTTAGCACATTGACCCTATAGATTGCCTCAATTTCCTCTTCTAAGGGTTTAACTTGGAGTTCCTCTGGTTTATTTGTGAAGTCGACTAATGTTTTCGTCTCATCAAATTTAACATCGCAGGATTTGTAGGATTTCATTTTAATTGGATCTAGTATCTGATAACCTACATTCGAAAAGCCGATCAGAATAGTTTTAAGGGCTCTGGGCAAGAATTTTGGGTCGAGATGCTCCTCTTCGTTCTTCTTGGCTTTGACTGCTGATTGCTGTCTTTGTTCAATAGGAACGTGTTTATATGCAATAGCACCAAAGACTCGAAGATGGGAAATATCGGGTTTACTCCCGTATAATTTTTCATAGGGTGTCATGTTTCCTAGATTGACGCGGGTCGGACTTCTATTAATTATATGGGCGGCGGCTAATACAATTGTTGACCATAATTTAAAATCAATTTTTGCGTCGTATAATATGGCTCTAACTCTTTCGAGCAGGGTTCTATTTTGCCTTTCGGCTATTGCATTTAATTCGGGGGTGTATGCCACGCCATCATCTAAAGTGATTCCTTTTTCGGAGCAAAATTGTGTCATTTTGGAGTCGGAGTATTCTTTAGCTTCATCAGTTCTTAATACTGAGATAGGATCATTGGGGAATTTTGTGTTGAAAGATAAATAATACTCTTTAAATTTATCAAAAGCCTGGGATTTTCTAATATTGGGAAGGCAAGAGTATATTTCGAGTAATGATCAATAAAAGTTATTATGAATTTTTCTCCGTTGTATGCCTCTTGAAAGGGTCCCATGATGTCTGATGAGACTACTTCCATTCTTCTCGTTGGTCGAGTTCTCACGCCATGGTGACCAAGTCGGGTGGATTTTGCTTTTATACAGATTTCACAAGTGGCAAAGTCATCGTCCTTAAATACCTAAATTTTGGGGCATACCTACAACTACTTTTGATAGTGCTTTCAGGCTTTTGCCACTTAGATGACCTAATCTTCTATGCCAAAGAGTTTTAGTTTTGTTTATGTTTTTCTTATGCTTTCTATTTATTCCGACACTCTCTCCATTTAATTCAGTCCTCAGATTCGGAATAAATCTCCTGAGTGACCGTATCCACTTCGGTATCTTAAAATTTTGAGGATGGTCAATGTTTTCCTGCTCTCTTTGTGGATTGCTATGTTCTAGCCTCATTCAGTTCTTCAAAATTTTGTTGAGGATCATCTAATGATCTTCCTGTTCTGTAGACGTACTAGGTACAGGCATACACACAAGCTCCTGATAGACCTTATTTTCCTCTATCTTCATTAACTATCTCATAATCAATGTAGTACATCGAACCTCTCTTTGGAGCGGTTATAGTAATTTCACCAGTAGTTTTTATTTATGATGTCTGCGTGATCTGTGTCGGTTATGATTTTAAATATGCCAGACTCCATGATTTTAGGCACCTGACCAAATATCAAGGCTTAAATCAGGATCATAATATACCTCTTTTAGGTGAATCGTTGAAAACTCTGCGTTGGAATTGCAGACGTTAACAGTACATTGATCCTACATGTGTGGGATTTACGAATACGCCTTTTTTTGCGCAAAGTGCTCTACGAGAATTGTCAACTTTGCGTACGTTTCTTAATTTTGAAATATCATTGACCATATGGTCATCTGCTCCATTATCTAGTAACATCGTATGGAGTTGGTTTTTTGGGGGGGCGGACTTTGATACTGTAGGGGGTTTTGGCCATTGAAATTCATCTTCGATGTCATCAAAACTTAAGTGATTAAGATTTGAGTGTAACATCATAGAGTATTTAACACGAAAATTGGATTTATCATCAGACTTTTTCTGGGAGTTCGTGTTATTTGAAATTTGGGGTTTCGAGCTACTGTTCTGATTCTGGGTTTGTGGAGTATTACTAGCATGTAGATGTCTCATTAGGGCATGTCCTTGACATGTGTCCTTTTTTATTACATCTAAAGCATGTAA
The DNA here is from genome assembly GCA_011428145.1 of Ericerus pela. Taxonomy (NCBI): domain Eukaryota; kingdom Metazoa; phylum Arthropoda; class Insecta; order Hemiptera; family Coccidae; genus Ericerus; species Ericerus pela. The sequence goes on along the minus strand of WOFM01000549.1, from coordinate 3,137,044 downwards.
TATCCATTTGGGATACATTATCTTTAGAAGAATAATTATTCTGTTTATTTTGACTATTTTTGTGATCGTTTAAATAACTCGTTGTGTTATAATTTGGTTTTGAGAAATTTGAGTTATTATTATTATTACGAAAATTTCTAAAGTTTCTTCTATTATTATTCATAGGTTGATAGGATGATTTGGGCTGATCAAACCCGGGAAAAGTTTTATTAGAATATTCAATTCGATCACATTTTTCTAATATCATTTTTGTGAGTCTGACAGTAGTTCGTTTTTCTACTTCTAATTGGCGGAATTCTGAGAAAACAGTATCAAATTTTTCGGGCAAGTGACATCATTAATTGATCAATTTCATCGGCTTCCGATAGGGGGTAATTAGCATCACGTAGTTCTTCCACAATGGATGAAAAATATTCCAAGAATCTACGGATGGTACCTCTCCTTGGATCGAAGCGAAGGGACTGAAATTTTGACTTTAATACCATGATGTTAGTAGCAGTTTGATTCCTGTATCGAGCATCTAGATTTCGAAAATTTGGAGAAACTACATCGCAAGTTTTGACATGATGAAGGATTCTTTTGTCAAGTCTTTCGAATATGTGGGCTTTGGCCCGTTCCTGAGTTTGAAAGAATTTAAGCCATTTAGATGTTAGGCGTTCTCAGATGATGTATAAATGTAACTAGTTTCTCGAGCAGTAGGAAAAATTGTGGAATGGCAAGCCTTTACCTATAAGGGTGCTGATGACGGTTGCACGCCATCCCTCATAGCCATTTCCACGGAAAACATTTGAGATCCTATCATTGTTTTCAGTATTCATAATTAATGAATTGACTGAAATTAAATAAATAAAAAAAAAATAAAAAAAATAAAAAAATAAAACAAACGGATGTCAATCCCCAGCAAATGCCGCAAGACTAGGATTGCCGTACCTGTGCTAACCAAACAATTTGAAGATTTAACGATAGTATTTAAGTTGTCCTTGTGTGTGTCTCGAGTAGGTCCACTGCGGGCAAGAGATCACACACGTTAAAGATGAGACTGGACGCTTCCCAATAAAAAAAAATAAAATAAAATAACAAGACTTTTTAACCCAAAATAATTCGTATTAGAATTCAATATTCAATAAGTGATTAATTAAAATCAATAAAAAATGAAAAGTGTGAGGGTGAAAATGAATTAGCTACCTTCAGATCGAGGGAATTAGAAAGGAATAAAAATATTGAAAACAGGGGAAATTTTGTTTGAAATTATATACCCACAAAATAATTCGAAATAAAGTTTTAGAAAATTAAAAAAAAAAAAATAGGTGATTTATGAAGAAACAAGATTTAAAAAAAAAAAAAAAATTTCACCAAGTATTACAAAAATTATTTCTACTGGTAACTCGTAAAAAGAAGAGAAAAAAAATTCACAGTAGAAAAAAAAAATTATGTAAAATATATTCGAATTAATAATTAAAGTTGTTCGAGAGAAAAAGAGCAAAAAAAAAATTTAATTTAATTTAGGTGTTCGTATAAGAAGAAAAATATTCAAAAAAAAATCGTTAATTATTTTCGACAAAATTGTGCAACGGCAAAAATTTTCAAGTTGCAACAAAATGGTGGTTTGAAATTGAAAAACCGCGCCAACGTATTTAATGAATGGGCAAAGATAAGCGTTCGTAGGTTCGTTGCACTTAACAAAAGGTTAATGTACAAGTTCGAACGAATGAACGAAACGAGCCGTGCATACGTCACGAGTTGTACACTCCAAGACAAAAGTGGCTGCAAAAATTTGCACACGACTTGCCAAAATTTGTACTTAGAAAAATTTTGAAAAGGCCAAAATTATTTGAAATTAACGGTATTTTCAAATATACAGGTTAAATTTTGAATCGAAAGAGTTAAGTTTCACGAAAAACACGAAATTGAACACGAAAATATACGAAAAAATTACGAAAAAAAAATATGAAAATATGTTTTTTATTACCTTTTTCAGCAGAAAGTTTTTAAGTTATACCTTTTTAACCGTCGATTTTTTTGTTTTCAGGTTCGTTTTCTGGAATTGATAAAGTTGGTTCTCTGGAACTGCCGTTTGAATTGCGCTTCGGTTGTTTTGTACGTACTTCGATGAAGATGTGAGTTAAAAAAAAAATTTTTGAGTTTTAAAGATGATACCAAAATGGAGTTGAGTTGTGACGATGAATACCAATTTTGACTTTGTTGAATTGAAGCTTTTACGTTGGTTTCAGATCAATTTGTGATGGCTCAAGGCGATTTATTTCCAATTGATGACTTCGACGAATTAGTTCATACACAAGCAGGGCAGACACTAATGAATTTACTAGTTTTCAGGCAACACAAGCAGGGTTCCTGAACAACTTAGCAATCGACGAGTCCTGGAATTTTCGATACACTTGGCTGGATTGTACACAAGCAGGGCAAATCCTTTTCAGCAAACGACGAAACTCATTGAACGTTTACAGCATTCAAGGTGAAGTTAAATTTTTCGAGAACAAAAATTTTAAGACTCGAAAAAAATGGTAAGTTGGAACTAAGTTACCCAACACAAAATAAAATTACGAAAATATTAAAACACGATTATTCACTAAAGATTTTTTCAAAGATTTGACTTAAAACACAAAGAAAATTCACAAAAGTATAAAAATTTTAAATTATTATTTTTAAAAATTTGTTACAGGTACAAAGATTGTTACCGAGCGATGCTACCATATAGAGGTTGAGGACCAGAGGTGTAACAGAAAAGAAAGATTTGATTGAAGTTACGTCCAAGAAGCGAATGTTTATTTCATAAGTTACATTAATTTAAGCAAAGTACATTTTTGAGTAGTGAACGAACGGTAACGGAAATGAACGAGTGAGCGGCGGAAGTGGTATATCAGTGTAGCCGCGAATAGATATAAATAAATGTATTCGATATGTGATCGTGTGTTCGTAGGAGTGAGAGGGGAGAAGGATTGGTGGTCTCAACAATAGCCTTCTTATGACACATCGAAATATCGATATTTCATTCAACGTTGATAAAACAGTTATAAGGAAATCCATGTATTTGTAAACACGGTATCGATAGTTGATGGTAAAACATTGATATCGAAGATGAAAATGTTATCACATTAAACGTAACAGTCTGTGGTAGTCACTGATACTGGGACCTTTTTTCATAAAATTTTGTCTGTTTCAGGGATTCAAACCTTTGATACCTACGTTTGAGTGCAAGCACCAAAACAACTGTACCTCAAGGTCTGGTTGAAAGAGAGGGTATAGTTTGCACTTACATGTTTCCCAAAAGCAAAAATATCTACTCAGCTCAATTTTTGTCTTTTTTTACGGAGATGAGACGTTGAAAAAAGTAGTGTGTGACACACGTGTATATGATAGGTGACTGATACTTGTATGATTTGCATAAATCACCTACTTTATACACTCGTATCACAAATAACTATTTTTTCTACTCCACCAGCCAGTGAAAACTAAGGCACTACAATTATTCCTTCCTGTCAGGACCCACCCTCTCCCACGTTAAGAAAGAATTGTGCTCGTGAAAAACTCCATGATCCCACACGTAAATTGCATCTGAATGTGAGACCTTACTTGTGTCACCATTTCTTACATTTTCAGCATCGACTACATCTTACTCGTACATCAGTTTTCCGGTGAATAACTTATTTTATTTATTTTTCAAATTGACACGAAACCTAGGTAGGGAGGAAGTAGAAAAGAAAAAATATTTATAATAATGACGGTTACGAAAGAATTTTAAATTTTAAATTTTTTGCAAAAGTGAATTAACCTACGTAATCATCAAAATTCCAGTTAAATGTAGTTTTTTAAACACACGTTCGTGATTTATTCGGGGCATCTAATGTGTCATACGTGAATATGTACTTTTTTCTCCGTTTCTACGACATTAACATATAGTTATAAGACTGCACGACGAATTATTTAATAAGAAAATAGGTACTGTGTTCCATCGAATAGCAGGATAAGGATAGGAAGATAGTTAAAATTGATTAAGGCGATGCGTACATTTTTGCAACATAATATTTTATCGCGCCATTAACCAATTTTATACGTACCCAGGTACTTCATTTAGAGTTCAATGAAATCGAGAAGTGGTTTGGTTACAAGTTCAATGTTATATGATTCACGCATATTTTGATTTCCTTTTCCATTTTTCTCCACCTTCCACCGTTCTATATAATTTTGCCAAAAATTTATCTCTAGCTAATACCCTCGGATTACGTTTACGAGTTTGTGGTTTTCCTATTTTATGCGGTTACCTATTTTATTTTATTTATTTTTTTCGGTGAAGGTAAACAAAATAAAGAAAATGGTTTTTAGAATTCGACGCGAAGTTTTAAATATTTTATTTAAATTTTTACCTAGATATGTATATAATATGTAGTATTCGGTACGAGAAACCGTGGTTGTTTTTTTTTTCTTTCCTTCTGACGAAGGCCGTTCAATTACTATCTCTGTCTGCTTGTCCCTCTCACAGACTGGTAAATGACAGTAGATATCATGTACAGATACGTACATTAAAATGGAGGCTAAAAGGTGCTGATCGTGATCTTAGGATTCAAACGTATCAGGTATACGAATATTTGCATAAATTTGGATTTTTTTTTTTTTTTTTTTCACTTTAATGTAAACGTACTACGAACCATGTATTCGAATGTAGGGGATAAAATAAATGCACTTTGCCATAAGTTAATAGAAATTACTCTTTTTTTTTTCTCATTCAGTTTCTCGTACACTTTCTCTGCGTATTGTTGACGCAGTAATATCAATATTGAGTATTTATATAGAGTGAAAAGAAAATAAAAAGAGAGAAAACTTCCAGTGAAATACTCGATAAAAAAACAAAAAGGGGCAGTAGGCCGAAGATAATTATCAAATATCTACGGAACAAGGGATTCGCCTTTAGTTCCTTGCTCGAAAGCTAAAATTTTTTTTTTTCCCAATGCATATCACCGCAGGAAGAAAAAATATTTGAATGAGTTTATTAGATTTTCTAATCAATATACATTATGAGTTTGACAAAAGGGCTACGAAAGTACTATTCGGTAAAAGTTGCCAAAAATTCATATTTATTAATGTATGGATTATATGTTTTTAGGCTATTCGACAGGCCTGACAATAGGGGATGAAAGGGGGATTCTCCAAGCCTAAGATTTTTAGGGGCCCGACATTCTCAAAACAACAGAGAAAATAATTAGATTTTTGTGGAAAATCTATAGAAAAACCCTTTTAAAAAGGCGTGAGTTCTGCTGGGGCTATACTCATGAAGGATTGATGTGTAAACATAATAGTGTGGTTGTGAGTATGCACATTGTGCACACACACTACCCAGTATTGGATAAGCTACTTTTTTCCTACCGGGAAAATCTATAAAGGGCGCCAAATTTTTCTCCTTGCAAGGGCGCCCAGTTTTGTTTTATTACAATGGCGACCCTAATGATCCCCTTTACCTAAAAAATGTCTATACTGGTATAAGAAAAACATAGTCATAGTCCTTAATGACAAGCGGTTTTTTTTTTTTTTTAATTGTACTCGAAGTATTGAAATTTTTTTTGTTTTAAAAGCAAAGGGCGCCAAAAACTTCTCGGGGAAAAGGCGCACCGCGAAACTCCCTGTAGCCCAGTGGGCCTATCCAACACTGACACTACCACACACCTATATGACATGTAACACACACAAATGAAAGTTACAATGGTAAGAGTTACGAGTTACTCAAATCTGACAATTGTAATTCTCGTTTAGCCCCTACCATAGACCAAGTACTCAGGTGTTTATACCAAAGAGTCTTTCCCAATATTATAAAACCCCTTCTTGAGATACATACTTCACGCTACACTTGCACACAAAGATGCAACTTTCAATTTTTGGGAGCCCATAAATTTTTTTTCCTAGGCCTGGATCTCTTCTCTACAGCCCTGCTATTCGATATGAAATTTCTTGCAGGTGTTGGTCGAGAAAATTACATGAATTTGTATAAAATCTATATATGTATTTCCTACAAAATTGGTGTTTGACTCACAAAATCCTGTCATAGATTGGTCAATGTTATTTCAGCCTTATACCTTCCGTAGTTTCCTCAAAATCATGGAAAAAACATTTGTCGGGCAATTTTTTTATTTTTAAATTTTATCGAATACTACTGAACTAATAAACATTGAACCTCTATCAGACTTGCCCATACATGAGAACAAAGTATCGTGAAAACCTTAGCCTCATCTCTTCTGCAGTTTTCTCGAAAATTTTAGCCCCATCTCTTCTGTAGTTTTCTTAAGCTCTATTCTTTTTGCAATTTTTTCAAAAGCGTGTGAATGCAAAATTTTCTCATTCAATTTTTTCTTCTTTAGTTTTCTTGGAAACTACTGAACTAACAGATAATCAATTTCTAAAAGACTTACAACTACATGAAGAAAATCTATCATAAAAATTTTAACCGGATCCCTTTGCTAGTATCTTCAAAATCTTGAAAAAACCACTTCAACAGGAATTTTTTGTGCCCCAGTTTGGTTGAAAAATACTGAACCGAGAGGCACTAAACTCCCACCAAATTTCTTTCTATACTATAAGTACTACTTTTTGTGAAAATTTCAGTCTTATCCCTTTTGTAGTGTTTTCAAAACTATAAACATAAATTTTAGGAGATGCATATAATATAGAAGGTACATTTTATACATCTATAATACTACCTATAGAAAATTAATTACTTTAGGTTAAAAACCAATTTTTAAAAGATAAGCTTTCATTCTTTTTTGGCTTTAGCTTATAGCTATACTAAAAAAAAAAAAAAAAAAAAAATTAGGTCAAAATGGGAAAATGATGTTATTAGTTTTCTTTTGGCGTGAAACTGAAAATATTCATCATCCCCACCCCTAAATCTTTTGCGAGGTGAATTTTAATACGCTATTTGCAAACAAACTGGTTAAAATTGGATATTATACTTGGCTCATTTGTATTTTTATCACCTATCTATTCAATTTCGAATAAATTACTAAGTTCATTTGCGAAATTGAAAAAGAAGATAGTTCGTAGATGTTATTCGAGGAAAACAAAATTGTTCGCGAAATATTATTGTGGCAACTATACAGTAGTGCATTCCTCTGGTAGAATACCCTTTCTGGCTAAATCCATACCTAAGATTAACATTTTTACTCGCTGTTACTGTTGTAAGATCGCGTAAGTACGTAACGAAAAGAAAACAAAAAATAAATAAAAATTATCGTACGCCTATTTTCAAGGTAATACAAACGAAAAATGTATAGACCTATGACCAGATCTGACAGATCGAGTATAAAACGGACGACTTCAAAGAGAAACAACACGAAATCGACACAAAATGTCGACAGATTGTTCCCAATTTGCAAACATAATATTGTGTAGCCTAAAACTCCAATTTGGGACTTGCAATTAGAAATGGGCCAACGAGTATTGTTTTTTCCTTTCTTTTCTTTTGCCATTTCTTTCGTAACAATTTCACTAAAATCGGCCAGAGTGAAACAATTCCTTCTTACGGATATACTTTAAGATAAATCAACTTTTTTTTTCTGCATCCAATCCGACAAAATTTACACAAAATTTAGTATTAAGCGTTAAATACAAGTTTGAATGGAGTCAATGTCCCATTGTTTGGCCAGTTATTTCCACCAACTCCATAAATGCGCCCCTAGAAAAACTAAATAAGGAAAAAATATTTTTTATTTTTGGCCTAATAATTACCAAACTATGAATACGAACGGGGTATATTGATTAGAATGGAAAAATTAAAATACCGTTAAATGTTTATTATTTATGTTCTTTTCTTTTTGCTAAACATAACACTGACGTTAATTATAAAATTCATTGGAAATCGTTACTAGGTAGAAAATTGTTTATTCTGGTTCACGAGTAAATTAGTCAACAGCACCTGTTAATAGAAAAATTATCTATCTTTTCCATTTCGTCCTTCTTCACAATTTTGTTTCGTAGGTAATGGATATTATTAAGCTTAGAAGAAAAATAAATTTTGAAGAAAACACTTTACTATAGATTACGGTTTTCGTCTTTCGGAATGGATTCGAGAAAATATCTACCTACCAAAATTCTCTGCGACGGTTAGACGTTAAGTTGAAAAACTCCAACATAGCAATACCTCCCTAGAAAAAACCCAGTTTGCCAAAAATGCAAGAAACTATCGATAGTTATCAATATCTCAAAAACATATCGATCTATTGAAATTTCATTGTTTTACAGTTTCAGTTGAAATAAGTGACGTAACCCCTTGCGTCGTAAATATGGAAAAGATACTTCATGCAACTCAGGCGACTTGCTTTTCTATAGCAATTGTTTATTGTTTTTCATTTTTATCGGAAACTAATTAATCAATAGGCACCAACTCCTATCAGATATGGTCCTACCATAAGAACTATATTTTGTAAAAATTTCATACCCCCTTTTATAGTTTCCTCAAAATATTGAAAAACCCCATGTATTGAAAAACCCCATGTGCAATACCTTGTTGTGAAAAGATATTCTCATCAGAAAGTAATCTACAGATTTTGCGTGTTCAACCACTTCATATGTAAACATATGGGTAAGCCAAAACCTGGGTGAACACTAGTGCCGGTTTAAATAGTTTATATACAAGCTTATTTACAGACTCACCAACACACACATGTGATGATTACTTATTTTTGTGTGAATGGCCCAGTGCATCATTTCTTATAGTGACAAGGAGTGATGGGCCAATTTTTGTACGGGATTGTGACATTGTATTGTTGAGATTAGTCACAGTTTGGTACTCATACATTACTTGCATGTATGTACAAGTAATTACGATTGAACATAATTCGTGCATTTAGTTTAATGTCATTGAGACAAATATTAGCCTGCCTTGTCACCACTTTAGGGGTTCAGGCAGCACGGGGATTTGAACCCGTACCAACTGAACACCTAAAACTTCCGTCGTCACTGCCACCAAAAGTCAGCACCGTATTCACTCGGCCACGGTGCTGGGTGACAGTGAAAGAGGGAGAATCGTGTATCAGCTGACATAGTGTGGTAGATTCCCTAGTAAGATTTGCAAATTCAGAACTATTTTAAACAGACTTGAGTTCATTCGACATTAACCATTTTTTCATTTACAGTAAGGGATTTGAATGCAGATCTGTTGTAACTAGACTTGCATTCATTCTGCACCAACTATTTTTATCCCATGGAGATAAGCTATTTCTGATCTAATGGTTTTCAGGCCTTTTTGAATGTTCTGGACACGCAACAACTTATCTACCCAACAGAGGTTGCTCCATACTCTAACAATATGTGAAAATCACAAAAAAGGAATTTTTGGACTTAGGCTAGTTCTGTTCTAGGTTGACGCTTAATAGTCTAAAATTTGTTTTCAGGGTTTTGTAACGGCAGACTTTCGTCTGGATGAGCCAATAGAGTTGCATTTGCCAGTATATCCTTGATTTTCTCAAAGGCCTTTTCAGCTTCTTCATTCCATTCGAGTGGAGTTTTATCTTTCTTTTTACTTGTCTTAATTAGTGCAAACAGCTTACTTTGTTTGTCTGCTGCATTCTTCATGCAACGTCTATAGAAGTTCACCATCCCCAAGAAACGCCTGAGTTCAGTGACATTTGAGGGTTTTGGGAAGTTCAGTATTGGCTCTACTTTGGTCTTCAATGGGGAAATGCCTTTGGTCAAGACTTTGTAGCCGAGGAAGTCAATTTCAGTTTGTGCGTATAAGCTTTTACCTATGTTGATAGTGAGTCCAGCGGCGTGTATACGCTGTACCACGGCTCTCACATTCTCCTCGTGCTGTTGCTCACCACCTTCAGAGCAAATGCAGATATCATCCAAGTATGCATATGCAAACGGCAATTCCCTAAACAGTCCGTTGATAAATCTCTGGAAAGTTTGTGCTGAGTTGCGAAGTCCAAACGGCATTCGAAGGTATTCGAATAGTCCAAAGGGGGTTATAACTGCTGTCTTTGGTACCTCCTGGTCGGCCATAGGAATTTGGTGGAATGCCCAGTTGATGTCAATTTTGGTGAACATCGTTTTACCCTTCATGTTCGCGTTGAAGTCCATTATGTTGGGGACTGGGTAGCAATCAGGAACTGTTATGGCATTTAAGGCTCTGTAGTCCCCAACAATTCGCCACTCTCCACTTGCTTTTATGGTCATGTGGATAGGGGAGCTCCATGAGCTTTTTGAGGGGCAACATACGCCCTCCTCAATGATGAGATGAAAGTACTCCCATTCTGCTTTGAGTTTGTCAGGCAGTAACCTTCATGCTCTAGCGTGGCAAGGCTGTCCTTTGGTTTCTATGTAATGAACCGTATCATGTTTGTATGTAGGATGCCTGCGAATTGATGGTTGAGTGACTCCAGAATAGTCAGACAGGATCTGTAAGAGTTGTCCGTTGACTTTTGTACAGCTGGATATGTTTGTGTCCAGTCTGTAAGCATGCGTTTTGCCATCCACACAATTTTTAGTTTCACTATTGATCAGTTTGCCGCATTTGAGGTCAATGATCAGGCCATAATGTGCAAGAAAATCTGCACCCAGGATCGGGTTTGGAATATCAGCAATCGTGAACACGTCATTTTTTCCTTAAGTCCGATGTCGACTTTGCTGGTTTCGAGTCCGTAAGTTGGAAGGTTTTGACCATTCACAGTATGGAGATAGTATTTCAGAGGAAGTACTTTTTTGTTTTTATTTACTGGCAATATACTCAAGTCTGCACCTGAGTCTATTAAGTACCATCTCCTGTTAGTCCTGTCCTTGACAAACAGGCGGCATGAGTGTTTTTCCAAGGGGTCTTCGGCCGCATAGATGGCCCCTTGTTCTAGTTTGACGCTTCCTTATTGTAGGATTTACCCCACCATTTGCACCTATTATTGCATTTGGTGGCCTCCGCGCCAAACCGGTTGTGAAGAAACAACTTTTATCATCCCAATTTCGAGACTGGGTTTTGGGTGATGATGTTCTAGGGGGAGTTGAACTCTGACCCCTGGTACTGGAACTAGATCTGTGGTCTCTGGACCGGGACTGTCGTCCTCTGCTATTGCTGTTGTTGTTGTTGTTGTTTCTTGATTTTGATCTTTGTCACAAGCTACTAATGGGTTTCGTTGAGCCTTGGCTTTTGTTCCATTTAACTTCTTCGGTCAACTGAGCTATTTGGGCTCGAAGTTGAGCGAGTTCTCCAGTCTCTGCAGATACTGCACTGACCACCGGCTTTGACCTGGTGTATTCGAGCGCATTATCTGCTGATTTTGCAAGGAAGTCCAAGTCTGCGGATGTATTGATCACAGTTGAACCAACGGCGGCCAGGCATTTCACAACACTTCGTGGAAGTTGCTTGCAAAATTGATTGTTTATGACAGAAGGGGCTACGATATTATCCGCCTTCTGCCTTAACTTCGCCATGAAGATCGAGGGTTTGTCAAGTTCGACCACTTCTCAATGTTTTAACTGCGAGTTCTTCTTTATTTATTGCAGTTCCCAGTCGTGCTAATTCTGGGTGTTGAGGGCCTTCTTCAGTTTTTGGTAAATTCGTAGAGTGTCGAGTCAAAGTTGGGGGAGTTGGGGGATGAGTCCAACCTTCTTCCTCCAGGTCTACTGTCTTGTTTATATATTTTAAGGAGAGGGTATAAATTCCCACTTCAGTAGACTCTACTTCGACAACCTAAAAGGTGTCTTATTCTGCAAAAAAAATTTTTTATTTGCCGAGCAAGCGAGTATCTCGCCAGCGCACCATGCCGAATTTTTGTAATAGTGCAACGCGCCTCCAGACACCTCACGACGTAGCCAAAAATCACATCGGGGTCACCACTGTGGAAAACCTTGTCGTGAGAGATATTCTCACCAGAAGGAAATTCAACAGAATTTAAGCGTGTTCAGCCACTTCGTACGTAAGTACGGGTAAGCCAGAACCAGACCGAACACTGGCGATTTTAGAGCCGGTTCTGAGAGTTTATATACTGGTTTTGGCACACGCACACAGACACACTTATGTACATATACATATGTAGGTGTGTAGTAGAATTCACGTCATTTCTTATTCATTGCTGAAGCAACTGATAAGAAATGACATAATGAGTTCGTGTACCGGTCCGAGACATTACCGAAATCTTTATCTATCGTTTTGTCATCGGCCGGACTTTGCATCTTACTTGCCTGTGTGTGCAAGTAAGAACATACGAACAAACAATGTATTTTATATATTGTTGAATATAATACGCCGATAAGGAATGGCCGATAAGGAATGGCGTGTGTACGAGATCTATAGTCCCGACAACACTAATGAAAGAGATAATTCAGGTAATCACACAGCCGATGATAGTAATAGCAAGCAAAGGTCAGGCACATATTGTAAAAAGGTTGGTCAGCTCAAACGACGGTATAAATTTAGGAATAAATCAGAAAAAGAAGCTGGGAAAAACAAATAGCAATTGTTTAAACTCCGATAAGCTCCGGATTCAAGATATCCGGTCGTGGGGTTCAGAAATGGAAATTCTGACTGCATTCAGATAAGAATTTAAACGATCCCTCCGGTAGATTGTTTAGATGGAGATTAAAAATTGAAGCTTTTGACTTTGAAATTATTCACAATCCCGGAAAATATAACGTAAATGCTGACGCATTGTCTAGAAATCCTACTGAAGAAAAAATTATTGAAAATTCGTAATTTTCAAGAAATAATCACGAAATTTGGTAAGGAAATTGAATATATTCTGTTATTTTGCAAAAAGTTTTTTTGCTTCAATCAGCTTAACGGTTCATGCGTAGAAGTTATTTCGAAAAAATTTTCAACTATTGCTAAGACGAGTAGACCATTTCAGATAAGAGATGGAGCTTAAATCTTCACGAAAGATAGTCGTTATTTAGAATTAGGTCTTATAGGAGTTTGTTGCCTATTGGTTGAATAGTTTCCGATAAAAATGTTAAATAAAAAAAATTTCTGGAAAAAAGCAAGTCGCGTGTGTGGCTTAAATTATCTTTTCCGTATTTACGATACGAGGGGTTATTTTACGTATTTTACTTCATACCGTAGCAATGAAATTTCGATAGATCCATGTGTTTGTTAGATATCGACAGGGCTGGATTTTGGTTTTTGCCACTTGTAAGTTAACTTTACGAACCCCTGTATTTAAACATCACTAAGATGGTAATTTATAAAAATTATTTTTTTCTTTGGGGATTGCAAAAAAAATTGAAATTTCGCTCCCAAAAATCTTTCGCCTATAGGCAAAGCCTTCGCAGGCTAATGGGAAAATCCAACGCTAGATATCGATAATTATCGATATTTTGTTGCGATTTTCTCACCCGTTTGGAATATGGGATTGTTTGTTGAATGATGTAAAATGTAAATTTGCAAACTGGGATTTTTAGCAAAGTATTTCTGGGCTAGAATTGTTTTTATTTTTCATGACAGTAGGCTCAATATTTTCGATTTTTCCTTTTTTTGCTCGGGGAGGTTGGCCCCTATTCCCCCTCAGCTTCATGTCTAATTATTATTGGAAAAAATCGAACCATGCCACACAATAATTGCAAATTGCAACGATGTTAATGTGAGCGACTTCTGGCCGATAGCTTCATTTACTTCAACACCATCTAAACATACTTGAGGCGTTTATTATAACCGATGAGAACACTAATTACTAAACGTAATTATATAGCTAGGCGCCAGAAATAAACTGAATACCGGTTACCACCATCAACTGAATTTCATAGGTTTAATGAAATACTTACCTCAGATTTTTTAAATTTCCAATCATTACTTGGAAAACTGCAAACCTAACATTCTCGATGGTATACGACAAAAGTGAAATAAAATTGGAGCAATCATTGTCTAACATTTTTAAATAATTTGCCCATAAATATGGCGCAGGACTTTGCTGAGAACTTGCTTGTACATTACGTGTAATTAACACAATGAAAATGTAACACTGTGCAATGTCTACACAAAACAAGCCGTAAACTTTTGTCCACCAAAGTCTAAATGAATTCGTACCAACTTTTGTACGATGATTCTAGTCGAGTTTTTGTATGCACAAGCTGCTTGACACAGTTGCAACTCAGTTCATACGGTCACTTTCCTCAGTGCAAACCAAGTTTGCGCAAAAAAATCGTGGACAATACGAAGTTCAAACACTAAGGCACATGTTTAGAAAAGTAAGTACCTATATGCTACCGTCTCAGTCCAGCTCTCCTGTCTACGAAGTGTTTCTACACAGACCTTTTGAAACAGTTTATCTGACTTAAGCGATTTGTTTGCAGGGGTTTGGAAATGAATACACTTAAAACCCTCGAATCTGCAAGGTTAACTAATTCCAGAACATCGAAAAATATGTTCATTGTATCGATTCGTCGCGAATGAGTCGTGAGCCATAAGAAGTTGGGTACAAAAATAAAGCTGATAAAATTTCGAGAAATTTGGCTGTCAAAATTGTACTTTTTTTGAAAGAAGAAAACAATCGCAGGAAACGAAAGTGTAGATAGATTGCCTACACCAGCAAGTTGACTTGAAAGTAACGCAAAGTAGGTATATTACATTGGTGGATAGATTTCTTGGAAACTATGAAAGATATAAAAAAAATTATTCGTTTCATTCTTGTACGAAATTTTAAATAATTTATTTTTACACGTAATTAATTTTGGCCCACGACTGACTGTTTAGGAGATATTTGCGAAAAACCGAAACAAAGGGCACATTTTACGACACCCTGGAGCGAGTTCACCTCGCAGATTCGTAGATTTTATTGTATAGCTATTCATCTCCAAACTGTTCAAAAGAAATCCTTTTAGACGAAACAAAAAAAAAAACTCTAGCCCAGCAAGCCCCGTTAGAAAAAGTAGGTTTTTGAGAAAAAGAATTAATATGAATTTTAATGGTCACAGTAATTGTCTGTAAGTTTATGTATATTAGTAGTATGTTATAATTGTACGAAATTTATTAGCTGCTGACAAAATATCAGACAAGATGAAATTTAAAAGCGTTATTTCTTGAAGTGAAAAATTAATAAAGATGGTAGAGTATTGTAAATAAACAAATTTTTTCAAATAAAACAAAAGGAATTTAATAAAGTTATGAAATAAAAAACAGAAAACATAAACCTGTGGTTAATTTTTATAAAAAGAAAAGTTCATGCAAATTAGAAAAAAAAAAGAGTAAAACAAAGCTTTACCGGAAGTACCGTCCGGCCGATCTGCGTCAAAATTAGTAACCTACTGCAATTAATTAGTAAAATATATATGCAAAATTGAGCATTTTATAGCCAAAATAAAAACAATAGTGGTACCGGAAGTACCGTCCGGCCGATCCGCACCAAAATCAATAAGTCTGGTCCTTGGCTTATTGCAAATTTTCGTATCAATTTTCGTGATTATTGGACAGAAATTGCTACCTGTACCGTGGGAACAAGAAATTGACTTATATCCATCTATCTATCTATCTGTCTATCTATATACATATAATTATATATATATTTATTTATTTAAGAATTTTAATTATTGGAGCCAAAATTTTTCTGAGGTCATGAAGCGAAAAACGTACCCACCCCCAACCCTAGAGGCTAATAACCGCACCAAACGTAATAAGTAGATTTTCTAAAAAAAAAACCTACTTAAAAAAAAACTTTTTCAGAAGGTCTGTCTAGAATCACTTTTTGAGTGTTCATTGACTGGACTATCTTTCTGCGCATGCGTAAGCCTATGGTAACTTACAATAAAGCGTGTGACAGTTCAATATAAAAAAAAAACAAAAAAAAAACAAAAGCATTTTCAATGTTAAAAAAAAATATATATATTAATCGACGAGCTCAAACAGCAAATTATTTTGATTATAGCTTCTTTTTTTTTCACGTAATTTTCGGCACAACTAATTTTCAGCAAGAACCTTACAGAAATTTATGTGTTCCACTTCTAATCAGATGCATATTTCTCTGATTTCACATGAAATGGAACGTAGAAACGGTAGGAATTTATGTTTTTCAATCATTATTGATACCTACATTTTATTGGATATTTCGTACAAGATTTTCGAAAATAATGCCAACCCATAGATTGTGATATTAGATACGTAGCATTCGTAAAATTATAAGCTTCCTGCTTCAGATGGTGTCAGGTTTGCTTGGCCCACTTGGTAAAGAGTGTAGATAGCTAGCTCCTCGACATAGAATATACCTATAAAAATCAGGCCTCACGAGAGATGTGGAAGGGGGATGGGGATTCCCCCCGGTTCCCGCATTCCTAACAAAAAAGTGAAAAATAATAAGATTTTCGCGGAAAATCTACTAAAAAACCTTCAAAAATAATTTTTCGCTCGCTCCGATCGCGAAATTTGCTTTTCCAGCATAATTCAACTCCTCTCACAAACGAATTCTGGAGACTGCACTGAATACAAAATGTGATTAGGAATTTTTTTGGAAGCTCCGTAAATCACTTTAATCATTGAGACTATGCCGCATAATGGTGATTTGAGTGGATGTTCTTCCTGGATGTTCTCAAAGTCTGAGTTGTGGGCAAGAATAAGGATTTGAAACTCATTTTCCACCAATTCATTGTATTCAACTTTATTTAGTATAAATGAATCAGAAATATCGATCTTCAGCAACGTTCTTACATTGAAACTTGTATCTTCGACCATTTCTATTTTCCATAAACATTTGCTATACTCGTTAAAATAACTACAGATAAAAATAACACTACCATCTTATCTGGTAAAAATAGCCCAATATCTGTCATTTCTGTCTGTTGAGAGTGGAAAACAGCTTTATTTCACACTTTGGTTAGCTCAAGTTAGGCATTTCATGAAAGACCTAAAAATTTTGAGTTATTTAATGAAATTCCTAATTTCACACTTCGCATGCAACATATAGGTATATCGGGTTATAGTCAGTTTATCATGAGGCATAGGAAAATCCCATTTGATTTGCTGCGTGTTAATATGACTCAGCGGGTTTAATACGTGCATTTTTACCACAGTGAATCTTCTTAACATTATGTAACATGTTATGCGTAGATACAGTGTGGTTATTCTCAATTTGCTCCAAAACGGGTTGATTTACCAGAAAAATAACACGGTAAAGAAGTATTTTTCATAAAATTTACAAAAAAATGGTTTCGACCAAAACTTATCTCAGTGGCATGGTGAAAGTGCTACAGGCCCGCAAAAGTTAGGTGTGTTCTTTTACAAAATTCTCCGCAGGCCTATTTATTTTCAAATATCATATTTTTGTTGAAAACTCTAATAGAACGTAATCATACAACTTTCACAAGTCTGTGGCACCTTAAGTATGCCACTGAGATGAATTTTGGTTGGTACCATTTCTGTATAAAATTTTACGAAAAATATTTCTTTACTGTAAGTACTATTTTCCTCGTAAATCCACCCGTTTTGAAGGAAACTACAAGAAACCAAATCACACCTACTTACAACATGCTGCACAATAAGATAACACACTAGTAAAAATACATGAATTGAGCCCTCTGAGACGTATTAAAATGCAGCAAATGGGATTTTCCTATGCTACATGATAAATTGACTAACCACGTACCTATATAATTACGTATTATGTATTTATACACGGTCATATATTATACGTATTGTCCAAATTTTGTGTTCATGGTTTTGAAAAAACTGCCGAGTGGATAAAACTGAAATTTTCACCATAGATAGTCCTTATATAGCAGGTTTGAAAGAAGTTTGGTGCCTACAGGTTCGCTACTTTGGGAGAAAACTGGAAAACAAAAAATTTCCGTAAAATTGGTTTTTTCAGAATTATGGAAAAACAACTGTAAGATTAATATAGCTGACATTTCATTGGTTCATAAATTTTATACTGTACGGACAGGACTGGTTAAAATTTTATGATTATTGCTTCAATAATATGCACAAAAAATGTGAAAAATAGTAAAACCTATGTCAATAAAACATCGATATCTTTGGTTTTTCCAATATTATGCGAAAACTACGAAAGAAATGGGGCTTAAATTTTGGTTGAGGATTGTTATCGTATCGGAATGGGTCTGGTAATAGTTTCCGGAAATATTTCTCTTATTCCAGGCAAGAGAGGTTTTTCATTAGGACAAATTAAAATAGTTTTTATTTCTTCACTAATCAGTCAGTTTACGCGTCTAAACATATACTAAAGGCCACATTCCCCCACTACGAGCGTCCGTAGATGTGAGGGTAAACATACCCCTCAGAACAGTTTTTCACATTTACCTCAACAAATAATGACTTTTTCGTAAAAAAATGTAGAGTATGAAAATTTTTGACACTAAATTTCGCATAGAAACAGTTATATTAACTATAATCATCTGACTCTTCTTGCCAAATGAGTGTGAAAGGTGGTATCTCTTCATTTTGCACAGAAATGACTACAGTTGCTGTAATATTGAGGCAATAACTTCAACTCATAATGACGAAATACCACCGACGATATATTCATTTTTACATTGATGTCGAAATGGGGGATAAGGGGGAAAGTGCGCCCAGTTTTCTTTTTTGGTTTCTTTTCACTGGCTGCATTCACAAGCAGTGAGAAAAGTAGATGAGAAATATTTTAAAAATTTTTTGTTAATAATTTTTTTCATATTAGATAAAAGGAGTAGGAAGCTGAGGTATCTGCCCCAAGGACTGGGGCAGTCCAAGTCCTGAGAATACTTGAAAGTAGAGGAAAAATTAAAACAATGAAAAGTTCTTAAGTATTCCTCTTTTTTTCTTCACGTACGATTTTTCATGTTAACTTGTAAAATAAAAAACAATAAAACAAAGTAAAAAATTAGTGGCCCTACCGCCCATTTTGACGCCCATCCAAACATAAATGTATCCTGAGTATTGTATCACTGTAGGATGAAGTTAATGCGTCAACATAACAACTGTACTCGCGCTTTAAGTGCTTAATGAAAAGGTAACATCTTTTGCGCTCATTTGTCAGAAGAGGGGGGCATTAGATGACTAAAATTAATATGATCTTTTTATAGGAAATTTAGTGCTAAACATTTTCATGCTGTACCTATTACTTTTTCAAAAAAATCAATATTTATTGACATAAACATGAAAAACCGTTTTGGGGACATATTAAACCCCCATATCTGTGGATGCTCGTGGTGGAAGGAATGTGACTTTTAATATGTTTTTTTAGATGCCTAAATCGATCGATTAGTGAAGAAATCAAAACTATTCTAATTTGTCTGAATAAAGTTCTTTTTTTGTTCCCATTTGGCTGGACTCTCTTGTTGTTTTCGACAAAAAAGAAAAAAAAGAATGAAAAAAAAAACAGAATGAATTGTCCAATAAAACATCGATATATCGATACATTTTTCAAAGATATCGATAACTCGATCGTTCTTTAGAAATTCATTCATGTTTTTCCGAATTATGGTTTGCTGGGTTGTCGGACTTCTACTTATGTGAAATAATTATTTTCACCGTTTTTTTCCATTTATCAACTTTCTTACCGTGCGTAAAGACTGCTGGCCTCTTTAATTTTAAGAATAAAAAAATTCGGAAAAACTAAATATTTTTCCCAAATTTTGTGCGAGCATGTAAATTAATGAGATGTAAAAAAATATGTGCAAACTAGAGATTCTGGTGGATTACTACGCTAGAGTTTTTTCATGATTATACAGTCATCAAATCACTGCATAGAAAAATAAAATCTTGATTAAAGCAGCAAATTAAACACGTAAATTAGTAAGTGGTGAACCTTGCTTCTCACAGAACCAGAAATTAATGCTAGCAATCCATTGTTACTCTCTAACAAAGGATCCAGTTAAAAATGTTAATTTGTAGGATCCTCATCGAGCCTCACTAAAATGCAATTAAATTCTAATTAATTTTTCAACATCGTACGCATAGGTATACCTTCAGTAAATTTAAATAGTAAATGTAACCAAAAATTCTTAATTAAATACTCACCAAAAAAAATTGATTACCAAACTATTTCACATTTGGAAATTTGACAATTTAAAAAGCAAAAAATTACTAAATAAAAACTTCACCGCACAATTAGATCAGATGTAGGTACTATAGTGAAAAAAATATTTTCTCAAATTACTAATTATAATTTATATTAAAATATTATTTAGTTGTCGCTTGAAAAATACGCGAATAAGGAGGAAAAGGCACCAACAACCGACGAATCACCGCGAGAAATTCTTCTCAAAATACGAAAAACTTCCAAATTCACGTCCATCACATGTACTATAATATAGCAGATGTGATACAATATCGCTTCATTGCTCACGAGAATAAGCTGAGGTATACTGAAGTATTCAGACAAAAATAATGTTTCTTCTACGCGAAAAATCTTGAACGCGATAAAAAAAAAAAAAAAAAAAAACTGGATTTATAGTGACCAACATGTTAACCTTAGAATCGAATCGTTTTTTCAGTAAGGAATATTTTTGTGACGTATACATCATTGATGATATTTTTTGTATTCGACTACCGGAATAATCGTATAGTCATTAAAGAAAAAAAAAAAAAAAAAAAAATAATAATAATAATAATAATAATAATAATAAAAAAGCTGGAAAAATTTTAGGTTTTCTTTCTTTTTTTTTTCTTTTTTTTTGGTTTTTCGTCTCAATAATAGGCAGTTTTGATTCGTATTTCTGTCCGATAACTCAATAAGCTATGTATTCGCGGGTATAGCCTACATACTTGATTTTGCATATCTGTACGTTTTCGTACATTACCTTGCCCACCAATCACAGTTTTAATGTAAAAAAAAAAAACAAAAACAAAAAAAAATTATTAAAAAAATACCTACTACAGTAAAACATTGAACGATTCGTACCTACGTTTTGAAATTAAATGAAAATAATTCACATTTTCAATGTTCTTTGCCTCAGCCTGTGCGGAAATAATAAGAGTGTGAAATATGCATTCCTTAAAACAAAAAACAAAAAACTAGTAGAACTGGTAACATTGTGTTTTTTTTTCTTTATTCTTTTGATAAAATACAAAAGGAGAAAAAAAAACGCAAACTTTACAACTGCAACTTCATCGTTTTAATGCAATTTTCGTTTCAATTACGTAGGTATGCCACTGCACTCGTCAGTGAAGAAAATACCGTCCTTTTTTTTTAAATAAAAATTTCTTCATATATGCATGTTGAACAATCATAAATCGTAATTAAATGCGCTTACCATTAAGCCCGTAACTTCTTCGAAGATTTATTGGTTACTTAAGGAAGTACCTACATAACCCAGCATATCATATTCATACGAAAACGTATATCAGCAACAAGTAGTACCTATTTTTCTTATTTTCATTCTACAAGTTTCTTTTTTTTTTTTTTTTGTTTTGGAATTGGAAAAATATTAGCACTGCGTTAGTAACCAATTCTGGAGCAAGGGGAAGAATCTCTCGATTTCTCAAAAATTCGATTAGGTATCGTTGGTTTTGTGGTTTGCCAAATAGTGGTTGGCATACGTTATCTTTGCGGGTTCAAGAAAATGGCTCGTACTTATAGTCGTACCTGCGTACGTTTATTCGATTTTATTCCTCTAACGAGGAATTACTAATGGTTTCCGCATGCGAAGAAAATCGCGATAACAAGACCACCGCCAAATTGAGGTCAAAACCTGGTAAGGTAGCTTAAGCCATGGATAATTGGTGCCTGGATTTTTCGATATCGATATTCAATAATTTTTTTTATTTTAAATCTCGTGGGTAAGTGATGACGAAAGACCAAAAATTAACATTAAGAGTATCCCAATTAATAATAAAACTCCAAAAAAGCAAATTACAACGTGTAACATAACATAGGGGTAGGCTACACGTTGTATTATAATACCTACCTATTAAATTTGAAAAGAAAGAACATTTCAAACCAAAATCCAACAACACAAAGGCGGAGGTGTCGAGTAGTTTTATGGTGTTTTTTTAAGGGTTGGTGGAAGGCGTCGAACTACAAATTTTCTCTTTTTGTTGCGTGATTAGAACAATTTTCAATCAAACTAAGCATTGATTGCAGGAGACCGACCATTTGTACCTTAAATCCTCTTTCAGAACGAAAAACAAAATTAATTACTATCTCTATGTAGCCTAATGAAAACGTACTTAAAAACTTATTACTCCAGTTACTGGCTCCTGCATGAGGTTTATTCTATTTGAAAAACATCGCAGCTTTGTTAGCAAGTTTATATAGCAAGCTGTTCTATTTAAAAAAAGGTGAAATTAGTTCTCTGAAGAGACAGTTCTGTTCGTCAGGATCGTAGTTGAAAAGAATTTTAGTTCTGAAAAAGTGCCGAACTTCCTGACCTCGCACTCGGTGTGTAGGCTAATTCTGACGAAAATTTCATGTCTAAAGATGATATTGCGTTTGTATGACGTCATTCCCTGTGTATCAAATCATTTTTTTCTCACCGAAAAATTTACATAATATCTCGCATCAAATGCAAGGCTCGTGATCATTGAAAATAATTAAAGACAACCAGAAAATATTTTTTGATGAGGTTCTTTACTTACACACATGTGCAGACGGTATGTGGATGATATACTGATAAGCTCGACTAATATAAAATTATTAGAGCATTTTAAGAAATTAATTTGTAGCAAATTTAAATGCGAAGACCTGGGAGAAAAATACCTAGAAGCACTTTTGAAGGTAAAAAAAAATTAAAACTGGACAAAATTTCTCAGTTGCACGGAAAAACATTGAATCGTCACAGTCGTGGATATGTTTTTGCCACTTGCTCACCTTTGATCATAACCACGATAACCTTCAAATTACTCACCGTAGACCTAAAATTTCTCACTCTACAATCATAACGTCGTCACCACCTCAAGGCTTCCCCTGTTAATACCCCTCGCCAAAGTAGCCATCAAGGAGAAAAACATATCCACATTAAAAGAGGAAAAGCATAGGGTAAATCCGCCATCTTTGGCCACTTTCAGAGATTTTACAACTTTAAAATTTATTTAAAAATTGAGAATGAATAATTTGAATGATAGTACAGTTTTTTTTTTTCGTAATATAGTTATCCTAAATTTTGAAAATAACATTTTTTCAGAATCGATTCGTATACCATTTTATATTTAAAAAAAAAAAAAAAACTATATTGATTAAAATACCAAAAATACGATTCTTTGGTAACTCCAAATTCCATCTTTGGTCACCTCAGAAAAATCTATATTTTAGAGATTAAAATAGAGGCATAAACCTAATTAAAATACAAAGTAGCCTTACACGTGACCAACCAAAAAGCACCAACAATGAATACAAGAAATTTATAAAATTTCTCAAAATTAAACTTAGATTCAGAAAACACCTTCATAAAATAATATGGCCATAGATGGTAAATCCACTATTAACATCATTAGCCACTCGTGGCCAAAAATGGAAATTCTTGATATTTAGTTTTCCATCTTGGCCACCCTAATTAATTTATGAAATTTCCACATTTTTTTGTCTTACTAATCATTTTTTAGCATAGAAAAGATTACTTACATCTTCAAAACACCTCTAAAAAATTTTACGGCCAAAAATGATAAACCCACTATTAACATCTTTGGCCACATATGGGACCAGGTGTGAAAAAAATTTGGTTCCTATTGTTGTTTCCAAAAAAACTAGAAAATAAAAAATTCCCAGAAAATCGGTTTTTAACAATAAAACATCTAGATCGTTATTTTGGTTAAAGATATCTATAACTGTCCATGGATTTTCATATTTTTTTTACCTGAAACTAGTGTTGAGACCACCAATCCTTCTCACCTCTCATTCCTACAAACACTCCACTATATTCACTATATACATTTATGTTATCACTCGCGGTTACACTGTAATACATCTCCGCCGCTCACTCGTTTATCTCCATACATCATCGTTTATCTCACTCAAACTGTACTTACTCTCATCATAAATGATTGATGCAAATACACATACTTCTGAGACGTTACTTTGTGTAAATCTTTATTTCACCTTACAATTCTTGTTCTTTCTTGATTCACAACCTCTATAACTAGCCAGGGCCGTAACTAAATACGTGCAATCTGTGCATTTGCACAGGGCGGCAGAGTGCAAGGGCGCCATACTAACCAAAAAAAAAGAAAAAATCTCTGCCGCCCATCAACCGCAGTAAGTGTATATTTTCCAAGAGTGTCAAATTTTTAATGGCTACCATTCAAAAACCAGCTGACTGATTTCACTCAAATTCAGAACCAAACCAGTCCCTAATAGTCTTCAACTATCATAAAAATTTCGAAGCAAAATCTTTTAATTTACAGGAATTATCATGATGACAACGTGGTGGGTTTGCAAAACTTTGAGAACCCCTTCCTCCAAAACTACTGAATGAATTTTAACATTTTTAACATGAATGTGTTGCCCATGAAAGCGTCTAACACTATTTTAAGTTTAATTTCCATAAGTCAAAAAGCGGAGGCTCCACAGACTCCCAAAAAATGCCAAAATCAGTAAAAATTGTCAAATTTGTAATGGCTGCCATTTGAAAACCAGTCGACCAATTTCGCTCAAATTCAATACCAAACCAGTCCCAAAAAGTTTGAAACTACCATAACAATTTCAAGCCAAAATATACAAATTTACGGGAATTATCGTGATGACAACATGCTGGGTTTGCAACAATTTGAGAACCCCTTCCTCAAAAACTAACAAATTAATTTCAAAAATTTTAACACGAATGTGTAGCCCAGGAATGCTTCTAACACTACCCCAAGTTTCATTGTCATAGGTCGAACAGCGGAGGGTTCATAGACTTCCAAAAAGTTCCAAAATGAGCAAAATGTGTAAATATATGTATATATCCATATATATATATGTAAGCTCTTTAGAAAATAATGAAGAATCATGTAGACACATCTTTCATCTTTCCATACTTAAAATCCATCAATAGATGAATATAATACAAATCTAATATATATATGAGAGATCTCTGCAACTCACTATATCAGCAAGTGCGAAACACAGACAGAAACTGTGGTTATTTTAAGAATGTGAATACATATTCTTACATCCCCATTCTTCAAGGGGGAGCTGCACTAGGGAAAGAACTGAGCTGATCGTTTATTAATTAGCATTCCGTCTTCCTCAAGATCATCCCACTAGCTTGGCATGTATTGATGGATTTGTAAGCTCTTTAGAAAATAATGAAGAATCATGTAGACACATCTTTCATCTTTTCATACTTAAAATCCATCAATAGATGAATATAATACAAATCTAATATATATATGAGAGATCTCTGCAACTCACTATATCAGCAAGGGCGAAACACAGACAGAAACTGTGGTTATTTTAAGAATGTGAATACATATTCTTACATATATATATATATATATACATTGTGTACAGAATAATTTGAGTGACCTATATATTCGTCATCTACGACTCAGGATCAGCGCTTTTCCACAGGTCCCATCCCCAGGGCCCGTCATTGCACTGAATGCAATAGTTGTATTTTCCAAAAAAACTTAATAAAATACACTGTCATTGTCCGATACATTGTCTGAACAACGACAAAGAATATCATTCTGATTTAGGTAATGGGAGGGCGTCAAAAAGTTTAAGCTAGGTACTGCCCTGTAATTAGCGATCAAATATCGATGTATCCATTATTACCGATATTATTTTACAATTTTTTCAAAAAATTAGTATTTTTTTTTTGTGAATTATCGATGAAAATTGGCAAACCTGGTTTTCTATCAAAGTATTGCTGCGCTAGAGTTTTTTGAATACGATTTTGAGCACGTCAATGATGGGCGAACTGGTAAAGCACATTCTCTCATATTCCCTTTATCCAAACCCTTATACTTAATATTATAGTTCGATTACAATTTATTACGAAATAACTACCCAAGTCGCAAATGGCTACCATAATTAGATTCATTTTCAATGTTTTATGCCCGAATGAGATACGAAGAAATATTTTTTTACAAATATCACCGGCAGGAAGTGAAAAAGAAAAAAAAAAAGTTTTCAGGTTTCTTTCTAATTCCAAAGAAATATACCAATACTACCGTGGCTTTAGATTAATTATGCTGAAAACCAAATGTTCAGTTTCTTGAATTGCTTTTATATAAGACCATAATGAAGATCATCCGATCAAATAATCATATAAATATTCGCGAAAAATGCTAACATGTTGCGGTTATCGAGTAAGCAAAAATTCCAATTGCTAACGGTCCACTTAACGTGGCTTGTTACCCAATATTGCGCAGGTTGACTACCCCATCACGGTGGCACATGGTATGACATAGAAGTTGCGTCATGAAATGCAACCACCAATTGAAAACACGAACCACATTATACAGAGAGAGCCTACAGGTCATTGCGCCTCATATTCTACTATTTTATTTTTCTCCGCCGGTTGTCGAAGTGAATTATAATGAGAAAATTGCTGAAATACCTACAAACGAACGTATTCAATTAAACTTTGGCATTGATCGTGGACTTAAATATTTTAAATATTATAATTAACACACCGATAGAAAAAAAAAAAAAAAAAGAACTACCAGTACGTTGCACAATGTTCTCATTTAAAATTTTTAGTATTGGCGACAGAATTTTAAAGTTTTTGATACCTACGAATTTTTTCGATTCTTTTGCCACCGTATTTTCACATCATCAGACATTGATGAAGTAGGAAACTAATTTTGAACATTTTAATGAAGTTTTATCTTATTATATCCATAATGTAACATTAAGTCCTCCTAATGATTAAAGAACTCGATACCTGCACTCACTTCTTTTGATGCTCTGGTTAAATAGTTTATCGATGCTGAACCTAAAATAATAAATTCTTAGTAAAAAATATATAAAAGTGGGGTAATACTAGATGTGGAATACCTTTCGTGGAAAGTAAAACCAACAAAGAAGGTGTTCAACAGAACAATTTGCGTGTTTATGCCAATATACCAGAAAGGTATGAGGGAGCCAAGACCTCGGCAAACACTGGCGATTTGGTCTATGATTTTCTCGTTTTATATAGCCGGCTCCCTACACGCACACATACACACCTATGTAACATTTACATAGGTATAGTGTAGGTAATTTATTCGTACTTTACAGTTGTCATGGCAATGGTAAAGTACGGAGAATGCATCTTTGTATCGGTCCGTGACATCGCCGAGATCGTTATCTATCGATTTGTCACAGTCCGAAATTTGTAACTTGTCTATCTGCAAAAATAGACAAGTACAAACGAACATACATTTGTATTTGGTTTAACGTGCAAGGCACGAATAATTATCACTGAAGGTGACAACTGTCGTCGATAGGCCGAGCCTATTTCCTCATACGAGTAATGGTTTAATCCCCACACTAGATTTAAAAAAAAAAACAAGAAGTTTAAGAATTCTGATAGGTATATTTACCTACATAATGAAATTTAAATGAAGATTCTACAAGTGATTATTCTACGCAAGTATTTTAGAAATTCAAAAAAACGCAGAAAAATTTACAGCAGCAAAGGAATTTGTGAGCATATTGACCTCTAGATTCGCACCTCATCAGCATTCACTTCTCTATCTCCTTTACCTCAGATAGAGATAAAATGTTAAAAATAGATGAGAAAAATTTATCAAAATTGAAAGTTGACATGGAAAGAGTTGATTCATTATATTCATACGATGTCATTACCTTTGACATTGTACATGGAAACATGTGAAAAACTACAATCCTTATTATCCACATTGGCTGAACCAGAAGATTTTTCTTCAGAGTTGTAAACAAAATCACGTTCAGAGAAATAGCCTACTAATAGTATATTACACACCAAGGTTCAAAAGTGAGCATTTACATGTGAGGAAGTTTGCAAAACAAGCGCAGCAAGTGAGTAAATTCCGAGTCATGTAAACTCACTTTTGAACATTTTTGAGAAAGATATTTTGTATAATTAATGATCAGAAAGTGATAAAATGTTAAAATTCTATCGAATATGAATCTTACACAAAAATTATAAAAAATGAAAAAAAATCAACCTCTTCATGGTGGTAGATTTCACATTTCATTCAGAAAGTGTAACCTCTAATTCGATGGTAAAAGAACGTGCCTCTATGTAAAAAAATGCTTCACATTTTTACATGGAGGCGCATTCACTTTGCATCGAGGTTACATTCATCAATGATAAGAGCTACTTTTCATCAGAATACCAGCGCAAACAATGCCTTTCTGATTATGTATTATATAAAACAGATTTTTCGCAATACACGTCCCAAAATGCGCAATTAAGTTTCTGTTTTCAAGGCCCAAAACATAGAGTTTCCAACCAGGAAGCAAAAATTGTTTTTAGGGAGAGCAAAATTAAATAGTGGGAGAAAAAATAGTATTTACTCCCACAACAAAAATGTTTGGCTCCACCTTCCAACCAATCAGACACCTTCCCTAATCACGCATGCGCAGGTATTGCAAAAAATAGCATCCGCTATTCGAGTGTAAGGTGAGCAATCTTGGATCGTGCAATTTACAACAATGGCCCGCAGCTCATATTGCAAATTGCAACTTGCCGATGATTGCTCACTTCGCTCTCTTGTATCAAAATATACTATTACTCAGTAAACCTCAATTTAAGAAAGTTTTTGTGGGTGAAACAAATTGTTGAGCTGAGGTGCTTAAACCCTTTTTTGTTGTTTTTTATGAACAGCAGTTGTCAAAAACAGCACTTTAGAGTAAGTTTAGTACATTTTCAGGGCTACCAATTCAGCTTACCTACTGTACGGTCTCAGTTTCCATCTACTCTTGCATACATTTTGAGGAAGTTATGAAGTAGAGAGCTGTTAGGAGGGGGTATATCTATATAATAAAATTATAAGCAGATATATAAAATAAGATTATGCAAACTAGTGGTTTTATTATCATTTTTTTTGATAGGAAAGCGCACAAAAAAAAAAAATGAATACACTCAAGAAATAACAAAGAATGCGCAAATAGTCTTACAGATAGACCTATTCATTGTTCATTAATAACTTGCAGTCTTCTTTAATTATTTTTGTATTTTTATCTGTACTATTCGTACCCAAGGTAGGCGATTAAGTATTTGAACAATTAGATTTATGTTGACCATATCTACGTTCAATATGACAAAAAAAAGCAAGCCTAAAATTCTTTTAGGGATACTATACCCCTAATGTTCAACTATAATTATAGTCAACATTAGCAGAGCAGCCCTACTAAATTTTTTATTGTTGCTCTTTTTTTCCCTCGTCGAAAACAGCTCATAATGTTGAAAATAACAATAAAATATTTATGATAATAACAGCAAAATTTTCAAAAACATTCAATAAATGTTTGGTTAGCGAATTTATGGCCATATCATAAATTACCTACATTCCATTTTAAAAGAATTTCAGCCCTTTTGGTTTGAAGAAAATAAAATCTTGTGTACTTACCTATATCTGAAATCGCCACTTGTGATAAAAACTTGGTAATTTATTTACAACACAAAAAAAAAAAAAAAAAAAAAGTATTCCATTGGATTTTAAAGAAATGCCTGCATCTAGAGAGATGTGTACCTATTTTTATAAATTTTCAATTAAAAAAAATCAGATGCCCCGAAAATGCGAAATCAGTCATACATTTATTAAGAGGTGCTTTTCTTATGTTCATTGTGCGCATTCCTTATGACCTGTTCTGAAAATTTGTGCATTCCTGGTTCACCAATAAAATAATAAGATGTTCGATTCACTCACTCATTCATCACTGTCCAGTCAAAACTATTGTACTCTTGGATTTAAAATTTGGAAGATATATCCCTATCATTCTGTATTCTTGAACTATTCTTAAATGGGTTAAGGGGGTGAAATATGTTTTTATATATTTGTCAGTATTTTTTCAAAATAATGAGGTATCGAAGAGATTTTTGGTCTAAAATATTAAATACTTTATCCATTCTTTGAAAATAAATTACTGGATTTTTTAAAATCATCCCGTGAGGGAATGAAAGGAGGTGACTTGTTGTTTTTTTTTTTTTACGCTTTTTTCAATATTTCTTTAACGCGATGAAATGTTGAGTAGATTTTTGTTCGAAAATATTACTTCATCCATTCTTCGAAAATCAAGTAAGTATAAGAGTCAATTTCTTTATTTTTCTACTTCAACCCCCGAGGGCATAAAAATGTGTTTTTATTTTTATTTTTTCAATATTTCTTTAACGCGGCCAGATAGCGAAGAGATTTTTGCCATAAAACGTTATTTTATCCATTCTTTCAAAATCTATTTTTATATTTTTTCAAATTCACCCCAAGGGGCTGAACGTATCGCAAATGAAACAGTGCCGGGGATGCTAGAACGGAATTCATAATACTTACATTTTACAGCGTGGTGACATTTATATTTACAAATTTACATTTCACGTATTATATTTATTTACAATGAATATTAACAGAGGTGCGGCGCTCGCATGCTTAGGGGCAAGCACCCTCACTGCCAATCCGTATTTGTTTTTGTTTTCAATAAATGGTTGTTTTTTTTTCGTTTTCTTTTCGATACATATAATATCTTTATTTGTAATATTGTTTACCATTTACTCCCAGCTCTCACCGTTCCTCTTATAATTAATTATTCATCAAGAAAGTAAATTCATAGTTGGAAAAACGTTCTGAATGCGGTATTAAATGTCCGTTTTTGTATATCACTAAGGGTGAGTTTTTTGGAGGGGCGAAGAGTGGAACCTATTCCAATTATTTTCAAATTATTATGAACAATATCACACGTTTTATTTCTTGACCAATTGCCAGCGTGAATTTTTTTATGTTTCCATTTATAAAATTAGTCGAAACAACTCATCCGTGACTCATTGCAAGTGCATTACTATTAAACATTTTGAAACGTAAGAACTATATAAAATTTCTACGTGGAAGCGTAGGTGGAAAAGAAAAGAACTGACCTCGAAAGTTTTCGATAAAAATTGGCATTTAAACTGAAAAAATTGATTTAATCTCTGTATTACACCATTTTCAACCGACTAAAAAAAAAAAGGAAAAAAAAGAGAAGGTTCTAAGTACCTTATAATAATTACGTATGTGTATATTTTTATACAGTTTGCTTCAAACCGGGTATTAAAATTGACCTTACGAAAGGGAGTGTTGAGAATGATAAAAATTATATATATGTACATTATGTGTCATTAAAAATTTGTGTTCACGGTTTCCAGAAAACTACAAAACAAAAAATTCGAAGAAAAGGGGATTTTCCAAAATTTGGAAAAAATGACGAAAGGAATCGGGCTGAAACTTTCACGGTAGATTATCCTCTTTGAGAGAAGTTTGGTGCTTATTAGTTTAGCACCTAGTTTCTGAGAGAACTAAAAAATAAAAATTTCTGAACAAAATTTTGGGTTCACGGTTTTGAAAAATCTACGCGAGAGGTAGGGCTAAAATTTTCACGCATGTTATTCCTCATATAGGATGAAGTCTGACAGGAGTTTGGTGCTTATTGGTTCGGTAGTTTCCGAGAAAACTGAAAAACAAAAAATTCCAGACGATTGTTTTATTAATAAATCTATATTTTTGTTAAAGATATCGATAACTATCAATAATACGGATATCGATTACTATCGATACTTTTTTACAATTTTTCAAATATTGGGAATTATTGTTTTTGTTTGTAATTGGCAAACAGGGTTTTTTAGCAAACTATTGCTGCGCTGGAGTTTTATTTTATAGATATATTATTTTTGTATGATTACTCTGTAAGTGCTGACTTAATTTGGAACCTGTTTGAAAGAGAATGGTTCAGAGGTGGTCCCATCAAATTTTCGTTGAAATTGGATTAATACCAAATCTGCACCAGATCTGAAATTACGAACCTAAAATTTCAAATTCAATCAATTTCTATGAAAACTGTTTGACATCCGAAGACAAACGTACATCCCGAGTATAGGGGTTTGATATCACGATTCGAAGTATATCAATGAGTCTCAATTAATCGTAGAGTCGAGACCACAAGTCAGCTCAAACACTTAGGCCACCAGCCTACCAACAAAAGCTCCCAAGGCCTACGAAGTATGTTGGATAATTTTGAGTAATCGAAATAAATAAGTTGGCCGACCCATTATCATAGTTCACGTTTTTATTGCAGTTAAAGAGGTTACATACAGTATGTTAACAATATCAGGTTGTACAATTATCACTAAATCGTATTGCCTAGTGGTCATCTATGTCCGGTGAACCAACAGATTCCAACCAAGTATTCATTGTTGGAATCAAAAAACAGTATTACGGACTAAGTTTCTACTAATGGCGTTCACATTTGTATAGTTTTGGTGAAAACAACTTGAAAAAAAGTGACTTGATGCCGTATAAAAAACTGTAGTATGTCGTGAATAATATTTCGTATTCACGACGAATGGAACTCATCACATATAGAACGAGACTGACTGTTCACAGTTCAACCAAATTTGTGAACAGTCGAGAGAGATAATGTGTATGTTCACCGATGACCGAGAATCAAAAATATACCTACACGTCACCACATTGTAAAGTAGTAATTGATCGACGTGTCTTCATTGTTTCGTAGAATGGGAATTTGTTTCAATATGAAATCGAGGTATTTCCCATTGGAACTTACCGATAGTACAATCTTAATATTTGTGAGCCATTCCCTATCATAGGTATAATGACAGTTGTAATTTGGTGGTGACGTGAGGGGAAGACTGTCGATAATCAGATGTCACAACTGGTGTTTGTAAATTGCTTTTGGTTGCTGTTTACAAATCTATTGTTATCAGATTTTCAAAATTTAAAATGACAGATCCTATATGGTGGATTTGAAATTCTAAATTTAACAAACCTGTGTGAAACCTAGCCCTTCCTGGAGACAATGGTAGATTTTATACTAAGCCTCTTTTCTTCTTTTCATATTTATAAAATTGAAACTAAAAAAATTGAAAAATAAGTTCGTTGATATGTTATAATACCATCCTTTCTTTTTCTTTTTTTTCTGTATAAAACTCTTCATTATAATAGCTTTTATTCTGCTCACTACTGCGATTTTAGAATATACAAATACTGGCAATGAAATAATATTTATTTCGCGTGAAGTTAAAGCCAAAAATAAATAAATAAAAACGTATCTTTAAATAAGTCGTTTTTAACGTAAACTTATTTATATCTTATTGTTATTGAGTTTCTCCATTTATTGTTGCACGTCTTTAAATTTTGTTCTAATTATTTCAATAATTAGCTATTAATGGACCGAACCATATGATACCTATGTTATCCTTTTGCAGTGAATCTTCACTGTCTCTCATGCATCAGTTCATTATAGCTCTGTTTGATAGGATTACACTAACTTACACCAACCTACACTGGTAGGGATATTCCACAAATATTCAAGTAAAACTTGGCGCAAAGTCACATAACATTTCTACATTTGTGGAATCCCCCTCCTGGTGTAGGTTGATGTAAGTTGGTGTAGTCCTATCAAACAGAGCTAATATTATTTGATGAAAAAAAAAAATTAATTTCAAAAAGATAAAATAGATAGATAGGTGGGTAGGTAAAATTATAATTAAGATTTAGCATATCTCTACCTGTCAACAATTTGTCTTCTTTACCAATTAACGGAAAAATTTCGAATAATTACCGTAAAAGTAATTATTCTCATTTGAATACCTACCGCCTGAGAAAAGCTCAACGACTGAGAAAAAATTAATCGCCATTTACTTGTTAAAGCATGCGAGCGATGCTTCCTACGAGTTACATCATCGAAATTTGAATAAACGAAACAAAAACAGAAAAATTATTTATCTTTTCATTTTTTTGATTCGCGCAGATTAAAGTTTTTCCAAAGTAGTATAGTTATTCGTAGATAATTCGTATTCAACTTACACCTATGCTCGTAATCGTAGTAATTATGGATTAATTTTGTAATTTTATTCCTGCATCCAAGCCGCAGATCAACGACCTTCTAGTCTAGACAGGTTAATAATCTCTACATTGAAACAGTGTAACTAATACCTAGGTATTCACGAAGATAATTTTGAATCTTCATTAAAAAAATGGAAAAGAATGAATCGAAATTTTATTCTTGAAGATAAGTTATACCTAAAAATATTTCCTGCTGGTTTGAAATGTACCAAAAGTAGGTACCTATATTTTTTCATAAAATCTTTCAACCATGAATTTTTTTTTTTTTTTGTATGTTTTAATTAAATATTTTTAGACTGATTATCAGACTCAGACCTGTATATATTACGGTTTCGAATTCCAAATTTTCGCACCATTAAAAAACCGTGTTCGTGTTTTCGTTGGTCGAAACACGAATTTATTCGTCACTTCTACGAGCAAAATTCTATCCGTGATTCCGTCGTACCAATATTTGGCTGGCACTTAATGAAATTAGGTCAATGATTGTGAATGTACGCAATGTATCACGCCATCCCCTAGGTTTTTATATGCGTTCAATTTACAGAAAATACTGTCTGAGATCAGATATGCCCAACATACGAACCTTAGCTCTGTATTTTTAGCGATCGTCGCATTTCTTTCCTAATACGAAGTTCCTCCAAGTGCACGAACTATAGAACCAGCTCTGGTTTTTACAGCGTCGCATTATTTACCTTTGCTTGATGTAGCGAAAAAGTACTGCACTCAAGTTCCCGGTTCCCGTAAGTTAGTTCCTTCAAAAGTGATTTCCCAGTTTAACCACCCTAAGGTTTTAATACTATATACGAGATGAGTTCTGCCAAGCAGAAAAACAACTAAATGAAACTTTTGCGCAGCAAGCTTCGCAAGAAAAAGTAGATTTTCGTGGTTTTAAAATCACCTATATCACCAACATTCTTCTAATAAAGTAATATATAAAATATTTATACTTTTTGCAAAAAATTACCAAAATCCCCCAAATACGATGTGTGGAATACCTTGTCGTGAGAGATATTCACACGTAGAAGGTTTTCTACAGGTTTACGTGTTTTGCCACTTCATACATTTTTTTCCATAAAGACTGTTGAACTAACACGAAAGATTCTAAAAAACGTTAATTGTCGTTGCTCTGTGCTATTTCTGTAGATCCTCTGAGGCCATCCAGACTGGTGCTACTGGTCTTTACTCTGTTCTTCGCTACTCCAATATTTCCGTTCTGCTTACAGAGGCGTAAAAAAATGTTTTTTTAGGGGGTGGGCAGAAAAATGAAAATTTCCAACTGAAATTCTTGAAATTTTCAAATAGTAACAATTTAGAAATCGTATCTCAAAAAAAAAAAGAAAAAAAAAGGCTTTTCAGTATCTGCCAGAGTTGAATGAAACATTTAATATAATGCACATTTTAATAGCTACCAACAAAATGCGTTCGAAAAAGTATGTTTTTGAAAATTGTAAAATTAGTCACTAAAAGTTAACAGATCATAATAAAATTGTGATGATTGTATTTGATTTTGTAACTCTTGACTTAAAATTATGCAATTAAAAACAATTACCTCTTTCAAAATCTAAACAAAAATAAATTTTTTTTGAAGTACCTTCCAACCAATCTGTACTAGAATGCTAGTATGTTGCAGTAATCAGAGTTGATATTTTTTGTAAATTTCTTATAGTTACTGGTTCACAATCAAGCATTTTATAGCCAAAATAATATCCTAAATAGCTGCACAGTAAGTACCATCTGGTCGATACCCGCCAAAATCAATAACGTACTACAATGGTTAATGTAGGTTTCCTGCCAGCCTGGGGTTTAGAACCATCAACCGACAGGAATACCTACCTCAATTGCCACCATCACCAGAATATGGCAACTGTATACACTCGGCCATGGCACTGAGTGATGGTGATGAGAGTACTCCATCAATATGTGTTGCCACACTACTCCCCCTCAGTACAGCAGTGCACAGTACAATTCAATGGAGGTGGAGTTACTAACAGAAGGGTATGTGTGTAAGGGAGCGGTGGATGACCCTCCCCAATACATCCCTGCATCACACCTGTACACTCTACCGCTTCACTGCTAGTGTGCTCAACGCCATCACATTGTGAGGTGTAGAGCAGGTGAACTAGTGGGCTGACGTGTTCTTCCAAGAGATAGCGCTGTTCACCATCTCCCAGATCACGTCAAGGTAACCAATGTAGGTTTCCTGCCCACCCAGGGATTAGAACCATAAACCAACAGGAATACCTACCTCAATTGCCACCATCACCAAAAAATAGCAACCGTATACACTCGACTATGGCACCGGGTGATGGTGATGAGAGTACTCTGCCAATATGTGTCGCCACAGTTAACAATAAATATTTGTTCCGAACTACATTTATGTTAGTTCGAAATTAGATATTTTATAGCCAAAATAAAAGCAAAAACTCTTGTGCACCATGCAGCTTGCTAGAAAAAGTAGGTTTTTGAGAAAAAGAAATTGTGAATTTTGATGTTCACATTA
The DNA here is from genome assembly GCA_011428145.1 of Ericerus pela. Lineage (NCBI taxonomy): Eukaryota > Metazoa > Arthropoda > Insecta > Hemiptera > Coccidae > Ericerus > Ericerus pela. The sequence goes on along the minus strand of WOFM01000549.1, from coordinate 3,100,700 downwards.
ATTGTCTGCAAGTGTATATGCGTTAATGGTATGTTATGATTGTATGAAAAATGTGTTAGCTGCTGACAAAATATTAGACAATGTGAAATTTAAAAGTATTATTTCTTGAAAAAATGACAAATTAATTAAGATGAGAAAGTATGTACATAATCATATAATATAAAATAAAACCGAAGAAATAAAATAGTTATAAAATAAAAAAAATGAAAACAGGAACATGTGGTTAATTTTTGTAAAAAGAAAACTGCATGCAAATTAGAAAAAAAAGAGGAAAGAAAAGGTTTACCGAAAGTACCGTCTGATCAATTCGCACCAAAATTGGTAACATGATACAATAAATTGTAACGAACCAATATTTGTTTCAAATTTTGTGCACTTGGTTCAAAAATTCCCCATTTTATGACCAATATAAAAACAAAAATAGTGTTACGGACATCCGTCTGATCGGAGTCAAAATTGGTAGCCTATTACAGTGATTCCGAATTTTGTGACTATTGGTGCAAAATTGAGCGTTTTATAGCCAAAATAAAAACAAAAATGCTGTTACCAGAAGTGCCATCTGGCCGATCCAAATCAGAATCAATAGGTCTGGTCCTTGTCTTAAGCCGGTCCCACACGACGCGTGTATTCAGCAAACATTTGACATTTGTCTGCATTTGCGCACTGTGTGGGAGAAATGCCAATGCGAATGTTCGGCATTGCCGAACATTTGGCAAACATTTTTCCAGGTCCTGGCAGTTGTCGGTAAATAATGCACGAGTCAAAGGGATGACAAATATGCCATGTAAACAAATATTTGTGAATTGTCAAGTTCATATATTCATGGTGTAGTGTAGGAGCTGCAAAGCGGCAAGACAAATGATTGGACCAAATATTTGCCGAAGAATATTTGTCAAATACACGCGTCATGTGGGACCGGCTTTAGCACAAATATTCGTACCAAATCTCGTGATTGTTGGAGGACAAAAATCTAGACCTGTACTGTGGGAACAAGAAATTGACTTTATCTATCTATCTATTTATTTATATGAGTGAGTTATTGGTACCAAAATTTTCCTGAGATCATGAAACGAAAAACTACCCACTTCTATCCTCAGGTCGTTTCATGACGCTAAGATTAATAAATAGATTTTCAACAGAAAGCCTACCTAAGTAATGAATAAATCACTTTGGGTTGCGGAGGCAGAGGCAGAGACGATTGAGAGAATGAAATAGTATGGGCTACCACACACCCACTCAAACAAACACATTTTACTCTTCTCTCTTTCGCACCTAAATTCATGCCGGAATTTTCCCCAAAATCTTGCCTCCGCCCTCTCGTTATCGTTTTTACCCAGGTAGTGAAAATAAAAATGTGTTCCACATTTAAACAATAAACGATCATTAACTGTCATGATTTACCAACTGTCCAACTGATAAGCAGAAAAATCCAACTTACCAACATCCCAGGGGGTAGGCTGCCCAGTCTGTTTCCATGTCCAAGCGATCTTGACTCGTGCACAGTAAAATTTCTTCATTTCTCTTCATGCATCTCTCATACGATAATGAGGTTTACTTTAATTTTCTTCGTAATATAATAATTGGACGATATGGGATTTCGTGGGTAATTATTTCCTTATTTCAACTTTTTTTTTTACTCCATTTTGAATGAGGTTTTTTCCCCTTTTATGTGTTCATATGGCCTTACATCATAATGAGTTAGCCATCGTCTCGTATAAAAGTTCCTTGCAACAAAAATTGTCAAAAATTGATAATTCAGGGTAAAATTATTCATAAAAAACAAATTTAGAAGAATTATTATGTTAGGTTGTAACTGATAACGAATAAAAAATTTTTTTGGCAAATTTTTCACTCGCAATATTTTATTTACTTATTATGTAAATGAATACACACATGACGCCACATTTCGAGCCCACTACCTCTTTAAAATTATCGTTACGTCATATGCGTACTACGTAAGTAAAAAACAAAATATTATGAATGAAAAATTTGACTCCATGAATGTTTTCAATTTTTAAATTATGGGAAAAAAATTTTCTTCGCGTTATAGGTCGCTGTTCATTTATTGTCCGTGCATAGATACGTATTTCAACCGTACAACTTATACGATAATGCGGATTTATCACAGAAAAAATTATCACACATCAACTTGTGTAGTATACGTTAAATAGGTAAGTACCTAGTTACCTACATTAACGTAGGTACCTATGTAAAATCTAGGTTATGCTTCTACTCATAATATTCATTCAAACAGAATAATTTCAAAATGAAAAAAAGTCGGAATTTTAATCAGTTCTCGTTGTTTATACTTAGTTTTTTTATTTTTTATTCTCAGTTTTTTTTTACCCTTAGTAAGGCCTATCAATAGACATCATTTTCAACTATTTAGCAGTATTTCCAAAAGAAAAAAAATGATAAACATGCTGATTATTTATTTATTTTTATTTACGTAGTCTATTTATTTTTAAACATCCAGACTGTAGTTTTTAATGGTTAAACTTGAAAAAAAAAATTTTTTTTCCAGCTATAGGTATGTACCTACGTCATACTCCTATCTGGAAATATTTATTTTCATTTACGCCTTCTTCGTATTCGGGGAATTTTCTATCACCTTTGGGTAACTACCCGGGATTACAACTATAAAAAATGTATTAACTTATTCAGCTTCAAATCATCAATCATTTAATTTAATACGAAGACAAGTGCTGGTGGCGAATCAACGCGAATAGACTAATACGTTTTTTCCGTTTATTTGATCTTCAGACAGGTGAATCATTAGGTAGTTTCTAAATACCTGCACTATGCGGGCTAAAATCCGTTAGAATTTGACCGCTTGTGACTTTATGGGTTTTTCGCAGGTATTCAAACCTATTATTTAAGTTCGTGCGAGTTAGCAAAGTTGGGGCAGGGACACGTTTTTCGTTCCATGAAAATCATGACTTGTGGCATAAAAATTATTACACCGTATATACCTATGTAGGTGCGTATGTGGGTATGTAAGGGAAAATGATACACAATGGAACTTTTCAAATAAAATGAGCAATTTCTTTTTTTTTTTATTTGTTCAGAACACCACTAATAACTGTTAAATACGTCAACATTACATACGTATACCGCAAGTCCATAAGTCAAAAAGTTTTTAGAAAACTTGTGTTTTTTCCTTTTTTATCGGTGATTTATTGTTTTCATAAGTCTGAAGTTATTTTTTCAATAATTTTTCAGTTCGTACAGAACTTCAAAAGGAAAATCATTATAATCATCTTAGCTCATATTTATTGTGGGTACGTAGATAAGTATACACAATTTTAGCCCAAAATATAAAATTATTAAGATGAATTTCATATTAAAAATTTCTTAATAAAAAAATAAAAATTTACAAAAATTATTACATTAATAAATGTAAAAAAAGATTAAATTCATACAGATTGAGATTAAGGAGTAATAATAAAAATAATAATATTAAAATTATTAGGATCAATTTCATATTAAAAATTTCTTAAAAAATAAAAATAAAAATTTACAAAAATTATTACATTAAAAAATGTAAAAAAAGATTAAATTTATACAGTTTTGGTTGAGATTAAGAACAATAATAAAAATAATAATATTAAAATTATTAAGATGAATTTCATATTAAAAATTTCTTAGTAAAAAAATAAAAATTCACAAAAATTATTACATTAAAAAATGTAAAAAATATTAAATTCATATAGTATGGATTGAGATTAAAAGTAATAATAAAAATAATAATATTGAAATTATTCAGAAGAATTTCATATTAAAACTTTGTTAGTAAAAAATAAAAATTTACAAAAATTATTACCAACATTAAAAAATATAAAAAAAGATTAAATTCGTAACCATAAGTTAGGATTAAAAGTAATAATAAGATATAAATTATTCTAAAAGTTACTTATGAGTGCACAGTGGAATGGCCAAGTGTGGTACCCAGTGGAAGTATATAATAAAATCCTTTTAGTATGCAGTAAAATACTAATTTTTTGGTACTTTGAGAGTTTTCTGGAGTTATTAAGATAAATTATGACTGAAATAATTATTTTAATGAATTAAGTAGTAAACAATTTTAAATTTTATTCAAATATTTTTAAATTAACTTGTTTTCTATTATTTATTAATTTGGCAATTTGATTAACTTGCAGAAAAATATTTAGATTCTTAAATTTTAATTATCATTTGGAAAAAATAGAAGTGCAATGATTTACCTCTAATTTTTTTTCTCAGTTACAGCATATTTTTTACTTAATTTATATCATTTATGTTTGTGTTCCACTGTGTATAGGGGCGGGCTTACAAATTTGGAGGCCGATGCATTTTAAATTTTGAAGGCCATTTCAAGACAATAATCAATTTGCTCACGTGGGGTAAAAGTGATAAATTTTATTTATAATCATAAACTAAAACTTTGGGGAGGCATGAAAGCATGTGAATTCTTTTTAGCTAATTTAACAGCATATTTTTGCTAAGAATTTCTAAAAAAATTGAATAGAGTTGAATAAAAATTATAATTATGAAGAGTAGAGAGTAATTTTTATTTGTTTTTAAAATTTTTGAAAAATATTGGTTTCTTTTCTTTTCTTTTTTTTTTTATGAAGAAATCATAAAAGAAAGAAAACAAAACTGATTGATGATTTTTGAAAACCTGCTTTTTTTAACGCAAGTTACTACGCTATAGATTTTATTCATTCATTCGGTAAGTAAACAAAGTATTGTAAGAGAAAAACAGTTAACTCTTCTTCCTCTGAAATTCATCGGGATAACCCTTTTGATCTAAATTATCGCTGCAAGTATTTTAAAAAATTATCAAGTTACACTAATAACATCTTACTGTTCCAAGAAATTATCAATTTATTATAAAATGGTTTTTTCTTCCGAATAAAATTGTAAACTTTCAAAAAAAATTGATAGCTTGCCATTTAGTTGAATGAACGATTTCTCGTAAAAATCACTCAGATCATAATTCAGAAAAGATAAATCTTTCTTTCACTGTTTCACGCAAATACCTATACCTAAACTTTTTTCTGAAAAATTTTACAGTTTTTCGATTCGAAACAACGAGAAATTGAATCCTCACACAACATTTTAAACGAATTTTCTCCTATCCCCTCACCAGATTTCTGCTTCTTAATGGTAGAAACCACGAACTGCTCCAGACTCATGACTAAAAAATAATATTAAGTCTATCAAAAATCAAACCACAAATATTTGAAGGTGAAAGAATATTATAATGTCAAGATGAGGAAATTTGTCAGTCAGAAGATTACCATGATACGATGAGATGTCTGAAAAAGTTTGCAAATATTTGTTATCGAATTTCAGAATCATTACAACATTTTTCAATGTTTGAAAAATAATTACTGCGAAAAGGTGGAGAAGTGAGTCGAATTCTGTGTCTGGTTTTCAATATTGTCAGCCAACGTAAATTCTTCACAGTCTCATTTGCAAGCATCAACGATTGGTTTCAACTGTATAAACTTTGAGGTCAAGCAGCTATCTGCTATGGCCAACTAAACTTTAAAGGAAAATGAGATGAGAAAATATGTTTTAGGCTTATGACTAAATTTTCCAGAAGACTGATACCTACTACACTAAGGGAATATTGCCAGTTCAGATGCAGTATAAAATAGGTAGTGTGAAGTAATCATTCAGTATCAGTTACAAACGGGAGCTTTTGTCAGTTTAAAAGAATTTGTGAGAGACCAAGTCCAACCAAGTAATTCCATAAAATTAAGGATCACTTAAAACCCAAACAACGGAACTAAAAATGAAAGAGGAAATGGATATTGGGAGACCATGCAATAATAAGACTGTTTAAGGTCAAGGTTTTCCAATCACCTACAATGATCAGAAAATTTTTCAATTTAAAAGAATTTGTGAAAAACCAAGCCCAAACTTTTAATTCCAGAAAATTAAAATTGACTCAGAACCCAAACGGAAAAAATTAAAAATCAAGGAGAAAATAGATTTGGAGTCTAGATTTAATGGTAGGTCCACACAACAAATGATACATGCCAAATGCGCTCCAAAGAATTCACTGGTGAGAATCATTTGGAGGAAGAAACCAAACACGCCGAACATTTTTGAGCATTGTTGATAGATGAAAATCTGCAAAAGATCTATTTAAAAAAAGTAAAATACACCAAACGTTTGTTTGTTCAGTTTGTTAGGCACATTTCGTTCATTTGTTTGGTTTGTAGCAAAATGTGCAAGTTTTGACCTAACATAATAGGGAAACAAAATAATTCATTAGGGGTAAGGGAGTAGACTATAAGTATACAAAGTCTTTAAAATCTCTGGATGTCAGCCAGGTTTGATGTAAACAAAAATACAACCCCTGTGATACATAAGGATGTTATGTATAACTAGTTACCTGCAGTGTCAGCTTAAATTGACAAATGCGTTTTTTACTAATCCAAGATTTCCAAAAGTTCTAACATACATAACTTTGCCACCATATGGACTTCATACCTCCCAGTTGGACAAAAATCTTCCTTGGGAGAACACAATTAATTCTTCAAAATTTCAAAGTGATTGGTGAAGAACTTTCAGAGATCTTAGGTTAGTAACAAACAAACATTTACATTTTTATTTATACAGAAGATAGAAGATATAAATAATCATAGGTATACATAATTATATAATCCTCAAGGAACCTATGACATCTGTGATTCCTATTTTCTGATTGCTCCTGGGAACATGGCCAACCTGTAGAGATTTTAAAGATTTTGATAATTATGCAGTGGTGAATAGTTATATTCATCACTGAATAAGTACACATTTGTATCATTCAGTTATGCCATATCATTGGTGCGTATCATGGTACAATATGTATAGATGATAAAATACCCTCATTTTGTGAGGCACTACCTGGGATCATATCATACTGTGGTACGCCAACCAAGGTGGTAACACACCATGAACAAAACCTCATTGGCTGCACAAAATCTCACCAAACACAACTTCACAAACTCACCTTAACTTATAAATCCTAGAATTCTGGAACAACCAAAGTTGAAATTTTGTAAAATAAACGGATTTCTGACTACAAAAATCCTGCCCAGACAGCAGCCAGAGTTACCAAATTTCAATCACCCCTGAGTGTTATTAATGGAGTTACGTACATAAAAGACAGATTTCCCTAACAGTTGTAATCTTCTGCCCTAACATCATTGTTTACCGTGAAATCACTTGAAATACATGAACTTGCCTCCAACAATACCACTTAGCCTAATATGATGTTTTTACAACACAAGAAAAACAATATGTACAAATACAAAATCATGTATTAAATAAATAAAATATTTACATACTGAATCCGATTATGAGAAAATAAAGTCCAAACAAAGACAAAACATAATGTTCAACCGAACATATTAATAAACAGAAATAAATCGCAAGTAGAAAATAACACATATAAAATATGATGCTCACACCCAGAAGAACAAGAGCAGAAAAAACGTGAAAGTTGAGACGATCAACTGAGAAGCTACAAAGAACAAATCAGGTGATTGTAAAACTTTCTAATTGGCCTATATTTTTCTCTTTTTCGATAGAAAAATCTAAAAGGAAGGGAAAAAAATGTAGATTAATCTGTTAAAAATAATTTGAAAATAGGTGAGTTCTAGAAACACTAGAATTTGTGTTATGTACGAGTAAAATCACACGTATACCTCAATACCTTCAAATTCTATTGAAAATTTTGCATTTCCAGGTAGCGCTTTTTTGATGTGATAACACAATACCGACATCGAATGGAAAATGCCTATATCATACGGTATTGAGTAGATTTTCTTCAAAAATCTAATTAAAAAGGTATAGATACTTGCAAAACCCTAATAGACCCCATAGAACCCTTTTTCCCTGCCATTGTCCTCTCATCTAGAAAACGAAAATAAATATCAGAAAACAATCTGAAAAAATCTCAATACGTTTTATTTGCGATCAAAATTTTCGCAATACAAAAATTTAAAATAGCCTATGGCAATGAGTATTCTTCACGTGTAGATTCTCTATATGATTAATATCACGCGCTAGTTTCCTTTTTCTCGCCCATTTGCCGTAACAAATAAAATTATTCATTCTTTTGGAAAATCCCATATACCTATATTTTATTTCTCACCATACCTTCCAGCAGTTATACAGAGGGCACTTCTTGATCTTCATCAAAATAAAATACGATTTTGACTGAGCCAGTTGCGACGATAGCTGCAAATTCGGCGAACATGACTTGGCATATCAATTTTTACGATCAATCATATTAGAATCTGGCGTTATTTTCACATGAACAAACGTTGGAAAAACAGTAATAGTTCAATGCGAAACCGGTTCTCACTTTCAATATCCCCCTGCGGCCTGTAGGAAAATAGCTATAAAAAATTATGTACGAGTATAGTCATTTCGGTAAAACCGAAAAAATATTAAACAAATTTCCACTACATGACTGCGAGTGCGTGCTCTGCGATCACCTATGGGCTAAGAAAACCCATTTATATATATATATATATATATATATATATATAGAGAGAGAGAGAGAGAGAGAGAGAAGGAGCTTCTCTCGAAAACGATTACTAGGTAAAACCTTTCCACTAGAAAATGCGAGTTTTCAAAAACTATTCAATTAAGTACAACTAATTGGCAACAAGTTCCTACAGATAATCATGATAAATTTCGCAGTCATTTATTGAAAATTAGGTATTTTGAAGCCCAAAATTATAATTATATAGGACATATCGGAAACGCCTTCCAGAGATTGAAACCAAATGTTTTTGAGGTTATCGGTTGCTGGGAACCAATACAAATGCATATTATTTACTGGTTGTTGGTTAAAAATGTACTTACTTTGGTCACTGGATATTGTTCTTGATAACCAAAACAACTTTTCTGGCTATTAATTGGGACAAAATTTGTGGTAAAATAAACAAAAAAAATTTTCTTCAGGTCAAATTATCAATATTTGACAATTTTTCAGGAAATAATCGATAATTTTTGCAAACAATAATCAATAATTCAGAAATTTTAGAAAAACCAATAAAAACCGATTCTTTCTGATGATATTGTTCTGGTTTATGGTTTCAGCATTTTATGGGAATTAATTATTGTTCATTGGTTATGTGAAATTTGTTTGTTTTGGCTTTCGATTCCCAAATTAGTGTTGTCAATTTAATTAGGTTTTTAGTGATTATTGTTTTGGTTTTGGTTGTGGTTACAAGCCCTAGTACAATCTGGCTGATCCGCACCCAAAGTTGGTAGTATTATATTGAAATTAGATCGTAGCAAATATTTGCTTCAAATTTGTATAGGCTAAGTAGTTTATGGTTGAAAATTAGGATATTTATAGTAAAAATAGAAATAATAATTAACGAAAAATTAGAATTTTTAAAATAAAACGCTTTTATTACAGAAGTAAAATATCGAGTGAAACCTAACGAAATCACACTGTTTTTTGCCATACTATATTTTTGTTCTCCAGTGAATAGCCTATCCGCAGTTATCAAAAAAATCTAAATTCCGTTTTCACTCAACGTGAAACATGACAATCCCAGAACAACTGGACTGAGTTAAATAAACGTGTAAGAAAATACTGGTACCAGAAGTAAAGTAGATCCTCACCAAAATCAACTGGTTTGTCCTTGGCTTAGAACTAATGTTCCTACCAAATTTCACGACTTAATCGAGCAAAAATTGCGACCTGTACCTTGGTAACATTAAAATATAATTTATTAACATGAAAAGTATAAAACAATAAGTCGCCCATGAAAACAAGAACGAGAGAATTGAAAAAATTTCTCTCTGTCTTTCCATTCGCTCTCCAGTGTGTTTCCGTTAAAGCCGCTACACACAATTAGCCCTTTCCCAGTTACCAGTTCGTATTTTGCATGGCCATTTTATTCGGAGTTTCCCCCCTCACCTACAAAATTAAAGTTTCTTCATGAAAAAATGCTTTTATGTAACCAAAAAACGCTACACACGATTGGCAAAATCACAAAATGCATAAAATGAACCCGGTCTAACAGCCTTTAATATGAATTAAAATGCATTCAATTATTAAGGATTAGTCATGTGTAACTAACAATACATACAAATTCAAAATTGCATACATGCTATAGTCCGTGCTACATAAGAACGACATAATTACGTCACAGTGCTGTTAATGCACAGACTTTCAGCCAAAATTAATGTTCGTTTTTGGCTCATGAATTCGTTGATTCTCTTTTCCCCTTAACTACAACAACATCCACTGTCTATGACGTAATCGTGTGGTTCTTATTTGAAAATAGACTATAATTATATATTACACCCTATTCACTACAAGAACGATATGACATCACACGCAGTTTATTGGCAAATGGGAAAGGAAAAAACAATAATTCATAATTATGCGGATGAGAAAACTGCAAATTTTCGATTCTATATGGTAAGTATATTGCTTATGCTCAACTGTGCCGATATGTGTAACTGCCTTAAAGATGTCATGTCGTTCTTAAATTAAATAGGGTAACTATAGTCCGTTCCAAATAAGAGCGACACTGTGACATTCATAGATGATGGATAATGTAGCAGTAATGTGGAAGATAGAATCAACGAATTCAATAGATGGAACACAGCTGAGAAAAAAACAAACATTCTGGGTCGAATGCAAAAATGATATTTAAGCATCATAACCTTGTTGGTAGAACATGTCGGTTGAGGATTCGAGTTTGCATCACACTGCAAAGAGAATTTTTGTGAAAAAATTAAAATAAATTAATGGTTTAAATTAAATGGTTGGAGTAAACCATTGAATGATGTAGGGAAACCAGGAACCAATAAAGTGTGAGAAGGAGTGAGAAAAAGCAATAAAAGATTCAGAAAAAGAAATGAAAGAGTGAGAAAAGTTGGTGGCGTATGAAGGTTGCAGAATTTGGCAACTTTCATCAAGTCTTAGATGCCCCAAAAATACAGCAATTTGTAGCATTTACATGCGAGAGAGTTTTTGGAATAAGCGCAGCAAGTAAGCAATTTCCGAGTCATATAAACTCACTTTTGAACCTTATTGAGAAAGATATTTTATATAATTAATATTCAGAAAGCGATAAAATGTTAAAATCCTATCAAATGATGGGTCTTGCACAAAAATTATAAAAACTAGAACAAAACATCAACCTATATTCTTACATTTTCTCCATTATCAATTATATTTATACATAAACATACATACCTATATAGAAAAAACTTTTTTTAAGATAAGTAATTCTTAAATCACTGTTGATAATTATTTAAGTATTAATTCAGGCCTCATTCATCAGGTTATCAGTAATGCGCAAACAGGCAGCTTAATGTGACTGACAGTCATGTAATTGTGTCGTTCTTATTTAAAACGGACTATAATTAAATTATACTATACACAGGAATGTACCAAAGGGAGAGTGTGAAGAGTGTGAAGAGTGTGAGAACTGCTCATAATATCTGCAAGATCAGCAAATAAAAATTGGCAAATCTCCTAAAATTTATTGTTGGTCGGCATTATTCAATTTTTTTTAAAAGCACCATCGGCCTCAGACTATCTATGTCACTTGACCTTTTGGTTTTAGTAAAATGAAAAAGCCATTTCTCTTCTACATTTCAGAATTTACACTTATGTACTACTACCATAGTTATACAGACCATTGAGACAAGTTTCATCCCATTAAGTAAGGCCTGATTCACACTTGAGTAGTTTTCTAGCTACTAGCCACATACTTGTGGTACTATTCTGTTAACAGTTAAAATCACTACATCATTTTAGTGATTTAAAGTCAACTTTAACTTGGAGGATAGTCTTATAGGAATCTTATTAGAATCTCATATGGCGAACTGCCAAGTTTAAATTAATTTAAATGGTTGAAATGGCGTAGTGAATTCAACTGTCAACAAAATAGTACGCAAAGTAACTGTTTAGTAGCATAAAAACTAGCCAAGTGTGAATCTGGGTTGAGGTCCAGTGTCATTTCTTATTAAGTCCAAACAATTTTTTTTCTTTTTCAAATAATAAGAATTTCATCAAAATTTATGTCTTGTGTGTAAAGCTATGCTGGAACAAACATAAAAAAAAGTATTGTTTGTGATTTTAAATGTTATTATTTCATTTACTCATATTTTTGTTTTCCATGACTGAAGTTTAACGATAATAAGTCAAACTAAACAAGTTTCATGAAAATCTGTCCAATAGTTCTCTAAAAATTTTTCAGACAAACAAATATATACCCACATAAGTACATACGGGTCAAATTGAGAACCTCATTTGTTTTTAAAATCAGTTGAAAACCTTTTCCCATATAAATTATAATAAGTACGTATACATATAGGCAATACCCTGAACCACAATTTACCAAAAATACCAGCTGAGGTATGCCCATCAAACTTCCCCTTAAAATTCAAAGCAAAAAAAAACACACTAAAATACATGTTCTAAAACAAAACAAAAATTTTCACTCATTCCTCTGACAAAACTGTTTTTTTCAATTTAGAACTCCCTTTGTCAGGTAAATCCTGCATACAGCACTAAATTCAAGCAAAAATAATAAAGAAATTAGTCCTGAGAAATTTGTGCAAAAAAATCTTTGACTGAAATTACTTTTAACTTTGCCTGTTTTTGACCAACTTGAAAAAAAACAGGAAGTTACATCAATTTGTTTATAAGTTTTTTGTTTTTTATGTTTGTTCCAGCATAACTTTACCACCTGGATACCGATTTTAATGAGCTTCTTTTTAACTGATAGAGGATGATTCCATTGTGGTACCATTAAATTTTTTTTAGAATTGCTTAGATAGTTCATTAAATAAAAACTGTTAGTTTTAGAGTAATATTGCCGTTAATGTTAAAAACAAAAAATTATTGAAAAATTTTTCTATAAAAAAAAAAATTATTATTATTATAATAATCATAATAATAATAATAATGTAGCGAAAAACAGCTGCTACAAATATTAATAAAATGCACACTGGTTTAAAGAAAAACTCAAGAAATATTATGAAACTTGTATTAAAGTTAATATGACAAGTTTATGAATTTTTTACTACTTCTAGAGTACTCTTAATATTAAAGCACAACTGCTTTTGTAATATTAAAGTTAAAGAAGACAATTCTACAGTGATTGTCATTAATATTTATATTAAATGTAAGAATGAATGATAACTGAATGAAAGGGAGAACTTTATGAAAAGCTTTAATACTATTAGTTTGTTTAACAGAGAAGAATGAAATATTTAGTAAATGATAAAGTTTAGAGGGGAAAGGAGAAGTAAAAGGTGCTAACAGTAATATTAGGAAAAGACCAACAAGTTATGTAATGGCCAAAAGAGGTTGTAATGTACCTAATTGGAACCACTTTCAATGTTACACCATACACGAGATAATTAACACTGGACAAGCATTAATACCTCTACAATAATTTTAAATAATAAATTTATCATTCACAACTATCGTGGACCTTAACGTATTTGAGAGACTCAATAAAATTTAAAACACAAGATTTATTCAACACTTTTAATAAAATAATAATTTGTATGGCACAAGTACATTAAATAATATTTTAAACACTATAAACTAGGTTTAACATTTGGGATTACAACCCTTAGATAAGACTGTCTATTAACTAGTACCTCTGTAAGAGAAGTTCTAGGTACTGTGTGTTTATTCCTTCGAATTAAGGGTTTATATACTCGTTTGGGGTATGTAAGTGTACATGCTGGATAGGCCAAGTGGGGTAAGGGCTTGTTATTATAGGTTTGTGATGACTCGCTATATAATTGAGGGACAGGCAAAATGAGGTCATGAATATACAGACATAAAATCTATATTCATAAAATCAAATACGGGTAATTTAGTGATTGTTTACAAAGAGCTATAGGATTTTTTAATTATTGATGAATACCTGCATGTTTGGTATTTGAAAGTGTGTGGACCAATATGTTCCTTCATATTTAAAAATAGACAAAAATATACGTTAAGTACAAGTTAATTAAGTTTGCAGAGCTTGCAAAAGTTCAAAGTAATAATTTTGTTGCTGCGTTTTTCCTAGAAGAAAAATGTGCATACTTAATGGAATGCAGAGCCAACAAATGGCGTGACAACCAGATGTGAGCTTTCCAGTTGAAAGCTACTTTTTGTTAATGTGAAACATCTTAATATTAGGTGTATGAAAATACAAATATTTAACGGAGTATTTTCATTACAAATAATAATGCTCTACAAAGAAAAAATAATTTTTTAAAACTTATGCAGCAAAATCTACAGCAATTAAAATGACTGTCTGGAATTTTGTCATATTAAGCTTTGCTTTCACACAACGGATAAAATTCCGTGCCGTGAAAGAGAAGCTCGTTATTTTTTCAAGTTTTCATTTTATGTTTGTTAAAATGGCACGGCACTGTGATAAGCCTGAGATTTGGACAGTTGCAACACGGCTGCCATCTGATAAAATACCGTGGATGGCACGTGTGAAAGCGTCCATATAAACTAATCAATTTCAACGGCAAAATTCTGGACAATTTTTTTCCATGCGGTAAAAATCCTTGCGTGTGAAACAAGCCTTATGATAAATAAATAATTGTAACTGTAGAATTGTTACAAAAAGTACACGACACATATATTATTTTGTTATAGTGTATATTTTTAACGTGTACATGAAAATATGAAGTGTATTGTAATATACAAGAGAAGATATTGGTAAGTGATTAGGCTTAGATCTAAGGGTATGGATTCGAATGAAATATATATTGGTGTCGTGGGAGATATACAATGTGATTGGTTGATATAATCTACGTAATTTAGAGTGAACCAATAGAATAACATGCTTATGACATAAAGTGGGTGTAGTTATAATTTTAAGAGGAATTAGGAATATTGCAGAGTTGTATTCTGTATTCAGGGAATAGATGACATAATTATGTTTCGTAAGAGAATATTGTATTAGCTGGAAAAGGTGACATCAAGATGCAGGTCTTGACAAGTTTCACTGACGTCATTTAAGACAAGATGTAAGAATGAAGTTATAGACAAAATGGAGATAGAGGAATAATTGTTAGTAGAATACGAAATATATATTAAAATAAGAAATGATATAAAATTATCATTACAATAATTTTTTTCAAAAAATAAAATCGACATCAAAAAAAAATGAAAAATGTACTAAAAAGAAAAAAATAATTATTTTAAAATTTCTCCAGCAAGAGATAGGGTTGGAACTAAAATTATTAAAGTCAGCGCTAATTAAGAGAAATTTTAAAATACTTAATTGTTTTTCTCTTTTTAGGACATTTTTTATTGTTTCTTTCTTAAAGTGGGTTATATTTTTTGAAAAAAATTATTTATCTTCAGTTCTGGGTGAAACATAAACCGGATCCAACTATAATGGGTTCGGATAGAATCTAAAATAGGTATTATGCCTGTAATTTTACACAAACACATTTGTAACTCTGATTGGTTTGAAATCGTAGGGTTTTCTCAGTGTGCTATTTAGACTGGGTATTTTTTTTTTTTTATTTTGTGAAATTGACAATGACTAATCAAAATTATTTTCTCTCCATGGGAGCAGAATTCATGATGTACGCAAATTAATCGTCGCCTACGGCCGTTTAACGGTAATATCTACGACTAAAGTACAAACGAAAATTGTAAAACGTCATTTAGTGAAAGTATTGTTTATGGCTGTTTCGCGTTCAAAAATTTCTACCGTAAGTTATGATGAACAAAATTGTTTATGTGTGGTTTTCCCCCAACAGATTGAATTGTGTGATTTCAAAAAAACCAATTTCTCCGAAAACAAAGTGAGCAATTCTTGTTTTCCCGTATCTACAGGAAACTCGTTAAAAAAATTATCTTTTGGAAGTAGATTTAATGATTATTCGCCTTCTGAAAGGTCGGATAATTTTTCCATAACATTAAAAAGTGACGCTCAACTTTCTGGTTCGGCACCTATTTGATTTCCGGTGCACGCTCAACGGACTTCATTTCATGCAAATCGCCGACACCTATTAAACATTTAATAATGCAAATTTTCCCAGATTATTAAAGAGAAAAAATTTTGTTTTTGTATCCTGGAGGAAGAATACAAGTACCACTAAAGACGAAGTATTTTGTCCATAAATTAATAACAAACTCGCCTATTTATTAATTCGTGTTTTAATTATTTTCGATCTTCAGCTCGAAACTTTTCCATCAAAATTGTTATCGACTAAGCTGCCTTACTTAAACAAATTTTTGTTTATGTAGTTGCGGTGAAAAACAAAATTAATCGTGTCGATTTTTACCCAGTTTGCTCGCAAACGGTGTATTAAAATTGACCTCATGGAGGAATTAGGGGTGAAGATGATGAAAAATCTCCGTTTCACGACAAAAGAAGACTGCTGATACCATTTTCCTATTTTGACATAATTTTGTTTATGTATACAGGGTGATTCATTTCATCGCGCGCCATAAGGAGAATACATTATGGTGTGTGATGAAATGAATAGGCTATGTTATAGCCATATAAATGGGACCAAATCATGCACCATATTAGGTACAAAAACAAACATACATAAGTAAAAGGGTGTAACTGTGATTCGTAAAATACAAAATTACAAAAATTGTTCCAAATGTCTACCTTCTGCTAAGAAAAACCTAGGCCATCGTTAAATTCAGCTTGCACCTGCTCTAATTTGACAAAGGAATTCCTCCAGAATTATTTTTCAGGAAAATTATTGGAACTTACGACGAGCCATTGGCATGGCCACCAAGGTCCCCAGATTTAAATCCTTTGGATTTTTTTTCGTGGTGTCACATGTCATCTGCATTATACAAATATGAACCATATTCCACTGTAGAAGGACGATAAATTAATCTATGAATACAAGATTATGGTTCGACAGGTAATAATTCAGAACAGTAAGCCATCTCTTAAAATTTTATCACACGTATAGATATGCTTTACTGGAAATAAAAATTGAAGCTATATATTATTGTGTGATGTGTAGAATAGTATGGTGCTGAAGGTAATTTGTGTATAAATAACTCGACTTTAACGATTTCATAATCTAATTAGATTACTTTATTTTTATTTATTTTTATTAATGTAGGCACCGATAATTTTAGTTTCAATAAATTTCATTAATATTAGTTTATAAATT
Source organism: Ericerus pela (assembly GCA_011428145.1). Taxonomy (NCBI): domain Eukaryota; kingdom Metazoa; phylum Arthropoda; class Insecta; order Hemiptera; family Coccidae; genus Ericerus; species Ericerus pela. The sequence goes on along the minus strand of WOFM01000549.1, from coordinate 3,083,555 downwards.
CTACATATTTTCGTATTTTTATTTTATAGGCAAAGTGACTAAAAGGGTAGTCATAATGCACCGGCATTATGAAGTAACGGCCGCGTCATTTTAAGGGATATATATGATGATCAAGCGGTTGAATAAATGATAAAATATAGTCCTTTGATATGAAAACAACTCATGCTGTCCTGTTTTCGTCTTATTAGAGTGTGACTGAAATAAGAATTTTTACTCGATTTCTATCCCTTGGGCAAATATAAAATTTATAAGAACAAATATCGTTCTTTTCAACAACAGCATGCCATAATTTTTTAAGATTATTTTAGTAGTAACATTCCTCCGGAATGATGATGGTGATGTGTAAGTATATTAATGTTCTTTCCAAATTATGCCTCAAGAAAAAAAGAACCACAGTTTTTATATGAAACCATACGATTTTTCTGGTTGTTTTTTATGAATTGCCCGCAGATTTCAGAAAGATAGAAAATTATTAAATACGTAAGTATCTATAGGTTCTTTTTTTTTTAATACATAAATTACATTTTTCAAATTTATATCAAAAATATTATCCTAAATTTACGATGAAAAATATACCGACGTCCAAACCTCAGTAAAATTCATGCATTATTCAGTGATTTTTTCTTAATGCGGAGGTACGTGTTGTAGCTATCCAAGTCCTATACTACCTGTAATAATTAGGGTAGGTATGTGCTGTACAATATTTTTTAATATTTTCGGAGTCTCATTTTTTCGAAACCCAATGGCGAGAATATCGAATTAGTTTAAAAATTATTCTTGCCATTCAGATAGATTATTTAAACACGATGGCGTAGCCAGGAGAATATTAGAGGGATAAATCAGCCCTTCGGATATTTTTTCAGTAGAATTTCACAGAGTGAGACCATTGTTGATTTCAATTTCACGAATGACGATTGACATGAAAATCAGAAATTCATATCGCCAAAATACGCAGAAAATTTTTTTACTCGCTCGGCTCTCGAAATTATTTTTCCTATTCGTAAACTCTTCTCCCCTCCGAGACGAATGAAAGATGAAGACCCACATTTTTTAATTCAAATTTTTTGGGCCTCTCGGATGATTGATTAAAGTCCACCGATGGTACCTCGCACCATAAAAAAATTGTTCTCGAAATTCGAAGCTGGATGTGAGGTGAAAGGGTAAAAATTTTTTCCATTCAATTCCCCCTTCAAAAAATCCTGGCTACGCCACTGTCTAGACAGAAGGAATTCATTCGATAAAAATTTGACCGTAAGAACATTGTAAAATTATTTTAAATGCAATAAATTAATAATAATAAATGACTACTCCTTCGAGTTTCTGTTAGGCAACTGTTCTGACAAGTGCCAACATTCTGATTCGTAAAACGTAAAGCTACATACAATAAAAATATGAAAACCATATATGAATCGAGAGTTAATCAACTTATCGAATTTCACCAGAATCCCTACGGAGCAAATAAATGCATACCATTCTTGAGAAGATCTTGAGCAGTGATATTTTCATAGAAAAGATAACCATTCTGCAGTTTAAAAACGAAAAATTTGTTAAAAGAAAAATAATTTTAACGAAATTATAGCCTATTTTTCGTCTTGAGACTTTTCTCACCAATTGTAACACTAGTTAGTGATCTCAAAAAATTATCGACTTCTTTTAGCAATAAAAAGCGTGGAAAGTAATGAAAATTTTATGATATATGGTATGTATTTAGGTCTAGGTACGTGTTTAATTACAGGAACCTTGTGAGTTTATAGATACAATCAACTTTTCAAGTTTTTTAACTATCTGACCATTGTTGTCAATGTCGTTAACTTTTCTGTGAAGGGTTAAGGCCCTTCGGTCAGAAAAACATTCGATGTGCTCTCATGATTTTTACTGTCCATAGGTTATTTAAAATTAAATCATGCTCAAGAATGCAAACATTCTAGATAATACTGTTTGCTATCATTAGAATAGGCCTCACTAAAATGAGGTAAAAAAACACGCACTTCAGTACCGGCCCGAGGTGGACTGAAATATTTGAGGTGGAGCACATTTTAATAGCAATCAAGGTTTTTGAAAATTATAAAGTTAGTCAATAAAAAGTTATTATTAAATTTTGTAACTATTAAAGTAAAATTATGCAATTAAAAATAATTATTTCCTTCAAAATTCAAAAAAAAAAATTAACTTTTGGAAATAATTTTCTAGCCATCCGCTCCAGAATTGCTAGTATGTTACCATAAATTATATTGATATTTTTTGCAAATTTCTTAGTTACTGGTTCAAAATCAAGCATTTTATAACGAAAATAATACCTAAAATAGCAGAACTGTAAATACTGTCTAGCTGATCTTCACTAAAATCAGTAACGTGTTAGAATAGTTCATAATAAATATTTTTTCTGATTTACATTCCTATTGGTCCAAAATTAGGCATTTTATAGGCAAAATAAAAATAAAAATTGTGTTACTGGAAGTACCCTACAGTCGATCCGCATCAAAATTAATGGGAATTTATAATAAGTTATAAAAAATAGTTGTTTTGAATTTTATATCTATTGGTTAAAAATTAAAAATTTTATTGTTAACAAAAACAAACATAGTAATACTGGAAGTACCATACAGCTAATCTGCAACAAAATCAATAGGTCAGCTTGTTGGCTAGTACTACAGTTTGTTCCAAATTTCATGATTATCTGTCAAAAATTTAATCTTATACTGTAGAAGCAAGATATTGGCTTTTACATATAATTATAAATATATATATAAATAGGTTACAAGCTACCGATGGTGTCAGATTTGCTTGACAGATGCCTTGGACCTCTAACACTAACCCTGAGCTAAGTTTTCACTGATATTATGCCTAATAAAATCTGAAAATAAGAAATTCTCCCATTTTTGGCACCATTGTGGGTTAAAAAATGTATCTAATGATAAAATTGACATGAAATTCAAATTCAACGATAGAAAAACATGTCTGATGATATATTATACAATAAAATCTGACAATAAAAATTTCTCCCCTATTTGAGCCCAATGAGGTTTGAAGAATAGGTCTAATGGTAAAATTAATATCAAATTCGAATTCAGTGCCTCAAAAAACATGTCTAATGATGTATTAGAGTATTTAGAATACTACATAATAAAATCTGAAAATAAAAAATTCTCTTAGAGCATGCGCACGCACACAACCGCACACAATCACACACTTACTAACACAGACATATTCTATTCTTCTCTCTTTCGCGCCTAAATTCGCACCTGCCAGCCGTCTGCACACTTTTGTAGTGAAAATAAAAAATGTGTTCCACATTAATAAAAAACTATAAGTAATTACACTAATTCTTTTTTCATTATACAGGTACTATACATAATGTGGTCAATAGAGCTGAAACAAACTGATTTAGCTTAACTACATTCAGTTTATTTATTTTTTATTGAGGTTACTCCCATCTTTTTTCCAGCAATTTCTTATTTTCTTTCAATTTTTTAATATTTTCTGAAATTTGAGATAGATACAATGGAACAGTCGGTGATTCAAAATTTTTTTCAATATTTTTTTTTTTTAGTAAGTACTTACCTAATCTCAATAATAATCATTCCTAAGTTGTCCATAAAAACAGCTGCGAATCAGAGAGTCAGACAGATACAAGTAGAATCTACGTGGTTTCTCGTTTTCAGTCATGAATTAGTTAATGTAGGCTGAAATAAATGAAAATTTTGATGTGTAACATAAATTGCCAGTAAATTTTACCCAATAATAATCTAGCCTATACACGAACTAAAAATGTCATTAAGTTTTTTCCAAGTTAACGTTTATAACTTGAATATATAATTTGGACTTAGATGCGTGAGAATTTGGTTTTTACTTTTAATTTTTCTAACATTTGGCCAATTAAGGGGAGCTGGGAGCCAACGCTAAGGTGCTTTCAGACCTTTAACTAATCTTCTTTTAAATTGGTTTGTCAAGTCCGACAACCAACATTTTCGTCATAGTGAGTTTTCGAGCTGTGACCTGAGAATTTTTTTCTTCATTTAGGATTCCTTTTGTCTTCCACTACACGAGTCCAAGTACATTAGCTTAATAAGTATGAAAACATTTTCATCAAAAAATTTAATAAAACTTAATTTTCTAAAACACCTTTTTCTTCTTTTTTTCAACCGAATGTAACGATTTCAGAAAGTCCAGTTATCTAATAGATTTTATAATTCTATTGATCACGTCGAATAAATTTATCCTCAATTTCTTGCAGCGAATATCCTTGGGTCTCGGGCATCACAAAATACAAAACGACGAGACAAATCGCCAAAAGACCAGCGTACGCCACAAACAACATTTCGATGCCAAAGGTGGCTATCAGATACGGATTCATTTTAACAGCCACAAGTGTCAGTAAGAAATAAAACGTGTTGCTCAAACCGCTACCAAATTCCCGCGTGATATCTGGAAACATCTGTAATAAAAATAACAAACACCTTAATGATAAAATATACTCATTTTTCTCCTTACACCAGTAAAGTTCAGTCAAATCTTATACAAAAAAGAAAAAAAAAATAGCACATAAACTTTAATTATAAGTATAGGGTTGTTGGGTGGATCCCCTTGATTAACATACTAAAAGCTGTACACTCCCCTTTGAATTTTTAAGGAGGGGTGTTTATCACCAAAATTTAGTTTTTCACATTTTTCTCCGCACATTTTGACTTTATGATAAACATAGGTCACTACGAAATTGTTCAACATAAAATTTTCTACAAAACAGGTCGAATGCAGTTTTTTTCCAGACACCCCCTTCCTCTCCAGAGAATTGAATATGGTTGTTTTCAAAACTCTCCGGAGAGGAGTGTGGGTATCAGACAAAAAACTGTGAAAACGGAGGAGATGGTAAGTAATTATGGAAGGGACGCGAATGGGTGGAAAATATGCCTTGGGTTTACGAATTATCTATATATGTAGTATGATAATTACGCGGTTATATTTCCCATAATATAATACTGTCGAACATATTCACTGAAGAATGGGTGTTTTCGAGACTTTCTGGAGGGGAAGAGGAGCATCAGGTAAAAAAATTCATGGAACTTATTTGTAGGAAATTTTATACTGAACACTTTAGTGCTGATCTAATTTTATTACAAAGTCGAAACACGAAAAACAAAATGTTGGTAGATAAACTTCCCCCCACAAAAATGCAATAGGTGAGGAGAGTAAAAATTTTAGTATGTTATTTCAGCCAACACACCAAACAAAAAATGTTATGCTGAACACTTTAGGGCTGATCTAATTTTTTGACAAAATCGAAACGCGAAAAACCAAGTGTTGGTGAATAAACACTACTCCACGAAAATGCAATAGGTGAGGTAGGTGAAAATTTCAGTACATTATTTCAGGACACTCACCAAACAGCCCTATAAGGTGAAAGTTTGTGTGCTAATTTTTTTTTCATTTTCATCCTGATTTAGTCAATTTGGCATAGATTTTTTTCTTACTTCTCCAGCTAAAAGCCAGGGTATCGTTAACATTCCAACATTACCAAGAGCCTGGTAGAAGCAAAGACAAACAATGAGCAGCGATTTGGGCAGACTAGAGGTCAATATGGCGATGATTGCTAATAATGCCAGCAGCACTCCGAGGCTAGAAAAGAAGAACATGAATCGTCGAGATATTTTCTCGATGAACATGCAGGACATCGCACACGATATAACGGCGAACGCATTCGTCAGCACCGTGGCCCATTGTGGATTCAGGTCTTTGGACATATCTTTGATCATGTCCACCGAGTACATGGTTAACGAGTCGAAACCGGAGACAACATCTGTAGCCATTGAAAGAGTAACAACGAAAAATGAACGAAAAAACGGTTTGCAAAGTATGTGATCGATAATTCGTTGGTTTACGTGCCTCGCAACTTCGGCACTGCTACTCAGCAGTGAAGAAAATTCTCCCTCACTTTGGTCGCTCACTTGGCGCAGCCAGAAGAAATTTTCTTTCGCCTCGTCCGGCCGTTCGTTGAGGATGAGCCAATTGGGAGACTCCGGAGCGTAGAAGGCGGCCCAAAAGGTGAGCAATGGCAGAATGGTGGACACGTGTAGAGCCGTTTGCCATAAGAATAACATTCCGATAAGGTTTTGCAAGAAGATACCGAAAGCGTAACATACACCGTTGAGGGCGGCAAAAAATCCTCTAACGTTTGGTTCCGGCATTTCGACGAGATAAATCGCCGCCAAGTTGCCGTAGATGCCAGACGCTGTACCAACGATCGAGCATCCAATTAGAAACACCCAAAAGTTGCTCGCCACAGACAGACAGATCCAGCCGATCAGCCACGGTATGTTGACTAGAGTGAGGCACGGTTTCCTCCCATACTTTCGCATCAGCAGACTGCCTATTATGATTCCAATAAGCTGCGATAAGATGTTAGCGCTGGCTGAAAACCGAAAATTACACTGTAAACATTGCATTTGATTTTTTAACCTTGAAAATGTATACGTGATGTATAAGAGGAAAACAACACGTGCAAGTCTCCTGTCTTGAATAGACACTCAGACAACCCCTGGAAGAAAGAATGAATATTATGTTTGTATATTTTACTAATTTGGGAAGCTCTTTTGGAGTGGACTTGGTATTCGTTGAAAGGGGAAAATGTTTTCATTTTTTTTTTTTCGTGTATTTGATTAAAAATGATAGGCAATTTTACTCCACATAGATGTGACACAGATCAGTCCCCAGTATAAAATGAGCATGTACAAGGAACCAAGTTGAGAGACCCAACAGGTATTTCTATTTAGAGCGGGTAGTTGTAACAAATATAGCTGGCCATATTTTATTTGGACGACTTCGTTCAACACAGACGTAATTATTTTCATCTAATTCTTATTCCATTCGGAATCATTTAAAATTTTATATTCAAAATTATTTAAAATATCTTGAACCATATTATACTTAGGTACAATATCTTCTACTGGAAAAGCACTTTGTTAGAAGAATACTTTTTGTTTTGATCGAAATGTAAGTTCTGAGGAGCTGTCAATTCCTTTATATAATACATGATCAGAAAGACAGTGTTTACTCTGGTATTTTTCGAGTAAACAGTATATTATGTGACAAGTGTGTAAAGTGGGTAATTTTTTTTACCGAGTGTGAAGAATTTGCAGACAAGCCAAAGGTGAGTGCTTGACACTTGACACGAGTTAAACTGACCCACAAGCACTTGTTGCACACCATACTTTTTGCAACTAATGCACAAAAAGAATTTTTGCAACAATTCCCACTCCCAATAAAAAAACTAAATTCATAAAGTAAATGTGGGGACCATGTCCTCCCTTCTTTCGGGGCTCGGCCCCAGTCGACAGACCGCGGACTTGGTCCATCACCAAGTCCGCATAATAAAGTCTACGGACGTTAAATAAATTAGGCGCTCGTAGCACTTAGGCTAAACAGACGAAATTCGTTCTCTGTTTAGCCGACGTGTTACGAATGTAGCCTAGCGCGAATGTGGATACGAATATGCACGTGCCGCGGTCTAGGCTAAACACGAAACGCGCGCCTATCTCCCGATACTCGCGGATGACGTGCGTGTTTAGCCTAGCTTATACACCGGCGATGTCTTTCGCTAGTCGCCGGTTCAGGAAAGTATAAAAGGTTGGCTGCCTTACCAAATTGGTAACATCCGAACACGCAAGTCCGAATCCATTCGCCTGTGGGTTTTAGAGGTGAACCCACAGTAAATAAATTTTGGAAATTATAGCTGAAAAAACACAAAAACTAAGTTTTCCATTATTTTGTGTTTTTTTGTTTGTTTATTTTCAAACAGATAAGAACCATTAACAAATTATAAGGAAAGTAGTTTCAAGTAAATTTCTTCCTCTTTCTAGCAATACTAATCCTAGATTTCTAGTTAAACAGGGGCTAAGGAATCATTGAGTGAGAGAACAGAGGTCTCTAGATTTAAAAAAAAAAAATTTTCCATCAATTTGCGTTTTTTTCATTTATTTATTTTCTACATGTTAAAGATGATTAAAAAATTAGACAAAACTAAATTCAGGTAAATTTTTTCCTATTTTCAGAGATACCATTTTCAGCTCTCTAACTTAAATAACGACTGAGGAATCATTGAGAGAAAGAGGAGAAGTTTCTAGATTCCAAAATATAGCATATCCCCCATTAATTTGCATTTTTTTCATTTATTTGTTATCAAATAGCTAAAGATAATTAGAAAATTATATGGACATTTTTTAAATTTTATCCCCTTTCAATCATTACAAACACCAGCTCTCTTACTAAATTAGTGTTTGAGGAATTATTGGAGACGTTTTTTTTTTAAATTGAAATGTTTTGTTTGATTGGATTAGAAACTTGACAAATAGTTTTTCACAAAATAACTAAATAATAATATCAAAATGATTAGGTACATGTTCGAATATTTTACATCCTGTCAAGCAGGATTGGTATAAGCAAGAGTATGTAAAGTACTTGACACACTCTTGCACAGGATTTGTATGCACAAGAAATTGTAAAATTATAGTCTACTTGACAGATAAAAAATACATTCGCTCTACATGCATGTAAAATTTGTTCTTTTGTGCATGTGTTGCAAAAAAGTAGTTCATATCATTGATGAATATAATCTGGATATAAAGTGAATGCACCTCCTTGTAAAAATGTGAAGCATGTTTTTACATGGAAGCATGTTCAGTTTACATCGAGGTAGAGGTTACATTTTCTAAATGAAATGTTAAATCTGCCACAATGTGGAGGTTGATATTTTATTCCGTTTTTTATAATTTTCCAGAAAGACTCATCAGTATGATAGAATTTTAACATTTTGTTGCTTTCTGATCATTAATTATATAAAATATATTCCTCAACAAGATTCTAAAGTGAGTTTACATGACTCAGGAATTTCTCACTTGCGGCGCTCATTTCAGAAACTCCCTCACATATAATCACTCACTTTTGAACTTGGTGTGTAATATACTGTTTCTTTGGTACTTTAATTTTGAATCCATTGATCCATAAATTATTAAATATAATAAAGGACGCATGTAAAACAAAAAATGGCCCCACTTTCACAGTGAAAATATCCTAATCTCCTAAAGTACTGACAATTTTCAATTTCATTTTCACCTGTGAAATACGTGTTCGTTGTGATTTCTAAATTAATAATTATATTTATTCATTTATTTAATTAAATTATTTGAAAAAAAGTTTTCTAATTATTGCTAATGGACCAGAAAGAGGAGCAAGCAAATTTTAATTTGGTACTGTAGGAGTGGGAACAGCAGCTTCAAAAGTAGTGCTATTTTTTGAAATAGTATTTAGATGAGCGTGTCTCCTCTATTATACATATTTAATACTTTGTGAAATTACTCCATTCCATTGACTCTTTTTTTTTTTTTAAACAAAATCTAACAGTAATTTATGAAGAATACCTACTTGATGTACAAAATCCATTCAAAAAGAAAACAATTGTCTTTGATCAATTAAAACATACACTTGTAACTATGGTACTCATACTATCCATCCATAAAATATAAACAATAATTCTCTTACTTTCTTTCTAACAACCAATCATAATACAATAATTACAGAATTTCCTGAAAGGACTAAGTATGTCAACTTCAAAAATTGACTTAATTCTAACTGAAAAGTTTCTTAATATTATTGGTGTTAAGTAACAAGGTATTTTAATCTATAACCTACCAATCCAGGAGCCCATATTATTATCCAACGAATGAATTTGTGGTAACAATGTAGAGGTGAATGCAATTGTCATACCAGTGCATGTAGTCCCCAGTAAGCTACTTAATGAAGCCAGTAACTGTAAATAAAAAGAAAAAAAAGTTAATTTAAGTACTTATGAAAATCATTAATTTTATTTCAGTCAAAATTAAAAGTTAGTTTTCACTATATAGTGGTCAGAATTTTATAAGGTTGTTCAAATTTTTTATGGATTTGTCGGTAATTTAGGTATATTTTGATAATTTTCTCATATCTGACGTCTTCTTACGAGAACCAATGACAGTACATTTACGCACTCAGACAATTTATTACTCTTGTTGTTTTTAGCTCATTTTCGCATCTATTTTCCCTCAGAATTATGAATAAATAAACACTGAGGGCTATTTTTTACGTGTAATGAAAATCGAGTGAGTTGTACTACTCACTTGAAAAATTTTTTTTCATTAGCTTTTTGAGGGGCACACAGGGGACTTTTTGTTCCTATGTTGTTTGGGGGAGGGTGAACATAACATATAATTATACAGAATTTCAGCTTTCTTTGAACGGTTTCTCCTATTTGCTACTCTTAGAGGTACTTAAGTAAATAAAACACTTGAGTCTGGTTTCGCCCATACTAAGTAATACAAGGAAACTACAGGTATTGAATTTTTACTTAACTATCATCTGAAAATATGGTCTAATAATAAATGTTCCTACCAAGTAGGTAAGTTATTTCACTCGTGTTACTTAAACACTGCTGACTACATAGTGGCTATCACCTTGCAAGCCAAATCAGTATTCACCTGTTTGAAACCTCTCCGAGAATATTTTTGGCAGTAATCTATTCACTTAAAAAAAAAACATGACGTCACACGCAGTTAATTGGCACAGGGGAAAGAAAAAAAGCAGTAATTCACAATTAAGTAGGTTGCCGAATACATTTTCAATTTCAGTTGTATGGGATAACGCTCAGCTATGTTGATACGTGTAACAGCCCTAATGACGTCATGTCTTTTTTAAGGTGAATAGGGTAGAGTTAACAATTTGTTCCATTCTAATTGTTATTGGGGGAGATCTAGACCTCTAGAGAACAATGTAGCCTTAAAATTTCAAAATATTCTATAAATATTATAAACATACCTACTGAATTATTGCATTTTACATTAAATAAGTGAAACACCTTCGACATTGTATTATGTGTATAAAAAATTTAATTTTCCGTTATTCGGGACAAATTACATTTTTAAGTACCATCTAAAAGACACATTTTACAAATAAAATTTAAGGTAGAAAAACCTTCTTTTATCGTGATTTTCAAAATTTAGAATCAGGTTCTTGATCTTTTCTACCCTCTCTAAAATAAAATAGAACAAAATGCATTTCTTTTTAGATTGTAGTCAGGTACGGCATCAACGCATTGTCTTGACAACCAACGATCTAACGAAAATGAAACTTCTTGGAATTATTGTACAAGTCAAAGAACGATAGGTACCTATTGGCACCAACCATTCCACTATTGTATTTAATGATTTACGACCGAAGAAAAGGTATTTTCGATGTTTTACTGTAAAAATTAAACAACAGATTCCCCAAAAACTCCCGTTTTATATACTTAGGAGGTAAAACGTTAAACAGATAAAAATGGTTGCCGAAGTTCGTTATAAATATGCAAAATTTCATCTATAGTCTACAAAACACGTTTATCTGGGGTCAGCGAAAAAAAAAAAATTATTTATTACGTTGAAGAAACTATTTTAATCGATTCAGCCATAAAATAAAATTGATTATGTCGCAATTTTCAATTTTCACACTCTTCGGTAGAATAATCAATCTATGCGAATATTCATCAATACCTTCCTCCACGTGTGTCTGCTTTTACCATTAATTCGAAACTCGATTTTGTAGTCTACGTGGATTAGTAGTCCAGGAACGTTAGCTCTAAGAATAGCAAATAGGGGAAAGCGTTCAAAGAAAGCTGAAATATGTGTCCCTCGAAAAGCTGATAAAAACTATTTCTCAAGTAAGTACAACCACTCGATTTTCATTGCACGTGAAAAATAGCCGAGTGCAAAATTTAAATGAGATAAAAAATTCTACCAACTTTATCTATATTCCCACGTTTTTTATGGTAGAAAAATTCGTTATCGTATAAATGACGAGTAAACATGAGATTAGTCACAAGTAGAGAGTTATAGAGACACAATTTATAACAGAAAAAGATTCACCAATTTATTTTATATTTTCTCGAAATTAGCAAGATGGATTTTCATAATTACCAATTTACTTTATCACTTGAAGGATTCTGGAGGAACGTACTAGAGGATTTTTTGAAACAACCAATTTTGAAGAAGAATGTGATTTTTCGTGCGAAAAAAAGAGTAAAATTTCAGCCATATATTTTCAATACATACCTATAGTTTTTGGGGAAAACGAATAATTATAAAAAAAACAATCTACAACCACATTCAAAACACACAAAAAAAAAAAAAAAAAACGAATAAAAATGCTCAAAAAAGTGAAAAATAATTATTTTAACATTTCTCCAGTAAAATCTACTGAAATAAAAATGAAACGAAAAAGCATTACAGTAAGTTATTAATATTTTTCAATAATTGAACCGACTTCAAACAAAAATAAAAAATAAGTTAAAAAGAGAAAAATAATCCTTTTAAACTTCTTCAGCAAGATGTAGGTCTATGGACTGGAATAATTGAAATCAGCTCTTCTTCTTCTTCTCACCACGTAGACTTTGTAAGTCAGTTTCGTCGAATTAACTAGGACAAAACTTTTTAACTAGTGCCGACTTGAATAATTCCAGTTCCTAGACCTACTTATTGCTGGAGAAATTTAAAATTATTATTTTTCTCTTTTTAGCATATTTTTTATCGTTATTTTGAAGTTGATTCTTGAAAAAAATTATTAACTTATCATAATGCTCTTTTTCGTTTCATTTTAATTCCAGTAGATTTTACTGGAGAAATAACAAAATAATTATTTTTCACTTTTTAGAGAATTTTTATTTGTTTTTTGTTTTTTGAAGGTGTTTAGATGTTTGGATGAAAAAATTTTTTTCGATACTTTTACATTTCTAGCATTAACGGCAATATTACTTTAAAACTAACAGTTTTTTAGTTACAAATAACTCATAAACTACTTCGTCGATTCTGAAAAAAAATATAATGGAACCACCATGGAATCATCCTCCATCATTCAAAAAAAAGTTCATCAAACTCGGTAGTCATGTTGAGAACTTACGTTGGAACATAAAAAAAAACTTACATATTGGCCGAAATAATAACCTCCTTTTTTTAAAGTCGGTTAATGAGTAATTTTGCATTAAGAATAGGCGATTTCCCATTCTTATTAAGCATTGTTTTGTGATTTATAAGGCAATAAAAAACGAGGGAGCTTATAGGTTATGGTAGATAGATGTGGTACTTTCGTATTATGCATAATACCTACGTATTGATACCCTTTATCGCTTCATGAATGAAAAAGCAATCAACTGGACGAAGAGCTGCGCGATAAATTATGTCTCCCCACCTGTATTTTACCCTACGTAAGGCACACAACCTCATCTTTAAGCTTCATCTACTCGATAAATGACGATTTCTACCGCTAAAAAAGAAAGAATAAATTCTGTAGAAGTTTTGACGCACTTGAATTTTGTATCAAACCGTTTTTAACGTATAATGAAAATTTAGCGAAATATATGGAAAAAACAATTTTGCAGCACTTTTTGTGCCCCTCCGGGAATGCATTTAGGATCGAACGCGGAGTACCTTTAATACCGCATTGTTCAGGTGAATGAACTTGATAAGTATACCGAATTTCGACTTTTTGGAAATTACTTCTGATATAATTATGAAACGACAAAATATAATTTTCAGAACATGATATCGCATCTATACGCGAACGATAAGTACCTAACCCACTTTTGGCATTTCTTTGGCCAAAATATCTACATCTTATCATAAAATCGGCGTCATAAGAACAGAAAGGATACCGCATATCTTACTTGTCTTCTTATCATCTTGAACAATTTTACAATTTTATCTGAACAATTCGGGCGAACTGAAAAACTGGCGCATCTCAGACTGGAGCGACTCGCGTGTAGTTAATGCCACATTTGTACACACATTTTCTATACCTTATGGCCGCATGTTTCGTTCGAGTTTTGCACTCAGCTGAAAAAAAATTTAGCGCCGCCAATGCGCCTATTAATATTAAATAAAGCACGCCACACGCTTTGTGGCAGATTTCTCTTTACCGTCGATAACACTCGTTAATAATTTACCCGCTGAAACAGGCTGCAGCGCGGACAGTCGTATGTAAATTTTTTGTTAATGTAAATCGTTAAAACGTTAAAATCGAGACAACACGTCGCACAAGGTGTGAAACCGAAGAATGAACGAGAACTGAAAAAGTTGAATTGAAACACTCAAATTTTGTATTCACTGCCTCCCAGCGATAAGTTTTTCGAGAGCGTCGAACGTTTGATAAGGAACGAAATGTAGGTGTACCGTTACGCTACCTTTAGTTCGACACTGAAGTAGTGATGTTAAATTATCGACATAATATGATATAGAAAATGAAGAACGATGAAGAAACAAATTAGTAACATAAAATAAAGTATTGATCGAAGTAGAGTCCAAGAAGCGTGTGTATTTTGTAACAGTTACATAATTTAAGTATGAGTACAGATTGAGTGAGATAACCAAGTATGTACGGAGATGGACGAGTGACGCAAACAAAGATATAAAATATGTATTAAAGTAATGGTGTGTTTGCAGGAGTGAGAGGGGAGAAGGATTGGTGGTCTCAACAGATATGGATCAAATATCGAAAATATCGATATGAATTTCAAATATTATAGAGGATGAGGACCGGAGATGAAACAAGAAAGAAAGATTTGATTGAAGTTCCGTCCAAGAAGGAGTGTATTTCAAAGAAGATACATAATTTAAGCAAAGTACATTTAAGTTTTATAAACGAATGAGCGGCGGAAGTGGTATATCAGTGTAGCCGCGAATTGATATAAATAAATTGTATATTATATGTGATCGTGCGTTCGCAGGAGTGAGAGGGGAGAAGGATTGGTGGTCTCAACACCCCCCTACAATCTTTTGAACCGATCACGACTGCGGGTGTTGTAACAATGTTTAAAAGTTTACAAGTTTTTTATTACATTTAAATATATGATTACATAAAAATGAAAAGAAAAAAAAAAAATGGTGAAACAATGTGTATAAAGATAAAAAAAATTGGTAACTAAATTGGACGATTATGGTAAGTTCATATTTTGACAATTTAATATATATATAAAAGGTAGATTAAGATAGTAACATGCATTTTTAATTTTTTTTTTTTTTATTTATTTTATATGTAATATAAAGAGATAAACAGCATGCAGTAAAGAGGGTAAGTATAGATAATGTAGAGTTATTTAGAATATAAGTTTTTTAGGTATTGATATGAAATATTTTGTTTTGTATGGTTACAGGTGTGGATTTGATATTGGATATGACATTTTAAGGATCAAGATTTGGGGATTCAAGGATTTTGAGTGTTAGGGAAATGTGCTGCTTACTAGATAAGGCTTTTGTGAGTAAGTCAGCTAGTTGGTCTTCAGTAGCTATCTGTTTGAATGTGAAGATTTTGTCGTTATAGGCTTGGACAAGTCCATAACATTTGATCATGAGAGCTCGAAGTTGTTTCTGACCTCCTCCAGAAATGACATGAATAACAGAGATATTGTCTTCATATACTGTTACAGGAGTTTCAACTGAGAAGAATTCACGGTTGAGGAGCCAAGTGAGTTCGATATCCTCAAAGGAATCGTGAAGAGCTATTAATTCAGCTGCTGTGGACGATGAAGCATGAATGTTTTAGCGATGAACGCCCCAATTTACGAGGTCACCATACATTGTAATTAAGTAGCCAGTTATGGATTTACCTTTTTCTAATTCTTTTAAATTTATAGGTTGATCATCAATGTCGGGGGCATAAGATGCATCGACATAGGCGGATATGCCTTCAGAATTAGATCTATAAACCAATGAAAAATCAATGGTTGTTTTAAGGTATCGGATGATACGACTTATGTGGTTCTTTTTGGTGTCATCAGAACAATTTTGAAATCTGGACAGGTAATTAACAGAGAAGGATATGTCTGGCCTTGTGCCTCTAGATACATATAATAATGCGCCAATCATAGATTAATATTCCTTGTTGTCAGTTCCTTCATTTTTGCTCAACTTTAAGCCTGTCTCCATAGGCGTTTTGGAAGGGTTTGAATCACATAATTTGAATTTTTGGAGAATCTTTTGGATTTGGATTTTTTGAGTGAGCTTTATAATTTGTGATTCACGATTTCTTTCTATTTCAAAACCAACAAAATGAGATGGTTTGTTTATAACTTTCATGGTGAAACGTGTTTCAAAATGAACGGTTATTTCGTCAATCCATTTGGGGCGATTGATTGCTAGTAAAATGTCATCTACGTAGATTATCATGAAGGCAATTCCATCTGATTCATCTCTACGTGTGTAGAGACATCTGTCGATTTTGGATTTTGTAAAATTGGATGTTGAAAGATGAGTATCCAGTAACTCAATCCAATTTTTACTTGATGTTTTTAAACCATAAATGGATTTTTCGAGTTTTAACAATTTTGTTTTATCAACATTGCAACCTAGGGGAATGTTTAGAAAGATGTCGTTTTTTATGTTAGAGTTGAGGTAAGCAGTTTTGACATCATATTGAACAAGTTGTAGATTTAATAGATTGGTTACGGATAAGATCCACCTAATTAGCCAGAGTTGCACAACAGGTGCATAAGTTTCTGTCATGGTATATCCGGATCGATCCATAAAACCTTTGGCTACAAGTCTAGCTTTTGGGCACATTACTCCTCTTTCATTGGCTTTGGCTGTAAATATACAACGTGTATCAATTGGTTTAATGTTGGGTGTACGATCTACTATTTTCCATACTTTAAGGTCTGACATTGATTGCAGCTCATCAATGATAGCCTTTAGCCACTCTTTCTTAAATGGATTTTGAAAAATATCGCTGAAGCTTACCGGCATACAATCTTCTAAGAATTGTGAGTCTTCTGATGAGGCTTGTTTTAGTACATTGACCCTATAGATTGCCTCAATTTCCTCTTCTAAAGGTTTGACTTGCAATTCCTCTGGTTTACAGGTATAGTCGGCTAATGTTTTCGTCTCATCAAATTTAACATCACAGGATTTGTAGGATTTCATTTTTATGGTGTCCAATATCTGATAACCTACATTCGAAAATCCTATTAGAATGGTTTTTAAAGCTCGGGGCAGGAATTTTGGGTCGAGATGCTCCTCTTCATTCTTCTTGGCTCTTACTGCTGATTGCTGTCGTTGTTCAATAGGAACATGTTTATATGCAATAGCACCAAAGACTCGAAGATGGGATATATCGGGTTTAGTCCCGTATAATTTTTCGTAAGGGGTAATATTTCCTGAATTAACGCGGGTTGGACTTCTATTGATGATATGGGCGGCAGCTAGTACAATTGTTGACCATAATTTGAAATCAATTTTTGCATCATATAGTATAGCTCTAACTCTTTCAAGCAGGGTTCTGTTTTGCCTTTTGGCTATAGCATTTAGTTCGGGGGTATATGCCACACCATCATCTAAAGTTATTCCTTTTTTGCAGCAGAATTGTGTCATTTTAGTGTCGGAATATTCCTTAGCTTGGTCAGTTCTTAATACGGAGATGGGATCATTTGGGAACTTAGTATGGAATGATAAATAGTACTCTTTAAACTTATCAAATGCCTGAGATTTTCTTAATATGGGGAAGGCTAGAGTATATTTTGAATAGTGATCAATGAATGTTATAATAAATTTTTCTCCGTTATAAGCTTCTTGAAAGGGTCCCATGATGTCTGATGAGATTACTTCCATTCTTCTTGTTGGTCGAGTTCTCACACCATGATGACCAAGTCGGGTGGATTTAGCTTTTAGGCATATTTCACATGTGGCAAAGTCATCGTCATTAAATACCAAATTTTGGGGCATACCTACAACTACTTTAGATAATGTCTTTAGGCTTTTGCCACTTAGATGACCTAATCTTCTGTGCCAAAGTGTTTTTGTTTTGCTAATATTTTTTCTTTGCTTCCTGTTTATTCCAACACTTTCTCCGTTTAATTCGTCCTCTGATTTGGAATAAACCTCCTGATTGACTGCTTCCACTGCAGTATCTTGTAAATTTTGAGGGTGGTCAATGTTTTCCTGCTCTCCTTGTGGATTACTAGTTTCAGCCTCAATCTGTTGTTCAAAATTTTGATTTAGATCATCTATATGATCTTCCTGTTCTACTGACGTACTAGGTACAGGCACACATACAAGCTCCTGATAGACCTTATTATCTTCATCTTCCTCTACTATCTCGTAATCTATGTAGTACATTGAACCTCTCTTTGGAGCGGTTATTGTGACTTCACCAGTATGTTTATTTATAATGTCTGCATGATCAGTGTCAGTTATTATTTTGAATATTCCTGACTCCATGATTTTAGCACCTGACCAAATATCAAGGCTTAAATCAGGATCATAATAGACTTCTTTTAAGTGTATGGTGGAAAATTCTGCATTAGAATTGCAAACGTTGACGTACATAGATCCAACATGAGTGGGGTTTACAAATACACCTTTTTTCGCACAAAGTGCTTTACGAGTATTGTCAACTTTGCATATGTTTCTTAATTTTGAAAGATCGTTGACCATATGGTCATCTGCTCCATTATCTAATAACATCGTATGGAGTTGATTTTTTGGGGGGTGGATTTTGATACTGTTGGGGGCTTGGGCCATTAAAATTCATCGTCAATGTCATCAAAACTTAAGTGATTCAAGTTTGAATGTAACATCATTGAATATTTAACACGAAAATTTGATTTTTCATTTGTCTTATTTTGGGAGTTCGTGTTATTGGAATTCTGGGATTTCGAGCTACTGTTCTGATTAGGGGGTTGTGGAGTGTTACCTGTATTAGAAGTTTCATTCAGGCATGTTCTAGACATGTGACCTTTTTTATTACATCTAAAACACGTAACATCCATTTGGGAAACGTTATCTTTAGGGGGATAACTATTTTGTTTGTTTTGACTATTTTTGTGATCGTTTAGATAACTGGTTGTATTATAATTTGTATTGGGATTATTTGGGTTATTATTATTTCTAAAGTTTCTGAAATTTCTTTTATTATTCATCGGTTGATATGATGATTTGGGCTGATCAAACCCGGGAAATGTTTTCTTAGAGTATTCAATACGATCACATTTTTCAAGTATCATTTTTGTAAGTCTGACAGTAGTTCGTTTTTCTATTTCTAATTGACGGAATTCGGAGAAGACAGTATGAAATTTTTCAGGTAAAGACATCATTAACTGATCGATTTCATCTGCTTCAGATAGGGGGTAATTAGCATCTCGTAGTTCTTCTACAATAGT
Organism: Ericerus pela; assembly: GCA_011428145.1. NCBI lineage: Eukaryota > Metazoa > Arthropoda > Insecta > Hemiptera > Coccidae > Ericerus > Ericerus pela. The sequence goes on along the minus strand of WOFM01000549.1, from coordinate 3,064,354 downwards.
TGAGAAATATTCTAAGAATCTGCGGATGGTACCTCTCCTTGGATCGAAGCGAAGGGACTGAAATTTTGATTTTAATACCATGATGCTAGTAGCGGTTTGATTTCTGTATCGGGCATCCAAAATTTCGAAAATTTGAGAAACAACATTGCAAGTTTTGACATGATGAAGGATTCTTTTATCAAGTCTTTCAAAAATGTGGGCTTTGGCCCGTTCCTGAGTTTGGAAAAATTTGAGCCATTTAGATGAAAGGCGTTCTTCCGATGATGTGTAAATATAACTAGTTTCACAAGCAGTTGGAAAAATTGTGGAATGGCACCCTTTACCAATTAGTGTGCTAATTACAGTTGCACGCCATCCCTCATAGCCATTTCTACGGAAAATATTCGAGACACGATCATTGTTGTCAGTGTTCATAATTAATAAATTGACTAAACTTAAATAAAAAAAAGAAAAAAAAAAGAAAAAAAAATAAGAAAACGGATGTCAATCCCCAGCAAATGCCGCAAGACTAGGATTGCCGTACCTGTGTTAACCAAACAATGTATTTTATAGACGATAGTATTTAAGTTTGTCCTTGTGTGATTCTCAAGTAGGTCCACTCTGGGCAAGAGACAACACACGTTAAAGATGAGATTGGACACTTCCCATAAAAAAAAATAAAAAAAATAACAAGACTTTTACAACCCAAAATGATTTGTAATAGAATTCAATGAAACGAAGTAATAAATAATAATAATAATGAAATAAATGAAATAGTGAAGGTGAAATGAAGTTAGCTACTTTCAGACTAGGGAATTAGGAAAGAAATATAAATAAAAATTTGGATAACAGGGGAAAGAAAAATTCAACGCTGTATTCCAATAAAACAAATGATTCGTAATAAATATGAAAAAAAAAAATTTTTTTAAAAAATATATAGCAGGTGATTTGAAGAGAGAAAATAAAATAATCACCAGATGTAATGTAAAAAAAAATATTTTTTTGGTAACGAGATTTAAAAAAAAAAAAATTCACAGTAGAAAAGAATGTAAATGGCAAAAAAAATTGAAATTGGGAAAATAATATTTTTGTTTTAACAAAATAAAATTGTACGAAAATAAAATAATTGTGAGATGGAATTAATTTAGTTTAAGTATTCGAATAAGAAGAAAAGGTATAAATTCAAAAAAAAATCGTTAAATTATTTTCGACATAATTGTGCAACTGCAAAAATTTTCAAGTTGCAACAGAATGGTGGTTTAAATATGAAAACCGCGCCAACGTATTTATTCAATGGACGAAGATAAGAGTTCGTAGGTTCGTTGCACTTAACAAAAGGTTAATGTACAAGTTCGAACAAATGAACGAAATGAGCCGTGCTTACATCACGAGTTGTACACTCCAAGACAAAAGTGGCTGCAAAATTTTGCACGCAACTTGCCAAAATTTGTACTTAGAAAAATTTTGAAAAGGCCGAAATTATTTGAAAATAACAATATTTTCAAATATACAAGTTAAATTTTGAATCCAAAGTTAAGTTATGCAAAAATACGAAATTTTATTCGAAAAATACGAGAAAAATTACGAAAAATATATTTTTTATTACCTTTTTTTTTAGCAGAAATTTTCGTTTATTACTCTTTTGACTGGTGGTTTTTTAATTTCAGGTTCGTCTTTGAAGATTTTTGAGATGATGCTCTGGACTTCGATGATTGAACTGCGCTTCTGTTGTTTAGGATGTACTTCGGTGAGTGTTTAAGTTGAAATTTTGAGGTTTATGTTGATGCCAAATGATGAAGTTTGATTGAAGTGATGAATTTTTGAATTTGATGGTGATGATTTTGAAGCTTTTACGTTGATTTCTGATCAATTTCTGATGGCTCAAGGCGATTTATTACCAATATTATGACTTCGGCGAATTAGTTCATACACAAGCAGGGCAGACACTAATGATTTTACTAACTTTTGAGCAACACAAGCAGGGTTCTCAAACAGTTAAGTAATCGACGAGTCTTGGAATCTTCGTACACTTGGCCTGATTATATACAAGCAGGGCAAATCCAATTCAGCAAAAGACAAAATTCATTAAACGTTTACAGCACTCAAATATTTTTCGAAGACAAAAAAATATGACTCGAAAAAGGAAAAAAAAAAATTAATAAGTTGGAACTATGTTACCCAACACAAAAACAAAAATTACGAAAATGACTAAAAACACAATTATTCACGAAAAGTATTAAAAAAAAATTTGACTTAGAAAATTCACAATAAAAATTTTAAAATGTTTAAAAAGTTTGTTTCAGGTACAAGGATTGTTACCAAGCGATGCTACCATATAGAGGATGAGGACCGGAGATGAAACAAGAAAGAAAGATTTGATTGAAGTTCTGTCCAAGAAGCGAGTGTATTTCAAAGAAGATACATAATTTAAGCAAAGTACATTTAAGTTTTATAAACGAATGTTAACGGAAATAAACGAATGAGCGACGGAAGTGGTATATCAGTGTAGCCGCGAATTGATATAAATAAATTGTATATTATATGTGATCGTGCGTTCGCAGGAGTGAGAGGGGAGAAGGATTGGTGGTCTCAACAAATATCAATATTATATCGATATCAATATTTTTCCAATTTCCATAATCAATTTGGCACATTTGGGTTTTGATAATGGATAAGTTTGAAAAAAGGAAAAGAAATTAGGAAAAATTAAAAAGTAATTTTCAAATTTCAATTTAATTTTACAAAAATGTGAAATGGGAATGATTCAGTTTAGGAAAATTATAAGACATAGAAAATGAATGGAATTATAAGTTCACGGAAAAATACAGAAGACTCTCTACTAGCCAACTAGTGATGTTAAAATAATGATACAATATCGATAATATCGATATTGTCTTGAAAAAATATCGATATTATCGATATTGAAAATTTGAGAATTTTAACATCATTACACTGAAGGCTGAACTCGCTGAACACGCAGCAGCAGGCGGCTGCCACGCCAGTAATGCTACCTTTCCACGCACAAAACATGTTCACGCGCACGTTTTTTTTACAAGAAAAGTAAAAAGGTGCGGTGTGTACTTACGTAGCTTGTAACGTGGCTACAGAATGGTACATTTTGCGCATTTTGATGCAAACGATAGCTTAGAAATAACTCGACTCAACGACGTAACGCATTCCTAGACGTTTAAATTTTATTTTTTTTTTTTCAATAGATTTCTTGAGATCGTGTTTTATTTACGAGGAGGAAATAAGAACGAAAGAAAAAAAAGCGAAGACGTTGAATTTTGGCTGCTTTATGTTTGAACATAATGTGATAGCCTTTTTTTTTTTTTTGACCTATACGAACGATTGCATATCGTCGAAGAGATATGGCAATTGAGAGCAATAGTAGTAGAATTAAAGAAAGAAAAAAAAAGTAAAAAAATGACAAAAAATGAGAGTTAAAAAGGGAAGTGGGAAAAATTAAAAATAAATATCTTGTATATAAAAGCATATAAAAGCCACTTCTATAACGTTATCACGAGACAATAGTTACATACAGTGGCGTAGAAACAGGAGAATACAGAGGTACAACGTACCCCCAAAGAAAAATGAGGGTACAAATACTACAAAGTATCATTCGTGCCCCCCTCCCAAAAAAAAATGTTGTTAATAAACAAAACGATTGTTTGCATATTAGGTAATATAGGTTCAAAAATTTTACACTGGACTTGAAGAATACGAAAGATCATATTTTTAATCAACTTCCTAAAAAAAGAAAGTTCCTTATCAATTCAATCTCTATAGTGTAGGTCTATTTTTTTACAGTTTCTTGAGTATAACTTCTAACCCTTAGAACCAAGGCTATCAAGCTAGCTGAAAGCCAAAAAAAGTTGTATTTTTGGTATTTTCAGTTTTAAGCTTGAAGCGTAAGCTTTATTTTTTTCAAGGTGAAGGCTTGCTAAAAGCCATATTTTTTCTTCCACTTTTGGCTTTTTTTCGCTATATTACACCACAATTTTATTGGTTTTTCTTTTTATGATCAAATTACTCGTATACTCATAAATTTTGAGTTTAAAAATATTTATTTCGTTTTATTTAATTACAAATTTAAGAAAACATTTAAACCAAAAGCTGAAATAAGCTTCAAGCCAAAGCTGTATTTTCTGAAGAGAAAGCCGAAAGCTTGCAGCCTAAGCTTTATTTATTCGGGTTAATAGCTTTGCTTAGAACCGATTTTCATGAACTTTTTCTTAAATGATACCTAAATGTTGATCACATGGTGTTCCGGCGAAAGATTTTTCTTACATTAGTACAAATCCGATAGGAATTTGGTGCTTATTCGTTCAGTAGTTTCCTAGAAAACTGGAAAATAATGAATTTCTGGTGAGAATTTTCGGTTTGTAGTCTTGAGAATATTACAAAAGGTAGGTATAAATTGAAATTTTCAAGACACAGTCGTTGTAATAGGACAAAGTCTAAAAGAAATTTGATGCCTATTAGTCTAGTAGGTAATTCCCAAAAAAAACTGGAGAACAAAAAAATAGTTGAAAAGTGGTTTTTCTAGAATTTAAAAAAATTATAACAGGGATAATATACCTGTGTTGAAAATTTCACGATAGATTTTCCTTATGTTAGTGCAAGTCTGACAAAAGTTGTTGCTTATTTGTTCGGTAGTTTCCGAGAACTTGACTGGAAAAGAAAAAATTGCTGAAAGGATGGTTTTTCCAGAATTTTGAAAAAATTTCTGAAGGGATGGAGTTGAAATTTTTTCGATAGATTTTCATTATATCTGTGCAAGTCTGGTAGAAGTTTGAAGCCTATTTGTGAGTGAAAATTCGATAGAAGTTGAAGTATCTTTTTTTTATTTACGGTACAAGGGTTATAAGCTTTGTTTTTGCATTACATTAATTTATCTTTTCTTTTCTTTTTTTTTAATATTGTCATTGAAAATTGACAATTTAGTTTTCTAGTCAACTAGAATTTGTAATAAAAAATATAAAATTAATAGACTATATTAAATGGGTTGAGTATAAGCCTTTGAAAGGTCAATGTGGGGACACTGAGGAATCATTGAAGCGTGAGATAAAATAAAGAATTTCTAAGAAATGATAAAAAGTAGTAAAGGGGTGAGAAGAAAAAGTTGGGAAGTGAAAAAAATTAGATGATGAAGATGCGAGAAAAAGAATTGAAAGAGCGTGGAAAGTGAGTGACAAGTAAGAGCTGTGGAATCGGCCTTTTTTTCCCAGCTTTAGACGCCCTGAAAATTCAGCAATTTGTACACACGTTGCAAAAAATATTTTTTCGCCACACAAGTTGCAAAATATGCAATTTGATTCATCTTTTTAAGACCCAAAATCCAAAATTTCTGACCATGGAGAAAGAATTTTCTAAATGGAACAAAAAAAATATTTGCTCCCACAACTATAACGAGAATATTAGTTACAAAATAATTAAATACTCGTAAATGTTAAAAGGTTGTATTAAACAAGATATAAAACAGTGAAATATTAAATAGTAAGTTACATAAGAATAATAAGTTTTATAAAAAGAGAAGGTAAAGAAGATAAGGTGTACATGGTTACATGAGTTTTTATAATTAGAAGTTTTGGGAGGAGAATATGGCGATTTCTTGGAGAGTGGAAATGGTAGTGATATGATTGGGGAGTTATGACAATACAAGTTTAGATATTGTCCAATAGGAGTTTAAGAAAATGACATAAATGGTGATTTTGGGTATTTGCAATATCTGCAGAATGGTTTCATAGAAAAGAGTTGTTATGAAAAGTGTATTTATGTTTGTTTATAAACATTGAAAGTAGAATAAATGAGTCAGTAAAGGCAAGTAAAGACTTGTTTACATGACGTCAATATAATGAGAATTGTTTTAGGTGATTGATATATATGTGAAATATATATATAAGAGAGAGATATTATGAATGCTACAAAATTATCATTACAACAACGAAAATGTTTGAGTTCTTCCATCCAACTTGCCAGATGCCTTTCTTAATCGCACATGTGCATATGTTGTGAAAAATTGCATTCGCAACTTGAGTAAAATGTAAGCAACCTTCATGCAAATTAGAAAAAAAGGGGGAAAAAAGGTTTGCCAGAAGTACCATCTGATCATTCTGCACCAAACGTAGTAGCATGCTACAATAAATTATAATAAATATTCGTTACAAATTTCGTACATATGGTTCCAAAATTCTGCATTTTATGACCAATATAAAAACAAAAATAACAGTACCGGAAGCACCATTCTGCTGATCCATGCTAAAATTGACAGCATACTACAATGAATTAAAATAAATATTATTTTTAATTTTGCGGCTATTAGTGTAAAATTGAGCATTTATAACAAAAATAAAAACAGAAATGTCGGTACAGAAGGTACCATCCATCCCATCTGTACCAAAGTCAATAGGTCTGGTCCTTGGCTTAGCACAAATGTTCGTACCAATTTTGGTGATTATTTGACAAAAATTACAACCTATACCATAGGAATAAGAGATTGACTTACATCTGTCATCTGTATGTTTAATATATATATAAATATGAATTTGAGTTATTAGTGCCAAAATTTTCCTCAGGTCATGAAACGAAAAATACACCCACTCCCAACCTAGGGGCTAATACCGCACCAAACATAATACGTATATTTCCTTAAGAAAACCTACTTAAAAATTAAAAGAGTTGTTCATTTTTGTTTTATTTCATTTTTGTATAATATTTTCTTTGTTGATCATAATACAATATTTAATCTCATACAATAACTTATATTTTCCAGTTTGAACAGTAACATGCCTTTTCATAGTCACTGAGTACTTTTGACTTCAGATCCACTTGCAAATTATTATAATTTAATGAAAATGGAATTTTAATTTTTGATCATTTTTATTTTTGACTTGAAATAATATACATCAAAGCTATCGATCTTTGAAGTATCATATGCAGATTCATCATGGTATGGCAGAGAGAATTGTACATCAAGGGTAATATTATAATTTAAACTTAATACATATTGACATAAATTGAATTGATTAACTATAATTAAACAATTTGCATTCCCTATCGCTCGGTTGAGCCAGTGTTATTGCATTATCAAGCAGTTGAGCCTGTGTTACCCATTAGATATAAGTTCTCGTGTTCTGAGGTAGGGTTCATCCTTTAATTTCTTAAATTTTCCAAAAGATATAACTTCAAAATGTCGAGATTTGATACGAAAAAAGTTTTTGATGGACAGAATTATGATGCATGGAGAACCACTATGATTTCCATGCTATATGCAGGACAATATAATATTATTTACGATAATGAGACAGAAATATTATTACTAGGACTAAATTTAGATAGTTTTCTCAATCCTGAGGCTGCAAATGCAAATCCTGCAATACGTATGACATATTTCAGAAACCAAGAAAAGGGTAAAGCACTGATTTATCAAGGACTTAATAATGAATTAATTGAAAAAATAAAAGATCTCAGAACCATAAATCAAATTTTAAAAACGTTGGATGAGCGATACAAGAGTTGTACACAAGAAACATACATTAATACTAAGCAAGCTTTTCAAAAATTAAAATTCGATAGTAAGGGATATATGAGGAAATATTTGGATCTTTTTTCTCAATCTGCCCAATGTAAAAGGGATTGTGGAAAAATTTTGGAAAAACAGGAAGAGATCGAACAGTTATTAATTTCTTTAAATATGGATTATGATATAACAAGACTAGAATTTGATACATTACAACAGGACCAAAAAACAATTGAAACTTTACATGCAATGCTGATAGAAAGGTCTGGCAGGTTATATGATGAGAAAATATCACACTATAACAATAATAAGAAAAACTATGACTATCCACAAAATAATAATAAAAATTTTAGGTATCAACATGGTGGAAATTATAATAGATATAACAATAATAAAAATCACAATCCGGAACAGGGGAAAACATATAATAATAATCAATACACAAATATGCCTGCTAATAATAATAATTATAACAAAACACAATATAAACCAAATGAACATAATAAACCTTTACAAATTATAATGATATAGTCACATGTTTTAAATGTCATGGTAAAGGACATTTGGCGAATGTTTGTCCGTCAAAGAAAGAGGAATTAAAAACCCAAAATAACAGTGCTGATGGTCCGGCACAAAACACGAGATACGGAGGTAATAATAATAACAATAATAATAACAATAATTATAATATGAATAAAAAGGAAAATGAAGTTCAGTGGTCTATGATGTTGTGATATAAGGATTCTGATAGAAGTTTCAATAGACAGGATAGCAATCTAATAAATTTACTAACTAACAATAATCAAAATAGGAATTTACCTTTGGATTATATACATCTGACTAAACGTATCATGTTAGATGGTGGTGCTGTTGCATATGTAATTTCAGATCTGTCTAAATTACGTAATCCGATAATGATAAATAAACCGTTAGAATTGGAATGTGCCATTCAAGATATTTTGTTAATGGCAACTCACGTAGGCACTAAGTATATAAGAGTCAAAAATCTAGATAAGAAACAACAGGTCATTTGTCTTAAGAATGTCCATTATGTTCCTTCATTAAACATTGACTTATAGTCGGGCATTAAAATAACCGAGAATAGAGCTTTAGGGATTGATTAGAACTTTTCCGCATCAAATATATATGTGCGTGGAACAGATGCGGTGTTATTCACCACTCCTAAGATCAAAGGAGTTTATATGATTAGCTATGAAATTGTCAATGACGAAATATCTTCCGATTCTTATGACCAATCAGATTATTTAGGAAAAATATGCTGCTTCACCATGTGGCTGCACTGATTCTCAGCTGGGAAAATATTTTGATCAACGAACTTTTAATTCACCGCTGACATTTTTGTATGTTGTAGGGATGGCAAACATCGAACTTTTCCTTGTCGATAACTATCGATAGTTTTTCCAAAATTCCAAAAAATCTAATTTCTATTTTCTAATCAGTAATTCAAGTATAAAATTTCGATCCCAGTAATTTTTTATAATATAAAAGGTGTAGAAGGTATAAAATGGATTATGATTTTTATAAAGAGTTGATTAGTTTCTCATAGTTCATTACCTGGATAAATATATTGAAAAACATGAGAAAAATTAAATTTTCAGCATCAGTTTTTAGTGATGGAACATACACTATGAAATGTCAAATTCAACTCTCAATGATCAATCGAATATATTATCGAAGAGTTAAAAGAAATAACTTCACTTTCGAGTTTTACATTTCAACTTTTGATTTTCTATATTTTCTTTCAATTTCTAGCATTTTTGTGTTTTTTTAAAATTTTTTTTGTAAATTCTAACTTGTTTGATAGTTATTGATAATTCTTCTGTTGTCGATAGCTTACCAATAAGGCTCTTGTCGATAACTATCGATAGTTTTGTCATCCCTAGTGCGTTGTCAAAATACATTCATGATGGTTCGTTATTTGCGTTTCTTTTCTATGTGATCTTCAATCAATCTTCAACAAAAATGTTTATGCTACGTTGCTAGGCTAAACACTTAGCCTAACCGAAGACGCTCACGGCCTTTTGAAATACGTGTGTTTTTATTATATTATATTTTATTATTATTATAGGGAACAGAAAAAATTTTTGTTATTTTATTTTTAGGGGATGGTCACATCCTACATTTATTTACAAAATTAAGCGAATTCAGAAGACCAATTCTAGTAGATTTATAATTCTATTGATCACGTCGAATAAATTTATCCTCAATTTCTTGCAACGAATATCCTGCGGTCTCGGGCATCACAAAGTACAAAATGGCGAGACAAATCGACAAAAGACCTGCGTACGCCACGAACAACATTTCGATACCAATGGCGGATATCAAAGAAGGATTCATTTTAACAGCCACGAGTACCAGTACGTTATAACAAGTGTCACTTAGGCCGATGCCCAGTTCCCGAGTGATGTCTGGAAAAATCTGCAATTAAGATATAGCAACACCTTAACGATAAAATGTATTCATTCTTCTGCATTCATCGTCAATTCGCTAAACAAAAAATTTCTCAGGCCTACTTCTCCAGCTAAAAGCCAGGGTATAGTCAACATTCCAACATTGCCGAAACCCTGGTAGAGGCAAAGACAAACAATGAGCAGCGATTTGGGCAGACTAGAGGCTAGTACGGCGACGACTGCTAATAATGCCAGCAACACTCCGAGGCTAGAAAAGAAGAACATGAATCGTCGAGATATTTTCTCGATGAACATGCAGGACATCGCACACGATATAACGGCGAACGCATTCGTCAGCACCGTGGCCCATTGTGGATTCAGGTCTTTGGACATATCTTTGATCATGTCCACCGAGTACATCGTTAACGAGTCGAAACCGGAGACAACATCTGTAGCCATTGAAAGAGTAACAACGAAAAATGAACGAAAAAACGGTTTGCAAAGTATGTGATCGGTAATTCGTCGATTTACGTGCCCCGCAGCTTCGGCACTGCTACTCAGCAGCGAAGAAAATTCTCTCTCACTTTGGTCGCTCACTTGGCGCAGCCAGAAGAAATTCTCTTTCGCCTCGTCCGGCCGTTCGTTGAGGATGAGCCAATTGGGAGACTCCGGAGCGTAGAAGGCGGCCCAAAAGGTGAGCAATGGCAGAATGGTGGACACGTGTAGAGCCGTTTGCCATAAGAATGACATTCCGATAAGGTTTTGCAAGAAGATACCGAAAGCGTAGCATACACCGTTGAGGGCGGCGAAAAATCCTCTAACGTGTGGTTCCGGCATTTCGACGAGATAAATCGCCGCCAAGTTGCCGTAGATGCCAGACGCTGTACCAACGATCGAGCATCCAATTAGAAACACCCAAACGTTGCTCGCCACAGACAGACAGATCCAGCCGATCAGCCACGGTATGTTGACTAGAGTGAGGCACGGTTTTCTCCCATACTTTCGCATTAGGAGACTGCCTATTATGACCCCAATTTGCTGCGATAAGATGTTGGCACTGGCTGAAAACAGAAAATGATGCTGTGCACAATACGTTCGTTTTTCTCCAGTTCAAGTGCGTAAATGGGAGGTCGTTGAGGTAGGTAAAAATTTAATTTTAAGAGAGATTTTTCCGATCACTCTTGAAAAATAGATATTTTGCAACTAGAGTGAAAAAGAGCTAATCACAAAAAATCATACTAACTCTACGCTAGTAACTCGCGAACCTACTGACCAATCGACGAAAAAAGCGTTAAATCTGGTCCTGGTATTATAAGTAGTTTATCTTCAAAAGTTTGTAACTATTGGACGAGAGTTGAGACCCTCATTGAGTTCACAAAATTAGCCCCTCGAAGAGCCCCATAGCATGAACCAAAAATCATTAAGTGAATTCTATCATTCGAGTATTTGTCGCTCAATACTACACAGAAAGTTTTAGCATGGGTCACCCTAGCTGTGACCAACGTCTGATAAAATTTATCGTGGTTGATTAGAGAGTTATATAAGCTGCAGATAATATTACTAAACGGATGAAATAACTGTGGAGAGGTAGGACTGTGATTTGTTTATGAATGTGAAGTTTGGAGTCATTAAGAACAGAGATACCAGAAAGAAAAATAATAAACGTATTATTTAGCTCATGAAAGATACATTGCAGTCAATTTTTCAAACAAAACAAAAGTAATAAATAAATAAATAAATAAATGAAAAATCTGTCTTTTCTGTGACATACTTACCCAACAAAAACAATGCATTTTTTCAAAGTAACTTTCAAAAAATGGGTCTTTATATTGGCTACACCGTATTTCGATGTTTCCTATCATTTTAGTATTTTTCGCTCAATACCATATATTGCTAGCATTAATAACACAAGCAGTAACCAACATCTGATAAAACTTATCGCAGTTAATTCGAGAGATTCAAGAACACACGTTTTTAAACTGATATTTACAGAAACTTACAGGAGGGCAGGGGATTCATGGGACTTTTTAACACCTTATTTATGAATGTGGTGTTCCGAATAATTTGAGACCCTAAAAACCATAAGGAAATAACAAACGTTATAGCTCATGAAAATGATGAGAGAAATTTTAAATAATTATAGAAACTTCAAATAAGTACATAAATTTCAAAAATTGACATTCTGATTAAATAGTTTCATAAGTAATTATATAATTCGTTAGTTTATTCGAAAACCTACCTATCCAGGAACCCATATCATTATCCAATGAATGAATTTGTGGTAACAAAGTGGACGTGAATGCAATTGTCATACCAGTGCAAGTAGTTCCCAGTAAACTACTTAATGAAGCCAGTAGCTGGAAATAGAAATATTATTATTATTATTATTACTATTATTATTATTATTATTATAACAATAATTTATATTACATAATTAATTTCTGAAAAAATTAAAAATTTAGTCTCCCTTATTAGTAGTTAGAATCCTGCATGTCAGCTTGATCGAATATTTTTATGAAATTTTAGGTCAGTTCGATGTACTATTTTAACAATTTTCTTAAGGTAGGTATATAACGTCTACTTGAGAGAACTAATGGTAATACATTGATGCACTCTGACCATTACTTTTGTTATTTTTAATTCATTTTCATATATTTTTTATACAGGTACTCTAAAAAAAGTGAAATATCTTCGACAAAATATGTATAAAACGTAAAGTTCCAATTATTCAGGAAAGATCGCATTTACAAACTAAAAAACAAGTTATTTGAAGTGAAATTCAGCTCAGAAAAACGTCGCTTTTTCCTGATTCTCAAAATTACCCAGCTGGTTGTTAGTCTTTTCGACCCTCCCTAATGAACTAAAACGAAAGGTATTTCTCACAATTTAGGTAAATAGGTGCCAGTGAAATGTCTGGATAACCAACAATCATAAGGAAATAAAGCTATTTAGATTTATTTTACAATACAATATTATTTTGTGAGTTATTTTATCCAATCGGTGTGCTTTTATTTAATTATTCTGATGGTACCCAAATTATTTACTATAGAACCTTTTTGATGCACTACATACACCAACAAAATTTCGTTTATACTACAAACAAGTTTACCTGGTGGAGAAAAATATCTATACCTACCTATTTGAAGTTAGGCTGAATGTGAACCAAATAATTTTCACATTTAGTCTTCAGTCATCCCTCTATAATTTTACCGATTCCGCACCACTGACATTAATGAAAGTCCATCATTAACTTGCGCAGAACCTCCAAAGTCATGGGTGCCTGAGAAGGTGTGTAAAAATTTTTTGACCACACAATTTTTTCCCATCTGAATTTTACCCCTTTGGCCCTTCCTCACTTTTTGGGCTCCTTAATTATTTCTCTGGCGTAATTATTATTTTTTTATAAGCTTTTATTCTACTCACTACTGCGATTTTAAAATATACCTACCAATACCACAACCAACCTTCCACAACAAAATTACCTATGTTTATTTCACATGATGCTAAAACCAAAAATAAAAATAAAAGCTTATTGTGAAATACCTTATAATGAAGAGGATTCTGAACAAGAAGGTAGCCAACAGTATTTGTATCTTCTGCCACTCTGTACTTACATTCTGGGAAGCCAAAACTTGAGCAAACATTAGCAATTTTTTAGCATATTTTGAGAGTTTATGTATGGGATTTGGCACATGCACACAGACACATACATATATGTACATGTACATATGTAATTGCGTCATCTAATTAAGTTGTTTCTCATTGGTAAATAATAAGATACAATGCAAGATGTTAGCTACTAATGTTAGCTACCATTCTGTGACATCACGAGATCTTTAGAATATCGTATTTTGACTGTATGTATGAACAGGTAAGAACATACAAACGTACAAGTGTACAATTTTTGTTTAATGTCTGTGTAGACCAATAATAAACTAGCCTTTTGACCGTAAAGTCAATGATGGCCACATTTATGTTTTAAAAATTCATTTTTAAACAAAACTTCTTTTTTTTTTCTTTTTAGTCTTCTTGTTGTTATACAGCATATTACACACAATTATTTAATTACTACCTAACCAATATGAAATGAAATGAAGCTTATTTAAAAATTATTAATATTATTATTTATTATGCAGAAAAAAAAAGTCTTCATGGGCACCAGGTACCCACTTACACCCATGTTTGCACGCCTGTGACATCCATTTTTCAATTCGGATGGAGTAGTGGCTTCTATACTCTGTTTGGGCTAAGAAGTATGTGATGTCATAAACCATAATCACACTTATCAGCTTGAAATATGATCTTTATTTACTCTACAAAATTATGCTTATCATTGTATAACAGTGTGCAACATTTTCCTATAGTGTATAAGTAAGTTTTTTCTTAAATGTTTTTTATTTTATTATGAAAAATTAATTTCATTTCTCCACCAGTATAAAAATGGAGTTTTTTATAAACAGTAATTTTGTTTATTTCTATTTATATAATATATAAAGACAATTAGGCATTCTTTGTCACTAATTTTCTCTCAATGTACTGAATGAAATGTTTTGAAATTCATACCACATATGAAGAATAACGATTGGTTTGTAGACCACAAAAATTAATATCTGTTCAGTCAAACTGCTGAAATTAAGGTTTAAAGTTGTCTTGTATAAGTGTCAATATGTGAGTGTGTGTGTGAAAGTAATCTTAACATTAGTGTTTGCGTGGGTGCTATTGAAAATTACTTATCAAACGAATGACCCAACAAGAGCTGAAGCTGTACATCTGAAACTGGTGACTTTGTTTATGTTAATGTCAGCAGATTCATTCCAGACATTAATTTTTTTTTCTTATTGAAAGGAATAAGATAAAAAAACCTTAAAACAGCAGCAGCTCTGTAAGAAAAAGTATATTTTTGAAAAATGTAAAAGTAGGTAGTCACTAAAAAGTTATTAATAGATTGTAATAAATTGTGGGGACAATACTCGTATGAGGTAATAGGGGCTCGCACCCCTCAACGACAGTCGCCGCCCAAAGGCTGGCAATAATCGTCTTTATGACGTTAAATAAATATACACTGGTGCGTTTGTATGTTGGTACCTGTACGTACGTACAGGTAAGATACATTGCACGGGCTGAGATCAATTACCTGATAACGATCTCGGTGATGTCACGGCCCAGTACCAAACACGCTGCGTCGTTTCTTATCACCTCGACGCTGACAAGAAACGACGTAACACATGATATAATTACTTACATGTACGTATGCATGTGTGTCTGTGTGCGTGTACCAAATCCTGTATATAAACTCTCAGAACCGGCTCGAAAATCGCCAGTGTTTGCCGAGGATTTGGCTCTCCCATACTTAATCGTATGAAGTGGCAGAACACGCAAAATACTGTTGAAAACCTTCTTGTGTAAATATCTCTCACGACAAGGTATTTCACATAAATATTTGTTCCTGTTGGTCCAAAATTAGGCATTTTATAGGCAAAATAAAAACAAAAATAGTGTTAACGGAAGTACTGTGTGACCAATCCACACCAAAATTTATAGCAAGTTATAATATTTGTCACAAATTTTGTAGCTACAGATTGAAAATTGATAATTTTATAGCCTAAACAAAAACGAAAATCACAGTACTGGAAGTATCGTATGACTGATCAGCATTAAAATTTATATCAAGTTATAATAAATCATAATGAATATTTGTTTCAAATTTTGTAGCTGTTGGTCAAAAATTAGAAATTTTATAGCTAAAACAAAAATAAAAAATAGCTGTACTGGAAGTACTATATAGCCGATCCACACCAAAATTTATAGCAAGTTATAATAGGTATATCATACTAAATATCTGTTTTCAATTTCGTAGCAATGGTCAAAAATTAAAAATGTTATAGCCAAAACCAAAATGAAAATTGCCATACCAGAAGATTTGAGAATTAAAAAATTATAAAGGGAAACCTGAAAATTTTCAGTTTGGAATTTTAATGTTTTCAGTTGGGAATTTTTGATTTTCTCCTCCGTTCCAAAAAAATAACATCGATATGTCACTGTTATCTATTAAATCTTTATTGAATGAAAATAATGATCTGTGGCCTTCAAATTCTGAAATCATTTGATGGAATATTTCAGTAAGTATACAATTAAGTCATGTGAAGAAAACTATTAAATATAGGTGCTTCATTTATCCTCTTACTAAAGTCTTCTTTCAAGCTCATTTCCACATTTTAAAAGCAAGAAATACTATCAATTCATAGGAGTTAAATATCACGTATTGACAATAAAGTACAAATACATCCACAAATATATTTATAAGGCCATATCTTTTGAAGAAATAATATGGTTAAAAAAATGAAATATTCTTAAATTACAGAATGATTTCTTTCTCAATTAAGAAAACTTGGAAAATAAGTCAGATATTTGGTGATTTTTGTGGTATTATTGACTAGCCTGTCTGTTAGACAGGTACTTCAGCTTGTAACACATAGATACGATTGAAAAGCCAATGTTTATGCTGGTATTTTGCAAGAAAAAAGTATGGCCTATTGTTAATGAATCAACTACAATTGTAACCTCAATGAGCAATGAATTAGTGACTTCATGTATTTGACTGAGTGATCTTCTAGCTTCGATCTGGGCATACAAGAATGAAAAATGTCAACTCGTAAAAACACATGTACCTGTACTAGTTTTGTTCAAATTTTGACGATCCTTTCATTCATTCAAAATATGGGCTATAACAGCGAAAAGCATTGGACTTTCTGATCATTAATTATAAAAAATATTTTCCTCAAAAAGATTCAAAAGTGATTTTCTATGACTTTCGAATTGCTCACTCGCTAGGCTTGTTTTGTAAACTTGCCCTTTCATGCAAACGCAAACGGGTTTACATGTAAAGAGATACTTCACATTTTTTACATGAAGGTGCGTTCACTTTACATTCATCAATGATAAGGGCTATTTTTAACTCGGATAAACATTTCCTTTCTCATCATATATTACATAAATACTATTACTTCATTGTTAACACGTACTCAAGGGGTGCGTCAATATCTGTATTAAAAAAGGCAATTTTACCTGATGATGCCTATGAACTACAACAATTCACCTTTCCTTATTTAATTCTAGATAATAGAATCAGAGAGTGCCATTTCTGTTTCCTTTTTCTTCTTTTTTCTATTTTTATCATAAATTTGTTTCGTTTTAGACAAATACAAATCAAACAAAAAAGCACCAAATTAATAAATATAAGTCATATGCAACCAAAAATGCGTAATAATATTCTATTGTCATCTCTTCTTTTCGGATCAAGGTCATTAAAATCATTACTGTTCATTCTTCAGGCTTAATTGCAAATTATATCAAATAGAAAAATCTGAGAAAAAAGAAATAAAGTATAAAAGATTAACCCTATCAGATAAATTCAGTTAGGTACATAAAAAAGCACTTTTCTACAGAACTCATGCAAGAAATTCTTCACTTTTCAAAGATATTGTTTAAGTTTTTTTTTATTTTTATTCTAATTATGAAAACCAAACAGCCCCTTCAGATAACTAGTTTTCTTCTTTTTTTTAAATCTAATAGCTAAAAAAATTAAAATTCCGTATTTTTAATTTGTGCGACTTGGACCGGCGGCGTAGCCGTCAGTCAATCATCTAGTACAGTATATTAGCTAATATAGGAGAAGAGAAAATACTAAAAATCTTACATGTCTTCTTATCATCTTGAACAATTTTCCAATTTAATTTGTACAAACTGAATAACTGGCTTTTGGAGCGACTCACGTGTCATGCCACTTCTTTACCATCATTTTCTGTATTACGGATATATGTTTCGTTCAAGTTTTCCATTCGGATGGAAAAATTTTATTTTGCAAAACGTCACTTCAAGCACTATCAGTTCCTTGCTCAACTAAACAAACCACACTTTCTGACTGATATGTTTTATCGTCGAGAACTCACATTAATTCTCGCCGAAATACCACCCTAGTCGTACGTAAATGTTTAGTTTTATAAATCACTAAAACGTTAGACGACACGTCTTCACAGACCCCCAGCGAAATTACTTGTAGTGTTGATGACAGTTTGACACTGAACTTAGAACAGTAGCCTAACGCCTAAAGCGAATTGAGACGGGAATGGTTTTTTATTTCTCGTGTGTATCGTCGCCGATTCATACATATTCTGTTTTTGATAACAAATATCAATAGGTGGGGGCTGGGGCGTCTTCCTTTAAATCGCACTCACTACCCGAACGCTGGCGGTTTGTTTTTTGTTTTTTTTCTTCAACAATTTTCGAAATTTAGGATACAGTTTACCGAAACTCAGGCGGATAGGTAGGAAATCGACAATTCGGCGAAGAGGAGTCAGATCATGGTACGTCACTTTAGAGGTCAGGGGCATACAAATTGACTTGCCTCGACAAAGAAAATCTCCCCTTACTTCTTGAATTGTCCATCTCCGGAATAAATCCAAAATATATCTGTAATGCCAGTAGAGCCATCTCTCCACGTAATTAAGACGTTTTCACAATCGTTTTACAGTAAAGGAAAAGTGTAGGTCCCTGAAACGAAAAAGTTATTTGATTGGATTTAGTGAATAAAAAAAACTAAAAATAAAGATTAATTTGCTGCCTCTTATACAAAGTGCTCCCTAAGCAGTTCGCCAAACTGTGCACCAGTAGCATTGAGAAAATATAAAAATATTACATCAACAAATGGAGTGTGGAATACCTTGTCGTGAGAGATATTCTCACCAGAAGGAAATTCTACAGAATTTAAGCGTGTTCAGCCACTTCATACATAAGTATGGGTAAGCCAGAACCAACCGAACACTGGCGATTTTAGAGTCAATTTGGGTGGTTTATATACCGCTTATTCACACGCACACAAACACACGTACGTAGGGTAATACGTACGTCGGTGAGAATGGTCAGATCGCATCATCCCCTATCTAGATAAGAGATGGTTGGCCAGTTTGTGTACAAGTCGTGACATTGTTTGATTGTGTCACGACTCTGTACTTGTACATTACCTGCAAGTACATACAGGTAATTACGATCGAACGTAATTTGTGTTTTACGTCACGTAGACGAATAATTTGCCTGCCCTTTGGGGCGGCGACTGTCGTCGAGGGGTCCGAGCCCCTTTTCCTCATACCAGTGAGTCTCCACATGGAGTATATTGAAAATTAGAGGGGCTGCAGAGCATTTAAATTTTTTTTGAATGGCTTAGAATCTCCTATCAACCAAAGGAGTCGTATAGAACTCATCCAGAGAAACAAAAAACTCTTTCTCCACATATGGTCTATCCTTAAAAGTGAAAAATTACAAAAGTTTGAAAATTCAAAAAATTAAAGAAAAATTCACAAGTTTCACATTTTGTAAGAACTAGAGGAGGGCGTTAAAAATAAATAACAATAAAAAAAATAATCATTTTTCGTTTTCTTTCATTTTCATATTCGTTTCATGAACAAAGAAACAGCTTTATCACCTTCACTCTATTTTTCATTACCATTTTCTCTTACCACTTTTTTTACAATCGTTATCTACTCCTCTTACAATTCGCGCATGAAACATTGAAAAAAATTGGGCGGTGGACACTTTTTTATAAACTGACTCAAGAAGCATTTTCAATGCTAAAAGTTCCCTCAAAAAATGCCTTTTTGGCAGCATCATCAATCGAAAATTGTAACATACATCTTGACTCGATAGATGAAAGGAGATAGTGATAGGCGGGTTTCTGTAATTTTTCCTTGCGACTTGCAGGCATGCAACCACTCATACATGAGAAAATTTTACAATTTTTTTTTTCTCAAAGTGCTACCTATCCACTAACGCAATATGGCGGTCAACCCAGAAAGCACCCAGTTATCATTCTGAGTCTTTTAAGAATAACTGGGTGGTCACAAATATTAAAAGACAGAATTTATAATACCACAATACATCTCTTTTTTTTAAATATTTTTCGACAGTTAAATTAGATAATAAAAAATATATCATTGAGTAGGTACCTACATTAAAAATATAAATTTAACATTTAATATTCTGAAAATTCACAACAGTCTTAATATTTTATTTGAAAAACAAGACAACATAACAACACATAATTATAACTAAACCTGGTATATCCTAATCCAAATATGATTATTTTCTAACAGTTGGTATCAGTACTGGAATAGTTTGTACTGGAATAGTTGGTACTGGAACAGTTGGTACAGGATCCGCGAGTAACTCTGTTTCCTCTGTGTCAGGAAAAAAAACCACTCTGATCAAGACATCATTTCCTAAATCCTCGCACTCCAATAAAGTCAGATTTTTTGTCTCAGGCATGAAGAGAAAACTTAAAACCAACCCAGCTGAAACGATAGCTGAGTGAAAAGTTAGGAGTAAGGTGTCGCTCAAACTTTTGTGCGTAACAATTTCCAACAAGTGAAACAGCATCATAAGAATTTCTAAACTTCCAACACTCAGATCTCGTACAATCGCAGGAAATATCTGAAAATTCAAAAGGCGGTAATTATACTCTGAATTCGATGTAGGAATTTGTCAACTTGACTACAATCAAAGTCATTTGTTTATGGATTCATCTATTACATCCATAAGAGAAAGTAGCCTTTTTTTTTGTTTCCTCATCACGGTGTCTATCTTGTATGAATTGGCTTCAGATTTTGCACGCAAACTCACACAATTACCTAAATCAGTAATCTTTTCACCTTAGTTAAAAAACAATTACGAAAGTCCGATCCTTTGGCCATGACTGAGCTTTTAACTTTCGATGACATCACTAGGTGTTTTACAAATTTAATGACGTCATATGACTAGATAAAAGTTTGCGGAGAGGTAACTGGTTGGGCAACAGGGGAAAACATACTTTCGAATATCTGATATTTGATTTTTGAAATTTATTTATATTTTTTTCAAACAATAAAAGTCCTGGTTTATGTCTTTTGGTAAGATGCCAGAGGCCAATTCCTTTAGTTTTGGACCTGTTTGGATAAAAGCTAGTTCTCAGTTCTGCGTTAGCGTTGTAGTATCAGCTCTGAGATGTGAAGACTCCAAAAACTGGGAACTGTAGGCTAGTTAACTTCGAAAGTTTCCACTAAAAGTTTTACATAATTTTTTTTTATTCCTCATTGATTGATTTTGTTAATATTTCAAAGGAATAGTCATTTTGGCTTGGTCCTGTCCTAACAGGCCCATAGCGCAACGCCTTTTTAAACCAGGGCAATTCAGATTTCAGGTAAAAAAGTTTTTGGTGTACCTTAGGGAAAATTTCCCATTTTTTCATCCCACTAAAATATTTAAGAGAAAGAGGTAAATTTTTAAATTTACTAATGTGGGCAAATGGTCGAACTAGAGCAGGCATTACTTGCATTGCCTCTGTGGGCACTACAGGTCTGCTGTCTGAAGGATGAATAATATTAGCAAGTAATTTGATTAACATTTAACATGCAACTAGATTAAATCAAAATAATTCAATTAGGCAAACATAACTCAATACCTTACTCAAAGAGCTGTAAGTATATGCTACAAACATATAATTACACCTACCAACTTCTCAAAATCTTTCATAAATTTTTGATAAGCAGGTAGTAGGGTTGCCAACTAGCCAGTATTTAGACACTACTGCGGGTACAAAAAAAAAGGAGGTATCAGTGCCTGTATTTCATCACTGTTCCCAGTATTACCGGTATAGAGGACAGAATGATAGAGCAAGCAAGTATAAAACACTACTGGGGACCTTTTCGATTGCAAGCGAAGCGTACAAAAATTTAGAAGTGACAAATTTTGGCAAATGGGCTAGGAGAAATGAAAAAAAAACGTTTATTTGCCAGTATTTTCATCTTCCAAAGTTGGCAACCTTGTAGGTACCTAACAAAGATAAAAATAATATTTAATCTCGATTTCCTGCTATTCATCAGAAGATAGTAAGGTATGCAAATCCACATGAATGAGAAATTGCCTTTCCATACTTGCTGGACACTTTATTGTTCGTAACAAGTAAGAAGATTGTGGGAGAGGCTAAAAATATGAAATAGGAGTAAAATTTAAAGAAATAAAAATAAAAATAAAAAATGAAAGGAAAAAGTGAAAGAAATAAAGATATATAATAATTTACAATAAATATAGGAAATGAAATACAAAACCTCTTTGCCCCCCTCCATGAGCAAATAAACTATTGTTGCGACACAAAATTTTATAAATTTTCAACAATTTAAAAGAGAATAAAATTACTGACAACAAAAAACAAAATGATAACCTTCTAGCAATAAGCTCTTGTAGCATAGTTTATAATGTGCTAGATTTATTGTTCACGGGTCACGGTGACATTAAAGGTCAAAGTGGTTGACATCTGGTGGAAATTTGTTGATCCAATGAATACCTGGTCATGTACGAAAATGCATTTGATCCTATGCTAATTCAAACATTAAAAAAAATATATTTTAAGTACAACAACCACAATAAATGTTTTCAGATTTATGTAGCCACCATTGGTCTTTAAATTTACCAAAAAAAAAAAAAAAAAAAAATTAATTATCTTCAGTATTTAATAATTTAAGCCAAAATCAAATTAAGGTATCTATTATCACATTTTCAACCAATCAAAAATGAGATTCTTATTTTTATGATCACCCATTCGCAGCACATTTTCAACCCCATCTAGTTCCACCTTAAATCCCAAAAGGAATTGCGGCAACTGCACGAACTAAGTACCTACAGTTTGCTCATTCAAAGAAATGGATACACCATTGATTTGCGTTGAAATTCCGATTACGGTGGCCTCCTCTAAGTGGTGAAACCCAATGATATTGATACAATTGGTGGATGGGTTTAGACAGGTCTGTCATAAGGGGGCATCTATACATTCTCAGTTGTCTCTTCAGACCCTCCCTCAAATAAAAAATCTCCAAAATTCACAAAATAAAACACAATTTTAGTAGCTCGAGCCTTTTGTTTCTTTGCTAAGAGGAGTCTAGAACCGCGGGATTCCCGTTACATATACCCTTTATTACTGGAATCAGTCATATATCAAACATGTCTGAAACTCTTTGGCTACTTGCCCACATAGACCTTCCAAAATATAAATCGATAGCGCATTTGGCTTAAAATAAGCGTTATCAGTTATTCAGATATGGGTTAAGAAACTTGAGCCAACTGGCAAGTAGCTTTAAATCTTGATTGGCGCAGAATTGTTTGATACCACAAACATAAGTACACAACCACACAAACACAGATGTATCATAGCCAAGTGGCCTAAATTTATTATCCTATATTGAAACATATCGATTTTATTTTCATACTCAGTCCAATGTAGCATATAGTCAAAGTATGCCCATTCCATGTCCTCACCCAGCTAATGACAATCTGAGTCGAAAGGTGGTGATAGAAGAGACTGCAATGGCCAGTAAGGTTTGTGGGGTCCCTTCTACACCTTCACCATTCTGCCTGTCTACTCCGTTGCTTTCTCGTAATCACATTTTCAATACTGGGGTATCTGGTTACTTGAAGCAGAGTAATGTGGTAACTGCGTCCCCCCTGAGAAACTATTCTGTTCGTACATAAAATGGGTATGGTATTGGTTTTATGAAGAGAAAAAACTGTCCCATCAATAGAAAAACTTTATTTTCATTTTATTACCTGTAGTTGCTGATTCAATGGGTTCAGCCCATATAGAGTTTACGTGAAATTGATCATTTATTATTTTTTTCTAAATAGAAAATTAGGTACCAACGCTATTCTACCTTCTTGGAATATTGATGTTTCATATTTTGTTTCTGTTTTTTTTTTTTAATCTTCTATAGGCGTAACACATCATCCTGCTTTTGATGACAGGCATAAATATAAAATTGTCTCTTTTCTACACATACCTAACTCTTCAAAGAAGATAGACAGACTGGTAGTGAGGGAAAGAATACAGAAATACCTACCCAGTTCCAAATTAATAAGAGAAATAAAATTCGTATTAACTTACCTCGGTGGTTAAAATTATTGGCATTTGGACGCCACCCATGAATGTGGTGAGAAGGCTCGCGTGAAAACAAAGAAAAGGTATGGTCATTTTAGATTTTGCGACAATAAATGATGAGAATAGTAAAAGGGTTAATCCTTCGGATGTGAAATACAAAATTCGTCGACCGAGAACGAGCGACAGAGCCATAAAAATCGCGCATCCGACGATGGGTAAAATGGTGTGAAAAATCAGAGCCAAAGAAAATCGTCCGATGAACGGACGAATGAATAGGCTAAAATCATATTTGTAATGGCGGATCAAATCGAAGGTGATTTTGGTAAATAGTCCGGTAATAATGCTACTGTTGACCAAATGCATGAAAAACACCAGCGTCAGCGGCAGCAAGAAGTTGGACGTGTAAACATTGGCGACGATTCCATCGGCTTTGATTGGCGCGTCATCTTCGGCCTTGTTGAATGCCAAAAAGGATTCTGCATTGTCAGCAGTTCCGCCACGCAGCCAAATAAACAGTTCCTCGGCATCGTCCCGCCGGTCAGTGAGGGCCAGCCAATATGGCGTTTCTGGTGCCAACAACGCCAACACCAGCGAACCAATTGCCAGGATCAGGTCCAACAAAAATATGAACTTCGACTTTGGTGGGAAGCAGGTGGCCACTGACATTCCACCGTGGAACATGCAAAAGCACAGACCCAAGAAAAATGCTCGCCATCTGGGATCGGTGATTTCAGCAACGTACACGTACAGCACCACTGCCTGATATCGTTCGGCAAAGTGCAGCACGACGATGCTGAGGAAATCGATAAACGTTTCCATGTCCAAAACGAATATCAGCAACGGTACCAACAGAAGCACGCTGGAGATAATTAGTGATTTTTTTCTTCCAATGAAATGCATACATAATGCACTTGCCAGGGCACCGCCCACGTCTCCAAAGAATGGTACATCTGGAAGAAAAAACATGAATTGGGTTGCATTCAGAAACTTCAAATTAGCAAATTAGCCTTTAAGAAATGTAATCTGACTCCCATCTTCACCTTGTTCAGAAATTCACTCCAGTAAATGGTGGGTGGGGACAACCCACACTCTACTCTGGGGAAGGTTAAGATTGTCACCCCACTGACAAAATGTGTATCGATTTGAATTTTTTGAAAAGCAATATTCTCAATCACAGAATTACGATTGACCGTTACTTATGTTTGGAAATAGCGTGGTTGTCAACCACAACCAAAGAATAACCAATTTTTTCGTAAAAAGTAACTAGGGTACCTATACTCAATTATTGTACCTGTTAATAAAATTACATAGATCCAATTTTTGGTGGGTTTTTTTGTATTTTTCCTCCCAATAACGACACCTCCCAATAGCGGACATAGTACTTGGTCTTGCTTTTGTCTGTTATTGGGAGATTTCATTTTATTTTTGTACAACATAAATATTTTTGAAAAAATTCGATAACTTTTGATTAAAAAAAGGTATCAAATTAGAATCCAGGAAATAGTGCAGAATGTGCGTGGAAAACGTTATTGAAATCGGTGAGTTTCGGAAGAGTAGTATTTTTAAGATTTTCTAAAAAGGAGTGGAAGAGGGCTTCACCTTCCAGACTCCACCCAACTTGGCACGTGAAATATAGATGATACATATAAAATTCATTTCCACAAACACGAGTCTACCTGGAGTGCGTTCAAAAACTTAACTCTGGTTGTCAGTTGCGCAACCACTGCTGACAGTTGGTTGACAAAAAATGACATTCGGTTGCCAACTTAGAAGCCCCAATTTCTGAACGGCTTAAGGTAACAACTGGTAATACCAATGAGCATTAGTTCGAATCCATTCAAGCACACTCTAAAACCCTAACCTAACTGAAACCCTGAGACCCACTCATTATTGTAAACCAACTAAGATAAAGACCCAATTCCCTATCAAAGATTTTATTTTTAAATTGATTCCATACTAGGCCTTCAGAATGTTCGGAGCAACTTTAATTGATAATGATGTGTAATGCAGACCCAGCTCATTGTATACTTAAAAATACCCGACTGAAAACTTTCTTTTCTAATTTTTCCCATTTTCAACAAAATTTGTTTTCTGACTTAATTTCCACAACGAAAATTCTGCACTTGTGTCATTTAATAGGTAGATAGGTACATTCATAGACAATTTATACGATTCGAATCTTTCAAATATCATAATTTTATTCTTAAATGCAATTTTTTGATTTTCCGAAGTTGTAAAATATTTTTAAAGTAAAGTACTATTTTTAACCCACTTAAAAAAAAAACATGGAGATTTTCAATTTGACCCTTTTTTTTAATGATAAAATGAGATCCCATGGGGCTTCCATATTATTTTTTTCAAAATTGATTTGATAATTTTTGAATTATCTTTCAAAAACTGTTTTAAACCAATTTGCCAACAGCGTTAATGCAGGTATACCTACGAGGAAATAAAAAAACATTAAAATAGTTATTTATGATACAAGTGCAAAAAATAGGTGATTTTGATACGAGTCTGAATATCAATCACCTACTTTGCATGTGTGTCACACACTATTTTTGGCAACACCCCCACTATCTTCAAAAAATTGCGATGATTTTTTTTTTTTTTTTTTAAACAAAATAATAATTAATGATTTATTTTTTTTAACCAAAAAATCACTTCACACTTTCCACACCTCTCTTCAGAAAAAAAATTTTTAATATTTTTAAGAACAATAATTTTTTATATTTTTTAACCAAATCAGAAAAAAAATTTTATCAATTTATTATTGAAAATTTTTAATATATTAGAAGCTATTGAAAAAAAAAGTCACCGTTTTCCATTTATTTTTGTGTGAAATTCTTTGCTTCCCATTTTCCTTCTATATTCAATGAAAATGCGATTAAAACATACCGCATTTAGTTCCAAGTGATAAATAATAAAAACTGAGAAATTAACCAACCCACGTGAAAAATTAATCAACCAGTGTGAGAAATTCATCAAGATGTACGAGAAATTCAAGTTGCAAGTGCGCAGGTGCAAAAGATAATTTTTTGCCTTCGTATTGAAATTTGCTACTTTTTGTTCCATCAAGGCTCGTAAATAATGTAACTTTGAGAAGGGTGTTGCAAAAAAACATTTATGAAAAAACAGAACTAACTCCATCTTTGCGAGAAGAAAAAACAAAAACCTAGAAAGAGAAAAATAACACTTTCAAAATTTATCCGCCTAGAACAATAAGTTACTTATTGGAATTATAATAAAACGAAAAAGAATTTACCTGGGCCAGTAGTTCTAAAATTAGTGGTACGCGAAGCTTGTCAAGATGGTATGTAAGTAGTCAGTCAATACTTACACATAATCAAACATTTTCTGTTTTCTTAATTCGAGGAACTTATTCGAGTATGGTGTCAATGAGAATATCAGTATTGCTCAGAAATGCAGCACCATCGTGAATTTTTATACTAATTAATTAATGATACGTAATATAATTGTAAAGTTTTTTTTTTTTATAAATATGTATAATATATGAATCTGTGGTACACAACTTGACTCGCAATTCATAATACGCATGAGAAGTACATGAAAATAAAAGTCCAAGAAATCCTAACCTAGGCTGAATTGAAAGAATTTTTTAACAAATAGAACCAACTTTAAAAAAAAAAAGTAGCGAGTTCCAATGGCCGCTCATGAAGGATTGACGTAATTATAAACAAAATAGAGCAGGTGTGAGCGTGCGCATTTCACACGCACACAATTACACACCTACACGCCAATTGTTAAAATATTGTAAAGTTGTAACACCTACGAGTTACGATTGTAATTCTCATTTTAGCCCCCACTTAGAGTCTAGACAGAGTGCTAAGATGTTTACACATCAAATAAAAAAAACAATGAACATTCACTAAAAATAGAAAAATAACCCTGTTGAAATTTCATTAGCAAAATCTTGAGCATGGAATTGTTGAAGTCTGCGCTATGTTATAAAATTAGATGGAACTGACGCATAAGCCTACGTACGTGAAAAACATATTTTATTCAAAAACTAGCCGATGAAATAGAAATTTTTTCCTCGCCAAGAACCGTAGTCTCTCTAAGTTTCAGGAAAATCCATTTCAGAGTCAATTTGGCGACGTTTACCTGGCTAGGTACCTCTTTTTAAAAAGTTTTTTTTTTTTTTGATAGATGTGTTCTACCTCCTTATACAACAATTTGATGACTAAATTTTTTCACCGTGATACAGAAAATTGAATGCCGAAAATTTTTTACTGAACTAATTTTAAGATAAAATTGGCGGAAATAAGTACTTACCTGGGTAAGTTTCTCATGGCTACAGTAAAAGAAATAAATAAAAATAAAAAACTACCGATATACCTACGGGACACATTTTCCACTTCAGTCGCTACTGCAAATTTATATTGGGCTGTAAATTTTAATTTCTATTTTAAAAAACTCATCCCTAACCCATTCATGCAAAGAATAGTATATAGTACATATTGTACCAATATTGTCGATTAAAAAAATTAATAGAGCGTGGATAATTCCGTCCTATTTCCTCATTCTCTTTGCAACATACCTACTTAATAACGTAACTTTGTAAAATGAAAATAAAAAATGTTCATCGCTACCTACACTGAACAACGTACGGATGAAATATTTTTCCATACTGCTTATTTTGATGTATTTCTCTGACCGTCAGCAGTCCAGCCAGCGTCTGTCCCACGATGGCGTAACTGCAGGTAACAAACTGCATGAAACAACGACGAATAAACACCACAGATGAAACAAATAATATTTGTACAAGCTGTACAGATCAATAATTTTTACTTGTCTTCTGAATGATAAACTTCTGTCAGATATTCCAGGCTGTGGTAATGGCTCTTCTTCGTCATCTAAACTTTCTCCTACTCCTCGTGGCACAGGAGATGCTCTTACCATAGCAGGTGTTCCCACCACAGGAGATGTTCCTACAACGTTCATATTATTGTCACTTCTTATTTAAGGTTCACCCTGAAACAGACAAATCTCCTAGCTAAGTAGGCTGGAACTGGAAAAATTTTGTTTGGAAAAATGTAGTATGATTACATCATTTTTTATAATGCTTCAAGTTTTTTTGGAGTAGATTTTATTTAGAAAATCTACTTATTACCCTTGGTGCAGTATTATCCCTCATAATTAGGGGTGGGTACGTTTTTTGTAGATAGATAGATAGATAGATAGATAGATAGATAGATAGATAGATAGATAGATACATAGATACATAGATACATAGATACATAGATACATACATACATACATACATACATACATACATACATATATACATAGATACATACATACATACATAGATACATACATACATACATACATAAAAAATTTGAGGAAAAAAAATTATTATAATTTATTGTAGCATACTACCAATTTTGGTGCAAATCGACCAAACGGAACTTTCCGGTAAAGCTTTTTTCCTTTTTTTTCTAATTTGCATGACTTCTCTTTTTATAAAAATTAACCACATGTTCATGTTTTTTCTTTTTTATTTCATAATTTTATTATATTTCTTTAGTAGCCTATTATTTGAATTACATGATTATTTACCATACTTTATCATCTTAACGAATTTTTCATTTCAAGAAATAATGCATTTAAATTTCATATTGTCCAATATTTTGTCAGCAGGTAACTAATTTCGTACAATCATAACATACCACTAACCCATATAAACTTGACAGTTAATGTAACCACCAAAATTCATAATTCTTTTTCTCGAAACCTACTTTTTTTAGCGAGGTTTGCTGCGCTAAAGATTTTTTTTTTTTTTTTTTATTTGTTAATCCCTGTAAGGTAACCAGTTGAAATATTAAAAATTACATTAACTCACCTGCGAAAAGTTTTCGTAATTACAAAAGGAAGTCGATAAAATTTACAGAAGAAAACTAAACCACAAACTTCCTTCATGGTAACGACAACTTGGCGAAGAAAATTTGAGAATTTCTCGTGTGAGGCATGATTTTACATGGATTTATTTTTTTAAAGAGTGATAAGAAAATTTATCGCACTTACGTTGTTGTCATTCGAAACAGCTGAGAAAATAAAAACGCCCAAAAAAACAATTCAAAATTGACAACCAGCAATTCTTTTTTCTTGTATTTTTCACATTTCTTTATAGGTACATAACTTTAAGAACATTTTATAAACGTATATGCTTAGAAAGTACTCCATACAAAAAAAAAAAACAACGTGAGTCACACATTTAAGCAAGTTTGAGCACATATTTTTGTACCATATCAATTAAAGTTTGTGCTCTGTTCTGCTGCTGTGTATAATTACGCTGAAGACCGCTTCAAAAAAATTTAACTTTCAAGTTTGAATAGAGTATAGGTGAGTAAGCTACCTAATTAGATACAAAACAAAAATTAAATGGTGGTACATTTGAGTACAAATGGAGTACAAACCGTTTAGACAAAAAAATTCAAAATTCGTTCCTTTAAAGGGACTACTGTTTCGTCAGTGCCTCCAAATTATGTTTTATAGGAAACAGAAGGCGAAGTACAAAAAATTTTAAGGGTGGTGCATTTCGGTATAAACTAAGAGGATCACACCCAGCTGAATAAATTTGAATCTTGAACTTTTGATGGCAAAATGGTACCTACTCCTTTTTTGAGGGAATTAATAGAGGTTTACTAACGATTTGCAATGGTAGTGCAATTAAGTACAAAATAAATACTATCTAGCTCAAAACATGTTAAAAAAGTTCAATTGGAGGGCTACTGTTTCCCCAACCTATCAGTCACTATAACAATGGGCGGGGTACAAAGGATTTTATTAGTGGTATATTGGGTCCAAATGGAGTACAAACCTTTCGGGCCAAAAAATTTGAAATTCATGCATTTTGGGGGGCCACATTTCTGAAGGCCCCGGACAACTTTCTTTAATACGGGAAAATGGAGGGAGAAACAAATAATTTCAAAGGTGGTACATTTGAGTACAAAAAGAGTATATACAATCATATCATGTCAAAATTTTTAATTTTGGTGCCGTTGAGGGGGCCAGTGAAACGGACCACCTAAGCCAAATTAGCATAAATTGATGGCAAGATTACAACGATATTTGATGGGAAACAAAATTTTAACATAATTGATAGCTGACACCATAATTCCATACACAGTCGACTAGTGGTTATTAGCTGATATAACATATTTATTATACATATGTGCTCATTAGACGATAACAAATTTATTGTATCTTAGTTCTACCTACTGAGTCTTAGTGAGACGCCCAGTTGTTTTTATAAAGGTTTTTGAAGAAAAACATAAAAACTACATATTAAAATCAATCTGGCATAGAGACACGTGGTCAGGGGTATGCTTATTTTTCATCTCATGACTCCAGAAAACTTTTGGCACTTGGCTGAAATTTATATGTATGTATATTATACATTTACACACGTCGATTTAACTGAATACAAGTCGTTATTTTTATCCAATAGTTAGGAAAACTTGGTAGACTTATTTGGATCAATATAAGAATGAAACCTGTGAAATTTTGTTTCAGTCGATTCAACGATTCGTGCTTAAAAGTGATTTGAACAAATCTTCAACTATTGTTAAGAAGAGTGGAAAATTCCAAAAGAAACAAAAAAGCTAAGTGAAAAGCAGGCTTGCTGTTATTTCATTTGCTAAGAAATCATTCAGTCACATGCGCACGTATTTTATTATAACCTCACAATACACTTCTTTATGAATTTCCTTGGCCCTGCACTATACGTAATTTTTACCCAGCATTCTGGCAAATACTTTTAATATTTTCATTTTTTTTATTGTTTTATTGTATATTAGTAGCTATTTATTTATTTATTTATTTATTTAAATTTTTTTGGTCAAGAAAATCTACATTTTCTCGGTAGCTAGCTGCGCTAGTTTTTTTTTCTCGATTTATTTCATTTTTGCCATTCGCTCTACATTTCAGGTTTTCCAATCAGTTTCTTTTTGTGATAAGTTCAGCTTCTCTCACGGTCGTACTATTTTATTTATTTTATTTTACACCCTAATTACCTAACTTATTATTATTGTGATTTTTGCTTCGCATTTTATTGATCGCATCGTTTCGCGCATGCTTTCATTTATTCTTTAGGTAGGTATATTATTTTAAATTTATGATTTTTGATTTTCTCGCTTCAGTACCACATGTCACCACGTATCTTTATAAGATAACATGTAGCAACGAGTTATTTGAATAGTTAATTTATTTTTAGTTTCATTGAATAAATAAATAAAAAAAGTTCTGATACGTTCAAGAAAATTTTAATATTTCATTTGTAATCTTATCTTCTGCCTCTTGTAAGGTAGTATCAATAGTTTCAGGCATTATAAAATACGAAACAATCGAGCCGATCAGCACCAACGTCGAGTACAGCCAATAATCTCGAATTAGTTGTCCATTTTGAATAAGTTCTCTCAGCAAAATGGAAAAAGTGATGGTAAAGCTCATACCGATATCACGTACAAAACCAGGATATATCTAAATTAAAAATAAATAAAAATTACATGTAAGCGAAAAAGGTCATCAGAAATTATTTTTATGCATATTAAGCTGTTAAAACCAGGTTGAGGTGTTTGAGGAATTTTTAGTCTCTTCAAAAAAATACCTTATATTTTTGTTCAATGGTCCAATTAATTTTTTAAAACAACTTCTTCCTTTTTTTTGAAGCCGGCTAAAGATAGACATTTATTCCACAAAATAGTTACATATTTTTTTCTGCATCGATAGGTCAAGATAAATCTCAAAAGTAAATCTTATGAGAAATGTAGAAAATTTACCCTCAAATCAATTTTTCAAATACTTGTCATTAAAGCTGGGAAAAATATTAGGTTCAAACATATTTTTTCTCAATGTATATTTATCTCAGATTTTATCAAATTACAATTTCCCGATTATAATGATGCAAGTTTTATTTTGCATATTTTCGCATATTAGACTACGAAAAAACTGAAGGAAAAAAACTGGAAACAAAATAAAGGAAATGAAAAAACAAATACAAACAGAAAATTTGACCCGAAATGGTTTGTTGCGATTTGATAACTAGCCTACCCTTCCAATTCAGTCACTATTCAGAGTATTTTATAGTCATTCAAAAGAATTCTGAGGCAAGAGCTTTTAAAGCTTAAATAATAGTTTCAGCTTGACAAAAATACTGTCAGTCCTAATCGCTGAGGATTCAAAATGAAATATTTACGCGCATAGATAGGTAAATATTATAATTATGTTACTGCCATAAGGGCAATAAATTGATTAGGAATTGAATAATTCGAAGTGTTTTGAATCTTGTGGGAACCGCCTTAGCTTACCTATGTTATAAAATTCAGTTCCTCTTTTGTATATTTAACCGCGTTTTTTGCAACATTTACGTTTTAATTTTGAAAAAATTGCTCTTCTCTCATTTCACGATTTCTCAGTTACTATTTAAGTTACAAAGCTGAAGATTGTACTGTTGAAAAGAGGAGAAAATTTGCTCGAGTTCTCTAACAAAATTAATTTTTTCGTCGCCATTACTTTTTCATAAATCGGCTATAAAAAAACTGAAAATTAATGAGAAATTTGCCATTTTTTAATTTTTATTTATTTCAAAAACTAATGATGGGAGAAAAAAATTTTCAGCAATGACCCTCCTATTTTTTAACAACAAATTCATTTCCACCATCAGATTTCACCAAACGAATTAATCATGAGATAGAGGGATGTGTAAATACAAGAACAAAACTGGCCATTCTGGGTATTACTATATAGAGATATGTATATATATATATATACATATACATATACATATACAAAGTGCTTTCTGCATAATATTTTGCCACCATCAGACACTGAAAGTAACTCGCATAAGTAGGTATATGATTTTGGTCATTTAGGATTTGTAACTGGAGTAGGTGGAGAGAAGACATAGCCCTCTCCTCCCTTGCTAGTACTATATAAAATACATTTGCCAGTTATAGCAAGCAGTGAGATAGCCATGTGGTTAAGTTCAGACTTTTTCAGTTTGCAAATATGTAGGTCTCAGGTTTGATTCATGAAATATACAAAACCTACATTACGTAACCCTTGATGTTTGTTGGACATGCACACACCCTAGTAGTGCATGGTGAAACTCATAACTCTCCTTCCTAAATTAAATTTCTGATAGATGCCAACCTATTTAGTGGAAATAGAACCCATATAGGCAGTGTATGCCTGTGCATATAGGTGTAAAAGGTGCTTCTAACTCCACCTAACCTCCTACAGTATCTATCAATTCATATCTTTCAATTCATATTGAGTCTCTTTAGGGGGGAATGAGTAGGAACCACAATACCTTGTCCTATATAAAATACATTTGCCAGTTATAGCCAGCAGTGAGATGGCTGTGCAGTTAAGTTCACCACTTTTAGGTGACAAATATGTAGGTCCCAGGTTCAATTCCCCAAACTGACAAAACTTTCAATTCTTTTCTCAGAAATAATGAACTAAGGTGTATTTTTTTGACTGTTTTAAAACGCATATAACTCTATCTCACTCTTTCATAAATAATACTGGCTCAGTAAGTATATATATAGCTATCTCTTTCTGGCTCATGTATTCAAATTTATACCTTAATATAATTCTCATATTTCAATCCTTTTCTAGAGAGGAACTATTTGGCACTATCATCTTTTCACCTCATCCTGAAGAACACATTATCAGTTTTAATCACATTTATTTTTGATAAATTGTATTCATCTTGTCAGTATCTTAAGCTAAGTTCATGTGTATCTAAGTATGCAAAGCTCAATCTGCATGTAACCAGGATGTATTAAGGGGATCAATAATTGAGTTCAAAATCTACAGATCGCAAATACCACAAAGTTACAATGGTGATATTTAAAAACTATTGATAATTACCATTGATAGTTTCAGTAGTGTACAGTCTTCATTACTTTTATTTAAACACATAAAAAAATAATAATAAAATTAAAAAAGTATGAAAAGACACAAAAAAAGCTAAAAACTAGTCTTATTTGTATGTTACAAAGCATTAAAAAAAAGTCAACAAATGTAAAATTTTATTAAATTATTGGGGAATATTTAATCTAACTACAAAAAAGGGTGGAATGAACGACAGGCTATTGAATGCCAAAACCCTTTGAAAAAACACTATTGCAATGAAAGACCACACCGAAGATAACATGCCAGAAAAATATATATGACCGATAAGATTGTGAATGACAAGATAACATTTTTAAGCAACAGAATTTATCATACTGATAAATTCTAGAAGTGTTTACCAATTGTTTTATGTTGATCAGTTGTGAATTGTGATTATGTAATTATTTTATTTTTTAACCATGGATTTGACCTATGTAGAGGAGTATTTTGAAAGTTATTGTGAATCTGATGATGATATATCTGCACAAAAACCAAAAAGGATAAAACAAACACCACAAATTTGGCATAAAGTGAGAGAATTTAAGTGTAGAGGTAAATAATTACTTGTGTAAGAAATAATTCTTGAATCAAATTCACACATGATGTATATGTTTAATTTGTTTTTCTCAGTGATGAAGAAATTTCAGATTTCTCATTTTATTTGCAATTTAGACTATAGGCTAATATTGTTTGCTGCAGGCATATTGTATGAATCAACAAAAAATTATTTGTATAAAAACTAGATTTCAAAATATAATAATTGGTAGAGCCTATTTTTATACTTTCAGAAGTAGAGGCCCATGTCAACTCTAAGTTCACTTGAAAAATATTGTCTATTAAAAGCTCACTTGAGGGAAATAGGAATGAGTATCGCTGCACTGGCGGTAAATACAAAATACATGAATGTCCGGCTGGATTATGTTTTCTAACACGCTACCAGTATGTATGTATCTTTATTTGAAACTAAATGCGATTATGCAAACCATGATTTGAATCCATCATGTGGACTAACAAATGAAATGAAAAACTTCATTTAAGAGAAATATGGGGAAGGTATTCAGAAACCAAATGTACTGTTAGGTGCAATTAGAAGTGTGGCAGCTACCACACAGTTGGCTATCAATCGCTTCTCTCTCATTCACCATCACCCGGCACTGTGACTGAGTGAATACAGTGTTGTATTTTTGTGGTGGTAAGGTGAGAGAGTTTTAGGTATTCAGCTGGTACGGGTTCAAATCCCCGTATTGCCTGAATACCTAAAGTGGTGACCCCGATGTGATATGAGAGATGACAAAACAATGCCATCTCTCAGACATGCAAAACCATTGGGTAGTTTGTCACACCGCAACTACTGAAATGTGACGGCGCTGTAGGGTGTGCGCCACAGGGCGGTGATGAATAGGGGCATCACCATGCACTGGTGTACACACCTACTCAAAAGGTGCCTTGGTATTAGCCATATTACACTCTGCTATACTGGGGGGAGTGGTGTGGTGGCTACTACACAGTCAGCTATCAATCACTTCTCCCTCATTCACCGTCAACTGGCACTGTGGCTGAGTGAATACAGTGCTGTATTTTGGTGGCAATGAGGCGAGGGAGTTTTATGTATTCAACCAGTACGGGTTTGAATCCCTGTGTTGCCTGAATACTTAAAAGAAGAAAAAACCTTCCTGAATCAATCAAATCAAAATTTATTCCATTTTTAAAACAATTGCGTTATAAAAAACTTGACAGACCAAGTGTATTTGCGCGAGATTTATGTGTTTGATGTAATGAGCGGACAGATATTCCAGCAGATGAA
The DNA here is from genome assembly GCA_011428145.1 of Ericerus pela. Classification (NCBI taxonomy): domain Eukaryota; kingdom Metazoa; phylum Arthropoda; class Insecta; order Hemiptera; family Coccidae; genus Ericerus; species Ericerus pela. The sequence goes on along the minus strand of WOFM01000549.1, from coordinate 3,027,761 downwards.
GATGAACCATTTGTTTTAAATCATTTAATACATGCTGAGTCACTAAACATTGATGAACAGGATGTCAAAATAGTGATTTCAACAAGAAGATTATTGCATAACTTACAGAAATCAATAATGGTGCAAATTGATGCTACATACAAATTGATACGTCAAGGATATCCTGTCATTATACTCTGAACCCACGGTAAAAATAAAGTTTTTCACTCCCTTAGTCTGTCGATCCGTAAAGACAAAAAGCATGATGATTTTGAATTCATCTTTCAGGCTTTCCACAAATTCGATGTGGAATGAAAACCATCCATTTTGCTAGCTGATGGTAATGAAAGCATTATAGGAGGATTTCAAAACACCTTTGGAGATCCAAAAGTACGCGTCATGTGTTTCTTTCATATATTGAAAAATTTGGAAAAATATTTCAAGGGGCTAAAAAAAGAAGGAATTGGAATAAAGTTAAAACGTGACATTCATTCGCTGAAAACCTGTACTGATGACACGTCTTTCTTGAAGGTTACAGAACATTTTTTCAAAAAATAGAGGAGTAAGAATGATCATAAAGTTAATGAGTTTCTGCAGTATTTCCAAAAACAATAGATTTCAAAACGATCTAGTTGGTACGAAGGAGGTGCACCTAGATACCCTTCAACAAACAATGGCATTGAAGCAACCAACTCTGTCATAAAAAGTGAGCATACACTAAGGGAACATCTGCCAATAGGCCAATTCCTCAATAATGTAGTCCTGCTGATTGGAAAATGGTCAAAAAACTCAGACCAAAATTCAATAAATTGTATCCAATTTGCCGATGTCCATTCATTGGCAGAGTGGACAACTGCTTATTAATGGGCAGTTAAAAATGTAAAAGTTTTGCAACAGCCTCACGAAGATCCTAACTGTATAGTATTCCTGACAAATTCTTCCTCATCTGAGAACAACATTACTCTGAAGGACGTTTCCACCTATGAAAAAACTATGGGAAAGTGAGAAACTTTTGTATTTACTATAGAACCTGGAAAATAATTCTGAATTCAAAATATTTAGAGGAATAAAAATGCTGCTGTCCCTATTTCTCTAAAGATTTGAATTGTAAGCACGTTCTGAGAATGAAATTTAGCTGAAACTAGTCCACCCACCTCCAGAAGCAAAATTTATACGAATGAAACAAAAATGCAAAACAGGCCGACTGACCAAAGCAGTCAGGGATCTTTTTGTAGAATAACCCTATAAAATCACTTTTATTATTTTCAATTTTTGTCACTTATATGTCATTCCCAATTTTGACGTTAAAAATATTAACTTGGCGTTGAAAGTAATATATTGTTGTTATTTTTTTAATTCGATGTTTATTTTACTTTTATTTTTTTTCGTGCTAAGTATTATAATGTTGGGCAACATATTTTCTTGTCGTGAAATATATTTCTCGTCTTGAAAGTACCTATGCCTGTCGTGTGTTGGCCCTTTTTTGTTGTGCGATTAAATCCCACCCTAAATTATCTTGCAAACAATTACGAAAAAAAATTTAAAATCGATAGTTTTCAATATTATGCCACCTCTAGCAGAAGGTACTCAAATTTACTTATTTGTCATAATACAAATGCTACCTTGAAATCAAATATTTTAATATTATACAGTAATTTTTAGTCAAATTATTTTGAGTTGATCAATTTATTTACTCAAATCCATATTTGCCTTCAAAATGCCCAAGATAGGTATTCTGTATGTACTCTGAATATGACAGAAAACTGGCTGGGTATATCTTTTTTATGTATTTTTTCCTCCTGAATAAAATAGTGGGACTCACTTTTTGATATAATGAAGGGGTAAAATGGCTGATTTGACCAAAAAGTGGGAACCAAATCCGTATTTCCTCAATTCCCTTCAAATGTCAGTCGAGCTTCAATAACTAGCTTAAAATAAATAACATAAACCTTTATTTTTCATATTCCATTTCAGTTTTTCAGTTCTTTGGAAATTTGCATTTAATTTTTAATTCACTTTACCCCATTTTTGGGGGCTGCAGTATTAAAATGAAGCATTTCTCAGCATTTGGGAAATGAAAAATTTTTTTGTTTTTTCGACTCGAACCATTGATCCTTGAAGTTATACCATTTAACTTCCAAACTCCCTTCAGAATGAAGCTATGTTTTTCAAAGAACATACAATTTTATACTTACTTCAGTGGCAATAATCCATGGAATCTGATTGACGCCCATAAATATAGAGAAATTATACAAAATCAGCATCGGAATAAAGACAACCTCCGAAGGTGCCACTGTGGTTCTGATGTAACTCCACACCCACAACGATATGAATGTGCTAACAGACGAAGTGAAAAATAAACATCTACGACCCAGTGTGACCATTAGAACACACAAGAGCAGTGCTGAGGAGATGTACAGCAAATCCAGCAGTACGAAGCTCCATTGCACTGTCTCTAAATCAAAAATTTTTGTTAAAATTTTTGGTTCAAGGTCGATACCAGATGCTCGTTGCACCAACATCATAAAATTCAGTAAGACAAATGCATTGAAAAATTTCTTCGAGAAAACATTGTCCATCAACGAGCCCACATCTTTGATCAGCAATGCGTTCAGTTCTCGATCACTTGTTGGGTCGTTTCCACGAATGTTTAAAAAGATTTTCTTAGCTTTGGTTGATCTATGAAGACGAAGCAACCAGTGTGGTGACTCTGGTATAAACGATATCAGAATTAAGGACACCGTCGAAGTGGTGAAACATACCCGCAGGCCATACTCGCTCTTCCCCAGCAATCCGAAGGTGTGGTTAAGTAAAGAGCCACAAGTAATAGCTATGCAAATGAGTACCCCAAAAAGGCCGCGTAATTCTGGTGCTGCAATTTCAGCTATGTAGATGCGACCAATGGCCAAAAATGCGGTGCCAGCAAACCAATTCAGTGAACAGCCAGCGAGCACTAATTGCTGTTGCATACTGCTCCCTATGAACAGCATACAGATGCAGCCGTTAAACATTAAAATATTGGTCACCTGTAGAGATCGTTTACGGCCAATGTATCGCATCAGGAAACCTGAGCAGATAGCTCCCAGTGATACTGCTGTATTTCGAAATACACTGACTGAAACAATAAAAAATGTGAATGAAATATTCGTAAATATTACCAGAAAGGTGGATAAAAATTGTAAGGGTTCACACAGATGTGCTGTTGAGGAGTGAAAACAGCAAATTCGAAGACTGGTTGAAATTTTGAAAAAAATTTCCTAATTAGAACAAGTATCTAGTCACAAAATGCAATTCACTGGTACTTAAATGTTCTTTTTTTTTACAATGCATCGGTGCAAAAGTACCATTAAATCATTGCTCAAATTCAAAGATAGAAAAATACCTATTTTGTTTCCTAATTTACTCAAGTTCTACTGCATGGAAATCAATAGGGGTATCAAAATATGAAGTATGAGGGTGTTTTATCCATTTTCATCAAGAATTCTCAATGGGATTCCCATTCCCAAAATATTTGTCGAAATTCCCATCTAAAAATATAGTTGCTGGGAATCGTTCAATACTGCTTAGTGCTTACATAAAAAAGCCACTTCTGTAATGCTATCACATGACCATAGTTACAGTTATATTTGACTATGCGTATATTCCAGTTTTAGTTTAACTCTAAAACCTTTTTTTTTTCTTCGTTTTGCAATAGATTAACTTATAATTCGGACACATTTATGGTTCATGCCGGTGAGTGGGTCTGTGAGTTATTGCTGAATAGTAGCATTAAGTACTCGCTAATTAATAATATTTCACGCTTTAATTAATGATAACCTTAACCTATAGTAGATATAAGTGGAGCAAAACTTTTGAAAGATTACCTTGATTTTTGTGATGACAATTTTAGATTAAATTAATTGATAATCTCAAAAGACTAACAAAATTACGACTCTAAAGTAACATTTTTGGGTCGTACAAACATTACATTATTTCTAATTTGCATTGTGGACTCAGAAGATTGAGTTCCTTAACATTTTATGGTTACAATAAAAGTAAATATCCACCAAATTTAGATTAACAACGTTAATAATTAATTTTGGTAATGGATGAATATGAGAGTTGATTTTAAAGTTGTGTGATGGCTACACAATAGGATGATGTCATTTTAGACTAATGGTGTAACTTGGAACAATAGGATTACAACATAATTCGTACAAAATAGTTCCTATAGGATATGATTAAATGATGAAATTAGGTGATATCATCTTGACAGGTTTAGGCTTGATGAGTTTGGTGCATGGTGGGAATATGTGTGTGAGTGAGATAGAGTTAAGTGGGAAATGTAGGAAGATTCTTGTGCGGTACCTGAGAAGTCCACACGAATCTGATGCCATAATTATTAAATATGACGATGAATTAAGGGATGTGACGATACATAAATACAAATGTGAATGAGTAGAAATACCTACCTATGTCGTTACAATTTTAAACTTTTTTTCCATTTGGACTTAAGATTTTCAACATATAGTCTGCATAGGTACTCCATAATCATTGCTGCATTAATTAAAAGAGATGAACAGAATAATACTATTTTATGATGCTCATATTATGAGGAATTCAGTGAAAGAATAAAATTTCAAAAATAATATTCCAATGAAACTTGACTAAATTCTGTTATTAATGAAAAATTTTCAATTATATTTGTAGTTTCTCTTAATATTGAACATTTATGATCACATTTTACCTGTTTCCTCTGAAATATGATGTGAATTGGCAATTGTTGGGGACAAGGCACCAGCACATTCATAAGTCATGCCTGACCATACTGACCCGACGATGATAACAAAAGCAATGAATATCTACAAATAAAAAATCGTCAGTACAACCGTAAATTGTAGGAAAAGTAGTCCCCAACATATCAAGTGTTTAAGTTTATGGAGAAGAGAAGATAAATTCCAGATGAACCAAAGCACACACCCGAAAAAATAGGATCACAGTAATTTTTATTGGCCAAGTACCAGCAGTTGCACAGTATCTAATGTTTTAGGGTACATAATTATGGAGGTTCAACAGCCCCCCTTTACTTCCCAAAACATATGTAAGTATTAATGTATAATGACCACCAGTAGAATTAATAGACTAAGTCATATTCTTCTTTTTTCCTTTTTTTTTTTTTTGCTTTTAAAAACTTGGCTCAGAATCTTGAGTTGCTATAAATATTCACTTCATTATTAACCTGTAAAATGTTCTTATTGTATTCATTAGTATGGTTGTATTTTCACGACATGATAACACGTAATTCATTACAAACATCCTTGACAGTTATTTTGTTTAAATCAAACAGTACAGGTATTGATATAAGAAGTGTTTTGAGAAGATGTTGTAGATTCAAACTACTCATTTCAAATGTTTTGAAAACTAAAGAAACGACGAGTAGATTATTTTTTTTATTTTTACGAATAAAAATTAAATATATTACTTTCAGTCCCTACTACTTTGGTTTTCTTTACCAGGTGATTTAAATATTTTGATTAACATACCTACCTATAACTAAGAAATAAATTTCAAAAAAATCATTTCTGTTCGAAAATTTTTATGCCTCCTTGAAATGTTTTTCTCCATCTGCTCCAGCCAAAAATAATTATATCAGTTACATAATAGACCAGGGGTGGCCAATGTCTGTCTCATACAGCTCGCAAACACCTGACATGCAGCTTTTCTTTGTCTGTCTAACCATCCAAAAACATATTTAAAAAAATTCGAAAAACAAGTAATAACAAAGGATATAACAAAAACATTTATTTCGATTAAAAAAATTCTAATTTACATACGCGAATCATTAACAAAAAGTCGAGACGTCCGTCGATCACAGCCGCGGTCAAAGGCTGCGACTATACTGCTTAAACTTATCAGTAATGAGCTTTCCATTTTCATATCATTATAAGGACTATATTCTTTTTATCGAATATAATTTCATTTGAATCTCAAAAATACTTCTTCATAAAGGTACAGGTCCTGACCTGCTTTCCATGATATGATTCTTTTCTAAGAAGAATAATATGTTGTTTGTTCCCACTTTATGATTTTCTGTTTCCTCTGAACCTTTTCTGAATTTTTTGCAGGGAAGCTGACCACCCCTGGAATAGACCCACACATTGAATTTTATTTATTTAGTTTTAGCTATAATTTCTCAGAACTCAACTTTCAACGGGTTAGTTACTTTCCTACTTAATTTTAAAATTCAAACCAACCTGTTTGGCATAAGCCGAATAATTTGGTGTATTTGATTCTTCGTCTTCGGCCACATCGAAAGGAACTGCGTCAACCACTTCCATCCTCCGAAAATGTCTTAATCGTAAATCAACGAAGTTTTCCAACCATCTGTGGTTAAACTAAAAGGAAACATTAATATTCGTTAAATTGCAGAATATAGGTAGCTCAGCGACGTAACCAAGGGTAGGCCAGGGTGGGTCGCAACACCCCCTCAAAATAAATAGGGTCCATTCTGCTAACTCACCCTGATTTTCAGCCAAGTAAAATTGCCGCCATCTTTGTTGGAAATTTTCTCTATTAATTGAAGTTTGATACGATTGTTTTATTCAGGCTCCCACAGTATTGTCCCATTTAATAAAAACAAAAGTCACCACACACCTTTGACCTGCATCTGATGGTCAGTCTTTGAGCCAGGCATAAAAAAACAGGTTGTTACACCACTGAAGTAGCTACTTGCATGAAGAATGGTTTCATAATGGTCGATAAAGTTTCAAGGATAGTAGTGCAGACTAAGTAACTTACATGTAATTTGTAATGGTTACATCCTTAAATTAGAACTCTTTTTTTGATACATTCAAAACAATTATGTTAAAATCTTATTTTTATAATCTTTTATTCTACTCACTACAGCGATTTTAAAATATACCAATACTGCAGCCAACCTTTCGCAACGAAATAATATTTATCTCGCATGAAGCTAAAGCCAAAAAATAAAAAATAAAAGCTTACCTTTAAAAAACTCGTTTTTAACCTAAACTTATTCCCAACGTTTATATGCTTTTGCAAAGTTTGTAGAAACACTATATTTTTACATGGGCAAAGTGACTGAATTAAAAACTCAATTCCATAGAAATAAATTTAGTAAAAATTAGTTTTTAAAGATACATTTTTATTAAAGTGTAAAATGTTGTGTGAAACTTATTGTACACTCACACAGATACATTCTTACATTATGATAAACGCAGAAGTAAATAAAACAAACGTAGAGGTATTCCTTAGAACTACACTTATATTCTTCAGTGATTACTCAATCCAGTCATCATATAAAGTCTAAATTCACATCTAGTGAACAAAAAACTATAGTGAATCAAATAAAATGGTATAAAAAGAGAAACTTAATAGCCTATAATAAAAACAGGACACGTATATTTGCTCCCACTATGAAAGTGTTTTATTCCTGCATGTTTTTGAGAAGAGTCTACATTCAGATTATGTATTATTATATAGGTTTTTTACACTCTTATTTTATAGTGTGTTGAAAACTACCAGTTTGGGAAGTTATTGGTTGGTTCCTTGTTATGTGACTCTGTTTATTAGTCCAATAAATCGAGTTTAAAGCCCCCCCTTTATAAAAATTTTTTATGTGTATTTACAATTTTTTTTTTTTTTTTTCGGTAGCTGTTACATTTTATATCTTCATGTAACTTTGAGGGGAGATAAGCCAAATTTAACATTATAAAGAAAAAAAAGACTAAACAGGAAGAAGTCTTTATTTTTCTCTCGAATACTTTTTCTCCATCTCTTTACAGACACAACTAGAAACACCCAAAAGAACATCCTTTTCGTCTGATCACAGATGCTTGTCATGTTTTACGAAGATTATCTTGAGTGCAGGGTGACCAATCTCAACTCATGTGATCGTAGCTCTTCTTTGTGTCTTGTACAACGAACATTACAACTTGTTAAGAATCGCTTCTATTTCACTCCAGTATCGAAATATATTTACTATTTAAATAGTATATAAGTATATTTGGTAACCAAATGAATAAGGAAAGAAGGCAGTTTCACAATAAGGGTGAAATTTGTATGAGCTGGAACACACACCCACTAGATACTGAATTTTTGTGCCAAGTGTGCATATGCAGTATTCGCTGGGTGAACATTTACTTCTGCACATTGCTCAAGTATTGCTTACTTTTGACACACCATACATAGCTGAAGCAACGGGTAGTCCATGTAAATATCACAAAAAAATTTTTTTCACCTTTCTTTTAATTTTTCCAATGTCTAATCATTGTAATATTCTGTTCTTGGACTCAGTTTGTCTAATGAAGAAAATTTATTTTCAATCCAAACATGTATGGGATACACCAAACAAATTACTTTTTTCATACCTCCAAGATAAAGTTCCTCTAAAGAATTCTGCTATTACAACTTGCTTGAAAGTTATTGAATACCTATGCGCCGACTTCTTGACACATGAAATACAACTGCAACACGGAAGTGATTTTCAGAGTAGCCCTGCAACACTGAAAATTCATTCTCCCAACCTATAATTATTTTTTCCATTCTATAATCAACAGTTTCTACTCATTTATAAATTACAATTACAAAATTTGGTAACACTGAAAAAAAAACGGAAGTTGGCGCCACAGATATCTTCACTTTATAATATAACCTAAAGACTTATTATGAAACTGTTAACGCGGTAACGACTTTACAACACCTCTCAACCAGTTTAACTTAACAAATTAACACGTCAAGTTACCACATTAGAATTGATGAACGGGGTCGTAACAGTTTTTCATAATAGGATGATACAGAATTAACGCGATAAAGAATTTTCTTCATCGCGTTAAAAGTTTCATAATATGTCTCATAGATATCTAACTTGCCTCTTCAACTATGTTGAGCATTCACCTTAATGGATTGTTGAGATATTGCATCAATCCCCTGGCCTGTTGGCAAAAAAAACTGGGTACAATGCATTTCTTATGCAGAAAAGGCTACTTTCAAATAAGTGCTGTATGTTTATTAATAGTGTGTTTTAATATCATATATGGTGTGGATATTCCATCAGTCTTTAAGATTGGAACCAGGATACCAAAAATTATTGTTACAGGGAAAAAAATGAATTTTCTTGTAATTTTTAATGAGGTATTTTATATTCAAACATTAAATCGAGTGTTTATAAGTATGATATAAATAGGTACACTTGTATGTGTAAAGTGCCAACAGCTTTTGTTTGCTTTGGTATGGTGCGGTAAGGAAAGCAAAGATGGCTAAAAACAAGCAAGTTAGGTATCTAGGTTATATACTAGCGTAGATATCGATGGTTGGTGCCTATGATTGCATAACTCCTTTTAAAATTCTATCGATCACTCTGAAAATACACTTCATTCTCACTGACTCAGTATTTAATATTATCTCAACCGCCATATCAATTTCGTTAAATGTTTTTTTTTTTTTTTTTGTATTTTTGTATTCACTCACGAGACCAATACTTTATACTTTAAGTTTAAAATAAAATCTCCCAACTGACTGATAAGAGAATTGTAGCAGTTGCTACAATCTACGTCTTGATGAAAAAATTATAGAAAATTCCATCACGGTGGTGATATTTAATTATTTTCCGTCTTTTGAAGCAATAATCACAATCTACTTTTATGTTGATCATGATGCCATTCTCATCTTAGGTAGATACTAGTAAAAGCAATGATTAAAAAAACTATAAGTAACTAGGTATAATAATATCAGTATTCTTGCAATCAATATTACCTTCTTCCTCAGCCAGACTACCGGTATGAATTCAGTGTTTACCTCTATATCACTAAACTTTACATATTTACCGGTGGCATTTCGAATTCACAAATGTAAAAGCCGCACTGCCTTCACAACCGACTAAAGAAATACTGACGTACTCAAGTTTAATAATTCATTTTTGTTACAGGTTTGAAGCTCATCTCCAACTACGCTACATAGTTACACACAGTTGAGCGCAGTTGAACCTTGAAATGTAAGCAAATAAAACCTTTATCAATATATACCCATGTAGATAAATATTATGCGCGCATATTTCAGATTGACTTAATTGACAAGACAATTATTTTTGACCGTTGTGGCTTCGAGTACTTTTGAAAAGTTACGTCGAAAGATAGGCGAATTGTTAGACGTTTTAAGATGCATAAAATGGAAAATTAGAAAAATTAGTACGCGTGGGATAGGTGCGAGTGAAACTTCGCAGAGAAATTGTTGAAATATCCCTGATTTCGTATAAACTTTCATTCAAAATCAGTTGCACTTCCTAAAACTCCCCATTTTTTATTGGGGGGCTTCAACCCCCGAAACCTTCTTACCTGTTTTTCTATATTAAAAAAAAAATTGTAAGTGCTTCACGAGTCAGCCCACATCGTCTAATATTTTTAACTAATGGTTAAATTGTTCTTTCGTTAGAACTGCAATTGGCTCCGCGTTTCATTCAGGAGCGTCTGATTTTTTCCAAATTCGTTGCGTTCGTCACGAATTCGTGTCACATTCATTTCACTGCCGGTACTGAAGACGTTTCATTTCAAAAATATGAAATAAATATACGAAGAAATTTGAGTTAATTCGGTGAAAAAACACCCTAACGGTGTGTTATTCGATACTACGAAGGCATTTTGGGGGCTTACCTCCTAGCCAGAGGTTTTAGCCTTGCCCAGAAATTTTCGACAGAAGAAAGATTACTATAGCTGTATTCGATAAGGTAATAAAAAGTAATATACTTGAAGTTTTAATTTTGAACCAGTTTTATTACGTGTTAGTTCCCAAGTTTTATTAACAGTTAGTTCCCAGTTCTGCCCCACCGTTTCAGTTCTGTCGAAACACTGATTGCGTGAACCAACATTTACGTTAGATTAGTGCTGATTTCAAACCTACAAAAACCAACATTCACAGAGAAATTTAAATTTTCAAACGAGGCAACACCGTATCTAATACAGAATTTTTGTTGCAAAAAATTTTCTTTGGGTTATGAAACAAAAAGCGTACTACCTTCGGCCCCCCGCTATCGTTTCATGAAATCAAAATTAATAAGTTGATTTTCATAGAGAACCTACTAAAAAACAATAACATCATACGTTGAAATGAGAAAATAATTCATCAGCATGTCGTCCACACTTGATTTTATTTCTCTTTGGTTCCCACGTTTTGCCTTTTTCCACCCCTTTCCCCAATTTTTTCGTTAGGGCAAGAGTTCCAGCTTACCCAAACGTCGCTGCCCCCATGAAACGTCCGAAACGTAATTAATAATAAACATAAAAAATCTGAAAATAAGTCATTTTGTACCTATCTATACGTTATAAAAATAGAATAAAAAGTCAACAGTTGGCAAATAGGTTAGGTTATCAAGCAAATTATCCAGAAAAAACTATCGAAAAAGCATTGATATCGATGGTATCCGTAGTTTTCGATACTGAGCCACCTATATAAATTAAATATTACAGTGGGTATCAAGACAATCCGGTTGAATTAAGAAGAAGTTTCATCCGGATTAACCAATAAAACTCAGATATTTTATTATATTGATTCATACTGTTAATACTGTTGCTTGCATTTGAAACAAAATAAATATGTGGTAATTAAACCTTTCTAAACTTTTCCACCCTCTCTTTAAAAACCAAAAATTTTAAATTTCCTTCCAGAATATTAAAAAATTCCTCACTCAAAACAAAATCTTTTTCAATCTGTGAATAAAATCTTTCGTAATAGTAAAAATAAAATTAGGACGATATCTAGTAAATTTGAGAACCTTTTAGGTTAAATTGGGTCAAATTAAATAAAGAAATTAGTCGCCCTTGCAATTTATGTTTAGTGTCGAAGAAAAAATCTCCTCAATATCTTTCATCTCTCTCAGAATATTATAAAAATGTTGATCTTGTCACTCTACAAAAAAGAAAGAAAAATATTGGAATTAGTAGAAATTGAAACTAAAATATGTTCGAGAATATTCTTTTTTGCTATGTCCATCTTTTTTCAGTACGCAGTAGTTTATGAGTTTCTCTCTCCAATAGTGAATATTGTGAAATTCAGTCTCCTAATTAAAGCGATCGAGAACAATTGATGCTTTGTTTCTAATAATTTGAGGCACTGGTTAGATGTTTTTATCCCTACATAATCTTTAGAATACAGGCTCTTTTCTCACTTTTTTGCTGTTCTTACTAGAGTAACATAATAGACCTACCTAAAAATACTATTATAAAGTATTCTAATAAGCAATAGTGGAAAATTGCCGGGCCTATAGCTAATTTTTACCTTTTCTTTAAAATCACAGTAATAAAGATTTGGAGTACATAGTGTACTATCTAATTTGCAAATATTTTGGCTCATTTTTTAAATAATTAAAAGCTTTTGGAAGTGCACTTGCGAATAGTAATTATAAAAGACTCTCTACATAAATAATAGAAAATATTATTTTTCGTGAAATATATTATTAAAACTGAAAATGAAAAAATTTCCAAAAAAGTACCAAAAATTTTTATTATTTGGAAACCTTTTTGGATTGAAATTTTCCATAAAAAAGGCAATGTTTAAGACTTTTAATAATTTTTTGGACCAAAATTTTTGAGAACTGAAATATTTCACAAATAATTACCATTATCGAAACCAAAGTGTGATAGATTAGAACCTAGTCTTCCAAGTTCGAAGTTTTCAAAAACCAGAAGCTGAGTTAAAAAAGTTTTGGTGTGTTGAAACCTGTTGGTTCCAAATTCAAGAATTCATCGTGAATAATTTAGGATTTTTGTGGGCACCTGTTGCGGATATGTACGAAATAGATTTCGATCGTGAAAAGAAAAAATAATTTTGTATATTTTTAGTTCTTAATTTTACAACACATCTAAGGAGGTAAGCGTTGTTACATCAGATATTTTATTATTAAATCAATGGTTTTTTGTACTATAAAATTTCTTTCCATTATGTATTAAATTATTAAATATCTTGGGGTTGAATCGTGGGGTAGGATGGGAGATGTTGACATGGAGTGTAAGTAAGAGCGGAAATGAGGTAGTATGAATATAATTTTAAAATTGATTTCGAGGGTGATGACTGATATGTTTAATTGTGGAGATTCTCATACGAGTTCCAGACCCCCAGCTTATCCCGACGCTCCAAAAATTTTATTTTAAATTTTTGGTTAAAATTTGAAGTTGGATGTGAATAATATTGGTGTTCACGGGGCGAATTCCTAATGAAACGAAGCCATCCCGTTGAGATACCATCAAATAAAATAAAGACCTCAGCTCACACAATTTGTATTTGGTCATTCCCCAACATGACTGAACCAAAACCAAAGACAGTTACAAAGGCTAGACCACGAAAGGAAGCAGACAATGTAATTGTTGGGATGAAAGCAAAAGCAACAAACCCAATATACTTTATTATTCTAGCAAATATAGTCATAAAATACATTTAAACAAGAGTACGTTTCATGCACGTTTAGAACCTACGCTAATTAAGTAATATTTACAAACTTAGGTATCCTACTTATTTTCTCGCCCGTTTATCACGAATAAACTAAAATTAGGTACCTATTATATTATTTTTTATTTCTCAGCATATCTTCCACCTGTTGTAGTGTGCACTTCTTTGTCTCTGGCAAGATAAAATACGCAACGAAAGAGCCAGTTGTAACGATGACTGCAAATGCAGCAAACATAATTGGCATACCAAAACTATTAACCAGATCACGTGCGTTCGTCACCAGAATGAACGTTAAAATGTAGTAATAGGTTAAGGCGAATCCGGTTCCAATATCCCTTGCAACTTGTGGAAAAATCTGTAAATTATACGTTTCCGTTCGTTATAGGAAATGAATGGGAAAACACAAAAAAAAAAGTTTGGAAAATGCCTGTGAAAGTGTGCTCTTTGGTCGTCTGTATGAGTAAGCCTACATGGAAAAATTACATTTCTTTTTGAAAATCGAAACAAAAAAGTAAGTATATTGGGGAAATGACTTGAAAACCCTGAAACATAAAAGTTGGAACTGTAGTATACCTACTAAATCCCTAAATTCCAAACTATGTAACCACTATTACGTATTTCGTATCAGCAAATTATGTTTACAGTAGGCCTATAGGGTGATTCATGAGTAGTTCCTAAAACCAGAAATATGGATACAACCATTTGCGACTAAGAAAAAACTAACTCTTAACAAACGACTTGTCCTCAAAATTTTAGCAGGTGACAAGTAGAGCTTGCCATTTAATAATAACTACTCTGAATTTACCAGCCCCCTCAGACGCTTGGTAAACGTTATAATAATCAAAATTTGATTGAATTCCAAATGACCTAGGTCAAAATCAATAATAAATTAAAATCTCAAATTCAAAATTCCCTAATTATAATAATTTTAGCCGTGAACGCCTTAGGTAAGCAAACACCTTAATCTAGCTTGTTCAGATCAAAAACATTCTTACTCTCACTAAATTTATTTTTTCTCACCATTTTAACTTCACTCCCTTCACTCCACTACCGAAATTTTCTCTTTAGTGGCTGTAGTAATAATATTCGTGTACCTTGGTAACTCACCGTCTAAAACTCATTTTCACATTCTCCCCTTTTAATCTTTCACCAAGCAGCAACATTTCAAACACTTAGGTGTAAACTTTTTCTCTGCTCCTACGTTAACCAAGTATTTGTTTTTTCAATGCCAACTTCACTTATCAAGCCATGAAGTTGAATGAAAATAAATGAAAATCGGTTCCTCAACACAATTGTCAGCTTCACTTTTTTTACACATATTCAAGCATAACTTGAGAAAAAATGAAGAAAACTATCAGAAATTTATGACAAATTATATTTTTGGGAACGAGGAATTCAAAAATCAACTTGAAAAACTTTAGTTTTGTCAAAAATCCGGTTTTTCGCTTATCAATTTGTGAGTTGCAATTTTCACTTCACAGCTTGATAAATGAAGTTGGCTTTGGTCTTTTTAATAGGCAACACAATAATTCTAGTCATCTCCCTAAAAAAAAAAGTTCTTGAAATTCGCCACTGTGGGTGAGGGGAAAGGGGAAAATTTTTCTCTCGTCAAATCCTCCTTTAAGAAAATCATGGCTATGCTGCTGCACCTGACCAAACAAGAATACAATGTAAAAAAATGGTGATGGTTTGAACTTAAACTACAGTGTATTTTGTTGCATTAGTAACTTCTAAATAAAAGTGAATAGTAGTCAATCTCTGTTAAAAAGGTTTAACAGGGTCACTAACAAGGAATCTTACTGATAAAATGCTAGGTCCTCAAAATTAGTTCCAATAATGAAGTTCTTTCACTCATCCAGGTTTTACTCCACTTACATTTTAAATGAAAATTTCAAAATATGAATTCTGCTTGATTTACACAGTTCTTGTAGATTTAAATTGAAAAAAGTTTGGATATCAAAGAAAAGTGTCAATTTACATAGGCTTACGCAAACAGGTAAGAGAGCACTCTTTAGTAAATGGAATTGTTGTATGTTAAGTACACCCTTCGATTATAAGGGTGTTTATTAATACCTAGGTAAACATCAGTGTTATCATTATGAAACCCTAAAGAGGGCAAACTGTTTCTGCCAATGTCATATGATGTAATACCAGTTTATTTTTCAGTGATGAAACATATTAAAATTCTATCATAAATAAATTTAGAATTCACTGAACAAAAACAGAGGAAGTATTTGCAACCCAAGAATGAAACAAACGTTATGGCAAAAAGTAAAATCTTGTCCTATGAGATAAATACCTACTGCGCATATGCAGATACTCTTTTATCCATTTGAAGTTTAAATAACTCTAGTAAAGCAATATTTCTCCAGAAAACTCAGTTTTATAATTTTCATCTATAATTCAATAAACAAACCTGCATTCTAAACAGATTGATATTGCCAATATCGCACCACAATAACAAAAATAAAATTTTTAGAATCCCAACAATATATTTTCTGATTTTTATTTCCTTACTTCTATTATGTTTTCATTCACACTACCTTACTCAGATATCAAGATTTCAGTTGATTTTATCAACATACTCCAAATAGTATGATTTTGGTAACTAGTTTCCTAAATGGTACCGATCAGTTTTCCAAATCATACCTATGATTTTTTTTTCTTTTATATGTTATCCTTTTTATTGTTTATGGAATTGGTTTTATTTTTTTTTATTTTATGCCATATTTTCAAAGGTATTTTTAATAAATATGTTGCAATAAATTATAATCACATTGTTTTGAAATACATAACAACAAAAAATGGTACGAATTAAGAAACTCACCACCCTTATCAGTGATATGATTTAGGAAACTCATCAGTGGTACGATTTAGGAAACTATGTTTAATTTGAATAAAACTTAAATTTTTAATCTTCAAACTATAATTTTAGTCGAAATCTTCTAAAAATACCTATGATAAAAAAGGTTTTAAATTCAACTAAATTAGCAGTTTTGAAAGCTGAAACATTTTTTTCATGCCTGAGCTTATTAAAACATGATCACATTATTTGTCATTGGGTATTATAGTCTTTTTCTTAAGTTTGTAAAGAGGGGAAAAATGAGTATATTCAAAACAATTTTGGTTCTTCAGTGGTTATTTGTATTTGGTTTCATTATTCATCACAAGGATCAGCAATTAACTCTCCCATTTTTTAAATATCAGCAGTGATACAATTTAGGTAATGATATGATTTTGGTAACCTTAACCTACGTGAAAAAATCACAAGACTAGAGACAGTTATTGTAGGCACGTTGGTGGGATTTGAACCAACGTCCAACATATTATTCACGAGCTAAAAGTGGCAAACGTAACCACATGGACATTCCACCACTGGCAATTTCTGGCAAATATATTTTATATATGGACAAGGTGTGGCAGGCTCCTCAGCAGTGGCAAACCCAGGGGACCCATAAGGGCCATAGCCCCATTGACAAAAAAAATAGCGGTACAGGAAGTACCATCTGGCTGATCTGTAGGTACCAAAAAACAATAGGTCTGGTCCATGGGTTAGTAAAAATATTTATACCAAATTACCCGATTATTGGACAAAAATTGTAACCTGTACCGGGGACCATGTAAATGGAATATCATATAAACAAAAGTCATGCAACCATAGTTACAGATATAGTTGGCTATGTGTTGTTTCAGTCAAACTAAAATCATTTTGGTTTTAATATTATTGCACCTTAATAATGAATATGACCATTATCAGTAGTGATGGGAATTTTAGGTCTTTTTCAAAGAATAGTTCATTCGGTCTCGGTCATGAAAATACCTAGTTCTATGAACTAGTTCATCGTGACCTAAATGATAAGAATTAAGAATGATAATTTATCCATTATTTTCTTAATTCTTATCATTTAGGTCATGATGAACTAGTTCGATAATATATGAAAATTGTATTAGTCTATTGTAAACTGTGAACTGAGAGATATGTTTTGTCTGCTAGTACAGTCCGATCATCATCGAGACAGTAACATTATCACATCACTGGCTGATGGGATAATGAAAAAAAGGATGTAAGCTATCTGTTGGTTTAGCAGTCATCCTCATCAATATCATATCAGATTTCAGAGTGAAACGAATCAGCAGCAAGGAAATATGTATAATGAACATGAAATGAAAAATTCAAAACTTGCCAATTAAAGTAATCGAGATTGAGAAGAATAAAATATCAATTAACAATAATTTAACAAATGAAAACTGTAAAATGATACCTTTGGCAGAAGAATAGTTAAAACCTCAGCTTAAAATAATTACATTAACTGTCATCTAATTCTCTACTCTACTACCAGTTCATCAAAATAATATTCAAATTCAGCTCTTGAGCTCTGTATAAAATATAAATTATCACAAATTTCCAATTAAAATGATAATTGATGAATAAGTTGATAGATGGATAAAATAAAAATGTTCAAGAAATCAATATTGGAATAAAAATTGGAACTTGACAAGTTGACTTTCCAGCAGTATCGGATATCTGATTGTCATTGTTTGTTGAATCGTTTCCAACGTATCTTATCATTTTAAAAATTCAAATCGGTCACAAACTAGTTCTTTTGGAGTTTAGGACTCGGTCATTTAGGTCATTGAATTGTTCAGTTCAAATGAACTAGTTAGTGAACTACCGACAGATCACTAATTATCAGAAATATATTACTTATTTATCTATGGCCAATATTGTTGAATTGTTGAATTTTTTTCATTGTATAAATTTAAAGTTATAATACAATCATTATTATTGAATTTCATTCAGTTTAAATCTGAAAGTTATTATTAGTCATTATGTGCCTTAATAGTTACACACATTTACAATTCCTGTAACTACATCAACTCCAGAAAGGTCCACACTGAAACGTTTAAAAACATACGTACGTGCAACAATGACAGAAGTATGTCTAAATAGTTTAGCTTTAGCCAATATTCATAACAATACGAAAATTGATCTTCCTTGTATTACGAATGAATTTTCCAAAGTTAAACAAAAACATATGGAAACTGGAGACCGAAGTAAAGAATAAATTTCAACTTCGTTAATTTAATAAAAATGTTCTATTTTTTATGTTTTATTTTTACAACTTTAGTTATGTTAATTAGGTATCTACTGAGAGTGGATAAATATCCCATAGAGCTTAATTAGGTCTGCTAATCTCCCCCCCCCCAAAAAAAAAAAAAAAAAAAAAAAGTACTAAGCTAAAGAAAACGTGACGCAACAAGTGACCCTCCCTTCAGGAATCCTAAATTCGTCGCTGCTCCTCAGTTATCTATCGATATCTGACAATCATATCGATCTATCGATATTTCATTGCTAACGTTTCAAGGTAAAAATGGTAAAATGGTGACGATAATGTTCTTATCTACATTGTGAAACGAATAATTTTCACCATCCTCACAGCCAACCTTTTCGAGCGATCAATTTTAATAGTACCTATTTCGTTCGCCAGCCAACTGAATAAAAATGATGACAGGATGGATTGACATTGATGAAACAGAGCAACCCGAGTGTCCATACCTGCGCCTAAACGATAGAAGGTTGGACCATCGTACACGTGTATTGTGTATAGGTAAACTTACCTCGCTCATAACCAGCCACGATATCGGTGCCATTCCTATCTGTACGATAAATACGTAGAAATTAAACGCGAAAATCAAAGCCGATAGTGGCAGTTTATTAACCAATATGGATACGATTGCGACCATTGCAACGACGCTTCCACCGGCGGATATGAAAAATAAACACTTTCGCCTCACTTTTTTGATCAGGTAACAAGCTACCGCTCCGGACATAAGTCTGACGACGTCGATCAGAACCGTCAAAGAGGGTCGGTCCTCTTCGCGAATATTCGGTGATAAGTTGGCGAACATATCGATGGCGTAATACACCCACAAATCGATGCCGGAACCAATTAAGGTGCCGTATAGCACGACAAATACGAGGCACGCTTTGAGGAATTTTTTCGAAAAAATATTTTTCAGCATTCCTCGTTCCGTTTTGGCCGCACTCGCCGAACGTCTGGCCAGCAGCTCGTCGAATTCTTTTCGACTTTGGCGAGTGCGGCCGCGTAGCCAGAAGAAATTTTTCTCTGCCTGCTGCAGGTCGCCTTTCGAGATCAGCCAATTCGGCATTTCCGGAACGAAGCACGCGCTAATAAAGGACGCCAGCGGTATCGACGCGGACACGCGCAACGAAATTCTCCAGTCCACCAGCACGGCGACCAGATGATTTAATAGAATGCCAAAACTGAAGCACAAATTGTTCGCGGTCGAGACGAGTCCGCGCAGTCGTGGCTCCGGCATTTCCACCAGATAGACGACGTTCGCGTTACTGTGCAGGCCGGACGAGAAGCCGACCAAAGCGCTGCCCACCAAAAAGCCCCAAATATCGCTGGAGAACGACAAATACAGCCATCCGAGCAGCCACGGTACGTTCGAATACATTAGCGACGCTTTTCGGCCGCACGTATTCATGAGAAGGCTGCCAAAAAGAATTCCGACTAAATTGGATAGTACGTTGGCCCCGGCTGCTGGAGAAACAAAACGTGGCAGCGATTTAAGCGGGGAATGAGTTTCTTAGGCGTAAGAAATTTCTTCGCTTTCGTTTCTTGGCCGTTTTTGCAGGTCTGTAAAAAACAACCTGTTCTTTTTTTTTCTTTTTTTTTACATTAATTTTAAGCGACGGTGCCGCCGACTATTTGGTAAAATTATTTTGGAAAGGACGATGACCAAAATGTGCCACCTAGATAGCTAATTTTCGAATATTTAACCTGAAAAAACCGATATACTATAGGTTCTGAAATTAACAAAGTTACTGGAGGGCCGGCTAAATCGGCATCTGTACTTTTGGCTGTCGATTTTTCTTTCTTCTACAAAACGACTTGATTGCAATCCTACTGGAATTCGTGCAGAAAAACACGAAAGTCAAAACTGAAGTTCTTACCGACCGAAAGGGGAACTGTAAGTCAGTGGTGGCTTCGGAGGAGCCAGTGGATTATGGCTTCCATTTAAAAATCTAATGAAAAATATTCAATCCCCTCTATCGCATAAGTAGACGTAAGCACCAATCTTTTTTTAATGTGATAACATTTTTATTTTCTATATGGGATCTGTTTTCGAATTCGATGTTTCTTTATTTTCCTATTTTTTCTCACACATAGATAAAATATTGATATTGGTTTACATGCATTTTCCATTTAACATCGAAAAATATAGATTTTTTTATATATCGAATTTTTATAAACCAGATCGATATTTATTTACATGTACTTATTTCCCATTTAACATCGAAATCGAATTTTTATCAATATATTAAGTAGCTAAAATATTTACTGGAAGAAAATTGGTCGGTGAATCGAGTAGAATTCATTGATGGATTAAAGTCAAATAATATGAAAATGTTATCACATTAATTGTAATCAGCTTCAGCCACTGATACTGACCACTAGTTGTTTTTTTTTTTTCACGACTCCCTTAACCTAAATCCTGTACCCTCCACTGCTAAAAGACTATGCGCTAAAAGTTACTCGTTAATAATGCAAACATATTTTTTTAAAGTTATGTTTAAAAATGTTGTTTACCTATCCACGACTTCATTTTCTCATCAGCGTATTGGTTGATGTGTGGTAACAATGTGCCTGTGAAGCCAAATGTCATACCGCTGCCAATCGATCCTAAAACGCAAGTTAAACAAGCGAATATCTGTAGAAGCAAAAAAAAATGGTTTTAAAAGCCAGTCAGGTATGTTGCTTCAGGAACTCAGAATGTAGTTCTAGAAGACTCTCGATAAGACACTGAAATTTAAAAAACCCATTCCGCGATAAATTTGAAGCGATTCGTTGCTCATTCCGTGCCAATTATAATTTTCCAAGCAAAAGACAATCGGTCAAGAGTACCTACCGTTTTTGTTATACTGTCAAAGGTTGTACTCAATGAGTACAGCAAGATTTTATCATCAGAAATTTAATTTGAGTGATTTTTCGAATTTCTTCGTTTGATTTTGCTGTGAAAAATTTAACACAGCCTGTAACTGGAATCAAACAATTTACGGACCCATCTTCATAAAGAGCTTTTGTACTTATTTTGATGTGTACTGAGCATAGTGGTAAAAACGTAAAGGCAAGATATCAAAATAAGTAACATTAGAGGAAGGTTTCCTGCTTTTTATTAAACTCTATTAAACTGAAATATCTCACCACGTAATAAAGCTACGATAATGAATGAGAGGTTAAAATACTCGGGACGTTACTCTTAATCGAATGAGTCCTTATTTAGCTACTTCATTTAGTCCACTTGGACCGGAGTTACAAGTAAATATGATAAGAGAAACACTTTCCAAGTCTATTCCTTTCTCATTCAAACAAAACTCTCATGCCATCTGATGGAGCTAAAGTAGTGTATATGAGCTCATAATACTGGAGATGTAGTGCATTATCGAATAAGCCTTCATTTATATCATTCTTTCTTTCCTTATGTCGTCCCCAACCAACACACCATTTTCAACCCCAGATTTCCAATTTGTAGTTCCACCTGTACCTCAGCCTGTAAAGACTAAAGAACAGACGGAACAAGAAAAGGAAATCAAAAGGATTGAAAATGAACTATTGATGGACACGGCTTCGGCTGTGGACATTGTCAAGATGATGTTTGCACCCCTTCATGCCCTTATCTCACCACCAAAATTGCCGGAGAAGACACCAAGAGTGGAGTGCCCACCCCTGGAGTCCTCAGCCCTGGCGAGGCAACTTCCTGCGGAAGAGGTGCCAAAAATATCCCCTCCTCCCGCCTTTGGTCCGATCTACAAAGCATCGGAGACTTCTAACTCCCCGATGTTTAAACGACCGCGACCAAAAACCCCATCTGCTCCTCCACATTCCTATCATCCCCATCCCTATACCCGTCTGGCTCCACCAAACAGACCGCCTAGACAAAGGGGACAGGCTAGCAGGGATGCCTACCAGGCCCAGTTCAACGCACGTAAGCAATCTTACAAGTGCGTAGGGGCTGCGGTAGGCTCAGCCCTCGCTAAATGGGAGAAGGACCAGAGACAGCAATAGACTTGATAAGTCCCCCCAAGCACGCGACATCATTTTTGCGTCACAAAAACTTGGGGGGAGTAGCTGTGGAGACAATACTTGTATGAGGTAATAGGGGCTCACACCCCTCAACAACAGTCACCGCCCAAAGGCTGGCAATAATTGTCTTTATGACGTTAAACGAATTTACACTGGTGTGTTTGTATGTTTGTACCTGTACGTATGTACAGGTAAGATACATTGCACGGGCCGAGATCAATTAACAAATAACAAT
The DNA here is from genome assembly GCA_011428145.1 of Ericerus pela. Classification (NCBI taxonomy): domain Eukaryota; kingdom Metazoa; phylum Arthropoda; class Insecta; order Hemiptera; family Coccidae; genus Ericerus; species Ericerus pela. The sequence continues at coordinate 3,005,000 of WOFM01000549.1, read as the reverse complement.
CTCGGTGATGTCACGGCCTGGTACCAAACGCGCTGCGTTGTTTCTTATCACCTCGACAGAAGCAAGAAACGACGTAACGCATGACATAATTACGTACATGTACGTATGCATATGTCTGTGTGCGTGTGCCAAATCCTGTATATAAACTCTCAGAACCGGCTCAAAAATCGCCAGTGTTTGCCGAGGATTTGGCTCTCCCATACCTAACAGTATGAAGTGGCAGAACACGCAAAATACTGTTGAAGACCTTCTAGTGTGAATATCTCTCACGACAAGGTATTCCACAATGTCCTACTTAGTTTTTATTTTAATTTTATTTATAATTAATAAAATTTTACATTAAATATAATATTAAATGATGAATAAATAAAAAGTAATTAAAGTTTTAAAATTGAGAGAATGTATGTTTTGTCAAATATACAGCGGACCATATCCTACAAAAGTTTTCCTCTGGTTGAATTCCCTTCAGTGAAATATCCGTCAGTGAAAAGACAATCGTCAATGAAAAAACAATCGGTGAAAAAACCTAAACTCAATCAAAATACATATGACTGTCCTATGAGAGAAATACTCAGTGCTTATGACTATACGCATTATATTTTTATAAGGCTACTTTAGTTTCAAACATTTCTAATTCTTTAGGGTTCCAGAGATATCAGATATCTGATTGGTGAAACATGATATTTCTGCGATTTAAAAGAAAAACGATCTTTGATGAGTTTCATTCCTGAAATATATGTAATTACAATCTTACTCCCGAAATATTCAAAACTTCAAGTAGTTAATTACAGATAAAGAATTTTTCGACCATAACCAATACAAAGTTACAAAATTATGATTTTTATATAAAACTCATAAAAATAATACAAAACCAGAGGATGAAATGTAACTCATGTCCACTGTCTACTGTCGTTTAACTAAAAAAAAACTTCGATTTTATAAATACGAATATTGTCTAAAAAATTACAAACCTTAGGTACACGTCTTCATAGAATTTTTTTGTAAAGTTAATATGATTGCTGAAATTGATAATAGTTTGAAGAATTTGGAGAGTTAGTAGAGAATAGATGTAGGAAATTTTCCTGAGACCTACCCTCTTAGGTGAAAAATCATAAAATCTAAAATGGGGCAGTTCAAGAGTACCTAAGTATAACTATCGAAATTCGCACCAAGAACTTGTAAGCTTCTTCATTTTTATTCGTGATTTTTGTCATAGATTAATGATGATAACTTTTCCCACAGGTCAGAAAAACCCAACACCACAATATCTAAAAATATTGAATATAATGGAAAGTTCTAGTACTACTTAAATCCCAGTATTGAGAACGCAGGTATTTCCTTGGGTATATCCTATTCAGGGTTTATTTTATTCTCACGAATTCTACACGAACTTATTATTTTTAAACTTTATAATGCATACCTATTAAGGAATGAAACTCATAAACTACCTAATAAATTTCCTAGATACGTACTGAAGAAAATAAATGAATAAAAAGTAGGTACATAACCACCTACCTACTTATATAACTATTAGAGTACAATTTTAACAAAATTTTCTTTTGAAAGCAAATAGCTAATTATTACCTGTCTTCTGAAGGTGGGATAATTTTTCCAGAACATAAAAACATGACGCTCAACCTCCTGGTCCGGTATCTGATTTTCTGGAAGCTCAGACGAAATTATTTTGTTCGAATGCATTGAACTAAGTGTCCCGGATAATTAGAAATAAAAAATACTATTTTTTACGTAGCTAGTAAGAAACAAAATTAAAGACGAATTTTAAAATTAAATTCTATGACTACGAACACATCGAAAAATACTGGAGACTATCGTTGTATGATTCTTTTTTTCTTTTTTTTTTTTCTGGTCAGTTTAAATATATTGAATCCAGTGTAGTTAATTATTTATCCGTATTATAACTGATGCTAATGTAGCTGAACGTAGATAGTGCAGAAGCGATAAAAAATTATTATAGATTTCAAATATGATTTCAATATATGTTAACGACTGACAAAGATAAATTTCTTCAGTCTAATCCAACCATAAAATTCAAATCGATAATAAATATCCTTTAAGACTGATACTTGCATGCATTTAGGTTAAACATTATTTTCATGAACTATATTCGCTAAAATGAGAAAATCGTTCATTCTTCATGATTTCGAAACTTTCTGAAGACACCAGCAGGTATTACCTATATCTAAGTACCTGTTTTGTTTTTTATAAAGTTGAAAAAAAAAACTTTCATAGGGATCTATGCTTTATATTTATTTTTTATTTTTTCTTTTGCCGTTCATTAAAAATAAATTTAATTTGTTGATAAATCAACTGCACATTAAAGCAACAATCGAAGAACAAAAATGGAGAAAATTAGGCCTCGTTCTCTTCGTTACTCCACTGGGGAATGAAATCTTCAAATGTAAAAATAAATCAATCTCTACATTTCTATCTCTATCTTTACATATTATAATACACTGCTGTTGGAAAGACTATCACTTCAGAACCGCTGAACGGATTTCTATGAAATTTGCCAAAAAAACATTGTATTATTTCAAGGAAGGTTCACAACCGTCAGAAAAGTCACGAATTTGTACCATTTGTGAAAATAGAAAAAGGACAAAACATTTCTTTGAACAATAATGAAAAGGAGTATTAGGGAATTGAACAAAATTTCTCCCTTTCTCTTGTTTCATTGTCTGACATCTAGTGATTGGTGAGGTGGATATGATTCCTTTCTTTCTCACTCTGTTTCGTTTTTGTGTTTGTTTTTTTCATGGCGTTTCATATGGGTTTACCAAAAAGGGTTAAAACAATTATTAGACACTACGCAAGTGAAACTGCGAGTAACGGTTCTTAAATAAATGAATAAGCTGAAATAATGATGAAATCTGTTTCATAGATTCGAAAAAAATCAAAATATATATCAAAGAAGGTACTTAATATAGGTATTTTATTTCTGTACATTGAATGTTAATTATGAACACTATAAAAGGCATACCTACCTACCTAATCAAATTCTTTCTACATTAAAATTATGAAATGGTGGCAAATTACTGTTCTGGTGAGCGGATGTTTTTTCATTTTATATAAAGTAGCATCATATTTTACAAGCTTAATATAATGATTACTTTGATACCCATTGGAACACTTCGAAAGATAAAGAGTGATTAAATAAAAAGGGTCTATATTCAGACAAGGAGTATATTTTTATTTGTGCTATCAAAGGCTATCTTAAATGTTTTTACGATTGGGTTCAATGTAGTGATATTTAGAAAGAAAGATTTGGAAGTTCCACCGTGGCTCCTTGCTGTGAGGCAAGGTCGACCACTCTGCGGTGACTCATGTTCCTATCCTTTTTAGATCAGAAATTTTTCTTCCAAATTTTGTTTTTTCAAAATTGTTTCATTTTCACGTTGTATCTTTGGAAGTGGATTAACCAAATTCTATATTATATTTAAAAAAAGTGCTAAAAAATGTGAAAGTTTAATTACTCTCTTCTCATATGCTTTTCTAACATCCTCTTCATCTGATCAGAGACGCTTGTGATAAAATGTCAGTTTTTTCGATCATAATTATGAAATGTTGCAAAATTTTTTGATGAGGAGCATATTTTTTTTCATTAATTTATATTGGCCAGCATCGTTTATAAGCTTAATATATTATTTCTTTCTTACTCACTGACTGTGAGTTATAAATACGTATAAAGAATTTATAAAATGCGAGGTTTTCAAATAAAAATTAGGAAATATTACACATAAATGAATTTTGTGGGGGTGCAAGGGATGAAATCCACCCCCATGTATTTGTCTTTCCCCCTGAGAAAATTTCAAAAAAAAAAGTCTCCAATCTTCCTTTTTCAATCACCACAGCAATCCTAATGCACCGTGCTCCACTAAGAATTGAAATAGGACAAATGTTATATACCTGAGGTGCTTTCAGAATGAGTGCCCATGCAATAACCAAAACACTCCAATCATTCAAAATGGACTGGTTGTTTTCTAAGACAACTATGAAATATGGGCGTACCAAACTTGCTATTTTGTTCCTTTTCTGTTTTTAAGGTTTACAAGTTTACATTGTTTCTATACTATAATTTTTTATTGAAGATGGGTTAATTTAACTAATTATTAATAATTTAAAAAAAAAAACAAAAAAAACTAAAAGTTTCTTCGTTTTTAGTGATTTTTAGATGTAAACTTGTCAGTCTTCATTGGAAAGAAAGTGGAAAATCAGGTTGCCTTTTTCATCATTATTTATGAAATAAATCGCAGCATAATCACCTAAGATATGGATGTTTTGTGACAAATTAATATGACTTAGGACCATTTTTCTCATAATTTGTTTAGGAACCCAATTATGGGTTTGATATGCTTGTATTTTATATGCCCCTAGTTTCACCTGGGTAATTACCCAAGTCGTTCAGGGTGCCATTTATAAACAATATCTATAAGAACCATATGGAAATCGTGACTATAAAAATGTGTTTACAAGTTTTCTATATAAATGACACCAAGACACATCCGCAGAAGTGAACCATTTAATGATAAGAAACGATGTTTGTATTATCAATATAAAAATCCACAGTAAAAATCACAAACACAAATATTCCCAACTGTTTATAACACTTATTGACCTATACGGCCACTTACGCACATGGCCATATAGACCGATAAAGTAGTGATAAGCAAGAAGTATACAGCCCTTATAACTGCTTTATAGACATAGCTATGAAGCTTATAGACAGTTTGTGAAAGGCGGCCTCCAGAATAAATTGTTTGTTTTATCCGGGTAGGGTAACTTTTACCCTGGTAAATAGTTGGTGAACAATTACCCTAACGAGTTTGGTGATTTCAGTTTTCTTATGCTCGCTGTTTATCCAGTACATTTGGAAGGTCATGTCTCCATTCTAAAATGGTCTAGCTGGTTAAATTAGTTTTAATTTCCTTTTATTTTCGAGTTTTTCTCTCAATTTTTACGCTATATTTGGGTCGACCGGAAGGATCTTATAACTTGTAAATAATTTCTTTTTCTTAACTTATTTATCTGCTTAGGTACCAACTGCGATGATGTTCCTTTCGGTAGAATAAATCAACTTCACTCATACTCGTAGTTTAACTACAGTAAATTTTATGTGTAAGCTAGTAAGTTTTTTTCCAGGAGATATAATTTTTTTTTAAGCATGAAAATGACCCTCAGCCACCCACCTCCTATGTTTCTATGGAAAGTTTTCTATTTTTTAATTTCCAGCTGAAATTCACCAGTATTGTTGTAATTTATTATTCGAAGAGAAAAAAAACCTGCCTGAAAGAAATTTCCGCTGTAAAGAACTCTATATTAAACTCCTTTTAAATAAGTAACTAGTGGAGCCACCATCTTAGCAGTGGTCTTTCAACTCATTTACGTTGTGGTAGAAATCTTAATCTGTTGCTAGGTAGCACTGAAGTTTTCTTGCTTCTCAAGGGTCGAATGACATTTTATGCACCTATATCGACGAAGTTTCACTGAAAAATCGGTATGACTGTAATGGAGTCTGCATTCGACGAATTTATCTGCACACCATAATAGTATGTAAGAAGGAAGGGAGCATTTTTGTGAGCAGACGAATCCTCGACGTTAATTATTCAGTTCGAGGGTACACCTAACGCTGAAGAGTTTTAATTCTTTAAACGAGTAACTTCCGCTAAATACTGCTTGTAAGATATGAAAACGATAAACGATGACGACGAACGTCGGTAATTTGTGTATTTTTGTGTTATCGCTGAGTAAGTACACATCTTAATTTCTTCTCCGTTAGCCAACATACCTACGTTCAATCGATTTAATTAGTCTACCCGAACGATGATTAAAATACCGTTTGCTCAATTTTATTCGAGAAAAAACAAACGTACGCTCATTGGCCTCGGTTAATTTTATTGATTTATGAAGCAAAAGTCTGTTCATTTTATGTTCATGTAATAATTTAAAAATAAATACCTAAATAATTGTCTCATAATATACCAATTATTGTAAAAATTTCGATGGTCTATTGTACGCGGTTCGTTCATCGATTAAAGTTCGTAAAATCCATTTATAATGACGTCTTTCGACTGTAAAATATATTATAAAAATATTAGTCTAAATTCTGTACACACTATACCTAACGTTAAAAATATTAAACTCTTGAAACTTGAAATTTTTGGCTACTTTTTGCCTCAATGCTAGATGGTCAAAAATCGTTCCACTGTGTACCATGGAATATCACGTGATACACAGTGGAACATAAAAATAAATGACATAAATTGAGAAAAAAATATGCAGTAACTGAAAAAAATAATTAGGGTACATCAATGGACTTCTATTTTTCAAAAATAATAATTAATATTTGAAAACAAAATTTCTTTCCACAAGTTAATGGAATTTCCAAATTAACAAATTATAGCAAAAAGATTAATTTGAAAATATTTAAACAACATTTAAAACTATATAGGTATGTACTAAATTATTAAAATTAATAGGTATTTGAATCATTTACCTTAATAATTCCTCAAAATACCAAAAAATTAGTGTTCCAATAGCTGTACTAATGAGGTTTTATATTGTTCCACTGTGTACACATAACAGTATTTTCATAAAATCAATTTTCAAAATACTCTGTAGGTAGGTATCATTATTTTGAGCTGAAATTTTGCATGTACACTGAAAAAATATGAACTAAAGATGCATACATAATAATATAATATGACTTGTATTTTGGAATTTTGTTTTTAAATACTAAACGAACTTAAAAATTATTTAAAAAATAACTTCAGATGTACAAAAACAATAAATCAGTCATAAAAAAGGAAGAATGCACATTTTCTAAAGAAATTTCACTTGAGGTATATGGAATGATATATTTAACCATTATCAGTGGTATTATGGACAAGAAATAAAAATTGCTCCTTTGATTTAAAAAGTTTCATTGTGTACCACACTCCCTACAAGATACAAATACTTTTTAGCAAATTATCAAACCTGCTATTTAAGATTTTGTGATTGGTTCTGTCAACCTGGGACCTACATATTCGTCAGTAAAAAGTGGTGAACTTAACCACACTGCCATCTCACCACCGACTATAACTGATAAATGTATTTTGTATTAGGCAGGGTATGGTGGTTTCCACGCACTAACCCCTAGAGAGACTCAACACAAGTTGAACAACATTAGATACTGTGCGAGGTTGGGTAGAGCCAGAAACACCTCTTATACCTATACACACAGGTTTATACTACCTATATGGGTTCTATTTCCACTATATAGGGTGCCATCTATTGGCGACTCAAGTTAGGAAAGAGAGTTGTGAGTTTCACCATGCACCACTAAGGTGCTTGCATGTCCAGCACATGTTGAGAGTCACCAGATGCTGGTTTTGTTGGTTTGGCTGAATCAAACTTGAGACCTACATATTTGCCAGCTAAAAGTGGTGAACTTAACCATATAGCCATCTCACCACCGACTATAACTGGCAAATGTATTTTGTATTAGGCAAGGTATAGCAGTTCCCACAGATAGTTTTTCATTTCATAAAAAATCATGACTTTTAACATAAAAATCAGAAATTTATATTGTATTTATGTTTAAATATACCTGTACACATGTATATGTGTATATATGTATATATATATATATATATATAAAACAGAAGGTAAAGTGATTTTTTTTTTCATGTACTATGTGGATGTTACCCACAGTTTCACCTGCACTGTGTATGCAATTTTCTATTTTTTTTATTCTCTTTCATTCCCTTTTGTTTATCCCATGAGAAGCTAGAGACTTCACCGATGGCTTCAAACATGCCTCAAAATAACATAAATAAATACTGATGATTTCATCTTAATCTGCCTCGTTGTTCTAAAGTTATGAGTGAGGAAATATACTTACATTGAGTTTTATTAATATATATATTCATTCATCTATGTCAGAATGGGAGTATATCTTGTTCTTTTTTTTTCATTGAAAGCAGTGGAATTTTCTTCTTTTAGGTCACCAAAATTATTATCTGTTGACTTGATAAAAATTTTTTATTCAAAAAATTTTGGGAAATTTATAACAGATTTATTCATCTATAATTTTATTGACAAATATATTCCCACACACAATCAAAAATATGCGGAATTATTTAAACAATAATGTATTGTTTATGACTAAACTCTTCTTTAAAATGAATCTTCTTCTTCTTCTTCCTTACTAATTATACACACACACTAATACCTATTTTACACTAATCACAGTGAACACTATTACACCCAATTTTGTATACATATAAACTCACATTTCATATAGAAAACAACGATTATAACATTTGTTGAATTATTACATATTCTAATCCAGATAGTCAAAACTGTATTGAAAATTATGTAAACTTACATGTATTGTATGTACAAAATTATTATATTTTAAAGTTACCAATTATGTTGTTATATTTTATTTTTAAGACTGAATTCAGAAAGTTAAGGTCCACCATATGAGTGTGGATAATAAATTGTTTAAAACAATTCACATTTAGAGGTAGATTCAGTTTGATATTGATATACTCGTGTAAGGTGTAACACATGAAGTGTGTTCAAACAAGTACAAAGTATTACTCTTTTATGCGGTTACAAAAGTATTATGCAGAGTTTGTGTATTGGGCGTAGTGGACATCATAAAACATGAACATTTCCATCCCTCAAGTTGATGTTACCCCCTTTTACAGCCCCATAAAAACAAAATATTGTACAATAAAATGTCTGACAGCTTTCAACTCCAAAACTATTGTGCCTGTGTAAAGTATGTATATTACCTATTTCGTGTAAAATTTTATGAGAAAACATTTAAATTTGAATAAAATTTTCTATATTATTTATCCTTATGCAAAACAATCACAAAAACAACTCTGAAATGTGATTCAAAACATTGTAAGGGGCTAAAAGGGGAGTATCAACTTCAAAGGTGATTATAGTATCAGATTTTATATAGTCATCCCTCCAATAAAATAAGCCTCCAAGGGGAAAAATATTATCTTCATTTATTCTTCAGAAGAAAGGTGGTGGTAAGTTGGTGGACCTAGCAAAAAATACGACACATTATCTATAATTGAGAAAAAAGTCCTCCACTTGACCAGTAGAAATATCTATATATATATATTACCAATTATAAGCTGTTCAATCAATTGCTCTACTGCCTAATGACAAATTGGAATATTATCCATTTAATTAAGCAACAATTTTCAACTTCTCTGCATCCCCCTTCATTGCATACAACGTCTAAAAAAAGGAGCAAACTACGAAAAATTCAAAAAAAAATTTTTTGTAATCATTAATTATTATTTGCATCTGAAAAAAAAAAAAAAAAAAATTCATCGCCCTTTTATGGAGGAAGGTGGGAAGGGTGTTGAAAAAAAAGTGTGTGACACCCGTGCAAAGTAGGTGATTGATACTAGTTTCAAAATCACCTACTTTTTACACTTGTATCACAAATAACCATTATGTTCAATTTTTTTTTCCTCTTCAAAAACTATCAGTATTATTAAGTTTAATGCTCTTTTCCTTCTGTTCTTCAATATATGTAAAACCGTTCCAACCTTCAATTTGAAGAAAACTAGTTTGACAATTTAGTGTCTTGGTATGGTGTTGGTATACGCATTCAGAAATAACAGATATGATCAAATAAACTACTTCTCGCATGTTTACGTAGTCTCTAAATTTTTGTAAGAATTGTGTTTACTACCTAACTTATGCCTTCGCACGATTCTATTCAAATTTCTGCCAACAAACGTCACGTACTTGCATTGTTACTTCTTATGGATTGCATTTTACATAGGTGCCTAACAAATATCATAATTGATGTGAAAAAAGAACGTTTAGATCGCCACCTCACCGTGTAGTTTCACTCACACTATGTGTAACTTCATGAAGAATTTAAATTCCAAATACTGATTTAGCCAGTTGACGAATACATATTTAAAAGTGAATTAAAAATCATATACCTACGAGTGAAGAAAAAAGCATTCTGCCAAGTTAATTTTGTTTCAAAATAAAACCATTCAAAATTTTACGTAATTTCTCATCAAACATTACGTAATAATTATGTTTTTCTCTTGCGGGGGAGGTACATCTCAGATACCAGCCGTAGATGAACTTCTCATGATAGACACTTGTTTTTTTTTTTCTGCCTTCGAGTACTTACCCACATAATGGCGCAAACGATGGTTTTTTCGGTGATATGATATTCTTCCCAGCAACCATTTGCCCTAAAATGATCAATTATCTTTCATTAGTACCGAAATTAGTTGACTCACATTATCTTGGTGCTTTTCGATTTTTCCAACTTCCTAAGCTGAGTTCACCCATGCTCGTATGCCAATTTTTGTAAATAATGAAGAGGGAAGGATCAAAATTGTAAGAAGAATCGAGGGGTTATTCTAAAAGATAACCATAAGTCATAAATTTTATACAAATGTTCTTGAACATTGTTTGGGAATATGTTTGTAGTTTTTTCACGATAAAAATAACATAATTTCGCTTGTTTCGGTCAAAATGGCATCGACGCACCGAAAAAGAGAGGAAAACAGCCACATGTCTCGTTGTTTATAGCTTTATAAGTAAATACCCCTACATTTTTTTATTTTTTGGAAAATTTAACGTTTTTTTGAAATTAATTTCTCAATTTTAAATTGCAAACATACGAATGGACAGATGAATGGGTAGTCACTTAATCCTGGAAGTGACATACGACATACAACACAGTTACTTTCACCCCTTCAAATGAAAATCTCCTTCAAAAACTGACAAAACACACACCAAAACAGTGAAGCTCTGATAGCAACTCTTAAAGTTTGATGATGGGTCATGATATTAATGGGGTTGAATACACTTTCATAGGATTTTACCTCAAATGGAATCTCATTCGTAGCAAAGTCACAAGTTTACCACCATTTTTTTCAGGCTGATCAGTCTTGTTTAGCTCCCTCAGAGTTTTATGTCTCTTATTTATATTCACTGCCTGCCCCTCATTCGAGAAAAAATAAGTAAACATTTCATAATTTTTTTGATATTGAAAATGTCTCACTTCACGATACTGAGGTACGTTTTAAAACAGCTTAAAACGGTCTGACATCAACAACATCGACAATGTGCGCGCGCATATACGTGAGTAAATATTGCAAAACAAAACAAAAAAGATTAAAGAAAAATTAACGAGAATATGAGAAAACAAGGCTGCACAAATTTTTTGCAGAGGACGAGAGTAAATTACAAAAAATACAAAATTAACTTGGAAAAAAATAAAACAAAAGAAAAAAAGAAGAAAATGGTCATCAAATAACTTTTTAATATCACAAAAGAGAAAAAGTAAGAAAAAATTGGGTAAAAAAATAGTTTTCGGTGAAAATTTGAATACTAAGAGTATAAAGAAAACAAAAAAAAAAAAAAAAGTGCCATTTTTGGACCAAAAGAGAGAGTTTTCTTTTTTTTCTTCAAAAAAGGAGTAAATACTCTAAAATAGAGTACACCTGTCCTGATGTATAGGAAAACCCAAATTTTTGTTCCTCATATACTTTATGGTATAATATATCATTGGGCATATTTTTTGGCGCACTAATTTCAAATTTGACGTTCATTTTTTCACTCTACCAAATCCTCCACTCAGGAACCTCAAAAGGAGGGCAAATTTTGACTTTTCATTTTTTATTGTGTGGTACGTTATTCGGTTTTTTTTTTCTAGGAGCAGACTTATGTGAATCATTTTATTATTTGATCCATTCTTCAACCCCAGGAGCTTCAAAAGTGGGTCAAATTTTGATTTTAAATATTATATTGTGTTTTACAATTATCATTGGGAATGTATTCTGAAGTGCTGAGTTAAAATTTGACAATCGTTATAAATAATAGTAATCAATATATTATACCAAATTTATTGTAATCGATGATAAGCGATAATAATCAACTGCATTAAATTAAATTATATTCGAGTGAAAATGATAATGATAATCTTAATTTTATTTATGATATAAAGGAATCTATTTTTGTATTTACATAATTGAAAATAATAAAATAGAGGAAAGGCGTATCTCATTTCTCACCATTATCACTGACACACTATCATAGTATAAGTTATACTTACACAAAACAACTACAAAAACATAATAATTTTCTGTGTACTATGATCATCGGTAACGTGAAACCTATAAATATTTTTAAATGTAATCAAAAAATAAAAACCATTTGGAAGTTAAATTTCGCTAATTGAATTATTAAGACTGAGAACGGAGCATAACTTGGATCGTAAATAATACTTATCACTTGCGTAATGAACAGTTTCTGGCATAATACCAAAAGTTAAATTTTTCGTTGAAGATTGCAAATTGCATTTTTACATTTGGCTTTTAGCTAATTTTACAGTAAAATTGATACTGACTGAGATACACACGTAATTTTCCATGTTTGCATGAGAGTCAATGGAGATAAGATAGAAAATTTTTAATATGTGAATTTGAGTTTTATGTTCGCTCTTTCATGAAGAGAAAAATTCAGCTGGAATTTTGGCTAAACTTGAGTTGCATTTGTTTGAATGATCGAATGACTGGATTGAAACTTACACTAACAAAAATATAAGTGAAATATCTAGTACCCACAAAAATAAGAAGTAAGGAATGTGGAGATCCCAAAAATTTGCTATATTACAATAATTTCCGAGTTTCTGATCAGTCAACTTATAGTATGGCAACATATACACTCTTTATCATAGAGGAAAATAGATAAACTTTTTCTTCTTTGGTGATTTTCATCCTTCCTGGAATAAGTGTTGGAAAAAGTTTCTGCAGACTTTTTTCACACGATGAATTACTGACTACATTTTGATATCTACAAATTCAGGCCAATCTATACCTTTATATAAATGTGAATATTTGTCTATCTATATGCCCATCACTTCAGAACTTCTCAGTTGATTAAACTGAAATTTTCAGAACTTGCTTGTGTTGTCTCAAGGAAGGTTTTAAGCTAAGTTTGAGGTCCGTATCTCCCTTGGGGGCCACGTTGTGGATTTTGACCCCTTACACCCAAAAAAGTTTTTAAGAATTTTTTTCACACAAACGTATTGTACTAAATAAAATAAGTATACCCTCAAAATTTCTTTTCTACATATTGCCCCTTCTTGAGATATGGGCTGCAAATAGTTACAAAGTTCAAAATCAATACCTACCTACCTATTATACCCACTGTATTGCGAGAAAAATTAAATGTAAATTTTATAGATAGAAAAATAGTTATTCAACTTCTTAGAGAGTCAAAAGAAAATATAGAGTAAGAGAGTGTGTTGGAGAGAAGGAGGGAGAGAGAGAGAGAGCAGGAGAAGGAGAGAGATCAGCCAAAATAGTATATCATAAATGATTTGTTATCTTGCTGTAACGGCCAAAAGAGGTGGTAATGCACCTAATTAGAACCACTTTCGATGTTACATCATGCACGAAATATCACTTACTATAAAAGTAGTAATACTTTGAAAATAATTCAAGTTTATCATCCACAAACTATAGTGAACCTTAACGTAAAGTAGAGACTCAATAATATTCTAAAACACACAAATGAGTTTACACCTTTAATTAAATAATAAAACTGTACATCACAGTACATATATTAATACATACTATTTATACATATACAATCACAATCCAACAAGCAAGACTATCTATTCACTAGAGACTTCTACTAGAGAGGTTCCAGGTACTTAGAAGTAGCTGTTGAGGAACTGTGTGTTCTTCCACTGAATTGAGGGATTATATACTCGTTCAGGGTATGAAAACGTACATGTCAGATAGGCTAAGTGAGGTAGGGTGTTGTTATTATAGGATTGTGCTGACTCGTCAAGTACTCGAGGGACAGGCACAACTAGGTCATGAATGTACAGAAGGTATATCTATATTCATAAAATCAAATACGGGTAATTTAGTGGTTGTTTATAAAGAGTTATAGGATGATTATTGTTGATAAATATCTACGTTTTTGGTATTCGAAAATGTGTGGACAAATATGTTCGTCATTTCTAAAAATAGACGAAAATATACGTTACACTTGCATTAGCTGCTGCGGCATGTAGTCTCAGTGTGTGCTTACCATGTGGTAGGTGTTGTGTTTAATTCCCGGACAAGATATAATTTTTTTCAAATTTTTTATAAATTTTTTTTTTAAGTGAGTGGTTAGATGGGGTAAATTGCTTTTATTATAATTTTTTTCATATAGTGAGTGATTAGGGGAGGTAAATTTTTATTATAATTTTTTTTTATATTGTGAATGGTCAGGAAAGGTGAGATAATAAAAAAGTTTAGTGGAGTGGGCGAAGCCCCCCATTAAATAAAAATTTGAAAATTAAGTAAATACACACACTAATTTTCTCTATAATGACAAGAAATTTGCCTGAAAATATTTGCGAAAAATATCTCCTCCACATGCAAGTGTATATTTACTTATAAGCACAAATGAAAGAGAGAGATGAGTGACATAGAGAGATGTATTCTAAACGGGAAGTATTCTATACCTACTTATAAAGAAGCTAACTACTCTTAGCAGGTGGAATAATCAGTTCTGTAATTATCTGCATCCCTTAGAAAAGCAACTAATCCTACATATTACTACAATAATAATCAACGCTCTTCCTGTCTTCAAAAATAGATTATTTTTCCTGCCCTGTACAATAAATATATTTATTACACCTATACTTACTTACTTTTCACTTTCACTAATTAAACTTTCTTAATGAACACTATAGGCTTGTAAACATCTAAATTTTAAGAAAAACAACTTTTTATTCATTTGGGGGGTAAATCTCAAGAACTTCTTGCATTAAGTTAGAATACCAATGCGACAGGAGCAGAATGACAGTACTAGCAAATTTTAGGGGGCTAAAGTGATTTTGTCCCCACAAAAAAAAAAAATAATTTCTACTAAAAAACGTATCATCTCTCAAACCTTAGCTCCTTCTACAAAAACAAAATTAATAAGCTGTTCAAAAAAATTAATATGAAACCCCCCTCCATCTGCCTGAAAAAATTAATTAATTAAATCCTAGATTCACTCTTGAACGACAGTCGAGTGAATAACAGGTCAGTTTCAGTTAATGTTAAAACTGAAACTGCCAAAGGAACTTGAAGATGATGATTTATAAAATTTTCGAAATTTGATAAATTTATTTAAAATAAATTAATCTATATAATATCATCGATATGTCATGAAAATTTATCGATAGCTATCGATATGAAAAACTATCGATATTTCCCAGCACTAACGTTTACTGTGCCCAACCAGTGCCAACCGGATTCAACTGGTTTTAAAATTCCGCAGATATAACGTATCTAACGGTACCTATCCATCAGCTGATAAGTAAGAAAATGGGGGAATAAAAAAGAAAAAAAAGAAGAGAGAAGAAATAAAACTGTACAGCTGGCTGATAACCCTGATCTAACTGCGTCTGTGTAAAACGTATTTTTACAGCCTAAAAGCCAGTATGTATTAAATGAAACAGGTTGTATGTTCTTCCCCCTCTCCCTCAAATATAGAATTCGACTGAGCAGGTAAAAGAAAAAATATCAACGTTCACAACGTCATCGTCATCAAGAACAACATCAACAGCAGTAATAATGATAACAACAACAACAACAGCATCGCCAACGACGACGATTCTATACTGCTCTTTATTCGATGGCTGGCCACAGTGTTCACAGTCTGGTATCCGACGGACACGCGTACCGGTGGCAATGTCCGTTGTCAATCGAAAATATTTCTCACCTTTGCAATCGTGCCGCGAATGTTTGTCTTTTAATTACCTGACGAAAATGCGAATTGATGATTGTGCATCATATACTGTGTGTTTTAGCAGCGATTTTTGGCACCACCGTCAGTCTTTCACGACTACCAGAATCGAATGCTGAGGTGTACACCTTCTGCAGCACCGTAAGTGTGAACGAACTCGACGCGACGCCGCAGATCAAGGATGTCGGCTATAGGGTTGCCGGCCAAATCCATGTGGCTCGTTTGTGGTCGAATCCGAACGACCCTTTGGACAAGGTTTACCACGTTCGGGTGAGTGCCTCTCTTTGCTATGGTTATATATAGCCGATCACGTACCTAACATATCGTTATTTTTGCAAACTATTGGTTTATTGCTCGACGTACTGCGGGTATGATTGGCTCATCTTTGGTGAGAAAACGATGAAAAGTGAGCGTGAGGCCAGAGTGACCGCGGGCCTGCCATTTATGTCTCTAAAAGATTAGAATATCACCTTATACGTTGGGACACTAAAACAAAAAACGTAAACTTACCCCACTTTTTCTTTCAAACAATTAAGCCGTATTCACAAACGTCACTTTAACCTCCCTTCACTTGAACTTCGCTTAAAAATCACTTTTGGCACAATTTTGTATTTAAGAGTGTGGTAACATTTTATTTTTACATTGGAACTCTCATAAGAGATACAATGTTCGCACATTTATAAGTACGAAATCGTGCAAAAAACTTTTTAAAGTGAAATTTAAATGAAGGGAGGTTAAAGTGACGTTTGTGAATATGGGCCCTAATATATAATACGATTTGTTTACTTTATACTTACCCCTCCCTCTCCCCCGGGAAGGTTAATTAATATTTAAGCGATGAAAAATGGCAGTTCCATGTTCTTGTAGGTACACCATTGAAGTACGTATAGTTTGAAATGAGAAATATTAATACAGTATAAATTATTACAACAAACACCGTCTACAGCAAACAGCAGGCTACAACACACAAAATGCCTGGTCTAGCAGAACTCCTTTTGCTTCTGTATTAATAAAAATTGATTTATTTTGTTTCAACTTATTCAAAGATTGAAATTTGAATTGACAGGCAATATGCACATATTTTTTAAAAAATTTCAAACTGAATACATAAAACTTATTTACTTTTAAATTTTAATATTATGATAAATAAATATTATATTTACTTTTCTTAAAATAAAAATATAGTTCATTATTAATTATTTTTAATTTACGAACTATTGGCAAAAACAAACAGATTTGGGTCACAACAAATTAATTCACTTGTGTTGTCTTAATTTCTTTCATATAAAAAAAAAATTTTCCATCCAATCCCAATATTCTTTCAGTGGACACTTTTGTGCTTCTAAAAATTATAATGTATGATTTAATCACTATACAATTGTATTTTAATGGCTAGTGAATGCAAAACATTATGTCCTCATATTATTTATTGTTAATGATTGGTACTGATCAATTTACAACCATTATTATTTTATAGGCCCAAATATCCACTACAACCCGCTTACAATAGTCTGTTGCTGATTACAACAAACTCCGGCTACAACCAACAAATTTCACAGTGCCTTGAAATTCGCTGTAACCAATTTCTACTGTACTTATAAATTGTAGAAAATACATCAATAGTAAATTATTTATAAGTATACAAACTAACACACTAGACTTAGCAGGCATTAATATGAAAAATAGATACGGAATCTAGTGTTCAGAAGGGTTAACAAGCACCTAGGTATAACGTGAACAGTCTATATGTAAAAACTGATAAATTTCAAACAAATTTTGTTGTTACGTACCTCCATACCAAAAAGAGATAAATCATTGATCAAAAAATAAAACAAATAACCTTTTAACCTGCATGAAACAAACTGGTAATCTCAGAAGTAAATTTAACTTAATTTGAACTTATCAGTAAAGGTATTACGTTCAATCTAATAAAACGATGAGAATGGAAAAAAAAAAAGAAACTTAATAGCCCAGCTGTGGTGGCAACCTTCATTCTGTAAGTATTTCATCTGCTAAACCTGAAAATATTTTACAATAAAACAAATTTTTAGTGTCCCCCAAAAAAAGTAGGAAGGTACAGGAAATAATTAACAAATCTGTGGCAAAATAAATTTTTTTGCAACGTGTATACGAAATGCTGTATTTTCGAGGCATATACATATAATGTGATTGAAAGTGACCAAATTTCAAAACTCCTACTTTTTTTCCTTTTTAATTTTTTTTCTCACACTTAATGGGTTCCTTAATTTCCTTTACACCTATAAATTTCTTATTTTATATACTTATAATTCCTTTTTTTTCTCAAAAATTCTCTCTGTCATAATGGGGATTTGACCCAAAAACTTGCAGATTTTATAGCCCCTGTCTCAAATACAATATTAAGTACAATTGTTACAAAACATATTGTTTACAACTAGAGAGGAAAGTGAGAAATTTCTCAATAGGTGCAATGCTTGCAAGCATGATCCATAGGTGAGTGCAATAATTACATAAATTTATAAATTTCTCATTTTCCTTCCTAGTTACGTGACATACATATTATTTCAGGGATGAAAATTTTTTTGCTACAATCTAAAAAAATCCCTCATATACACCCCTGAGATGTTTGAAAGAGAACTGATATTTACTAAATGTTTCAGGTTTGAAATATGGTGAGGGTGGTCTCCTGAATCAGTGATGAAAATAGTTCACCCCAAATCTCGTGTTTTCTCGATTGAGGCCTCAAATATGCGACTAATTTTGATATTCTCAATTTTCCTCTACAACCAAATGAATTCAACAAAAATAATTCAGACGGTAGATACTTATAAAAAAAATATTTTGTTTCCACTGTCATATGATCTAAGATACATGCTGGTTAAGGAAGCTATTGCGTTTCAAAACCATAATACCATTAATCATTTTCTGCTTAATTAGCCTCTTATCATCTCGGTAGAAAAAACATCTATCACTTATTGCCGTATGTGTGATACGCAAATATTATCTAACCTAATTGTCATTATGAAGTGAAAAATAGCAGTCTAATTATCGATAAAACTCTAACAGGAAGTAGGTTAGAAGAAATTTGCCTATCTTTATAAAGTAGACGCTGCTTAATATCATCACGGATAATAGGATCAATTGCTCTATATCATCAAAACACCTGTATATTGATTCAGTTTACAAATGTATTGAGAAAAATTTCATTCAGAATTAACCTTACGCTTATACTGAATCAAATTAAAATTAAAGAACACCCTTGAATTTTTCGTGCGATGTTGTCCTATTATCATATCACTTAATCGTGTTTTCTCACTAACTCGATGTTTTCACCCTTCGAAAAAAATCAGAAAATTTTATGGAGTGTACTCACACATGCTCAACAGCCTAATCTATAGTGTTCGTGCAATAATAAAATATGAATAGCCAACCAAACGTTTTTTCTTTTTTAGAAAAACATGAAAAACTTTTTGGCTTCGAATTTTTTTCAATAACCGACCTTTCGCCTAATTGAATCAATCTTTTATCAAAATCACTCTGTTTTGGTCCCAAAGTGATTCTTATGAGTGGCTACTGTATAATAAAATATATAAACAATAAAATAATCACAATATTTTTTCGATCTGGACTCCACTCTCATCACAAAACAGTAATAGTTAATGCACTTCTTTTTTCTGGGTAAAAATACGTACCTAGTAGGAATTTGTATCGAAAATAGGTTAATTTTTTTCTGATTTTATTCTGGTCTCTATTTCTGTGAAATTTACAGAGGTAAGGATTAAATTAAATTTTCAAATATAATTTCCTCTCAGACCCACGATCTCCACCGCAATCACTAAAAAAAAAAAAGATTTTAGTATGATTTCGTTTTTGGCTAGAGCTATAATTTTACAAGGGAGAGAGAATTTCAGCAAAGTGCAAAATTTCGTATTTTTCTAGAATTGGACAGCATATATTGCGACTATGTTCTTGGCTCTTAATGGAGGGGACTATTTTTAATATCACAGAAACTAGTTCCTCCCTTCCTCTCAGCTGCCCTTTTTTGTAAATGTTGACTATGCATTTATCGCTGACACAGCGCTTAGTAGTTTCGTAGGTACCATACTATGAAAATTCATTCTTCGGGAGTCCCACTGAAAAATAAAAGGCCAGAAACCTTTTTTCGAATGGAACCGTACATTATTTCACTAATTTAGTTTCTGTAACAGTTGAAAAAGGGTTGAGATTATGTACCCTGTGGCCTTTGTAGGTTACATTAAACAGGGTTGAAAATTGAAGAAATAAATTAGCGGTATTTTCGAAAGCTTTATACAATTTCAGAGCCAGCCATATACTTAATCAAAAATAACGCTCTCATATGTTATAATTGACAAAAAAATTTTTTCATCTAAAATGAAAATAACGTTTATTAGCAACACTTTGTGAAATACTCGGCTAACAATAAATTAGTCGAACGCCCGTGCCTGTGCATGCCCACCTTGCCACTTTGCACGCTCTGTTAAAATCATTTCAAAGAAGTACAAAAACCTGCGGATGAGTCAGGTGGAATGGAATGCGGATGATCAACCACGAATAGGCCTCAACGTTATTAAACCGAGAAGACGAAAGAAGTCGGTGAAAAATTTAAAAAAAAAAAATAAAAAATAGTGTCGGCTACTGATGCGCATCTTAGTCGTTCGTCTTCAGCTGGTATATGTACAAGAAAACGTATGGACGCAGTAACTTCAAATTATTTTATTCGCAGATTTAAAGGAGAACAATCGATGATATTCGTCTATCTTTATCTGCTGTATAGACTGGATTTTTTCTGTCTGAAATTAAGTTTATGTTATAATAAGATGTTGAGATGACAGCAATTTTTATCAATTTTGGAAATTTTTTTCGTATATGTTTATTTGATCGAAGTTTGTGTAAAATGGCTAAGGGTTTTTTTCGGGGGGCGGGTTTGACAAAATTATTTCAAACGACACCCTTAAGAGCATGATTGAGGTAATTTAAAAATTTCGGGCGATTGACTCCAAACCCCCCCTCCCCCATTTTCACGCCACTGGTAATGCGAAAAATGATTCTACTCTTGTACTTATTGCTAGACTAAACCTAACCATGCAAAACCAAAACCAAAATCAAGATCAAGACTAAGCACAAAACCAAGAAAAAATACAAACAAACTATAAAATGTTCACAATCATACTATTTGGCGAAATAATGTTCAATATTTTAGTGTTTAAACAGGAAAGCTACTTGTAGGTATTCCACCGGCCTGGGGAATAGAACCATCGACCAACAGGAATACCTACCTCAATTGTCACCATCACCAAAATACAGCTACCATATACACATGGCCACGGTGCTGGGTGATGGTGACGAGAGTTAACTCCGCCTATGTGGTTGCCACACTACTCCCCCCAGTACAGCAGTGCGCAGTACGACTGAAATGGAGGTGGAGCTACTAACGGAAGGGTAGGTGTTTGTAAGGGAGTGGTGTATGCCTCTCTCCAATACATCTCCGCATCGCACCTTGTACACCTACCACTTTGACGCTAGTGCTCAACACCCTTACATTGTAAGGTGGAGAGCAGGTGAACTAGTGGGCATACATGTACTACTGAGAGATGATCTTGCCCTCACCATCCCTCAGATCACATCGAGGTCACCAATGTAGGTATTCCACCAGCCTGGGGAATAGAACTGTCGACAGATGGGAATACCTACCTCAATCGTCACCATCACCAAAATACGGCTGCTGTATACACATGGCCACAGAGCTGGGTGATGGTGACGAGAGTTAACTTTGCCTATGTGATTGCCACACTATGTAATAAGTATTTTTTCTTTTATAATTTAGAAGAATGTGAAAAATTTTGTTAGCAAGACCAAGAATTGATTGTGCTAAATCAAGACTATCATGAACTTGGACTTGGTTTTGATCTTAGTATTGCTTTTACATATCCCTATTTGTTTCGTATAGATCAGTTTGGTAAATCCTAAGAAAATGTGGTTTTCTCTTCAACAGGACATTGGTTCATCTATTTTCCATTCTAACGACTGTTTTATAGCATAGGTATCAGCTATTGTAAGACCACATCAAGTTCATTGACTCAACAAATATATAATTATTTTTTTCACTTCGTTAAGATTAATTTATTTGTTTTTACCATTGATCAGTGATTCATCATTTTTTGCACTTTGATTAGCAATATGACAAATTTGTTCGATATTTTTGGCCAACTCTCCTATTTTTATGATTTAACAATCCTAAATATTATAGCTTCTGTACTTGTTTCCTACATAGGTACCTATTAACACAACCAAAGCCAAAATTATAAAGTAGTTTTTGCAATAGAATATAGGTACTTTATACTTTTTCAGTTATTTTATCTTTTAATTTATATCGTTGTTATTGAATTTCATCTTTTCTTTTTGCAGATTTCAGCGTTGAAACTTTGGCTGAAGGAAATTCAAAACGACATCATCGAATACACCGAACAAGAAGATGGTTTCAAAACCCTGAAAAATGAACCATTTTTCGTACATTGGAATAACTACAGAGTCGAACATATTTACTTAAACAATGACGAGCCTACATCGATTAAAAATTTAAAGAAAGCTCTCGCTAGCTTATTTCAGGTACATGCATATGAACAAACAAACATTTACTTCACCTATACCTCCTACCATATAATATGAATAGGTATCTAATGTATTATATTAAAATTGGTAGACATGTAAATGTTATGATTATAACAGCCAAAAGAGGTGGTAATGTACCTGATTAGAACAACTTTCAGTGTTACATCATACACGAGATAATTAAAACTGGACAAGCATTAATACCTCTATAATAATTTAAATATTCAATTTATCATCCACAACTATTGTATACCTTAACGTATTTGAGAGACTCAATAATATTTAAAAACACAAGGTTGAGTTAACACTTTAAAAAAAATAATAATTTGTACGCCATCAGTACATTTAATAATACTTTAAACACAATAAATTAGGTTTAATATATGGGATTACAACCTTTTAGATAAGACTGTCTATTAACTAGTAGCTCTGTAAGAGAGGCTCTAGGTACTGTGTAAAGATTCCTTCAAATTGAGGGTTTTTATACTCGTTTGGGGTATGTAAGTGTATGTGATGAATAGGCTAAGTGAAGTAGGGGTTGTGCTAACTCGCGATATACTCGAGGGGCAGTCACAATTAGGTCATAAATATACAGACGTTATATCTATATTTGTAGAATAAAATACGGGTAATTTAGTGGTTGTTTACAAAGAGCTATAGGACGTTTTCATTATCGATGAATACCTACATTTTTAGTATTTGAAAACGTGTGAACGAATATGTTCGTCATATTTAGAAATAGACAAAAATATGCGTTACAATGATAGGTATTACTTTCCAAACACGGAAAAAATAAATAAAAATATTACTGCTAATTTTGATGACAATAGAACCGAATTGTCACAGAAAACCAAAAAAACATTAGTGTTTATACACTCAAAAAACGTAAATTTTAGTCAAGAACAGAGTAATTTTTGTTACAAAATAATGTGAATGAGAATTCTTTTCTCATCTCATGAAGAAGGAAGAAGCATAACTGCTACAATTTTTTTTTTTTTCAACGTAGTATCTCCTACCGAAAAATTCACACCGGTTGGGGCTTTGTGATTCAACTTCCTTATAACAGGTACTCAACCTAAAAAACAACCAAGTTGAAGAAAAGATTTTAGAAATGAGGTTAAGCCCCACCCCAGAAATATCATAAAAAATATTCGGTACTAAGCTTGTAATCCTTTCGGCTCAAAAGTTTGGATTTGGAGAAATTTCCAGTTTCTCTTCGGGTCAATTTTGTTTATCTTTACTTTTTGCAAGGTTTTTTTTTATTTTATTTTTTTTTTTGCAGACGGCACTGAGCTCAGCTAAGCCCCTCAGTCTCGCCTAATACACATTATTTCTTGTTAACGATTGGTTAAAAACAAACATTTCTACTTTTTCAGTCCTCTCTGACTAATCTGATTTTTGTTAATCCCTCTCTATTCTTTAACCATAAATCCCCTCAATAACAAAAGTTGGGTGTTTTCTCCAGAATAAATGATAAGTGAATTTTTGAAGGAGAATACAAAAAAACATGTTCTTTTTCTTTCACCCAAGTCCCATTTTCCTGCAACAAATTAAAGCGATATTTTTGTTTTTCGTTGAATTATAAAATTGTTTTGATCGAGTTGCAGAAGGTTCGCTAATCACAAAAAAAAGGTATTTTAGAACATAAGACTTGCATTTTTGGCCGAATGAAATTGAAAATTTTTGTGATCATAAAAAATCATTTAAACCTAGATTTTTCTGCAGTAAATTATTTACTTTCTAATGAATGCACAACTTTTCTCCACTAATCGGTGCAACATTTAAGAATAAATCGAAAAATCTGCATTTGTGCTTTACCAAGGGAACTTCCGACCAAAAACAAAATGGCCTCTAGCCTTTATCACCATTTTGCTAAAAACAGACATTTACTACAAAAATAAGTAGTAAGATATCTAAAATTTGCTAAATTACAATAATTTCAGAGTTTTTAATCACTCAACTTACATGCCCAGGTACATGTACAGCTTTTCATTTTAGAAAATAGATAAACTTTTTCTTTTTTGGTGATTTGCACCCTTCCTAGAGTCAGTTTTGGTAAAAATTTCTACAGACTTTCTTCACACGATGAATAACCGAGTACATTTTGTTGTCTACAAATTCAGGCCAATCATATACCTTTATAGTATAAATGTGAATGTTTATCTATCTGCACGCCCATTCGCCCATCACTTCAGAACCACTCAATTAATCAAACTGAAATTTTCAAAACTTATTTGTGTTGTCTCAAGGAAGGATATAGGCTAAGTTCGAGGTCCGTGTCTCCTCTGGGGGGACGTTGTGAATTTTGACCCCCTCACTTCCAAAAAAGTTTTTAAGAATTTTTTTCACACAAACGTATTATATACTTAATGGCATAAATATACCCTCAAAATTTTTCGAAATATGGGGCTGCAAAAAGTTACGAAGTTCAAAATCAATACCTACCTACCTATTATACCCACTGTATTGCGAGAAAAATGAGATATATATGTTATAAATAGAAAAATAGTTATTCAACTTTTTAAAGAGTCAAAGGAAAATATAGAGGGACAGAATGTGTTAGAGATAAGGAGTAGAGAAAGAGAAAGAGAGAGAGGGAGCAGGAGAGAAATTAGCCAAAATAGTATATTATCATAAATGATTTGTTATCTTGCATAAGCTGCTGCGGCATGTAGTCTTAGCGTGTGCTTACTATGTGAGAGGTGTTATGTTTAATTCCCAGACAAAATATAATTTTTTTTAAATTTTTTATAAATATAAGTCATTTAGCGAGTGTTTAGAGGGGGTAAATTGCTTTTATTATAATATTTTTCGTTTAATGAGTAGTTAGTTGAGGTGAATTTTTTTATAAATTTTTTTTCGTATTGTGGATGGTAAAGTGAGGTGAGGTAAATGAAGAAAAATGAGTTTGAAGGCGAAGCCCCAATTAAATCAAAATTTGAAAATTATAAAAACACACACTAATCTCCTCTATGATGAGAAAGAAATTTGTCCGAAAACATTTGCTAAAAATATCTCCGCCATATGGAATCTTATATTTATAGGCACAGTGACAGAGAGAGACGTATTCTAATAGGGATGTATTCTATACTCATAAAGAAGATAACTACTCTGAGCGAGGGGAATAATAAATTCTGGAATTTGTCCACATCACTTAGAGCGAGCAATTAGTCTTACTGTAAATAAGTACCTATACCTCTACCTATCTACGTCTAAATATGATTTTTTTTCTTCGTTACAGTTTCGTGACACTCACATTGATATCGAAGAAATGGACGTTTGTGGACTGTGCACAGCGACGTACGAAGTCATCGACAAATTCGCCATTTTAAAACGAAAAAAGAATTGCATTTCCCATTTACCTGTTACTGAGAATCCAGAAAAGGTATCTTATCGTTGAATTCTCATCAATAGTTTCACCATTTTTTATATTATACTTAACGCAGAGTTTCTTAATAATTACGTCATCAAATTCAATATTACAGATCTTGAGTGCCGAACGCGATATTAACCGCGAAGTATTTTACCAGTTAGACAAATCGTCGAAAGTACTGAAAATTCTCTCGAATGAAAATCTAAATTTAAGTCTAAGTATTCGCAAAAACGTTGGTGTTTCAGTGACGGCACATATGGAGCTAAATTATAATGGTGAGAATTTAGTAGCTATCACTTTTTTTACGCTAGTTAAATATTAGCATTTGCGGCTCGGAAATGAATTTTGACAAAAAATTTATGTGCTATCATCAAAGAGTTTTCTTCCCTCGCCTATCAGAAATTGAGAAGAAATTCACTTCTTGGAAAGTGATAATCGTCAGAAAATTAGCTGCTCGTTTCTTTGCATTTGAGACAGGGTTGGCTATTTTACGCGAAACAAATTCTCTTCAGTAGTGAATGTAAAATATTAGGATGACATACAAACTGTAAATTGGGATTCTCCAAGCTCAAAGTGCACCAGCATTGATTGGTCTGATAAGAAACGAATGCGTGTTCAATCTTTCTTTCTCCATAAAAGTACGTGTATTTGACTACCCATTTTCAAAAATTTACCAAAAATTAAATAATTTTATTTTTCTTTGATTCCCACGTTTTACCTCTTTTCGCTCCTTTATCACAATTTTCGGTGGGACTTACACAACCATCGCTGCGCCCATAAAACACACATAATAAAAGGTGAAAGCAAGTGATTTGGTAGGTTATAAAAACGAAGAAGCAGCTTTGTTAAGAAAAATTGGTTTTCGAAAATTATAAAATTAGTTACTAAAACGTTATTAATAGATCGTTACAAATTTTTTTTTTTAAATTACGTTCCTATTTGTCCAAAGTTAGGCATTTTATAGCCAAAATAAAAACGAAAATAGTGTTACAGGAAGTACCGTACGGCCGATCCGCACCAAAATTTATAGTAACTTATAATAGACTACTCGACAGCCCCGTCTTCGCCAGGTTGCGAAAAAAATGATGACTAAATGACAACTGGAGAAATCGATAATCTACACTTATCAGTACACTGACACCAGTCAGTAAAATTTTCAGGAAATCTTATCATTAAAAACGTATTCGGTTAGAAAAAAGAAAACAACAATTTTTGATGGTCACCCATCCAACTGACAACGGAAAAAATGCTGCTTTAAAGTGTTTTTTACTCATATCTGCGGCCCTTTTCTTATTTTCAGAATTTTGAAAAAATCATATCCAGATGTGATACTGATACACTCTCATACCAATTTTCAGCCTTCTAGCTCAATGAGAAGTGCGAAAAATAATTGCATATAGAAATTCGAACTTTTTGAATTTTATATAGAAGACTATCTTTGGAGGAGGGGTCTATGCCCCTTCTCCACCCGCTCCAGTTACAAATCCTAAATGACTAAATTATATAAATATGCGTGTGACAAATGGTGAAATATTACGCAGGAAGCACTTCGTATGTGTGTAGGCCTATATATATATATATTTATATATATATGTCGCTGCAAATTTTTTTCTACCATCATTAGTTTTTGAAATAAGTGACAAATTAAAAAATAGCAAATTTCTCATTAATTAGCAGTTTCTTTATAGTTGATTTGTAAAAAACTAATGAAGATAAAAAAATTAATTTTGTTAGAGAACTCAAGCAAATTTTTTCCTCTTTTCAGAGTATAAACCCCAGCTTTGCAGCTAAAATAGAAGTTGAGAAGTTGTGAAGTGAGAGAAAAGCAGTTTTTTTCAAAATTTAAATGTGAATATTGCAAAAAAACGCGGATAAATATACAAAAAGTGGGATTGAATTTTATAATATACATTATAATGAATATTTGCGTCAAATTTTGTAAATTTTGATTGTGAATTAAAAGTGTTATGACAAAAGAAAAAAAAAAAAAACAACCATACTGCAAGTACCATACAGGCGATGGGTAACAAAATCAGTAGTTCGGATGTTTGGCTTAGTATTAATGTTCATTACAAATGTTCAAAATTTCATGACTATCCGAAAGAAATTACAACCTGTACAGTAGTTAAAAGAAATTGGCTCAGGTATACATATATAGGTATACATTTATATATTATACTTACCTATTGTAGCGATGGGTGGTCGATGACGAACGAGTGTGTATTACACACTCGTCGACCACCTAGTGGGCCAGTGGATTATATCCACGAACTACCTTTTTGCGCTCACGGCTATGTATTTTGTCTACGTAGCTGAATTGGTTACTGAGCTAAGCTCACACACACTAACACTGTAGAACACGCATTCCCCTTCATTGGTATTTGTGTGGTGCTGTGTATACATCTATATACACACCCACAAGTGGTGACCCCGATGTGATATGGGAGATGGCTATCAACACCATCTCTTGGACAAGCGCAGATACTGTAGCCATGGTGGTACATCGCACCGCTGCTGCTGGAATGTGACGGTGCTGTAGGGTGTGAGCCACGGTGCGGTGATGAGGGCGGGCATCACCGTGTGCCGGCATACATCCCTACCCACAAGGTGCCTCCATACTGGTAGTCGTATTACACTCCACTATACTGAGGGAAAATAGTGTGGTGGCTACCACACTACGTCGGCTATTACTGCTTCTCCCTCATTCACCATCATCCAGCACTGTGGCTGAGTGAATACGGTGCTGACTTTTGGTGGCGGTGATGAGAGAAGTTTAGATGTTCAGTCGGTATGGTTTCGAATCCCTGTGCCGCCTGAACACCTAAACCTATCAATACATATGAATCCGAGTTTTTGGCGCCAAAATTTTCCTCAAGTTATGAAACAAAAAACGTAACCACCCCAAACCAAGGTCCTTCCATGATACCAAAATTTTATTAAGTAGATTTTCAATAAAAAACCTAGGTACCTACTTAAAATGGTCAACAGTTGGTAAATATTGACTATATGGTTCAATATCAAATGAACTACCAATTGAGAAAAAACAATTAAAAATAAAAATTGATATTGATAATACCGATCGTAGTTTTTGATATTGTGCAACCTCTGAACAATGTGGGGCACGGATCTTTTAAAATTAGATCAACAGATCTATAGATTGAAAGATCGCGATCTTAAATCATTAGGTCACTTCTAAAAAATTATCTAATTTTGAGATCTAGATCGCCATTTTTCAGATATTTTAGATCTTTACATCTTCAAATTAAATCATTTTTAGTAACTTAAGTCAAGTACACAAATCAGATAATCAAATCACATAATATTGAAAATAAATTAATAAATGGGATGAAAACATACACAATCAATTCTTCAAAAAGCAATTCCACAAAAACCGTAAGTGGTAGAAAGTTGAAATTTTCAGAAAACATCTACATTGGTTATCTGAAGATTCCCTGAAATTTTGACTAAAATCGTACCTTTATTTCTTGAGATATCGCTGAAATTCTGCTTAAATCTTGTGATTTTAATGATGTTGTGGAATATGAACAAAATTTCAGCGGTATCTAGAGAAATAAACTTACGATACCAGCCAAAATTTCAGGAAATCGTTAGATAACCTATGTAAATGTCTCCTGAAAATTTCAGTTTTCTACCACTTACAATTTTTGTGTAATTGCTTTTAGTAACTCTGATTTTGTACGTTTTCAATGTTAAAAAACTGCTCATTATCCTGAAGTCAACAGGGCTGCTGGCGCAGTTTAGCGGAGGATTTACATCCCCAATGACTCAAACTTATTGGCTATTGTTCTACTTTTAATACTTTTCCTTTTTTTATTTTTCAATTCTTACATAGTGAAAAAAGTGATGGAAAGGAAATCGTACAGTGATGAGAAAAATGAAGAAACAACCTAATTAAATGATCACCATCTAGATCGTCTTGTTTGATCGATCTAGATCGCAATATTGCCAAAATCTGTAGATCATGATCTAGATCCCTTTGATTGATCTATTGCCCCACATTGCCTTTTGAAGTGCCTGCTGTAAATTTTACTTGTAGCATACCGTAATTATTTTCCAAATAATCCATTGTTTTTGGTAGCATTCTATGGAATGAAAACAAAATCAATTTATACGATTATTTTATAGAACCTCATTTTTTTCATGTTACGGTCGACCCTACACCTAATCTAAGTTGGCCATAAGTATTTAGGAAGGTATTCATAGATAACCCTAACACACAGCTAAGTATTAGGGATGTCAAACTTTACAACAAAACTAAGAAATGTTCACGTGTAAATAAATAATGCATTGCTTAGTTTCGCTGTAGATAGTGTGTGACATTCTTAATACTTAATAGCTGAGGATTCGGTTCATCTAGGTATACGAATACCGCCCTTAATCGACTGGAAAATCTGCAAAATTATTTTTTCAATTCAATAAATCCAAATAAAAAGTAATACCGACAACTGATCAACGATAGGTAACAAGTTTATTTTTCATCCTCGATTTTCTATTTTGCAGGCACTGAATCAGAAAATATTCGTCCAGTATCGAGTGACTCTGCAGCGGACGCTGTCCAGCGAATCGCCGATAAACTGAAAATGAAGTTCACTCCAGATGCGTTGTACATCACCGAAGAGTCGTTTGGAAGCGACGAAAAATCTGTAAGCTCTTTATTTTTATATTTTTCAAATTTTTCAAATTAACACGAAGCCTACTTCAAACCATTTCAATTCATCCACTTGACGTCAAGCACCTATAAAACGTAAATTAGCACGTATTAAAAATGTACCTACCCAATATTTTTTTCACAGCTCCATAAAACGTTGAAAGAAAATCGAGAGTACTTGAAAGCGAGTAATTTAGGTACTCATAAATCGGCTGCTTCGTTTTTAGAAGTGTTAAACGTAATTTCGCACTCATCCGAAGAGGACATAATTAAGGCTTTGAAGAACAAGAAAAATGAACCAATTTTGTGAGTGGAATTTCGAGAGTTTTTATAAAAAAATATCAAATTTATTCTTCGATACGATATTTTTTATTTCATTACTTACCTTTTTTTTCTTTTCCTTTTTTTTTCATACATCGACTTTAAGGAACCAGTTAATGGATATTCTGGGTACTGCCCAAACGACGGCTGCGCACAATGCTGTTTTAAAAATATTTAATTTCGTTGAGCCGAAAATAATTGATCCTCTGGAAAGATATTTATGGTCTATGTCGCTGAGTAAGAAGCCAAAAGTAGAATGTATTGAAGGTAAGATAACAATTTGCTGCGAAACAAATAATATTAATTAAGTCAAGTAGGTAGGTAGTAAGTACCTATACCTAATTAAAAGGTTTATATTAATAAATTAATTCATTCTTAAATGAGTACCTGGATGTTGCAAATAATTAGCTTGTTTGTATTTTCTGAGTACGTATTCTACTTTTCACTCTACTTTAAAATAAAGTTTGCAGACCACATGATTCGAGTAGATTCACTTTCTTGAACAAGCCAATAATATTATGCCAAAATAAATAAAAAAACCAGATAAATAAAAACAGTAAATTCTCTTTGGTAGATATACTCAACTAAATAATTGTATTTTTGATTTCTCCTACTTAACATTAGTAATAAATTGTACATATGCCTAAAATAATAAGTTCTGGTTATATTTTATCGACTTTTCAATAACTTTTTTTGAATATTTTATGAAATTAATTCTCTTTGTTTGGTCTTCATAATTTTGTTTAGTTGTTTTTGTTATAACACATTAATTGGTGTTTTCAAAATTTCACATTAAAAAAGTTAATTTGCTTTCAGACTTGAAGAATATCTTGAAGCAGAATCCGAAGAACGAAAAGTTGAAAGAAACTATTATTTTAACATTAACTGCTGTAGCTCGTAAACTATCGGCAGAAGTAAGTTTTCCTTTCTGCTAACTAGAAAGATTATTTTTTTGAACAATATGAAATATTCGATTCTCCTTCAGAATATTAAAAATTTTACGAAATTCATTAATAATATTATCTCACATATTTTTCCCAATTTTTTTACGCAATAATTTTTGTGAACCGTTAAAACTTACTTTAAGTACAGCATACCAGTTAAATAATACGAACGATTTGAATTTAAACAAAGTAAATTAAGTTGGTACTTAACAGCTGTGGTACTTACTGCGATAAATGTAATATCTTTTGAATACTCAAATATAAACAACTTAGCAAACAATATTACTTGTTTTACCATCGAAACCATTTTGTTGAAATAAGTATAATTGTGGGAACCGCCATACCTTGTCTAATATAAAATACATTCGCCAGTTATAGTCGATGGTGAGGTGGCTGTGCAGTTAAGTTCACCGCTTTTAGCTGGCAAATATGTAGGTCCCAGGTTCGATTCCCCGAGCTGACAAAACCTACATCTGGTGACCCTTGACATGTGCTGGACACGCACGCATCCTAGTGGTGCATGGCGGAACTCACAACTCTCCTTCCTAACTTGAGTTGCGGATAGATGGCACTCTATATAGTGGAAATAGAACCCGTATAGGTAGTATAAGCCTGTGTGTATAGGTATAAGAGGCGTTTCTAACTCCGCCCAACCTCCCACAGCATCTAATGTCATTCAACTCATGTTGAGTCTCTCTAGGGGGGAGTGTGTGGGAACCGCCATACCTTGTCTAATATAAAATACATTCGCCTGTTATAGTCGATGGTGACATGGCTGTGTGGTTAAGTTCACTGCTTTTAGCTGGAGAATATGTAGGTCCCAGGTTCGATTCTCCGAGCCGACAAAACCTACAATAATTTTTTTAAACAACTATTTTTGCTGAAGTTTGCTTTTACAAGAACGTCAAACCTTTTTTAAATAGGCACCCCCTTGAAAACAATTACCTATATTAACCTTAATTTGAAGATTAGCTATTTGGCTATACATGAATTTTTGTCACAATAATTGAACAATTTTCATTCGTATCATTTAATATTCTGCACTTATAGTTTGAAAATTTATGTATTTTGATGCAAATTCGATGTACAGAAATGACATTTGGGCAATATGGTCTTTAAACCCTTCTTTTGAAATAGATTTGTTCATTTCTTTTTTTAATTTTCATGAAGAAGATGCATCAGATTCTGCAAAATATAGATTATGTTAGTAGAGGTATAGTTACTACCTATACGTACCTACTATAAAACTTTGTCTATTTGATAATTTATTCTTTGTTTTCTTCCCTAATATTATGTAAAACTTATGTTATACTATTCCCATTTCCCTGCCTACATTTAATAAATTATGCCTTTATTCGATGTTATCTCATCACACAAATGACTTTCCATAAGTTACACCATCCTCAAAAGCTATCAACTTTGCTATAGTTTCAAGCACTCACTAAAAATACTATTTAAGAAAATTCCCAAATATTTTTTCCTCAGTTACAAAAAATGAGTTCTTCCATCAGATTCATCACTATCTCTGCCCATTCGCATTTGGCGTCAATCATATGATAGAATATATTCAATCATATCTCGATAAACAATCGTACGATTGAACTGAAATTTTTTTTAAAGATCCACACATACGTTTGGATGCAGATTCTGTGAAAATTTTGCTGCAATTGGACGTTTGATTACCGAAATATTGTTGAAACTGTGTTCAGATTGTGCGATTTAAATTATATGAATTCAATCTAATGAAAAATTTCACTAGCAAGTATCTCGAAAACCAAATGTACGATTTGGTTGAAATTTAGTTGAAAAATTGAAATAGGTATGTTAGCTAAAGATTCTGTTAATATATAGTTCAAATGGTAGGAATGGTTCTTAAAGTATTCTGAAATTCTGTTCGAAAGGTGTAAATTAAATTTTATGAATTCAATAAATTTTATTAAGGAATTGCAACAGTTTTCGTTAGTTTATGGATTGAAACGTTTTGTGTTAGAGGAATAACCTCCTGCAAAAAAAGTCATTTTTAAATCAGCCCATAAAACCAATACATATAGTGGAATCTGAATAACATTTACTTGTAACTTTCCGCCAAATGTGTAAGGGATGGGATAGATAAGGGTACTTTGTTCGATGTGCAATCACTCTATACAAATATTTATTCTACAGAACGAGAAAAAAAGAGAAGTTATTTTTATTTATTAATTTTAATGAGTACCTACCGTACCTACCAACCCAGTTCAATATTTAACTTAAAATTTTATTTACATACTTACATCAAATAATATTAAAAATTGATTTCTTTTTTCAATCATTTATTTATATATTTATTAAAAATTTGAGTCTTCTCCAACAGAATGTAAAATCAATTATAGTAAAGTACAGGACTACTTTAAACAAAAAATAAAAATAAACAATAAAACAAAATATTTAAAAATGAAATAAAAAATAGATTTAAACAATTCAAAGGAAATGAAGGAATAAAAAATGTAACTTGATCAAAACTTGACAAAATTAACAAAATTTGGTATAAGAGAGCTTATTTATGTTATTCATTTTCACATAGTTTTTGAAGATTTGCCCATATTCAGGAAGAAGGAAGTAAGTTTGGCTCATATTTAACAATAAATAATCTACTATATAAATTTTTTGTACTTCTCATTAAGCTAGAAGTCTGGAAATTGGCATGAGGTTGCATCAGTATCACATTGTGGGAACTGCCATACCTCGCTTAATACAAAATACATTTTTTTTTCTTATTTCTAACCAATTACCTTCTTACTAGTAAGATTTCCCAGAAATTTTACTGACTAGTGCTAATGTGCTGATAAGCATAGACTCTCGATTTCTCCAATTATGATTTATTCATTATTTTTTCGCAACCTTGCGTAGACATGGGTGACGACTAGTATTAAAATTAAAATAAAACAAGATAAACAATCCGTAAAACCAAATAAACAAAATAACAAACACAATTCATAAGATGAAAAAAATGTTGCAAAAATTAAATAGTAGGTACCCGTTTCCCTAGACAATAAACTGCTTCCTCAGTGTATTTATAAAGTGACCTTTGAATTTTTAAAATATAATTTTGTCTCTTAGTACAGGGAATTTGAAGAACAAATAAATGGATGTGTCCTCTCGTTTCAACTTATTTCAATATTTCTGTGATGTGTTTGATAACTACTACAGGTGCTGTTAGACGTGTATTCATTCGTTCAAGAGGATCTCAAGAAATGTCCCAAAGACGACGAATATTGCATCGCAACCCATATACGTGCGTTCAAAAACCTAAAACACCCCGAAGCTAAATCCACTCTCCTGAAATATGCCGAAAATGGCTCCCGTCTGTAAGTGATGACTACATGATGAACTATTGAATAAAAATCTCACTATCCAACCGAAGTAAATATTGCTCATCCGCCAGCTGTACCAACAATGTTTTGTTTCGTCGACAGCTTAAGCGTTACGGCCCTCAAAGCATTGTACGCATTTCCAGCCTCATTTTGGGATACGGAAATACTGAAAGTAGTCGAAAATATTTATTACCAACGTCAAAAAATCTACGACAGTACTGCCAGAGCGATTGCTATCGACATAATCATCGATTCGAAACCAAATCTATCAACTTTGCGTTATTTGATGAAGTCACTGAAAACAAATACGTCGTACGAGACTCGAAAATATTTGCTGCAAAGATTGCAACAAACTGCATCAATGTTTGTTTTTTTGTTTTTTTTTTGTTTTTTTTTTTTAAACATACATAATATTATAGAAAATATTGTTCACTGTAGGTACCCACCACATTTCAATGTAATTTAAATTCATTTTATTACATTTTCAGGAATGAAACTTTCAACACACACTTTCAAGAGCTGATGATCCAAGAGAACCTGAATCATTATGGTTTCTTAGCACAACGTGGACTTTCAAATGCACTTTCAAAAAATATTTACAGTGATTCGTACTTGAATGCTAGTCTGTTTACCATTAATGAAGTATCCAAAAGTGTGCTTAAAAGATGTCACGTGAGCGTGTCACTCGAACAAGAAGATGAAGAAATGAAAATTTGCGGGGTAAGTTAAGCGTGAGAATTAGGTGACTAATAATGAGGAAACAGTTCTTAAGAAATGGAATCAACCGTTCGTGGGGTGGGAAACTTAAGTAGGCAGTTACCTACTTAATTTCCAAAAACCAGAAAATTAAGGAAAAAATTGTTTTTTTTTTTTTTTAAAGATAAATTTAAATGTTGAGTAACATTTTGAATTATATAATTGTTGGAAAACAGAATATTATTAAATTTTTCGTCCTTTCATCTTTTGCATCGACGGTCAACTTGTTTGAGATGTCCTCCATTTAAATACGCCAGCTTAGGAGTTTTTTGTTTTTATTGTTTGTTTTTGTTGTTTCTTGTGAGGGGAGATCGAACATCCAGATATTACATTTTTTTTCTATAATAAATGAACATATCCAGATAACATTTTGTTAATT
The DNA here is from genome assembly GCA_011428145.1 of Ericerus pela. Classification (NCBI taxonomy): domain Eukaryota; kingdom Metazoa; phylum Arthropoda; class Insecta; order Hemiptera; family Coccidae; genus Ericerus; species Ericerus pela. Next base: position 2,968,795 of record WOFM01000549.1, on the reverse strand, counting down.
TATTCGACAATTGAAAATAACTGTAAGTACCTAGTTTTTTGATTGAAAATTTGAAATAAAACCATCAAAATTACTTCTAGATTCACTTGTTCTTGTGAAAAATCAACTGAGTATATATCTAAAACTGTTTTCAAAATCCATTTTTCGAACCGTATAACACGAAAATTGAGCGTCTTACTTTATACCTACAAATACATGTGATTTTTCAAAATTATTTCTCACAAATTTTGCTAAAACTGTCGGTTTGATAAAGTAGAAAACCCATAATTTTTATGCATTTGTTGTTATTTTTAACATTAATTTTATTTTTTGTATTTTGATGCGAAATTCGAAAACAGAAACGAAAACATTTTTGAGGTATTACAAATTCATATAGGATCTAAGTATTGGGTTTTTTTTTTTTCACCATCAAACCAAAAAATCAATAAAAAATCAATTGAAAAAATTTTAATCATTTCCGAACCAATATTCTTCGACTACAGAATTTTTTTCTGTAGGTATCCAATTATGAATGTGGCTTTTGTTTATCGTGAAGAATTTATTTACAATATTTCAACGAATCTACAGCAAGTATAAATTTTCTGAAGCTCATTTCTGCTCATCAATTGCCTCATCAAGTTTCTTATAATAATTTTATCGCCGTTAATATTTTCATTAATGATTCCCATTTGAATTTTCATTTTAAAACGCTCACCTACAAAAAATCTTGCTGTCAACTAAAAAAATATTCATGTACGAAAATATTAGGTCAACGATAAAACTAATGTAAATTTTAATTAAAATTTTTTTAAATTAATTTTTTAAAGATAAATTCTACACCAGGCCGAAAAAATCAGTGTAATCAAAGAAAGATTTTTGGGGATTTTGCTGAATTTGCAATTTTTCATTGTTTTTGACCAGAAAGTAAAACAAAACTATAAAATTCGCGGTAATTCTATAATTTTTTTCAATTCTCATGGTTTTCTTACTTCTATTTTTCGTTTCAATGTTTTCTTTAGGGATTGAAGAGAGAATATTTTAGACCCGAATGCGAGGACGATACTCAAGCATGAACTGTGACCATATTATTATGTGAGAAAAATTTTGGAAAAAATGCGTTCTTTCAAAAGAGCTCAGCACTTTTTGTTCTCTGTCTTCATTATTTTTTTGGTTATTTCAGTTGGAAGAACAGACGATACCAATTTTTCTAGCAAAATTCACATCACTCTCCGTATTTTCAACTTTTATGCAACTAGCTATGCAACCATTCTAACACATATGTACTTAACCCACTCTACCACCACCAGGAGTTTCGACGTCCACTTCGAAACACCTTATAACTAAAAATGGGAAAAATGTCAGAATTACTTAACCATCGTTCTTCCATTCAGCACTTAAAATCTTCTCTTCCATTTCTTCTTATAAGGTTGCTCTGAATAAGAAATAATAATAACTGCTATAAGAATAATTTTTACTCATGAGGTTCGACTGAACATTAGTATAGTGCCGACAACTTGTATGTAGCACGTGTACTTCGAAAGAAAAAAAAAAAAGAAGCATTTTTCAACAATCGGAATTTTGAAACAGAATTAAAAAAATAATGCATACAATCATTCAAAAATTGAAAAAAGGTCGAGAGTAGGGGCTAACGAAAAATGTTTGCAACACGTGGAAAAATTCCAACTTGTCGGCACCGAACTGGCAAATTGAAAAATGCAATCAAGTCGAAGTAACTTTTGAAACCCGGTTGGAGTTACAATAATTTTGCTATAGATATAGTACACTTAGTGCATATCCACTATTTTTTCATTTATTTTCAGTTAGATTTGTTCACTGGTGGTTTAAGTTCGTTTCTATGGTCGGATGAAATACCTGGTGAAGAAGAGCTGGAGGAGCCAGAAGATCTGATTGCTGGTGTCGAATTAACCGTCTACGGTGTCTCCATACGACCTTTTATATTTTTCAATGGCCATGCCCAGTTGATGGGGCATATATGGGCTGGTACAGCCACTGAAAGAACTCCAATACAGCAGGTATGAAGAAAATGTTCGAATTTTTTTCACCACGCACAAGACCCGTTCGTCGTAATGCTAGAGATTCTCTCATTCAGGCTGTCGGTTTACTCCATGAGCACCGTGAGAACATAGCACTGGGAACTGGTAACGTAATTAGATTTGATCTGAGAGGTGGCTCATCGTTTGAATTAGCTGGCAAAATAGACTTTAGCATTTGGAATCGAAATGCGCACACAAACCTGGATTCTAAGTACGATATACTATAAAATAGGAGCTACAAACGCGTGTTTTTTCATTTTTATAAATATTTTTGGATTTTTCTAAGTGCGTTTTCAAAAATTTTTTGGTTTTTTTTTTGGCAGAATTGGTGTGGTAATAGATGGTTCAGCACACATTAACGCATTCTTCGTTCAAAATAGAATTGATTTCGATATTCATTCAGAGCAGAAGGTGGATGTGATAGCTGATTTGGATTTCTACGATGAGGTTCTGTTCTGTTTACAAATTAGCCAGATGAAAACCGAAGCTAAGTAAGTTTAAATGCGAAAAATTAATAACTTAAGTCAAATGAAGCCCAGTAAAACAGACCCCAAATTAAAAATTCAATTTTCACACTTTGTAAGAACGAAATGAGGGCATTGAAAATGAAAATAAAAATTAAGTGTTGTTCTTTTTTTTTTTCTTTCATTTTTGTATTTGCTCTGTAGACAACGAAACAATGTTACTACCTCCACTTAATTTTGTATTATCATTTTCTCCTTCTAATTTTTTTACAGTTATCTACCCCTTCTCTTACACTTCTCACATAAAACATTGGTAAAAATTAGTTGGCAGACACCTTTTCACAAATTGACTTAAGAAGCATATTCAATGCTAAAACGTGTATGAAATGGAGTTAATAGTAATAAAAGGTTTTATCACTTGGTGTGCTCTTCAATAAGGGAGAAAAATGCTCTACTCCAATTCCTTGTGCTTTCACCAGAAGGGGAACTACAAGGTGTAACTATTTTTAGTTTTTTTCATTTTTCCTCCATTGATAAGCAGTTTGCAGAAGTACCTACAAGCAATTCAGTTATTCAGTATAAGGCTGATGTGCATAGAATTTAAAACAAAAATTTTTCCAAATATCTTTTACATTGAGATACAGAGTGGTTACAGAATATCTTTTGTTCAAAATCATAATTTGCATTACTTTCTAATTTGGAAGCTAAAAATTAATATTAATGTAAAGATGGCCAAAGAAATTGACCTACCCAACTGATATATTCCATCAGTATGCCAATCTATACATCATATTAATTCAAGCCTGTCCATATACATGGTGTCCGAGATTATAGAAATAAGGAAAATAGAAATTTTATTTCATAATTTTTTTGATTGTCAGTTTCTATACTGGGACACCATGTATTTACAGATATGAAATAATTATGATGTACAGATTATATTGTAGTGTTTGAACATCCTATAATTCGAAACTTCAGATTGATCAACTCAAAAAAAAAATCACAAATTAACTTTTTAACGAAAACCAGAATTGAGCACTTAATCGTACATGAAATGAAGATAAACCAAATTGAAACATACAATCAACTTACCCAACAAAATGAAAATTATCGCATTTTTATGAAACACATATATTCAGTTGAAAAAGTGAAATAATATAAAATGAGCGCCAAAAGAGAAAAACTTATATTTAACAAACTTTATATGAAAGTAAGTTGTAAATGTTTAACAAATTGAAAATTAAATCTCGCGCACATTTTATCATAAAAAATCAACAAAGATACTAATTATACTATCTTAACAGGGAAAAACTTGAGAGTAATTTTTCTTAATGAACATGTGAAAAAACGAAATGAGAAAAAAGAAACCCAAGAAAGAAACAGAACAGATAATATCAGTAAAGAAAGAGAAAAAGAAACAGATTTTTTCTATAATGAGGAGGGCACTTTCGTTGAGTTTTATTTTATGGCGGAGCCAAAAGGAACAAACTTGAATTATAAAAAAAGGAAATAAATAAAAAAGAATAAACAGGTATTAAAAGATAAGAGAAAACATATTGACTGGAAATGACAGTACCTACGCTAATTTTCAGCTTCTCAACAGGAAAAAATGCAGATTATAATAGTTTAAAAAAAAAAAAAAATGTTTTTTACCATCTTGTAACTCATTTTCTATGATAATTATTAAAAAAAAATTATTGGAAACTATTTTGTTTAAAATATTATGTTTGTTTATTTTTGTGGGAACTTAACACTCATATGAAATATTAGGGGCTTGCACCGTCGAAAGGCTGGCTTATTATTCGTCTCTATGACGTTAAAACACGCAAGAAAGTTTGAACATAATTACTTGCACTTACTGGAAAGTAATGTACAAAAACCAAACTGTGACTAATCAGACAATTACAATGATATCACAATTTGGTACATGAACCTTGTGGAATACCTAGTCGTGAGAGATATTCTCACCAGAAGGAAATTCTACATAATTTAAGCGTGTTTAGCCACTTCGTACATAAGTACGGGTAAGCTAGAACCAGACCGAACACTGGCGATTTTAGAGCCGGTTCGGGCGGTTTATATACGGCTTATTTACACGCACACAAACACACATACGTAAGATAATACGTACGTTGGTGAGAACAGCCAGGTCAAATCATCCCCTATCGAGATAAGAGATGGTTGGCCGGTTCGTGTATGAATCGTGATATCATCTTATTGTGTCACAATTCAGTACTCGTACATTACCTGCAAGTACGTGCAGGTAATTACGATCGAACGTATTTTGTGTGTTTAACGTCGCAAGGACGATTATTTGCCTGCCCTTTGGGGTGGCAACTGTCGTTGAGGGGTCCGAGCCCCTATACATCGTATGGGAAAGTCCCCACAAACCTCTCCATCATTCCTTATCTCAACAAGAAGCAACGCACTTCCCTTATACAAGGATGTACATATTTATTATGTATGTGTGTTTGTGTGCATGTAAAAAGCCCCTATATAAACTGTCCAAACCTATTCCAAAATTGCCAGTGTTTGTCCAGGTTTGGCTCTCCCATATGTTGTACATATGCAGTGATGGACACGCAAATAATCTATTGATTACCTTCTTGTGTGAATATTCTTTCACAACAAGGTATTCCTCAACTTTAAAAAGAAATATTTTTATTTTATGTAGGTACAGGATATTATATCGCTTAGGTAGGAAAATTGAAAAAACTAAATGTAACGAGAATATTGGTTACAAAATAATTAAATACTCGTAAATGTTAAAAGGTTGTATTGAACAAGATATAAAACAGTGAAGTAAGTTACGTAAGAATAATAAGGTTAACATAAAAGGTAAAGATGATAGTGTAAAGAAGAGATATAAAATGTACATAGTTACATGAGTTTTTATAGTTAGAAGTTTTGGGAGGAGAATATGGCGATTTCTTGGAGAGTGGAAATGGTAGTGATATGATTGGAGAGTTATGACAATACAAGTTTAGATATTGTCCAATAGGAGTTTAAGAAAATGACATAAATGGTGATTTTGGGTATTTGCAATATCTGCAGAATGGTTTCATAGAAAAGAGTTGTTATGAAAAGTGTATTTATGTTTGTTTATAAACATTGAAAGTAGAATAAATGAGTAAGTAAAGGCAAGTGAAGACTTGTTTACATGACGTCAATATAATGAGAATTGTTTTAGGTGATTGATATATATGTGAAATATATATATATAAGAGAGAAATATTATGAATGATACGAAATTATCATTACACTAAAAATAGTCCCATATACCCTCCCCCCTTTTGGAAGAACTAGGTATGGGGTGAATAATTTTTATCACTTATAGAGATGCCAACTCCCAACTTAGGTATTTCAGAAATAAAACCTTTTGTAACAATTAATTACATTTTAAATCTTTAATTTAGTGGGCTATACGCCTATACTGGCAGCCCTCTGTTACGGACCTACGCGGTGATTTAAAAATAAAAATCTTTTAATTCTTTAATTAAATGCCAAAAAACACAGCGTCCCAGTAGATGAGCTAAAAGTATGCAAAATAATGTAACGTGTGAATAAAAAATTGCCAGAACTATCGATTTTTGCAAACCTGTAATTTAAAAATATTCCTAAATTCACGAAAAATGAGTGGAAGTAAGAAAAACCATAGGTCATTTAATGCAGAATTTTAATTTAAAATTTTTTTTCTTTCAATGATATTGATGAAAATATATGGAAGAAACAAACAACATTTTGGGTTTGATAATTTTAATGGGTTTTGTCATCATTTTTAGAACACAATGGTGGGAAGATGTTCGATCATTGAGAAGAAGTTTGATTCTTTTGTTGTCTTACCCTCAACCACAGTACGTTACTATTCAGATTTTTAACAACTTCTTCTTGACCACACTTTTACCACTGCTTTCAACAAACGATGTGGACTTTCCCAACGAATCGATAAATTATATAAATAAAATACAAATAAGTATGCGGTGGAATGGATTTTCCATTCAAACCATAAAAAAATTCAAAACCACGAACAAAAACATCCTACGGCATTTAATTTTTGTACAGATTCATGGACTGTAATAGCTAAATTTTATGCGAGTAGTTAATCAGATGAAAAAAATTAAAGTTTGAGATTTAAGAAAAACTTTTTTTTTGGAAAACCTCAATACTTTATAATTTATACCTAGGCTAGGTACTTAATAGAAAAATTTAAAATAAAAAACCACAGTAGTTAATTTCTATGCGGTGAATTTTACTCCTAGCGAATTTACAAATTTTCCAAAGTCTAAAGATTTGTAAATCGTCTAGGATTTGATTAAATATCAATAAGGAATAAAAAACTAATTATTTTCCTACTTCAGAAGCACCTTATCTTCAAATTCAAATTGGATAACACCATAGTCCATACAATAAAAACATTAAATATTTTGGCATTTTTGATTTTCTTTAATCATCATAATGAACCATATCTTTTTAATTAAAAGAATTTCTTCTGGCAGCTTACAGATCATACTTTAAAGGAAGGTTTTGTATAAAAATCTAGATATTTATTAATTTCGATCCCGTATCAGCTACCAGAAATTTTCATTTCATGACCCAAGAAAACTTTTGGCACCAATAACTCAAATTCATATAATAATATAGTTAATTAGGTACATATAGATATATTTTTATTATTTTATTTTACTATAAGTACCTATAATTTATATTATATGAGCCAATTTTTTGTTGTCATGGTGCAGGTCCCAATTTTTGTCCGATAGTCACGAAAGTTAGAATAAACATTATTTTAGTATTGAACCGAGGACCTGATTTATTGATTTTGGCACGGATCGGCCGGACGGTATTTTCCTGAATTGCTATTTTTGTTTTTGTTTCAGCCATAAAATGCTTAATTTTGGACCAATAGCTATGAAATTTAGAACAAACATTCACTATGGTCTACCGTAACATGCTACCGTACCAATTTTGGTGCGGATCGGCCGGACGGTACTTCGATAAATTCTTTTTTAATCGATTTTGAAAAAGGTAAAAGTTTGGAACTGTGCAATTTTAGGTCAACAAGAACAAAATTTAGTACAATAATCATTTATGATATATTAGTATTTTTTTCTAAGTATTTCCTTACTCATTAGTAGCCGATTTTCTACTGTTTGAAACTCTACTTCTAACGGAGCTGCAGCTGCTGCGTTACAGTTTTTTTTTTCCATTTTTCTTTTCTCTTTTACCTTTACTAACTATACTCCAGAAACACCCTCACGCTATCATTGTCTAATTTATTACTGAGTTTTATTTTTCACTTTTTACAGAGCGAGTATCAAGAAAATTCAAAAGAATCAAAACAATAACTATTCGATCCAACGAATAAAACGCAGAAAGCTCACGCTACCAGGAAGAACATTCGCATTGAATCAGAAAAATAACGAAATGTGCAACAGTATATTTAAAACCTCTTGAAACACGTTCATCCGGTTCTCTTACTATTTTTTATTTTATTTTATTTTATTTTTTTTTTTTCTATTTTTCTTCAAACGGCAGGGAAGAATTAATCAAAATTATATCTTTAATTCGAAGAAATACCAGCAACGTCTTTTTAAACAAAAAATATGAAAACTTTCATCGATGTATCTACATAACATTACTTTCAATTTGCGTTTGTGATCAAATAAAGATGTGTTTTTTTCTTCTTAAATGCTCATTAATTAAAAACTTTTTTCTTTTATTTTTTTTTAAACGACATTCGAGGAAGTTTTTATGATTTTCAAAATAAAACCCAAAAATCTCTCAAGAATACTGAATTAGCAAATCATACCACTCTCAGCAAATTTCATGTTCCATTTAAAAAATCGAAACTTTCTATTGTATGTATAGTGTGAAGTGAATGGAAAAGATAGTCACGCTTTTACATAAGTATTTTTCCATTAGATTCTTAAACAGAATATCGACAGTATATTTTCTTTTCATATAAAATTCTCAGTTGTTAACTGAGCCCAACCAGTTACAGTATATTTCGATATGGACGTAGCCAGGGGGCTGGGAGGGGCTCGAGGTCCATTAAATTGAAAAAAATAGTTCTCAAAGAAAAATTCAAGACCACCTCTACTCACTATTTTTGGGGAGGTATTTTGGGAAATATTTATATAAGTTCCCCTTAACTAAAATCCTGCCTACGCCATGTATTTTGACATTTTTAAGGTATAAATGCAAAGATAATAGGTAATGCATATTTTAACCTTTTTATACCAAACTTGGGAATATTTAGCCAATTTCTCGGTTTTTAAGGAATATTTATTCTTTCTGCTTTGTAAAGGGGGTTTTCTAAATGTAGAAAAAGTTTTTTTGGCTTACTGAATCACAAAAATTAATATAGGTAAGTATCTAGCGAGAATTTTCATATAAATATTTATGACCTGTAAATACTTCAACTAAAATTTGACTGCAGTTTTTATGTGTTCGATGAAACTATATTTTAATTTCCACAACATTAAACAACGTAGGGATGGGGGTGAGTATGTTTTTCGTTGCAGGAAAAGTTTTGAGAACCAAAAACTTGTTACGTATCATATGGTGTGAAAACATTTCGTTTGACTTTGATTTTATCTTCAAAAAGTAAATAAAATAAAAATTATATAGACCAGTTAAATAACGAGATTATATAGGGATATTATTGTAGTGGGTAGAAGCTTATATTTAAGTGGTTTAAGGTCCAGCGGACCATATAAAGTTGGTTGGAGTCACACATCTGCATCGCACGCCTTGTAACTCACAACTGCCTAGCCTCAACACCAGTATCCCCATATAACTCTGTTAGGAGTGTAGTGGGAGAACCAGCGCACAGGCTATGCGCTGGAACCTGTGGGCGGAGCCACGACAATTATATGGTAGAAATCACAACATCAAATACTGGCTACCGACAGGCTCTAGGCAAAGGCAAAGCAGGTAACCAGCACCAAAGTGGCCTGCGTTATCTAAGAAGTACTTGCGAAATGTTACGATTGTGCTTTCTAGAATTTTTTACCTCAACATTATTGAAACATAAAAATTTATACCTATAAAAAAGTGGAAAACAGTTTTTTCCTGTTTTCAAAATCAAAACTGCGAATAACCTGATAATTTTTTTCACGTTATAAAATTGAAAACATTTGGAAATGAAAAAACTCTGATTTAATAGGACAATATGACTCTACCAAATTTTGAAGAAACCTAATAGAAATTATGATTCGAGTTGAAAAAATAGGAATTTAATAATTTTGTGTTCACTTAAATATTCCACATTTTTGAGACTAATTCTAGCCGTTATCTGTAAAAACTTCATAAACTGATGTTTAGTGGTAATAGCGATATCGAGTTAAATGAAAGAGAACCATCCACAATCAATATTTCTGGGAATTAGAAAATTTGATTCTTAAAATATTTATATTTTTCAGGAATTCTGAAGAGAGATATGGTGTGAAATATTTCTCTCATTCAGATAACAGATAATGGAAAATCAACAATAATTATTTGAAACCTTTTCGAATTGGACAGAATTTAGCTTCTTTATAAGTATAGAATACCTCTCAATTAGAATACATCAAACAAGCAGACGAACATTCACATTTATATATTATATAGATTTGGAAGGATGTTTGGTGAAAATTACATTTAATTTTAGATTAGTGGAAAATACGTTATACAGACGATGTTTTTGCGTTAGAAAGCAGTAAATTGCAGGCCAGCAATATGTAAGAAACAACGGGGGTGGAAAACGACTGTTTTCTGCACCTATGTGGTAAACAAATTTTCCCTACAATTAAATAATAATTTTTCTTTAAACGTAATTACGAAACTAACAATTATTGAAGTTTAGAATTAAAATAGTATATGTGACAGGATTGGATAGTAAACGTTACCTTGGGCAATTACGTCAGTCGGCTTCGCCTCGCTCCGCAAATTTTTCCCTCAATAATCGCATATTTTCCACTCCTGTCGCGTAATCTACTATTAAAATGAAGTGTAAAGGAATGTCATAACAAAGTGAACGAATAAATTGCATTGCAAAGTTATAAAAAATTGTACTCAAGTTATGAAATGATTGCTTAGCAAATAAAATAAAAGCAAGCCTGCTTTCAACCAGCTTTTTTTGGTTCATCTGGAACTGATCTTCTTTTCCTAGCAATAGTTCAAGGTACTTCGCCCCCAAGGAAGATACTGAGCTCGGACGTTACTTAAAACCTTTCTTAAGACAACACAAATAAGTTCTGAAAATTTCAGCTTGATCAGTTGAGCCATTCAGAAGTGATGGGCATACAAACAGACAGACAAACATTCATATTTATGTAGGTATATAGATATCACTTCAGAATTTCTGAAATTACTCTACGTGTGCAATAACATAAAATTATATAGGCTTTGAACTCGAATCAATTCCTATTAGGGTTTTTTTTAAATTTGACAAAACCTCATTGTCCCATTAAAGTTTTTTTCAACTCAGAATGTTTTCTAATTTGTATTATAAAAACAATCATCAAAATAAATATCCATAGTTTTGATTTTATTTTACTCTTTTTTAAGTTTTTCATAACTACCATACCAAAAAGTTTTTGTGTTTAAATAAATTTGAAATAAAATATAAAAAATTCCAACAGGTTTTTGTGTGTATTATCCAGACAAATTTTAAGAGATTTTTAAACAGCTTTAATAGGAAAAAGTAAAAATGGAAAAATGAAAAAATGGAAAAATATTAAAACATGTTTTATTACAGGTTAGTTCAACTTTCTATTTGGTTTTTGAGAATTTTCTATTTTTACATTGATTTGGTGTGAGTAGCAAGTAATTCCACACCCTCACTTAAGAATTTTTATGACTTAGACTATGGAAGTATGAAAAGTGATGAAAGTTTTTTATTCAATATTTGGCATACTACAAAATTCACCAAAACAGTGAATAAATGTTACTACTCATTGCCTATTGGAAGGAAGAAAATGTCATCGTTTTAAACGTGAAAATTCTCAACCATGTGAGCGTATTGTTGGTATTCTTCAACTATACTTACGCCGTTGAATGATATAAAGGTCCAATAAATATGCTGGTGGAAATTTTTCGAAGCAAAATGATCCAAATTTTTCACCATTATTTATACTTACAAAAAATGCATTGAAAAATATTTTAAAATTGAACCAGTGGATTTAAACATTTTTGGTAGAGAGAGAGAGAGAGAGAGAGAGACTCTCTTTCTCTCTTACTCTCTCTCCTTATTGGCAAAAATTGTGTGTTACACATACTCATAACAGATGTATGACGCACAATTGGGCGTCTTTAGCCTACGTTAACGTATAATGTTATACATTTTTAAATTTTTTCTAGAAAAAATATTACTTTCTAAATACGTTTCACGCATAATACCACACCTACGTATTATATTATACATGTAGCATATGCCAAAAATTATACATTGTGTGTATAATGCACAAAATTATGCGTTTGATGCCTTAAAAATTTTACATTTTATGTGGTTTTAGAATGTGTGTCAGAATATGTGTGAGTCGTATTAAATGAGTATGAGTGCCACACACCATATTATGCGTATATGTTGTATGTACATCGCACATATATATGTACAGATACTCAAATTATGTGTGAAAAATTATGCACATGTAGTTGTGAATAGTCTCATTTCACACTCCTACGTACACATATGCCTTTTATTATTTTTTTAAATGTACTATGTAGACATATATGTGTCACTTACTTGGAATGTGCGTATCATAAATAATATTGTGCATATACGTTGTACATATATTTTTTACACATACATATACATATACTACCAATATGTGTGAAAAATTGTATGTACATAGCTTAAACAATCTCATTTTACGTACTACAAAAGTACATGCATTTTTTTTAATAAAAATGCACATTTTTTGCCACTATAGCTCTCTCTCCCTTTTGTCACTCTCTCGCTCTGGAGTACAGATTAAAAAACAGTCAACCACTACAGGTATATGCAGTAGTTGATGGAATACCTAAAACAAAGTTTTCGCTAAACTTTTTGATACTGATGGTTCAGTTTCTATTACTTTTTTAAATTTAAAAAAACAAAAAACAAAGGCAACACAAATTTACAAACACTGACAACCAAATGGCATGATCTAATGAAGAGAACTTCTTTGTTTCAGACATTGATTATTGGTTACCTAATGCAAACGAATGCAAAAGACCAATTAAAAATTATAATAGCGCATGTTAGAAAACATAATTATTACCTACATTAAAACAAAGAGTGAACAATAAGTACAATATAAATAACTTAATGTGCTCATATTACCAGAAAATACAAAAAATTTGACATTAAAATTCTCGTGTAAGTACAAATTTTTTTTGGTCAATGTAGTATCTATGCTTTTTTTTTTTTTACTACAAACACCTTACTTCGTAATCATTGTGAATTAATTATGTTTTTCGGAAAATTTATTTAAACAATATAAAAATGGTAAATTCTCCTTTAAGTGCCAGACCTGTTCTAGGTAGTGGGGTCCAAAAATTCTATGGCATGTTGATGCTTGATTCTCACTCAGGGGGATCTAGAAAACCCCCCAAAATGTTTTTATCACCCCCACCACCGTACAAGTTACATACGCCCGTGTGCAATACAGCACACATGGCCTTTATTTTTGTAGAAATTTTTCATTTTTTGCGTGCACCAGTGTAGAATGGGTACAAATAAATTTTTTCGTATTTTATTTGGCAATCAAAAATAAATAAAATAACATTCTGCGAGTCAATTATTATTGTTTTAGTCTTATATACTCAAATACAGTCATAAATTGGCGTAATATTAGAAAAATTGCGGCAATATTATCACTCCTCTTAACCTTTTTTATCGATTTTTTCTCAATTTTGCCCAGCCTGTATTCCGACTTAGTGTTGTTCGCTGCTCAGGCAAAGAATGGACTAGTATGTACTCAGTACCATACAATCCGAAAATAACACTAAAAATAAAGTAAAACGTGTTCCCCAACATACAGGGGTGATTCAATCTAATCAAAACTGTGTGCTGTATGGCACACATGGCCTATATACTCATTGGCAGCGTGTGTGCACATATGCACACATGGCACTCGAAGTGTTAATTCGCGTTTCTTTGTTCATTTATTTTCACATGGCTAAAGATGGATAAGAACTTTGATAAAATACCGATTTTTGTAAATGTTCTCTTCTTTTCAGCAATACCAACTCCAGCTGGCTAGCTTAAACAGCGACTGAAGAATTATTGATTGAAAGAGTTGGGCCCATATTCACAAACATCACTTTAAGCTCCCTTCACTTAAACTTCACTTAAAAATGACTTTTGACACAATTTTGTATTTAAGAGTGTGGTAAAATTTTATTTTTACATTGGAACTCTCATAAGAGATACAATGTTCCCATATTTATAAGTATTAAATTGTGCAAAAAACTTTTTTAAAGTGAAATTTAAGTGAAGGGAGGTTAAAGTGACGTTTGTGAATATGGGCCTAGAAGTTTCTAGATTTCAAAAACGACAAATTTTCTATTAATTAGCGTTTTTTTCGTACGTTTATTTTCACACAACCAAAGACGACTAAAAAACTACATGAAACGGAAATTCGAGACAATTTTCTCTTCTTTCCAGAAATACCAAACACAATTCTGTTCTCCAGCTTAAATATTTCAAATTATTGAAACCACCACTCCGTAGCCAAAATCCTCCGACTAATTCGCATAGCTTGTGCGGCCGCACATGGCCAACAAACCGATACCTGAATAATTAGCGACGTATAATATGTCTATATATAATAATAATATTCTAACGTAAAATGATGTAAATGGCTTCGGAAAAAATTGTCATTTATAGTTACCTACGGCCAGTTTAAAACAACAAAAGCGAAGACTATCGAATAATCCAATTATCGTTTTACCGGCGATTTAATACAGTCAAAGCCTCAAAGCATAGGCTATTACGCGTGTGCCTTATATGTATACGTTCAAGGAAGCTAAAGGTCTTTAGGGAATCGTGTCAGTGCTGCAGTAGTTCAAGAAACAAGAGAAGCAAAAAACAACCATCACCCTGAAATAATATATGTATATAGGCTTACTAGTAATTTTCCAAATGTTAGAGCCGATCGTAGCGAATGAAATTTTTACTCATTAATGAGAAACATTAAATCAGACCAGTGGCGTAGAAACGGGCGGGATACAGGAGTACAATGTTCCTGCCGAACAAAAAAATGGGGGTACAAAGCATCATTTGTCTCCCCAACCAAAAAAAAATTGTTAATAAACATAACGATTGTTTACATAACAGGTAATCATGTTTCAAAATTTTACATGTGACCTGAAGAATAAGAAAGGTCATATTTCTAACCAACTTCTTAGAAAAAGACAGAGCTTCAATACTGAGCGTTTTCTTAGGACCCATGGTTTATGACGTCATTATTTTCTGGATTTTTTTGTCTTCGTTGTTTCACATCAATATAGGCGATGTTGACTGTTGAGGCATTAAGCTATTTTACAAAATTTTAGTTTAAAGTCATAAGTCTCCAAAAAATTTCAACACTGAAACTAATGGTTCTGACTTGTGGATAACTTTGGTTTTTTTCAACAGAATTTAACTTATTTATTGCATCATTCATCAACTTCGTTAAATTCAAGAAATTCAATATTCCATTACTTAAAATGAGACATTGAAAATTTGAATATATGTTAAATGAATATCTTTGTTGCGAATTCAAAGGACTCGCCTCTGAAAATGACAGGGTATACAAGAAGAAAAACATTATTCACAGTTCTCAGGACTTCAGGAGTACAGAATTAAGTTCCTATTCTTTCCATATTTGATTAAAGTTATTGAGAGGAAATGCGAGAGAAATGTTGGTTGTAGAGAGCTGCAATTTAGTAGAGACATCTAAATATGAGTTGAAGATTATGTCAAAATTTGGCTGAAATTATTCGGATGATTTTCGAGATATTGCTGAAATTTGGCAAACTAAGTTGAATTTATTTTAATATCATTTAAATAACTCAATCTGAACAGAATTTCAGCAATATCTCAAAAATCACACGTAAGTTTTCAGCCAAATTTTCACAGAATCTTAAACTAACATTCCTCAATGTCTTTGTAAAATTTCAGTTCATCACAATTGATAGTTCTCTCGCAATTCCTCTCGATAATTTTGAATTCCCCAAAAGTTTGCACAATTTCAGTGGATTTAACACCAAAAATACTAAAATCATATTTTTGTTTAGTAACAGTAAGTTGATGATACAAATAAATCGGTATAAATTTACTTAATTCATGTATCTTTCCAAAATAGTAGTTTCCAAAAACACTGGAGAACAAAAAAATTCTTGGAAAGTGGTTTTTCCAGAATTCTCAAGAAATTACAACCAAAACGTAGAGTTGAAATTTTTAGGATAGATGTTATTTATGTCAATGCAAGTCTGATAGAAGTTTGTTACTTATTTGTTTGGTAGTTTTTGAGATAACTGGAAAAGAAAAATTGCTGGAACAGTGGTTTTTCTAGAATTTTGAGGAAATTCCTAAAGGGATTGGTTGAAATTTTCGCGATGAATTTTCCTTATTGTGGGGACCATGTTCCTCTTTTCCTTTGCGGGTCCGCAAGACCACACACTTCAGTCTACGGACGTTAAAAGATAAACGCATGTTTGTAGCACATGGGCTAACGGACAAGCTACAAAATTTGTTCTCTGTTTAGCCTAAATGCTACGAACATAGCCTAGCGTGAACACACATACATAAATAGGCGTACAATGGTTAAACACTAGGCTAAGTAATAAACACGTGCCTATCTTTTCCAATACTTGCGAATAACGTGCATGTGTAGCCTAACCTATACTCCAGCGATGCCTATCGTTGCCAGCTTCCGATGTTATAAAAGGTTGGTTGCCTTACCAAAACAGCAATAAGGAACACGCAAATCTATATTTAATGCCTGTGGGTATCAAGATTTACCCACACTTATATATGTGCAAGTCTGATAGAAATTTCATTTGGTAGTTTTCTAGGAAACTGGAAAATAATTTTGGTGCACGGTTTTGAGAAAACTACCATTAAAGAGATTGAGCTGAAATTTTCAAAATGGATTGTCATTGAGTGAGTGCAAGTTTGTTAGAAGTTGAAAGTTCTTTTTCTTATTTATGGGGCAAAGATTTATGAGCGTCATTTTTGCAGTTTAATTTAGTTTTTTTTTCTCAATTTTTCATTTTTTTAAATATTAATGCCATTGAAAATTGGCAAAGTGGGTTTTCTAGCGAAGTATCACTGCGCTAGAGTTTCTTAAAATAATTCCATTATCTCTGAATTTTCAACAGTTCCACAATTAGGCTGAGTATTTTAAATAAAAATGAATACAGATATCATAGGTGGTGTCATTTTCAAAAAACTGTTAAAAATCGCTTTTCTCAATTTTTCAGGAGAACAGAAAAATTAACTTTGTATGTATATATGTCTGTCATGTTTTGACTGTATACTACAAGCGGCAAAATATCGAAAACTATCGATATTATCGATATCGATTTTTTTCTCCAATAGTTTACTTGATAACCAAACCAAATTTTCAAACTGATGACCTTTTTTTTTTTCTCTATGACGTACGACGTACCAAATCACTTGTTTTTAGCTTTTTATGAATGTGTTTCATTGGCGCAGCGACGGTGTGGTAAGCTGGTGCTTTTGCCACACAGAAAAATTTGGAAAAAAGGAGCGAAAAGAGACAAAACGTAGGAACCAAAGAAAAATAAAATCAAGTCCTGCGTGTGACACGCATTAAAATACTTTCTTATCAAAATGTATCTATGAAAATCTACTTATTAATTTTGATCTCAAGAAACAATCTGGGATTGGGGTAGGTACTTTTTCCTTACATAATCAAAGGAAAATGTTTGCACCAAAAACCGAAGTTCATATTACGTACCTGCTTACATCATATTTATATCTATATGTATAAGCCATTTTGTTGTTACCATGGTACAGGAGGCAACTTTCGTTCGATAGTCACAAAATTTGACACGAGCAAGGTCCTGACTTACTGATTTTAGTTTAAAGGTCAGTCCGATTTTTTTTTTTTTATTTTAGTTATAAAATACTCAATTTTAAACCAACAGCTACGAAATTTGGAACAAATATTCAATATAACTTATTGTAATACGCTATCAATTTCGGTGTGGATCAGTCGTCCGGTACCTGCATGAAGTTCATTTTTGTTTCGATTTTTAAAAAAGTAATAGTTTTAAATTATATAATTTTACGTCAACCATTACAAAATGTAATACAATCAACAATTACGATCGATTGCTAACTTTTTAGCACCTAATTATGTACTTTTTGAAAACCTACTCTTTCGAACGAAGCTGATATTAGGTTAGAGTTTTTTTATATCTATACGATAACGACATAAAATGCAGATATTCGTACTCATATTCGAATTTTCAAAATTTACCGGGTTAGGCGTCTACGAAATTCCTTTGCTCCAGTGTAAAAAAAATTCTAACTATGCCCATTTAGTGTCTAAGCAAAATTAATGAGCGTGGGACCCCATCGATATCGAAATTATCGGTATCAAAACTTTTCGATATTTTTCGTCTCTGCGGCGTGCAAAAAAACATCATATTTTTATTGGTGCGAGTTAAAAAGAAACTACAGGTACACATTACTGACGTATTAGATAGCTTTTACCAACTCAAAGAGCACATATGACACTTTCTTCTACATGTAATAAGCTTATTATATTTATGCCAAAAACTGAATTATTAATCCAATTTTTTAAAAAGACGAGTGACAAAACCTAACAACTATGTCTGTACCTACTTAAGCACGAGTATCAACAGTTGGCATCTTACAAAAAAATTTTCTTGTTTTTACTGATGCGAATTGAAAAGAAACAACAGATATAGAGAACTCATTTATCAACTTTTGCCAGCTCAAATAATACACTTTTATGTATACTCATCAACGTTTATTCAAAAATTACAATTTTATAAACGAAGCGGTGCCGGATTAATATTAGAGGCATTCGGGGGCACGTGCCTAAGGGCTCACTGCTCCGAGAAACGCAGCCGGAGCAAAAAACAATTGAATTGAATAGGGATTGCCCCCACTCCTGGTTCGACAGATCGATTCGTTTATTGTTAATTAATATTCGTATTTATAAGTGCTGTGTTCAATATGGCAAAAAGTTGGATAAAATTTTATGAATTAGTTTTTACATATAATGGCTAGAATCAGTCCCAAGAATATTTTTACCTCAGAATATTTGAGAAAAAACAAAATTACTATCAGTATAAACAGTAAAATTTATGAACTTGAAACAGATGAGGAATCCAAAATATTTGTCTAAATTCTTATTTTTCAATTCAAATCGATTTTTATTAGTGTTTTTCAAAATTTGATAAAGTCTTAGGTACTATCCTATGACAATTTTTTTCATCCATAATTTTTTTTATCTCGGGATTTTTTTCATTTTATATTATGAAAGAACTCATATTGGTATTCAGAGTTTTGACTTTAAAAACAGAAAAAAATACCCAACATTTTTTTTACAATTGGGAATTAAAAAAAAAAAATAATAATAATAATTCTGAAGTATAAAATTCCAGCAGATTGCTTAAGCCTGCATTACACTATTTCCGAGGCA
Organism: Ericerus pela; assembly: GCA_011428145.1. Taxonomy (NCBI): domain Eukaryota; kingdom Metazoa; phylum Arthropoda; class Insecta; order Hemiptera; family Coccidae; genus Ericerus; species Ericerus pela. The sequence continues at coordinate 2,949,646 of WOFM01000549.1, read as the reverse complement.
ACCAAAGAGAAAGTAAATGTAAGAATGTACTAACAGTATTTGGCTCAACTTGTGTTACTTCACCTTGCCTAGTGAGTGCTTCACAAGAAGTTGGTTTTTTTTTTGTGAGTCAAAGGATTGGAGGCAATAAAAGTGGTATGTTACTACCTGCTCCAATTCTCTCGCCTTGATACTTCCGATGCCTACATATACAGCTAGTAGTTTTTTTTCCTCATCTCAGTTACATTTCTCACCTATTTTTGGTTTTTGGGTCCCCTCGGTAAGAGTGTACCCATGCATTATAATAATTGTACCATATAGATAAATTTTATTAGATTTTTGAAAAGCTCTAATAGGAGAAGGGGAAATTGGAAAATTTTTGAAAATTTCTTGATTTCCAGGTTATTTTTAATTTTTTTATTTGGTTTTTTAAAGAATTTTATATTTTTAAATTGGTCAGTATTTAGGTTAGAATACATTTTTTCTATAACACCAGTAACAAAATTTTTTTTCCAAAATATTTTGTTTCAAAAAAATTATATTCCAAATTTCTTTATTCAAAAAAAAAAATTAATTTCAAATTCATTTGCACAAAAAAAATTCTAAAATAAATAAAATATTCCTTTCCAATAAAATTTGTTGACAAAATTATTAATACCTACTTACAAAAGAAAACACTCCAGAACTACCTCTAGTTTTTGCAGTTGGCTTTCCAGGAACATTATTTTGGTATTTATACTTAAACATAATGTTTGAAAATAATTTTTGATATTTCCCTTAAGTTCAAAAGCTAAGGATAGAAAAAAGTGTATTGCATCTACGACTGTAGGATATTTTTAACTTGAAAAAGGTTACAAATAAATTAGTAACCCAAAACGTTGTCATATTATTAATTTATTGATATTGTATATTATAAATTTATGAAATTTTTACCTGTTTTCAGTCTCTCTCACCATCTGAAATAGGTACTAGAGTAATTTCTTTGGAAAAAATATTTTATAAGAAAATTGTGGAATACCTCTTTGTGAAAAGTATTCACACATAGAAGGTAATCTACAGCTTTATGTGTTCTGCCACTTCATGCACAAATAGCCAAATCCAAGGCAAACACTAGAAATTTTGTAGCTGGTTTTGAGAGTTTATATAAAGGATTTGGCACATGCACACAGATACACATATGTACATATACATATGGTATTATGTCACACACTACGTCATTTTCTACTTCTTTAGGGTGATAAGAAATGATGTGGTGCTGTTGGTACTGGGCCATGACATCACCACCATCTTTATCAGGTAATTCGTCAAAATCCATATAATGTATTTTACCTGTACGTATGTACTGGTAAGAACATATAAATGAACATGTATGTAATTGTTCAACATCGTAGAGACAAAAATATCTCAACCTTTTGGCCCCTATACCTCATACGAGTTAGTCTCCTTAAAAATATTGAAATTTATTTATTTTTTTGGAATAAATATATTTGGAATTAAATTTTTTTGGAAAAATAATTTGCTGGAACTCATGTTTTGGAAAAATGTCTTCCACCAAGAATTTTTATTAATAGCAAGTAGCCCGATTTGCGTCAATTGACAAAAAAATTGTCATTTGTCAAAAAGGAGACTTTGGCAAAAAAATTAACATTAAATTGACAGTTTTTCAACCAATCAGAAGCAAGCTATACCTAATGTTTGTCAATTTGACAAATCTGCGTCAAATTTTTGTCAATTGACAGAACATTAGCAAATTATTGACAATAATGTCAAATAGCCATTTTTTGACATTTAAATGACAAATCTGTAAGGAGTAGCAAAAAATTTACAATTATTTGACAATATAAAAATAACTGTATTTTAGAAATTAACTAAAATTCAAAATTTCACAAAATTTACAGTATACAGAAATACATAACAGTTGAATGATAATTATAAAAAAGTAAAAATATTTCTAATACACTTATAAGCATAAAGTTTTGATTATAACATTTAAAAATCCCCAAATTCTTACACATGATACATATACTTAAAGTATTTAAACATACATTTTTGTTTATAAAATTTAAAAATCCCTAAATTTGTATACATGATACATTACCCTTAATGTATTTAGAGTGCTAAATCTGAATTTAAAAATTCTTTCAAGTTATTCCCCTCCTCTGCTCCAAAAAAATGGGATAAAATGGGGACTACGAAAAATGAAATTATCAATTTTAATGGGTAAAGTAGATCTATTGGAATATATATTTTAAGAATAAAATAATTTTGTTACTAATTTTTTGCTCAAGGGGCAATATATACAGGGTGATGCACATCACACACCAAATGGGATTTTCAAATGGTGCATGATGTTGTGCATCACTCTGTATAAATAGGGTATAAAAACATAAGAGAATGTACCTAGTTTTTTTCTTCTTTTTTTCTATATTTTAGAGGGTTTGCTGGATTTTATTTTTTTTGCTTCGTTCTGTAATGATTATCACTAAATTTGGGTATGTTGCCTTTGAATGTACCCTCTATGACTGCATAATATTTTTATTTTAAATTTCATTTTTTTAAAGTCTGTTTTGAGGAGCCAAAAATTTTTTTGTTGGACTTCCAAAAACAAAGTTGAAAACTGGCAGTAAAAAACAATTGTACTAGCATATTCACTTTTGTCAATGATTTGTCAATTTGACAAATTGTTAGCTGAAAATAATGGAATTGCCAATGAAATGTTAGTAATTTGTCACTTTGACAAAAAAGTTTTGCCATTTCCTTGTCATTGCGCAATTCGGGAGTTCTACACCTTGATTTCTGAAGTTTTATGACATTACTAGTGGAAGTATGAAAGATCCTATACTACAAGGATTAATGAAAAATTTTTAAGGTTAATAAGGTTTAAATTGGCCGATTTAGGTGATACGCTCCGTCGCTCATTGAACCTTAACCCGGCACTGAATCAAAGAAATTTACCTATGTGTCCTTCGAATGTTCTATTTTTAAATTATATCGTTGTAAATTTTCTTCGATCCACTTGTCAAATTTTTCAATCATTTTCTCATCCATCGCCGTTTTCCATTGTCCGGCAGTTCCATTTCGGATAAATTCTTCTTCAGGTGTCGCGTCATCTCCACACGAATTTGATTTTCTAATGGCTTCTACGATAGATTGAAGATTAACTGCCGAATTAGTTTTCATGCTACCAAAACTGAGATGATTTACCAGAAGTTTAACTTGTTCATCCGTTAAACTGATCATATTTAAAAATCTGGTCACTTTTTTAATCACCGACGATAAATTTGATTTCATATCTTCGTATTTTACAATTAAAATATTTTCATCGTCTTTTCGGTTCCAGTATCCTTGCACATGGTTCCAGTATGGAGCGTATAGAACGTTGTCTGTTAGAAATTGCGTACAATAAACGTCAAAATTTTCGTGATATCCGCAAAAAAGGCGATAATGATGATAAAAAGATACGCAGACATCTTTCGGATTTCTCATCACGTAAATAATTTTCGGTTTTTTCTTACCATCTCTGATTTGACGGGGCAAAAGATCAAACGGTAAATGACTCTTAATGAATCTTGGTCTTGGAAAATTCTCACAATATTTTACACTGTTGGTAAGCCATAATGGCACTGGAAACTCAGAATTACCCACAGCTGCTTTGGCTCGGTTCACAGAGACAAGGGAAAATTCGAAAAACGGATATCTTTCCTGGATAGGAACTTTGGCACCTTCGAAATCCAAATTATTGGCGATGCACCAAATCATTTCCTGTGTCCAAGTCGTTCCTGACTTTGGAAAACTGCACACCCAAACGTCATCGTCGTAAACCTGAAAATTCTCAATTACGTCGGCAAATTGTTGGTATATTTTGACTAAATATACTCCTTTGAATGTGATAAATTTCGACTGAATCTGTTGGTAAAAATTTTTCAAAGCAAAATGATTCGAACCTTCCGCCATGACTTATATTTAGAAAAAAATGCCACCAAATTGTTGATGAAATTTTAAAAGTGAACACGTGTATTTCAACACTTTTGGTATACAGATTAAAAAACAGTCAAGCACTATAGGTGTACTCAGTGGTTGGTCAATTATAACAAAATTTTCACTAAATTCATTGATACTGATGAATCAGTTTCTCTATTTCTATTTTAAATTTTTTTTTTTAAATAAATAAAATAAAGCAAAACAAATGCAGCACAAATTTATGGACACTGACAACAAAATAACACGATCTAATGAAAAGTTTTTCTTCGTTTCAGACGTCAATAAGATGACTTAATACAGGCCAATAAAAAATACCAATTAAATATTAAATGTGCCAATTACATACGTACGTAGTTATTACCTACATTAAAACGAGAAGAAAGCGATAAGTATAATATAAGATAACTTAATGAACCCATATTACCAGGAAACATAAAAAATTTTACATACAAAATCTCGTGTATAAATTCCTTCTGGTGAATGTAACCTACCCATGGATTTTTTTTTTTTTTTCTGAAACACACCTTATTTCGCAATCACTGTGAAATAGTCATTTGTAACACAAATGCGTAGGTACGCAGAAATAGAGAGAGGGGGAAAGGGAGGATTCCCCTCGGGGCCGGACTTTTTGAGAGGACTCGGAGGGCCCTCTCAATTTTTCAAAGCTTATACCAAATTAAAGGATAAAACAGCTCTTGAAATTTAAAGGTAGAGGAAAAAATTTATTAAGTAGGTAATTTAAAGTTGAAAAAAGCAGTCATATCGAGAAGACGTGAATTTATCCCTTCGAAGACATTTAACATCGACAATACCAAAGATGAACGTTCCTTCAGCACATTAGCCCAATAAAAAATTTTCACTGGTCATGCCTGTAACGTATATTTTCGTCTATTTTTAGAAATGACGAACATATTCGTCCACACAGTTTCAAATACCAAAAACGTAGATATTTATCAACAATAATCATCCTATAACTCTTTATAAACAACCACTAAATTACCCGTATTTGATTTTATGAATATAGATATATCTCCTGTATATTCATGACATACTTGTGCCTGTCCCTCGAGTACTCGACAAGTCAGCACAACGCTATAATAACAACACCCTACCTCACTTAGTCTATCCGACACGTATGTTTTCATACCCTGAACGAGTAACTGGATTGTGATTGTATATGTATAAATATTAACGTATCAATGTATGTACTGTGATGTACAAATTATTATTTTATTAAATGTGTAATCTCACTTGTGTGTTTTGAAATATTATTGAGTCTCTATTACATGTTAAGGTCCACTATAGTTTGTGGATGATAAACTTGAATTATTTTAGAAGTATTACTGCTTTTCTAGTACATGATATTTCGTGTATGGTGTAACATCGAAAGTGGTTCTAATTAGGTACATTACCACCTCTTTTGGCCGTTACAATGCCAATCCCAAAATTGAGTTACAAACTCAGCAACTTTGTCCACTGAATCAAAATTAGCTAGAAATCTGAATTTAGATTCCATGCTGAGAAAAAAGCCAGAGAAAGGAACATTGTGTGAAAACTTCTAAACTTACGTTTTTTAATAATTGCATTTACATTAATTTTCTCGATCATTTGTTTGTTTAATTGTTTTCCATAATATTTCTGATAACTTTTTGCAATTAAACGTTTTAACTTCTAATTTCATCTTGTATTTTTTTAATATCTTACAAATGTCTTCATAAAATATTTAATGATTTTTCCTTTTCATGTGGGGGGAATCTGTAAATAATTATGCCCCCGGATTTTCTCTCTCCAGCCCTGTAGGTACAGTAGGTGGTTTTGATACAATTGTGATCCTTGCAGCACGACCCAAAGGGGAATGATGAAAATCCCACGAGTAGCAATCCCATAATTCGCACAACAGTCACATTCTATTTTTTGCAAAACACCCTTTCCTTAAAAAAAATTTTCACCAAAAAAAATTTTTAGAAAATTTATTTAAACTATATGTGGAATACCTTACGTCGTGGAAAGTAAACCAACAACAGAAGGTGTTCAACAGAACAATTTGCATGTTTATGCCAAAATACCTAGAAGGTATAAGGGAGCCAAGACCTCTGCAAACACTGGCAATTTAGCTTATGATTTTCTGGTCTTATATAGTCGGCTCCCTACACACACACACATACACACCTATGTAATATTTACAAAGGTACAGTGTAGATTATTAATTTTACTTTACAGTTGCTATGGCAATGGTAAAGTACGGAGAATGCATCTTCGTATCGGTCTGTGACATCACCGAGATCGTTATCTATCGATTCGTCATGGTCCGAGATTTGTAACTTGTCTATATGCAAAAATAGACAAGTACAAACAAACATACATATGTATTTGGTTTTATGTTCAAGGCACGAATAATTGTCAGCATAGGTGATGACTGTCGTCGATAGGCCGAGCCTATTTCCTCTTACGAGTAGTGGTCTAATCCCCACACTGTACAAAAATGGAAAATTCTTCTTTAATTTGCATTTTTTTCACACATTTATTTTCAAATGGCTAAAAATGAATAAAAATTGATGAAATATAAATTTACTTAAATCGTCTCTTCTTTTCAGTGGTATCAGCACCAGTTTCTTAGCTATTGATTGGAAGAGGAGAGGTTTCTAGATTTCAAAAATAGCAAATTTTCTATTAATTTGCGTTTTTTTCGATTGTTAATTTTCACACAGCTCTAAAGATGATTTGAAAAATACATGTAAGGCGAATTGGAAACAATTTTTTCTTCTTTCTAGAAATGGCATTTCCGGTTCTCTAGCTTAAATAGTGACTCAGCAATCATCGAGTGAATGATGAAAGGTTTCTAGATTCGAAAAACCTGCCAATTTTATATTAATTAGCGTTTTTTTTTAATTGTTCATTTTCAAATAGCTAAAAATAATTAAAAAATTATATGGAAATTTTGTAAATTTTATCCTCTTTCCAGCAACATCAACCTCAAATCTCTTTAGCTTGAATAACGGCTGAGAAATCATCGAGTGAAATAAGAGATGTTTGTTTCAAAAATTGGGTTCAGTTTAAATGGCAACTTGACAATCGGTTTTCTACAAATTCAGGAAATGCAGAATTTTTATAATAGCACATTCCCTGTGGAGAAATTTTTTGGACGATATAGTGGCCTTGGCCGAGACACGCCACTCTTAGTATGTCGTCAATGGCAGGATGAACTACAATGGGTGGGGCTTCACCATACTCGCTTTATACCCTACTGTTGTTGCTCTCAAAGTTGCATACCAAGGACCAGCCTCCCAACATCTGCCCGAAAGATACCACCACCTATGTAGTGAGTGAATTTAGGATCTGATTTCATGATAACTAAAAACATGTCTAATCTAAAAATAATAATTTGAATAAACTTCTTTTTTTTTAGATGGACAACCTACGAAACAATTTTATGAAAAAAAAAATAGGAAAAAAATTAAACAAATTCTTCAAAAAATGGACCCTTGTGGAATTCGAACCAAGCACTACTCTAATAATAAGTACACTGTGTTGTTACTATAGTGCCGCATCAGCTGATGGGAAAAAAAATGCAATATTATTTCACCATTCGCCATATTAATTAGCCAGAAATATTTCCTCCACATGCAAGTCTATTCATAGGCACACACAACACTTAGAGGCGAAATTTTACTTTTCAACATTGTGGTAAAATCTCCTACTTTAGGTATATTAAATACGCACAAAATAGTGTATTGTGTGACAAGTGCGTAAAGTGGGCTATTATTTTACCAAGTGGGAAGAGTTTGTTGACGAGCTGAAGGCGAGTGCTACAAACTTCACACAAAATAAAACAGCCCACTAACACTTGTTGCATACCATACTTTTTGCAACTAGTGCAAGAAAAACAAAACTGAAATTATTTTATGAGGAAATGAAATTTGATAAGCTATGTGCAATCAAAAATGAGAGTTTCTATGTTTAACATTCACAAACAAAAGGTTTTACACATTTTAGAATGTAAAACAATATACATTACAAACTCTGCGCTAATAGCTATCCAACAACAGCTTGTAACCCAATGAATTTAGGCAGATCTTGAACAAACAATGAATATTTTTTTCAAAAACATTGACATACAGTATCAACGCACACGAATTCATGGACTGGGAATAGGCTTAACAACTGGTGGTAAAAACAAATATCAATCTACATCTTTCTCATCATAAAAGTTAACTGTAAAATTGGTAGATACAGTTTGATAAGGTGAGGTTATGCACTTGTTTGGCCTCCAATTTTTGAGTTGTGCTAATTTCTGAACTGCTTTCCTCTGATTTTTGTGAAGCAGATGCAACAATATTTATTACATCTTGTTTTGGATGTTTTATTTGTGGTTCTTCTGTTTCAGCAGTTACTCTCGTTGAAGATCCATTCACATCTGATGAACTTGTTATCTGATTACAAATTTTTTCTTTATTGTTTTTGGAATCATTAATGTATCCCTCTGCTACTTGATTCAATTTCTAGCCACCAAGATGCTTAAGGTCTGTAAGATTGGCTCCAGAATCAGCTAGCAAGGTTACAGAAGTTTGTTGAAAGGTGTGACCAGTATAAAGTTCAGGGTGTGATAAATTTAGATACTTCGCAATTTATTTTGGCATATTGCCAAATTTGTCTATACCAGTAGCTTGGTGGGTATATTTACCATTTTGAAACTAGAGAAAAGAACAATTTGATTCTACATGAGGTGGTTGTAGGGCTTTGTATTGTTTGAATCATAATAAAATTCTCCATCCACTATGAATTTTCTTTATAACATGTATTTTTGTATTTGGTACTGTTATCATGAGATGAGAGGATCTTCAATATCTTTTATAAATATTTTGACAAGTTCTCCTTTTCTAAGTGCTACAGTAATTCCAAAAGTCAAAGCAACCTTCAATGAATTAGCGTGACGTTTATATATTGTAACAGAACAATCAAATACACAAGTTGGTTAAAAGAGTGTATTAGATAGTAACTTTATAAAACATTAACAGTAATAAGCATCAAGAATTAAAAGAATTAACAAAGTAATCAAAGGTAGAAAAGAATGAATGTAAGAGTACGAAACATGAGGTTATACAGTATTTTGATTATAAGTAAAAAGAGGAGGTTCAAGCAAATTTACAGGGTATCGAAGAAGGGTTTTAATCTTATTGGTTAAAAGAAATATATATACATGAAGTATGACCAATGGTCTCATAAGAATATGACATAGAGTGGGTGTTCACAAATAATTTAGTAGAAATTAGTATATATGCAAGATCCCAAAAATATTGTAAACAAGAAATGAATTTATATATTATGAATAAACACAGTAACTGTTTATGTAGGAAATGATGTCATCAAGCAAGTCTTGACTTGTAGAAACGACGTGAGAATTTATGAATGGAATAATAAAAAAAAATAGGTTGAATGTAATGATGACGATGATAATTAATAATACGAATTTAGGAAGTATTATGAACGATACGAAAATATCGTTATAATTAGTGATATCGATTCTGAAAAAAATATCAATTTTTCAGATTCGATTCGATTCTCTAAAAATATTGATTTTTTCTCATAAAACCTAGTTTGAAAAATCAATTTTTTCGATTCTTCCAATTTTTTTTAATGTAATTTTTTTCTGAATCTGATAGTAACAAAATTTGGTACGAAATACGAATATTAGTAATAATCCAAGAAAGAGTCCATTATTTTTTAGATGGATGAACACGGCTATTTTTCCTATTATTTTTATTAAAGTTTAAAATTTTTTATTTATGATCAACAGCTAGGAAAACCACAATTCAGCGATATTTTATGATTAAAAAAAAATACAAATTGATTCGATTTTCCCTGGATAGCTTTAGTTTTCGATTAAAATCAAAGCCAAAAAATCAATTCAAAAAATCAATTTTTTGATTAAATTGATATCGAATCGACATCACTACAATGAATGAAAAAATTATTTTTTGTGAGTTTATAAGACATTAATACATTTATTTTTGAAGGTAATATTTGGTTAGAATTGAAAATTTGAAGATAAAATATGGTACAGTTTATTTGAAAATTTTGTATTTACTTACTTTTGTTGCTAAATACTAGTGATTTGGTGCTTCGTTTAGGAATTTTGTTACCCTTGGATTTTTTTCTGGTGATAACTACCAGTTGATTTTCTCATCAAAAAAGCCAATAGTTTGGAATAAGTGCTAATGTTGATGTTGTTATTAGTGCTTATAGTACTTCTCAGCATAGAATATCTGGACCATAATGTTAATGGCTTCAACATTTTTGCTAATTCTGTGAAATGTGCCAAAAATACATTTTAGGAGAATGATTTAATTTTTTTTTATTTCCTCCATTTCATGAAGTCATTGTAATTTGCATCATATATGCGCCTTGATTTTTCAGGTAGTAGTTATTTTACAGTATCTTGAGCAATATTTTGAATATCCTCTGGTGTTAGAATGTCATCAGATTCACTTGAAGACATAGTTTTAATTTTTAAGATCAGGTAAAGTTCTAAAAAGTCTAATATGATTATTTTTTGGCCAAGAAAGATTGAAAATAATATTGTAAGTACACAGGAAATTTGAAGATTTAAAAAAAATTGTGAACAGCGACAATTAGATCTAAAATTAATTCCGATTATGTGCAGTTTAAAAGGATAAAAGCTTTCAGAACATAAAATCAAAGTTATGAATGCAGCTACAAGATAACTGTTGCTGGTAAAAAGCTGAAATTTTTGTGAGACATCAATACACTATCATCGATGATTTGGTAGAAATTTGAACAAAGTTGTACATTTGTTTATCCATCTATCGCCAAAATTCTGTTCAGATCTTGAGTGATTCAAATGATAAGAATTGTTTAATGTAATTAGGGAATATCAGCAAAATCTTCGGAGGCAAACATACAATTTTAGCAAAATTTTAATAGAATATTCAACTAACAAAAGGATAAATATTATTTGTGTATCGATAGTAATAGATTTCTAGAAATCTGAAATTCTAATGGTAATTAACTAAGTACTAATTTAATATTAGGTCAAATACTTGTTTGAAAATTTATTGAAAATGAATTCAATAGATAATGTTTGATATATATCATATGTACATACTTTCAAATTAGGTTCTTCAATCTGCAATACACTGATACATAGGTACTGATTTTAATTTTTGGACAGTCTGAATCAAATACTTACAAAAACATCTTCTTTTATCAGTATCTAAGAATGAAAAATTTGGGAATGAGTGAGGGACTATTATTGCTGATTATTTGAATATCGTTGTTCGTTACAAAATCAATAAAATATGCCCGTTGAAATTTGTCTGTCTGTAGTGGCAAGTGTAAAATATTTTACACACTCTCGCACATTGAAATTTTGCGCAACAGGATGTAAAATTATCGTCGGTAAAATTTATGTTCATAGTTCAAAAATTTGCTGCTTTACATTAGCTATACATGCGTGTAAAATTTGTTATTTTGTGCATGTGTTGCAAAAACACTTTTGTTTGGAGTGGGTGTTGCAAAAAATAGTGTGTGACAATGTTGTGTCATAGTTGAGCGCTCCTTGCAACATGAGTCAAAGGTGGATGATGTAAAAATCACACTAGTAGCAAAATCACCTACTTCAAACACTTGTATCACAAATAACTATTACACATATTTTATCAAGCGAATTAATTGGCTAATATTAAAAAGTGAGGGGGAACGACCAGTTTTCAATTGTATAACAATTGTTTCAAAATACAAGCACATTTTTGAGGGAAATGTATTTTTGAAGTCCAAAAACCATGATTGAAGAAACTATGAAGAAATTTTCCAGAAATCTTGACATGCCTCCATCAATAGGTAAATTCATTAAAAAAAAATAGCACAGCTGAACTTGATAGAAAATCCAGTTTTCAAATTTATCCACAATTCAAAATCTCAACTTCGTTACGGCAGTTAAAACAGTCACGCATTTTCTAAAATCATGAAAAAAATTTTAATTTTCTTTGAATCAGAGAAAAACCACTTTCTCGACAGTTTTTTTTACAGAGACGTAGTTTAGGGCGGGCCAGGCATTGCCAAAAAAATATTTCGCATTTTTCATGTTCTATTTAAAAAAGAAAAAAAGAAAAACTCATTAACAGCGAGATAAAATTATTACCTGGCTTCGAATTACTGTTTACACCTCATACACTCACACATCAACAGTTATTACTCTCTTCTAATCAATGCCAGCCTCAAGTGTTGCGAAACCTCACGACAACGACATAAAATGCGAGGCCATTCAAAGGAAATTTGAGCCCTTCAAAAATTGAAAATTCCATTTTTGTTCAGTGTCTGTTCAGTGTCATATCCAAGACTTATCTGTGGGAGGAACTTTACAATATTGAAGAAGCTAGAAAGCGAAAAACTTTTTTAGGCATTTTTCTGTAGGTTTTTTGTGTAAATCCAATTGTTTTCTTTTTCTTTTTTTTTTTGAAAATCTCAGGCCCCTAAAAATCCCACCTTGGGAGAATCTCCTTCCACCCTTTCTCATAAATCCTGAAGCCACTCCCATTAGATTTTATCCCATTTGAAGGGAGGGCATTTTCAATTTTACCACCCCTCCCCCTAAATTCCACCATCCACTTTGTTTTTATAAACTTTTATTCTGCTTACTACTGCGATTTTAAAATATACCAATACTGCAGCCAACCTTCCGCAACGAAATAATGTTTATTTCGCATGAAGCTAAAACCAAAAAAATAAAATAAAAGCTTAGATATCTTTTAATCAGTCGTTTTTAACCTAAACTTATTTGTTTGTTTGAATGTTGCTGCTGAAAGAATTTTTAAAGTATTATTTTTCTCTTTTTATTGCATTTACACATATTTTTTGGAAGTGTTTTTCTTTCTCTCATTATTGGTCTAAGCACAAGGTCTTGCAAAGTGCAAGGACAGAGGTAGTTGCCTGAGCGCTTTCAGGCCTTAAATCCAGCTCTGCTTATAACCTTGAATAATACTGTATTACAAGAAATAAATGATTCAATTGTCTCATTTTTATACATCATCAGGTGTCAGGTGGCCAGTGATTTGAATACCAGACCAGTTTAGGCTCAAACATGAAAATTATAAAATTGTTTCGTACTAATTTTGAATAAAGTTTGTTTTTTTTTTTTAATTTTAAATTACCAGTACTCGCGTATTATTATTTTTTTAATACTCACCTGTAAGGGCTTTACATCTAGTTTTTTGGTTATCTTTCTCTTTCAATTCGATTACGTACTAAAGGTTTTCCAAGTGATTATTTATTTAGCCCCTCCTAGGCCCGACCAAAAAAAAGTCAGGCTACGCCACTGGTTTTTTATTCTCCAGTTTTCTCAGAATCTGTGAAACCAACAGACAACCAACTCCTACCAGACCTGGTGCTATATTAGGACTGCTTTTCCTCAAAATTTCAGCTCTATTGCTTCTGCAGTTTTCTGAAAAACTGGATCACAAAATTTTCACCAGAAACTTTTTCTTCTAATGTTTTTTCTGACAGGACTCCACAAAGTGGCACTAAACCTCAAGACTACACGAGAACTATCGGTTGTAAAAATTTCAACCCAATCCAACCCGTAATTTTTTCATTATTATGGAAAAACCATTTCTCGAGGAATTTTTTATTCTCCAGTCTCTCGAAAACTACTGAACCAACAAACACCAAATTTCTTTTACGCCTTCTCCTATGGGTACCTATAATGAATATTTCACGTAAAAATTTAATTTCCATCCATTTCGTAGTTTTAGCAAAGTCTGAACCAAAAATTAGGATGATACACAGTTACATTGTTAGCATTAAGATGCGAAAACAGTTGATTCATGTAACTGTTTATGCAAATCTGTTCGATTTGACAAAATCTGCTGAACTTTCAGCACTAAAAATCACAGCGAGGTATACTAAATTTAGATAAGTACCTACAGAAGTAGTTTTTTGAAAATATTAAAACTTTTTGTTTCTCAAACAGCAACGAATTTTCCAGTCCGACCCAATGAGTAGGCTACGTTCTGATAGAAAGTTCTCTCCAAAAGATACTTTCATTTTACGAAAAAAACTTCTTTCAATTGCTCTCCATTTGAAATATCAATTTTTTGAATTTTCCCTCATCACAAAATTGGCACAGAGCAATTACCTTCTCCGGAACATGAGCGGATCCAGGAGGGAGAAAAGAAAAAATTCGCACCCAAATGCCAGAAAAAAAATGAAGAAAAAAATTAAAATGAAGGGAAAAAATTTAATACGACTGCAAAATTAAAATGAAAACTGTAAAAAAAATCAGTTGAAGAGCAAAAAAAAAAAGCTAAACTTACCAAAAATTTTTTTATTTCCCCCCTCTCAAAGTAACTTTTCGGATCCACCACTGCTCGGAAATGAACGGAGAACTAACTTTCATCAGAACTTAACTAGAACTAGAAACGTTGTATGTAGCACCACTCACTTACCATACCGATCACTGCCAATAATCATTTTGAAAAACCAAAATAATTTTTCGAAGTCGAAAGTAATTTTTAATAATTGGACGTTTCAGTTTGCATGAACGTTCAATGAGCGATTTTTAAAACGTTAACCAACGCCTGCAAAATTTCAAAACAAACAAACCTATTGACGTCGCTCGAGTTGCCTGCATTTTATGAAACTGCAACCAAACCATCACGAATGTAATGACGCTTAAAACGAGCTTATCAAAATTGGTCGTCGCCCGATACCAGCCATTTCTGCGACCTTTTTCGCCTTCGAATACTTGCGATACAATTATTCCAACATTACTGAACGATCGACGGCGTTGAACGTGAAAGTAGGTGGTCTCATCCAAAGTCTCCACATTTTATTGTCAATTTGCTTATTAGCAGTTACGTAACCAACACTTCTGCATCTCTCAGAACTGATTCAAACTAACCAAATTACGAGAGCCTCGTTAGGACATTATCATCAGCAATAAGTGCGATATTCGTTTATTAAAAATCTTCGATCCACTTGATCTTCAAATGTACCTTCTTCTCAAGAATGTGGTATATTTCGCAGACTTTTTACCTTCACTTCCACCACGAACGTATATGCGAAGCCACTGAAGTACACGTCTTATACTTGACATTTCCACAAATACGTATCACTCTCGTCTGTCCACCCAGAAATAGGGCGTGCGTGAAGATACCGCAAAGAGTGGATGAGTCACGGTGAATAACGCTAACTTACACGAGTATTTCATTACTCATCTTCGTAGAAATAATACAATAGCTTTTTTCTTAGAGACGCCAGTTATAGGACGTCTAGGCTGCAGATAATTACGCTGGCGCCCTACTCTTTTATCATTAGCCGACGATTCGTTCGGCTACCATATTAACCAATTACGCTCATTAGCCGATATCATCTTTTCCAATTTTCATAGTGTTGGAATGCAAATGGTTACCCCACCTTCATCCCAGAAATTCCATATTTCAACTCCCAATCGACTTACGAAAATGAACTAACAACATTCAATAAAATCGATTCGCGACTTTAAATTACCACCAGTTGGAATATGCGGAAATAAAAACGAGAATATTCAATTATTCGATAATCATTTAATCGAACTCCTTTTCCAACACATATCACAGAAAAAATATATACTTATCGACTAAAAACAATTATATCAATAATATAGAGAAAATTGAGAAATTTAACAAGATCAAACGCGCAGAATTTGAAAAAAAAAAAAAATGTAAGTCTCCTACAATATTATAGGTATCACAGTGACGAGAACAAAAAGTGCTTAAAAATAACAAAAAATTCGGTTTCGTAGACCAAAAGCGAAAAACCAATATTATCTTCTAGTTAAATTATGTACTTTCAGCGTCAGACGTTGGGGGAAACAATACAAGAGTTGGGCGGTTGGTTACAAAATTCACGCCGTAAAAAATTACACGCCTATACAATTCAAAGGACACTGTACCACACGAACGTAGGCTACACGAGAATTTGATGACATAAATTACCCACATGTGATAGAAACGTAGTATAGCTGTCAAAACCGACGAAAATATTTCGAGATAACGAAAAACTAAAACGTATACGAATAGTAAATTTGATAAAGGGGGAAAAAAAAGTCACGAATTGACGTCATATACGACGAAATATGGATAAGAACGATGCAACGAAATAAACCTTCAGTAAATATAGGGACAAAAAAAAAAAGGTTTCAGGATCCATTTTTTCCACAATTATTTAGCCAAGAACATAATAAAGAAAAAATACTTGTCCAAAGCAAATGACCTTTTTCTTTCAATTTTTTTTCTTCCTTACAAGTACGAATTACATCGTATACAAAGAGTGAGAAGAATTTTCGAGTTTAAATTTTCGAGCAACGAACACACCAAACACGTAGTCAATTTTGAACCGTTGGCCAAAAAATTACTAGAATTTGAAAATGTATTCCCCGCAGTTAAAATAATGTTAACGAAATCGATCATTCAAAAATCAAGTTTTTCGTAATAAAAATTCGAAAAATTTCAGACACGTTACTCTCGACTCGTTAACCTTCCATCTAGAATGTCCGACCCTAACTCTTTTATCTATCTCACTCGTTACAATGTATAAATGAAAATAATCGTACCTTCGATCTTCTTTCGACCAACCATCTTTCGAAAACAGCTATAATTTTTAAGCATCGTATCAATACCGTAATTACCTATCCCCACTGGCTGACAATGAAACAAAATTTAATCACTCAAAATTGGCGAGTAGGTGAGGTGCCAACAAAATCGAACACAAGAAAGTAAAAAATGCGAACGATGCAGAGTTTGAGAAATAGATTAATGTGATTTTACCAAGGGGCTGGGCTACGAACATTCATTTCCTCACACAAATACACGGGCTGCAAAAATTAACGACCCCACAAAACCGAATTTCAAAGGGTAATACACGGGTTGTGTAAATAAATAATCACTTAAAAACCTAATGAAGATCTGAACTACTGAATAACAACAAAAACGACGCATCAAGAGTCACGAAACGCTGTATTTTACGTACATGCGGTGAGGGTGCGCGAAAGACACTGGCAGGCATACGAGGCACCCCCCGAAACGGCGCACAGAACTGGAGAGGGGGGTCGACGACCTTGCAGACGAAAACTGCAGACCGACAACTTCAGGTCTACCACGGTCTCCACACGGGTGCCGACGAGCATTTGGAGCCGCCGGTTGACATGTCGACGACGGTCGTCAACAGGTAATTATGGCCGAAGGTGGTAGCCGGTGGCTGCTGCTGCTGGAACTGCTGCAAGTGGTGGGCTGCCGATGGCTGGCTCTCAGGGTGGCACGGCGAGCTGTTGCGCGAGCACACCGAAGACGGCGTCAACGGCATCGTATACGAACCCTCGGACGAGATGCTGGAGGGCGAACTCGGCGGTACTGGAGAATAATTTTCGGCAACGCGAACCGACAACGGAGTGGTGGCGGTTTCCATCTCCTTGAGGCGGTAGCCCAAGTGTGTCATCAATTTTTTGCCCAGGTGGACATCGACACCCGGCGCCGACGCCAGACAACGAGACACTTCGGAGGCGCAATGAGTGAAACCGGCGCGAAAACGATCGTGATCACTGACCGGAGATGAGGCGGCAGGAGCGACGGAGACGGTGGTGGCGGCAGTGGCGCTAGCGGTGGCGACGGCAGCAGCAGCAGCAGCAGAGGCTGCGACTGTGGAAATGGCCGAAGCCGCCGAATTATGGTGGTTGAGGCGACGCAACTTGTACAGGTGCTGCACGGTGAACTCGAGAATGTCGGCTTTCTCCAGCTTGCTGACGTTTTCACCTTCGGCTTGCAGCGTCGACAGAATGAACTCCTTCAGCTCGTCCAGGCAGCGATTGATGCGCGCGCGACGTTTGCGTTCCAGCATCGGTTTCATGACCTGCACAGAGGCGAAGCAAAACAAAAAACTAGGTTATATACGTGTTGTTGTTGGTGTTGTTATTTTTCAAGATATTGCCGAGTGAAAGGAGGTGTCACGCGTTTCTTTCGAGTATTCTACGACAAGGCGTAGCCAGGATGGGGCAAGGGGGACCACTACCTCCCTCAGATTCAAAAAAGTTAAAATAGAAAATGTAAGGATGTTTATCTTCATCTCTAATATCGGTGATATGTAGAAATGATGAAATAATGAGAAAAAGTTAGGATATCCAGCATAATCTTCGAATTGGTTTCCAAAGAAATCTACTCATTTCTGACTGTGCGAACTAAAATTTTTATTTAACAAATCATAATTGAAGGTAATACTTTTTTCCTTGAAATCATTATCTGAATCTTTAGGTCAATTTCATTTGAAAAGTTTTCAACGAATATTTGGCTCACACCCAGTAAAATCGACTGTGACTGGACTTTCGAGTTCGCCCGTTACCAATGGCCCAACTGGGGGGGCATGGGAGTACTTCATTTACAGGTGGTTGAGCTTCAAGAGGAAAACAATTACAGATGGAAATATTCATACAATAATGGGCTGAAACCTCATGTATCCACCGATGTCATTGGAGACTCCCCTACCAACACAAAAAAAACAACCCTCAATACACGAATGTTCCACAACCCACAAAAAAATAGAAGTTTTTCACGAGCCTCACTCCGCTCGCGATATAATTGCTTCGTCACCCTATAATACCCTCCTCTATAGATTGATGCAGTTGGGGGCGGCATAGTGACCAGTCCCCATGCGGCAAATTTCTAATTATATGGCTACTTACAGACCCCCTAGCTGCTCTTTACTTAGGTAAAAGTTACTTCACCCCTAGGAGATTTTTTAGCTACTTCCTAGTTCTACAAGATAATATAATCTGTATAAACAGCCTACAACTCCCAATCAAGCCTACCTAGCTAAGAGTTGAATCCGAATTTAGCAGATGCAATTCCTTTCGATTGGGAAAAATCATAATCGAGTACATCGAATAAAATAACTCAATAAAAGGTATCAAGCTTCTTGGAAAATGAAGACGCAATAATTCGACGAAACTTTAAAAAATGAAAAGAAATTAATGAAAGCCAGCACACATTAATGAAACCCACGCTTCTTCCATGACGTACAAATTTGAGAAAACTGCATCGACCTACGGCTAACGTGGATACCAAACTCGGAAGAACGACATTTTTTCAAGGTTTAAATTTCAAGGTATTTTCGAACTTGGAAATATTCACAATTTAACGATTTACGTGAAAATGCACCTCCGTCGAATGAAACCAAAATGTGCCAACTGAAATCAAATTGTGAAATTTTGACTAACGACGAAAGAACTACGTACAGCCGAAATACAAGTATAATAGACGTACGAGACGTAAACCAAGTGACATAACTCTCGAAAATAAAAAACGAACTTGCATCAATTATGGCTCCCTCTAGCGCCACTAAAACGACACACGAAAAAGGGCTTTTACGGTCAAATCAACTTTTAGATTGAGGTTTCGAAAATGTGACGAAACTTCGGAAATTGAAGACAAAAATATAACAAAATCGACATTTCACACTCAAAATGTGAAAATTAGTCTCAAAAAAATGTAACACTAGTCACGAATACGAGGCAACACTCGAAATAAATTAATAATTCGCCAACATAATAAAAGACGACAAAAATATTCACCAAAAACTGACTAACACGAAATAGTGTGCCACAATAAGGAAAAATTTGTATCAGTCAAATATAACACGAAATAACGTACCTTTCTGTACTGGTAAGTTCTGGAGATGGGTTGAAGTTGTTCGACATCGACAGCAGACATGGCGAAACGGGTAGAATTGAAATTTTAAGAAAAATCGAAGAACTAAAAAAAAACTGTTTGCCAACGAACGAAGACAAAAATTACGAAATTCGCGACAATTAAAATAAATCTATCAGTTTCGTGAATTTATATAGGGTCTAAAAAACCCAAAAAAAAAACTTGCACGTGCGTACACCACCAAACGAGAACAAAATAATAACTTAAATATCAATCAAAACGTTCGTGTAAACGAAGAAATAATTAATCAAAGTAAATAAACGGTAATAGGGAAGCACAAAAGTAGGTACAGAGCACAACAACGTAAGTGTACGAGTAAGCAATCGACAATAATATAACAATTTTACGTGAAGACGTGCACAGAAGATAAGCACACGAAAACAAAATGCAAAACCAAAGTAGACTGATTTTCAACCGATAGTCTGGTAGCAACGAGAACGTGCGCACAGCAAACGATTGATCTCATAAATGAGTGGCATTCCGCCGGTGAGTGGGGATTTATATAGGCACCGGTCCTAAATACGAATAGAGAAAAAGAAGAAGAAAAAAAAGAAAAAAAAAACAAAGTGGCGTGCAGGGTATTTTACCACGGCATACCACCATACCGACGTTCAGGTGTGTGCTTGCATTTCATTTGTTGTTGTTGTTATTGTTGTTGTTGATGTTGTATAAATGTACGTGTGTGTGTACGTGTGTAGACGAAAGGACGACCCGACAAAAATTACGATAGTGTGAGTGATAGAGTATCGGATCGTGGGAACCTTACAGAGTCCGGCGTTCCCACAGAACCCGGCAGCAGCTGGCGACACGCGCTCCATGCCCCCACGTGCCACCACCCCGACCCCATCCTCAACACCATACCGCATTCATTTATAATATACGTTTTTATCCATCTATATATTCCTAAAAACTTTTTGTCTCTCTCTTTTTTTTTCGTCTCTTCGTTGTCGTCTTCGTCGTCGCCGTCGTCCTCGTCGTTTTTAGTCGCTTCTCTTTTTTTTTTCTACTATTTTTCTTTTTCTTTCTTGTTTTCTTCTTCTATTTTTTGTTGTTTTTTTCTTTGCCTTCATTTGAAAAGTTTATAATACGTTCGTCGCGTACGTTTTCATATTGGCTTGCAGCTACCGCTGCTGCCGCGACGTAGCTGCCGTCACCGCTGACGTTTGATTATGTTTGGAGAAGCTCGTGCTTAATTTCTTTTTATGTAGGTTCAGAGAAAATCTACATATTAAAATCAATCTGATATTGAGACCGAGGTTAGCAGGTCAAGTGTGTTTATTAGGGGGATCCTAAGGGTCTGAATCCGCTTAACCAAAATGGAAGGTTTTACCTCTGAAAATTGTGTATTTTAATCAGTTTTGGTGATTGTTTGTTGTGAGAGGAGAATCAGAGAAGATCACTGAGAATATGAGAACCCCCCCTCAAGACGAATCTATATACGCCCTTGCGGCAGGTAGAAATGTAATTATTGGCATAATTACATTTCACTGCTACGCGTAGAGAATTTTGAATTTTCTACACAATTATAGTATAAAGAAGAATTTTGAAAATTGAGTAATTTTTTTTGGCTTCCTACAACAAAAAATTCTACATTAATTGCAACAATTATCTACTTTCTCTACATTATTTACGTTCTTTACATTCTCTTAATACTTTACATTCTCTACTGTGGAGATTTTGATACATTCTTGTAAATTAACGAACCCTGATTGAGACACAGAGTTGGGGTTAAATTTGTCTTTCGTCTCATGACACCAGGAAACCTTTGGCACTACAGCTAATTTTCATGATGTGTACGTACATATATATATACAGGGTGATTCACATTTTGACACACCACAGGAAAATAACATTTCGGGGCATCCAAAATTGACTTTCCATGCTCCTTCCATGTGAATATAACAGCAAGTCATTATTCAACGTGCCAAGAAAATAAAGAATGAACTTGTTCATTATCTGATAACATGGCTGACAATATTTATTTTTGACAAGTATTGATGGGATATATTCGATTTTCATATCGATAGAAAATCTTGAATTATCAATAAATTTGATATAAAAAATACGTACTAAGAAAACAATGAAAAATTTCATAAAAAATTAAAAATTTCTCCAAGAATTTTAAATTTTTTTGAGAAAATTGAAAAGTTTTATATGAAAATTGAAAAATTACTTAAGAAGAAAAGGTAATTCTACGGAAAACTGCATATCTACCAAGTATCAATAATTATCGATACATTTTAAAAATTATTGATAATTATCGATTTGTTTTTCTGTTTTTTTTTTCAATGATTCCCATCAGTATTGCCAAGCAGTGCACATAAAACTAAATCATTATGGGTTATACACCCCCACTAATAGAAAAAAAAATTAATAATATGATACCTAGGTAAATGATTTTTGAAATTCTAATTTGCTTCAAATTTTTGATTGTTAGAAAAAAAATTATGTGTTCCCATGCAGGGCTCATGCATGCGCGCATATATGGGTAATTTTCCCAGACATATCTGATAAGGCAACAAATCACACTTTATCAGGATTATTGAATGTTAGGGCTGAAATCCTTAGTCAAAGTATCATTGGTCATATTTTCATCGATGTGCTTTATAAGAGAGAAAAATTTATAAAAAAGAAATGGAATACACCACATCGTAGAGGAACGTAAAATTTGGTATCAATATGTCAATGGTCCTGCCCATACTTACCAGCCTGCAATGGAATTATAATTCAGAAATGAATTTCTCAAATACTGGTACCAAATTTCACCCCCTCTACGATTTCATTCTTTGTTACTGGCAGTGTATTTTCCTGGTAAGTCGAATAATGACTCGATTTGCATGAAAAGAACGCAATGAGTCAATTTTGGACGCACCAAAATATCATTTTCCTATGGTGCGTCTAAATGCGAATCACCCTGTATACCTATGTATTATATTACATATAATTAAGTATACCCACATACATTACCATATTTCTCTGTAGGTAAAGGTCGCAATTTTTATTCTATAGTAATGAAATTTTGTCCACCGATTCACGAAATTTCGTACAAATATTCAATATAATATATTCCATCATTCGCTAAATTTGGTTTCAATCGGCTCAACCGTTCATGCGTAAGTAGTGGTAATTTAAAAAACTCTTCAACTATTTCTAAGAAGAACAGAAGAATACTTAATTTCAGAAGAAACAAAATGTCTGTGCCGAAAGCAGGCTTACTGCTATTTTATTTGCTGAGCAATCATTTAATAACTTGCACGCACGTATTTTATAACCTCGCAATACAATAATATCGTTATGAATTTCCTTGATACTTCATTAAACACGTAATCTTCATCTAGCAATCTGGAAAATACCTTCGGTATTTTCATTTTTATAAGCTCTTTTTTATCGTACCTATACCTGTTTATTTATTTATTCATTCATTTCGATTTTTTTGATTAAACACTCCTACATTTTTCTTACGTGGCTTGCTGCGCTATATAGTTTTTCTTTTCTTTTTCCGTTTTGTATGGAATGCGGTGGTTGTAAATCGTGGACAATGTCTTCGTGGATGGAAAATTAATGGAAAAATGGTAGCAGCCAACTTGTAACCAAGGAAAAATGTCGATGGAGTCGATTGAGCCGAAGGAAGGGACAACGAAGGTGGTCGGATAGATAAGTGCCGTTTTTCGCGTGTCATATGCTCCAGGAAATGAACAGTCGCATGTTGTAGGTACTTTTTGTTGTTGTTGTTGTTTCCTGTAAATGAATGATAAAATAAACGCTCTTCGCGTTTGTCCAACTTTTATCGAATAAAATATTTGCACATGTATTAGGTTCCATATATATTTTCAAGTTGGTTTGTTCCGTATTTTTTCAGCTTTTTCGGCATTTCCTAAAACTTTCGGTCATTTTTTCAAATAAGAAGCACCCAGTGAACCATTATGACCTTGGTATAATTCAATGGCGTAGCGAAATCAAGATTCTGGATAGGGTTTTTAACGCCGTTGAATTTTCGAAAACTCGGTTAGCCATCACTGAGGGAAGGAGTTACGAGTTTTTTGACTCGGAAAGTTTGAACCCCCGATCCCCCCTTCGCTGCGCCACTAATTTAATAAATTAGGAAATGTAAGTGCATTCGGCAGTGGCGCAACGAAGGGGGTATGGGTGTTCAAACCTCAAAAAAAAACTGGCGACTCCTTCCCTCAGTAACGTCGACTAACGAACGAGGAACCGAGTATTCGCAAATTTAGTGACTGACATCCCCTCCATAGAATCTGAATTTCGCTATAACACTATGTTATTCAGTCATTATAGTAGAGAAGGGAATTTTAGTTCATTTTGCAAATTTAGTTCATTGAGTCTGCTTTATCAAAGTGAACTAGTTCACTGAACTAGTTCAATTAGTTCAGTAGTTCAGTAAATTTTTCAACTCGATCACTTCAATCAGCTGATTCATGATTGGCTCATATCATTTAAATCAACTGATTTATTATATGATATTATGATCGACTCGTATTCATAAATTCATGCTAGAACTATTGGTTAATTGTTTGACTCATTCATCGACTGCTACATACTTCAGCTTCAGTTCGATCAACAGATCGAGTAGAGTAGACTGATAAGAACTGAGAACTCTCAAAAAAAAAGAACTAATGAACTAGTTCATTTAGAAGTGAACTAAATGATCGATTAGTTCACTTCTAGGATTTGTTCAAAAGAACTAACTCGTGAACGAACTATCCATCACTACATTATAGGCTTACATATGGGAATGACTTTGATTCAATGGGTCCTTCCCTTTTAAAAGTGATGTAGACTATCATGGAATAAAGATTTACCTATGGTTAAATGGTTTCACGAGAAAATTAATTCAATTTATTCTCTGCATGTATATTTATTGAGTACCAAAATCAAGCTCAATTTTGGAGTGGGAATGTGATGGAAGCTGATTTGAAACCTACAGCCCATGTACCCAACCCATGCATAATTAAGACCAGAAACTTAAAAATTTCAATATCAATATTTGTTTTATGAAGCAATAAATAATTAAATTCATTTTTAAAATTTTGAAAAATTCCAAAACCTATTCGCCACTATGAATGAAAAAATCCATTTTTTTCCTTACGTTGTTTACATTCCCATTACTCAGTGGTGAAGCTCGCACATAATTTAGTAGGTGACGAAATATTTTCAGCCTCAGTCCAACTTGAGATTAAGTACCTTTCGAAAACATGGGTGTGAATAAAAATATCTGATTCTTTTACCCCAAACGCCACCCCTCATTCTTAAGCTACTGCTGGCCCCCTCCTATGATTATTTACCCAATGCAAAGATTACTATTTGGTCGGTGAAAATTTTCTGAAATGACTTCGAAAATACGGTTGAATTTTCTTTTTGAATTCAGAAACAAAGGACACCGCTTCCATTGGACCTGAAATTGCTTGGGACAGATATTCTGAATCGAGATGCATTTAGAAAAAACTCATTTATTGGAATCGACAATTCGCTCTATGTACTCAAATTTCTGACAGGAGCTTGCAAAAACATGAATTCATAATTTCATCGAGGTTTTTGACAAGCAATGATGATTTTAATCAAAAGAATTTTTACGACCAGAAGGATATGGATGGGCAACCCTCCTCAAATCGAAAGCAGATGGAAGCTATTCGATGAAATAAATTGTATACTTGCGTATATTCTAAAGCAACTGTAGCCTATATGTATACATATTCATACGTAATAAATTTTCATTTAAGATTAGACCTAAAATTTTAATTTTTTATTATTTTCGCCTAATAGGCTCATTCGGTTATTAAACTCACTTTGCCTTGATCAATAATTGAATTCTACTGAACATAAAATTGATTGCTGAAAATTTTATTATGTATGAATGGTTTTTCATTGGTTTTTAATTTTTATTTTGTATTTGCTGTAAAGAATATTTGGAATTTTGTGAACTCATTCGTTACTTTTCATTTCAAGGACGTATATAACCCGATCAAAAGGGGGTCCAACTCTTCACGACCTTCTTTTCGAAACCCCTCCCCTGCAGCGGTACCGTTTCAAATAAGAAAAATACAGAATTTTTTCGGATCTAAGGGGTCCAGACCCCTAGGACCTCCCCAACATACGCCCTTGTTTCATTTTACGAGTATAAATTCTAGAAATATTCTTATTACCTTAAATTTCGCTTTTATTTTCATATTCAAATTAAAGCAAGCAATAAAAAGCGGATTTTTAGAGTTGGCAAAATAGATGAAGACCATATGCTACAGCAGAGCTTTTTCGTGCTCAAACAGAAAATTCAATTACGTAATGTCGCTTACATATATTCATTAAGAGGGGAAAAAAACGTTTATAAAAGTAAAGTACCCATATGCAGTGCATAAGTACCGTGTTGTATTGAACAACTTAAAAGCAATTTGTAAGCCTAATTCGAATTCAATTCTAAAACGTTCCAAACATTTCGAAAAATGGTTAATAAAATATTTTCAATTTATTTTAGTCAGTTATTTATTTAATAAATACATGCGAATACGTAGTTTTGCCACACCTTAAAAATTACATTTTCCGCATTAATTTTCGTCGATTATGAGACTTTTCCCACTTTCCTTAAATTTAATTATATTCGTGCCAAAATATCGACTAGCCTATACTAATATATGTAACATTTTCATGTTTTCCTACCGCCTCCACCCAAAAAGCAACATCATTAAGTTCAAAATTATGCGATCAAAATGTGTTTTTCGCGTATTCCTTTCTTCACAATTCGTAAATTTTTTTTTTTTCAATTCTTTTACTCGAGGAAAAACATATATCGCGGTGAAATGCGGTTGTCACTAAAAACTGGCAAAAAAAAAGTTATATAATTCCAAGAAATTTAATACTGACGACGTTATATCCTATTATGGTTTACGTAAAACTAGTAGTTTTTCGTCCGTAATTTTGTTTTGATTATAGAGTTTTATGTTCGAGTTAATGTTGTTATTGATGGAATTTTATCGTCTCGATGACACGCGCGCAAATAAAAATATGCGGTGGAAGGGTTACGGTTTTCATATTTTGCTAATTAAACCATTTGTAATTTTTCGAATTAGTTAACCGATTAGTAGTTTTCTTGGAAATCGAACAATGTCGAACGAAAATGTTTTTAATAAATTTGGAAATTATTTTACCAGAAAAAAAAACAACAATAACATGTATAGTTCCCAAATGGGGATACTTTGCCGTTAAAGGTAGAAGAATCCATTGTCTTCTGTTCCCTGCCTCCGCCAAATAGACTATTGCCTATTCTGTAACAAAATCCCAACCAAGAATTCTGAGCCTGTTCATATTCATACCTAAAGAAATTAGCCAAGCCGTTAGCTTCCAGTCGAATCTTCGGCTGGAATATTTTTTAGCCTTGTAGATGGCTATTAGGTATACAACTGTTCATCCTAGAATGCGTTAGCTTTTAACCAGCTACGGAGACGGAGACGTAGATAACTCCGTTGTAAGGGGGGTCCACACATTCTCAGTGCACTATTTGGATTCTCGCCCAACAAAAAATCACCAAAACTGACATGAATACACAATACCTTATTGTGAAAGAATATTCACACAAGAAGATAATCAACAGATTATTGCGTGTTCTGCCACGTCATATGTACGCACATATGGGTAAGCCAAAACCTGGGTGAACACTGGTGATTTTAGAGTCAGTCCGGATAGTTTATATAGGGGTTTATTTACATGCACACGTACGCACATACGCACATACGTAGTAAATACGTACATCTGTGTATAAGGGTGATTTGTCATTTCTTGTAGAGATAAGAAATGGCGGACCAGTTTGTGTACTGAATTGTGACATCACTTTTATTGTTTGATTAGTCACTGTTCAGTACTCGTACATTACTTGCAAGTACATACAAACAATTACGATTGAACGTGTTTTGTGCTATTTGTTTAACATCATAAAGACAAATATTGGCCAGTTTTTTGGCGGCAATTGTCATCGGGGTTTGAGCCCCACTCATACAAGTGATGTCCCCACAATGTATTACACAATAAAATCTGAAAATAAAAAATTTGCCCTTCTAAGGCCCTATGACCCATCAGAATTGACGAATGGGTTTAATGATAAAATGAACATCAAGTTCGAATTCAATGCCTCAAAAAACATGTCTGATGATGTAAATTTAAGAATCAGGAAAAGGCCACTAAATGCAGCACTAATAAGTTTGCATAATGTTTTTTCTCTGTTCATTTTATGTATACGCAGCGCTATTAATCCAGCCATTTTCCTTTATAAATAAGTTTTCCAAGGTGATAAAATAATAAAACTAAGCCTAGAACCTTTCTAGGTTCATAAAGAATACATGTACAAAAATTCATTAACATTGGTTTCCTAGATTCTGAAATTACACTTAACATATACTTTTCCAAACTTTTTCCTATTTATATACTAGTATAGAAGTATAAATATAGATAAAGGAGGTCTAGACCGGACGCCCTCCTTTACATACGCCCCAGGTCTGTTCTTATAGTTAAAATAGCCTGTAGCTTTATTTCATTTTCAATAATATATAATTCAATTTTTAATTATTCATATATTTTTCTTCATTTTCTATACCCAAGGTACCTACCAATTTCATTTCAGTTATGAGTATCCACTTTAAAACCAATCAAATGACCCGACTGGATGATTTAACATATTTCCAAATTATTAACTTTTTCAGCTTTAAAAATCCTTAAGGAATATTTTGATTTATCTTTCACTTTAAGGGCATATTTTGACGTATTTAGACATCGATAAAAGAATATTTTATGCGCACATTTTACAGTTTTCTACGAGATAAAAAATGTTTTTTTTTTACAGGTATAAGTGACTGAATACCGTGTAGCTGAACTCATGAGCGTAGGCAGAATTTTCGTTAGGAGGGGGGTCATATAAATATTCCATGGCTGAACTTCAAACATCTTCATTTCCTGCGTTGACTGAACGATAGCATATACTGCAGTCAATGATTTCCTGCAGTCTCTCCTAAGTCCTTCTTATGGTTTATAAAAAAGGAGCCTACCGCGATCACAATATAAGCGATTTGTTTTTATTTAAAAAAAAAAAAAAAAAGAACTTCAACAATAAAATGGTCGAAAATAGAATGGTTTCAGTTGGTTTCGGCGCCAAATCTTAAAATAACGTTTTCGATGCGCACTTGAAAGCCTTTTCATTGACAACAGTTTTTAGTTATTGTTCACAGTCTGCAGTCTCACAGAACGTTTTGCCACGCACCCTTCCCCCAGCATGAACGATATTCAGTCGGAATGAGGTAGAAACTGTAAAAGAACAACGTAAGGCGAAACCTTTGTCTCCCATTTCAGAAAGGTTCGATGACCTATGCAAACAAACAGACCACGGATTTTCTACCTTTTCAATTCTCTACACTGTCTTCGTTTGCATTCCTGCTGATCTTCACCGAAAGAACTGCAAAATTTTGAGAATGCGAAAATGGTATTGGAAAGTTCAAGTTTCCAGAAACAATGTTTTAGTAAAAAGAACAGATGAAGATCTCCGAGGAATGGGAGATTTAAATAACCCCCTTGCGCTTCAGCACAAATAAATTACAAAAATTAGGGGATTCTTTTTCTTTTTTCTTTTTTTTTACTTCTATTCACCTAAAAACACATGACCTTTCTTCCTTTTTTAATTTCATTGCCCTTGTAATCGCATGTGCCATTACTTCTAACTTTTTAGATCTTTTATCCATATAGATTCGTTAAGAGGTTCATATTTCGTCATTTAGGAAGAAAATTATATTTCACTTGCTGTAACCTATATATTATGCCCATCTCTCATGAGTTAAAATCACTTTTTTCAATTCTCTTAATGGATTCGAAACCTAATCATGGACGCATGCGTAAATAGACCAAAAACTTATTCGTAAGTAACAGTTCGAATGTGAAACCAGTATACTTAGATGATAGATATACTGTACATGTATAGTCAATATTGGAAACGATTTTATAACCCAACAGAATATCTAATTATAAAGTTGTTTTTTGTTGTTCGATTTATTTTTTTTTTCATCCAAAAATTATTCGCTCTTTTTTTCGGTCCTTCCCCTTTCACTGCTGTATTTTTTTCTCACCTTTTCTCACATTTTATGTATTAGCTGATCAAGTCGATGCATGCTCAAGATAAATGAAAAATAAAAATAAAAAAAACGAAGACAGACCTACATAAACATTAATAAAATTTCTGAAAAACAAAAGAATATAGATTATACACTAATAACTTTTTTTTTAAATCGTATAAGTATACCATTATTTCCCATATTTCAAACGTGATAAGTATACATACCTACAAATAGCCTACTCACTTCATGGGATTATGACAAATTAAAAAATTTCACCGAAACTGCTTGAAGACTGAAACTGAAGCCCAGCAAGCACTGCAGCAATTTTCTGTATAGTAATCATCATCATCATCATCATCATCGCACGTCTATATGCATTATTTAAAAGTTGAAAACTGGATTCCATTTTCGACACGTCTTATAATTATATGTTGCCTTATTTTTCAAATTTCTTTGTTTTTTTTAGAAAATTCTGCATTTTTAACTCTGTAAAACAGAAAATTTGTTTTGTTTTCAATGCCTCACACTCATAGATAAATCGTCTAAATCAAGTTCATTGCACCCATTGACATGGCTGGCTTCCAAATATCTCGCTACCAGCCGTTTTCCATGTTCTGACAATAAAACAATCCTGTGCAAAGAACGAAATATACGAAAAAGTACCCCTGGAGCATTTCTAAATTGATTTTATCGTTTCAGTGCTAATTCATCAATAGAAGCCCATACTCCGTGACGTTAGTAAAAAAATATATAAAAATTTCAATAAAACCTTGATGGCGAAAAGCCTAACCATGCAATTACGATATAAATTTATAGTAAGAGACATACAGAGAGTGAGAGAGTGAGTGAGTGTGTATGAGAAAGAGAAAATAGGAGAGACAAGTTCCAAACAAAACTTGGACTGCTAACCTTAATTCAGAAAGTTGCAATTATTAGCTCTTTTCAGAAAAAAACATTATTAGATTCGTTTTGCATCAAATTATTAATGGTTAAATACGCTCGGCTTCTACGGACGCATATAATTATTATTAACATTTAATGGGTATAAGCCTATATATTCGATTCAATACCTGGTATCACCAAAAATTTACGTCATTAGTATTGTAAAATAATAAAATGCATACAGGGACGTCCCGACCGGAGGGGGTTGAGTCAACCCCCAGTCAAAACAGGAAGTCGGAAAATCATGAAATTTTGAGAGCAGTCAGCGATTTCGAATATTAACTAACCTTCAAAAAAAAAAAAAGAGGAATATATCAATAAGTATTCAATATTCCTCTCTTAAAACTATTTTTTTTAATCGGCAAATTTATGTCACTAGTCACTATACAATTTTCCAAAATAAAATTTTGTTTAGGTAAATACATAAGAGATGCTGACTTTTATCTTTCTATTCTTGATGATTATTAACCTTCGGATGTTCATTAGATGATCAGTAGACTTTTTTGTGTAATCTACATCGCTTTAGAGAACATAAAACCAAATTGTTGGTGAACGAGAAGAATTTTTTATTTAGTTTGACCCAGAAAAATGGAACAAAATGGTCAAAGATAGAGTGAATTGAATAGAAAAGCATGAATATAGAGGCGTGGTTGCAGAAACAGACACTGATTTAGGGAGGATACAGGTGGCCAATAGCTCCCAGGCTGCCACCTCTTAAAAACTATCACAATGTGACTATACTGTATCCCCACTACTTCCTATATATTTTGAAAATTGTTCGTTGGTCCACTAAATTCTGGCCCTGGAGTTATTACCTAAATCCGCCCCTGTACCATATATAAATATGTAAATATAAATATAGAATCTCTCGCAATTAGGTATTGCATATTAACAAAAGGGGAAAAAACAAAAAAGATGGAACTCATAAAACAGGACAGACTTTCTAAAAAAAAAAAACCGTAGATTCTACATACAGTCATGAACTCATGAAATCTTTTAAAATTTCGATATTTTCTGTGAAATTTATGCGAAATTTAAAGTAAAAAATATCAAATTTCTGTAATTTATACCCACAGGTACTTTTCATAATTTATCCCATAGAAATCACATCGTCTAATGCTCTTTCCCTGAGATCTTGAGTAAATTTCACATTGAAAATGGTGATTGTCAAAAGATTACCTCATAAATCAAGAAAATTCTTTAATTTTTTTCTCAGTGCAAAGGAGAAAGATAATAGCCAGATTATACGAAGACAAGAAAGGTAGGTAGCGATTATTATCCTCTGGATTTTTTTTCTTCTGTCCATTAGTTGTCAATTTAAAGGTTGTCGGTCGCAGAGGAACTTTTTATTTTGTTCAAACAAATTTAATGCAAAAACGAACACTATCGACCTATGGCTTCATGAAACGAATCTTCACAATTGCGTGTAAATTATATTTAATAATTTAAGTATAGCCTATATATATATATATATATACATAGGCTTGCGACGTGCGTATACGCCACCATGATGTTTTTTTTCTTATTTTTAATGGATTTTTTTCCATTTACTTCACCTTTTTTTTTTTTTTGAACATAGGTTTGAGTTAACGCCTGTGAAAATATAAATTCGTGCGTGAAATTTTTTACATTTGGACTTGCAATTCAATGGTAAATAGTGTGGTTCCGTGCTGATAGCATAGAAATTTTATGGCTCATTAAAAGATTGTAAAATGAAGGAGTGCAAAAGGAAAAGCAGAGAGTTGATGGTGGTGCGCAATTCGGAAGAGCATTGACCATATAAGAGATTTGCATGTTCACTACACAGAGACAGTTAATGTGTTCTAAAAAAAAATATATATATATAATTATTTAAAAAAAAACAAAAAACATAGCGAATAGATTTTAAGGCAATGGACCGGTTCATAGTTTGTAGATCCTCGAGGATAGAACTGCTTAACGTTGTAAAAGATTTTTAATAATTAATTTATGGACAAAACTGGATGCAAGGTTACATAAAA
Organism: Ericerus pela; assembly: GCA_011428145.1. Classification (NCBI taxonomy): domain Eukaryota; kingdom Metazoa; phylum Arthropoda; class Insecta; order Hemiptera; family Coccidae; genus Ericerus; species Ericerus pela. The sequence continues at coordinate 2,916,895 of WOFM01000549.1, read as the reverse complement.
TTCAGTATTCTCTATCTTTCTTTTGCAAAACTGAATTTTTTTGGGAAGGTAGGAAAGTAGCATCTTCTTGAAACACGTCTAAAACTGTTAAATTGTTCACATATGAGACCCTCATGTGTAGATATTGGGGGGGAACCAGGGCCGGCTGCAAGGGGGTGTTTTGGAGGTTCAACCCCCCATGACCCCCCAAAAAAAGCAAAATTAATACCAAGTAATCTCACGTATTATTTTTAATTATGAATAATGCAACCACAGCAGGTCTGCCGCTGTAATTCAACCATCATTTCATTTATTTTCATAAAAACTTCGTCGTTTACCATTTTATAAAATGTATAAAACTTTTAATTTTAAATTAACTTATTCGATTTTCATTTTCAAACTTTTTTAAATAATTTATTTTACAAGGAGGGGGTCCATATTTGAGAAGGAAATCTTTTAAAAAAATCCCAAGGTGTGACTTTCAGGGAGCTTATAAAATTAAATAAAAATTTGAATTTACACTTAGGTAGCAAAATACAAAAAACCCCTCCCATAAGAAAAATTCCTGCGGCTAGCCCAGAGGGAAGCAAATGAAAAATCGAAAAATTCAAGCCAACCAGAATAAAAATGAGACCTGTAGTGCCCATGTTGACCATTTTCCCGCCCTAGCAAAATTCAAAAATATACCCTTTTTCTCAAATATTATAATTCAGTAGGTAGTTTTTTTCCTCTCTTTCACATTCGGTTACAATACTTGAAACCACCTTGAAACCAATTCAATACTGGTTTCATTGTAAAGCTAGACCACAGGTAAAGTGGAAAATGGGCCCTTAAAATATACAAAAAGAAATTATTTTCTAAAGATAGTCATTTTAACGGCCAAAAGAAGTAATATTGTACCAATTTAGAACAACTTTTAGTGTTACGCCATACGAAGAAATATTATTTTAATATTTCTTTTATATTTTAAAATAATGGTTTAGTTGTCCACAGACTATTGAAGACCTTAACTTTGAATGAGACTAAAATATTCAACACAGTTATTATTTCAAACACTTTACCAAGAATTTTAACAGTTTCACACATAAAATTAGATATTGAGATATGCCCTTTAGACAAGACATGTCTATACAGTAAGTAAACTTAATAATTTATAAATTGAACAGAACATCGATTGTATTGTTGTCAGGGTTTGTATACTCGTTCAGAGTACATGGTGTACGTGAGTACGTGATTGAATATGGTGAATAAACTAAGTGAGGTAGGGATTTGTTACAATAGGGATTTTCTGACTCGTAATAATATTGAGGGACAGGTGTTTTTAGGTCACTGAAATTGGCAATGAGATTTCTATATTCATGATGTTTCGGATGGGTAAATTTTATACGGTTTACAAAAAGTGTAATGGGATGTTTAGGTTATCATCGAATACCTATATTTTTGGTATTTGAAACAGTGTTAACGAATATTGTTCGTCATAATTAAAAATAGAAAAAAATCCTCAAATTTGAGTGTTATAGGTCTGATGAAAACGAAGGAAGCAAAACAGTAAGTAGGTACCTACAATATGCAAAAATTTATTTCATTCGGTGCTTAAGTTAGGTACGTATTATAGAAAAAATATGGACATATTCATGCGCTTTCATTAGCGTTAACCACTACATTATGACTGCAGAACATGAACGGAAGAAATCAAAAAATAAAAATTATGAATCGCATAGGTACCCAATTATTTTAACTCAAGTGCTAAATTCTAATAAAAGGCTTCATTTTTGGTTGAGAATTTGATAAGACAGAGGTTTTTCAGCAGAAGGCCAAAAAAAGAACAGTAGCTTTCCCTCAAGAGAAGGTACTGACTATGTTAGTCTTTATAAATTCAGCATTGAGACAATCATATTAATTATTCTATGTTAAAACTGAATTTTATTCCAAATTAAAGTAAATATAATTTTGCAGATTTTATTTTAGAAACACCTTCCTCTTTTATTTCAAGAAAAGATCCATTCATCAAATCAGTGGAGTAGATAACACAAAATTCAGAGGGAGATGATTCAAAATTTAAAAAAACAGCAAAATATTGATTGTGGAATCCTACGAAGGAACTCACACTGAAGGCAGTCTACAGCTTCTTTGTATGTTCAACCACTTCATACAGTTAAGTAAGGAGGAACCAAAATCTCAGCTAACACTGGCACTTTGCTACTGGGCACCGAGAGTTTATATACTCTGGCTCTATTCACGCACACAAGCACTCATATGTACAAATACACATGCATGTATGCTAATTAATTGCGTTGTACTTTATGGTTGCTATGACAAACAAAAAAGATATGGCACGTGCATTGATAACTGGTTTGTGACGTCACTTTGAGAGAGATCTCTCGATTAGTCACAGTCTGGTAATTGTAACATACTTGCAAAGTATGACAATTAATTACAAACGAACAAACGTATATGTTTTAACGTGCAATGCACAATATTGGTCAACCTTTTGGCAGTGATTGTCATTGAGGGGTCTGGCGCTCTAATACCTCAAACCAGTATGATCCCCACAATAATAATTAACGTAATATATTAATTCCACAGGTTTAGTCTTTGCACAGAAATACTTTCTCCGTATTGGACTCTGAAGGGGGATGAACCCCTAAATTTCTCCACAATTATGCTGCGGTATTATGTACCTGCAAAATATTTTTAATTTTATTGATACACTTTTTCATTTCGGAGATGATTCAATAATTCGAAAAAATAGTAGACTCCATTTTGAGTTCATACGAAGTTTTAATCAAACAAAGAGGCATTACAATAGTTTTGAGAGTTTAAGAGAAATCGAAAACACTGCAGCAGGTATACTGGGAAGTCATGACTCGTGAGCAGCTTTTAAGAGATCATAAAAAACGATCGATAATTAAACGTACTCATTTTTGATGAAGAAGGCTATTGCCCTTACACGTAACGGTGTCTCCTCTCTTGAAACCATCACTATATGTCAAGACTTTTACACTTGATTTTATTTTATTCTTCTGGAATGCCATATATGATGATGGTATGACCGAATAATCTCATTTATAGCCATTGTTAAATTTAATTTTACAACCCTCATCTTAGAAAAGTTGCATCGTCGCTCATCGCCACCGCAGATCGAAATCGAGTAGCGCAGCTCAACGGCAGCAGCACATCATAGAAGCCGCAAAAAAATGATAAACGCTGGCTGTAGTCCGCATTAAATGATAATTCAAGTGTAAATTTAGGCGGGTAGGCTTCACCAAAAGTCAACGAACCCCATTCATATTATATTATTATACAGACTGTATATGCCCGTAACCCTGGTGGTTTCCCCCAAGATAGGCTAATAAACGATTTAAATTTTCTCGAATCTCCCAATTAAGAAGGTACATACAAAAAAAGCCATTTGTCTCACTTCTTTTGAATTCGTTTATATGTACGTATTATATAACCTATATATATTTAAACCGAAATGCTGAACCCTCTGCAATCAATGAAGCCGATTAAAAAAGAATATCAACCATTGTTTTTAGAGAGCGAAAAAAAATACTAAAAATAATGTATTTTGTATAACAATAGCTACTGGTTTTTAGTGAATGACCTCCCTAACACCGCCCTTTTCGACAGTTGCATTATCGTATAATCTTTTAACGATACCACACAACTCAGACTACACTATATACCTATACATACCTATACATACATTATTTAACTGACCTCTGTGGTTTTTTTTTCGATTTTTTTTTTTTTCTAACTCTTTTTTTCTTTTTTTTATGAATAGAAAGAAAGAAAAAATCAAAACCTGTTTCGCTTTAACACCTAACAATAATTTAATGTCTCGCCTTTCGATTTAATCATGTTGAAAATGGCGGTCAACGAAATTTTTATTTCCCTGTAACGACAATTTAACGAGTGCGAAATGGTGAATTCGTCAGTTACCCACGGTTCAGGTTCATGGAACCTACACATATAATGCAGTGCAGATTACCTTAAGGACAATTTTATTTCAGCTTTATACATAATTATAAGTATTTCTGCCTGCAGTCAGCATGTGAAAGTAATAAAATCAAACAGTTTTGGATTGTGAAAAGAAAGTTTTCCTGCATTGTGTTGCGAATGCATAGTTCGGTAGATATGTCATTTTTCTGAAGATTCTAATTCAGATCATTTCAGTTAGATAGCTATGTACAGCATAGTAAATATAGGTATTTATAGCATTTCATTTGTTCTTAAAAACTACTCGGTTTAGTTCCTTAAACTATTTTTTTTCTGCTTTTCGAAATTTTTAACAGACGTAAAGCTTTGTGAAACTTTTGGAAGGGGGCTCAAGGTCCTGTCACTTGTTCAAAACAATTCAATAATATTTTTTTATTGTTCTGAAAAGTATATATTTTCAAATTTTTTCTCGCGAGGCTTCTCCCGGTTTTGAGGCGCTGAGCCCCCCACTAGCTTGAAGTTCTGCTTTAGAGAAATGCATATTTTTGGAAAATTTTTGTATTTATTCTCCATTTTGGGGAGGAGGATATCATTTTTCAATCCATCTCCAAGTTGAAAAACCATTTTTGTTAGGGCCACGCAAGAGGAGTGGGCATGTAACACCACCTTCAAGTCCATGCTGTAGTAATCCCAATTTTTTATCGATGTTTGATCAATCGATTGAAATTAACACCAAAACAATCGATTTAACGAGGTAATCGATCTGTAAGAAATCGAAATAAATCGATTGTTAATATCACAAGATCGATCGCATTATTTTTTGCTTTTTCTTATTGTTATTTCGTTTTTATGCCAAAACAAAATATTCCATAATGAATGATAAAACAATTGATAATGATTAATGAAATATTGAGAATTGAAATGTTCTCATTCACTTCTCTTTTCAAATCGTGTTATTGTTTTTTTATATTTATTTTATCATTAATGAAAAATTGAATCTAAACCGATCGATTTTTGATTGATCAATTTTTTTCGATGTCATGATTGAATTCCTTGGAAATTGATTTTTCAAGATCGATCTCTCCAAAGGAAAAAATTGGCATCACTACCATGCTGTTATAAAAAATTAACCCGCAATACCAAAAATATTGAAAAAAGTGTTGAATTATTTATTTTTGGTTTTCAAATTACCAATAGGTACTATAATTTTTTTTGTGTTTTTAGTCAAAATTGAAATCATACCCCCACCCCCAAATGACATTAAATTGCACAGTTCCTGAATTTCAGTTCATCAGAGTAAATCATGCAGGCATACAACTACAAACTATGACGTCATGTGTATGCCACACAGGCAGTAAATAAATTATATTGTAGAAATAAGCATCAACCCATTCACCAAAATGAGTGTTTGTCACACGTATGTGGGAACTGGTTTCACAACTGATCAGCAAGTGTACAAGTACAACCGTCACCTCTGACTGGGAGTTTCCACAATCAGTATACTAATATAGACACCACGTCCATTTTTTTGTGTCAAATGCCCAGGCTTCCTGTAATTTTGAAAATTCAATCACACACTGTACTAACAGCTGTGTTCAAAATGGAACAAAAAAGCAGCACTAAAAACTTTTAGAGACATTATTACATCTATGTTCAAATAACATATGCTTTTGATTGGCTCATATATTAGGTATCGTATAGTCGACTTAAGCGGAATACATTTCAGTGCTGCTCTTTTTTGCCATGTTGAACATAACCAATGGTTTTGACAGCAAATAATTATCTATTTGATGTACAGGTTGAATGTAAACCAAAATATATTCACACTTTGTCTTCAGTCCCCTCCCCATTTCCAATAAATTTACCAAGTCAGCGCCATTGAGCATTTAGATAGAGCATATTTTTGCGCATGTCAACGAAAGAAAATTCTCTCAAATCATTAAAAGTATCTAGGTCTAATTATGTAGCTTACTGCAAATTTCCAAGAATAAATGACCAATTCCAAGGACGTATATTGGGGTCCTGGGAGTCTGGACCCCCTTAGCCAAGAAAAAAACGCTTGACCTCTAAAAATTGTGTATTTTTATTAGTTTTGGTGATTTATTGTGGCGTGTGAACCCCCTAAGGACGGAGCTATATGTTATATATGCTCTTGACCAGTTTGTCTGATAGAGCGGAAGTAGATGCTAACCAAAAATTTATGGAAGTCATTGAATTTGCGACATGCTCCGTATACGTACTGAATGATAGACTTAAGTGAAAACCTGAAATCGCCTTTTCAAAAAAAAATTTTCTCAGGAAAATCACCAAATTGTGTTTTTTTTTCGCATAAAAATGACCACTGAAGTAAAATACACATTTACACAAATTAAACCGGCTAAGACCTATTCGGACAAATTTTTTCTAGAGTACAAGCCCCCATCGATACCATCGCCTCTGATCCACTCCATTCCTACCTGAATGCATAGTCACGAAAACCGAGAGAAAATATCTTCTGCAAGCGAGAAAACTAGACTCACCCACTAACCGTGTACATTTTTACGATTAAATCTATAAATCGTATTAATTTACGGTAGATCCCCCTCCCCCTCCGCGAAATGTATGTTCCTATTACGTCTGATAGCCGTTATTAAAGAATAACTAATCTTTTTCAAAAAGGAACAAAAAATTGAAAAAACGAGACCATAACGAGTGAAAAAAGGTAAAAAGAGAGCGAAAAAAAACTGAGAAAGACACACGCACACACACACACATACACAAAAAAAAGGATTTTTCCTTAAAGAAGGGTAATGTGTCAGAGTTTTGTAATATAGGGTGGCACGTTTATACATTTTTCTAGGGCCAGCAAATGTGTGTTATACATATATATGCTACGTGTCTATGACGTGCATATGTGCGCTGGATATATTTTTGAAAACTTCTCCGTGGGAAAAAAAGGCAGGTGGTGAATTTAACCAGAGAAAACCAAACAACTCTCGTCTTGGTGTACTCTCGTACAGAAAGAGACACATACGTGCGTTGAAAATGAGATCGACAAAGACAGATTGATGGGGTGTGGTAGGTAAAAAAAAAATAAAAAAAAAAAAAAGACGTGGTTGTTAGCCGATAAAAAAGAAAAATACGTCCACATGGTACGCATTTTTATTACGGTGGGAATGCGTTCGGGCACATACCGAACTGGTGCCATGCATGTGTATGCCACACTTAGCCCACGTACGTACCTTTTTTTTCCTCTCTCTCACTCTCTCTACACTCTCCCACTCTCTTTTCTTTACTCTTATCATCATCATCCTTCGATAATTCGACCTTTTTTTTCATTTCCCTTTTCTCGCCCTTGGCTCTTTCGCTTTTTTCTTTTCTCTCTCAAAAGAAATTTTCTCTTTTATTTTGCCCCTTTCGCGATCCCTTAACTCCTTTTCATGTTTGAGGCTAGTCTTATTTATTCATATCAATATATATATATATATATAAGCTGAAGGCTATACAATTGCTATTTACCTATATACAATGTATGTACGTATACCTACGTATGTGCAGTAATATCGTATTTCTACCACCACGACGATTATGGCACTCAAGTAAAAGACAGAAGATCACAAAAGGGTGAAATAGGTTAAGTCACTCGAGCGTAAACGTTTTCTCCATTCTAATCATTTTCGGTTCCTATTAAGTATTCCTGGGTTTTCATCGGCATTTTTCGCCATTCCTTCTCTCTTTTTTTTTTTTCATATTTTCTTCTTTTCGACCAAAAATTTGAGGAATGAGAAAAAGGAGTAACCTTTGTATATGGATTAAAATTTGCAACGAGTAAGAGTGTCGTCGGGTGCGCGGTTTCAGTAAAGGCGTTATGACAGACGTGTGTGCTGCCCATTTCTATGGTTATTTTCGATGGTCTTCGGCAATCGCAGTCGGTTAGGTTTGTATACCTGGAGCTCGGATGGTGTATTCGTGCATAGACGCGCACCGTATACAAAGAAAATTATTTGCGGCAAAGGTTGTGCAGGTATAGGTGTGGGTATAACGTTTGAATTTCAACTTCCTGGTCGGATGCTTTTAGCCTATTTGATGCGTACCTACGCGACAAAGCTGGCCAGGAAGTGAACTATATCCTCTTATATACACGACACAAAAGAATTCATTTTTACTTTGGTTCCGAATTGCTGGATTTTGGAGAACAGGTGAATGCCATGCAACTTCTACGGATGACCACTGACTGCATCTGAAGCTAATTCACGGGAAGGAAATCGATAAATTGGCAGGTTTTCTGCCCCCTCGCCTCCAAAAATGTGGAAAAATTGAAAGTTAGTTCAAATAAGTTTCCCTCTTAGAGTAAATAGTATCGAAAATCCTCTCCTCGTCATCAGGGGTTGGGATCGAATTGAAGTTGAAGATTGAATTCTGGGATTTTTTCGTTTTTTTTATCAGAGAGAAAGTGAGCGAGCGAGTGGGATTCAATCAGCTCTTCTAAAAGATGGAATCGGGATCGATTGAAAGTGAATTACTGAAAGAGTGAGAGAGAGAGAGAGACACACACAGAGATATGTTCGATATCCACAGCCAGCACTACGATACTATGTTCTCTTTTGTATGTATTAGCAGCAAATGTTTTCTTTTGCGTGCATCGAGGCCCAAAGGCCAAATAATGTTCTCTTTTGAAATGCATGCGTGCCAAAATATCAGCCACCAAGACATCACTTATCAGTACCCAAAGATTCTCTTTTGCATGTATCAGTGTCAGAGTACCATGCAACATGGAAAAATGCACCAATGCAATGCACTGGTATCCGAAAATGTTCATTTTTGCAGAACATTTAAAATTATGGTTGTTTTAACTTCGATTTTTCTGATTTCTGAAAAGCTATTAATCTCGCTGCACTGAAGAGATGTTGAACAAAACAGTTAAGAAACTTAAACAAAATAAACTAGAAACAAAACTATTTTGAAAGAAAAACATAATTGAAGCCTTGTTTATCGATTTTTCTAACAGGTTAAGTATCCGATGACTTTGTTTTCGAATTGTGTGGCTAAAGAGCTTCAATTTGATACTCATATTGTTGTTAGTGATTTTTAAGTTTTTATATCTACATTTCAAAAAACCGATGATTTTCGGTTAACCGGGGTTGATAACCTTGATTTGATCGGATGAAAATTGACAAACTATTCTAACGCCTGGCAAAATATTTCTTTTGCCAAGCGGTGTTCACTTAACTAAATCGTGGTGGGACTGTCTCCTAAAAATCCCCAAAAAATTTAATAATACTGTACCTAGATAAATAATTTTTGAAATACCAATTTTGCTTCAAATTTTTGATTGTTAAAAAAAATTTTTTTGTTTATTTTCCCTCCCAAACAGTGCACACGCACGCGTGCAGGGATTATTGTGCTAGCCTTGACCATTATAAGTCACGAACTGACAAACATCTTAATCAAAGATCTCAACCTTAACAGATTAACTGAAATTCGTTATGAAAGGGTTGCCAGGTGGTCATATTTTACCGCCTCAATCAGTATTTTCATAAATTAATTTTTAATTACAGAATTCATCTCTTTCCTAATACAAACAGAGCTCTTGTTATAATAGATGCTACCTTTCGAGTACACAGGGTTAGTCAGATTTTGAAGCAGTATAGAAAAATTCCATTAGCTCCATTCAAATACGACCCTACTTTCACATTTCTATACGCCGTCAAATTCTGACGCAGCATTGCAAACGAAAGTGACAATTTTTAGTGAGTAATTTTTCTTGGTTCTGTCATACAAAATTGATAAGAAATACCCGAAGACCACAATCACCACCCATTTTGTTTCTGGGTGAACGCTGTATCTCTACTTCTCGCTTTCATTCAACCTTTTTAGTGAGTTACTGGTAACATGTTAAAATAGATTACAGTAAATATTTGTTGATTTCGTAGTTATTGGTCTAAAATTAGGCATTTTTTAGAGCCAAAATAAAAACAAAAATGGGTACACGAAGCAAGTACCATCCGGCCAATCTACACTGCAATCAACGTCCTTGTCTGAGTCCCAATGTTCGTACCGAATTTCATGCAGTAACAGGTTTATACTTTGTTGTGTCAAAATGTGACTACATATAGAGATAAGCCGCGGGCGTCATATATTTGCAGGCATAGCTAATGGAATTTTCCTATGCTCTACCGAAACCTGACTAACCTTATAAGTTTTATGGAGGGCTGATTCATGTAACATTTCTGTAGGTAGTTACTATCAGACACAGATAGAGTGTTCGAGGAATGAAATTACTCCGTTTTGCACGATACTATGTTTGTATACACGAATATACGGATATACATCTGTAGTAATTTCATTCCCCGAAACACTCTTATCATTGATGAGCGGAACTAGCAAAATCCGCCCTCCATTACATATATACTCAAAGATGCTGCCAGGTTTGCCTCCTTAAACAACAAAAATTACCAAAAATCTAATTTCAATTTGTTTTTAGACAACTCGAATCTAATTGGCAAGATGTTTTTCGACTTATTAGCTGCGTTTTACATGGCAAAAAAAAAATAGAAAAAAATATGTAAATTTTTCGGCATATCTAATATATTCCTTATAAGTTTTATTCTAAAATAAATTACAGCATCCTATTCAGGATTAATCTGAGGGAGGATCTTATAAATTAAAAAATGAATTACACAAGCGGAGTCACCAAAAATATTTTTTAACGTTTTTTTGTTTGTTATGGAATGCGTATTTTAGCGGCTTTTTTGAAGCTTTGAGGGTGGGTAATTAAAGTTTGCCATGAAAATAAAACCGGTGATTACCTGGACCCGTATTTTTTTTTCAATCCTTATCGGTCAGCTCATGAAATTACCGAGCAGTCTGGTAAAACACCATTCGGGTGTTCACCTTGGGTGCTGCGATTAATACCTTCAAGTTCTGTCGTAAATTGAAAGAACTAATTTTTCATTTCATCATTTTAATGTTTCACAAAATGTTGTTTCAAGTTATAACCTGACAGCACCACTGAAGAAGTTCTGAGAATAAAATTTATAACAGAAAAGTGGAATAAATTACCCTAAGATTTCTCATTGATATGAATGAAAAGAAATTTGAATACTTAACTAACGTAGAGAGCAAGGCTCACAGGTATACTCTTTTGTAGAATATTGGGATTTTCAACCAAAATGACTGACATTTGGAGGAGTTTTAGGGCAACTAAAACAAGAAGGATCAATTTTTATGATTCCTTTAGCTGATTGGCTATTTATTGAGTTTGCACGTGGATTGATGAATTTTATTGTTTTTTCACTCTCATTTCTTTTGTTTCAGCGTTCAATAGTAACGTCATCTATTTGCTTAAAAATCCCAATTGACTCTCTCCTTTGACAGCAAAAAAATAGAGTATTTCTTCTAAATTTGGTCCAAAATGGTCAATATAGGTAGCTACTCTCTTTTTGTCTCCTCATACTCTCATACCTACTACAGTCCTAGAGTAAAGGCAAATTTCCATCAAAATCAACTTTTTCTCCCATTCTGCCTTCCTAGCAATGTCGTCTGAAAAATTCTTGAAAAATGTAGAAAAAATTCGAAAATTTGACTTTTTCTTGCGCATCAATTTTTGGTCGTAATTAACTAACAACGTCTACTTTTTTTCCAGCGAAAAAATCTACGCAACCCTACGACCCAGTAGCTACTTACATAGTTACAACTACTTTTTATTCAACACTGCTTGGCATCAGTCAATCCCAAATAAAGGTGAAAAATTTTTCTGCTCAGAGTGGCGCCTATATCATTTGCACATTCCTATGGTTCTTAACTTCACAAATCATTATTTTCTTTTCATCCCAAAAATAACACTCCATTTTATCCGATCTGACTCACCGATAGTCGACCCCCTATTTTTTTTCCAAATTATTAATTAGAAATTCTTTCTTCCTGGTGAAATCAAAATCGTTTTATCATAGAAAAAGGTACCTCTATTCTCTCAGGGGTTTTTCCCCAATATTTTCTGGTCTCGGTGCATAGCTTTCTTTTTTACTATGCCTATTCTCCCTTTTTCTCTTTCTGTTTTGTCTTATTTCCTCACCCCCTTTTCTTCGTCGCTTCTGTCTCGCTCCGTTGTACAACATGTATATAACCTATTTTCTCTATTATGAACCTGAAAAGAGAAGATCACGTGCAAGGAGTGATGCTAGGCTATCGTTACTATTTTTTTTAAAACAGTGTAGAAAGACGAGAAACGTATAGGCTGTATAGTATACCTATATAGTTTTCTCTCTTTTACTTCTACATTTTTTTTTCTTTTCTATCTTTTTTTTTTTTTTTGTATCCTTTTTATAATTGGGAATAAAAGAAACGACGACGAGACGAGACGGCGGTTCCTCTTATGAAAGAGTGAATCACGTCTTGCGCGAGCGGCGGGGGCCACCATTTGTTAGTCGTCGAAATGGGGCAGGTGAGGAAGGGTGGTAAAGCAGAACCGTGGGAATGCAGGAGGCCTTTCGTCGTATAAAAAGATGGCCTAAAGCGTCCCCTGGCCCCGGAACCAAAACAGCTACTAGGTTAAGACATCGGTCGAACGAACGTAAGTGTGAGAGACGGAGACAGATGGCGAGAAGGAGATGGAGAATCGAAATAATAATAATAATAATAATAATAACACCTAAATGGTTAACGAGTCAGTGCTTCTTAAAATATTCGTAGGTAGGTTTTTTTTTTTCTTACTCATACATTTTTCTAGGTAGTTGTATTAGGTAAACATTGTACAAGGTAAATTCACGTCAGTCGTGTATGGGTATCCATTAATGTCTTATATAGGTACTATAGGCTAATAAAAAAGGGTGACGCATTTCGTAGACGTATATTGAACTTATTTATTTTTCTATGCGGTTTTTTTCTCTTGAAAATTTATATTTTCGCAAAAATGTCCATCGTCATAAGGCATCCGTGGCGGGGAAGATAGGGAAGATTAAAAAAACAGAGAGAGAAAGTAAAGAACTGGTTTCTCGGTAAAGTCAAAGGAAGACATAAAAAAAACCGAAAAACCTTCATTCTGACACTGAACGCGCGATAAAAAAACGAATACATATTCTGTAGAATACCTACATTAGCGTAATGGAAATACGAAACAATGTTCTCAAAATTCAGGTTTTTTTCCTATTTTTTTTTTTCTCAAAATCAAATCAAATAAACGAGATTTTTATGCAAATGACTGCGCAATCCGATAGTGTATGAAAATGATGCAATCGCCAGAGATTAGTTTTTACTGGTAGTATACGTAAAGTAAGAAATTGAAACTAATTACAATGATACTCGTCAGTTTTCTGGCATGTTGCCAACTGTACCGATAATTAACTCTTGAAACGCATAAAATTGTGTGTTTTTGAAGTTATGACTGATAGCTATTAATTATCCTTATAGAAGAAAATACCCTTCAACAAATAACGAAAAATACTTCGAAACCACCCTTTGGTCAATTATTTTCCGCTAATTTTGATTTACAGAACAACGTTTACTACGGTTTTCAAATTTAATATTAAAAATTGCGTTCTTCTTTTAGACAGTTATTATTATTGATTGGAACTAGAACGTTGATAGGCCTATTTGAGTTTTACCAAAATCCAAAATTGGGCAGCATTTCTCATATCACTATTAAAGTGCTCAATCCATTCTTCTTTGCAATCCTACATTGATCTGAAAGTGGCAAGTTATGTTCCAAAGTCGGTATAAAAAACCAACTATAAGAAGAGGGTCAAGAGTCAGACTTCCTTCGTCCCCCACAAAATTGTTTTCCCTCTTTGCAAAAATAACGAATTGGCTAAAAATTAATTTTTTTAATTTTTTAAATCTTGGGCTAATTATTACTTTATACCTCCTTTCTTTTATTATTTCTTTCGAGGCCGCGTCAGCCCTCTGCTCAAAGGTCTCACGAACGTATTTTCGTTTATAGTGCCTAAAGTCTTTTATGATACCGCCATTTTGTCTGTCCTACTCATTCGTGGAGTGCTTGCTTTACTGTAACGTCGATTTGGTGAAATTATTGGGAGCTGAGGACAAAATTTTAAAATCTCTTGTTTTTACATTCAGCCTAGAAGAGGGGAGGGAGTTATACGAAAATATGAAATCTAAAGTACGTAGGTATAGAAGTAATGATCGTTAAAATACATATCTTAATATAGTGGCGTGTCTAAGAGGGAAATTGGGTGATGTACCTCCCTTGACTCTTTTGACGCAATTTTAACAGGATTTAAGTCGATAAATCATAATTAGCTCCGTTCCGACGTTCGATTTGGCAAAAAAATGCTGCACTTGAAGTTCAAAATCCGGACAAGTTTAAGATGAGTAGTTAGTTTCAAGTTCAAACCCCGATGGCTTTTAATATTATTTCTGCGTAAATAGAAAAAACTCAAAAGTTGATATCTTCATGTCTTGAAAAATTTTTAAATGACATTCTGATTAGAAGGAAATTATGAAACACTCGTAGGTCATGTGTTACAAAAATACGGTCCCATCTTTGAAAAATAACTTTTCAACGGAAAAACGGAACTCGTTCGTCAAGTTGGAGTGGGGAACTCGAACTTTCTTGAAATTTATTTTTTAATTTTCGAGTTCTACCTTGAAAAATTAAACACCGTCTCCAGAAAGCTACTGTCACACTTCTCCAGATGGAACATTAGATATTTAGAAAGACATATAAAAGCTCGTATTTTTCACCACATTTAAATAGAGAAATTATTAATTATACGACTGAATTTTTATCCTCTTTCACTTTTTCTCAATCTCATATAAAATAAATAAGAAAATTGTCTTAAAATATTGCGTCCCATGGAAAAATTCTGTATACGCCACTATCTATAAACACTGTGGTTTCGAGTAGGCAACTATTTAATATGAAAAAATTTGTTTAGTGGGTAGAATATATTAAAATCTACAAAGTTAATAGGGGGCAAGCTCCCGCGAAAAACTCCAAGTCAGTATTTATAGTCCTACATGACTCCACCTGGTCTACATATTATATATATAATCAAATGGTGTAACTTCTAAAATGACTCGAACAAAAGTTAAGTGTATACGAAAAATTTAGCTCTCCTCCAAAATATTTTTCAACCTTTACTTCCAACCCTGAGAAAAAAAAGTGTATTATGATTATTATTGTTTTAAAGGTTCAGTTCATGCAAACGTTAGCCAAGTATTATTTGTACTTTTTACATTTCTCTAATTTATGAGGTAGGTAGTAGGTGAAGATCCGAACCATTGACACGTCAAGTTGAGGCTTATAGTAAGTGTTTCTTGGAGGTAATTTCATGGTGTTGTGTGTTGATTAGTTTGAACTGGGTGTGTAGACTACACACGACGGTCACGCAGACATTTATAGAGTATTGCAGACGCCACGAATCCTACAGAAAGTGCTAAAATATTTTTTTCCTGAAAGGACAAATGTACCGGTTTGTATAAAAGGACCGAAAGAGACGGTGGCGACAGTGCGCAGACAACGGTTAGACCTTTTGATGAAAGAAATGAAAGAAAACAGTCAAGTTAAACTGTACCCTCTATACGAAGAAAACCTTGTTTTTGGATCAAAACGTAACAATTTTAATTTGTGAGAAGCCATTAGTGATTTGGCGAGACGCTAAAATAGGAAAACCTACCTAACTGTTGGAGACTTTCGGAGACGAAGGACAGTGTCCTGTGAAAAAAAAACAGGTTTTCAGAATAATAAACGGTAATCGATACACCGTGGTTTATTTGAATACAGTGGCGTAGCTATAAATTTGGCCCCCAGATACCAAATTTTCAAGGCGCCCCTTTAACTCGAAAAAATAAAATTACATAAAAAATCATTAATTTTAGTCCGTTATGCCTATCTACTACTTACAATATAGATTATTATAAATTTTCTAGATATTTTCATTTTCTAAATTTTTTTTCTCTGATGGCGCCCTCAATTGGGTCGGCGCCCGGCTACCTGGCAGCCGTGGCATCCATCTCGCTATATACGCCTCTGTTTGAATGAGAAGAGGAAAAAAAAAAGAAAAGTGAACAACAGTAACAATGCACACGACGTTCAGAAAGTTGGCTTGGCCTTGAGAAAAACTAATTTTCATGGAAAAAATAGTGATTACTAGTATCGCGAAAATTGTCTATTCAAGATATTCTCGTAACGATAGTAAACTTGATTTTTATTAAAAGTTGTAATTTCTCTTTCTGTTGTTCACCTTTGACTCACATAAGGAAAAAAATTCCGAATTTGTCACGAGAGTGGTTACATTGAGGGAATCACTGAAAATTATATATATGGCTGGTCTATGACGAGAATATTGCTGTCAATGAAGTTTTTTGCGGTTTAAATTGAAAATTGGCCTTATGCATTGAAGCGGGGAATCCTCGATGTTGCTATTCGTTAAATACTGGGAATCGCCAATATCACCACTGGGCCATGATCATGAACTGAGTTGATAATTGACAGCCATTGATATCCCATTTAAAACACATAGGCTATCAACACATCAATTATATCAGTTCAGTTCATTATTGTATAGCCTCAGTGTGACAATAACTTCCAAATTTTTTCTATGAGCCTGGAGCTGTGCCATTAGGGTTTCAGATGTTTTAAACACTGTCTGCAAGTGTATTGCAGGAGTAGTTTCTCTTGAGGAAAAAATCGGGGATTCTCCCAATGTCACCACTCTAGGTGGGGGGCACTTCATGCTAAACTACAACTCATTAAATCCATCATATACAAGCCCTGAAGCGCCACTCTGCGGAGCTTTGGCTTTTGCCAGCCATAAATTTCTGCTAACACTGTAGAATTCCTTGTTTAAAGGAGACAACAAACATTTTTTTTTTTGTGTTAGTGCGTGGTAGTGGTGCACGCGCATCGAAGGAATAATTGGTGAAATAATTAATGACTTGTATGTAATAAACTGCGAACTGAATATTATTGAAGGAAAACTGGTTAAAGGTGAAAAAAATCAAAGAGAAAACACTAAAACAGCACAATATATTGTAATCTTTCAGATACATGTTTTAAATGAACAATCACTGACACATAAACTGAACAAAAGTAAAATAAAACCTACGTAATTACCATCAGTGTTTAAAACGGATAGTAGATCCGAGATTTTCTGAAAGAAAGGCCAAATCAGAATTCTAATTTTTTACCTCTATAATTATTCATACACATATCACCACTGCTTTCAGCGTAAATCTACTGCAATAACATAAATGGGTTGACTCAGTGCAAAGTCTATAAAAAACTACTATACTGCAGGTCAGTCAGCTTCGATACCAACAAAAATACAACCCACGTGACAAATGACGTCAACAGTTTCAGTGTATGCGTCTCCGACTTTATCGTTTGTTGATTTCACCCATTTAAATTAGGCTACGCTTTAGATTTAACAAATTTTTGGTACCAGCAGAGATGGGCAAGTTCTTAATGTGTTCGACATTGTACCATGATTGTCATGGAACCGTTGTCGTCATACAAAACTGATCGTTCTTGGAAAGTTGACCATCCTAGTGCCAACATTATACGTATATGTAGAAAGCTTGAGCTTTCAATAGTCGGGAAGTAAAGATAAATACAGAACAGCGAAGCTATATTCCACTAATATTTTATCTCGTTTAAGTCGTTTCAGCCTACTTAATCGACGAAACTACAGTTGAAGAAAAAAATCGAGTGCTGTCCCCGCATTAACATATTTAAATATTCTGGACTCAGTGGCGCATCCAGGAGGGGTGATTTGGGTGATAAATCATCCCCCTTTAGATTTTCCTCTCTTTGTTTTCAAAGGATAGCGAAAATTATAAAATTATCAGAATATAAAAAAATTATCTTCAGATTTTAGTTCGGTGGATTGGTCCTGATCATCTCCCTTGACAAAATGCTGGACGCACCACTCAGTTGACCAATAAGTTTGTTTGTATAACAATACAAAGGAGTTACGTTCTCGTAGCCCCTTTCCTTCTTGGATACAATGTTGGTTAGAATTAGCCTTTCTTATTTTTCTAAAATTAAGTAATTACCCAGACTACGTACATAGTATATGACAAAAATTACAAAATTGAATCGAAAAAAAAAAAAGAAAAAACGGTCATCAAATAACTTTATAGTGTCGCAGAAGAGAAAAAGTAAGAAAAAAGTATGTGAAAAAATAGTTTTCGGTGAAAATTTGGATACTAAGGGTATGAAGAAAACAAAAAGAGAGTATAAAGTGCCTATTTTGGATCAAAAAAGATAGTTGTCTTTCTTTTTTACCCAAAAGGAGAATAAATACTCTCAAAAAAGTACATTTACCTACATATGAATTTAAAATTTTATTTTTTACTTTCTTATTATTCTTACTATTATTATTGAAATAAATTTGATTCGAAATAAAATTGTTGACATTGCTCTTGAGGATGAAATGGAATTTAAAAAAATTGAAGTATCTGAAAATACCTTTTTAATAGGGAGAATTCATTTTTCTTCGTCAATGAGTCTTTTTCATAAATTAAATGATGCTTATCTGTGCCTTTATTTCACGGACATTTAACTGCATGTTATGTTTTTTCATTTTTGAACTGCCTCACCAGGTATACCTTGCTCTATCACATTATTTTACTGTCCAGTATTTTTTTTAATGCTTCATTTGCTAGGAGACTTTTGTAATTAACTGTAATCTGTTTTATTTTCTTTCATTAAAACACAATGCAATAATGGATAGCATAAATAATTCAAATCTTGTTTCCACTTTTTAACATTGTACTTACCTATTGTTTTTTTGCTATTTTTTACCTTCATTCGATAATTTTCTAGTTCAACGAAGTATAATGACTGGGAGTCTTCAAGAAATGGAATGAAAATTTTTCCTTTAAAAAATGACTTAGCAAGAAGAAAAATTATTAAATCATGGGTTTCTAAATAAGCATTACTAACATTTTGGACGAAATATAATATCTGCTCCACTTCATCACTAAAATGAGATAAATAGAATATTACATACTCAGCATGTATAAACCTAATTCTGAAATTTTGTAAAATTACAACTCAATTTTTAAATAAATTTCAGCTTATTTTGAAAAAAAGTTATAAATTTATGAAAAAGTATGAAAAATTTTAAAAATTTGAACTTTTAAAGTCGAGGGGAACTTATTTTCTTGACAAATTTGAGAACTACCTTTTGCGAATACATTTAACGAAACTACCGGAGAAGTATCAATGTGAGTTTGAATTAATGCTGACCACAATCTTCGAGTAATTTCGAAATTGTAAAAATTTGTCATTTCATTATTGTATTCACAAAATAGAACAGACCAACCGCAACCGTCATAACTCTTCAGCCGTAAATTTCGTTATGGCATACGTTATTCACGATACAAATTCATGGCAAAGTGCTGAAGTCATAAATAATTAGTTCGACTATTCAGCATAATTATATAGGTACCTACGCGGCACCTTAATTTACAAAAAGCTCAAGTCTTTAAAATTCAAGGTAGCAACTGTGCGTTGCATTGTTTTTATAATGACAAAAGTTTGTAATATTTGACTAAATTTCGACGAATTTATAGGAATTTTGCTACCTAAACTGCGTACAGGTGAATTCTATCTAGGTATAATTAACTTTTATTAATTTACAAAAAAAAAAAAAGTAGAAGGTCAAACGAAGGAAGTCAAGGTAGTAAATTATATTTCAAATGACAAATGGTTTGAAAGTGTTGGCCAACAGAATACAACCGAATTCAGTTGCTGTGTAACCATAGGCTATAGACTATGACCAGGTTTACTGACACAACATTAACACCGTTAATTAAATGCATTCCGGAGTTCGAATAATTTTCAACCAGAAAAAAGTTAAAGGTGCTGTCAGTCTAACTGAGCCAAATTTTCAAAATTTAGAGTTTGAGTTTTTACCTAATTCAATTTCATTCTTTCATAGAGCATTTAGGATACGTAAAAAAAAAGAAAAAAACAGTAAAAACTCTTTATAATACACACTACTGGCTTATTTGGCAGAAAATCATCAACAAATTTTTCCATCTACATTTTTATCAAAATCGTATATACAAATTTTGGTTTTTCCTAAATCATGTAACCCCATAAAAAATGCGCAACCGACCTGAAAAAACAAACGACTAACTATATAAAGTATATTTTTGCTAAAATTAACACGAATATTTCAAAAACTTTAAGCGACCTGTGGGGATTTTGGTATGAAGTTTTGGGGCTCAGACCCCAATGACAGTCGTTGCCAAAAGGCAGGCTTATATTTGTCCTAGTGACGTTAAACAAAATACACATAATTAAATTCGATTGTAATTACCTGCATGTACTTGCAGGTAATGTACCAGTACCAAATCGTGACTAATCTCGACAATGCAATAATGTCACAATCCATACACGAACCAGCCTGTCATCTCTTATCACTACAAGAGATGACGCAATTGGGCCACTCTCCCAAACATACGTATTTGTTACATACGTGTGTATGTGTGCATGTAAATAAGCCAGTATATAAACCATCCGGACTGGCTCTAAAATTGCCAGTGTTGGCCCAGGTTTTGGCTTACCCATATGTTTAATATGAAGTGGCTGAACACGCATAATTCTGTTGAATTACCTTCTGGTAATAATATCTTCCTCACAACAAGGTATTCTACAGACCTCATTGGCGTTTTCAGAGTATTTCCTCTCAGGAGCTCATGATTTTTGATAGTGATGTGTTGTTCCATCCGGAAGTACTTTCAACAAACGACTCTTTAAGGGAATGACTCCGAGTCATTCCACTTGAAAAAAACTAGTTCCACCAATTTTTTTTTCTTTTCCCATCTCATTTTTCATTCTCCTTATTGTTCAGACGTTCACTCATATAAATTCATTTTATTCTGTTTACTTACCTACATATGGTTTTACACTTTTACTTCTAGTTCTAGTTCAGTGAGTGTTATGTTGTTTTCATTTACCATATCAAATAAAAATTATTTGTACTTCACAGCAATTACTCAATTATAATAAAATAAACAAAATAATCCTAAAGAAAATGTGATTATTTGATTCTGGATTTGTATACTATACTGAAAATTTTCATCAAATTGCCATTGCCGATAAGTTACATTGTAATTTCAATAAAATGATAATTCAACTAATCCACTTCCCACTTTTCAAACTTTAAGAATCAAGAATAATGATGATAATCAGCTTAAATAAAGCTTGCTTCAGCATGTATCAACAATCTCTATTCAACACTATACAGTACACTTCCTTCCATTCATTTTTTTCTTTTATTTTCTTCCATTCCAATATTTCCTACGTTCATTCAAGGACAACTGATGCATTTCATTTTTTGTAAACTTTGAGGAACTAAAGGAACTAATGAACTACTTCCAAGAACTTCTTCCATTCACGGAATTGGAGTCATAGAAGTAGATCCATAAAAGAAACTAAAATTCCCATCACTAATTTTTGAAGTGAAAAATACTATAAGACTCATTCAAAAAGTTCCATGCCTCACTAATTGAATTAAGTTTTCTATTCGCTGTGTTCAATACAGGCTGAATATTAAAAAATTTTCATGGTGGATGACGGGCATTTCAAAGTGGGCATGGCCTACCCTGGCCTACTCGCATTTACGCCAATGAGGGACTGACCAAGTCCAACTTTTTGTACGAAAACTGAAGACTGTATGCGTGCGGCCTATACATATACATGAAGGCACCTGGCTAAATAAATTCGTTTAAATCAAAGAAGGAACTGATAACTCTGACCAAATTTGGCAAATTTGTGTTTTTCTCAAAATTAGTCAACTGATCAAGTATGCTTTTATAGTGAGCACTTGCATATTGTTCAATTATGTTACACTCGTTCCCATAAAAATGCTGTCCATTCTATCAGTTGTGTAGCGAAGTGGGGATATATATGGTTCTATAAACAAGTTTTCATCAATTTTCTGGAGAGGATGGACAAGTTAAAAAAATATTTTCGTTTCATAAATTTTTGAAGACTCTTAATTAAAAAATCTTTTGTACCTACATTCCACTCGCAATTTAACTTGTGTATTATTATATAATATCAACTCAACTTGACAAATGAAATGGCAAACCAAAAATGAATTTTGATTCGACACAAAATATAGCGAACATTTTTATTAGATTTGAAAACGGGATATTGAACAAGAATCCATTTAACACACTGCTAAATAAATTCACAATAATTAATATTTTTGAAGGTTGGTTTTGAGTGGAAGACGGTTGGTATTGATTTAATTTTCCATCATTTACTTTAAAAAATCATTCATTCTGACGTATGAAATGATTCCTATTGAAAAATATCATTCTCCGAAATTTTCATAAAAAATTATAAAAAAAAGTTCATCATCCCATTTTTAAACCTCTTACCAGCTAACGTACCAGCTAACGACACTAGCGCACCACAGTGGTATCAAATCATTTCAATGTATATGTAATGAAGGGCTTATTCTCCTGATTTCATTTCTCAAGGAGAGTGTTCCAGAGTTTTTTGGGGAATGAAATTACTGCTGGTATTATACCGGCATGACAGTATTTAGACACTGCTATTGGTATGAAAAAAAATGAAATACCAGTGCCAGTATTTCATCAGTGTTGCCGGTATTATCAGTATAGAGGGTGGAATGAGAGAGCAAGCAAGCATAAAACACTACTGGGGACCTTTTTTGAATGCAAGCGAAGCCAGCAAAAATTTAGAAGTGGTAAATTTTGGCAAATCGAGTAGAAACAATGAAAAAAAAATTTTTTTTGCTGGTATTTTCATCTGCCAAAGTCGGCAACCCTGTCTAAAACAAAAATAAACAAACTCCTAACGTCTAACGAACGAAAATTTGCAAACGTAATGACTAAAACCCCCCCTCGAATCTTGATCTCTCTACGGCCTTTGAATTCTTTAGTTAATTGCGTAGTTCCATGAAAAATGTCAAAAGTCGTATCTAGGCTCCATCAATAACCTGTCCACTTGACAATGTCGCACCAGAGTTAAAAACTAAAAATCAGTAACTATAATACAGACGACTCAAAGGCCATACCCCTGTAACAAAATCAATAGCCACCCTCTCAACGTAGTACCAGCAACACACTTTGGTTAACAACTTCAACTCCAACTGCACATCACAGCTATTAATCTCCATATATGGCTCGCGTCATGCCGTCATCCACCACACTTAAACGATGTCCGCATGATAAATGCAAAATAGGCACGCTCCTCGAGTTTTAGTTTTTAAAACATTATTTAAAGGATGTTAACGTTGGTAAACTGGCTGGTAAGTACGTTTAAATAAAAAAAAAAAAAAAAAAAAAAAAGAGAAAAAGAAGAAAAAACATAGATAGGCTGTGCAGAGAGAGAGAAAACGTAATGAAATAACCCACCTACTGAGGAACAGAGTATACACAAAAATCTGAACAGTCCGAATTATACGTGGTTGTTTTTGTTTTTTCGTACGTATTATAGGAGAAAAAAAAAATTCCTTCTAACTTGAAAATCGATACCATGTAACCATACGGAGTCATCATCATTAGCAACCGGTGTTCGGGTACTTCTTCATCAGCCAGCATCCAATTTTCTTTCTCTTTTCTAATGCCTCCTTTTCTAAAAAAAAAAAAAAAAAAACCCACTCGTCTATCTCTGGCACTCGTTTGCTCTCTCACACTTCGCTTTTTAACATAATGAACCCGAGCCAAAAAAATAAAAAGCGTTCCCACGCTCCGAATGCTCGATAGTTGTTTTTTTTTCCTTCTCCACTCTACCTCTCACCTGTACGTCTATTCATTTCATCTTTGTTGCACTAGTTTCTTTCTATCTTTTTTTTTTTTTTTTTTTACTTGTACTGTGAACCGATTGCCACGAACCGGCTGCAAACGCGTGCCTTAATACTGTATGGACGTTTTGTTTTGTTTTGTTTTTGTTTTATTTTTTTTATTTTTTGGATTCGTTCCGCGAATGACGATTATGCAAAAGAGACGAGAGGTGTGATAGAGTGGTGTAAGAGAGAGGGATACAGATAGAGAAGATAGAACGACGAAGAGAGAGTGATAGCAATGGAGACTTATATACAAAGATAGAGGGACGAAGATCGGAGTATAATAGACAGTTAGCAATAGAAGAGAGACAGAGTATAGAATTATTGCAAGAAGGAACGAGACACCACGAGTGGCAGAGAGATAGAAGGTCGAAAGGAATTAAGAAGAAGAGAAAATATGCAATAGAAGTAGTAGTAAAAAGCAGAAGAAATTATTAAATTTTTGAATAAAAAAATGAAACCTACTGCGTTTAGGAACATAAAACATAGAACTAAAATGTTGAAAACAAGTTTTCTAAGTTTTGTCATAGTAATTTTTTATAAAATTGATTTACAACTACCGCAGTCGCTGGCACAAATAGCTTTTGATATTAATATGAAGATCAATACTGGATTGAAATCAATAGGCGAGTGGAGAGTTTTCAACACATTAGGTATATAAGTAATTTAAACATTCCTAATGATTGGTACTCCAATGTTTTAAATAGATGTAATAATGCTGTGTACTAAAATATTGTCAAACCTATGTTAAAATTACCATAAATTGCATCAGAGAAATATGTAATAAAATGAAATCTAATTGCTTCATTTAAAAATTTGCATTTTATATATATACACACACACATATATATGTATGTATGTATGTATGTAACTTGAAAGATATTCTTGTTTTCAACATTTTAGTTCTGTTTTATGTTCCTAAACGCAGTCAGTTTCATTTTTTTTTTTCAAAAATTTAATTATTTCTCGATTTTTCTGCTGCAAATATTTTTCAATGCAAATCTTTAATATCTGCCCATGTTTCTCTCATCACTTCAATCCTCCACAATTTGTCTTTATCTTCATAGTTTCTGATAATGATAAAATACCTAATACAAAAAATTCAAGTGACAGGTGCTTGGTCATGTTGCAATATTTATGTAACAGCAAATTTTATTTCCAGCCTATTGTTTTTTCTTAATTAATACCTATTTTATTATTGCTCAATAGGGAACTTTGAATTTTTTTTAAATTTTGGAATTGGTCAATGAGTAAATTTCAATCTTTTAATCAAATATTAATAAAACTAATTAGATCTTTAAAATTTATTTTAACTTTAAAATGTTAATAAAGAGAATGTAAAAAAGAAGTATATACATTTTTTTTTTCAGTTATTTTCATACCTATCTGATATTCTCTAAATTAATTATTCTTGTTAAAAGTAAAAGTTAGATCTCGCCTCAGTTTTGCTTGTATTTTTGTGCATTTATTCAGCACTTTTGCATCAATTTGGTAAGTATGATACCTCCTCACACAGTCTGTCATAATATAGACCTTGGACACAGCAAAATAAAAAGCTAACTGATACCTATGATGGGATATGAAATATAATTATATATAAGTGATCAATTAACAATCATAAGTAAGCCAATCACAGTTCATTTTTCAGTACACCTTCCTAGGTCAGTTTGAAAGAATTCCGGAAACAGGGTATTTTTATTTTTCCTTATAAATATTAATTTGAAGCAGAAATATCAATGGATTTTGAATGAGCCAATCACAGTTCATTTTTCAGTACACCTTCCTGATTGGTTGGTTTAAGGGAATTCTGGAAACATGGTATTTTCATTTTTTCTTATAATTATTATTTTGAAGCAAATATATCAACGGACTTTAAATGAGTCAATCACAGTTTGTTTTCCAACATATGCCTTCCTGATAATATTTTTCATTATTAAGCAGATATCAGCAGACTTTAAATGAGCCAATCCTACATAATACATCTACTAATGCTAATATATTACTGGGAGAAGTGGTGACACTTAAAATATTTATATAACTATATAAAAACTTTTGAGAGACCCAAACAGCATGCGTTATTTTCTTATATGTTGAATCTTGGATTGTGATTGGTTATGTAGCTTTATGTGTTGAAAAAACCCCCAAATTTTGAATGAAAATTGTGGGTCTGGTATGGGGAATTTTTCAATTTTTTTTGGCCAGTGTTACTCACCTTGAAAATACAAATTTTTTGAGACCTATTTCATATTTGTACGATAAATATTGAATGCTGTAGAGTGGCACAAAATTTTGTTAGATTGCTAGGAACAGAGTCAAACACAATACCTCCTTCTGACGCAGTTGGTAAAAACTAGCGCAACATTATTCTGCTAGAAAACCCAACTTATCAATTTTTATCCATAATTAGAAGAAAAAAAAATTACAAATACTTGAAAAAATTTCAGAAAAATGTAATAATATTTCTATATGAAATATTTCAAATACTCTCATACATTCTAAATTTGTATTCTCCTATATCATTCTTCATATTTTCGCATATTTATTCTTCCTTTCATTCACATAATTTTAGACTGTCTTTCAAGTCTTAACTTGTCTAATGACATCACCTCCTGTACTCTATAAACTGTTCTCGTCAATATTCCATGATGTCATATTTTCTACAAATATATTTCAATATCTTGCACTAATTCCAATCCCTATTAATTTCTTAAACACTCATACTTTATGTCATTTCCTTCACATTTCATTGGTTTTATCCAAATTACGTTTTCCTCAAACATCCAATCATATTCATATCTCTCACAACATCCAATTCAAATCACTCAAAATTCACCTTTATATAATAGTCTAATGTTCTGTACAATTATTCATTATTATTCTTACGTTGTTCATACACATTATTTTTACTCATTGTAATAATTTGTTCACCTTTTTATAATAATATACACTTAAACTTTTGTCGTGTATTGTTTTGTAACAACTATACCGTTACAAATGTCTACAGTAATCAATATGTGTATCAGTGGTTATCGATATCTGACAAACATGGCTATATATCCAGATTTCATTGCCAGTTTCGGCTAAAAAAATTACAAAAGACTATGGATAGCTATCAATATTTTTAACAAAAATATCGATCTATTTATGTTTTTCTCCTATAAAACCGATTTTCCATCAGGAATTTATTGTTTTCTGGTTTGCTTGGAAACTCCTGAACCAATAGTCGTCAAACTGCTATCAAACATGGTCCCGTATAAGGCATACCTTTCTTGAGTGTAGGCAGGATTTTATTTAGAGGGGCTCATATAAATATTCTTTAGAACAACCACCCCTAAAAAAAAATTAGTATGGTTTTTAAATATTTTCTTTCACCTGCATGTCATTTTTTTCTTTGAAAACTTTTTTGAGGAAATTTAGGAGGAGGCTCGGGCACCCCTGCCCTTCTGGCTACGCTCATGATACCTTTCATGAAGATTTTAGCCCCATCTGTTAACCTAGTTATCTCAAATCGAACACAATATTTTTTTCAGCAATTTTCCTTCTCCAGTTTTTTCAAAAACTACTAAATGAATGATGAATAGGCACCAAACTTCTATCTGACTTGCATCTACATAAGGATAATTTATTGTGAAAGTTTTAGCCCTATTGATTTACTCGTTTTCTCATAATCCTGGAAAAATGAATTTTTTATAAATTTTTTTTCCAGTTTTCACAGAAACTACTGAACCCTGCTCCTATATGAGAACTATCTTTCGAAAAATGTTCCGCTCCATCCATTTTGTAGTTTTCTCAAAACCATGAACACAAAATGTCAGGTGATACATACATACATACACAAATAGATACTTATGTAAATACATAATATTATACATATATGTACTTAAATGTAATTGTATATTACACAAACTTTGAAATAGTAACGTGTCGTTTCATCCAGAAGTATTTCCAATGAACGACTCTTTTAGAGGAACAACTTCAAGTCATTCCACTTTGCAAGAGGAACTAGTTCCATCATTTTTTTTTATTCTCATTCATTCATTCATTGTATAATCTGTATGTTCTATTATTTTACTTAATTACTTTTAGTTCAGAGAGTGACTGAGTGTTATGTAATTAACATACACTTTCTGCGTGTATCAATACTTTCTTCCTTTCATTCTTTTCTTTCCTTCCACTCAATATTTATTCAAGTAAGTGGGATGCATCTCATTTTTTGAAACTGGCAGAGCTGGCTGAAGGAATTAATGAAGTACTTCCAAGAACTACTTTTACTCATGGAGTCGGAATGGTGGAAGCAGATCCATGAAAAGAACTAAAATTTCATCACTACTTTGAAGTGGCTCTTAGGCTTGTCGTTATTTCAGCGGAGGCAACAAACATTTTTTTTATGTCTTTGTGGGTAATGGCGCATGCGCATCAAATATATGGCAAAATATTTCCGAAATAATTTGGTGGCATAATATTATGAAATAATTTTAACAAACGAATTAGTTTCGGCTGCCTTGAACGTTTATTTTAGTGACATTGAAAGAAATTAGGTCAAAATGGGAAAATGGTACCAATCGTTTTCTTTTCTCATCAAACGGATAATTTTCATCATTCTCACCCCCTAACCCTTTTGTGAGGTCAATTTTAATACCCCGTTTACAAGAAAACTGGGTAAAAAGATTTTCGTGTGAGTGTGTGTGTGTGTGCACCAGTGTACATAGAGGTATACGATAATGCCGTATACATAATTATTATTATTATACAGCGTGTGTATAGATATAATGTGTACGTATGGCAGATACCCTTAAAGGTAAATACTGAGAAACACTGGATACGCTTCACCAACGCACACCACTACACTACTATATTTTACCATTAAAAAAGGCGAGGTAAACTAAAAAGAAAGAAAAAAAAAAAGACTAGGAGTACGCCTGGATGATTTTTTTCCTTTTCTTCCAGATCGTGGGAATCTTGCCGGCTGTGGTTCTATATTACTATAGCGTCTTTCGCACGGCATGCCTCTACACGCACGCACACATCTCTCAATTTCCAGCAGCAAGACCAGCAGCAGCCGCATCGCCAGCACATCATCGCCGCTGCACACTTTTTATTACTGTGTATATCTAGTGGTCTTTCTTCTTACAGCATACAATATATATACAATATAATAAGTACGTCATACGCACGCATTATCTCTCTCTCTCTTTTTTCGCCTCTATGTAGATAATAAATAAAATATATATTCGGCCGGTAGTAGTGGTAGTCGTCGCCGTCGCCTTCTCAACAATCTTCACACGCTGGTGAAAAACATCTTTTTATTCCGCACGTGCTTTATCTCTTTCATGAGCGCCTCCGTGTGTAAAATATCCGTGCGCCAGTCTCACGTACCGCGTTCGTCATCCGGCAGCAGCAACAGCAGCAGCAGCAGCAGCAGTCTAGCCACAAATTTTGCGTTGAAACCGCGGGCATTGCCTTAAATATATAATTTTAATTTTTTTTTTTTTTCGTAATAATCTTTTTTTTTTCTTCTATTATTACCTGGATAGTTATTTATTTTTGATTTCCTTCTAGTATAGCCTACAGTGCCTGTTCACCCAGTTTGCTGACAAATGGGGTATTAAAACTCTTTCCTAACGACTAGGTTTGGGGGTGGGGATAAAATGAAAATTATCCGGTTCATGCGAGGAGAAAGCGATTGGTACGATTTTCCCGTTGTGACCTAATATATTTTTTTTTTTTTTCAATGTGTACACAAGCTAAATTACACGTAACATAATTAATAATCGCAAGATAAATGGTCTGAAACTAAACTTTTTGGTGGAAACCTTCAGACGTTATTACAGCTTTCATTTCTTTTAAGTTTTCATCTCTTAGAATTGACACTGAAATAAAACCATTGAGAAGAATTTAGAACTGTAAGGTTCAAACAGAACAGGTCCAGAAATAAAAATTTTAGCGAAAATATTTAAACTTAATTACAGCAATCAGAATACAGAATTTAGAGAAAAACTTGGAAAAAACAACCAAATGGGGATCCAGAATTTTATGAAAATCAGTCGAGTCGCGGCTTAGTAGAAAAATGCTGAAATAGAAAAAAGTAAAGGGGAAATCGCTATAGCGAACTCCGCTTACTACGAATCGCCGCTTATAACGTCCATTTTTTGTGGTCCCAGCGGAAAACCATTAGAATGTAGGTAAAAAAATATCGCTTATAGCGAATTCGTTTAAAACGAATTATCGCCTATAGCGATCAAAATTTTCAAAAACATCGTTATTTTCAACCAGTTTCAACGAACTCTCTTATCTTTTTATATTTTATTTTCACGTACATACATACCTGCATAAGCTTGACCATTTACTTAGCCTACAGTCTGTATAATTTTGTCCCAGTGAAAGGCAATTAATTTTTTTGTATTGCTATAATTTGGTAGTTTCGGGTTGCAGTAAGCCGGTAATTTTTTTTTTGTTTATTATGTCACGTCAGCAAATTATTTTATTGGATTTTTAGTAGAGGGGGAAATAATATTGTTATCTCATTAGTAAGTTTATGTATGTACTATAGTAATTTCAACGAATTTCTCACAATCAAATTTGTAGTATTAGCGCCGTTTATAACGAACAGTTTATTCTATCTGGTTATAGCAAACAGTTTGTTGTAACCGGGTATAACAAGCTGTTCATTGTAACCGGTTACAACAAACTCCGTATAATGAACTAATTTGCCAATTCCCAGCTATTTGTAATAAAAAATTGTAACGACAGAAATCGTAGATGAACGAGTGTATTACCCTCCAGGGCCGGCAACTTTTCATTTTCCCATGTGTAGCGAAAAAAAAAAATTTTTTTGGTGCGCAAATTTTATATAGAATGAAGAAAATTTGATTTGAGTAATTGTGTGTAAACGTAATTATTTTCTATGTGTAGCAAAAACCACTTGGGAATTTCTCATGTGTAGCAATTGCTACACACGCTACACAAAACATGCCAGTAGAGATGTGTCGGTTGACCGAGAACTAATTCATTTGAACTAATCTTTTGAAAGACCCAAATGAACGAGACCGAAAGATGAGAATGAACTAGTTCACTTTGAACTAAAAGATATTATCAAATCAAAGTTATATTGTATAGACATACAAGCTAGTTCACTCTTATACGTCACAGCATTGTTGTTAATCACTGGATGAGTGGAATTTCTTATCAATCAACAAAAAACGAAACAAAATAGTAAGCGTTTTTGGGGAATGAAAGAGCTTTCTATGTCTGGAAGTAATTACGTATAGAAAATGTATACAAATTGCTCTCCATATGAAATAATACATACTTAAAAGTTTGATTCATGCAGCTCATTTTGTTCATTTTGAACTAGTTCACTGAACTAATTCATTCAAAAGACTGAGACCTGTTGAACTAAATCCACCGAATGAACTCATGCCAGCCATATTACACTCGTCGATCACCTAGTGGGCCAGTGGACTAAACGTCACAAACTACCTTTTTGCACTCATGGCTATATATTTCATCTACATAGCTAAACTTGAGTACTGAGCTAGGCTCATACGCTTCACACAGAAGAACACGCTCCGCCTTCTCTGGTATTTGTGTGGTGTCATGTTTCAACTACACATACACCCACAAGTGATGACGTCGATGTGATATGAACACGCTCCGTTTTCTCTGGTATTTGTGTGGTGTCGTGTATTTGACTACACATACAACCTAGTGATGTTAAAAATTTTGATATGTATCGATACGTATCGATACACACAACTGTATCGAAGTATTGATACATAGCTTGATACTCACAAAACGTATCGATATATTTTATACATTCAAAATAAAAAACATAAATAAATAAAAATACGCCAAGCCACCAGTAGACAGAACAGATTATGAAAGTATATTCTTCTTAATATTTAATAATTATTGTGGTTGATGGCTTGGTATGTGGAATGGCGGAACAGGGAAGAGAGATATTTCTATTTTATCAAGAAAAAAAAATTATGGATTTTTGATACGATACTGTATCGATACATGTGGTCAAAATATCTATACGTATCGATACTCAAATATACTGTATGGGTTCACTCAATTCCGCAAGAAAATTCAGCAATTTCACATACCTACTTATCTTTCTGAAGTGAAACTTCCTTTTTATCAATAGTAAACTTGTATGAACTTGACACAACGAAGCCGCCGACAACAAAAAGCTCACTAACCAAAAAAATTAGACATAGTGAAAGAAGGTAAAAATATTTGACATCAGTGTGAACCTATGAACCGTGGAGCACTTATTACTTGTTTTTTTTATTTTTTATTTTTTTAATACAGAAAGAAAGGAAAAAGGGATTTTGGTTCGCCCCATTATAATAAAAATTAACAAATTGGGGTTTGGAAGACAAAACACCCAATAAAAAAGGGGTTTTTGGATTGTTGTCTATTCTCCTTTTGTAGTTTATTTTCTGATACATCAGCGGGTATGTTTTTTGGGGCGCTGATTTCAAATTTGACATTCACTTTTTAATTCAACCCATTCCTGAACCCTCAGGGGCATCAAAAGGGGGAATGCACTACTTTAATGTGAGAAATTATGGGAGTTTGATCACTTCAAATAATTGATACATCGTACGCAGTTTCATTGAGAAAAAATTTTTTTGAGCTGTGAGCTAAGCCCGATATTGCCGAACGTTTGTTTTGAACTATTGGAAATTGTAAAATTTTGACATTTTTTTCCCTTTTCCATTAGAGAGATTCGTTAACTTTTTTTTTTCTTTTTGATGTGAAACTTAACTCACTGTTTCCTACAAACTTTGCCTATATGTCTAGATTTGTAGATGTGATCTTATTTCGTACATCAGCTGTAAATTCACGTTTACAAATCGACATTTTCAATGATAATCTATGGATCAGATTTATAATATATCACGACTAAATTAACAATGGCGCCCACTTGGGAAATCTATGGGAGGAGGGGCTGAATACAAAATATATAAATCTCTATACATTTAATTGAAAAAAGGGACAATTATTTTGGAAATGAACTATCTTTGAGCCCATAAACAGAACTCTAGATCGCTTTCATGCTACCCCTCGATAGGGTCGTAAACTGTACAGCATTTTACTGGATTGCATTTTAACACCTTGTCCAGCAAGAAGCAAGATGAACTGTCAGACGACAGAGATGTCCAGCATTTGTTATTTGAAAAAAAAAACTAAAAAATTTGCAAATCTATTTTTTTTTTAGGTCAAGACTGATAAGTTTGAAATGTAATTTTAATATGAATTGAAAAGAGTTTCATGATCTTATATTTAGAAAACCCAACTTTTTGAAAATAGAATCAAAGCACTTCGAAGTCCGACCATCGTATACCTAATTAATAATTAGATTTAATTTGTTAATAAAATATTGCATACTAGATACTTAATTTTTTTCTCCTATTAGACTGTCCGGTATTTTGAAATTTTAGAGTTGACAAACCTGCCTCCCTTTCGAGAGGTAGCATCACCAAATTTTTCAGAAATATTGTCACAAAAGTAGTTCGAATTTATTAAAAAAAACAACATTTTCACTTTTTAATTATGTTAGCTAATTTTGATGTTCAATTCTGAATTATCTTTAAGAATCCATTCTTAAATCTGTTTTAAAGAGTTTTTCAATTTATATACCATTTTCTGCTATCAGCCTAGTTCCCTTTGCAAGGGCGTAGCTGGAAAATTTTCCCAGGGAGGCAAAGCAAGTTTTATCGAAGTTGAGACCTGCTAGGGAGTCAGTACTTAGTAATATAATTAGGAATTTTCGCATGGGGACTGGTCAATATGCCACCCCCAACTGCAATAAACTAGGATTTATTTCTAGAGGGGTTTTTATAGGGTAACAAAACAATTATTTTGCTTGCCTGGCTTGCGAAAACAATTTTTGCTGTTTTCTGGGTTTTGGAACATTCATGTATAGAGGGTTGTTTTTGTTTTTTGAGTAGGTGGGAAAATTTCCAATTACCCCGATGGGTACATGAAGCTTTAGCCCACAGTATAATTATTGTATAAATAGGTTGAAAGTAATTTTTTCACTCCCAAAACTCAATCACCTAGGAATGAGTACCACCTTGACCCCTAGTTGCGCCACTGGTAACAAGGGAATCGGAAAGTCCAGTCACAGTCAGTTTTACTATCTATGCAAAAAACAGTCATTGAAAATTTTCTGATGAAATTAACATGAAGAAATTTGTAATATTTTTAAGAAAAAAAATATTAC
Organism: Ericerus pela; assembly: GCA_011428145.1. Lineage (NCBI taxonomy): Eukaryota > Metazoa > Arthropoda > Insecta > Hemiptera > Coccidae > Ericerus > Ericerus pela. The sequence continues at coordinate 2,882,962 of WOFM01000549.1, read as the reverse complement.
GTACAGTTAGCTTTTTTTTTGATAAATTTTAGTTTATTTAACCAAAAAAATAAGTCAATTTTCTATGAAAATTGTGATAACGGGTGATTGTTGACAAACGAGTGTTTTACACACTCGTCGATCACCTAGTGGGCCAGTGGACTCTTAGTCCACAAACTACCTTTTTGCACTCACGGCTATGTATTTTGTCTACGTAACTAAACTTGAGTACTAAGCTAGGCTCACACACATGTCTACACTGAAGAACACACTCCGCCTTCTTGGTATTGTGTGGTGTTGTATGTACATCTACGCACGCGTACAAAAATCCTTCTCATTATTTTTTCATTTCTACATATCACCGATATTTGGGATAAAGAAAAACATTCATATTTCTTATTTTTTAGCTAATGATATAGAACGATTTAAATATTATTCTACGTCTTATATGAATAATTATAATAATAAAAATTAATGATGTAATATTTCTATGAATAATTCGTATTATTCATCCATACTTAATGTTTATATAAATATTAATTGATCTATCAAATATGTTTGTTTTAATAATATAGTTTATTGATAGTATTATTCCTACCATAATTTGAATTGATATAAATGTAAAAATTGTTGATCCAAAATTTCAAACTTTGTTTGTTTGAAAAGACTTTCAAATGATTTTACACAAGTAAGTTCCAGTATGATATTTCAAATTAACACTTTACATGGATTAAACTAATTAGAATCAGTATATGAATAAGTGGACAAGTCGTAATGAAAAACCAAAGAAGAACATTTTGTCCTTCTGTGCATTCCTATTTAAATTCTTCTTTAGGATATATTGTATAGAAAAATAGTAGGATAAAGTTTACTATGATTGGTTATTAAAGGTAAGTAGGAGAACTGACGTTTTTCTATTATAGGAGGATAGTTCAAAACGTTTTGTTGTGTTGTGTAATTTTAATTAGATCAGAGACCATTGTTTTCTTTTCAAATGAATTTTATTCATCAAATTCTAACAGTAATAATTTACAGTTAGGTTTTGTATTAATGAAGAAGAAGAGTCAATGGAATGTATAATAATTTCGGAAATAAATGAAAATTATTAAAACTGTGTTAAATGTAGTCATCCAGGTAAAATATGGTCCACCATATTTGTTACAGATACCTATCAAAAATATTATTTGTATTCACTCTCTAAATCTAAAAATTTTGACTTCATAGGAAAATCCAAAATATTTTTATTATAATATTCTACGTAGGTACGTACTAATTAGTTAATTTTTATCAAACAAACAAAAAAAAAAAAAAAACATTTGAAATTCTGTGCAAAATTGCTTAGTTGATTCATGTTTGAAAAATTTTAGAGCAGGGTTAAACATGTCTTAAAAAATTTTTGCATTACTTTTCTCCCTACTTTTTTTTGCCAAATTTCATCAATTAGTTTCCAACATGTCGTTACTGACTGATTTACCACAATCAATCTCTTGTACCTTGCACCCTCTCCCCTCCCATAGCTTAAATTAAATTTGTCAACGTCACCGACTGACTCGGTGGAAAGCGAGAAATGATTTATGCGATATTCACAGAAATTTTGTGCGTTCGAATTTATGAAAAACCGTAATAATTATTCAGCTACCTTTCGATATAGCTTTATAATCTTTTTGCTTTCACGTTCGTGGAAACGCGAAAATTTCCTCGCCTGAAAATATCAAAATGACGTCAGTAATAGATAATGTAATTTATGTCTCGATATTCTTGAGCAATACACGACTCATCAACAAGCTTTTTCCTCGAAAAAATTTTTGATAAAAATTTCTCCTACGTTAGAGTGTTAGGGTATATCATGTTTAATAACATTTTCTCGACTTTCGCATAAATTTCTTATATCATTCTTTTATGATCGTCAAATTTCATAAATACTAATAAACTGCAATAATAGGTACGTACTTAAGTTTCCTTTGCAATCGCTATCAGAAAACCATATTTCTTTTTTTTTTTTCGTTAAACTTCGTCAGGCACATTTTTCTTTCATTCCAAATATTTGAAATTTTGGTAATCTATAAGAGGTATAATCAACTATAATATACAGCTACTCCAATTTTGGGGTCATTCACCCAAGTGAGTACATAAATGAATGTATTCTTGAAACCATAATTTTTTAAATTATTTTCATGACATATTTCGATAATAGGCTATATACGATAATATTAGATTGAGAAACTTTTTAAAGATTTCTGACTTTCTCGAATTTCGTTTAAAAAAATATCATCAAAAGAGAAATTTAATTTTTTCTTTCTTTCTTTCTTTATTTTTTTATTTCGGCGCATAAATGGAAAATATAAATTAGTCTACCTACGCGGTATAGCATAGGCTACCAAAAGTAGTCTATTAATGCCGAAGAATCGTACTAATCCACATTCACAAAATTGAAAAAATTTGTATCGAGTTGAAATTAAAACTAATCTAGACTGTACGAAGTAATATACGTATAGAATGACTGTACGTATAGACCATATGCCGAGTATAATTTTTTTCAATCAGTAAATTCGGTGGGAGTGCGGAGGTCTTTAAACTTTTAACTTGTATTTCAACGCTCGGTTGAAGGTTGCTGTATGAGAACTCGTTGGGTACCTATATTATGTTCTCCTACTAGGCAGTCATTCTTCAGAACACGTGAAAAATTATGCCAATTATAATTTATAATTAACTCGTTAGCAAAACGTGACGCATAGTATTGAATAATTGGTTTATAGACGTACCACCTCGTAACTGAGTTCTACAATAAGTTAAACCATTACAATGTATGCAGCGAACAAACAGGTGTACGTTGTGTAGAAATGAAATAAACGTTTACTTTGTTGTTTTTTTATATTTCTTAATATTTTTGATGATGATTTTTCTTTCTTTTCTTTCCTTTCTTTTACACGTCATAATCGATTAGAAATTTCAAATTATTCGAATGTAAAAATATACCAGAGATTAGCAATTACTACAATTATATCTATTCATGAGGTGTTTGCGATTTAAATCTGTATCGAGACGTTGAACACTAGCGCACCTACATATAGAGTTAAAAAAATATTAGCTTTAATGTAGCTCAGCCTAAATCATAGGCTGGTTTTGATATAATGTTTGGTGGGGCTAAGGCCCTGGTTAAGTTTTATCTGTCTCCTAACACCTCCTTCCTCTACTATCTATCAGTAAAAAAACTCCTCAGAATTTTAATGGATGTCCTACAATTTTTTTTGAAAAAATATCTGTGAGGCTAAATGCCTGTTCTGGGGTGCTTAGCCCCTCAGCCCCTTCTAAATCCGCCTATGGCATAAATATGAAAGCCTGAATAAAAATACAAATAGTCGAGTGTTTATTAAGTAGATTTTTGAGGAAAATCTACTTATTAAAATTGTCTAAGTATTCGGACCCAGGGATGAGAGTGGGTACGTTTTTCGTTTCATAACCTCCTGAACATTTTGGCACTATTTTTGAGAATTCTTTTTTTATATGTAAACATCTTAGCACTCGTTCTGGGTAGGGGCTAAACGTTAATCACAACGTTAGATTCGCATAACCATAACTCTTACAATTTTGTAACTCTCATTTGTATGTCTTACATGATGTGTGGGTGTGTGGGTGTGTGGTTGTGTGTGTATGTGTGTGTGCAACGTATTACATACACAAACAATCGCACTATTATTATGTTTACACATAAATCCTACAAGGGTAAAGGCCGATTGGAACTCGCGCCTTTTTTTTTATATGTACCCCCTTTTGCGTTAAGTCCATTTTTAGACGTAATTTTGATCAGATGGTTTCGAAATTTGAAACACATATTTAGATCTGCCTAAGGGCGAACCCTATTGTTTTTGGTTTGGATCGGACGCTTACTCCATCAGGTAGGTCAGTTTATATGTATTTTTTATTGAACAGCTTAAAGGTCGCAATTTTTAATCCATAGGTCTGAAATTTGGTATACATACAGGTTTTAGGGCAAGAACAATACCTACCAGTTTTGGTGTGGATAAGCTTTAAGGTACTTCTGGTAGGGGAGATTTGGTTGCATTTTTAATCGATTATTGGCTCTAAAAGGAGTAATTTTCAGCTATAGTCACAAAATTTGGTATAGGTATTGATTTGAAGTATATCTAAAAGGCTTAAAAATTTTTTTCTATCGGTATTATGGTTCATTACTTGAGGATTTTGGTGGGGTCTCTTCTATCACCCGGAAGAATTGCAATTTTATTCGATAATCTGAAAATTATTTTTCGTTTAAGATAAATTTGGCAGTTGAAACCGTTGACCAAACCTAGCCTAAAATTTTTAAATTTTCCCATAAACTTTGATTTTGTCAGAACTATCCCAATCATTATATGATCTTATTTAACTGGTTTGAAAGTGTATTAGTTGAAATTGTGCTGATTAGAACTTGAAATAATTTTTTATTTCACAAAAAAATAATGATTTTTGACGAAAAAATTAAAAACTAATTTATAAAATATTTTGAGAAAATAATACAAAATCAGTATATTTCATCGCATGCTTCGTATTTGTGTGACATTGGTAATTTTTTTGCAAACAATATAAATGTTATATGAATAAATTACTTTATTAGAAGAATGTTGGTGATCAAGATGATTTTTGAACAAAGAAAATCTACTTTTTCTAGCAAAGCTTGCTGGGCAAGAGTTTTTTTTTATATTTTAGTCTAATTTCATAAAGTGCATGTATAATCTGCTTCGAATTTTACGGGCTCTTCACTATAAAAGGTATGAGCCGGTTTACACTTTTTAATTAGGTCCTATGATACCTGGTATAGTGTAGCCATCTTTTAGCTACTCACGGAATTTATCGGATAAATAATTTCGAACCGAGCCTCAAACGTACTTCGTCTGGTATTATTCTTTATTGCAAATACACAACCTACGTCATAAATTTAAAATTTGGTAAAAACTCAATTAAATATTTGCACTCAACTTCATTTCTTTTTAACACTGGTCTACAATTCTATACATTTATGAAATGAACTGAGATGTTGGTACTATGTGATTGTTATAGCTGTATGAGGTGTTTCATAATTTTTTGATTTTTGTAATTTTTAACAGCAAAAGGTAGAATCAGTGACGTTGGTTGTTCTGACTGGGTCCTCGACTTTGGAAAAATGTAATTTTAGTTGTTCATGAACAAAATTAATATTGAATAAAGAATGAAATTTTAGAGCTAAACCGTGTTCAGAACGCAGTTTTTGGATGAAACAAGGTTTTGTTGTTGTTATTTATCTAGGCGGTGAGTGTGGAAAAAAATTTTTTTTTGCAAATTTTATTATTAATAGTAATTTTTTGATTTCAGAAACTGAAATAGTTTCTGAAATATTCCATTAATATTTGACGTCGGTACTATATTTCGAGGTTCGAGTTAGAGGGATTTTTGGGGTCTAGACATCAGTTATTCTTACATCATATAGAAGACACATTCAGTAACTCCCTAGTGCAAAATTGCCAAAAAGTGACATTGTTCCAATACCAAGGCATAGAATATGATGACTTTTCAATGTGGAATGTGTTTATTATGGTCTCACTTCATCCGCATAAAAGTTGTTCCAAAAATTGTTCTAACATTGCTTTAGTAATTCACCGAATTTGAAGTACGGACGGGACGACGAGGCTTAGAAGCAGAGTTACGGTTTTGAGGAAGCAAGAAGCTTTGAAGTGGAGTTTCTCGGTGAGGCGTGAAGTGCCTAAAACGGGGGAGACAATAGAATCTAGGAGCAAATTTCACTGGTGAGACATTATAGATACAGGTGCTGACCTTCGGAGGTTGACAGAACTTCTAGGATCATGGAAATGTGTTCTGTACCTTTAATTTCCCTCAAAATTGGTCTAAATAGACACAATCAGGGGGTGCACAAGTTGAGGTCTGCGAATTGCCTAAAGCATTTTAAATGATAAGGAGCGAATGTTGTTACCCATTATTGAAACAAGATAAGAAAATATGTGAATAACTTACTCATAATTGTGACATCTGATTACTCGTAGCCTTCCCTTCACGTCACCACCGATTTATACTACTATTATACTTATGATAGGGAACGGCTCACGAGTATTAAGATTATACTATCGGTAAGCTAAATTAGAAATACATCAATTCCCTACGGAAATAAATTCCCATTCTATGAAACGGAGAAGACATGCCGATCGATTACTATTATTAAACAATGTGGTGACGTGTATATTTACGACATTCGATCATCGGTGAACCAACACCTTATCTCTTTGACTGTTCACAAATTTGGTTGAACTGTGAACAGTCAGTCTCATTTTGTACGTGATATATTCTATTTGTCGTGAATACAAAACATTATTCACGACACAATATAGCTTTTTAATACGACATCAAGTCACGTTTTGCAAGTTGTTTTCACCAAAACTTTTCAAATGTGAACACCGTTAGTAAAACTATACAGTTCGCAATACTGTTTTTCCAATTCCAAAGACAAATACTTAACCGAAATCTGTTGGTTTACCGAATTTTGAAGACCATGAGACGATACGACTTCTGATAGTTGTTACAATATTGTAAGTAACCTTTTTTAACTGTAATAAAACGTGAACTGTGATAATGGGTCGGCCAACTTATTCATTTCAACTACTCTAAATTGCCCGACATACTTCGTAGGCCTTGGGAGCTTTTGCTGGTAGGCTGGTAGACTAACTGTTTGAGCTGACTTGTGGTCTCGACTCTACGATTAATCGAGACTTGCTGATATACTTCGAATTGTGATATCAAACCCCTATACTCGGCATGTACGTTTGTTTTTGGACGTCACATAATATAGATTGTTTTATGTAATAAGGGTATTACAGTTTATATTATTACAATAATTAAAGTCAACTATTATTTCGCACTTCTTGCAAACGTAGAGAATACAAAAATAAACAATTCCTTATTTCCTTTGAGTGAAAAGAGTGTTCCTTTTATATTAAACTTCAAAGGCTATACGTTGAAGTAAGACACTTCAGTTTAACATGTGGCCTATTATATCTGTTCCAGAGACTAGAAAAGTTTGTCGAGAAAATATTTTTCACGCACAAACTCGTCGCTCATGTTTCATCTAGTCCAAGGTCAGTGCAATAGAATCGGTGTAATTTTTCAATGCCATTATGAAATACTGAAGGAGCTGCTAGAATTGACATTTTGGAGGTACTTACTAGATAAAAGGAAAGTATTTTTATAATTCCAATTCGGGATCAACAAGTCCAAAAAAAGAGTGAGAAGTTATCAAATATTTTTTCGCCTGGAATTCTGTCCATAAGATGGGCCTTGAAACCCAAAATTATGAAGGGGTAGTGTATTAGGACAGTTGATAGTTAAGAAACATCAATATCTTTCGGAGGTGGAAACCTTCATATTGCAGGTGCTGCAGAGGTAACACCTGAAAATATTTTGCAACACTGCAGATTTTCAGCATCCTTCCAAAAAAATTATTTACTGCAGCAATAAATTATACTAATACCTATGGCGCAGTAAACTTTTATTTCAGGGATGAAGAATTTTTTGTAACAACCCCCAAAAAATCTGGCTGATATTTACATTATAATCGATGTTAGATGATTTCATCATCAAGAAGTTGACAAGACAGGGCAATTTTCTTTGTTCTTGTTGTCAAAATGTGTAGAATCAAGACCAGTCTTACTCAGTAGTCATCACACTTACAGAGACTAATAAAAAAAAAAGGTTCAATAAAAATTCGTAGAGTAATTTAAAGTGATTGACTGGAAACCCATTGAAAAAAAAAATGTACATGATTTTCATTTCTTGCACAGTTGAGGATACATTGGAAATGAGTTTTGCATTTAATTTTCATTTTGTTAAATAAACACTATCCCCACTTGAAAGTATTTCGTAATGATGATTTTTTCATGAACAATGTTTTCACTTTTTGTTAGGTGACTATCCTATGTGATGGAGGCTTAAAAATTGATTACTTATACAAAAATCCATAAATGTTTGTAATGATTCAGTCATTATCATTAGCTCTGTTTGATAGAACTACATCAACTTACACCAACCTACATTAACCTACACCAGGAGGGCGATTCCACAAATGTAGGAATGTTATACGACTTTAAGCTAAGTTTTACTTGAATATTTGTGGAACTATCCTTACCAGTGTAGGTTGGTGTAAGTTAGTGTAATCCTATCAAATAGAGCTGTTTCTAAAATTAAAAAAAATAACAAAAAAAACATAACTTATTGTTTTTTTTTCAACTTTTGGCATACCATTCAAAAATGACTGGATATGGTGAGTGGTTTACTGGTTTCCATTAGGTAAATAGTTATAATACATTACTCTACAAGGGAGGAAAGTAAGCGATCACATACGTGTGGCAATTGCATACTTTTTGACTCTATATCTAGCGAAGTATTTTATAATATAGGTGAATAAAAAAATATTTTAACTATAAAATGTATTTATAATATTATAATAATTAATGAAAATGGAATTTTGAATCCTAAGAATGGTCAAAATAGAATTCAACGAATCATTATCAGTTATCACAGTAGCAGCGTTGGATGTCTATTTTCACAACATTAGAGTGATTCACTGTTATTTGAACAACGCGAAAACAGTCATCCTCAAAAAGGGAAACAAATAATTTTTTTCCCTGTTCGTGTATTGTTTTCCCATTTGGATTCACCTATATAATAAAATAATTTTCGTTATTTAGTGTCGGAGATTTTTCTTTCATATTTTAAGAAGATAATTATGAATGATAATGTTTGATTTAGTTGTCAGTGAAAGTAATCAGGACTGAGACTAGGATATGCTTGAACCGATGTTGTTTGCCGTTGTGTGACGGTCAATTTTCACAACACAGAAAAGAAAAAGAAAATTTTGACAAAACAAAATATAAAAATATCATCATGTTTTGGTATTTTGTAAAAAACAAAAAGTCTAGTTTTTATAAGTTTGGCCTATGAGAGGTGAGACTCCGCTTCGCCCTAAAGGGTGGACCCTGACTGAGACCAAGACCACGTTACTGTGCAGGACCAAGATCAAGACCTAACTATGCAAGAATGAGACAAAGACCAAAATTGACTGCGCAAGACTAACATGATCTCTGGTACTGCTCTTGATCTTGGTCTCGTATCTGTTCGTCAGTCTACTACATTGTATAGATGTCGAATAAAATCATTGGCTCGTGCCCATAATCGCACGTAAATGAAAATAAAAAATAATTTATTGGTATTTAAAATTAAAAAAATGTTAACCAACACAGAGACACTTAATCCAACTACAAGCGATTACGATCTAATCGAAATACAATATTGTAGCACTTAATGTTAATCGAAAATCTTTATTAATTTTGGAAGTAATGTATTACGTAACCAGTTTTTCATGTGTTTCGTGAAAGAAATTCCGAAAACCCTCGAAATATAGATAAAAATTTTCCGAATCTCTTATTTAATGGCTGGCGGTCGTGAAAATACCGGGAATCGATTTACGATCGATCTGCCAGCAGTAGCGTTTTGTATTTTTCACTCATTAGGTCGGCCAAAATTGTTTCTGTAATAATTAATACCTATAAGAACAGCTTGCTAATGAAGTTTTTATCAAAATTTTGTCGAAAATTAGACGTATACGGAAGGCGGGGGAGGAGAAAAATTGTAGGAGTTAAATAAAGCGCAAGAAACTTGTAACACATTTTTTCACGAGCAAAAAAAAACAAAAAAAAAAACGAAAATCATTTAATGGCCGAATTTAATGGTACTAGTTTCGCAAATTATATACATAAGTACCTACGAAATCAGTTGGCGTCATGCTCCGTATTTAATTAGGCTATACGGTGTAGAATATAACCAATAATTTACTACCCGAAAATTTGAAATTTGACGGTGTCAACTGCCAAAGATTTGACGAAATTTTCAGAGGAAATGACAATAATTTTAATCGATGGACATTGAACGTGTGAGTACGAATTTTGCGATACCGAGGCTACGTTTTATCGACGAAATGAAATTGAAGCCATTACACTGGCATGTCCTTCAAATTTTTCGATAAACACTGAGGGCACGTATAATACGATCTAATTTAGGTGCGAGCGGAGTGGAACGTGTACCAATAATTACATTTCAGAATTGCACGTACAAATCCACAAACAAAACCATTGGCTTAATTACGTACATTGTCTCCCTGCTGCGTGTAAATTATTTAAGAAAATAACTCAATTTTTCAAAATTTGCGCCTTACTAATTAATTGGTTCCATTTCCATAGAATGAGATAAATGGGGAGCAGGTTACTGGTTGAAAAAATGAAATGGAAAAAAGTAGTTTTTTTTTTTTTGAAAACCAACTAGAAAATCAGAAGAAAAAAAAACAATAAAAAAATTGAAAGTTTAAAATTTTATGTTACAATAATTAGGCACCTGTAACGGCCAAAAGAGGTGGTAATGTACCAAGTTAGAACCACTTTCAGTGTTACGCCATACATGAGATATTTAATACTGGAAAAGCATTAATACCTCTATAATAATTTAAATAATTAGTTTATCATCCACGACTATTGTGGACCTTAACGTATTTGAGAGACTCAATAATATTCAAAAACACATGGTTGATTTAACACTTTTAATAAAATAATAATTTGTACGATACAAGTACATTAAATAATATTTCAAACACTATAAACTAGGTTGAACATTTAGGATTTAAACCCTTAAACAAAGACTGTCTATTAACTAGTAGCTCTGTATAAGAAGCTCAAGGTACTGTGTAACAATTCCTTGGAATTGAGGGTTTATATACCCATTTGGGGTATGTAAGTGTACGTGATGAATAGGTTAAGTAAGGTAGAGGCTTGTTATTATAGGGTTGTGCTGACTCGCGATATAATCAAGGAACAGGCAAAATGAGGTCATGAATATACAGACGTTATGTCTATATTCATAAAATTAAATACAGGTAATTTAGTGGTTGTTTACAAAGAGCTATAGGATGTTTTGATTATTAATGAATACCTGCATTTGTGGTATTTGAAACTGTGTGGACGAATATGTTCATCATTTTTAAAAATAGACAAAAATATACGTTACAACACCTACTTTGTAAATAAACTAACAAGGAGATTGTGTTGTAAGTATTGTCAAGTTAAAAATTATGAGAAGCCTTCTATATAATTTGTTTTGGGGGGGGGAGTCATATAAATATTCCCCAGAACACCCCCTTCAAAAAATAGTATACCGTCTTGAATTTTTCTTTGAAAAATATTTTTATACGTTTTTGTAAATTTGGGGGGATTGGACCTCTGCCCCAGTCTATGCCCCTGCGCAGGACAAATCCACAGGGCCAAAAAGAGAAAATTCAGGTCCGGGCATAAAAACATTTATGGGCTCCCTAAAAAAATCTAAAATTGTATCTGTGTTCAGGTGCAGTATCCAGAATTTAACTGTTGGAGGGGAGTTACAATACTGAGTAATCCAGCTTCGCGACCAAGGCGAGCAAAAAACTTTTGTTTAGGGTTTTTCAACAGATGTGTTTTTATTGCTCATTCAGGAGATTACCTCGGCCATATTCGACGAGATTAATTTTATTCCTAAAAATCCTTTATATGAGTTTGCTTTTAAACCAGTTACCAGTATAACGCACTTCATTTTCCTCTAATGAAGGCCTAAATCACGAAAATGACCAGGCAGCTTCCTTAACTACACATGTAGTGAATTCAAATGTTGAGTTTTATGAGCAGCACAACTGATAACAACGGTTGTAAGCTTACACGTCCATGGTTGACACGTGTCCCACGATGACACACACCATTTTTGCTCCACATTATTGGAGCGAATTTTGGGAAATTTAGTTGATAGATATAGGCGGATTTTGTGGGGTAGCAAGGGGTGTAATTCACCCCCTTGAATGTATCTTGCGTCCCATGAAAAAGAAAAAAAAACGTGTAGTCTTCCTTTTTCACACTCCTCATCAATCCTCATGCAGCACACTCTATAGAAAATTGAAATAATTGGACAAATTTTTGGATACCTGAACATCCATCAATAGGTTTGTTTTATTTTCCAGAAAAAAATGTCACTGGGATGACTGAGGGAAGCTATGCCGCTACGTTTAATTATTTCTACTCTTCAATCAGGGCTTTCATCTTGCAAGAGTGGAATAACACCTCTTAAAGTTACTCAACACCTCCTGGCGAATAAACCAAACCCAAGGTTGATGAATGATTATAACCATTACAAATTTTTGATCACTCATAGGCGGTAATTTGTTTTTGTTACCTGTTCATTTATGGTTTGTCATCTCTTTTGTAAAGTAAGCTATTATTAAATAATATTATATTAGAGTTAAATTGTGAGTAGATTGGCCAAAAATTTTTTTAGCTTTGTAGAAATTCAGTCAAACCAAAACACAGTACAAGGGTTAAAAATGATTTTTTCTATTTCCCGCTCAAGAAATTTGTTGAAAATCCACCTATGATGGTAGTTAGAATATGTTATTGAACATACTTGGCAAATCTAATAGGGTACCGGACATGACTCTCAGAATTACCTGAAATTAATGGGAGATATAGTCTAAAGCCTGTGAATGAAGGTTCTGAAATTTTTTTTGAAAAATATTAAATAGAAAGGAAGATATAAGATGTCAAAGTCGTGCTGCACCAAAAACGGTACCTTGATGCGCACCCTGTTGTTATGATGTCATAGAATTGACATTTTTGTATTTTGCATTATCAGAGGTTGCTGGTTTCAATACATCTCATTAATACTTCCTTTTTAAGTGGATTTTTGGTGAAAATTTACTGGACAAAACTGACTTTAAAAAATGACTTTGAAGCAAGGGTGGGCGCACATTTCATTTCAGGACTCAAGAAAACTTTTAGCACAGAAAGCTCAAAGTCTAAATTATCACCTAAGTAAATAAGATTCAATAAGTTTGGGTTTCTATCTGCATTTATTTTTTGTACTTCCCACTGAGGTAGAAGGTTGAAAATTGGTATGAGGGTGCTTGAGTATTACATCTAATTTTTTTTTTTTTTTTGAAATCCCAAAAATAAGAAAGGGGCAGCAGATATGGGCCAAAAATTCATTTTCTTGGAACTTTCAACATATATACACTGAAATTATCCAACTCAACATAAAGGTGGTATAATATTGTTTGTTTATGTCTTAAAAAAATATTTTTTGAGGTACTGAGTTCAAATTGGACCTTAAGTTTTTTAATTTGATCAATATTTTGACTCAAAGGGACTCAAAAAAGGGCCCAATTTTGTTTTTTTAAATTTTAGTATGTAATACATCATTTGTAATGTTTCTTGAGGTGCTGAGTTCATATTTGTCTATAATTTTTTAATTTGATCAATTTTTTGACCCCAAGGGACTCATAAAAGGGCCCAATTTTGTTGTTTTACATATTATTATGAAATACATCATTTGTAATGTTTCTTGAGGCACCAAGTTCAAATTTGACATTATTTTATTCATTTGACTCATTTTTGATCCCAAGGCTCAAAATGAGGGGAAATTTTGACTTTTCATATTTTGTAGTATAATACATCATTGGAAATAGTTTTTTAGCTGATTTTGAATTTGTCGCAATTTCTTAATTTTACCTATTATGTGATCCCACAGGAGCTCTGAAAGGGGCTAATTTTGAATTTCCGTATTATATTGTGTGATACATTATTGGTAATTTTTTTAGACTTAAAGTTTTATTAAGACATGTATTTCTTCATTCAACTCATAATGTGATAAAAGTGGTTCAGATATAACTAGGTAGTTTTGACTTTTCATATTTTATTGTGTGTTATATTGTTTACAATGTTTTACAAGTTTCTGAGTACAAATACAAAAATCTTATTTTTCTTACAAGTAAGCTGGGCAAGTGGTTTTACTGAATTTTGTTATTTTTTGTTGGTCTCAAAAAACATGGGCATCCAATACCTAATAAATCACTCAATAATAAGTGAAGATATAATTGCAATCCCTTTTTTGGGGCCACAGGAAGAAAAAAAGTGGTTCAATCTAAAAATGGATTGTAAATATAATCTCAGTGTCTCAAGAAACATTATTTGTGGTGTATCATTCAATAATATCTAAGAATTTTATTTGAACCCCCTGTTTAGGGTCACAGGGGGTCAATGAAGTGTTTGATTTGAAAACAGATTACAAATCTAAACTCAATGTCTCAAAAAATATTAATAATGATGTATCACTCAATAATATCTAAGCATAGTATCCCAACCACCTGTTTGGGGTGACAGGGGGCTCCATAAGGGGTTTGATCAAGAAGTAGATTGCAAATCTAAACTCTGCACCTCAAAAAATATTAATAATGATATATCACTCAATAATATCTAAGGATATTATCTCAACCCCCTATTTGGGGTCACAGGGGGCTCAATGAGGGGTTTGATCAAAAAATGGATTGCAAATCTAAACCCAGCGCTTCAAAAAACATTATTAATGATATATCACTCAATAATATCAAAGAATATTGTCTTAACCCCCTGTTTGGGGTCACAGGGGGCCAAAGAGGGGTTCAATCTAAAAATGGATTATAAATGTAAACTCAGAGCCTAAAAAAACAATATTATCGATGTATCACTCAATAACATTCAAAAATATTATCTTAATTCTATTTCTTGGGCTACAGGGGGCTAAATGAAGGCTTAAATCTAAAAATGGGTTGCAAATATGAACTCAGCCCTGAAAGTAAATAACTCCCCAGACACCACCAAAAATTTTTTCCAAGGCTGTGCTCTAATATAAAAACAAATAAGGAATAACTGGTGTGGGGATTAGACCATTACTCGTATGAGGAAATAGGCTCGGCCTATCGACGACAGTCGTCACCTTCGGTGACAATTATTCGTGCCTTGCACGTTAAACCACAATACAAATGTATGTTCGTTTGTACTTGTCTATTTTTGCAGATAGACAAGTTACAAATCTCGGACCGTGACGAATCAATAGATAATTATCTCGGCGATGTCACGGACCGATACGAAGATGCATTCTCCGTACTTTACCGTTGCCATAGCAACCATAAAATACAAATAAATTATCTGCACAGTACTTATGTAAATATTACATAAGTGTGTATGTGTGCGTGTAGGGAGCCGGCTATATAAGACGAAAAAATCATAGACTAAATCGCCAGTGTTTGCCGAGGTCTTGGCTCCCTCATACCTTTCTGGTATATTGGCATAAACACGCAAACTGTTCTGTTGAACACCTTCTTTGTTGGTTTTACTTTCCACGACGTAAGGTATTCCACAATTGGTTTTTGATTTTCTTAGTTTTTATTGTTTTTCAATGTTTTGAATTTGTCTATAAATAAGGTGGTGGGGGGTGCTAGTGCACATCCTTTCATCCCCTCTCTCACAGTCACCATGAACTTTCCAAATTGATGAGCTTAACTAAACTAATGTACAAACACAGGAGATTGAGGAATGAATGAATGAGAAACCTGCGAAAGAGGTGAAAAGTTAGCTGATGTGTCAATTCTATGACATCACACCCACTGCTCAAAAAATATAACAACGTTTTTTGACAACTCAACTTTACCATTCATTTTCTCACATTCTATCCAACCAATTTTAATGTGGTTTTCACTGATATTTTTTATTTTTTTTAAAGAATTTGAAAATATGTTTACTGAAAATCACATCCGGTACCCTATTGATAAAACTGCGTACCTACATTTCAAATAAATTAGCAAAACCTAATTTCCATGAGCTGGTTGTGTGAAAGTGAAATTTGAAATTTTTGGGTTGAAAGGCATTATTTGAAATACCTATTTCTGCTGCGTATCAACCGCGGCAAGTATATATTTTCCAAAAGTATCAAATTTTGTAATGGCTACTATTCGAAAACCAGTTAACCGATTTCGCTCAGATTCAATACCAAACCAGTTCCAAATAAACTCCAACTGTCATAAAAATTTCAAGCCAAAATATTTTAATTTATGGGAGTTATCGTGATGACAATATGGTGGGTTTGTGAAACTTTGAGAACCACTCCATTACGAATTCGTAATTAAATTTCAAAAATTTTAACACAAATGTGTAGCCTATGAAAGTTTCAAACACTGCCGAAAGTCAAACAGCAGAGGCTCCACAAACTCCCAAAACATGTCAAAATGAGCAGAAAGTGGGTATAGATATATATACATATACTGTGTGTAGAAAAATTTGAGTGACATATATATTCGTGATCTACGATTTATGATTGACACTTTTCCATAGGTCCCATTCCCTAGGTCCCACTTTAGCACTGAATGCAATAGTTGCACTTTCATTTGAAAAATATACTAAAAAATATCAGATATTTTGGTATCAAAAACACGGTATACTTGCAGAAATTTAATTATATACTGATTTATGACTATTGATGATTCAGTTCTAATAGAGTAAGTAAAAAAAAGTACCTGTGTTCCAGGATGACAAAAAAATTTTGTTCTAAGTTGACACTCAAATTTATATCATTCTAAGTCTAGAATTATATTGCAAAAAAATGAAAAACAAGGTCATATACAATCAAAACTATGAATAGCAGTCTTCTAATTAGATATAGCTACAAAATCAGAATTTTTGAAGAAAGATTCTAAAAATAATAAATTTTTAATTTTTTTGATGTGTAAACATCTTAGCGCTCGGTGTTTATGGTAGGGGCTAAACGAGAATTGCAATTGTCAGATTAGGATAACTGTAACTCTTACAATTATTGTAACTCTCATTTATGTGTGTTACATGATGTGTGTGTGTGTGTGTGCGTGTGTGTGTGTGTGGGTGCGTGTGTGTGTGTGTGTGTGACTTAAATTTTGGATTATGATATCTCATTTTATAGGCAAGGACTTAAGCTTCACAATAAGCCCTCATTTGCCACAATTCGCCGAAAAATGAATGCTAAGTGACAAAAATAACGATTTTTGTGTCAACCTGGGACATGAGTAACCCTATACCAATCTCTATGCCATTATAATACCGAATTAAATGCTCTTACGTATTGATTTCGAAAATATTTCATGGTACCACGAATACTTCTACGTATTATTCATTTTTTTTTTATTTAAAAAAAAAAAAAAAATGTTTACACGAAAGTTTTTGTATATTCATGACCCACTGCTGCTTGCTCACAGACTGCGTTTTTTCTCCAAATTTAAATTGTTAATGAAGCAGTTTTAAAAGAAATGGCTTCCGTCTTTATGTCTTGATTCCTCTTTCGCTTTTACTTACTGCAACCGGGTTAATTTTCACACAGCTTTTCGTGCACGTGTTCACCCAAAATGCGTAACATGACCCGAATACACATTTTTACCAGTCATACCGAAACCAAAACGAAATCATTTGCACTCTACCCACCCCCCTTCTACCTATCATTGAAAGAAAAAAAAGGTATGCATATCTCGACATCGATGGATATATAACAGACAAGCGTACAGAAATGAGGCAACCAGCAAAATAAAAGATGGGGAGGAAAACATGAAAGGTCGTTGGGAAGGCCATGACTTCCTGGACATACGGTTACCACATGACGCTGAGAAAATGTTACCCTACAATCAGTTTACCGTAATTTCTAAAGTGTTTGTCTTTGGTACTATATTTTGTACAAGAAAAAAAGAAAAAAAAAAGAAAAAGGAAGACAATCGGGGGAGTGAAAAGAGAAGAGGGATGATTGGAATTTTTGATGCTGTAAAAGGGGGGAAACGTCGTCGTTTTTAGTTATTAAGTGAATTTTTGGGTAGAAAAAATAATTATCATTTTCTTCGGTACGTACCTTCCGTTGTATTGATGTGGTACAGTTCTATAAAAAAGGTGCAGGAATTTTTAATCTCCACCGCATATCATATGAATAGAGCCGGATGTGAAGGTGTGCAAAGGGTTGGCGAATGGGTGTAAACCTGCAATCGAACAGCGAATGTAACCGGAAAGAAGAGGATTTTTTAATGATTGAATGGTACTTGTAGGCAAGTGCTGGATGGTATCGCAAGCCTTCATTACAGAGATGCGGAACGAACGATTTTACCGACGAAGTAAAAATGATTCTCAGTTATGGGTATATACCTACATTCTTTGAAAACAGCGCCTCTTGATTTTAGGTGGGGTGAAACATAGTTTAGGGTCCAAATTTTCTTTGCCCATCTTTTAACGTCTAAGATATAGCACAAAATTGTAGACAGGCTAAATTTAACGTAGATACTCATAGGAAGGGGGTAAGGGGTCCGAATCTTTCTCCAAATGGAAAAAATGATCTTATGATAAACAAAAAATTGCATAATATAAGAATATTTTCATTTCAGATTAGCGTTGAAAGTCCTCTCTCCTCTATTTAAAAAATTTGTGCTTAAATGCTAGTTTTGATACTTTCATATCCTATACTATGATGCAAGCAATAATTGTATGTGGGTATGTGCGTATGTGGTTACGAGTGTATGTGTGCATGTGAACGAGTTGTGAAGAAATAGACCGACAATGTTGCTGAAAATTACAGTATAATGGTATTTGGGTAGATATGGCTAAAACAATCTATATAGGTCTCAAGTTTTAGAAAATTCGTTGAATAAAAATATGAACATCTTAATCTTTCCATCAGCAGCAAGCGATAACAATAAGCGTTGAATAATTAATTAACCCTGTAGTATTCTTGATATTTCGGTCCATACACTCGATGAAAACCTACTTTGGTGGGTTTTCACCAAGTTTCATATGTTTTTCAAAGGTTGATTGATTTCTCCTCTTTCTTATCTTGATAAGAAAGTGGATGAAATTTACCAACTGGATAATTTCCCCTACATCTGATTAATTTGAAGCTTGCTTCGTCTTATTCAACTGTAGTTGAAATTACTCTTCATATTACTGTGTTCAGATCATGTTCCATGTTTTGACAGGGACAAAATACTTAATTAAACTTATAAATTTTTAATATAGTAAAAACTCCTGATAAAAATCCATAAAAAATTTTTTTGGGGATGGGGTGGGCTGCTAAAATTATAAAAATTAGGGGGCACTAATATTTTATTGTACCAGGGCACTTGAGCTGTAAATCTAGCCTGACTCAACATCCGGTAGTGAATTATAAAAGTTTTCATTTTGTTTAAAGTTTGATTCAACGGCATATTCGTCTACATTATTATTATTGTGGTATGTCTTTATTATTGAAATTCATGTTTATATATATATTAATGTTTATTACACACAGGTTATTTGAATTGAACATGGTTTCTTTTATTTCTACCACGTTAATGTGCTAAAAGGTATTGAGGGCACCTTTTAGGAGAAAGGTATGATTTAGTTGGTGGTGTGTTTCCTATGATGAGGTAAATTATCTTGAAAAATAGCTCTTTTCTAGTTCTGAATTGAAATTTAAAACAGACTGCAAAAATGGAGGTTTTGGTGATAAAAATCTGACTCACTGCTGGCTATCCATTCTCTGCATTATTTGTACAAAATTGGACTGTATGTTTTACTGTTGGTGAGTTTTAAGTATGATTTTGTTTGTGCTTTTTGGTTTTGGTTGTGGTGACGCGAGATCACCCCATCTGGCATACCACAACCCTAAAAGTAACGAATAAGGAAGGTTTTATTAGCAAATTTTTCTAGACCTAAACTACATATGATTACTTATTATGATTTATGACTGATGAAGGATGAGTTAAATATTGCAATCTTAATTCTCAAGATATACGCATATGATAATACCGAAGGAGATACACTTACTAAACATATTATGGACATTGTACAGCTTGATTAAAATTAACAAAATTTTCTCTTTTTCCACAGCGAGCAAAGCTCAGTGAACCAGGTACTGTATGTGAAGAGAGTTCTTCACAGTTTGGTCTTGGGATAATATAATTTTATAATTTCGTTACTGTTCCCACCTTAATTTTTTCATATATATAAATATGGGTACACATAATATTTTGTAACGTTTTGGCATTCTGTATCATCTGTGCATATCATTACACAATACACACAGATGATATAGTCCTCTTTTAGTGAATCGTTGCCTAGGATCGTATCATATCTGCATTTACTTTTCAAATCCAGGTAAACTTTGTATCCTTTCGTTGATGTGGTGGCAAAATATGGACATCAACTGCAAAAGGATCATACTATATCATAGTATCATTTTTTGATACAGTATGAGGTTATAGATCTTGTACACATAGGAAGAGTGTTAAGATATTGTATGGAAAAATTGTACAAATGAGTATGCACTTGAATAATGTTATTATGGTCTCTTGTATCAGACTGGGCAAATTAAATTCCTACAGAGGCGAGATTTAAGACATTATGGTCTTCTTGGGGCAATTTCAAGTTTTCTTTGTCATATGAAACAGTGTCGGGCCAATTTGCACATTTTTGATACCTGGGAATTGTGAATGCCCTCATTTTCCCACTATCAGTTATGAGTTTGGGTTAGATTTTTCATTGAGTTCGTGAGAGAACCCATTGGCAAACAATTAGTGTGAATAGAACATCACTATAAATATTATATTGTGTAAAGGCGGGTACACATTTATATCATTCTGCCGCATTGTATCATCCTACTGTTTCAGTGTGTACGAGGTCTGTAACCTAATATTGTATCACAATAATGATACGATATGGGCCTTCTCCATTTGATGTCGGTATTCTGTCATCACATCGAAAGGTGCTACCTGAGATCGCAACATTTTCAATAGAATTTGAAGGTATGATACGATCAGAGGCGACAACTCACAAAATTAGGGCCATTGCGTATCTTATCATAATACGTATCGATGATACGCACCAATGATACGGCATGGTAGAACGATACAAATGGGTACCTGCCTTAACGAGCATTGAAAGCAGGCACTTTTACAATAAGTGTGAAGTTTACACGAGCCTTAGGTGATTACTGTAAACTTCCCACAAGTAAGAACTCTCTATTTGCAATTTTTAGATACTGTATTTTTTGTGACCAGGGCGCATAAGTGTACATTAGGATGAGTTTGTGACAAAATAATTTTGATACACTGTGCATTTATGCAGTACGCCGTGAAGTCATTTCCTCAAACAAAATTTCAAACCTTCAAAGCAAAACATTTTTTGTGTTAAGATATAATCGAAAATCTGAAATCTGTCGAATTTCAAACCGTACACTTTCCAGTATAGTTACTTAATGTGAGATGAATTAATAAAATTTATATCATAAGAGAGGCGGTCTCGAACTAAATTTCTTCATGTCAAATGAGGGCCACTTAATATTTTCTGGCCCTTTTTCAGTATAAAAATTTTGTAAAGAAAAGCATCGACATCGCGATCCTGAAAGGGTGGTTGGTATACGTTAAATTTCTCAGTTTTTCTGTCGGCTTATAAATAATCAGTTTGGTTTTATCTATTACTAGCTACCCGCTGTGTCAGCCTCGCTTGACGGATGCTTTTGTTACTAATCCAAGATCTCCGAAAGTTCAAATATGCAGAACTTTGCCACCAGGGGTGTTATGTACCTTCGAGTTAGATAAAATTAAGACAACATAAATAATTCCACAAAATTTCAAAGCAATCGGTGAAGAACTTCCGAAGATCTTGGGTTAGTAAAACAAACATTTACGTTTTCATTTATGTAGAAGATAGAGAATATTTATCTTACGGACTTTCAGATGTTTATAATCATTTTGTTCATCTCTAAACCGTCCGCATCACTGTACTCATTCAGCAAAGCTGTGATTTTTTCACAATAAAAACAAAAAAATCAGAAAAACAATAATTCTTCGTGGTAATAATTATCTGGTTGGCCTTTCTATTAATTATATGAGTAGGACCCATATTAGAGACTGAAGATCGAGGAAAAAAAAAAGGAAAAAAAAGAGATAGTCAATAAAATCTAAAGCATTTAGCTAAAACACGCAGTCGTAAATAAATCTCAAAATATGGTTTAATTTCTTACGTTAGTATATTGTGGTGGTTACAACTGACTTGAGGACACTAAAGTATAACAAATATTTATTTATCAAGATTGAGAAACAATTTAAGTATGTGTGTGTGTGTGTGTGTTTAAATCACGACACTTTTTATTCATTTCTTGCAGAAATAATCAAATTTGTTTTTATGTATGCTGAAATTGTTGCAGTGTAATTGCATTATCACCGTCAATTTGCATTCAAATTGTACCTAGCTCAGGTCTTTTTCTAATTGGCCAGAGAATGAGATAGAATGAGCGAATAAAAAGAAGGTAGGGCATCGTTAAAGTGATATAATTTTCAAGCGAAATAAAATTTTTTCTCTAAACATTAACTATCGATGTCAATAAAATTTGAGATAAAAGCTTTTTCACAAAAAATAAATAAAATAAAAATGCGCCGAAGACACGGGTGTCATTTGCAAATAAAACTAATCAGATTATATTCGTAACGAGTATTTAGAGAAAAATCAAGAGTAATTATTGTTTTATGGCTCAAAAATAATGGGAAAACATAAATATTTTCGCTTTTTTTTTTCATTTTTGTTTTTTGCTTCCTTCACTTCTTTCGCGGTTAATTTTGTTTAGGATTCAAAATTTTCATCAAGGTTGTTGGGGTAATTTCCTAAAAATTTTTTGAACCGGCAAATTGAATCTATGCACGAACGTCTTCGGATCGTAAAACGTTTATTTCGGCTCAAATTGAGAAATTAAATTGACATCCGTTAGAAATTTGCATATATCAGCCAATTATTGTATGTACTTCGTATTTAAGCATTAGCGAGAAACAAAAACGAAGGGCTGTAAAAATTTACGTCAATAATGAGGGCAGTGAGTGGGCGTTGTAGTTGAAAAATATACGAGAATTTTGGTGCATGTTTGATTTTTGACGAGTATATCGGCCTTATTCAATTTTCAACTGTTTATGTCTATACATGACATCATTTTATTGGAAACTATTGGCACAAATTAAGCCTTCACCCAAACGTCTCATGATAGACGTATTCATTTGCAGACGCAGCTATAAATAAAGTTACGAAAAATTTTCAAACTCATTTTACAGGAAGACTCACATAACACTTCGTTGTTATATTATCTGCATAAAATCAAAAATTGCATCAGACCACTGTATTGAAACAAAAAGGGCAAAGAAATGTGCCTTTGGTAGCTGTGATTTCCTTCAAGGTGAGTTTGGTCACATTTTCTGCATTATATCACTTTATGTTTTTAAGAATTTTTTTCAAACAATAGGCATTATCAATTTTTTGTTTTATAAATAGCACAATTTTTTAATATTTCGCAGGGTAAGGGCAACTTCCTTATCACTTTTATTTTTCCATATTTTAACTTTTCACTTGACTATTTTCGGTCAAAGTTAGCGGGTTGTCATTATAGGCTGGGTTTTTCTGAATGTTTAGATAAGGTGCAGAAAGTATTAAAATATTTTATACATTTTTACTCAAAGATACGAGAAAAATCTCAACCTGATTGAAAATTTGAATTTTGAAGTGGAATTTTGCAGCACGTTGCTTCATAAAATTTTTACAGCGAATCGAAGAAATGGTCTTACTATTTACTCTCATCAGTCCTCAGAAAACATTAACATTCGAACTAAAATAATATGACGAGGTCAGATGTAAACGTTTTACTTCAAAATTGGTTTTCTAGTTTTTCGAGTCGAAAATGTTAAAATCTTGTATCCATAAGATTAGATTTTTTCAAACATAGCTTACTTACCTAAATTTTCCGAAAGATCTCTGATCCTATTGACTCAATGACGAGTTCCCCACTGAATATTTTAAAAACACCCTCCTAAAAATTTTTACCCAATAATTTTAAAAAGTAAATATATTATCCTCAAAAAAATCCAAATGTTACAAAATTAGAAAAAATAATATAATGAAATACTGGAAATAGTGAGTCAAACATAAGAACTTATTTAAAAATTAACAATTTTTCATGTTTATCACTGGCAATTTCCGAAAATTTATCAATTCTTTCTTGATTTGCAATATTTTCCAAGATATCTTTTTCCTAGGTTAAAACCAGCTTTGTTTCCATTTCTATAAATTATTTTTAATAATTTTATGACTTCTGAATGCTCTCTTAGCAGAGCAACTTGTGACAGCTAAAGAGACGAAAATTTTGTGAAGTATTGTCAAATGTGAATTTCCTGACATCTGAGATAGAAGACGGATTGGTTTTACAAAACCTCTTACAATCCACAAGATCTCTTTCTGATCATTTCAGATCTAAGTAATGAGAACAACACTAAGTGTAAAGTTTGCAACACCATGTTCAAGATTCAGTATGATGGAATAAAGGCTGTGGAGAAACATCTTCAGACTAAGAAACACGAATGTAATGCCAAGGCGAAAAGCTTAACAACTCGTATATCAAACTTCTTTGTGGCAAACAAGGATGATAAGCTTCGAAATAAAATAGCGGCTGCTGAATTTGCAAAGGCATATCACACTGTGCAGCATTCTGACTCCTATCGATCAGCCGACTGTGAAATCAAATTAGATAAGCATATATATGCGAATAAATCTAAAAGTTTGAAGTCAGACATTGCCTCAAAAATTCAGTTCGGCAGAACAAAAATGGAAACACTTGTGAAAAATGTAATTTGCCCACTCTCTATCGACACAATGTTGCAAAAACTTGGAAATCACCCATTTTCCATTGCCTCCGATGCTTCTAATAAAGGTAGTCTACTACTAATTTTTTTTACTTAATTTTTTTAATTGAAAGAAATTGGTATTTTCTTCATGTTAATGTTATCTTTGTTCTATTTGTGTCATTGACACATAATTGGAAGTATTTTCCGCTAGCTATAAGGTTTTTCGACTATGAATCAGAAAATGGAATTGAAACCTGTTTATTAAATTTTTACAAATAATCCCACGAAACTGCTAAAGACATTTTTGATGGAATCTCTGCATCACTAAGAACCTTGAAATTGGATACAAGTCGAGTTACTGCATATGCTGCAGATAATGCGCCAGTAAATTTTGGTAACAATGAGTCTGTATTTCAGCATTTGAAGGAATGCAAATCTACAATAGTGAAAGCAAACTGTAATGCTCACATTCTTCATAATACGGGTAAATTTTCTTTAAAGATGATGTCAATGGATGTTGAAACATTGACCCTAAAAGTTTACAATGAATTTTCAATAAGTGCTAAACGTGTAGCTGCTTTAAAAGACTGTTTTGATTTCATAGACCAAGATTACCACACTGTACTCAAGCACATACCTATTTGTTGGTTAAGTTTGTATTGTGCAGTTGATTGGCTCCTGCTTAATTGGAAAGCAATAAAGGTATATTTTATACAACAAGGAGAAAACAATTGTGATCCAGCCATTTGGAAGTTTGTTAGATTACAAGAAAATGAAATATCAGATAGTTTGACATATACAGAATGCTGTATCTATTTTGTCCACAACTTTCCCTGACTATTTTATGAAGCAAGTCTATTATTGCAGAAAGAACAACATTTGGCCACAGATTTGTTTGATATGATGTTCAATTTTCAAAAATCTCTGGAAAAATGCCTGGCTGATAAGTTTTTTGGCTTCGAAGTTACTAAAGCCTTAAGAAGTGAAAATTTAAAACCATCTGAAGGAAAAAAATTTGTATCTGAAGCTACAGATGTGTTGACACGAGCCCTATCATATTTTGATAATTAGTTTGATTTTGAAAATTCTGTATTCCAGCCCTTCCGATGTCTTAATGTGAAGAAGAGTGTACCATGCTTATTAGATTTGCAAAATTTGGTTGAAATTTTGGGTATTGATACAGATATGAATCGGTTGTATGAGGAAACAGTGGCTTTGTCAACATATTTTGAGAACAATAAATTGAAAGAAGGTTTTTCTGAAAATTGCACTTCTAAGTTATGGGCTGATTTTTTCAAGTGTTCTGAGAAGAATGGAGCACGTCTCGATTATTGGAAATTTGTGAAATTGTTTTTTCTATTCCTTGTAGTAACGCTTATGTTGAAAGAGTTTTCAGTAATATGTACCTTTCTTTCACCGATATTCGAAACAGATTAATTGTAGAAATGTTGAAGGCTAAATTATGAATTAAAAGTAATCTTAAGTTAGATTGTAACGAATTTTACGATTATGTTTTATAGAACAAGGAAATTCTGAAGAGTTCCATTAATAATGCTAAGTATGATTTTAAATTTAAGATTTACCATTAAAGTAAACAGTCATAAAAATTGATTTTTTTTCTTCAAAATTTTTCAAAATTTTGAAAGCCAGTTTTTTGATTTTGAAAAGGTGGTCACACTGATAGGTAATAATGTGTTCATTGAAATGCATGACTCATAATATATTTCATTTTCGTGCAGTCTCCTTTGCTGTGATAAGATGGAAAATTTTTACAAAACTGCATAATCTTACCAGTTTATTTATGTTTGTCAGCTCCACTTTGGCTAATGATTAGGTGCGTGAACGAGCTTTGTTAACTTTTTGTTTCAAAATATTAATTGCCTACGTGTTTTCTTAATTTAGTACCTATATATTCTTTCTTTTATACGTAGACATTTTTTGTTCCTTCCCCAATTCTCACATTTATACATTCAGTTAAAAATATATTTTTCCCATTTGAATGTTGTTTAGGGAATTTAATATGATCGACTTTTACGAAACAAGCGAAGACAAACATAAATATTTTATAACGAAGACGTTTATAGTAAGCAGGTAAACCTAGGCTATTATATTTCAATGTTTGGATTTTTTTTTTTTTTTTTTTGCCTTCTTTCCTAACAAACATCGATAATTACAAAACAATTTAGTCACGGATTTTCAGCACACGTGCAAACGAGATACGTCTATCCAGATGTTAAAGCTTATCAATTAAAAATTTTTATTCATTTTTTTGTTGTAATTTCTTTTCTTTTTTTCTTTTCTTTCGTTTCATTAATCTCGTTGAATATGTAGCAATAATTATTTATTTATTATACTGCTTTTACGGTTCTTAACCCTGACGACGCTTCGAAAGTACACGAATATATAGTTTCATTCTTTTTCAGACGTCTGCGGTTTGTGTAGGTATTTGTTTGAGAGAGAGAGAGAGAGAGAGAGTGTGTGTGAGCGAGAGAAACTGTCTTGAAATTACCACCTCTAGTGCGCGCAGTATGCACACGTGTACTTATGTATATGTTACCACGTAGTATTTGTATATCCCTGTCAGACCGCAAAGAGTCAAAATTGTGGAGCAATTCTAAAAACCCGCTCGTCTCTTCTCATATTCCTAATTGTCTTGAGTGGTAAAATATGATATATGTACTGCTCAAACGAACGTGCAAAATGGATGAAAAAGATAGACGAATACGTGGATAAACCAGTCTCGCCATCACTAATGTCATTTGATGTCGAATTTTACCAGTACTTTTTGTATCGGTACATAATTGCTAAGTGACGCCCGTGAGCTCATCCGATGTATACCTTTCTTTCCTAATCAATTATCCTGTATACCTATAGCTAGACAGAATGTTGAAATCGAAGTTCAAACTGAGTTTGCATTTCCTCTACAAGATCAAACAAATAGTTTTTATAATATTCAAACAATTCGAAGCAAAAACCAAAATTTATCTACCAAATGGGTAAACTGCTAAGAAAGTTTCAGTATGTAATTGCTTCAAAATCTGTCGCTTAGGTATATAAATTGTTTAACAAAATCGAAATTGAAATCAAAGCATGCAACTATATGGAAAAAAAAAAATCACAAACGTTTACATTTCTATTCAGTTTTTTCTAAACTTGGATTACACTGAAAGAAAAAAGTAGTTACGTGAATGAAGTTCAGAAATTTTTACAACCTATCATGGAAAGAATGATGCTTCGAGGATCAAATACATCCTCCACTTTGTTTATGAATTCCTTCAACAATGGAAATAGCTAGAGATGAACAAAATCGTCTGGTGTTTATTGGAAGATCAAGACAAAGACTAAGAACTATTTTTGAGGAATTGGATCAAAACTATGTCACTAAGATTCGACTTCACAGGTCACAAGACTAACATCGAAGAAAAATTTTTTTTAAGTATTAAGAACCTGCAAAATGTTTGCAGTTTTGCTATTCAATTAATATTCTGTAAAATTTTATATTTGGTTTTTTTCTTTCTTTCATATTTAGGGAAGGACATATAAATTAATGGTAAAATTTTTAATTTCGAATTTTAGACATCAATACTAGCAGAAATTTTGTAAGTAAGACCAAAACCAAGACCAACACAATCCGATCTAGACTACCATGGTCTTGGTTTTTGTCTCGTTCATTATTCAAATAGATGCCTATAACCGTTAATTTCAGTAAGTAGGCTATTCTTTTCCAAAATTCAAAATGTTGGCTGATGTGTTTCCATAAACACATCTAATTAATATGTGTAACGTACATTTTTGTCTATTTTGAGAAATGATGAACATATTCGTTCACTTATTTTCGAATACCAAAAACGTAGATATTTATCAACAATTATCAACCTATAACTCTTTGTAAACAACCACTAAATTACCCGTATTTAATTTTATATATACAGATATACCTTCTGTATATTTATGACCTAGTTGTACCTATCCCTCGAGTACTCGACGAGTCAGCACAACCCTATAAAACTCACTCATGTGTTTGAAATATTATTGAGTCTCTAATTAATGTTAAGGTCCACGATAGTATGTGGATAATAAACTTGAAATTATCTTAGAAGTATTACTGCTTTTTAAGTACGTGATATTTCGTGTATGGTGTACTCCCGAAAGTGGTCTTAAATAGGTACTTTACCACCTCTTTTGGCCGTTACAATATGTCACTTAAAAAACATTAATAAAAATTCTTTTGATGCTGATTTTTGTCTTTGATTTTTGCTTTTGATTTTCATTTCCCTTCATTCACTATAGTTCAGGATGTACTTGTCGGTTGTTGCATATCTGGACTCTTGTTTTGACTAATACATTTCTGAGTTTAGTTTCTTCTGTTTTTCACTCATGTTTTGAGATCTATAAATTTTTACGGCTCAAATTTGTCTTCTGTTCTTTTTTCGGTAATTTGTTTTCTTTTCAAAATGTGGTTCTCAAATATTATTCTTTTTTGGCTCATTGAAATTAATGTAGGCTTCTCCTGGTTCAGATATGCCATATTTCCCATTCGCTTGGGAAATCTGTCGGCATCTTCATTCTTCGAGTTGTTTCCATTAATTCAAATTTGATTCAACTTTTTTTCTATCATTTGTTTGTCGAGTGTATTTTATAATTTTCAAAATGCGTTCAAAGTTTGTTTATTCATTCGTTTCAGTATACATTTAGATTTACAATGACTGATTAATTTCATTCGGTCTGAGGGAAATGAAAGAATGTATGAAGCGAAGCGTGTGTATGCACTCCGTTCCCCATTTAATTTGTTTATTTTATTCCCAAAATGGAGTGTGTCCACAAACTTGCTTTTTTCAATTCATTTCTTTTGAACTTTTACTTTTGACTGTAAGTGCATTTGTATAAAGTTACAATTTTATCATCATTTGAACCTATTGAGTTTTATCAGTTGATTGAAGGTTCTTATTTTCTCAGGTAAACACAATGTAGGTAGGCCTATTAGCTTTTCTTTGTAAAAATTTATGTATTTTCC